>JADLSH010000115.1:0-1326250 GCA_016169945.1 Trachythela sp. YZ-2020
GTTATTATATGGTTATATTGTTATATGGTTATATGGTTATGTGGTTATATGGCTTTAATGGTTATATAGTTATGTCGTTATATGGTTATGTGGTTTAATGGTTATGTGGTTATGTGGTTATATGGATATGTGGTATGTGGTTATATGGTTATGTCATTACACGGTTATGTGGTTATATGGTTTAATAGTTATGTGGTTTAATGGTTATGTGGTTATATGGTTATATAGTTATATGGTTATATGGTTGTACGGTTATATGGTTACATGGTTATATATGATTATATGTTTATATGGTTATATGGTTTAATGGTGTTTTCGTTATATGGTAATATGATTTAATGGTTAGATGGTTATTTGGTTATGTTATTATGTGGTTATGTGGTTATATCTTTACGTTATTATATGGTATAATTATTATGTGGTTTAATGGTTATGTGGTTATGTGGTTATGTGATTACATGGTTATATGGTTATGTGGTTATGTGGTTATGTGGTTTAATGGTTATATGGTTATGTGGTTATATGGTTATATTGATATATGGTTATATGGTTATATGGTTATACGGTTATGTGGTTTTGTGGTTATGTGATTATATGGTTTAATGGTTATATGATTATGTGGTTATATGGTTATATGGTGATATGGTTTAATGGTTATGTGGTTATATGGTTATATGGTTGAGAAGTTATGTGGTTATGTTGTTGTGTGGTTATGTGGTTATGAGGGTATATTGTTATATGGTTATATGATTATATGGTTATACGGTTATATGGTTATATAGTTATTTAGTTATATGGTTTAATGGTTTAATGGTAATGTGATTATATGGTTTAATGATTATGTGGTTATATGGTTATGTTGTTATATGGTTATATGATTATGTGGTTATGTGGTTATATGGTTTAATAGTTATCTGTTTATATGGTTATATGGTTATATCGTTATGTGGTTTAATGGTTATGTGCTTATATGGTTATGTGGTTATGTTGTTATATATGATTATATGTTTATATGGTTATATGGTTTAATGGTTAGATGGTTATGTAGTTATGTGATTATGTCGTTATGTGGTTTAGTAGTTACGTGGTTATGTCCTTATATGGTTATGTGGTTATATGGTTTAATGGTTAAGTGGTTTAGTGGTTTAACCACTTAACCATTAAACCATATAACCACATAACCATATAAGGTTATGTGGTTATGTGGATATGTGGTATGCGGTTATATGGTTATGTCATTACACGGTTATGTGGTTATATGGTTTAATAGTTATGTCGTTATATGTTTATGTGTTATATGGTTTAATGGTTATGTGGTTTAATGGTTATGCGGTTATGTGGTTATATGGTTTAATGGTTATATGGTTATGTGGTTATATGGTTATATGGTTTAATGGTTATTTTGTTATGTGGTTTAATGTTTATATGGTTATATGGTTATGTGGTTATATGGTTATATGGTTTAATTGTTATGTGGTTCACTGGTTATGTGGTTATGTGGTTATGTGATTATGTGGTTATATGGTTATGTTGTTATATGGTGATATGCTTATGTGTTTATGTGGTTATATGGTTTAATTGTTATATAGTTATGTGGTTATATGGTTATATGTTTATATGGTTATGTGGTTATATGGTTATGTGGTTATATGGTTATATGGTTATGTGGTTTATTGGTTATATGGTCATGTGGTTATGTTCTTATAAGTTTATGTAGTTATATGATTATGTCGTTATATGGTTTAATGGTTATGTGGTTTAATGGTTATGTGGTTATGTGGTTATGTGGTTATGTGGTCATGTGGTTATATGGTTATGTGGTTATATGGTTATATGGTTATATGGTTATATGGTTTAATGGTTATGTGGTTATATGGTTGTGTGGTTATGTGGTTATGTGGTTATGTGGCTATGTGGTTATATATGATTATATGTTGATATGGTTATATGGTTTACAATTCACAATTCACAATTTTATTAAATTTAAAGAAAAAGAAAACAAATATACAGTACTACACGCAAAATAGCAAAGCTAATGGTGTAATCGTTATGTGGTTATATGTTTTAATGGTTAGATGGTTATGTGGTTATGTGGTCATGTCGTTATGTGGTTATGTCGTTATGTGGTTTTGTGGTTATACGTTTATGTGGTTATGTAGTTATATGGTTATGTGGTTATGTCGTTATATGGTTTAATGGTTATGTGGTTATGTGGTTATGTGGTTATGGGGTTATGTGGTTATGTGGTTATATGGTCATGTGGTTATATGGTTATATGGTTATATGATTATATGGTTATATGGCTATATGGTTATATGGTTATATGGTTATATGGTTATTTGTTATATGGTTATGTGGTTATACGGCTATATGGTTATATATGATTATATGATTATATGTTTATAGGTTTATATGGTTTAATGGTGTAATCGTTATATGGTTATATGATTTAATGATTAGATGGTTATGTTATTATGTAGTTATGTGGTTATATGGTTATGTCGTTATATTTTTATGTGGTTACATGGTATAATTATTATGTGGTTTAATGGTTATGTGGTTATGTGGTTTTGTGGGTATATGGTTATGTGGTTGTATGGTTTAATGGTTATGTGGTTTAATGGTTATGTGTTTATGTGGTTATGTGGTTATGTGGTTATATGATTATGTGGTTATGTGGTTAGATGGTTTAATGTTTATATGGTTATGTGGTTATATGGTTATGTGGTTATATGGTTATACGGTTATGTCGTTATATGGTTATGTGGTTATATGGTTTAATGGTTATGTGGTTTAATGGTTATGTGTTTATGTGGTTATGTGGTTATGTGGTTATATGATTATATGGTGATGTGGTTATATGGTTATGTTATTATATGGTTATATTGTTATATGGTTATGTGGTTATGTGGTTATATGGTTTAATGGTTATATGGTTATGTGGTTATATGGTTATGTGGTTTAATGGTTATGTGGATATGTGGTTATGTGGTTATATGGATATGTGGTATGTGGTTATATGGTTATGTCATTACACGATTATGTGGTTATATATTTTAATAGTTATGTGGTTTAATGGTTATGTGGTTATATGGTTATATAGTTATATTGTTATATGGTTGTACGGTTATATGGTTACATGGTTATATATGATTATTTGTTTATATGGTTATATGGTTTAATGGTGTTATCGTTATATGGTTATATGATTTAATGGTTGGATGGTTATGTGGTTATGTTGTTATATCTTTATGTTATTATATGGTATAATTATTATGTGGTTTAATGGTTATGTGGTTATGTGGTTATGTGATTACATGGTTACATGGTTATGTGGTTTTGTGGTTATACGGTTTAATGGTTATATGGTTATATGGTTATGTGGTTATATGGTTATGTGGTTATATATGATTATATGTTGATATGTTTATATGGTTTAATGGTGCACTGTAAATCTGGAAGTGTTACCCCAACACCAAAATCGGTGTAAATTCTTGCAACGCTACGGACACCGATTAGGCGTTATCTAGCACTGATTTTGGTGTTCATTCATACCTTCGCAGTGTTAAATATGTGCAACGTATTTGGTGTCCATTTACACTGCGGGCGTAAACATATATCTTTGAAGGTAATTTTACACTGGTTCAGTGTAAATAGGCTTGCAACGCTGTGGACACCAGTTGGGTGTTAAATTACGCTACGGGAGTAAACTTACGCTTTGAAGGTCATTTTACACTTGTTTAGTGTTAATAGGCATACAACGCTGTAGACACCAATTGGGTGTTAAACTACGCTACGGGTGTAAACTTACGCTTTGAAGGTTATTTTACACTGGTTTAGTGTAAATAGGCATGCAACGCTGTATACACCAATTGGGTGTTAAACTACACTTTCCAAGGTATGTGTACACTGCTTTGGTGTAAATCAGATTCTGATGAATGGACACCAAATCAGTGTTAACGTACACCAAAGGAACAAACTTACACTTCTGAAGAACCTTTTACAATGCTGATTCACAAATAGAATAAAAGGACCATAAAAAGTGCAAGTTAACCTCCTTAGTGTAAGTTGTGTTATGCGCACCAAATCAGAAACATACTGCATGTATGTAATTGAAATTTAAAACAATGTATTACAATAACTAACAAATAACTGAAAAATTCATTCATCATTATTACTACAAACATCATTATTCACTTGTACAGTTCATTCAAAAACAATACTACTTTAGGTGGGATTTTTACACGATCAAAATCTGTAGAGGAACATATTTTACAAATTTTAATAGCATTTTTGATTTTGGAGATATTTCAATGTGTTCAATATACAAATTGTGACATCACAAGCTGGGTATGTACAGCATTTTTTAGATCAGAATTTAAGTTAAATCTCCATGTTTGTTCCCCCAAATCACTTGAAATTGTGTTCATAATATTAACTATACAATTCACCAAATGTTGAACAATCAGCACAACATAACTGATATTTTTTATGTCTAAAAATCTTGTACACAGCTTGCGACATTGAACACATGTATTGAAATAGCTCAAATTGAAACCAAGCAGATTGAAATATAGGAATTTGAATTCCTATAGGATTTTCTATGTTATTTCAATCATTAATATACAGTGTGTATAAAAAAAACTGAACCCTTTCAAATTCAAATTAGCCATAACCTATTGTAGTAATTTGACAGCTCTAATTGCTTCGAATTAATGGTGCGTAATTAATTTCCCATGTGTATAAGTTAATTTCCCATGTGCGCACCATTAATTCGATCAAAGCAATTAGAGCTGTCAAATTACTACAAATCCATTTCCTATAGGAATTCCTATAGAAAATTCCTATAAGAATTTTACTATATTCCTCTATTAATATATTCCTCTATTAAGCGGTCACTGCCACCTATGAGCAGTACCAAATGATATTTTATATAAATTAATTATATTTAATGGCCAACCTGCATGATTTACATAGCGAAACAATCTGACAATGTCTCTAGTTAACCCATTGAGCTGCAATGTGCCCTGGTGCACCCTTCTTATTTTTTTACTTGTCTAACGCCAGACAATTTTGCTCGTCACTGCAGAAGCTCTGTAGAGGTTTGATATTAGTGTGTTATTTGGGAGCAAGGTTCACTTTGCTAGTTACCAGGTTACCGCCTAGTTACCAGGTTTTCCCACATTCGTAGTGACAATTTCACCTTATTATTAAGACTCTTGAGAAGGCCTCTCAATGGATACAATTTCAGCCAAACAAGTATTAATTTACCAACATTCTTGGTAGATGCTTGTAGTGTGTCTGCGATGCAGGCTGTTTTACAATGAAGGGTTTAATTTTTACATTCAAAGTTTAAACTAATACGCCATATACCTGGGTAAAATTACACTACAACAAGATAAACGATAACACCATATAGGTGTAAGGATACACTAGGTTATGTGTAACTTTGCACTGAATGAGTGTTCACATATTTTACATCAAACAAGTATATTAAGGCGTAAATTAGTAAAAATTTAAAGACTATGTAAAATTACACTGTTCCAAGGTAAATGTACGCCATAACTAGTGTTTTCATGGCATTTTGGACTTTACACCACAGTGGTGTATTTTAACTTATCGTTGGTGTAATGATACACTAGCCGAAGTGTAACTTTACACTTAACGAGTGTTGCCATATTTTACACTAAACAGGTGTGTATACACTCTCACAGTGTACATGTGTTAACTCGCATACACCCTTTAATGTAAGTTTACACCAAAATAAGTGTCAGCAAGATATTTGCCTAGTTTACACCGAAGCAGTGTTATTGTACACTGCGGTGGTGTCTAACTACACTGCGAAAAGGCAATATTACACTTAAACGGTGTAGAATTTCAATTTACACCTAATCAGTGTACGTGTACACTTATTTGGTGTTGTCACAACACTGCCAGATTTTCAGTGTAACCATGTAATCACATAACCACATAACCATATAACCACATAACCATATAACCACATAACCACATAAACACATAACCATTAAAACACATAACCATTAAACCACCTAACCACATAACCATTAAACCATATAACCATATAACCACATAACCGTATAACCATTAAATCGTATATGACTACATAACCACATTGCCATATAACCACATAACGACATAACCATATAACAACATAACCATATAACGACATAACCACGTAACCACATAATTACATAACCACATAGCGACATAACGACATAACCACATGACCACATAACCACATAACCATCTAACCATTAAACCATATAACCACTTACGAATTACACCATTAAACCATATAACCATATAAACATATAATCATATATAAACATATAACCACATAAACACATAACCACATAACCATATAACCATTAAACCATATAACCACATAACCACATAACCATATAACAATATAACCATATAATAACATAACCATATAACCAAATATCCACATAACCATATAACCACATAACCACATAAACACATAACCATTAAACCACATAACCATTAAACCATATAACCACATAAACATATAAAGACATAACCATATAACCACACAACCACATAACCATATACCAACAAAACCACATAACCATTAAACCACATAATAACATAAAGATATAACCACATAACCACATAATAACATAACCAAATAACCATCTACCCATTAAACCATATAACTACATAACGATTACACCATTAAACCATGTAACCATATAAACATATAATCATATATAACCACATAACCACATAACCACATAACCACATAACCACATAGCCACATAATCACATAACCACATAACCACATAACCATATAACCATTAAACCATATAACCACATAACCATTAACCATATAACCATATAACCATATAACCATTAAACCATATAACCACATATCCACACAACCACATAACCACATACCCATATGACCATATAACTATATAACCACATAACCACATAACCACATAACCACATAACCACATAACCACATAACCACATAACCACATAACCACATAACCACATAACATAACCATTAAACCACATAACATTAAATCATATAACCACATAACCATATAACTACATAACCTTATAAGCACATGACCATATAACCATTAAACCACATAACCATATAACCATATTACCACATAACCATATAAACACATAACCATATAACCATTAAACCACATAACCACATAACCACATAAAAACATAACCATTAAATCATATAACCATGCATATAACGATTACAACATTAAACCATATAACCATATAAACATATATTCATATATTACCATATAACCACATAACCACATAACCATATAAGCATATAAACTTTAAACCATATAACGACATAACCACATAACCATATAACCATGTAACCACATAATCAGATAACCATTAAACCATATAACCACATAACCACATAACCTCATAAGCGTATCACCATATAACTACATAACCATTTAACCACATAATCACATAAACATATAACCACATAACCATTAAACCACATAACAATTAAACCATATTCCCATATAACCACAAAACCACATAACCACTTAACTACATAACCATAAAACCACATAACCATATAACCATTAAACCACATAACCACATAGCCACATAACCATTAAACCATATAACAATATAAGCACATAACCATATAACCAAAAAACCATATCACCACATAACCACATAACCATATAACCACATAACGACATAACCATATAACCACATAACCATACAACCATAAAATCATATAACCACATAACCACAAACCCACATAACCACATAACCATATAACGAATAACCATATAACCATATAACCATATAACCATATAACCATATAACCATTAAACCACATAACCATTAAATCAGATAACCACATAACCATATAACCATTAAACCATATAACCACATAACCACATAGCCATATAACCACATAACGATGTAACCATATAACCACATAACCACATAACCATATAATCACATAACCACATCACGACATAACCATGTAACCAAATAACCAGATAACCAGATAACCACTTAACCACTTAACCACACAACCACATAACCACATAACCACATAACCACATAACCACATAACCACATAACCACATAACCATATAACCGTATAACCACTAAACCATATAACCACATAACCATTAAACCATTAAACCATATAACCATATAAACATAACCATATAACCAAATAACCATATAACCTTATAACCATATAACCATATAACCATATAACCATATAACCGTATAACCATATAACCATATAACCATATAACCATATAACCATATAACCATATAACCATTAAACCACATAACCATTAAATCATATAACCACATAAGCATATAACTACATAACCTTATAAGCACATGACCATATAACCATTAAACCACATAACCATATAACCATATAACCACATAACCATATAAACACATAACCATATAGCCATCAAACCATATAACCACATAACCACATAACCATTAAATCATATAACCATGCATCTAACGATTACACCATTAAACCATATAACCATATAAACATATAATCATATATAACCATATAACCACATAACCACATAACCACATAACCACATAACCATATAACCATATAAACTTTAAACCATATAACGACATAACCACATAACCATATAACCAAATAACCACATAATCAGATAACCATTAAACCATATAACCACATAACCACATAACCACATAAGCATATCACCATATAACTACATAACCATTTAACCACATAATCACATAAACACATAACCACATAACCATTAAACCACATAACAATTAAACCATATTCCCATATAACCACAAAACCACATAACCACATAACCACATAACCATTGAACCATTAAACCATATAACCATATAACCACATAACCATATAACCAAAAACCATATCACCACATAACCACATAACCACATAACCATATAACCACATAACGACATAACCATATAACCACATAACCATACAACCACAAAACCATATAACCACATAACCACAAACCCACATAACCACATAACCAATAACGACATAACCATATAACCACATAACCACATAACCATATAATCACATAACCACATCACGACATAACCATGTACCCAAATAACCAGATAACCACATAACCACTTAACCAAACAACCACATAACCACATAACCACATAACCATATTACCACTAAACCGTATAACCACATAACCATTAAACCATTAAACCATATAAACATAACCATATAACCATATAACCATATAAATTTATAACCATATAACCATATAACCATATAACCATATAACCATATAACCATATAACCATATAACCATATAACCATATAACCATATCACCATATAACCAAATAACCATAAAACCACATAACCACATAACCATATAACCACATAACCATATAACCATTAAACCACATAACCACATAACCACATGATCATATCACCATATAACTACATAACCACATAACCACATAACCACATAACCACATAACCACATAACCACATAACCACATAACCACATAACCATTAAACCACATAAACATTAATCCATATAACCGCATAACCATATAACCATTAAACAATATAATCACATAACCATATAAAGACATAAGTATATCACCATATAACTACATAACCATATAACCACATAACGCCATAACCATATAATCACATAACCATATAACCATATAACTACATAATCAGATAACCGTATAACCACAAAACCACATAACGACATAACCATATAATCATATAACCACATAACCATATAACCATATAACCATTAAACAACATAACCACATAACCATTAAAGCATATAATCTTATAGCCACATAACCGTATAACCATTAAACCACATTACGATATAACCACATAAACATATAACCACATAACCATGTAAGCATATAACCATTAAACCACATAACCACAAAACAATTAAACCATATAACCAAATAACGACATAACCATATAACCATTAAACCACATAACCACAAACCCACATAACCACATAACCACATAACCAATAACGACATAACCATATAACCACATAACCACATAACCATATAATCACATAACCACATCACGACATAAAAATGTACCCAAATAACCAGATAACCACATAACCACTTAACCAAACAACCACATAACCACATAACCACATAACCACATAACCACATAACCACATAACCATATTACCACTAAACCGTATAACCACATAACCATTAAACCATTAAACCATATAAACATAACCATATAACCATATAACCATATAAATTTATAACCATATAACCATATAACCATATAACCATATAACCATATAACCATATAAACGTATGACCATATAACCATATAACCATATAACCATATAACCATATAACCATATAACCATATAACCATATAACCATATAACCATATAACCATATAAACATATAACCACATAACCATAAAACCATATAACCATATAACCATAACCACATAACCACATAACCACATAATCACGTAACCATATAACCATATAACAATATAACCATATAACCATATAACTATATAACCACATAACCATATAACCATATAACCACATAACCACATAACCATATAACCACATAACCATATAACCATAAAACAAAATAACCACATAACCACATAACCACATATTGTTGAAACCATTATTATAACCATATAACCACATAACCACATAACCATATAACCACATAACCACATAACCATATAATCACATAACCACATCACGACATAACCATGTAACCAAATAACCAGATAACCAGACAACCACTTAACCACACAACCACATAACCACATAACCACATAACCACATAACCACATAACTACATAACCATATAACCGTATAACCACTAAACCATATAACCACATAACCATTAAACCATTAAACCATATAACCATATAAACATAACCATATAACCAAATAACCATATAACCTTATAACCATATAACCATATAACCATATAACCATATAACCGTATAACCATATAACCATATAACCATATAACCATATAACCATATAACCATATAACCATATAACCATATAACCATATAACCATTAAACCACATAACCATTAAATCATATAACCATATAAGCATATAACTACATAACCTTATAAGCACATGATCATATAACCATTAAACCACATAACCATATAACCATATAACCACATAACCATATAAACACATAACCATATAGCCATCAAACCATATAACCACATAACCATTAAATCATATTACCATGCATATAACGATTACACCATTAAACCATATAACCATATAAACATATATTCATATATAACCATGTAACCACATAACCACATAACCACATAACCACATAACCATATAACCATATAAACTTTAAACCATATAACGACATAACCACAGAATCATATAACCATGTAACCACATAATCAGACAACCATTAAACCATATAACCACATAACCACATAACCTCATAAGCATATCACCATATAACTACATAACCATTTAACCACATAATCACATAAACACATAACCACATAACCATTAAACCACATAACAATTAAACCATATAACCATATAACCACATAACCATATAACCAAAAAACCATATCACCAGATAACCACATAACCACATAACCATATAGCCACGTAACGACACAACCATATAACCACATAACCATACAACCACAAAACCATATAACCACATAACCACAAACCCACATAACCACATAACCACATAACCAATAACGACATAACCATATAACCACATAACCAAATAACCATATAATCACATAACCACATAATCACATAACCACATCACGACATAACCATGTACCCAAATAACCAGATAACCACATAACCACTTAACCAAACAACCACATAACCACATAACCACATAACCACATAACCATATTACCACTAAACCGTATAACCACATAACCATTAAACCATTAAACCATATAAACATAACCATATAACCATATAACCATATAAATTTATAACCATATAACCATATAACCATATAACCATATAACCATATAACCATATAACCATATAACCATATAACCATATAACCATATAACCATATAACCATATAACCATATAACCATATAACCATATAACCATATAACCATATCACCATATAACCAAATAACCATAAAACCACATAACCACATAACCATATAACCATATAACCACATAACCATATAACCATTAAACCACATAACCACATAACCACATGATCATATCACCATATAACTACATAACCACATAACCACATAACCACATAACCACATAACCACATAACCACATAACCATTAAACCACATAAACATTAATCCATATAACCGCATAACCATATAACCATTAAACAATATAATCACATAACCATATAAAGACATAAGAATATCACCATATAACTACATAACCATATAACCACATAACGACATAACCATATAATCACATAACCATATAACCATATAACTACATAATCAGATAACCGTATAACCACAAAACCACATAACGACATAACCATATAATCATATAACCACATAACCATATAACCATATAACCATTAAACCACATAACCACATAACCATTAAAGCATATAATCATATAACCACATAACCGTATAACCATTAAACCATATTACGATATAACCACATAAATATATAACCACATAACCATGTAAGCATATAACCATTAAACCACATAACCACAAAACAATTAAACCATATAACCAAATAACGACATAACCATATAACCATTAAACCACATAACCACAAAACCACATAACTGTATAACCACATAACGATGTAACCATATAACCACATAACCATTAAACCATATAACACATAAACATATAACGACATAACCATTAAACCATATAATCACATAACCATATAACGAAATAACGAAATAACGACATAACCACATGACAACATAACCACATAACCATCTAACCATTAAACCATATAACCACCTAACGATTACACCATTAAACCATATAACCATATAACCATATCAACATATATTCATACATAACCACATAACCACATAACCACATAACCATATAACCACATAACCACATAACCATGCACATAACCACATAACCACATAACCACATAACCATTAAACCATATAACCATATAACCATATAACCACATAACCATATAACGATATAACCACATAACCATATAACCACATGACAACATAACCACATAACCACATAAGCATTAAACCACATAACCATTAAACCATATAACGACATAATCATATAACTACATAACCTTATAAGCACATAACCACATGACCATATAACCATTAAACCACATAACCATATAACCATATAACAACATAACCGTATAACCACATAACCATATAACCATTAAACAATATAACCACATAACCACATAACCATATAACCATATAACCATATAACCATATAACCACATAACCATATAACCATTAAACCATATAACCACATAAGCATATCACCATATAACTACATAATAATATAACCACATAATCACATAACCACATAACCACATAACCACATAACCAGTAAACCACATAACAATTAAACCATATAACCATATAACCACATAACCATATAACCATATAACCATTAAACCACATGACCACATAACCATTAAACCATATAAACATATAACCACATAACCATATAACCATTAAACTATATAACCACATAAATCTATAACAGTTAAACCACATAACCATTAAACCATATAACACATAAACATATAACGACATAACGATTAAACCATATAACCACATAACCGTGTAATGACATAACCATATAACCGCATACCACATATCCACATAACCACACATAACCATTAATCCACTTAACCATTAAACCATATAACACATAACCATATAACGACATGACCACGTAACCACATAACGACATAACGACACAACCAGATAACTACATAACCATCTAACCATTAAACCATATAACCACATAACGATTACACCATTAAACCATATAACCATATAACCATATAAACATATAATCTTATATAACCACATAACCACATAACCACATAACCACATAAGCATTAAACCACATAACCATTAAACCATATAACGACATAATCATATAACTACATAACCTTAAAAGCACATAACCACATGACCATATAAACATTAAACCACATAACCCTATAACAATATAACCACATCAAAACATAACCATATAACCATTAAACCATATAACCACATAACCACATAACCATATAACCACATAACCATATAACCATATAACCATATAACAACATAACCATATAACCATTAAACCATATAACCACATAAGCATATCACCATATAACTACATAATAATATAACCACATAATCACATAACCACATAAACACATAACCATTAAACCACATAACCATTAAACCATATAACCATATAACCACATAACCAGAAAGTATAACCATATAACCATTAAACCACATAACCACATAACCATTAAACCATATAAACATATAACCACATAACCATATAACCATTAAACTATATAACCACATAACCGCATAACGATTAAACCACATAACCATTAAACCATATAACACATAAACATACAACGACATAACAGTTAAACCATATAACTACATAACCGTGTAATGACATAAATCCGCCATATAACCGCATACCACATATCCACACAACCACCCATAACCATTAATCCACTTAACCATTAAACCATATAACCACATAACCATAATAACGACATAACCACGTAACCACATAACCACATAACGACATAACCACATAACTGCATAAGCATCTAACCGATCAAACGCATATAACCACATAACGATTAACCATTAAACCATATAACCAGCATAACCATATAAACATATAATCTTGTAACCACGCAACCATAACCACGCAACCATAACCACATAAACACATAACCATATAACCACGCAGCATTCGACCACGCAACCATATAACCATGCTAACCATATATGACATATATCCATTCGACCATCACGTTTTATAACCACATAGCACGCAATCCTTATAAACGCAACCGCGGCAATATCGGCATCACTTCAAGCCATATAACACGCCAAACATATAACGACACGAGCTATCGACATATAACCCCACATAACCGTGTAATGACGCGCCATATAACCACATACCACATATCCACATATCACACCAATTGTACTTAAACATTAAACCATAACACAACTATATAACCTTGACGTATAACACCCAACATAACACCAACCATATAACCACATAACCATATAACCACATAACCACCAAACACACCAATAGCATTAAAACACATAACCCATTAAACCTTACCTATACATAACCATTAAACCATATAACATATAACCACATAGCAATAGGAGTACTTTGGGATGACTATTGGGTAAAGGTGCTGCAGGGCAACCTTACACCAGCTGTAAAAAACAGCACTGCCAAATACAATATTAAGACAATCTATACTATTTATTTTAATTAGTAGCCTTTGCTAATCAATTTTTAGAAAATCATACATGTAAACAATTTTTGATCCAAACAAATTAAGTTCATACTAATGCATTTGTTCATAGAACCGGTTTATTTATTAATAGCCCAAAAAGTCTCTAAAGCACAGAATGTACACGTCTATGTATCTCCCCTTTAATGAGTGGCTTGTATTTACATGCCACTCAAAAGAGGTGTTGGTAAAGGTGGCAAACCACCTTACACAACAACAGTAAACTGCATCAACATAAATGAATACAAGTTTTGAACAAGGACAAAGCAATTCTCACTGACAGGTGGCTCTGAAAGTGCCACCTGAGTGAGCTTATTGGTCAAAGGTGCTGTGGGCAACCTTACACAAAAGCTGTAAAACAGCACTGCCAAGTACAATATTCAAGACAATCTGTACTGTTATTTTAATTAGTAGCCTTTTGCTAATCAATTTTTAGAAAATCATACATGTAAACAATTTTTTATCCAAACAAATTAAGTTCATACTAATGCACTTGTTCATAGAACCGGTTTATTTATTAATAGCCCAAAAAGTCTCTAAAGCACAGAATGTACACGTCTATGTATCTCCTTTAATGAGTGGCTTGTATTTACATGCCACTCAAAAGAGGTGCTGGTAAAAGGTGGCAAAAACCACCTTACACAACAACAGTAAACTGCATCAACATAAATGAATACAAGTTTTGAATAAGGACAAAGCAATTCTCACTGACAGGTGGCTCTGAAAGTGCCACCTGAGTGAGCTATTGGTCAAAGGTGCTGTGGGCAACCTTGCCCAAAAGCTGTAATACAGCACTGCCAAGTACAATATTCAAGACAATCTGTACTGTTATTTTAATTAGTAGCCTTTTGCTAATCAATTTTTAGAAAATCATACATGTAAACAATTTTTGATCCAAACAAATTAAGTTCATACTAATGCACTTGTTCTTAAAACCGGTTTATTTATTAATAGCCCAAAAAGTCTCTAAAGCACAGAATGTACACGTCTATGTATCTCCCCTTTAATGAGTGGCTTGTATTTACATGCAACTCAAAAGAGGTGCTGGTAAAAGGTGGCAAAAACCACCTTACACAACAACAGTAAACTGCATCAACATAAATGAATACAAGTTTTGAATAAGGACAAAGCAATTCTCACTGACAGGTGGCTCTGAAAGTGCCACCTGAGTGAGCTATTGGTCAAAGGTGCTGTGGGCAACCTTACACAAAAGCTGTAAAACAGCACTGCCAAGTACAATATTCAAGACAATCTGTACTGTTATTTTAATTAGTAGCCTTTTGCTAATCAATTTTTAGAAAATCATACATGTAAACAATTTTGATCAAACAAATTAAGTTCATACTAACGCACTTGTTCTTAGAACCGGTTTATTTATTAATAGCCCAAAAAGTCTCTAAAGCACAGAATGTATACGTCTATTTAATGAGTGGCTTGTATTTACATGCCACTCAAAAGAGGTGCTGGTAAAAGGTGGCAAAAACCACCTTACACAACAACAGTAAACTGCATCAACATAAATGAATACAAGTTTTGGATAAGGACAAAGCAATTCTCACTGACAGGTGGCTCTGAAAGTGCCACCTGAGTGAGCTATTGGTCAAAGGTGCTGTGGGCGACCTAGCCTGCGTGGCAGGCGTTCTATCTATTGTGGGGAGGTTGTTTGTTTGCACAAAAGCTGTGAGATTTAGCTGTAGAGCGCTTTTTTGAGAGCACGCAAGTACAACATTTCGGGAATGCGAAATGAACGCCTGCCCAAATCCTATTCATAAACGAGAACTTTGTGTCCAAAACCTTCCGTTAAATTCCCATTGGCTAATATGCATGTCGCGTCAACACTCCATAATTGACTAGCCGGAACAATATTTGAAGCTGCTTTTCATACTGGAATTGATGTATCTGCACGCTTTAATGAGTTTGGCTTTCAAGTATTTATTCATAGCCACAGCAAAATCCGTTACCGAGATGCCGGTACTCAATCGTGCTTGCTGTGCGAATGTCCTTTACACAACAACATTAAATGCATCAACATAAATGAATACAAGTAGTTATGAAAGATGCAATTGCTCACTGCAGGTCTCTGAAAGTGCATGTTCACCTGAGTGAAAGCTATCTCAGAATCCACCACAACTTCTGTTTGCAACGCCTACAGCGATGTTCAGCACAAGCGATGTACATCACTGGGCACCAGCGTTCAATCATCACTCAAGAGCGTTAGCGTTCAATCATCACTAATTTGTTTTTTCATTGGTTATTTGAAGAGGTGTTACTATAATTTCCACTCGTATTTTTTTTTAGTCTTTGCGTTTATGAATAGGATTTGGGCAGGCGTTCATTTCGCCTTCGCTTTTCTCCTCCCCTAAGCTTTTTCCCTCACCTGCTCTCTCAAAAAAAAGCTCTCAAAAAAGCGCTCTAAACAAAACTCCTCTCCCCACAATAGAACCTGCCAGGCGGGCTGTATGACACAAAAGCTGTAAAACAGCACTGCCAAGTACAATATTCAAGACAATCTGTACTGTTATTTTAATTAGTAGCCTTTCGCTAATCAATTTTTAGAAAATCATACATGTAAACAATTTTTGATCCAAACAAATTAAGTTCATACTAATGCACTTGTTCTTAGAACCGGTTTATTTATTAATAGCCCAAAAAGTCTCAAAAGCACAGAATATACACATCTATGTACAGTATCTCCCCTTTAATGAGTGGCTTGTATTTACATGCCACTCAAAAGAGGTTCTGGTAAAAGGTGGCAAAAACCACTTTACACAACAACAGTAAACTGCATCAGCATAAATGAATACAAGTTTTGAATAAGGACAAAGCAATTCTCACTGACAGGTGGCTCTGAAAGTGCCACCTGAGTGAGCTATTGGTCAAAGGTGCTGTGGGCGACCTTACACAAAAGCTGTAAAACAGTACTGCCAAGTACTATATTCAAGACAATCTGTGCTGTTATTTTAATTAGTAGCCTTTTGCTAATCAATTTTTAGAAAATCATACCGCCTTACACAACAACAGTAAACTGCATCAACATAAATGTACACAAGTCTTGAATTCTGTCTTAGTAGTTCTCACTGACAGGCGACTCTCATTCAAAGTGTCACCTGAGTGAGCTATTGGTCAAAGGCGGCAAGTCCCACCTTACACAAAAGCTGAGACACAGCACTACTAAAGTCAAAAGTCTAGACAACCCGTATTGTTAATTCAGTCGCATTGCCAAATACTGTTTGCACGAGTTAAGGCTAAATGTCAATTATTAATAGTGAAAAAAAATGTAAATCATGGTTCCCCAAGCACCCCATTAATTACTGTAGCTATGTCTGAACCATGTAATAATATTAAAAATCAACAAAGTATATATCTATGAAGGTATATATCTATGAATATTGCCTTTCATGAGCTGCTTGTATATACATGCCACTCAAATTCCTCCTCAATTGTTGCAGTGAAAATCAATTCTGTTTATTTCAAGTGGAAAACAATGCGAAACGACGCATAGAAAAGTCCCTCCTAACCATCTCTGTACCATGCGACATTAGAAATCATATTGTTGTTATTAATATCTGTAACACTGAGAAGCATATGCACCTATAGCCATGCAACAAAAATTAAAGCACCTTGCTGTGTTAAATGCCTCAATGTGTTATGGGCAATCATTAGAGAGCTGAGACATTAAAGCTTCGGGTCCTGCATTTCACTTGCCAAATTAAATTTCATGGCACTTAATAATAGTTCCCAGACAAATGAAGCAGAGTCAATTGAACCACCCCCAGCCATCATGCTCCCAAGGGTTATAACATTGAAACAAATGCCATAATAAAATTCCAGTGTTTTTAACTCTCAAGGAGCCTAATGGTTTAATAGACTGACGCACATTCATCAGACACAATTCTTTCACTGCTCCCTGTAATCAGTCATCAGATAACTAGATGAAAAGCTTAACTTGAGAATTTTTTAAAACCCCTGTCATCCAAAGATGGGTAAAGCCATACCTATATAAATAATCAGGGCATTTTGCAATAAAAAATGAATATAAGGAATACCAACCTTGATTCCTCCTCTGTTGGTCCTGCATTACTGTTTTGCTGGTCATGGGTTAGTACATCGGCAGATGTGCATACATGGTTTGGATCATCAACTGCTATACTTTTCATTCTTGGAGATGTTGCATTTTCGCTTTCGACCTCCAATCGACTTTGCCTTTTAAGTTCCTCCAGCTTCTGCAGGAACTTCATCCTGTGCCCGATTACAGGTACTAGCAATTCTGATGCCCTTTCTGACAAAACTTTAAGGGTTTCTCCATCAATCATATTCTCTAAAAAATCAAATATATATATTTTTATTTTCAAATTGTCAATAACGTTTTAAAGAGATAAATCTATATGTACTCTATCAGGGTTTGATATTAAAGTACCAGTTAATAGGTGCATTTTCATAGTTGTAGGCTTGTGGCACTGGGGTAAATCAGCTTTAGCTCAGTTCATGAGCCGGACTGGCCCGCTTTACATGACTGATTCGCAAGAGGCGAGACCCCGCCTTATCTATAGTTTTTATGTTTTTGAGATCGTCTCCTGAAGTAGTTACCCACAATAATATAGTGTTTTTTGAAAAAAAAATGCATTTTGCTTTCCCGCCAAAATCACCAGCCTCGTGTGAAGCAAATGTCAAACTGGCCCAGCAAAGCTGAGGGGGCCAGCCAGGCCAAAAGGCACAGGTCCTTAGGGGTATTATAATGCTTTGATGTTTTGGGGGAATATTAAAGGCCGAAGCTTTGTAATTAATTTGCTATTAATTCCAATAAGTATAAATAATACACCATATGCGCTTTGACCTTTGCGCTATACACTGATCTGACTGATGACATGATTATATGTTGGTCGTTGGATTAACCTTAGTATTTCTATTAACTATGGATTAACTGATCAAATATGAATAAAAAATTAAATTTTGGCCTATTTGTCAATGATAATATATCCCTATTTAAGTTTTGGTTACAGAAATTATCCTGATATATAGGCATTAAGATATTTAAGTAACATGTATGTTGTAAATAATGGCCAATAATCGAATAGCCCATACGGCGAATCGAAGACAAAGGTGGTATACATTTCCTGAGTTTGAGTCTAGAATCGATTTGTAAAGTAGAAATACTCGTTGTTTAATACTATTTGAGGCAATTAGATATGGTATATATCAGGACCTTGGCTATAAACCAGGACCTAAATCCAGTTGACACATTTGGAAATTATGCGCACAGCCACAAGCGTTAGTATAAACGCCAGATATTTATATACGGCACGAGATTTATATACTTCAAGCGCAAATATATTGTTTTTGTGGTCTGAATACCTAGTTTAATGTATTTACCACTCTGAGATCTTGAAAACTAGCGAAATACATACACTATATATACCTATTGAAGAAATTATTTCACACGACATGTCGCTGTTAGACGCTGTATGCCGTATTGACTATTTATTTTATTCGCATACCTTCAAACGCATCACAGTAATCGCCAAAACCAACTTCAATAAGCCACGCTTTAACATCATCTACTGTTGTCAGCATCTTCAATATTGTATAATTAAACTATAAGACAGTCTAAATAGACACAGGTATTTTGAACAGCTCGACACAAACGAGAGAGAGACGGCTTTAGTTTGCAATATGGTCGAAATGCGGTCGTTGAATAGATTTTGATTATCCCGCGTCGCAGCCCACGTGAAGGTCACGGTCGCTGATTGGTCAGTAACATCGGCATCGCATGCTGATTGGCCGATCGCTTTACGTCAGAGTTCCATGACACATCATAAAGGAATTTAAGACCGGAAACTCGTTTAGTGAGACTGGATCACATGAGATTAAGAAAGGAACCTCTCTAATCCTGTCTCAATACACCAAAAATAGACCCACCTGTCACCATATTCGATCTGGCTACACAATATGTAGTTGCCAATATAATTGTTCTATTCAAGTTGCAATATTTTAGTTTGGTTGTTTCATGAATGTATAGACTTGATCTATTTTTTTTAGTTATCCACCGGATGGGGCCGATGGGCTAAACGGGCTTCGTACAACTGGCCCCTGGTATAATAAATTCATAAATTACCCTATTTTTGGGATTAGTTAATAGTGTGTGTGGTAATACAATATTTTTTTCTGCATCTCACTCGATTGAAATTGATGTAGAAGGTTTAGAGACATTTTATCTACAGATTTTTATCTAAGCGCCTGACATAAAGCATTTCTATGTTTAGTGAAAAATATATATATATAAGACAGATATACAGTATCAGATGATGTTACGCATCCCTATATTTCACTGACACTGTATATGTGTCAATCACAGTTAAGGAAACTCGACCATTGCTCTACATGTGAGGCGTGTTCAAAATCCTATTAAACCTCAGTTGTCTTGTCAAGTTTCTAATTGCTATGTCTATGATGAAATAATATTATGTTCAACTGTCCATACTGTGCCGAGTGTAATGCAACAAGTTTTAAGAAACTTTTGCGCCACATCGAATTATGGTCAACCAACCTTTGGTCAGATAAGTAAAGTTTTACTTGTCAGGGGAAACATTGTGTTACAATACAAGTCTTTGCCGGTGCTGGAATATTCAGAACATCTAAATGCCTATCAAGTGGTTCATAGTGATGATGTTCATTTTGTTAAGCAAGAAAACCTGCAAGATTTCCACCCTCTTGGCACCCATCACGGATTTGGGAACAATGCAAATAAACTGTTCGTCGTTTTGCGTTACAGAGTAGATTTCTTAAATTAAAATGCAAAATGTATATAATTTATAAAACTGTTGACATTTACCATTAGAAGAATAGACATTATATGGCATTAATTGTGTGCAAATAGGAAATACAGACAGTTGAACGTTTAAAATTTGTTCAGTATAGTAGAAAGTGATATAAACGCTGTTTACTCACAAAATGAGTACAGATTTTCTAAACCTTTACTCGAAAATTGAGTAACCTTAACATATTGCCTTACTCAGATTTGAGTAAATTCATCATTCACTCAATATATGAGTAAAAAATCTACTTTTACTCAAAATATTGAGTTGGTATAAACTTACTCAAACTTTCAGTAAGTAGATTGTGTAATTTACTCAATGTCTGAGTAAGCTTTATATCACTCAAGGTTTGAGTAAATTCATTGTTTACTCAAAATGTGAGTAAAAATATTATTTTACTCAAAATATTGAGTATGTGCAACTTACTCATTTCTTGAGTAAACATAAATTTGTGGTTTACTCAAGAAATGAGTAAATTGTACTCTTGTGTTAGAGTAGAAAATACTAAAATAACTTTGCTCAAAAATCTGAGTTTTTGTTACTCAAAATCAGGAGTAAAATCAGTTTAGCGGGGAAAGCAGAGTAGAATTTACTCAAAATATTGAGTAATCTGTGCAATTACTGGACAAATGAGTAACAGTTACTCATGCATTTTTTGCAGTGCATGCCTATATTTTTTGCGTAATTGATTGAATGCGAGTATACAAACTAAATGAATAGGGGTATGTAACGTTTATTTTAAAATGCTTTTTCCCCCAACAAAATAGGCGTTCTTCAAGGGCAAATAATGTTGACGAATTTTAGCCTGTGGAATTTCGGAAGCTGTGCAATTTGTTAGGGACAATATTTGCACAAACTGTTTCTTGCGAGATTTATGAGCTTTACGAAGAGAGGTGTTGTGGTTGTAGTCAGAGTGAGTGTCTTATGTTATCGTATGAGGAGAGATGGCAGATGTATGATTTGGAAGCCATAGAACGAGTTAATAATAAAGACATGGTATGGAATAAGTTTGTTGAGGTGACGAAAGTTTTAGAGCTTCAGTGGGATAAATATGTGTTTGAATATTGGAATCTAAAGGGCGAAAAAGGGGGTAACGCGAACGCGAACACTGATTTTAAAAGTAAATTATTGTTGCTCGCTTTGCTTGACTGGATGCATATATTAACGCACAGATTAACGTTTGTAACAAATTTATTTCTTAACAATTAATCACACAAATGCATATAATTCTTAAACATATTATTGTCTTGATTTATTGCTTGTTAGCCATTGTTTCTTTAGCAAAGGCTCGGACCGTAGGCTCATCTTCGTGCAAATTCACCCATTTTATATGGCCGGTAGATTGGTGCCTTATTTTGACAGGCCAATAATGTTCGCCGTTGCTGTAGACACCCGGACGGCTAGGATAAACACTATTGCGCGACGATTTATACATCTCTATGATAGCATATCCTTTGGGAATGACACGAACGTGATCGGCTTTGTCGGTGTATTTTAGCCACTCGGGGATAGTTGCATCCGACCAGGTAATACACCGATGATGTTTAGGTTGTTTTCTTCCAGGCTTGGTTTCGACGCCAGAGACCGGTGTGGGTGTAGTCACTTTAGTTTGGGTGGTGAAGGGATAAACAAGGCAGTCGCCAAATAGGTCTCCAAGAACTTGCTTATCGGTTGGTGTGTCAGGCTTATTATCCACCAATAACTATCCAAACGGTTTTTCGGTCTCTTTGTAATAAGCGTTCATAAAATGGATTCTGTTCTTATCAAACATGCGTTCTCCAACAATACCAATTTGTTTCCTATCGCTTGGACTTCGGAAGAAAACCAGATATTGGGCATTTCGGCTGATATCCGTATTATATTTCTCCTTTGGAAACATGTTTTGCAGCAATAAAATAACGCTCGCGTTTCGATGGCGGCCTTGGGTAAACAATCGAGATACCACAGGACTGTCTGTCGCTTCAGCCATCAAATCGTCCAGGATGATGATGTTGTTGTACCGCGTATCAATCTCGCTCATGTTCTCAGACAGTTCGGGCACACTTCTCTCAAACCGGATGCTTTTTCCGAGAGACTTTTTCAAGACGTCATAACATTCTTGCCACTGGTTGTAGTACCAAAAAATGCGAATACTTTTTTGCTCTTCGTACACGATACGATTTTGCTCCAAAATTTGTTGGACAAAATATGTTTTTCCACTTTGACTCGGACCCACAACTTATGGCGGAGAATTTATGGCGGAGGTTGAAATCCGGATAGGGTTTGGTGGTTAAAGATGAGGTTGTAGCTTTTGGTTTCTTTGCTGGCTGTATAATTCGAGGAGATCGCCTTTCGTCTGCTGTAGGCCTATCGATGTTCATATACGGACGAGAAGACTTGTCGATGTTCATATAATGATGCGGAGATTTGTCGATGTAGGGCTGCCATGACGACACCCGGGCTTGCTTAAGATAAGGTTTTCTCTTCTCGGAAGATAAGCCGTGAACTTGCAAAAGATGTGTACTGATATTCTTCAAATTAGGCCGACCGCAAAGCGGACAGGTCCGGCGAAATCGTCTCTGCATGACTGCTGTGGCAAATTATTCAAGTTTACATAGAAACACGGTTCTATATATATCATTGCTTTGAGGAAGGGTTTGATGGGATTTTGTACCAGTTGTCTGGAAATTCTGTGGAGCTTCTGTAAAGCTTCTGTGAAGCTTCTGTAAAACTTCTGTGGAGCTTCTGTGGAGCTCTCACAATAGGTTTGTGGGCATGCTTTAGAGATCATTAAATCTCCCCCAGCATCGTTAGGATTTGTTTTGTGTATAAATAGTCGTGTATAGCAAATAATTTGCTTATTCTACATTAACATTCGTAAGACGAGCACTAAAATGAACAGTCAGTACTACGGAAGCTATAGCCTTGTAGGGCATGACGACGACACCAGTGAACATGAGGAAAGTCCTATGGAAAGCCATACCGAAGATGAAAGCCATACCGAAGATGAGAGTAGGATCACGACTGGAGAGTGTGATGAAGACAGTTCCGAAGAGGAAATCGATCCCTGGGCTACATTGATCGACGACGCAGCATCCAAGGTTCGGGCACAGTACGAAGACATCTTACAAACACTTCTCATGGGGGGTCATGAGGAAAGTGAAGCGAAACAGAAAGCCTTTGCCAAAATTCTACCCCTTTTGCAAAAGGAATTGGCCGATGTCTACATGGATAACCTGACGTGGATGAAACAACTAAAGAAAGATCCAGTACATAAGAAAATAATGCAGACAAAGGAAACACTTGTCGAAAACGATGACTTTGATCCAGAAGAAGCTTTGGAAGCAGCTGTTGATAAGAGAAAGTTTCTTATAAGAAGGCTTTTAAAGGATTATGATTTTGATGAGGAAGATGACGCAGAAAGCGATGATTAAACTTAGTCAAACGGTTTAATGCGGTTGGAGCTTTTGTTAAAGAAACCATGGCTAACGAGCAATAAAGCAAGACAATATGTTTAAGAATTATATGCATTTGTGTGATTAATTGTTATACTTAAGAAATAATGTTACAAATGTTAATCTGTGCGTTAATATATGCGTCCAGTCAAGCAAAGCGAGCAACAATAATTTACTTTTAAAATCAGTGTTCGCGTTCGCGTTACCCCCTTTTTCGCCCTTTAGATTCCAATATTCAAACACATATTTATCCCACTGAAGCTCTAAAACTTTCGTCACCTCAACAAACTTATTCCATACCATGTCTTTATTATTAACTCGTTCTATGGCTTCCAAATCATACATCTGCCATCTCTCCTCATACGATAACATAAGACACTCACTCTGACTACAACCACAACACCTCTCTTCGTAAAGCTCATAAATCTCGCAAGAAACAGTTTGTGCAAATATTGTCCCTAACAAATTGCACAGCTTCCGAAATTCCACAGGCTAAAATTCGTCAACATTATTTGCCCTTGAAGAACGCCTATTTTGTTGGGGGAAAAAGCATTTTAAAATAAACGTTACATACCCCTATTCATTTAGTTTGTATAGTCGCATTCAACCAATTACGCAAAAAATATAGGCATGACGTAACGCTTTGTACGCACGCTAAGTACAAACTCTTGCACGCACACTAAGTACGAACTCTTGCACGCACACTAAAGGCAATTTTCCATTACAGCCGCTTTGCCCGCGCGGGCGGAGCGACCATGTTTCAACTTTCGCTGTAGGTGTCTAGCATGAGATTTTTTTTTGTCCGCTTTACACCTCGCGGACACGCCTGAAAGTTGAACTACATTCAACTTTCTTGGCGCGCCCGCGCGACTAATTATTCACGTGATTCGAATCGGTCGCTTCGCCCGCGCGGGCAAAACGACCGTAATGCAAAATGGCTTTGAGTACGAACTCTTGCACGCACACCCCTGTTGATGCCATATGGCTGGAAATAAATGTGACGTCATACATACATTCGTTTGAATTACTTCCGCTGGTGGATGGGGGGAGGTTACCTACTTACGTGTGCCCGTTATGATACGGGCAGCAAAGTTTTGGACTGATTGTAGTTTTTTCACATTTTTCGTGGTTGTATTTGCCCACAGTAGGGACCTTAAGCATGTAGGACGGCAACACGACGACGACGGCCAAAACAAACTCCTTCAAAGAAATGATAGTAAAGAAAACTTGTCGTGTATTATCAATTGTATGAATTTAATACGGTTTAAGAAGTTGAAGACATGGGCTTTATTGTTGAGAAGAGTTCTACTGAACCAATTTGAAGTAGCACTTGTTTCGGCTTGAATTGCAGGCGTTGTATACAAGACGTGAAAATCTGTGATTTGCCGTTGTAAACAGAGGGAGGACCGCGTCTAAAACTCCCGTGGGAGTTTAATTATTCATTTCTTTTCATCGACTTATTGTATTAATCGCCGTCGTCGTCGTGTTGCCGTCCTACTTAAGGTCCCTAATGTCATCGAAGCGGGCGTCAATTCCGACTTGCAGATCTTCGCATGATGTAACGAGGTCTTTGATGCAATCTTTCGAACTTCGAACATCCCAACTATACGTAGTCTGCCTCTTCCCTTTTCGTACTTCTGTAGTCTCGTCGACAACCAACCAGCCAGCTAATACAGGTACACTCTGCAAGAAAGTACAAATCTGTTAAATAAAAATAATTAGGGAGAGACAATTGAAGAACAGCATGTTGTAGAAGAGAAATGGATTGAGACAAAGAAAAAAGGAATGAAATGGAATATCGTGTTTTTTTACATTTACTGTACCTGGAAAGTATGATCTTTCATCTTCAACTTCATCGTCATCTTCATCATCAACTTCCAAAGAAGTAAATTCTTCTAAATGCAGAGACAACTTTGGCAAAAACTCTTTCGCAGGATTGGATCCCTTCTGCACTTCTTTTAAATTGACTTTGATCTTCTTCAAGACTTCCTTTACTCGGGTAAACCAAGTCACAATTATCCAGGGTGGAAGACTCACAGCCTGTGTTCGAAGCATGAGTGAAATGACTGGTTGTAGGACATCAAGAGCTCCACAGAGATCAATGGCATAATCTTGACCACGAACCTGCAGAGGAAAGAACTTCTTAAGATTTAGAGTTACATTGTTTTAAAGAGATGATTGATGAAGGTACTGTAGCAGGCAATCTAATTTTAGTAGTGCCTTCCTAAAATAGATTTTGTAATGAAGAGTTTGATGATGCTGCATAACGCGATTTTTGGTAACAGCATTTTCATTTCATCTTTATCATGTTTGAAATGCTTTCTTCATAGTAATACTATCTTTATAGAGCAAACCTGATATTTTATCTCATCATCATCATCTTCGTTTTCTCTGCATCTTCTAAATGCTTCCATCAAAGCTTTGTAGCTTCTGTAAATCTTGTCCCATTGTTCATAGGAAGAGCTGAAAAAACGTGTTGTGGCAAACGTTACAGTCTCCAGTGCCTTCAATTTGAGGGAAGCTGCCAAGCCTTTATATTCCAAATGGCCACGACCGCTTCCAAACATAGTGTGAAGCTTGTTGGATCTCTTAATTAGCCGTTTAAGGAACGCTGATGATGTATCATTTTCTCGCAGTTTTACCATTACAAGGTCCATCCAATGGGACACATCCCATGGTGTCAGAAAGAATGGGTCTGGTCGGTTGTCATTTCCCAGTTCCTCATTGAGAGTTTCTTGGAAAGTATTGGCTTGATATTGGCCGTCAGCATGAACGGCTAAAATTAAACATAATATATTCAATACTTATTTACAGTTAAAAACGATAAAACTAGCTCCAAGTCCGGTTCCGACCATAAGCACGAAACTCAGTAACCAAATTAGAAAATAATATTTTCATGTCTAATTTCAATTAACATACAGTACCTCTGACATAATGCATGTCATTCTGGCGAAAGTCTAGTTTATTCCGTAGGACTGTTACCACCTGTTTTGCAAGATCGTGTCCACTTCCCCCTTCAATTTCGTTTGTTTCTGAAGAAACTGAATAAACAAGGGGAGCATCCAATGGCAATGCACACGTTTCCCATCAACAGGCAAGAGTAATAAAATCGCGTGGTTTGTGTCTCTATGCGGAGTAGACTTATCAACAGCAACAGATATATGAGGGCGTGGACCAGTGGATAGCAACGGCTATTGTAAAAACCTCTTCGTTTGTAGAATGACTTATTCATAATTATGCAGTTTTTATTATGTCTGGAAACTGACTACTGTTGGTGAAAAAATAATGTAATAATTAATATCAGTCTACATAAAGTACATATAACTGAATTATCTGCAGTGCTTACACAATATTTCATTGTAGTAGCATTAACATCAGTAATACAAACCGGAAAAGGATATCTCATAGATAATTAACACTTTAAGGCAACTAAAATAATGTAATTTACCGTCCATGTCCAATATTACCAACATCTGCACCACAAGATGACAAAAACCCGACCATTTTCTCATATGCCATTCCAGCAGCTTTCATCTTGCAAAATTGTATTCCAGCACTGACCAAATTGGTGTTCACATCCATATTCCTTGCCTGTATCTTTCATTCTTTCATAGCATGTTGCTTAGCCTTGAAATGCTCCTGGCCACCACTTCGAATCGAGCTACATCCAATGTGCTCTATCAGTGCGTTTTTAAAGCGTACCATTGCTGGTTTCCACCAGCCATCAAATGTTCAGTTTTCTGCCTTTCATACGTCAAACCATGCCCCCAAGAAGAGTTTGTATATAGACTGATTGAAGTGATATAAGTTATCAAACTAATAAACAACACTTCTTAAACCCAAACCTAAAGATGGCCGGATGTTTAAAAAATAAACAGTCTGAATAAACCAATGTATCGTGTAATGAAATTATACAGCAGTAGTTGCTCACATCCTATAATATAAAATACTTACATTTTCTTCTTTGGTTGAGATATGAAAAAGTTCCTGCAGGACATGCATGTAATTTTGCAGCCATCATCTAGGATTTTAATAACAATGTCTGGATGTTTAATTCCCAAAAGATTTGATGCAGTTGTCAGGGCTGTTACATCACAGTTCACAGTCCAGCATGAGTCCAGCATCACTAATATCCGTTTGTATTTTCTCTACTGGGGATAGTTGAGGTTTCTCTGCAGTAATAACAAAGCCGGCCAAGGATTTTTGGACAGTTCCTGAGAAAGAACAAGTCTTCTGATTTGTGGATTCTGTTCTGGTTTCATCACTGGCGGTAGTGCAACAGTCTTTGGCAGCTTAAGTCGAAACTTTATCTAAAATATTGAGAGAAAGATTAAACATTATCATTATCATCATGTCCTTGCAGCTTATACTCATATTCTTGTTTAAAGTACCTGATCCAGTTGACTGCGTAGTATTGTCTGTATTGATACCTTTCTTTTCTCTAATCAACTTCCTTGCCTTTTCATGATTTTCTGGTACAATCATTGACAAGTAAAGGTCTGGCTGTTCTTCCTTGTGTACTTGCATCCAATGTCGTTTCTTGTAAAAATCTCTACCACGTGCAACCTTGACTCCACATTTTAGGCATATGTGTTCATCAGCCTTCTCTTTTTGTTTAACAAGTTTTGTCACTTTCTTGGCAGGCATAAGTTTATCACTGCTATCATCTATACTTGATAACCGTTTAAATCCAGCACAAGGATTTGATATTGCAGATTGGATTTGTGGTGCTGAGCCTTTCTTTAGCGCAGAGTTAGTATTTGATTTTGACTTCAATGAATGTTGTTTATGTGCTGAACAGTGAACAATAAAACACACGATTTTACAATGTAGTTTTTGACCAAAAAGTGGCGGGATGACCACCATCTTCCCAGCCCCTTGCGGTACCCTCCGTAGGTTATATATATATTAACAATTATTCACCGAAGTGGAGGTGAATAGTGTTGGATATTCACCGAGACGCAAAGCGGCGAGGTGAATATCCAGCACTATTCACTGATACTGAGGTGAATAATTGTTTTAGCATATAACAAATTGTGTAGCTCTTTTTGTATTTGTTGGCAGTACGGTTTCGTTTATTGAAGATATTTCCTCTTCCGTCACGAAAACAAAGCGGGCGGCCATTTTGTTTTATGAAAAGGTGATTAGCCAAGGATATTCCGAGATAGACGAACCAATCAAAACGCGCGGAAATGGATATCCACTGTTTTGTTATATGCTATGTGTGTGTGTGTGTTTTAAAAAGATGTCAGAAGAAAACTACTTCATGATTTATGGCATGAGATATCTGCTTGATTCCAGATTTACATGTACACTTACAATCGTTATTCGATTCTGAACAGTGATAACATAAATCTTTTGTGCATAACCCTCCTCGTATCCTTCTGCGGGTTTGCCACAAAATGCATGCACATAACGTTTACACGTTATACATTGATGTGCTTGCCCAACATTTCCAGCCTTGCAAACCCAGCACAAATTCAAAACATCTTCATTTCCATCCCCATGGCTAGTGTCACTATTTTCAAATTGCCAAATTTCTAAACAATTATACAGAAATATTATAAACTGTACAACAATCAAATATTCAAGATCAAAATATCATTAGTTCATGAATGATTAATGATGTTTGACCATACTTTCTGAAAGTGAAGCCGAAACCAGCGCTATCTTCGGACATGCTTGACGAATTTTGTTTGACCAATGATGTACTGACAAGTGACAACGTTTCCCGCGCAATGCACAACACACTGCATCCGCAATCCACTTAATCAGCGGAATTTCGCAAAGACTTCATATAATTTTTCACGCCTGTCAAAGATGCATGCAAAAACGCCAACATGCTTCAACTTCTTCAATTTTTATCCTGTTTCTACTAAGTTTCCAATGAAAATAGAACATGTCATTCTTACAAATCGTATGTTTTTTGTTTTTCGAATTGCTACATTTTTGGCGGGAAAATGACGTCACAAACTTGGCGCTAAAAAATTAACAGTTAGTTACAGTATGTACACTTATTCGGTAGAGGACGTTGAGAGAGTCGTAAAACTGAAGTCCGTTTCCAAATACAACAATTTTTCGCGAAGATATAGCGATACAAATGTCGAAAAATCGGCCATTTTGTTGCTAAAAATGGAAGAAAATGGCCGATTTTTAGAGATTTGAGTCATGATATCTTCGCAAGGAATGGTTGTATTTCGAAACAGGCTTCAGTTTTAAGACTCTCTAAATGTAGTCTTCCGAATAAATTCATAAAATTACAGATAGCTAACTGTTAATTTTTTGGCGCCAAGTTTCAGACATCGTTTTCCCGCCAAAAAGTAGCAATTCCAAAAACAAAAAACATGCGATTTGTAGGAATGATATGTTCTATGTTCATGGGAAATTTGGTAGAAAAAGGATGAAAATTAAAGAAGTTGAAGCATGTTCGCGCTTTTGCATGCATTTTTGACAGGCGTGTTTATTAATCACAATCGTAAATATTTTTAAAAATATATATCAAAAATTATTCTCATTAAAAACATTTTGAGTTTTTGTATGAGAACAATTTGCAAAATAACATATTGGCAAATAATAATAATAATAAATTTGACACATATTACTGAATACTGATATTAGGGTTACTTGATCGATTTACAACAAATAGTAATTACTTCGTTCTCAGTGCCCTTGGCCGCCCTTGAGCCCGCCCCTAGGAACGTTCTTCCGCCCTTCACTCTTTCTTATTTTTTCAGCTTTTCCGCACCCGAGATCTCGGTGAAATGTGCCCTACTCTGCAGTCTGGGAGTCTCAGACACCAATTTTTATTTAGTTGGAGAAGTAAACATAAAGATCATTGTCAAATTCTAGGTCAAATTTGTCCCATAAATATGTAGGCAAAATGAAATGAAAATACCATAAATCTTTAATCTATGCTAGTAGAAATACATGCATGCAGAATCCCCTGGCCCATTCGAACCACACAATTTACTCCCCCAAGTGGATGTACCGAGTGGATATCGCAATGTAACCTGTGATGTAACCATGGTAACACGCAACACTGTATATTTCTATTATTTTGTACAAAATATTGATAAGATTTGTTAATGTTAACTATAAAATTATCAATTGCCCAACTATATAAAGTAGGTATGTTATTACGCGTACTCTTTTAGCTTTGATTTACTGTAAAATTCAGCCTTAGAAGTCTCACAAAACATTCCGAAATTTTCACAAAACAGTATACTCTTTAAACTCGAAAATCTTGTCTTTCTTCGGTCTTTTGCCTGTTTTTTCATTTATTTAATTTTCATTTATCTCGTTTTAGAGACTTTGCTTGTCTGTTTATGCCCCCACTCCCGAGTACAAAACAGTTTTCTCTCGGCCTCAACTCGCCCATGCGCATAACGTAGAAAACCGTCCATTGCATAATGGCGGACAACTTTGTATTCCGCTATGGTGTCACATACCCGGGTGTAAATATCCGAGCGGAATTTGTACCCTCGCACGGCGCTTCGCGCCGGCTTCGGGATGAAGATTACCGTTTCAATACTGTGCTTTCAACAAAATATCTTGTTCCAAAATTCAATATAAAACTAAACTGTCTTGGCACTCTGGTGCCCGGCTGGCGACCCCCATAAGCAGAATCTCAGAATTGCAACATCTTGGCCAAAGGAAACACTTTCATTGAGAATTAAAACATCAAAATTACACTCTTACCTTTCTCATTTATATTTCCGATGGACACTGTTGGATTTATTCACCAAAATCGCTTAAAAGCGCGATTTAGTAGCAGCGATGTCAATTTCACAATACGTCTCCCTATTGTTCTGGCTGCACTCTTCTGGCCAGCAACATGGCGGCCGTCAACTTCCGGCGCGTGTCGGCAGCGCCAAAAACATCAAAAGTGTTCGCTTGCGTGTTACCATGGTTACAGAATCGATTTAGTATTTCATGTTACAATAACTTTTGGGGTGTTCGGGAGAATAATTGTTTGGTTCTAATGGCGAATGGCGAGGGGATTCTGGATAAATCAGAATGTATTTCTAGTAGTAGTTTGTAACTGGACAGGTTCACTTGGGAGATCAGTATTTTACTGATTGTGACTCCTGTATAAATAAAGCTTCTAGTCTATTCTATTCTATTCTATTCCATTCTATTCTATTCTATTCTATTCTATTCTATTCTATTCTATTCTATTCTATTCTATTCTATTCTATTCTAGTCTATTCTATTCTATTCTATTCCATTCTATTCTATTCTATTCTATTCTATTACTTTATCTTATACTGATGAAATGGTTCAACCATCCAGTCAATTCAATGGGGATCCGTCGCTCGCTGAACTGCATTGAATAGACACAGATCCGTCGCTCGCTGAACTGCATTGAATAGACTGGATGGTCGAAGCATTTCATCTATACAAGATGAAGTACTACCATTGGTAATAACCTAATAACTATAAAGTTCAGTGAGCCACTGATCTGTATAAAACTAACTGGATGGTTGAACCATTCAATCTATTATGATCTATATAAGATGAAGTACTGAAGTGATTTGTGATTATAGAATCCAAAAAGACTTTTGTGATTTCGGTCATCATAATATAAGAAATTTGGAAGGAAAACTTAGATTCGCTGCTGTAATAAAGCGGGAATTAGAAAAGAAAAGATCTGTATTGCATCGTTGTAATATACAACCTTGAATAAAAAGCTGTTGTCAGTACATACAGGTAAAAACTGCCATATGTATAAACTGCGTACGTAGTCTGGTGTGTATACAAAGGAATTTAGTTAGAAAAATGTCTTCGCGCACTCGTATTTTCAGACGAGAATATACGGGCAAGATTCTTACTAATCTCAAGATAACAGATAATTGTGTTAAAACTTCACTTTTGGCGAAGTTTAGCCTAAAGAGGCCAAGCACAGTTATACCAAAGTTGAAAGAATTCAATAGTGGACAATTTCTATTTGAACGCAGCAATGTTCTATCCTCGAAAGAATGTGCAGAAATAATCAAGAATGCTGACAAGTGCATATTTGAAGATGTCAGCAATAAGTATCGATTTGGGAAGCAGCGGAACAGCTCCCGACTTTTGGCACTTGACGAGAAGTTGACCGGAAATCTTTGGAAATCTATAAAGGAGGCATTATTGAAAGAAATGGAAAATCAAGGAGTCTCAATGCAGCCTCTCGGATTTGACGTAACAAGGGGTATTTGGGATCTACATGGTTTGAATGAAGCAATTAGAATAAACAAATATTCCGGGGAAACAGAAGGATATTTCGGTCCGCATAAAGATGCTCAATTTTGTCCAAACAGTGATGAACGTTCTACAATGACTTTGCTCATTTATTTGAATGATGACTTCCAGGGGGGAGAAACGTGCTTTTATTTTCCAAAATATTCAACCATTAGCTCAAAAGGAATGACGATTGAAGAAGAAATATATTCGCATTGTGGATTGAAGAAAGGATACAAATGTGTGAAAATTGTACCAATAGTTGGACATGCAGTTTTAAGCAGTCAGAATATTTTGCACGAAGCTTTAGCAGTCGAGCATGGTACCAAATACATCCTTAAAACTGATGTTGTAGTGAAACGTAGTTCGAAGGAATTTGGATTTGCAGTGGAGGATAGGGAAAAGAAGGATTATCTGACATGTTTGAATTACTTTAGAGAGGCACAGCAAAAAGAATTACAAGGGATTTCTAATGTCGCTAGTGATCTTTATGAAAAGGCGTTGTCAATTCGTTATTGCTATCCCAGTTCCGTCGGGGGACCCCAAAGGCATTTGGTACCAGTGGTTATACACAATTACCTTCCGAAGTGTGGTTACATGTGATGACATTTTTGTCACGACACGATGCACAAAACCTTGTGTATGCCTACCCAGAATTGAAAGTGGTTCAGGCAATTTGGGAGCAACAGCAGCGAAACACTGCCCCCATTTTATTGAGTGAGAAATTCCTACCAAAGATCAGATATCAGAAAGGAGTTCTAACGTCGTTTGAGTTTCCAGAGGCACATTTTTTTTCGAAGAAACAAAGCAGAATGCTGTCGTGTTGCCGCAATGTATTCCTTCTTTCTTCTCAGCCATTCTCCACGGGATGATGTCTATACGGTGAGATATAATCCCGACACTCAAGATGTCTGTGTTCTTGCCTTGGAAACACTTCGATCTTGCCGATGTGTTCTACGGTCGGAGATGTTACGGATCAGTTTACAACGTTCGACAACAAGAGCCTGAAAGGAGAGATCCGAAGAAGGATTTTGAAGCCAGCGTTTATAGGAACTATATGTTGATCAAGCATAGAGCTGAGTTCACTGGTGTGGAACTGCCTGATAGCTTCTATGCAAAGAGTAGTGTGTATGAAACATCAGATGATGATGATAGCAGTGATGGTGGTGATGATGATGATAGCCATTGTGATGGTGATGATGATTATGATGGTGCTGATCACATGCCTGCCAGAAAGGAAAAGGGAGTCTACCATGATAATCTTGTTCCATTTTATGGTGCAATTGTTGAAAACGTTTCAATTAATAAAATTATAGTACGCATGCAGATGTCTGCTGACAGGCAAAGTGCGAACATGTACACGTATGAAATGGACACTGATAATTTGGAAGACATACTTAACGAACTTGTGTTTACGGACAGCGTTGAAAATTATTTTAGTGGTTTTGAAAACCCCATTAACGAATCATCTGCCACACTTGTGTCAAATTTAAAGACGCCCATAAGTTTTGGCCGAGATGAAGTGTGTATTTGGGCTCTGATGCTGAAACAGCCGATCGAATGGCGATGAACTGTTCAACTGAATATTTCAACAATCTCATATTTAATTTTCAAGAGTCACAACTAAATGTACGATTTATACAAAATAATTTTGACGAGAATGACTCTTTGGACTTCCCTGAGGACTTCCATGCAGATGCAGTCATATGGGATATTGAAGAAGATTGATTGCATGTGAAGTCAATATCGAGCCTGTTTTGTCATCAGATACATCTTTTAATCATGCATCATGTCAATGTGGACATCCACGTTTTACATTTGACATCTGTCTGCCTATTTTCCAAGGAACACGATGGCAAGATGATGGTATGGACCATTTATAATGGAATTGTCGCACTCTAAACTACTAAACGTTTTGAAGTAAGGAACACTATACTATTGTTCTTTTTGTGAGCTAATGGTGCATGAGCAGCACAACAATAGTGCAGTGTAGTCACGATTCAGTGATTAATAGTAAATGAACATGTGTATCTGTGAACAAATTTGTTCCCCCCCCCCCCCCCCCACAGAGGAAATTGCAAGTTAACCTCCCTCTCCCATTTGGATGGCCTAGTACATTTTACTATAATCGGAGGTAAATTTTCCTCCCTTCCCTCCATATGGCAGAAATTTCCTCTGTGTGGGGAGTCTGGGTCTTTTCTGGAATGACCCATTTGGACATTTTATGACTATATGACGTACGCCTAGCGTACCTATTTTTGAACCTATGTATCTATGAATAACCATCTTAAATAAATGCACACGCAAAAGCTGTAACATTTTGGGCGACTTCCTGCTGATTATTGATTAAAAGTTTTATAATGAATTAACACATTCTTTTTAAGAATATAACGTGAATTTTTTGGATTTTTTCGTATTATTACAATTCAACTCAAAAAAGTTCTTCTGTAACAAGACTATTTGACAAAGAAGTCCTACATTTATAAAGTGGATATTTATAGTAACAGAATCAGAGAAATGTAAAAGTATCATGCCATGCCATGCCATGGCATGCCATGCCATGCCATGCCATACCATACCATGCCATGCCATGCCATGCCATGCCATGCCATGCCATGCCATGCCATGCCATGCCATGCCATGCCATGCCATGCCATGCCATGCCATGCCATGCCATGCCATGCCATGCCATGCCATGCCATGCCATGCCATGCCATGCCATGCCATGCCATGCCATGCCATGCCATGCCATGCCATGCCATGCCATGCCATGCCATGCCATGCCATGCCATGCCATCCCATGCCATGCCATGCCATGCCATGCCATCCCATGCCATATCCCATGCCATACCATCCCAAACCATACCATATCATACCATACTATACCATACCATACTTTACTTTAGTATAGGTCAGTGGTTTATCAACGGTCGCCACTTGTTTCCATCTACGAAACTGACGTTACGTCATTTTTCAACTTTTGAAGCATTAAAATTTTAAAACTTTGTAACTGACCCTAAAACCTAGCTACCTTGGTTTCAGAGGCTCTTAAAGAACGACGAGGCAAAATAACGGCGAGGCGAAATAGATACGAGGCGAAAGAGCCTCTGTTCAAATCGATTGCGAATCTCACTTCCATACTTATTTAGGTTCAGAATCTGAACCTCGCATGTGATTGGCTGTTTGTAAAAACATGTCAAACCGGAGTATTCATGCTTGATTGATGCTATATACAGTATTAAAATCATTGCTACATTTAGTAGACTATAATCTATAATTAGTTCAATGTTTGTTTATTTTCCAAACCGGTTTGACATGTTTTTACAAACAGCCAATCACATGCGAGGTTCAGATTCTGAACCTAATCCAGCATGGAAGTGAGATTCGCAATCGATTTGACCAGACGCTCTTTCGCCTCGTATTTATTTCGCCTCGCCGTTGTCTTGCCTCGCCATTCTGTAAGAGCCTGTGGAACCACGGTAAAACCTACCCTAACCCAAACCTAACCCTAAACATGACCAAACCCTAACCAGATTGATGACGAAAAATCAAGAAAAACAAATATGAAAATCGGGAAAATTGCGTAACGTCAGTTTGATGGAAACAAGTGAAAACCTTTATCCACTGGGTTTAATGGTTTATCGCCAGAACAGCGAACAGAATCGAAAATCGCAGAATACATACCGGTCCAATACTATGGTCTCTCATCCCCGCCAAATTAGATACAACATTCATTTTAGATACAACTTTTTAAATTTGACATCCAAGTTCTCGTTTTATATACAACTTGTTGTATTTTATATACAACGTTTTCTATTTTATACAAAAAATTTTCTATTTTGTACACAACTTTTTCTACTTTATACACAACTTTTCTATTTTGGGACCGGTCATTATTTATGGCCGGGGGCGACACCGAAGAGAAAATGAGTGGATAAACAAAATTTTATGAGAGGAAAAGATTGGGTCAAAGAAAAATAGAGCAAGCCAAGGGGTGGGTAGAGTAAAAATCATATCAAAGTAAAAATCAAAGAGAAATAGTAAAATACCACTTTCTTTTGTAATGTATATCCACTCTCTCATAAAATATCCTACCTAGACATTTTCCACTCTCCTATGACCACCCCTAAAAGTAACTTTTCTCATAACAGGTCAACTGATTATTTATACATTTAATATACAAGTTCCAACACCACAGAATGGCTATTTTTCCTTATTTCCTAAATCCTTTATCTAGGGACAAAAATTATACTTATTAAAATATAACACCAATATCGTAAAGATTCTTGCTATTTTGTAGAGAAATAATACGTTTAAGTACACTTTATACCCCCTACCAATGGACGATTTTCACCATGTTTACGTTTTGTCCCTTTTCCTTGCTGTTTCTCATCGAGGCAGTTAGAAATTCTCGAAAAGATAAGTTTCGTTATATGTTAAATTATTTCAAAGGAATCGCCTTTACTTCGACGGGACTTGAACACGCAATTTTCAGATAGAAGGTCACTGCGTTATCCGTTAGGCCACGAAGGCTCACGATGTCTTCCATTAGAGCTGACCTAGTTCTTCTGCGTTGCATTCCATAATGATTGGCAGGGTTTTTAAAATCTCGAGTTTCCAATATACTCCAAGCAAACTATTTACAATGGATTTGCCTCCGACAGGACGAAGTTAACACACATTAATTCTTATGCAGCCGCGGAGTCATAGCGGCACATTGTCAATGATCGAGTTACAGTGCTAAATTTTGACAATTTTATCAGCTTAAATTTTCTTGTGCCAGGCAAGTTATATCTAGTTGTTGCTGATCAACTGTTAATAATTTGGATTCTTATTTCGTGTCAATCAGGAATATATTTTTGAGAAATATCGCAGCTAATATCTAAGCCAGGAGAGAGGGCGATTGTTTCACTTTGGAAGACGATACACCCATTGAAGTCACGGAAGAGTCTGTTGCCAATAAATTATCTCAGATCCGTATCTCTAAAGCCACAGGCCCTGAACGACTTCCTAATTGGAATTTCAAAGAACATCCATGCATCCTTGTCCCAGTCGTTTTAGACATAATAAATACATCTTTCCGAGAGTGCAAAATCTCGCCAATATGGAAACTGGCTAACGTACCATCAATATATTCCAACGAAAGAACAATCGATAATTTCAATAATGATTTGACGCCATTATTTTTAACATCTACACTGTCAAAGGTTGCTGTCATAGGAATGGAACTCTACTGAAATCTATTGATTTCCAAGAATATGGGTTTATTCCCCTATCGTGTACAACCTTCGCACTTAATATATCCATGAGCATGCAGTGTTTAAAGACTTTTTGATTTACTCTGTATAATTTTAAACATACATATACAAAACCTAGAAATCCAGGTTATTATCAAGTTTGATCCCCAACGATCAACATCTATCGAAGCCTACCTGGCTTGCCGTCTTATTCCTCTTGATAAAAAATCCTGGTACGTGTGAAGCCCATTGAAATTGGAGAAGTGATATGTGACTGTGAGCTGCGAGAAAGAGAGACTTGTCAACTTCGAAAAATCTCGGTTCAAAACTGAACCGAAACGGCTAGACTTGCTCCAAGTCTTTTTTCATTGTCGTTCTACAGTGTAAATATAGAAAGACAATGAAAACGATACAGAAAGACAATGACAGAAAGACTTGGAGCAAAACTAGCCGTTTCAGTTCAGCTTGAACCGAGATTTTCCGAAGTTGACCAACTTCATTTCCCTGCGATTCCGGTGCAGCGCTCTAACCAACTGAGCTACAGAGTCCAGTTGTCGAGCTCTAACCACAAGTTCATGTATATATATACTAGGGTACTGCCATGTTAAGTTGTGGGTAAATATCAAGATTTTGGTGGCATCTCACTCGATTGAATAATAATTGAAAAGTTTTGTAGATGGACAATTATTGAGTGCAAATAATATACATTTATTAGACCTAATCAGGAATAGCCACGAAAAATGTAACTATAGGTCCCTGGCAGGAATCGAATCTGCGGCCCTGCGATTCCGGAGCAGCGCTCTAACCAACTGAGCTACAGAGCCCAGTTGTCGAGCTCTACCACAAGTTTATGTATATATACTAGGGTACTGCCAAGTTAAGTTGTAGGTAAATATCAAGATTTTGTTGGCATCTCACTCACAATTATAGGTCTAATAAATGTATATAATTTGCACTCAATAATTTTCCATCTACAAAACCTTTGAATTATTATTCAATCGAGTGAGATGCCACTAAAATCTTGATAATTTCAAAAATAATTGCACTGCTCTTAGCCAATCAGAATTGAGTATTTTTTTCATCTATATTATTACACTGTCTTGTTAAAATACGTGTATGGAGGCGAGTTTCAAAATAAAGATGGATATATTTATTAGGACGAGTCGTTACCCAAAGGCTTAAATTCGTAAATTATTGCGTTTTATTTCGAATATTTACCGATTTCGAAGGTCTATTTGTTTTAGTAAAACTACGTGTTTGCGCCAATATGCTGTTTTTCAACCATTTACAGGCCAAGACTCGACTGGCTCAACAGCAATATATTGTGTTACATGAGTGGCAACCGGACGTGTAGTACTGATTCGTATGTAATCTAAACATATGTGCTTGCTGCCTGTCTGTAACACAACATATACAGATTGTCAGTTTGGCTTCTTTTTGAAAGGTGGTGTATTGATGTATTTGCGCGACATTTCTTCTTTGCATATCATTTTGAATTATGCGAACGAAGAATTCCTCGAGCTTTACTAATGTTAATTATAAACTTCAACGTTTCGAGCGAAGGTCGGGGGAAAACATGTTCTTTTATAGTGTTTTCTAGACACTTTTTTCAAGCTTGGCCAGCCGTCTAGAAAGAGAGACTTGAAGCAAGTCTATATGCCAATGTATACGCGATGGGAATTGTTGCCAAACAGACGTTGACTGTCTTTTCATCCAATGAACGCGAAAAGAAACGTGCATATTAAGAAAAAGTTCTGAACATCGAACACGGTTCTTTCACTCGTTGATAGCCGAGAAACGCGCTGTGACCAGGGGTGACTAAACTACTTTCATTTTGTACTTGAGTAAAAGTAGAAGTAATTAGCTTTAAAACGACTTGAGTAAAAGTAAAAAGTACCGGAGGAAAAACGTACTTGAGTAAAAAGTACAAAGTATTTCTTAAAAATACTTGAAGTAAAAGTAAAAAGTAAAAGTACTGTTGGCTAAACCCTTTAAACTGAGGCGGGGGGTGAATGGGTGTATTCCATGCACTCCACACCGGATATATCCGGCGTGAGTTTTAAAATTCGTTGGCGTATTGGCGTGAGATCACTCAAAAAGAAGTGATAAGTGTAACCAAGTTTGTGCTTGAATTCATTGTCATATGTATATTCACAGTATAACTTGCCGGGTTAGCCATTTAAAGACATGCCAGGTTAGCCATTATAACATTGATTTTGGTCCCCCAAAATTGAAAATCTCCAATGTATTGGCGTGAACTATCGTGAATGTCGGCGTATCTCCGCCGTAAAGTTTACATGGAATGGACCATTGGGGGGGGAGGGGGGCGGGGGCTGTTACACTAACCAACAATTAAATAGTCGTGTAAATCTAATTATCCTCACAACCTTTCTCACTTTCTGTTATTTTGCTTATAAATTAACTTTATTAAAAAACACAATAATTTGGCATTTATAACAAAATTTCAATCGTAGATACATAAATAGATCATCCATTTCAGTGATTTCACACTATTTGCCAACCAAAGTCCAAACGCTTATCTGACAGTACATTTCATATATTCTATAATAACTTGCCTGAAAATCGGGTAAAATTCACTTGCAAAATTTAAAAACACTGGAAAAGTAACGAAATACTTTGCAACAAAATGAAAATAGCGAAGTAAAACATTACATTAAAAAATGATCTCAAAGATATACTTCGTTACATGCCCATTACTCAAAAATAATACTCAAGTACAGTAACGAAATACATTTACTTTGTTACTTGCCACCCCTGGCTGTGACGAACAGCATCTTTACAAACTGGCTTCGAATAAACCTGTCGTTTCCTCTTCTGCGATCTGCCATTCCATGTGTCCGTGGCTCTCGAAGCCTGCGGAAAAGATGTGTTGATCAAGGGAAGATAGAGATTGCCTGTGCAATAACTTTGAATGACACTGGTTTTCCAGACAATTGAATTATTAACTTGTTTAGAAAGACTTTAAAATAAATTAGTATTGAAAGACCAGAATTTTTGTCAGATATGAGTTAGTCAGTTGTGTTTATCTAAATAAGAATATATTCTGTTCCAGTTGAATTTGAAACTTAACTTAATCGCCTGCAAGAAGATCGAGAAACTTTAATTTTGTTTAAATTTTGAAAAAAATTTATTGGATGGAATATCATGGAAAGGCTTTTGGGACCGTTTATGGGGGGAAGGAGGGCTGGTGGAAATAGGTGGTGGGCCATCCAAAAGAAGATGGCCTTAAAGGGGTAGGCCACGAGAAAAAATATTAGTTCTGTTGATAGAATGTCACCCTAAAAGCACACAAAATGGCCATTCTGGGCTACTTAAATTTATCTATTTAAGACCCATATAATGACTACGCAGTTAGGTTCAATCTTCCAACTGCTGTTCAAATAGATTCTGAACCAGCTTGAGAAATGTATTTACAACATAGTTACAGCTTGTTCTATATGTTGCTAGGTATAACTTGAAAATATATTTAAGGTATTAAAAGTCAACCAATGACCACAAAGGTTTTTGGTCACAAAAACGAGTTTTTAAAGTTACATGTAGTTTGGAATTTTTACAAGAGATAGGGGGGGAGTTCATCTAAAAAATATCATGATTTAGGGGTGGGCCACTGAGTAAAAGTTGAGTGTGAAGGGGTGGGCCTAGCCTGCTCGCAGCCCGAAATTCCGATAAGCGGAATCGGGTGGGCCATGCCAAAGATTTTTAAGACGGATCTCTAAATTCCACCACGGAATTCCACCAACGGTCCCTTTTGTAGATTGAAATTTCGAGAGAAAATTACATACATATTGAAATTTTTTTCTTTCAAGTCTTTGAAAGCCTACTTTATACTTCTCTTGAGTTCTATTGGCCCGTCACGATACCCAACAATGCCGACCCACAATGCCGACCACTATCCAGTTATCCTGTTATATATAGACATATAGATCAGTGGCTTTGGGCGCTTTGCACATAGCTCGGAATTATGTTAGAGTATTTTTTAAGATTGCTTCTTTTTGTGTATCATACATTTGAATCCTGTTCAATCTGAGTTGTTGAAGGATAAAATGATGCTACAGTTTGCGAGATTGATATTAAGATTAGACAGGAGTATAGATTTACTTCTTTATTATGCCGAGAATGCCAGAAATAAGAGGAATAATGCCGTTTGATTGTACGTGAGATAAAATTGTGAACCATGATGAAAGAAGTGGTATGTGGTGACAGCATTCTCATTCAAGAGTAGAGGTAATATATAGTCTTTGGATATTTTACTATGATTGGAAAAATTCGGCAAATCAAATGTGTCATTATGTGTGCTCGAATCGGGATTTCAGATTTAAATAGCAGCCTGGGCCTCCTGGCCCTGGGTCTAAAAATTTTCAAAATTGGTCGACCACGCATTTTTTTATTCATTTTGAGTCCTTGCAGCCGTTCTGTGAGTATGATTCATAAATAATAAATAGTACCAGGGAAGTAATATGTAGTGGAGTTAAAATTAGATTTGATAATGTTGTGCATAGATATTAAAGTTGCGAATGTTTACATACAGTCGTTTGCACTTAATGCATCAGTCAATTCCAGCTGCGAGTGCGACCATCCCCCCCCCGGACAGTGCGGGGCACTTGCAAGCGCGCCTTCACCCCGGAGCCGGGCATTTGTCAACATCGGGTAATGACCCTCGGACATTTGTCCTTTAGATAGACATAGTTGTTTAATATATTTAAAAGCTGCACATTGATTGTTTCGTCGCCGATAAATAATATGTATACAAGACTACATTAGTACATTTTCATTTGGATTCTTAAGTGTTTGGAAATATAGGAACGAGTGTCGTTGTGCCTTAGCTGTTTACCCCGCTGTGTAACGTCTTTATAGCCTGTATGAACAGGTGGGCATTTTGTCTGAGCATGCGCAAGTTTATGAGCGAAACTTAGCGCAATCCCTGGGGCGAGTTGAAGAAATTCAATATGGCGACGCATGGAAGGAGTGTTTCGTAGATTTCTCCGCTTTTCAAGTTGATAAAACAGCATTGCACTCAAAGGAAACTTTGCAAAAATTAATGGAAAACATTTAGCAATGCTTCCCAAAGGTTTTAAAATGTTAAAGAAGTCATTTTGCTCCGTTTTTTCACTTTTTATGCTTTGAAAACAGGCAAGCTCACTCTTTGAGAAACCTTCAATATTCCCCAAGTTTAATATTAAACAGAAACAGATTAAATACTTAGCTATATAAGGCATAATAATAATTTTCACTGATCTGAAAGATTCCAGTATTTTAGTACTCATTTGAGCAAAGGAATTAGATGTCATTTAATTCAATCTAAATATGCATATCAATAACAAAAATTATACAACATGTTTGTCGACTTTTCAATACTTTTTAAATCATTTTTTAAGGCTGATATATAAATACAGGATTACTTGTGTTAAACACATGGCATAAATACAATAAAAGTAAAATTTACTTAAATTATTATTCTAAAGTTTGTAAACACACCAGGTCTAATTCACATAAATACTGTTAGTTTCTCAAACAATTTGTATAATCATGAAATTTGGTTAACATTGCTAAGTGCACTATGAAATACTGATAGTAAGCACTGACATAATGACCTCAGAACACTGTTTTGAATAAAGTAAGCACAATCGCCATACAAAATGTCAGTGTGTGGCCATTTCCTCATCATTGAGAGCTTACACAAAAGAGCATGTTATGTGAATATTATATATCCAAAAGACCCAAGATGATTAATAAGAGCCTTTGACAAGATTTGACAGTGTTATATCAACAACATGGAAGAATTTATCTGCAAGAAAAAACATAAATAATACTAAATCTTTGCAGAAATGGCCAAAAACAGGGGAATTGTAAGGCAAATGTAGGCCAATAATGTCCAAGGTGTATTTAAAATCCAAGCCAAAATAGAAAATGATATGCCAGTTACTCTACCAATAATTTTGTAAACACAAAACAGTAAGATATGAATCAATACCAAATTGCTATAACATTTTCTTAAGGGGGCTGCAGTCGGTGATGGGTGACACACCCATATTCCGAGCTAAAAATTTGTATCGCGCGCATTTTTCATGATCACATAACTGGCTTTGCCACAAAACCAGCTAAAAAAGCAATTAGTAAAATATGGTTTTGAGTGACGAGCATAGTCAAATTCTTGATTTGTTACATATTCAAAGTTTTTGCAGATAAACAGATTCAACATTGAAATAAGCTCTATTCAGGACCTCATACAATCGAAAATATTGTTGATGGACCAGATTTTTTTCAATTTTCTGTGATTTACAGAACACTAGTTATAATTTAAGGATCGACCAGTATTGTTCAAGACATACTTTCCTTCCAGAACACCTTTTCAAAATACTAACCAAAACATGTCAAAAATAGTGTACATTTACAAGGGCGATTTCAACCCTTTGGCGCATTTTGCCCATGAATAATTTTAAGACTATATGAAGATAAAACTTTGATTTAAACCTAATTTCAAGTGATGAGCATACCCTAACTTTCAAGCTATGCTTCAAAGTAGATGGGTCAATTCAACATAAACATTGAAATATGGGTGTACTGACAGCTTTGTCACCCGTTTAGTTTGGCATTAGGAGACCTTCTGAAACATTTTAATGAAAGAATAATTCACAAAGTTCACATTTTCACTTACTTTTTAATATCTGCTTAAATCCAACTAGCTCTGTGGCCATGGGCAAAATCTTGTGATTGATGTCAGCATCCATATATTTCATGTTTCCCCGGTGAAAATATATTCTATTCTAAAGCCGATTTCGACGTACTTTAGCTTTTTAGAAACCGTCGGCCTTCCTCAGTAAGATTATCCACTGTTTGACAACCATATTTGATAGTAAACAGCTAAAATATTCCCCGAAAATTTATACTTTGCTCATCGGCGCGAAAATGACAACTCAAGAAGAAATGAGCCCGCTATTTTCGGTCAGCGTCGACAAATTGCCCACATGTTGCCTGTATGTACTTACAAATATGAAATGGTGATCTTTAAAACAGGGAACGGGAATGGGAATAGTAGTTCGATAGCATGTATCAAGTGTCATGTTAAGGTCAAGGTGGTCGTCCTTTGGGTAATATATTTAGCTATTTTCACTATTATAAATAATAATAATTAGTATAAACTTAGTAATAGACTATCACTTTTCCTGCGTTCTGATTGGCTATGCTACTCGTAGACTATTAGTGATAGTCTACTAGTAGCAAAATTCAAAACAATGGCGTGAAAATTCACGTTTAAAATTAATATTAATACTTTTGTTTACTTTTGTATTGTGTTCCCTAGTTCTCAATAAATGCTATAGTTTATACTAAAACAATTAGACAACTCGGCCTCGTTGGCTATGAGCGAATAGTCAACTCGGCCTCGCCTCGTTGACTATTCACTCATAGCCAACTCGGCCTCGTTGTCTAATTGTTAAATAGCAAAGACTGAATACTTGAAATTATTCTGGTTACAAAATCTTAAAATTTGGCAAATTATTCCTTGAAACAAAAGCGTTTGGGCTAAGATTTGAAACCGATGCACAATCGTCATAATTTCAAAACACAAACCGGTGTTAAATGATCGGAATAATTAAACACAAATATGCGGAATTGTCGAGATTAACATTTCTGGACACTAAATATATAAAACATGAAGCATTTCATGCCATCTAAACATGCAATGGTAATCTCTATGAAAATAGTTATATAATGATCAATGTGTTCAGTCTAATTCAGAAACAAATATTGTTTGTAATATTTCAAATAAAATGTTTTGATTTCATTTTCATGTTCTGTGTCCTCAAACTACAATCCCAGTAGACGCATGTAAGGTTACAACTACGTTTCAGAAAGTTTAGTTTCAGTGATGTAACATGGCGCCTGCCCGGGACAACTGAAAATCGTTACAGGGTAGTAAATGTTTCTTTTTGGTTGCCTGTTTAGACAAGTTGCTTTCTGTTTCAGCTTTACCAGAAAAGCTGGCTATCTTCAAGTCGTTTAATTTCTCCATGCACAATATAAAATGAGTAAAATATAGACCACAGTACTCATTATATAAACTACAGCATTCATTCTGCTGAATATTAATTACCCTTTTGATTTTGGTTATTTTATTTTCATATTGTTCATAGAATGTATAAAATTTTAAATAATTATTCTATATGCGGTTTGAAGATTCTTACAATCATGTTGTTGAAGCGTGAGCATTTCAGTCATTGTTTACATTTAAAAACCTAATGTTCTAACTTTCAAGCATAGCATTTCACAACAGTGAAAAATGTGTGCAAAAAAGAGTGCAGTTGTATATACATGCAGTATACAGTATTTGGCCATTTATGTGTTGGTTTTTACAGGTGCTGTGTGTCATTCTATACTATGTATAATATATTCAACAAACACTGTATGTGCACATAAAGATTGAGAAGTGATGTGATCATCTTTTCCCAACTTCTCTGGGACCTTTTCAACCTCCTAGCCCTTGGGTATTTTCCCCCCTTTGCCTGGAAGTTGAACACCTTGGGGGAAATTAAAAAGATTAGGTGCATGTTGCTGCTGGTCACAGTGGGTACATTCATGAAAATTGTTGTAGATAAAGAGGTTAGGGAGGTTGCAATAGCTGTAAAGTTCTTTCTGACCATACACCCAAAGCATTATCCTTTAGCCAACCCAAATTCATGTTGAAGCAGAACAGGAGGGGGCTAGGGGATAGCCGGCATCCAGGAAAATGACTGTGCATAGTTAGCGCAGTGCTATCTCAGGACTACATGTCGTGATACTCACTGGCATTCAAATTCATGTCTCTGTTAATTGAATTACATTTTTAATTCACATTAAGTGCTTTTAGTGTTCCCAATAGTAAGAATTGGCATTTTTAAAGATTTTGTCTTTATTATTATAATGGCCAACTCAGTTACCTTTGTTTGTTTACCCATAGGGGAAATGGGAAGTTTGCCCACTATCTCCACCCCTCTCTTAGGAAGATATCCCCCCTCTTAGTAAGATATCTTGAACAGGGATCTAAGGTGCCCCTTTGGAAGTGCCAATCTGAACCAGACTTGATCAATTTTTTAATTCATTTACTTGAGTGGCATACAGTTGCCGAACTTTCATGAAGCAGCAAGAAGCAGAAACTGACCTGGTGGTCCACAACATCCCCCTCCCTCCCTCCCTCCCAATAACGATTCACAATCTAGAATTGGTCTATATTGGGACCAATGTTATTTAATTTATACGTATCTGACCTACAAGATCAGTTACCCTCCTCAGTCACTACCTTTCAGTACGCAGACGACACGACCATATACGCAAATTCTCGTCCTGCTGAACTTCATAAAACTGCGGAAGAGTTGAACTCCTTGCTGAACTTTGTGAGTTCCTGGTCCAGTGAATTCCACCTAGCTCTTAACCCTAGCAAGACGAAGGCTATGTTATTTTCTACACGCCAAATGTCTCGGGTTCATGGATTAGACACGAATCGCCCCCTACTTGGAGTACATTTTCACGAGAACCTGAAATGGGATGAGCAGGCTAAAGCTAATTGCAAAAGTTGCTACGGTACAATTAGGATTCTCAAGCAGATTAAGAACTTTACGGATTTTAAACTTAGGAATCAGCTAGTTGAATCACTAGTCCTTTTAAAAATTAAACTATTGTGACACTGTTTTTTACCAATTACCCGATTTTCTCCTCAAGCGCCTACAACGCCTCCAATTCCCTGCTGCCAGCTTTGTCCTGGGACGCTATGTAAACACTACAGCTGATATTTTGAAACTGTGCTGGTTGCCTCTTAAATAACTCAATGATTATTCTCTGGTTAAATGTGTTTTTAAAGCCATGCATACTGACAATTGGCCTGCTTATCTAAAACTGCAAATAACACAGCCTGTTAGAAATCTACTATAGCTCCTAGGTTAGTTATGCCATTAATCACAAATACATTTCGGTATTCGGCTTCGAAGATATTTAATTATTTGCCAGTTCAGATAAGGAACTGTTTAGACTACAAACATTATTGCGCTATGTGCAAAGCCCTCCTTAAAGAGCGTGCTGTCTCTTCACTGACATTATAAACACAAATCATTGTTAATATTTTTAGAACATTAGATTTAGCATAGTAATTTCTAAAGTTTTAATAGTTAGTATTAATTTTTTAGTATGTAGTTTATCAGATGAAGAGCCTTGTAAGTGGATACTCAGATAATAAACCATTATTATTATTAAATGAAATGACCAAATACGATATTACTGACAATTACCAATTGATCGAATTGGCAAAACTACTTTAGATCTTTTAATTAAGTAACCTTGAAAATCATTTAGTTACTTTCCTTGAGGTGAACTCTGGAAAGAAGCTTTGTGTCATGGTTATAGTTAAGTTAACAACGTACATGTACCACTCAATTGTCTTAACGATAAGATTCAATCCAAAGAAGTATATTTGAACAAAAATATAATTTTCTTTCTCTTGATTTGTGTACGTTTAGTGTTCTTCAATGAGGGAAATATGGCGTTCCGCAAAGCCAACACCGTGCCTTGGTCATTGGAAGAGTACCAGGAAACGTATTACAATGTTCCCGGAACCAACGTATTGTTTTTCATCAAGCCTTTCAGTTATGCATGGTGGACAATGTAAAGGTATGTATGCTGCTTCCAATTCGTCGATCTGCTTTCAAAATGCAGTTTATAGAGTGATTTGTTAATAGAGAGTATATTGGATTGCAATGCGGGCACGGGTTTATGCTCAGCTTATAGTTGAACTCTTTTTCATTACCCAACGAATACACAACGCCTTTTTTAAACGAGCAGCAACGAAATGGTGATGTGTTGGAGCCTGCTGTATTAGTGCATTTAAAAACCTATATTCATGTAGTATTTAGAAAGGTTAACCTCGTTGACAAGATTTCGAACATCGTACTGTGTTCGTAATTTAGACAACAGAATAACTTGTTGTTGTTTTTATCTGTGTGTCTGTAGTTGCCACGTATATTTAGAAGGGCCCACAATAATTGGTTTTTATGCCTCACCTCTATTATGAAAACATCAATATTGCTGTCGTGCCTGAGCTCAGTTTACTGGGAAGGAGTTGTGCATAGTAATAAACACATGTTTTGGGATAAATTGGCTATGGGTATAAGTGGCCCATAGCCGTTTAATAATCTTTTATAAAATATCACAAAATTATCAAATATAAAATCATTGACAACGTAAGCCCAGTAAAGGTGCAGGGCAAAATATACGCCAACACACGTAGATGACCATAGAGTTCAACAGGTTCTAAGATACAACTAAATAAAATGAGTACTTCTCATATGAAGATAAAATATTATTACATGATGTGTGTATACCATAGATGACTATAGAGTTCAATAGATACCAAGTTCCAACTTAGAATGAGATCTTCCACATGAAGATGAAAAATGTTTACATGATATTTGTATACAGAGGTATAGGTCTGGGGAGGAGGCGGGTTAATAAAATTATTTCAAAAAGTGTAAACTGGACTACTGTAGTCGGTGAACACGATGCTGAAAAGATCGATGAACACGTGTGAATCCAATTTATAGTAAAACCCCCGGCAAAATTATGCAGGGGCAAAAACGGAAGTGAATAATATCAACCCATCTCCCCCGCAGTGTGCCTGTTAACTACATAACAAAAAGACATAGAAGATGAGACATAAAATCCCTATTCGCTTGCAAATATTTTCTTTATGCCTCACCTCTATTATGAAAACATCAATATTGCTGTCGTGCCTGAGCTCAGTTTACTGGGAAGGAGTTGTACATAGTAATAAACACATGTTTTGGGATAAATTGGCTATGGGCATAAGTGGCCCATAGCCGTTTAATAATCTTTTATAAAATATCACAAAATTATCAAATATAAAATCATTGACAACGTAAGCCCAGTAAAGGTGCAGGGCAAAATATACGCCACAACATCACAAGATGTGATGTAGCCCCACCCAGGCACGCGCAGCAATCAGACCAAGGGCGAATAATTCAAAACAGCCGCCCATGCTAACTGACGAAAATATCCGCTGTTAAATAACTAAATCATCGATCCAATCACGACATCTGCCCGTGCAAGATGTTGCAATTGGATCGATTACATTAGATAAAGTAGTAAAAGACAGCTGCCCATGCTAGCTGAATATGAAAAATCTCGATCCAACCACAACGTCCGCCCGTGCAAGATGTTGCAATTGGATCAAAGACATGAGCGTTACACTGCCCCGCCAGTGTAACTAAACAGATTAAGACTTAGGTAGAAAAATTAGAAATACGTATGTATTTGTGGAAGGCATTTGATTTCCATCGGCCGAGTGTCCGAATTTTGGCATCAGACATACCATGTTTAGCTGCATATGAGGCAGCACCGATACGAAAACTGTGTCCTTTATACCTTGCCGGGTCAAGACCGCAATGCTTTACTGTCAGAGCCAAATAGTTGGAGAAACAATCACGTGTTATAGGGCGGCCAGTATTATATAAAAACAGGGCCCCGGGGAGGCTTCCTCGCAAGGATAAATAATGAAACACCAACTTAACAGGACAATGTACCTGTTGGGGTAAGATATCAATTGAGAAGGGTCGTTGATTATAGTTATGTTTATATTGATAAATAGTTAGGGTAAGATGTTTTATTTGACCCTTTGTATCGAATTGCTTAGATAATTGATTGATCTGCAATGGCATGGGAAGACTAGGCTTAGACGAGGTAATTTCCCCAATTCGTAGAAATCCAAAAAATGCCAAGACGCACATAGCTCGAAATAGGCTTACTTCGTAATAAGTTGGTAAAACTACCCCAGCGACATCAATAAGTTTGTGAAGAATGTGTAGGGTTATGGGAAGCCGAACATCAAGTCGATGTCCCAATTTCCCATACCCCTTCAGCATTTGTATAATATAAAAAAATTTTGTAGGGTCTGGAACACCATATAACTTGTGAGAATAACCTAATGCAGACACATAGGTATTAACTGTTGATGGCGCATAATTTTGGTTGAACAAATGTGCAATAAATAAAGCCAGTGTACCTGGACATACGGGAAAGTTAAATCGTGCAGATTGAAAGACAGAGTGGTAAAAAAGCTCGAATAATTTCCATGCTCTGTGATAGGTGGGTTTTGAAGAAGGTTGTAAACTGGAAGTGATGAGAGTCTTCACTACATTTGCCAGTTCTGAGGCAACAAATGTTGTGGGATCACGGTTGGTTGGGGATCCGTCTGCAGTGGAACAAGTTGACGGAAAATGTGGAACAGTAACCGAGACAATGAGTCAGCTAACTTATTTTTGACACCTGGAATGTGTTTGGCCTTGAATAAGATGTTGCGTTTTAAACAGATAAGGACCATCTTCCGGACAAAAAACATTAGGGTCTTATCCCGGCAGGTTTGTTTGTTAATAACTGAAACCAGAGCTTCGTTATCAGTGAAAAATAAAATGGACTGGTTTTGCATATGTTGACCCCAAAGGTAGAGACTTAGCACGATGGGATAGAATTCCAATACCGCAATATTGTAGGTTAACCAATTGTTAGGCCACGCCCCATAGCACCAGTGATTGCCGAAAATAGCCCCAAAACCCAAGCTACCAGCTGCATCCGTATAAAGATTTAACTGGGGTGAAGTATTCCAATTATCATCTAAGAAAAAACTTTTCCATTAAAATCCACTAAAATTTTTTGCCAAACATCAAGATCTGCTTTAACTTCTTTAGTCAGGCGAACAAAATGGTGGGGAGCACGCAAACCTATTTTAAGGTCAATGAGACGACGTAGGAATGCTCGACCTGGTGAAACTACAGCACATGCAAAATTGAGCAACCCACAAAGTGATTGCACCTCTTTAAGTGTGACCTTTTTACGACGCAAAAATTCTGAAATTAAATTAGTAGCTTTCTCTAATTTATCCAAGGGGAGGCGAGCTTCCATTTCAATGGTGTCAAGCTCGATGCCTGCAAATGAAAGAGTGGTAGATGGGCCTACTGTTTTATCTGGTGCCATGGGGATGCCCAAATAATCACATACTTTAAGAAACAGTTCGAGCTGCTTCTTACACAGCTGATGAAGGGATGCTACAATTAAGAAATCATCCAACAGATGAAGGATCCAATCTATGAGCAATTTTCTTCTGGCAATCCATTCAACAGCTGTGCTAAAAGCCTCAAACGTTTTGCAAGAGCTAGAACAACCCATAGGGATACACCGGTCATAATAGTATACACCTTTCCATTTATTCCAAGAAGGTCATAATCCTCTGGGCGTATGGGAATGAGACGAAAGGCATTGCGAATGTCTGTCTTGGCAAGGAAACAGCCACGACCGGCCTTCTTAATTAATTGTATAGCATGCGCAATAGTAGCATAACTAACAGTTGTGTTTTCTGATGAAATACCGTCATTAACAGACGTACCTTTTGGAAAAGAAAGGTGGTGAATTAAACGAAATTCACCAGGAGTCTTTTTTGGTACAACCCCCAAAGGGGAAATCCGAAAATTGGAGAACGGTGGTGCAGAAAAAGGACCGGCCAGCCTATGGGCATCTAACTCTTTAGCTAACTTTTTGTCAACAACATCTGCATGATCGATACATGATGATAAATTATTAGCTTCAAAGGACTGTTTAAGTCCTTCAAAGTGTAAAGAAACCCAAACTTTAACCCAGACATTAAATAGTTAAACTTGTCAAGTGGATAACCATCTAAGAAAACTGCAAACCTATCATATCTTATTGGGGTTGGCAGGGGAGACACCGGAAGCTGGGGACATTTTGGCATTTCGTTGGAATTGAAAATTACTTTGGGGACGAAAATTACTTTTGGGACGAAAATTACATTGGAATCCTCTATGGTTCCCTTCACATTTAAAACATGAATGTTTGTGATCACATCCATCACAGTCACCTCCTTTATGGTACTTAAAACAAAAACCGCGAGGGACATGCCGAGACATACCATTGGAATTAGACGAGTGCCCCCGGTCATTAGACAAGGATGGTGATTTCTTGTGTTGAACAGGCTGGGAACGAAGCCATAGTTCCCAATGAATTTCACCCCATTGTAACAACTGCTTATGGCTTTGCTTCAGAAAACGGAAACTCTCATCATAAAAACCCCAATTGTGTCCCCTAGATGCCAGGTCCCTAACAATATCACCATACTTCATGAGGGCAGGGGCCTCAGAAGGATATTTGCTGGTGTAAACCCCTACAAAGATATGAAAGGCCTGCAACCATGTCTCAAACGAATTAATTTTACGTGTTTTAACACTAGGCTCCAAAAATAAGGACGGAGCATCTCGATTGGATGTTGAAACACTGATTTTGAAACGCTCTTCAGCAGCAGAATTGGACAATAAAGAGCTAAGCTCGATGTATTCGTCGTTCCAAATTTTTTATTTCAACTTGTCTGAAACACGGGCATCAAGAGGGAGACTGGAAGACCTGAATAATAAACCAGGGGTGCTCCCAGTTGAAGGCAAACTCTCACCTGCAATGACTGCATGAGCACCTTGGATGCCACTTTGGACCAAGGACATGATGGCTGGTTGGCCAATAACCCCGGGCAGTGGTGGACCTGGCTGTTGTAAAGGCATAACTGGAAGACTGGTTGGCTGTATTGTTGGCACGATTGGTGGTTGAACAACTGGTATGGCTGACTGCTCTACTGGCACTGGCTGGACAGGCACTGGCTGGATGACTGGCACTGGCTGGATGACTGGTACTGGCTGGACAACTGGTACTGGTTGCAGTAATGGAGCTAGGCGCTGTGTCACTTGCTCGGTCACAGTTGCCACGATCCTCTCGATCATACCATCAGGGAGGCCAATTGGAACTGCAGGCATCTCTTGTTGGACTGGTTCAGGCTCCCGACGCGGTCTACGGCGTGGCGGCTCCCCCCTTTCCGGAGTCGCTACACCAGCCTTTCTCGTTGGCCGTTTCTGACGGGATGAACGTCTCATACTGGAATTAAAAATTAACAGAAAAGCAGCATTGTTGCCATAAGAAATATACCCCTGGTATGGCATACAATTATAAATGAAAATATGCTGCAGAAAACAAGAGGCAAAAATTTTACCATCTAGGGATACATAACTTCTCCCAAACAAGATGGTGGAAACATACATGAACCAGTGTTAAACTAACCACCTGGGATACATAACTTCTCCCAAACAATGTGGTATAAATATATGTGAACCAGTGATACCTAACCACCTGGGATACATAACTTCTCCCAAACAAGATGGTATAAATATATGTGAACCAGTGATAACCTAACCACCTGGGATACATAACTTCTCCCAAACAAGATGGTACCACCTGGGATACATAACTTCTCCCAAACAAAGTGGTGTAAACATATGTGAACCAGTGATACCTAACCACCTGGGATACATAACTTCTCCCAAACAAGATGGTATAAATATATGTGAACCAGTGATAACCTAACCACCTGGGATACATAACTTCTCCCAAACAAGATGGTACCACCTGGGATACATAACTTCTCCCAAACAAAGTGGTATAAACATATGTGAACCAGTGATAACCTAACCACCTGGGATACATAACTTCTCCCAAACAAGATGGCGTAATCAGACATGACGTGGCTGGCCAAGCATGGCTGACAAGTTGCCGCCGCAAAACAAGGCCTTTACTGCCATAAAAACTAGTGATAACTTAACCACCTGGGATACATAACTTCTCCCAACAAGGTGCAACATTTAGTAATGTATAGTAAATTCATGCAGTGATTAATGGATACATAGCTTCTCCCTTATTTGAATACAAAATATGAGATATTATCGATTGAAAATTATCAAAAATTAGAACAAAGTCAGTAGACAATAACTGATGATTTAATTATAAAATAAGATTACTTAAGCATACGAAGGGCCTTCAAAATGGCTCCCCTATAACTTCTATATAGTGAGTACTGACCTTGGGCATTAACATGAACGCCATCAGCCAAGTATAAATTAATAGAAGGGTTAGAAAAACCCCTGTGTGTCCAACAAAAAACATTAGGTATAGACTCTAAAGCAGGCTTAGACAAACAATTGAAAATATGGGCTGACTCATTGAAACTATCAGCATTCGGGAAGGAATCACGACGAGGTATCACATGACAAACCCCCACCACGTGTGTGGAAAATTCGTCAAACAATAGCCGCACTAGCTTAACCAAATTCTTAGCGACAATGTTGGGTGTTGTGTTTGAAAGATCGTTAGTTCCAATCTCAAGAATAATGATATGTGGTTTAAGTCGATTGATAACATGTAAATCAAATTGTTGTAATTTTCTAATAGTGCGACCCCCAATGCCAAACATGGAAACAATAGCGCGTTCATCAAGGTTGAAATCAACACGAGCGCGCGGATCAAATTGGTTCGAAAGATCGTCGCGAAGACGACGAATAAAGGAATGTCCTAACACTAAAACTGTAGGGGGAGCACTAGTCATTATACCTATGTTAGAAGACCAAATAAATCACACGAGGAGGGATGCGACAAAACAATGAACACTCACAAATCGATTGAATGTCTAGACCGCAAAAGCGCACACAATTAAAATTATATAATAAGCAAGTATATAGATAAAAGTGAGTATATTAAGGAAATGAAAATGTTAAAATACCTTGTAAAACGTAGAAAGGATCACGTAGAAAGAATCAGATAGAAAAGATTAATAAAATTATTTCAAAAAGTGTAAACTGGACTACTGTAGTCGGTGAACACGATGCTGAAAAGATCGATGAACACGTGTGAATCCAATTTATAGTAAAACCCCCGGCAAAATTATGCAGGGGCAAAAACGGAAGTGAATAATATCAACCCATCTCCCCCGCAGTGTGCCTGATAACTACATAACAAAAAGACATAGAAGATGAGACATAAATCCCTATTCGCTTGCAAATATTTTCTTTGCTGTTGTGGTGTCCCAGGCATTGATTGTTAGTAATTATTGTATATGTTAAGGTGTGAGTTATTTGTATCACTGTTGTATGTCTTTTTTGGCAAAGATTAATAATTATAAAATAAAAATAAATAAATACTTTCAATGCAAAATATTATATAATAATATAGGATTATAGGAGTATGGAAATACTGCCAGATCAAAAACAATACGATCACATAAGTTATGTAACAAATTGATTATAGATGGAAAAACAAATTGGACAAAGGTTTGGCTTGTATAGTGGTATTTTAGTACAATTAATACTTGACACATATTATCTTTTTATAAGCTTTGCTCGCTATTAAACAATTGATCAGTTATATGCTGTGTATTATCTCATTAAAGATCATCAAATCTTTAAAGCTTTTTTCACTTTTAGAGAAAGTCTGAATTACTTATATTTTATTGACTTATTATATTGTCCCTGGACGTTCCTTGAATTTTTCTAGCCCCCAACGGAACCAATCCTCCTCCGCAACTGGCTCACACTAGTTTGTTTTCTTTTACTTCTAATTGGTATGTCTTCAATGTTCAGGATAGGGATACCGCCACCCTACAGATGTTTCACTCTTCGTGATGGAATATTTGCACATGCATTTACAGAAAATTTGGAGATAATACCGTATACTGGAAGGCGACAGTCACATTTCCAGAGACAGGGTAGTTTATATATTGATCAATTATTTGTATAAACAAATTATAACAATTATGCGTTTGAATTGATTTGTTTGATCTGACACTGCTTAATCAAAGTATACAAATGAAACTAAAAGCCAAGAATCAACTTACTTACTTAGTTACTTTGACATTTATCTTTCACTATATACTTTCCGTCCTTGATTGTGATTACTCATGTTACTAAATAATACCAAGGCCAACCACCTTGCCTGCAAAACATCTGATTTTCACCAGTTTAATTATCTTGGAACGAAAAGTTCTCTTATCAAATCCCTTCGACCTCGGTATAAACTATAAATATAGTCTAGCTATGTACTGTATATCGCTATGTCCACACTAATTACATTGATTTGTTTACAAACAGGTTTGTCCTATCGTGAAATATTCTTTATAATAATGGCGGTGTGGTTGATCTAGCCAGAAACAATAAATGTGTGGTAAGTGATGAAACTGTCGCTGTAGTTGACGGCATACAGCATTCACAAACGTATGACAGTATTTTGCTTGTTAACGTAAAGCGATGAAAAGGTTGTGTGAGTGCTTACAGTATTATTGTTGTGTCGTATTGCAATAACAGGGTAGGGAATTATAGCATTCTGCGTTCGGATACAGTACTGTGTATTTCAAGGCTGGCTTTGTATCAATGCGCTGTTAAATTAAATGACCAAATACGCTGCAACTGAAATTTATTTAAAAATAAAATTGGTATAATTAAATTGTGAAATTTCAAGAATAACCTTTTACATAGAATTACCAACTTTAGTAGAAAATCATTTGGCCTTGTGTAAAATTGATGTTGCTTTTGTTGGTAAGTCCCCGAACAAAAATAATTGTGTCGTGGAATACAGTTAAGTTTCCAAGTAATACTCAATTCTCTAAATGTTAAGGTATAACTCAAAAATATTTTGAGCAAGAATACAACTTTCTTGTTTCGATTTTAGTGCATGGTGTCCCCCAAAGCATGCAGACATCCTGCATTCGTTATTTGTGCAGCACCTGGACACGTGTTACTGTTATTCTGGATGATACAAAGGTATGTATGCTGGTTTTAACTAATCTGATTTCAAATTGTGCTTAGTATGCAGAGTTCATTAGCTGGAACTCTTTCATTAGCCAGATCTTTATTTTTATAAAAAAATAACTGATCAATGAACAATTAAGATCGTGTGGCACGCAAGTTTTAATTGAGAAAGGTGGTGAATTAAACGAAATTCACCAGGAGTATTTTTTGGTACAACCCCCAAAGGGGAAATCCGAAAATTGGAGAACGGTGGTGCAGAAAAAGGACCGGCCAGCCTATGGGCATCTAACTCTTTAGCTAACTTTTTGTCAACAACATCTGCATGATCGATACATGATGATAAATTATTAGCTTCAAAGGACTGTTTAAGTCCTTCAAAGTGTAAAGAAACCCAAACTTTAACCCAGACATTAAATAGTTAAATTTGTCAAGTGGATAACCATCTAAGAAAACTGCAAACCTATCATATCTTATTGGGGTTGGCAGGGGAGACACCGGAAGCTGGGGACATTTTGGCATTTCGTTGGAATTGGCGAAAATTACTTTGGGGACGAAAATTACTTTGGGGACGAAAATTACATTGGAATCCTCTATGGTTCCCTTCACATTTAAAACATGAATGTTTGTGATCACATCCATCACAGTCACCTCCTTTATGGTACTTAAAACAAAAACCGCGAGGGACATGCCGAGACATACCATTGGAATTAGACGAGTGCCCCCGGTCATTAGACAAGGATGGTGATTTCTTGTGTTGAACAGGCTGGGAACGAAGCCATAGTTCCCAATGAATTTCACCCCATTGTAACAACTGCTTATGGCTTTGCTTCAGAAAACGGAAACTCTCATCATAAAAACCCCAATTGTGTCCCCTAGATGCCAGGTCCCTAACAATATCACCATACTTCATGAGGGCAGGGGCCTCAGAAGGATATTTGCTGGTGTAAACCCCTACAAAGATATGAAAGGCCTGCAACCATGTCTCAAACGAATTAATTTTACGTGTTTTAACACTAGGCTCCAAAAATAAGGACGGAGCATCTCGATTGGATGTTGAAACACTGATTTTGAAACGCTCTTCAGCAGCAGAATTGGACAATAAAGAGCTAAGCTCGATGTATTCGTCGTTCCAAATTTTTTATTTCAACTTGTCTGAAACACGGGCATCAAGAGGGAGACTGGAAGACCTGAATAATAAACCAGGGGTGCTCCCAGTTGAAGGCAAACTCTCACCTGCAATGACTGCATGAGCACCTTGGATGCCACTTTGGACCAAGGACATGATGGCTGGTTGGCCAATAACCCCGGGCAGTGGTGGACCTGGCTGTTGTAAAGGCATAACTGGAAGACTGGTTGGCTGTATTGTTGGCACGATTGGTGGTTGAACAACTGGTATGGCTGACTGCTCTACTGGCACTGGCTGGACAGGCACTGGCTGGATGACTGGCACTGGCTGGATGACTGGTACTGGCTGGACAACTGGTACTGGTTGCAGTAATGGAGCTAGGCGCTGTGTCACTTGCTCGGTCACAGTTGCCACGATCCTCTCGATCATACCATCAGGGAGGCCAATTGGAACTGCAGGCATCTCTTGTTGGACTGGTTCAGGCTCCCGACGCGGTCTACGGCGTGGCGGCTCCCCCCTTTCCGGAGTCGCTACACCAGCCTTCCTCGTTGGCCGTTTCTGACGGGATGAACGTCTCATACTGGAATTAAAAATTAACAGAAAAGCAGCATTGTTGCCATAAGAAATATACCCCTGGTATGGCATACAATTATAAATGAAAATATGCTGCAGAAAACAAGAGGCAAAAAATTTTACCATCTAGGGATACATAACTTCTCCCAAACAAGATGGTGGAAACATACATGAACCAGTGTTAAACTAACCACCTGGACTACATAACTTCTCCCAAACAAGGTGGTATAAATATATGTGAACCAGTGATACCTAACCACCTGGGATACATAACTTCTCCCAAACAAGATGGTATAAATATATGTGAACCAGTGATAACCTAACCACCTGGGATACATAACTTCTCCCAAACAAGATGGTACCACCTGGGATACATAACTTCTCCCAAACAAAGTGGTATAAACATATGTGAACCAGTGATAACCTAACCACCTGGGATACATAACTTCTCCCAAACAAGATGGCGTAATCAGACATGACGTGGCTGGCCAAGCATGGCTGACAAGTTGCCTCAAAACAAGGCCTTTACTGCCATAAAAACTAGTGATAACTTAACCACCTGGGATACATAACTTCTCCCAACAAGGTGCAACATTTAGTAATGTATAGTAAATTCATGCAGTGATTAAGGGATACATAGCTTCTCCCTTATTTGAATACAAAATATGAGATATTATCGATTGAAAATTATCAAAAATTAGAACAAAGTCAGTAGACAATAACTGATGATTTAATTATAAAATAAGATTACTTAAGCATACGAAGGGCCTTCAAAATGGCTCCCCTATAACTTCTATATAGTGAGTACTGACCTTGGGCATTAACATGAACGCCATCAGCCAAGTATAAATTAATAGAAGGGTTAGAAAAACCCCTGTGTGTCCAACAAAAAACATTAGGTATAGACTCTAAAGCAGGCTTAGACAAACAATTGAAAATATGGGCTGACTCATTGAAACTGTCAGCATTCGGGAAGGAATCACGACGAGGTATCACATGACAAACCCCCACCACGTGTGTGGAAAATTCGTCAAACAATAGCCGCACTAGCTTAACCAAATTCTTAGCGACAATGTTGGGTGTTGTGTTTGAAAGATCGTTAGTTCCAATCTCAAGAATAATGATATGTGGTTTAAGTCGATTGATAACATGTAAATCAAATTGTTGTAATTTTCTAATAGTGCGACCCCCAATGCCAAACATGGAAACAATAGCGCGTTCATCAAGGTTGAAATCAACACGAGCGCGCGGATCAAATTGGTTCGAAAGATCGTCGCGAAGACGACGAATAAAGGAATGTCCTAACACTAAAACTGTAGGGGGAGCACTAGTCATTATACCTATGTTAGAAGACCAAATAAATCACACGAGGAGGGATGCGACAAAACAATGAACACTCACAAATCGATTGAATGTCTAGACCGCAAAAGCGCACACAATTAAAATTATATAATAAGCAAGTATATAGATAAAAGTGAGTATATTAAGGAAATGAAAATGTTCAAATACCTTGTAAAACGTAGAAAGGATCACGTAGAAAGAATCAGATAGAAAAGATTAATAAAATTATTTCAAAAAGTGTAAACTGGACTACTGTAGTCGGTGAACACGATGCTGAAAAGATCGATGAACACGTGTGAATCCAATTTATAGTAAAACCCCCGGCAAAATTATGCAGGGGCAAAAACGGAAGTGAATAATATCAACCCATCTCCCCCGCAGTGTGCCTGATAACTACATAACAAAAAGACATAGAAGATGAGACATAAATCCCTATTCGCTTGCAAATATTTTCTTTGCTCTTGTGGTGTCCCAGGCACTGATTGTTAGTAATTATTGTATATGTTAAGGTGTTTGTGTGAGTTATTTGTATCACTCTTGTATGTCTTTTTTGGCAAAGATTAAAAAATAAATAAATACTTTGAATGCAAAATATTATATAATAATATAGGATTATAGGAGTATGGAAATACTTCCAGATCAAAAACAATACGATCACATAAGTTATGTAACAAATTGATTATAGATGGAAAAACAAATTGGACAAAGGTTTGGCTTGTATAGTGGTATTTTAGTACAATTAATACTTGACACATATTATCTTTTTATAAGCTTTGCTCGCTATTAAACAATTGATCAGTTATATGCTGTGTATTATCTCATTAAAGATCATCAAATCTTTAAAGCTTTTTTCACTTTTAGAGAAAGTCTGAATTACTTATATTTTATTGACTTATAATATTGTCCCTGGACGTTCCTTGAATTTTTCTAGCCCCCAACGGAACCAATCCTCCTCCGCAACTGGCTCACACTAGTTTGTTTTCTTTTACTTCTAATTGGTATGTCTTCAATGTTCAGGATAGGGATACCGCCACCCTACAGATGTTTCACTCTTCGTGATGGAATATTTGCACATGCATTTACAGAAAATTTGGAGATAATACCGTATACTGGAAGGCGACAGTCACATTTCCACAGACAGGGTAGTTTATATATTGATCAATTATTTGTATAAACAAATTATAACAATTATGCGTTTGAATTGATTTGTTTGATCTGACACTGCTTAATCAAAGTATACAAATGAAACTAAAAGCCAAGAATCAACTTACTTACTTAGTTACTTTGACATTTATCTTTCACTATATACTTGCCGTCCTTGATTGTGATTACTCATGTTACTAAATAATACCAAGGCCAACCACCTTGCCTGCAAAACATCTGATTTTCACCAGTTTAATTATCTTGGAACGAAAAGTTCTCTTATCAAATCCCTTCGACCTCGGTATAAACTATAAATATAGTCTAGCTATGTACTGTATATCGCTATGTCCACACTAATTACATTGATTTGTTTACAAACAGGTTTGTCCTATCGTGAAATATTCTTTATAATAATGGCAGTGTGGTTGCTCTAGCCAGAAACAATAAATGTGTGGTAAGTGAAGAAACTGTCGCTGTAGTTGACGGCATACAGCATTCACAAACGTATGGCAGTATTTTGCTTGTTAACGTAAAGTGACGAAAAGGTTGTGTGAGTGCTTACAGTATTATTGTTGTGTCGTATTGCAATAACAGGGTAGGGAATTATAGCATTCTGCGTTCGGATACAGTACTCTATATTTCAAGGCTGGCTTTGTATCAATGCGCTGTTAAATTAAATGACCAAATACGCTGCAACTGAAATTTATTTAAAAATTAAATTGGTATAATTAAATTGTGAAATTTATAGAATAATCTTTCACATAGAATTACCAACTTTAGTAGAAAATCATTTGGCGTTGTGTAAGATTGATGTTGGTTTTGTTGGTAAGTCCCCGAACAAAAATGATTGTGTCGTGGAGTACAGTTAAGTTTCCAAGTAATACTCGATTCTCTAAACGTTAAGGTATAACTCAAAATATTTTTAGCAAGAATACAACTTTCTTGTTTCGATTTTAGTGCATGGTGTCCCCCAAAGCATGCAGACATCCTGCATTCGTTATTTGTGCAGCACCTGGACACGAGTTACTGTTATTCTGGATGATACAAAGATATGTATGCTGGTTTTAACTAATCTGATTTCAAATTGTGCTTAGTATGCAGAGTTCATTAGCTGGAACTCTTTCATTAGCCAGATCTTTATTTTTATAAAAAAATAACTCATCAATGAACAATTAAGATCGTGTGGCACGCAAGTTTTAATTGAGAAAGGTGGTGAATTAAACGAAATTCACCAGGAGTATTTTTTGGTACAACCCCCAAAGGGGAAATCCGAAAATTGGAGAACGGTGGTGCAGAAAAAGGACCGGCCAGCCTATGGGCATCTAACTCTTTAGCTAACTTTTTGTCAACAACATCTGCATGATCGATACATGATGATAAATTATTAGCTTCAAAGGACTGTTTAAGTCCTTCAAAGTGTAAAGAAACCCAAACTTTAACCCAGACATTAAATAGTTAAACTTGTCAAGTGGATAACCATCTAAGAAAACTGCAAACCTATCATATCTTATTGGGGTTGGCAGGGGAGACACCGGAAGCTGGGGACATTTTGGCATTTCGTTGGAATTGGCGAAAATTACTTTGGGGACGAAAATTACTTTGGGGACGAAAATTACATTGGAATCCTCTATGGTTCCCTTCACATTTAAAACATGAATGTTTGTGATCACATCCATCACAGTCACCTCCTTTATGGTACTTAAAACAAAAACCGCGAGGGACATGCCGAGACATACCATTGGAATTAGACGAGTGCCCCCGGTCATTAGACAAGGATGGTGATTTCTTGTGTTGAACAGGCTGGGAACGAAGCCATAGTTCCCAATGAATTTCACCCCATTGTAACAACTGCTTATGACTTTGCTTCAGAAAACGGAAACTCTCATCATAAAAACCCCAATTGTGTCCCCTAGATGCCAGGTCCCTAACAATATCACCATACTTCATGAGGGCAGGGGCCTCAGAAGGATATTTGCTGGTGTAAACCCCTACAAAGATATGAAAGGCCTGCAACCATGTCTCAAACGAATTAATTTTACGTGTTTTAACACTAGGCTCCAAAAATAAGGACGGAGCATCTCGATTGGATGTTGAAACACTGATTTTGAAACGCTCTTCAGCAGCAGAACTGGACAATAAAGAGCTAAGCTCGATGTATTCATCGTTCCAAATTTTTGATTTCAACTTGTCTGAAACACGGGCATCAAGAGGGAGACTGGAAGACCTGAATAATAAACCAGGGGTGCTCCCAGTTGAAGGCAAACTCTCACCTGCAATGACTGCATGAGCACCTTGGATGCCACTTTGGACCAAGGACATGATGGCTGGTTGGCCAATAACCCCGGGCAGTGGTGGACCTGGCTGTTGTAAAGGCATAACTGGAAGACTGGTTGGCTGTATTGTTGGCACGATTGGTGGTTGAACAACTGGTATGGCTGACTGATCTACTGGCACTGGCTGGATGACTGGCACTGGCTGGATGACTGGTACTGGCTGGACAACTGGTACTGGTTGCAGTAATGGAGCTAGGCGCTGTGTCACTTGCTCGGTCACAGTTGCCACGATCCTCTCGATCATACCATCAGGGAGGCCAATTGGAACTGCAGGCATCTCTTGTTGGACTGGTTTAGGCTCCCGACGCGGTCTACGGCGTGGCGGCTCCCCCCTTTCCGGAGTCGCTACACCAGCCTTTCTCGTTGGCCGTTTCTGACGGGATGAACGTCTCATACTGGAATTAAAAATTAACAGAAAAGCAGCATTGTTGCCATAAGAAATATACCCCTGGTATGGCATACAATTATAAATGAAAATATGCTGCAGAAAACAAGAGGCAAAAAATTTTACCATCTAGGGATACATAACTTCTCCCAAACAAGATGGTGGAAAAAAACATGAACCAGCGTTAAGCTAACCACCTGGGATACATAACTTCTCCCAAACAAGGTGGTATAAATATATGTGAACCAGTGATACCTAACCACCTGGGATACATAACTTCTCCCAAACAAGATGGTATAAATATATGTGAACCAGTGATAACCTAACCACCTGGGATACATAACTTCTCCCAAACAAGATGGTACCACCTGGGATACATAACTTCTCCCAAACAAAGTGGTATAAACATATGTGAACCAGTGATAACCTAACCACCTGGGATACATAACTTCTCCCAAACAAGATGGCGTAATCAGACATGACGTGGCTGGCCAAGCATGGCTGACAAGTTGCCGCCGCAAAACAAGGCCTTTACTGCCATAAAAACTAGTGATAACTTAACCACCTGGGATACATAACTTCTCCCAACAAGGTGCAACATTTAGTAATGTATAGTAAATTCATGCAGTGATTAATGGATACATAGCTTCTCCCTTATTTGAATACAAAATATGAGATATTATCGATTGAAAATTATCAAAAATTAGAACAAAGTCAGTAGACAATAACTGATGATTTAATTATAAAATAAGATTACTTAAGCATACGAAGGGCCTTCAAAATGGCTCTATAACTTCTATATAGTGAGTACTGACCTTGGGCATTAACATGAACGCCATCAGCCAAGTATAAATTAATAGAAGGGTTAGAAAAACCCTGTGTGTCCAACAAAAACATTAGGTATAGACTCTAAAGCAGGCTTAGACAAACAATTGAAAATATGGGCTGACTCATTGAAACTGTCAGCATTCGGGAAGGAATCACGACGAGGTATCACATGACAAACCCCCACCACGTGTGTGGAAAATTCGTCAAACAATAGCCGCACTAGCTTAACCAAATTCTTAGCGACAATGTTGGGTGTTGTGTTTGAAAGATCGTTAGTTCCAATCTCAAGAATAATGATATGTGGTTTAAGTCGATTGATAACATGTAAATCAAATTGTTGTAATTTTCTAATAGTGCGACCCCCAATGCCAAACATGGAAACAATAGCGCGTTCATCAAGGTTGAAATCAACACGAGCGCGCGGATCAAATTGGTTCGAAAGATCGTCGCGAAGACGACGAATAAAGAATGTCCTAACACTAAAACTGTAGGGGAGCACTAGTCATTATACCTATGTTAGAAGACCAAATAAATCACACGAGGAGGATGCGACAAAACAATGAACACTCACAAATCGATTGAATGTCTAGACCGCAAAAGCGCACACAATTAAAATTATATAATAAGCAAGTATATAGATAAAAGTGAGTATATTAAGGAAATGAAAATGTTAAAATACCTTGTAAAACGTAGAAAGGATCACGTAGAAAGAATCAGATAGAAAAGATTAATAAAATTATTTCAAAAAGTGTAAACTGGACTACTGTAGTCGGTGAACACGATGCTGAAAAGATCGATGAACACGTGTGAATCCAATTTATAGTAAAACCCCCGGCAAAATTATGCAGGGGCAAAAACGGAAGTGAATAATATCAACCCATCTCCCCCGCAGTGTGCCTGATAACTACATAACAAAAGACATAGAAGATGAGACATAAATCCTATTCGCTTGCAAATATTTTCTTTGCTCTTGTGGTGTCCCAGGCACTGATTGTTAGTAATTATTGTATATGTTAAGGTGTTTGTGTGAGTTATTTGTATCACTCTTGTATGTCTTTTTTGGCAAAGATTAAAAAATAAATAAATACTTTGAATGCAAAATATTATATAATAATATAGGATTATAGGAGTATGGAAATACTTCCAGATCAAAAACAATACGATCACATAAGTTATGTAACAAATTGATTATAGATGGAAAAACAAATTGGACAAAGGTTTGGCTTGTATAGTGGTATTTTAGTACAATTAATACTTGACACATATTATCTTTTTATAAGCTTTGCTCGCTATTAAACAATTGATCAGTTATATGCTGTGTATTATCTCATTAAAGGTCATCAAATCTTTAAAGCTTTTTTCACTTTTAGAGAAAGTCTGAATTACTTATATTTTATTGACTTATTATATTGTCCCTGGACGTTCCTTGAATTTTTCTAGCCCCCAACGGAACCAATCCTCCTCCGCAACTGGCTCACACTAGTTTGTTTTCTTTTACTTCTAATTGGTATGTCTTCAATGTTCAGGATAGGGATACCGCCACCCTACAGATGTTTCACTCTTCGTGATGGAATATTTGCACATGCATTTACAGAAAATTTGGAGATAATACCGTATACTGGAAGGCGACAGTCACATTTCCAGAGACAGGGTAGTTTATATATTGATCAATTATTTGTATAAACAAATTATAACAATTATGCGTTTGAATTGATTTGTTTGATCTGACACTGCTTAATAAAAGTATACAAATGAAACTAAAAGCCAAGAATCAACTTACTTACTGTAGTTACTTTGACATTTATCTTTCACTATATACTTTCCGTCCTTGATTGTGATTACTCATGTTACTAAATAATACCAAGGCCAACCACCTTGCCTGCAAAACATCTGATTTTCACCAGTTTAATTATCTTGGAACGAAAAGTTCTCTTATCAAATCCCTTCGACCTCGGTATAAACTATAAATATAGTCTAGCTATGTACTGTATATCGCTATGTCCACACTAATTACATTGATTTGTTTACAAACAGGTTTGTCCTATCGTGAAATATTCTTTATAATAATGGCAGTGTGGTTGCTCTAGCCAGAAACAATAAATGTGTGGTAAGTGAAGAAACTGTCGCTGTAGTTGACGGCATACAGCATTCACAAACGTATGGCAGTATTTTGCTTGTTAACGTAAAGTGACGAAAAGGTTGTGTGAGTGCTTACAGTATTATTGTTGTGTCGTATTGCAATAACAGGGTAGGGAATTATAGCATTCTGCGTTCGGATACAGTACTGTATATTTCAAGGCTGGCTTTGTATCAATGCGCTGTTAAATTAAATGACCAAATACGCTGCAACTGAAATTTATTTAAAAATAAAATTGGTATAATTAAATTGTGAAATTTCAAGAATAACCTTTCACATAGAATTACCAACTTTAGTAGAAAATCATTTGGCGTTGTGTAAGATTGATGTTGGTTTTGTTGGTAAGTCCCCGAACAAAAATAATTGTGTCGTGGAATACAGTTAAGTTTCCAAGTAATACTGAATTCTCTAAATGTTAAGGTATAACTCAAAAATATTTTGAGCAAGAATACAACTTTCTTGTTTCGATTTTAGTGCATGGTGTCCCCCAAAGCATGCAGACATCCTGCATTCGTTATTTGTGCAGCACCTGGACACGAGTTACTGTTATTCTGGATGATACAAAGATATGTATGCTGGTTTTAACTAATCTGATTTCAAATTGTGCTTAGTATGCAGAGTTCATTAGCTGGAACTCTTTCATTAGCCAGATCTTTATTTTTATAAAAAAATAACTGATCAATGAACAATTAAGATCGTGTGGCACGCAAGTTTTAACTGTCACATGGACGTATTTCACTAACATCAGTATTTGAAATGTTAAGATTTGTAATTAGCTAATGAAAGGAAAACAGCCAATTTGTGTTTGATTTTGCGGCATAATAATATACCGTGCGAGGACAAAGGTAACTGAGTACATTATCAAGTTATATACACTTGAGTTTATATATGAGTTGATAAATTTTAATTCTTTGTTATATTCTATGCTTTCGTCAACTTAAATAATAGGAACTAGGCATGTGGGTTATCCAAAAGCAAATTTCAGTGGTGAATTCGTTAACAAATGGTTAATATGTGGGTGACAAGGTTTGGAATCCATGTATTTCAACTTTGAGGATTTATCACCCTTAAAGTTCTTGGCAAAATCGGCTGAAATCTCTCATGAAGATTATAGCGATTTCGTTTTGAGTGAATATATGAATGGGGTCAACTAGGACAAGTTAGTTTATTTGTGTCGCCCTTTTAGTCAATCTAGAAATCAAAGGGCATTTTGCTACATGGATCTGTGAAATGCGAAATATGAAAGGTTATGATTTTTAGTCTATGTATAAATAATAGAGTCAAGGATTGCAAATTACAATGTTTTTACTCGTCTATTTTTCAAATATATCCCTCCAAACTACGAGATGGCATGCCGCTTGCTGTACAGTGGCGTAGCCCGCCTATTTGGCCCGCTATGAAAATTTCAAATCATCATTATTCATTTCTTTAGAAATTGATTGTTTTCACCGTCAATGAACACGAACAAATTTGCATAGCGGGACTAAATCGGCGGGCTGGCTACGTTGCTGTTGCTGTATGCGAAGCATGGTTTCGTTTATAGTTACTTTAACATTTGATTATTTGATTAAAGGAAATTTAATTAATTTCATAGGTATCGTGCAAAATATCGACACAGTCAAACGTAGGTTATATATTATCTTGAACCCTTGGAAGTTTTAAACACAGTCCAAAATTTGGTAAAGGGAAGAATTGTGAGATTGTCTATATAAGGTAAACAGTTACACTGCTTCTCGACAAAAGGTTATCTAGAATATACGGCGGTTGACTGTTGTGTAAAACTACCTGAAAAATACAATAAGAACTTCGACGTTTCGAGCGAAGGCCCTTCGTTCTACTAACTTCTACACGAAGGGCCTTCGCTCGAAACGTCGAAGTTCTTATTGTATTTTTCAGGTAGTTTTACACAACAGTCAACCGCCGTATATTTGCTACACTCTACCCACACTGGCACCGCACGTTTGAGATATTATCTAGAATATATTTAAACTTACTGCATATGGGTACAAACACTTGTAATAGTCCTTTCTATTTATTCATCGATAGAAATATATTCAAAAACGGTAGCCATTTCAAGGGTTGATTTGTCTATATATACACAAAATATCTACTAAATATATTCAGAATTCGGTCAATACTGATTTCGGACCGAACATTTCTGACGGTGCGATTTAGGTTGCGTATCAAGAAGCAGTGAATAGAATGCCATTTTGCTCCTTTAAAGGGAGATTTATTTTCATTTGTTCTTATTCTCCTTAAGTTCAACCTCGTTCCCAGACTCTCCTCTAAACTCTTAAGCGAGGAAAGACCCTGGCTGAAGCTTGTCACGTTGCTCCCAGATTTGGGTGCTAAATGAAATTTAAGCCTTGGGAGGGGTGGTTAAGGAGCGTTTTGTTGCCTTTCGATTCCTACACATATCGCTGGTTTTGAAGTACATTTCAAGCGTGGACTTAGATCAGATTTCAAAACCATAGACCGTACTGTCAACATTCACGATGGCACACCGTAAAGAATACGAGAAAGCATCTAGACGAACGATATTGCCCGTTCAGGCTTCATAAATGTCGTGACGGCTCTGTTTACTATTAAAGTCTATCCTGAAACTCGAAACAAATGGATTTATTTAATGCTGGGCGGGGCGGGGGAAGGGGGTGGAATTGTAAGGAAATAGCGTCATGATGCTCTAATTTTCAAAATATATGCCTGTCAGTTTATCAAGCTAAAAAGGCCCGCATCTACATTGGCAAATCTCAACGATCAAAATATATATCAAAGTCTAACTCTCTCTATTACCATACTAGCAGAGGTTTACTAACGCTTTGGCAGGATATCTCTCTATAGGACTCTAATTAAATCTACGGCAAGTTTATGCGACAAAAGCAAAGACTTATGTGCTTTGCGTGCAACACAATTTGAATTTTTTCGCTCACTCATTGTAATAGACGTTTAAACTTTTCAAGTGGAATCATGTCATATGACATTTTTACCTTACCACCTTAGGCAATAAACTTTTTGAGAGACACGTGACCAGCGCAAACCATGGTTTTCTTCCGATCCACAAGAGCCAAGAGCCTGGGAACGAGGCTACTTACAGTTGAAAAAATAGAATACTACAGTTCTGTAAACGTTGGGAACTTTTCAGTAAATTTCGACTTACGACAGGGCAAAATGAGCATTTCCAGGAATGTAAAGAGGTCTTGGACTATCCATTTCTATAGGCATGCAAAGGCATGCCAAGGGATGTGCCGCTCGTGGTTCTAATTTTGTGCTGTATTGTTGAGGGTTGGTTACCAACCCGCGCATTGCTCTTAGCTGTGCGATGAACACGAACAACGTACCTGATTCTTGCAACGACTGAGAGACGTGTCAAGGTCATTATTAGCGAAACATAACCGCATCACTTGATAAAAGTCGTCCTCCGTTGGGTTTGTCGTTTTTTTAGAGTCCAGAGTTGACAAGTTCGGCCAAACTGGAGTCATGAGACTGTCGATATTGCATCCTCGTACCCAGGGTATTTGCTCCCCCCGAGCCAAATACCCTGGTATGAGCTGGTCACGTGACCCCCAGATTTTGGGTAAAATAGAATATTGTTCATTAGGGTCGGGGGAGTGAGTATACATTGTCACAACTAATTAGAACACGCTATAAATGTAAACAATAGCCATTGTATCTTCAAAGTTACACAGCTCGCGTATGCACCTGGACATGTCAAAAGCGTTAGATACTCCAAAAAAGTTTTACAGTGCTGGTGAAAAAAATCAAAGCTCGTGCTGCCGTTTATGTTTAAATATTTGTGATGTGACTCACGTCAAAAAGTTATTTAGACACGCGAACGCGAATATTCTAAAACTCGCTGAAGATTGTCTGGGAGATTCTCTCGTACGAGACCCAAATCTGCCTCAAAATATCTGCAGACCTTGCGAGAGACGGCTCTCTGATTATAAAACTTTTAAAGAGTTAATCTCGAAAAACCGAAACGTTCTAAAATCGCAATCGAGAGCGAAAAGATGCTCCGAGCCGTCGCCTTCAATATGGCCAACAGCAAAGAGGGTCCAACAACAAGCAACTTCAAGTCGACGATCCCTTTCATTTTCCTCAAAAGAAAATACGGTAAGTTTGGGAAATTATGGTTTATTAGATGTACTGTACAATTTTTAGTTTAATCCTTTCTGTAAACTCGCTATGCGTTAAAGTAAAAAGTGCGTGCAGAGCCAGAGTAGACTTGGAAAATATAAATATGCTTGCAAAGCGTTTCGTTAGGCTTTGTTTGTTTTTACCATATGTCACCGTGGGTCTTTTTATTTTAAGTTTGCGGGTTTTGATAATTCGATCAACTCGTAGATACAAGTGTTAACTCATCATATCAAACGGAAGCGGCCATATAATAGACGCAAATTGGCTTTAATGCTTTTACGACAACTTCGTCCGCAATAAAAACAAAATTAACAAATCGCATTTTACTAAATCCTTTGTATTAAATAAACCTGATTTCTTGTACATTTGTCATGCCTTATTGTATTTTCGTACATCAAATTATGTGTTAAAATGTCCAGTAAAAGAAAAAAACAAAATTAAACCAGCTACCTGAATTGGACGAGATGAAGTAAAATTGTTGTACCTAACTGTAATTGAATTGCCAAGCAATTATTTCAAATTAGTCCTAACAACTATATCGAATGCTTTGGCTCTAAGATTAAAAAGTTATGATGATAAATGGTCGTAAATTGATACTTTACATTAGCTAATTGATTTATTTTTTCGGCTTTGTTTTTAGCCAACCGCTTCAACTGATGCACTACGTGACAGCGCTTTAGAAAACTTCGAAAAGTCGAAAGAAAAAGTTACCTCAAAGATGCAGGAAGAACTAAAATATGTCGCTCAGAGAAACACCAACTCCGTTTTGAGAAAAAGGGACTTTGAGGCTTTATCGAAGGTTAACTTTAAAGAGATTATTGAAGAAATGAATCGGTTTAGAACTGCTTCACCTGATTGCATTTGTTCGAAGAGATTCCTTTCATGAAGCAGTGTTGGGAGCAATTGGTAAATTAAAGATTTACCGTATCCAGTCGGTAAAACAGCGACAGTATCTCTCCTATTAAAAAGCGCCTCCAAACACTTTGCTTGTTTTGGCTTAAGATTTATATTGCTGTATAAAGCACTTTTGTTTACAGTGGAATGAAGACAAGACAAAAACATGTCCTCTTTGTTTGGATTTACCTTCGCAATATAATGGCAACTGAAGTCCCTGAATAACCTACTCGCACCTGCGAACAGGCTGGGAAGAAAACTAGAAATCACTACCCCCCCCCCCCCCTAGTAATATAAATTGTTTAGGTTCACGCTGGGTTCACGTGACCAGCTCATACCAGGGTATTTAGCTCGGGGGGAGCAAATACCCTGGATACGAGGATGTCGATATTGGTGCGCACCGTGTTATCAATTATGTCACTCGCTTTGAAAATTTCCCAATTGGCACGTAAAGCCTGAGCCGCTCCACTCATGACGAGTGTCGTCCATTCCCAGTTTTTTTCCGTTCATTTTTTCTAGGAAATCCTGCTGGTTGTAGTGAAGTTGCGCATCGTAGGGTCGAAGAAAATAATGGGGAAATTGTTTGAAAAAAGTAACTTTATTCGAAGGTGGCGCTGGCTTGAATGACATCTGAAAAATGATAAGATATAGAAACGTAAAAATTTGCACGTGTATTGGAAAAATGAGGTACTGCTGGATCGTGGCAGTCTAACATATTTCGAATAACTTAGACATAATAAAAATATTTGGGATACTTTAGTTGACAGCTTCTTACCACAAAATTGTTCGGGGTAGTTATTAAGCACATTTGACAGCAAACCTTGTTGCTAGACAATTGCACGGTGCTAACCATTGGGTGTCGGACATGAAAATTCGAGGCCCATATCCGATTTCGGTAATGTGGGTCGATCTGTTTCACCATACTATTATTTACGGTGCAAAGGTTACTGGATGGAAGTGGGACGTTTGAAGAAGTGTTAAAATTGTTATACTTTCCATTTATCTGGCCAGAATAATGGAGGACCAGCCAGTTCAGCGTGTTTATTGGCCAGAAAATGCAATTGACTGGCTAGAATAATGGTAATGAACATGCGCAATGCGACATGCGCAGCGTCAAAAACTTCAAAGGTTCCGCCTCAAGTGGCCTTTCTAGTCATTTCCTATTCTATGATTGTACTTTGATTTCTTGAGAATCACAAAGTTTCCACTTCGCTTTGTACTGCAAAATTGCTCGAACATAGTGCAACTCATGCATCAAGTTAACCAACAGAAATTGTAAGAACAGAAGCTAAGTAAAGGGCAAGTAAAACAATTCTCGTAGGATAAGTTACAGGAGCTAAGTATAAAATTAAAAGTGCAATTTGATTTTATAAACAGATTTTTTATATTTGTAAAATATATTACAGGACGTTTTAAAAAGTCCAAAGTGTAAGCCAAGATGTTTTTAATATGTTAACAGCTAGGTGTAAATGATTGTTGTGTTGAATGATGGCAACAGAGGCTGTAGTGCATGTGTAGCAATCTTAGCACGCTTAAATATACTTTGAGGCATTTAGTCTGAGATTGTGCATCCTGTAATTATTCCTGTTGAACATATTGAGATTCACATATTGAGAGGATTTTCTCACTGAGGTTTACTGAACTGCCTTTCATGAGGTTATTGTTCCGTCAAAATTGCCCCTACTAAATAATAATGGAATTCAGATACCGTGTGGATTTCAACCTCTTGAAGACATGAAATACTTTAACAATCATAATATTTAACAGTGTGGTGTGCTAGAATACCCCAGCTAATTTTAGTATATACAAATATTCACAATATTTACATTAATTAGATAATATTTATACAGTGTGTATAAAAAAGTGAACCAAGTTATGAATTACTACTGTATATATTCTTTTCAAATTGCCAGGCGATTTGAAAAGTATATTATACACACGCAATTTGAAAAGAATGCATACTGCAATTAATTCTTAAGTGGGTTCACTTTTTATAGACATTGTATTTGTACTGTATTTATATTATATTTACATTACTGCATGGTGCACACATAATCACCCAAAACTATTTACAATTTTTACGAAGAAAAGTAGTGTTCTTGTTAATATTTCTTGGAACCTTCTCACATCTACGGTGGAACCAGTCGTGGCAATTGTCGCATTCAATCATGAAGACACCCCTAGCATATGGTTGTCGGCAGTGGCAGAACACTTCGATTTTCTCGACTTGGTTGTGGCTTCTGTGTTTCTGGAAAAAGAGTGAGATCTCCTTGCTCGAAACACATTGACAAATGGGGTCTCAACTCCTCTAGCTTGTTTCCAAGCACAGTCTTGTGGTAAAAATCCGTAACACAAGCTGGTTGCTACTGCAATCGAAAACAGTCCGCAGTCACAAGAACCTGTTTGTTTCTGCGTGTCAGCCCACTGTAGAGTAAGGTGCTTGGATGTTGGCATCAGCATGTAAGCCACTTGCTTCACAAATTTCTTCTTGCACGAAGGACTTAAATTACCATACAGGGAATCATATATTATGATGGTGTCTTTAGGGCAGCCAATGTTACTGTTGACGTTAAATATTTGTACAAAATTTCTTGGGGAGTACCTACAGATTGGCATGCCTCAGAAATAAACACCCACACTGCTTGTAGGCCTCCAATGTATGGAAAATGCTGTGCGAGCATAGCTTGAGCATGGTCAATCTGTCAGCCACTCCCCATTGTCTATTACTGGCAAAAGCTTACCAATATCTCTGTTAAGCATAGCTGGTTGAACAGGTAAAGGTCCGAGTGGTCGTCTTTTCTTCGCTTTTTTCTCACACACGTAAACATCTTCGCTTGTTTTCTGCAATTTGATTCTTGCTGTGCTGGCTTCAAGTGGAAAAGTTGGAAGTTTTTTTGTCTTTATCTGTATCACGGTCACCATCCACTTGTTTCTCTTCCTCAATATTCTCTTGGGAACAAGATTCAGGGTCATCAACTGGAGATGGCATTGGATTGTGCAAATCACTGACAATGTGTGGTTTAATTTGGTCATAAGGCACTTTGACCTTCAGCACTTCACCACTTTCTTTTGCAAGGGACACACGTTGGTGGTTATCTATCTCCACAATCCTGTATAAAGATAAAGACTCACCATAAAAAACTGAGAACTCCCAAGAATGAAAGGTTTGACTGACGAAATTGAGGGGTGGGCTGATCAAATTTGCCATCTGAAACATTTGTGGAGAGAGTCATGCACATGAATTGATTAACACCAGATACAGTACCTGTACGGCCCAGTCCATAATGCATCTAGCTTCCCACCCTTGCGACCAATGTTATTCATAACCTTGCGGAGGACAAGGTCACCAACTGAATGCAGGAAAACCTTGACCCCCTTGTCCTTTCTCTTGCCAAAATCTTTCTTCTGCTTGGCTTCAACATTAGCTTTAACCTTCACAATTTAACAGACAAATTGTGTTATGTAGTAATCTGACTTAATATGTACCTGGTAAACACACTTTCTTTTTTGAGAATTAAATACATGTAAATGTGTATATATTATTCAAAAGCGCTTTACAGGGATAATGCAATCGAAACAGCTACGAACAGACCAAGGTAGACCCTACTGTAAGCTTACAATTTTCCAGAAGTATTACATGCTAGTATCTCATGTTATCATACTGTATACAAATAATAAAATTAGGAACCACTAACCAGTGGCATAATTTACCTGCTTGTCAACATTTTCCATCATTTCTTCTCTGTCCGATACCATCTCTTCTAGGATTTGCAGAGAAGGAGTTTCCAGTTCACAATTCTCGCTTTCTTCTGATACCTCCTCTATCTACAATATGCCAATATATAACTTGTAAAACCAGTGTAATCAAATACAGTATCTTCTAGATAGTATCCCTTTGTCAGGATCATAATTACCTCTATTGGTGTTCTTGCATGTCGACCAAACATGAGGAAGAATGGACTGAATTTGGTTGATCCTTGTTTTTGTGTCCGTATTGAAAACGCAACTTCTTCCAAAAAATCATCCCAGTTGTTCTGATGCTCGTTGATTAATTTGGCAAGTCGCACTTTCAATGTTTTGTTGGTCCGCTCATCAAGACCGTTGGTCTGGGGATGGTAAACACTGGTTACAGAACGACTAATGTCAAACTGTTTACACACCTCTGCGTTCACCCATTAAATTAACAATAAATTTTGCAATGACTTACTACATGTATTTCTCATACTTATAGTACAGTATATATAATATATATTTATAGACCAAAGCTCAACAATAAAACAATTAAGTGAATTATTTTGTGCCGAAGGGGGTTTGGGGGAAAAAAATTGAATTTTAGAAACTCGGAAATGCGATTTCACTCATTCTGAGCAAGCATTTACACACAATTTTGCGGCAATCACGGTTCGAATTTTACACAAAAACAAAGATCCCAAATCATAATTTACAGTAATATTTCACCTAAATCATTAATTTATGCGAACACGTAAACAAAATACGATATTGCACGGTGAAAAAAAACTAGCATCCTATTGCATTTGCCGGCCAGTTGCATTTCTTACCAGCCATTGACCGGTAAATACCGGCTAACGGAAACCCTGATCCAATGTTATAATGAAATACAGAGTCATCAGTTCTGTGGAAAAATTCTAAATTTAAAAAAAATCATTAAAATGACAGGACACAACTAGTGTTACCTTGGCTACAAATTCACGTCCTTGATCAGACAAAAGTCTTGAAGGAGCACCCCATCTACAAAAATAATCAAACAATAGCAGTCAGCAATATAACAAGTACAATCGTACCACTGGACCAGGAAACAAATTTTGCTGTACCTGCAAACAAATGTTTTTATGCTGCGTGCTACTCCAATGGCTGCTTTCTCTCTTAATGGGCAGAAATCCACAAACTTGGTATAGTAATCAGTGAAGGTTAGGACATACTTATATCCAGCATCAGTAGTTGGCAGAGGCCCTTGGAAATATAAAAATATCATCAATGAATGAATGAAAATTTTATTTAACGAGGAATACCTCATCACCCAAAGCTTCTTTGCACGAGGGTCCTCACACTAACAATAAACCCCCCGGAATTTTTTTATTTTGAACTCTCTGAAACACGATTTACTGCATTTTGGGGGTAGCTTGAGATTTACCATAAAATATTATGATCATAAACAACATCATTTTGATCTATCTTCAGTTTGATCTATCTTCCATTGACCGTTGCTTTTTCCGTTTAATTCTAATTATCGTCCATTTTTTAAAATAAAAATGTGTCGGAACTCGGAAATTGTCGGAAATCACTCGGTTGCTATAATCTGCCATTACGAGAGGAGATCGTATCGTTCAGAATTCTTTAATTTTCTCGTTTCTTTACGTTATATTTTGTGTTAAACTTTGTAAAGCAATACTTATTAGTCTCAGGGTTTAAGCTGTCGAGCGCCAATTCGCCAAATGAGTCGTCGAAGTAGAATTTGCCGAAAATATTTCAATCTAAATTCGCCAAAAAACTAATCCAATGCCTATCCTCGCCTCTTGAGTCTTCTCTCAAAAGTTAAAGTGCCTGTCTCATGATTGGGGATTTTACATATTCGTAACTCTCCTGAGAAAATTGCAATATTATATATCTCTCGTGACTCTCGTCATTATTTTCTGAGCCAGCGCTGCCTAGCAACTGGTCTCTGTCCGCGCGAGGAATGGGAATGATTGAGTTTTGTTCGACAATTAACATTTGCGAGCACATGGTCTGGTGGTGAAATGGATAAGTGGTTGTTGAGCTCTTCGAACTCAAAGCGGAAAAATCAGGTTCTAACCCATGATGTTTAACTAGGCTACTCTAGTCGTTAATGTAGTGAATATTTTTTATTATTTAACAATCTCTATTTCGTCGGTGTTTATTTGCCTAATCAAACTTGAATTTGGCTAAACATTTTTATATTGAATTAGCCAAATTGCTGAACAAAATAATTATCCAGCTTAAACCCTGAGTCTTATTATCAACTTCAAAAGCAAAGGGCTATGCGAACTGCGAATGATGATCTAAGCTGAGCCGCTGGCTCCGCTGAGGTAATAGAATTTTAAAGCTTTATATTGCTCCAAATCTCCAATAAACCAGGTTACCAGGAGCGATTAGTTTCAGAGTGTTGCACTGTCCTTTGCTGTTGGAGTGTACTGTATGTACCGTTTGTAGGTGGTGTGAAACTTACACCATAGCTACCCATGTTGGATGACCTAGATTGAATTCATCCAACACGGAAGCTATGTACAAAGGATTGTTTCCACACCACTAGTAGACAATTCTTAAGAAGCTTACCAATCAGGTCCATTCCAACCAGTTCTAAAGCCATGATAACTTTTATACTTTTAAGCTCTGGTGCTTGGGTTTTTAGTTTTTCATACCGTTGGCAGCGGTCACAGGTCTTACACTGCAAAATTCATGAAGAAACTCCTGTAAGCTCTGTGCAGAGTTGAGACAATTTGGATGTGATGCTCTACATGGAATGATTATTATTTACACTTACATATTCAACCACATCTTCCTTTATGCCATTCCAATAATAATATTGGGATATTTTTGATAAAGTGGCATTTATGCCGCTGTGCCCACCCATAGGGTTTGAGTGGTATTGGTTAAGGATTTCAGATATTTCTTCAACATCTGTAATGACCTTCTTCCTTAAATCCTTTTTCGCTCCAACATATATCAGTTCTTTCCCTTAAAAAACAAGAATTACCTCATAAGGCTTTACACATTAGAATTCTTAAAAAATATTCACTAGTGCTCAGTGCCAAACCTGTATTAAGTGGGCAGCCTTAGGGTACAACTAGATTAGTGTCAGTTTAATAGAGGTTTTTATCACCAAGCTATTAGTTTCAAAATGCGATCAGACACATCAAGAACAGTAGCCTGCATGGCAGGCATTTTGTTTCATTGGTAATGAAACACGTGCCAAAATCGGGTTAATTAACCCGAGTTAAGGCATAGATTTTGGTTGATTGGACAACAAGAGATTTGATATCAAAATGCTTGGAAACTTTACCTTGTGCATATAGTGAAAAGCTTAATTAGGGGATAGATTTGCATTGGTTATTGAGCTAACTGCAAAGTTAACATGTCACTCATGCCACAAGAGGCGACAAAGTTAGTACACTGAGTATGAATGTTTCCCATTACATGGTGCCATTTTCATGAAAAGATCGATGCGGTAACAAGTTACATTTTTGGTTATCATTTGTGTCAAATTTATAAAAAAAATAAACAAAAATTAAAATGATTTAATTGCAAACATCTTACTTTTGGGGTCCCACTGGTGTGTCTTAGCCTGGTTGTTGCGCATCGAATTTGTGCCAAATAGATTTGTGCCCTCGAACTGTCTGTTCTAGAATATGCACAATGTTCAACGTTTCTAGAGTAGCGAGTTGCATTGGCATTTTTCCGGATAATTCTGCAGCGTTTTCTAACCAATTAGGTGTTGGAAAAGTCCACTCGTAAGGACTTATCGTTATGAAAACATCCGGGTAGCCATACTGACGTACGGCAGCCATGAGGAATCGATGTTGCCACCTCCAGTACTCTAGGAAACGTCTTGGTCGAAAGTGAAGTGGCAGCGCTTGTGCCAAATTTGCTGGAAGATGATATTGCGCCTGAGACTGTCGTGAAAAGCCATCTATCGTAAACAAACTGCAACAACTCATAATGAAGTGAATAATCAAGAATCTCACCGAGTATTTTTAGAGTAAAAGAGATCTTATCACTTTGGCAAGAAGTGTTGCCTGACAAGCGAGTTTCACACCATTCATAGAATGGGTAAAGTTGAGGCCAAAGTGCACACTCAATTCCTTGATTTTCACTGTAGTCATACAGATTAAGTTGTTTACCACTTTTGACATGTTCCTCTTGAAGTAAGAGGAAATGGTTATAATAGGAAGTTTCTGAAGTGGTTAAATATCTGTACGCTAACATGCACTTGACGTAGCTTGGGGGCCCCAGTTTGGAAATTTTGGCAAGCACAGATTCCTGAGAGCAAGAAACACGACAAAGCGGTCTTTTTTCTTATACCCATGCTGGTGAATATTGTAGTTCCCACAGTACGACCAAGATTTATTGACTGCCCACTGCTTTATTAGAGGAATGTTTTTGTAGGTCAGCAACCTGTCTACCAATCCCACCATTAAAGAAAGCGGTACGCGATTGTTCAACCCTTTCAAGCCTTGCTGCCATCTCTACATTTTTTGAAGTTTTGCAATCATCAATAGGGTAAGAGCCTATTATACGAAATGGTCTCTGTGATTGTTACATGATAGCATGATCATGTAATGTTTATATATTATATCTACAGTTATTTTCATATATATTAAATAATGAGCAGAGACCTTAGTTAAGCTTACATGCATGAGTAAGCAAATACTTTACAAACAACGCCTAACCGCGAGCTATGCGTCAAAGGATATGATTGTGGTTTAGTGGTTAGAGAAACATCTCTATTTACGTAATAGATATGAGTCATCATTTCAAATTGTTCCTCACACAAACACTATATAAGTAGCTTTACGCATGAATGCGCAACATGCAGTAGAGAGAGCTGGAGTAGAGAGTAAGACGTGTGAGAAATACTGAGAAGGATCCATAGCTGACAAGACGATGCTGCTATAACGCGCTGATATATAAAGAAGACAACATGGAACTTCAAAGGAACGGACAGCAAATGAACGAATTTGGTATGTTATATAAATGAACTTGAACTGTTGAACTATTGCAGCACTCAGACAGCGGATAAGTATATTAATTCATATATATTGCTTAATCTAACTAATACTTTTCGTAATAAAAATATATATAAAATTAAAATGCTTGGATTTACTTTCTTTTGTTGCGAGTATAAAGCGAACCAAAAGCGGCGAAATCATTTTCATTTTACAAAGTGGGCGCTCGCCCGGGAATAAAATTTTGACGTTATAGAATTTTAATAATATGTTTGTTAGTAATTGCATGAATCAGAATCAAAAGAGTTTAGAAAAACAGAATTTCAAAAGTTGACGATAGATAGAGGTTTCAGTTAAAAGATTTAAGAGTATATATTTCAACGTAACAAAGTCGGGGCTCGGCCGGAAAAAAAACTTTTCCTTCGTAGCGGTAGGATAGGTTTCAAGTTTAATTTGATAGTTGAATTTCCGTCTTAGAAATTGTCTTTATTTTTAAAATTTACAGTCTTCAAGTTAGTTGCACGAAGATTTTGTCCAGGATAGTTATTTCAAAAGATCGTCGGCAAAATTAGCGATTAGTGGCAGAAATCATTGCGGACCTATTTCACATTATGGAGCCATATGTTTGAACATCGTAAAAGTCGAAATTGTTGTACTCCCATACAATTAAGGTTAAGGAACAAATAACAAAGTATTGTCGAAAGGAAAACCAAAAATTATTAAATCGCGAAGTAAAGTAAAAGTGAACATTAAAGAACAAATAACAAAGTATTGTCGAAAGAAAAAACAAAATTAAATCGCGAAGTAAAGTGTGAAAAATTAAAGTTCACACACAAGTATTAAAGTTCACACACGAACACAAGTATTCGTACTTCGTAATTAAATTTCACACACGAACACAAGTATTCGTACACACAACATGGCGGCAAGTTGCTTCTCTGGGCGACTTGTGCTCTTGGGACTTTTTATTACTATCCTAAGCCAGTTCAAAGTGTCAGCGATAAACAGTAGCTGTAGCATGCCGGTGGAGCATTTGTTTATCTCGAAGGAAGTTAGTAAGCCTCCAACGTTTGGGTTTGAAGTAATTTCGAGCAGATATGAATCTCGAAAGTGGGAACTATCAAATGTATTAAAGCTCTCGAAAGTTATCAACCTAATGAAATATGGTCTTCTTGCTCAACTTATACTCAGTGGAGATATTTCCTTAAACCCTGGTCCATTCGACATGAGAATTTCAAACGCAGGAAAGGGATTAACAATCGGTCACTGGAATATTCAACAACTAACAAACCCGAAGTTTGAACAGTTATCGGCATCGCTGAACGACACTAATGACATGGCTGATAAAGTTGATATACTTATCCTGACTGAAACGTTTTGTAATAACAAGAGGCCGGACTCGTTCTATCAAATACAAGGGTATGACCTATTTGGAAAGGACAGAGATGGGAAAAAAGGCGGTGGGATCATTACATATGTAAACGACAGACTTCATGCGAAACTTCGACTTGACCTAATGGAAAGTAACACAGAAATACTCTGGGTTGAGGTATGTCCGTTCAAGTCGAAACGTTCAATGCTGGTTGCTGGCATTTACAGACCACCATCTGCGAAAGTTCAAGACGATAGGATCATCGCGAAAATATTGAAAATGTCTACTTGCTGAATAAGGAAACGATATTATTGGGAGAATTTAATATCGACTATTTAAATACAAATGTATTCAACCAACATAAGCTTGTCAAAAAATTTAAAAATTTGCATTTTACACAGATTGTTAAAGAAATCACGAGACCGATTTCGGAAACGTGTCTGGATCATATCTGGACAAATCACCCTGAAAGACTGACCAGTGCTAATACCAAGGACATTGCTTTATCGGATCATTTACCAGTGTTTTCGTTGCGATCTTATAGAGGCGAAGGTGTTCGACAAACAAAACACAAAAATACGTTTGTGTATAGAGACTTCAAACGGCTCGATGAAAGAAAATTTATTAGTGAATTATATGAGGCCCCTTGGGACACTGCGTTCATATTCGACGATACAGAAGACATTGTAGACAGCTGGTATAACATTTTTAATGATGTTATTGATACTAATCTGCCAGTGAAGCAGAAAAAAGTTAAACGCAGTGCTCAACCAGCGTGGTTCACAAAGGATATCAGCGACAATATAAGAAAACGTGATTCATTGTTAAAGAAAGCCAAAAAGTCGAAGCATCCGGATAATTGGTCAATATTTAAACGAGCAAAAAATCGGGTTTGCAACTTAATTAGGAAGGCTAAAGAATGTTATTTTAAAAATAAGTTTGTTGAAAATAAACATAATCCGAAGAAACTTTGGGGCTTAATCAGGAACCTAACCAGAGAGGACCTCAACAAACATCCTGGCGTAAATCAGCTGAAAGAGGGAGAAAATATCGTTACAGACGAGCGAGGCATTGCAGAACTATTTAACGCGTTTTTTGTGGATCAACCTTTGAAGCTATTAAGTAGTCTGTCAGAAAGTATACAGTCAGTACTCTCGTTACAGCACATAAAAGACCAACAACCGAGTCAAACCTTTACCATCCAGCATATCATGCCACAGAATATAATGGAACAAATAAAGAATATGTCAGCAAATAAAGCCACTGGACCTGATGGTATTGGGATAAGGATATTGAAACTAGCAGCGCCTGCGATTGCTCCATCGCTCAGCAGATTAATAAACCATTGTATCGATACTAGCACATTCCCCTCAGTGTGGAAATACGCGAAAGTTACACCAATCTATAAAGGTCACGGAAATAAAAGCGACAAAAATAACTACCGACCAATTTCGATATTACCGTTGTTGTCTAAAGTATTTGAGAAACATATACATCAAGCTCTCTATGGTTACTTGAAGGAAAATGAGTTGATTTACCACCTTCAATCTGGGTTCCGAAAGTCACACTCCTCTCAGACAGCCCTTATTCGTCTTACTGACCAGATTCTGATGGATATGGACAAAGATCGCGTAAGTGGCCTTATATTTATGGATTATAAAAGGCATTCGATCTGATAAATCATGACTTACTTCTACGTAAATTGAAAGCGTATGGTGTCGAACCAAGAGAACTTATGTTACTGGCACAATATCTACACGAGAGAAAACAGTCTGTTATAATAAATGGTATTCAATCGGATCCTAAATTAATCACACATGGCGTCCCCAGGGGTCCGTTTTAGGCCTCTTTTGTTTACAATTTTTGTAAACGACCTTCCACAATCAGCTCTGCAGTCGGTCGTGGACAGTTATGCGGATGATACTACGATGAGTGCCTCTGCTTCGGTCCTAACACCGTTGGAGGTAGGGAAAAGGTTGCAAGAAGATACTAACAAAGTCGTTGAATGGTCGGACAAAAATCGGATGGTTCTCAATGCGATGAAAACTAAATCCATGCTAGTGACAGGAAAGAGACTAGAAAAGAAGTTAACGGCTATCGAACTTAATGTTAATGTAAAAGAAAAGAAGTTGAACAAGTTACTTCCCACAAACTGTTGGGTATAAAACTGATAAACAGTTAAATTTTAATGAACACATTGACGATCTGTGTAAGAAACTGTCACAGCGTATAGGGGTTCTAAACAAGATTAAACGAAATCTACCAACAAATGAACGTAAGTTGTTTTACAACTCAATGATCAAGCCTGTAATGTTATATGGATCGTGTGTATGGAGTTCGACGTCATGCGACAATATAAACCGTGTTTATAAACTGCAAAAACGAGCTGCGCGTGTTATCCTTGATGCTGGCAGAGATGAAAGAACAGTTGACCTTTTTAAACAACTTAACTGGTTACCGCTTAATCAGGAAATAATTATGCAAAAGTGTTGTATATTATACAAATGCAATACAGATGACTCCCCAAATTACATGAGACAGTTTTTAGTTAAAAACTCAGCTTTACACGGTAGACAAACTAGGCATGGTCATTATAACCTAGTGTGCCCACGCTATAACAGGGAAACGGAAGGTGGGAGAACCATCCACATTAGTGGCATAAAGTTGTGGAACAGTATCCCGGTCGAGATACGCAAAAAGGAAAAAATTGTTGCCTTTAAAACTGGCTTAAGGAAATACTTATTAGATTCCTTGTAATCTAAGGAAATAGTTTAGTTAGTTTCATGATATTGTCTATAAGTATATAAACAGTTTAAATCGCGAAGTAAAGTGTGAAAAATTAAAGTTCACACACAAGTATTAAAGTTCACACACGAACACAAGTATTCGTACTTCGTAATTAAATTTCACACACGAACACAAGTATTCGTACACACAACATGGCGGCAAGTTGCTTCTCTGGGCGACTTGTGCTCTTGGGAATTTTTATTACTATCCTAAGCCAGTTCAAAGTGTCAGCGATAAACAGTAGCTGTAGCATGCCGGTGGAGCATTTGTTTATCTCGAAGGAAGTTAGTAAGACTCCAACGTTTGGGTTTGAAGTAATTTCGAGCAGATATGAATCTCGAAAGTGGGAACTATCAAATGTATTAAAGCTCTCGAAAGTTATCAACCTAATGAAATATGGTCTTCTTGCTCAACTTATACTCAGTGGAGATATTTCCTTAAACCCTGGTCCATTCGACATGAGAATTTCAAACGCAGGAAAGGGATTAACAATCGGTCACTGGAATATTCAACAACTAACAAACCCGAAGTTTGAACAGTTATCGGCATCGCTGAACGACACTAATGACATGGCTGATAAAGTTGATATACTTATCCTGACTGAAACGTTTTGTAATAACAAGAGGCCGGACTCGTTCTATCAAATACAAGGGTATGACCTATTTGGAAAGGACAGAGATGGGAAAAAAGGCGGTGGGATCATTACATATGTAAACGACAGACTTCATGCGAAACTTCGACTTGACCTAATGGAAAGTAACACAGAAATACTCTGGGTTGAGGTATGTCCGTTCAAGTCGAAACGTTCAATGCTGGTTGCTGGCATTTACAGACCACCATCTGCGAAAGTTCAAGACGATAGGATCATCGCGAAAATATTGAAAATGTCTACTTGCTGAATAAGGAAACGATATTATTGGGAGACTTTAATATCGACTATTTAAATACAAATGTATTCAACCAACATAAGCTTGTCAAAAAATTGAAAAATTTGCATTTTACACAGATTGTTAAAGAAATCACGAGACCGATTTCGGAAACGTATCTGGATCATATCTGGACAAATCACCCTGAAAGACTGACCAGTGCTAATACCAAGGACATTGCTTTATCGGATCATTTACCAGTGTTTTCGTTGCGATCTTATAGAGGCGAAGGTGTTCGACAAACAAAACACAAAAATACGTTTGTGTATAGAGACTTCAAACGGCTCGATGAAAGAAAATTTATTAGTGAATTATATGAGGCCCCTTGGGACACTGCGTTCATATTCGACGATACAGAAGACATTGTAGACAGCTGGTATAACATTTTTAATGATGTTATTGATACTAATCTGCCAGTGAAGCAGAAAAAAGTTAAACGCAGTGCTCAACCAGCGTGGTTCACAAAGGATATCAGCGACAATATAAGAAAACGTGATTCATTGTTAAAGAAAGCCAAAAAGTCGAAGCATCCGGATAATTGGTCAATATTTAAACGAGCAAAAAATCGGGTTTGCAACTTAATTAGGAAGGCTAAAGAATGTTATTTTAAAAATAAGTTTGTTGAAAATAAACATAATCCGAAGAAACTTTGGGGCTTAATCAGGAACCTAACCAGAGAGGACCTCAACAAACATCCTGGCGTAAATCAGCTGAAAGAGGGAGAAAATATCGTTACAGACGAGCGAGGCATTGCAGAACTATTTAACGCGTTTTTTGTGGATCAACCTTTGAAGCTATTAAGTAGTCTGTCAGAAAGTATACAGTCAGTACTCTCGTTACAGCACATAAAAGACCAACAACCGAGTCAAACCTTTACCATCCAGCATATCATGCCACAGAATATAATGGAACAAATAAAGAATATGTCAGCAAATAAAGCCACTGGACCTGATGGTATTGGGATAAGGATATTGAAACTAGCAGCGCCTGCGATTGCTCCATCGCTCAGCAGATTAATAAACCATTGTATCGATACTAGCACATTCCCCTCAGTGTGGAAATACGCGAAAGTTACACCAATCTATAAAGGTCACGGAAGTAAAAGCGACAAAAATAACTACCGACCAATTTCGATATTACCGTTGTTGTCTAAAGTATTTGAGAAACATATACATCAAGCTCTCTATGGTTACTTGAAGGAAAATGAGTTGATTTACCACCTTCAATCTGGGTTCCGAAAGTCACACTCCTCTCAGACAGCCCTTATTCGTCTTACTGACCAGATTCTGATGGATATGGACAAAGATCGCGTAAGTGGCCTTATATTTATGGATTATAAAAAGGCATTCGATCTGATAAATCATGACTTACTTCTACGTAAATTGAAAGCGTATGGTGTCGAACCAAGAGAACTTATGTTACTGGCACAATATCTACACGAGAGAAAACAGTCTGTTATAATAAATGGTATTCAATCGGATCCTAAATTAATCACACATGGCGTCCCCCAGGGGTCCGTTTTAGGGCCTCTTTTGTTTACAATTTTTGTAAACGACCTTCCACAATCAGCTCTGCAGTCGGTCGTGGACAGTTATGCGGATGATACTACGATGAGTGCCTCTGCTTCGGTCCTAACACCGTTGGAGGTAGGGAAAAGGTTGCAAGAAGATACTAACAAAGTCGTTGAATGGTCGGACAAAAATCGGATGGTTCTCAATGCGATGAAAACTAAATCCATGCTAGTGACAGGAAAGAGACTAGAAAAGAAGTTAACGGCTATCGAACTTAATGTTAATGTAAAAGAAAAAGAAGTTGAACAAGTTACTTCCCACAAACTGTTGGGTATAAAACTGGATAAACAGTTAAATTTTAATGAACACATTGACGATCTGTGGAAGAAACTGTCACAGCGTATAGGGGTTCTAAACAAGATTAAACGAAATCTACCAACAAATGAACGTAAGTTGTTTTACAACTCAATGATCAAGCCTGTAATGTTATATGGATCTTGTGTATGGAGTTCGACGTCATGCGACAATATAAACCGTGTTTATAAACTGCAAAAACGAGCTGCGCGTGTTATCCTTGATGCTGGCAGAGATGAAAGAACAGTTGACCTTTTTAAACAACTTAACTGGTTACCGCTTAATCAGGAAATAATTATGCAAAAGTGTTGTATATTATACAAATGCAATACAGATGACTCCCCAAATTACATGAGACAGTTTTTAGTTAAAAACTCAGCTTTACACGGTAGACAAACTAGGCATGGTCATTATAACCTAGTGTGCCCACGCTATAACAGGGAAACGGAAGGTGGGAGAACCTTCCACATTAGTGGCATAAAGTTGTGGAACAGTATCCCGGTCGAGATACGCAAAGAGGAAAAAATTGTTGCCTTTAAAACTGGCTTAAGGAAATACTTATTAGATTCCTTGTAATCTAAGGAAATAGTTTAGTTAGTTTCATGATATTGTCTATAAGTATATAAACAGTTTAAATTGGATGCTTATTTATATATTTATGTATTTACCATGTATGTTTTACCTTTTTAGATTGTAAATTTTTAGAGAGGGCCACAGGTTTGTCAGTGTAAACTGTTGCGTGTTACCCTCGTTAAATAAAGTGGTTACTTACTTACTTACTTACTAAAGTGATGAAGTGAAAATACGAAAAATTAACGCTGGTTGTTATCCAAAATTAAGATATTAAAATATAAAATAAGTCGGGTTGTAATCCCAGTTATCGCGATTAAAGTCATTATTATTAAATGAGATATTGTCGTATTAAGGGAGTATATATTTGATTACGCAAGAAACATTTGCATGATATGCGCTCCATAATAATCCAAAAAATGTTAGTCATGTTTCATAAAACAAAGTTTTACACAACAGTCAACCGCCGTCTTTGATTTTTATACAAATAATAGTTGTAGAAAATTTCGGATCGAAGACGGAAATCGTCCCTCTTTTTGGAAAAAATCAGGGGACCACCTTAATATATATGTTAATAATCTTACACTGAGAAATCCACATGTATGCTATAATATTTCTACGAAAATATTGAAATATATCGGTAAATTTATATCGGTATGCTCAAGTTCGAATTTAAGAGCTCAAAATGTAACACAAAATCTTAAACATTTACTGGTGATTGAAGTTTTGTCACTCCATCAAAGCCAATGAACGAAAAATGAATAAATTCCCCAATGCGCGCTGATTGACAGACTGGTGCCTAGTCTTCTTACTACACGCGCAAAGGTTCTCGGGATAGAGTCATCACACCTCCATATTTGAAACTTTTTTATTTTGGTTCTGTTAATGGGAATCGAGCTCGAAATTTTATATTTTTGACCCAAGATAAACTGGATTTTCAGAAGCAATACATCGACAACTACTGAATAATATCCAGGTAAGGTTATTGTTATGTTTTATATGTAATAGAGCGATTTTGTTAGAAAATATTTGCAATCTTCGTTCGTGAATGTTAAGCATGTTGTCCACTTGTCCCCGTTTAAAATTTCAATTTGCCGCGACAATATATGAATTAAAACGCTGAAAATAATACTGTTCCAATTTAAAATTACTTCAGCAAATGCTACTATACAAAATCTTCAATTTTATTTGGGCTTTCAATGTTTATATTTACCAACTGTATATGACAGATTGGCAGTTAAATACTCAGAGCCCATCTTTTCCTCAAAAATCAGGTACAAATTTCATATAAGATTTTAATATAATTATGTTGATACATATGCAGTGAAAATGGAGAAAAAACAAAGTAATTGCCTATTCTAAATATATTATTTGAGTTCAAGGGATTGCATCCTTGTGACCTTGTCATCACTAACTGGTATACTGTCAATCAGAGTCATGTATCTAAATTCTGCTGTATTTTGTAAGCTGAAATGTTTCATCGATACTAATAGGTCAGATTCGCATGACTTTTATATATTTTCACATGTCCGAAACCTGTCCAAGAATGTAAAATCACTGAGCCCATTGTCCAACTATGTACATGTAAATGTTCAAATGTCTGGTTGATATATTTTGATTGTGAGAAGCTTATGCACCAGTCAATGTAAATCCATGCTGCCGATAAGTGGATATTTGGTAGTACCAGGAACATACTTTTACACAAAAATAGCTTGCTTCAAAAGTTATCATAAATTATATCATGCCTATGTTCCAAGAGTAGAGAGGACTAACACTATGCCCTACTTATCCATGTATCAGCAGCTTCCCCCCGGGGTCGACCCCTGGGGACCCAGAGACATTTGCCAAGTATTTGCATCCCGTGGGGGGAAAGTCAAATTTGGTTCTCAAGCCGAAAACCCACAGGAAAGTACCCAGGAGATTTTGATTTAGAAACTCCCGAGTGTGACTTTGATGCATTGAATTTATTATGAATTGATAGGATTGGTCTAGGGCCATTCATATTATACATTTCCTATCTTTTGCTACAAGTCGTTGTTGATGTTTTTAGTGTTGATGTTTTTAGTGTTGATGTTTTTAGTGTTGATGTTTTTAGTGTTGATAAGTCAGTCAATAAACGAGAGCTTATACCACTTGCAACTGGCTCTGTAACTTGATATAGGATTGAAAAAAAAGATACTGCCCTTGAGGGTGGGGGTTGTATTTAATACCTGTATCTTGTACCCAGGGGAATTTGCTAAGGTTTGACTGGGTGAAAAGACCAATCCCCCTGCATCCCCGGGGGTCTATCCCAGGGGAAGCCACTGATACATGCGTTTCCTAAGGGCAATAATGGCTGTGGTACAGCATATCTATTTCTCACTCTACACTATGTGGTATCGACTAGTACTTCCTTCCCACATTCTAATGGGAACCGACAGTAGTAGTGTATGTGGTTTTCGACCCTTATTTTTAGGGGGGAGCAGGGGGGAGCAGGGGGGAGCAAGGGGGGAGCACATCATTAAAAATTCAAACATCATTAGCATATGGTACATTAACATACGGGGGGGTGCAGCGTCATTAACAGGGGGGGGAGCAGCGTCATTAACAGGGGGGAGCACGTCATTAAAAATTCAAACATCATTAGCATATGGTACATTAACATACAGGGGGGAGCACGTCATTAACAGGGGCGAGCAGCGTCATTAACAGGGGGGGAGCAGCGTCATTAACAGGGGGAGCACGTCATTAAAAATTCTTTAACATAAACATCATTATTTATGTATTGACGTCATGATGATATGCAATGCAAGTTTGGGCAAAACAGTCATTATGTTGAGTTCAGTATATTTTGTTGTCGCGAGATTTATAAACTCCTTCAATCTCGTATCTAGTGAAGTATTTCTTTCTGAGTCGACCAATACTAATAAGTTTTCAAGCGTTTATTTAGTAAAGCCTATACAAGTGAGATTTATAAACATTAAAGCGTTAGAAACATAAATATTTTGATGCATTTGTTGCTAATGTAAACTAAAGACACAATAGCTTAACTCATTAAAAGATTAAGTCAAAAGACTTGTTTGGGCGAAACAATCATTAAACTTAACCATCACAATAGCTAGACCTTTCCTATATATTTTATCAAACGTTGTGTTCCAAACACAGTCCGTTTCGACAACGAGTAAATATATTCTCGTATCTAATATCACCTTAAACAAGACGGCTTAGATAACTAATATAGCGAAGCTTAACCTAGTAAAGTATTATGCGAAATAATAACAAGTAGAAATATAGCGTTCTAAAACGAGAAAAGTCTTATAGTCTAAGAGAGGTCTAAGATCTTATAGAGCAAGACAAATATATGTTTACCAAGCGGTTGTATAAACATAGTTCTTACAGGGATTTAAACCTTACAAAGTTTCAAGCGTTTTAGATGTAGCAGAGCGGGAAAAGCAGTAATTTTTAAGCGAGATTTACAAGCATATACAAACATTGTATATAAACATTTAGCGTTTGTTAGGTAATTACGGGCAATTAAGATTTTGTAGCTTAAACATTTTAATAAATTTAGAATATATTATTATAGCACGGGAAAATATTGTACAATGTACATACAACACACACAGAATTCGTTTAGAAACATATTCATTGCTTACAATTTCTTTTACAGCGTTAGTAAGGTCTGCTCCTAAGAGCATATTGTTTAGGTGTCTTTTGTATCTTTATTTTTTTTTTGTCTATTTTGGGGGATAATCTTGCAATTGCTAAATCTTAAGGTCTCCAATCTGAAAAGTCTACCCAATTAAATATATTTTTAACTAAGGTCTGCTCTGGGTCTGCTTCTAAGAACCTATTATTCTTAAACTCCATCACTCGCTTGGGAGTATACATTGTCCGAATCAACCTCATAGCTTTTTCACCTTTTAACCATAACTTTACATTTATTTAACCCATACCGAGCAAGCATATCTCTGATATACTTGTTAACTAATCCAATTTCTATGACTTATGACTTATGACTTATGACTTATGACTTATGACTTATGACTTATGACTACGACTATGACTAAGATTGAATCATTGAATCCTAAGAGATATTGTATGATCCCTTTCTCTAACCTTAACCCCAACCCTAACTCTGATACTTAAACCATTTTCATTGACCTCACAAAGTATAATTATACTGAAATCGAGAAATTCGCATATATCTTTTGATAATTTGGTGGCTCTGAAAAGAGCCGGTTTGGTTGCGCTATGATATCTTAAGATACCATGTATGATATCCTAAAATGATATCTTAAGATACTGTATGATCCTTTTCTCTAACCGTAACCCCAACCCTAATTCTGATACTTAAACCATTTTCATTGACCTCACAAAGTATAATTATACTGAAATCGAGAAATTCGCATATATCTTTTGATAATTTGGTGGCTCTGAAAAGAGCCGGTTTGGTGGCGGTATGCCTTTACAGACTTAGCCATATACAACCACAATAACCACATTGAAAATAAACAGACAAGGCGGTGTCTCCGACCCCATGTTGGACACTTTCAATACACGAAATGTGTACTCTTGAGTGACAACAAGAGGTGGTTTTGCTGTCTTGACTGTTAATTTTTTTCACGCAGAACATACAGTGGTGATCGAGCTGTAATGACTGCCTGCAAAGAGCACAGCGCGTAAGGAGCTCTCCAGTTCTCGAGAAGGCCTCTATTTTCCATCTAGCCAGACACCAGCTGTGGCAAAGATGTCCACAACAAGGCGTCGTTACGATCATCGTCGTTCCACAACGGATCTCTTCGAGGCAGAAATGACATTCCTCATCATTTTCTGCCTTACCAATGATACCAAAAGTATCGACCAATCTTCGCTTTTCTAATTCTTGCTCTGGCGATGGTAACTGACCAACCTCTTCCATGGTCGAAATCTCGCTTGGACTTTAGGGAAACCACTTCTCGCTTTTATGTGTTCATCTTCAATTGTGTCCTTTTCGGAACGATAATTAGACCATTTAACGCTCTATTATGTTTCTTTGTGAACTTGTCGGAACGAAAATTATCATCATTTGCTGATTATCCTCAAACGCCGCCCTGATAGATCCATTATTTTCACCGACACAGATTATCCTCAAACGCCGCCCTGATAGATCCATTATTTTCACCGACACAAGGACGTCCGCGGTTTAGAGAGTGTATGTTTTCAAATACTGCCTCTACAATTCCTAAAATGTGAATTCCAAAAAACTCTGTAGAAATCTTTACCTTGACAATGAGTCAACGTTTCTGTGTGGTCTATGGTTTGATTTTTTCCCATTCTGTTAAACACGCTATAACCTTACTATACACTATATGTCTTCATCTTTGCTATAATTTACCCACCCAAAAAATCGATTAGTCAATGATGATGTAGAATAAGGTTTGTCATTAGTAGAAATCAAAACTACGCATTTGCCAAGAGAGGGGTTCGAACCCTCGCGTGCTGAATGCACATTGGAACTTAAGTCCGATGAATGTATCAGCGTTAACAGGGACTCTCGGGTCTATAAAAGTCCCGCCGGGACATAATTCAAAATGTCCCTGCGGGACTTTTTGTGTCCTGGGAGTCCCGATACGCAAGATTTCTGGGGTACCCTCCACCCAACGATAATACACGCATGTGGTTTTGAAAATTTCTATTTTTTACACATACTTAAATATCTAAAGGAGTAGTGGAAACACCGTCCTCCAAAACTTTGTGTTTTGGATAAAAATAACTAAAAGCTGGGCGTGTAAGGTATGCCCGACCAAGCATCGGGCCATAGGGCCTGATAGTGCATAATCGGGCCTGATAGTGCCTAATCGGGTAAAATCGGACCTGTTCGTTCGGGCCATTATGAATTATGTATAAGCATAATTATAAAATGTTATGTTGTTCTTAAAATGAAACATTCACTGGTTAGCTTCGATGAAGGTAGGAGCTATAGCTATCGCTTAATCGTTGGTTTAACATAAGAAGACGCGAAAGGAATACTATATACTCTGCGAGATCACAACTCAGCAGCAGAATCTGACTCAGATCACAGTGTAGAGATGGGTAGAAAAAGAAAGTACGTAGAGTCTGATGATGATACGTCAGAAAGCGATTTTAATAATTCAGATAATACAGACAATGAAGTGGAAACTGATGCTACGCCAGAGAGTGATTTGGATAGTTTAGATAATACTGACAGCGAAGTAGATGGTGAATATGAAAGCGATCCATGGGCACCTTTAAAAGAGGAAGCATCAAAACGAAATTTAGCAGAGTTCGAAGAGCTAACGCAGAACTTCACTGCAGATGGTCTTGCTGAAGAAGAAGCTAATAGTAAGGCGTACTTACTTATCCTAACAAAGCTTCGTGAAGATTTGCAAAATATTTATCTGGAACGTCTACTATGGATAAGAGAACTTAAGAGAGATGCAATACACAAAAAGATTATGGAAACGAGGGATGCATTTGTGAACGATGATAACTTTGACCCTGAAGAAGCATTAGAGGCTGCTATTGATAAAAGAAAATTTCTTTTGAAAATAATTTTCAAAGACCAACATTATCCTGATGCGCACGAAAAGAGTGACAATGACTCTTAATAAGTCTTGTACACGCTTAAATAAACTACCTATAAACTGTATACTCTTAGAAGTATATTACCTTTACTTGTAAGTTCTAAATCGAAATAAATCTGTTTTCCAAAATATAATTCTCTGTTTTTTACTTTCTTCTCATAACCTCAGAAATCTTGCGTATCGGGACTCCCAGGACACAAAAAGTCCCGCAGGGACATGGCCCGAACGAACAGGTCCGATTTTACCCGATTAGGCACTATCAGGCCCGATTATGCACTATCAGGCCCGATGGCCCGATGCTTGGTCGGGCATACCTTACACACCCAGCTTTTAGTTATTTTTATCCAAAACACAAAGTTTTGGAGGACGGTGTTTCCACTACTCCTTTAGATATTTAAGTATGTGTAAAAAATAGAAATTTTCAAAACCACATGCGTGTATTATCGTTGGGTGGAGGGTACCCCAGAAATCTTGCGTATCGGGACTCCCAGGACACAAAAAGTCCCGCAGGGACATTTTGAATTATGTCCCGGCGGGACTTTTATAGACCCGAGAGTCCCTGTTAACGCTGATACATTCATCGGACTTAAGTTCCAATGTGCATTCAGCACGCGAGGGTTCGAACCCCTCTCTTGGCAAATGCGTAGTTTTGATTTCTACTAATGACAAACCTTATTCTACATCATCATTGACTAATCGATTTTTTTGGGTGGGTAAATTATAGCAAAGATGAAGACATATAGTGTATAGTAAGTTTATAGCGTGTTTAACAGAATGGGAAAAAATCAAACCATAGACCACACAGAAACGTTGACTCATTGTCAAGGTAAAGATTTCTACAGAGTTTTTTGGAATTCACATTTTAGGAATTGTAGAGGCAGTATTTGAAAACATACACTCTCTAAACCGCGGACGTCCTTGTGTCGGTGAAAATAATGGATCTATCAGGGCGGCGTTTGAGGATAATCTGTGTCGGTGAAAATAATGGATCTATCAGGGCGGCGTTTGAGGATAATCAGCAAATGATGATAATTTTCGTTCCGACAAGTTCACAAAGAAACATAATAGAGCGTTAAATGGTCTAATTATCGTTCCGAAAAGGACACAATTGAAGATGAACACATAAAAGCGAGAAGTGGTTTCCCTAAAAAGTCCAAGCGAGATTTCGACCATGGAAGAGGTTGGTCAGTTACCATCGCCAGAGCAAGAATTAGAAAAGCGGAGATTGGTCGATACTTTTGGTATCATTGGTAAGGCAGAAAATGATGAGGAATGTCATTTCTGCCTCGAAGAGATCCGTTGTGGAACGACGATGATCGTAACGACGCCTTGTTGTGGACATCTTTGCCACAGCTGGTGTCTGGCTAGATGGAAAATAAAGGCCTTCTCGAGAACTGGAGAGCTCCTTACGCGCTGTGCTCTTTGCAGGCAGTCATTACAGCTCGATCACCACTGTATGTTCTGCGTGAAAAAAATAAACAGTCAAGACAGCAAAACCACCTCTTGTTGTCACTCAAGAGTACACATTTCGTGTATTGAAAGTGTCCAACATGGGGTCGGAGACACCGCCTTGTCTGTTTATTTTCAATGTGGTTATTGTGGTTGTATATGGCTAAGTCTGTAAAGGCATAGCGCAACCAAACCGGCTCTTTTCAGAGCCACCAAATTATCAAAAGATATATGCGAATTTCTCGATTTCAGTATAATTATACTTTGTGAGGTCAATGAAAATGGTTTAAGTATCAGAGTTAGGGTTAAGGTTAGAGAAAGGGATCATACAGTATCTTAAGATATCATTTTAGGATATCATACATGGTATCTTAAGATATCATAGCGCAACCAAACCGGCTCTTTTCAGAGCCACCAAATTATCAAAAGATATATGCGAATTTCTCGATTTCAGTATAATTATACTTTGTGAGGTCAATGAAAATGGTTTAAGTATCAGAGTTAGGGTTGGGGTTAAAGTTAGAGAAAGGGATCATACAATATCTCTTAGGATTCAATGATTCAATCTTAGTCATAGTCGTAGTCATAAGTCATAAGTCATAAGTCATAAGTCATAAGTCATAGAAATTGGATTAGTAAACAAGTATATCAGAGATATGCTTGCTCGGTATGGGTTAAATAAATGTAAAGTTATGGTTAAAAGGTGAAAAAGCTATGAGGTTGATTCGGACAATGTATACTCCCAAGCGAGTGATGGAGTTTAAGAATAATAGGTTCTTAGAAGCAGACCCAGAGCAGACCTTAGTTAAAAATATATTTAATTGGGTAGACTTTTCAGATTGGAGACCTTAAGATTTAGCAATTGCAAGATTATCCCCCAAAATAGACATATAGACAAAAGACACCTAAACAATATGCTCTTAGGAGCAGACCTTACTAACGCTGTAAAAGAAATTCTAAGCAATGAATATGTTTTTAAACGAATTCTGTGTGTGTTGTATGTACATTGTACAATATTTTCCCGTGCTATAATAATATATTCTAAATTTATTCAAATGTTTAAGCTACAAAATCTTAATTGCCCGTAATTACCTAACAAACGCTAAATGTTTATATACAATGTTTGTATATGCTTGTAAATCTCGCTAAAAAATTACTGCTTTTCCCGCTCTGCTACATCTAAAACGCTTGAAACTTTGTAAGGTTTAAATCCCTGTAAGAACTATGTTTATACAACCGGATGGTAATGTCTTTGGCCAAATACAGGAGTTCAATGATATTGAGTCCAAGGTTAAAGTTAATACTGGTAATGAAATCAGCAGCTTCCATGTTGTCGTAACAGATCAGGATGATCAACCCAGGGATATAGGTAGGATAATAATAGAAGCCTATCTCATCTAAATGTATGTTGAAAATAACAGTACTACTACAAGGAGATACAACTACTGTGAACCTTCAGGAATCAATTGTCACTTCGTCCGCGGTCAGTCTCTTCGTGAAGAAGGCGACCATATTTTGGCGTTTCAGAAACTCCCCCTCTGCCTTCACAGCAATGACCATTGATGGAAAGGTTATAGTAATGACTGCTGGATATCACAACTTTAAGAGCTTACAGTCGTTATTTGAGGGCGGATCTGCAACATTGGAGGCTATTGAGCAGACAGGAAAGTGTAGAATAACGACACACCCCGGTATTGTTGTGAATCTAACAGATTGGTTGGCTATGTTACTGGGCTTCAATAGTGATAACAGAAGCTTCAAAGGAGGTAGAACCACCGTTAGTGATAATCTTGTTAACATTAAGAACGGATTGGAATACATTAAGATTAGTTGTAACATTGCGGATCAGGCACGTAATATAGATGAATCAGGTAGGAAAAGTAGAAGAATCTGTAGATTACCGGTGTCCACTGATAAAAGTCTATTTGGCAGTGTCCAAACATTTGTTGACATAGAGTCTAAGGTTAGTGTAGGGAATGGTGTTATTAATCAATTAGTATTCAATGTCACTGATCAGAATGATAATCCTGTTGATATAAGAAATATCTTACTAGAACTATACTTATGGAACTAGAGTTGGAGCAGGGATTGAGGGACCTTTATTATAATCCTAAAACAGGATATTCCGCTGGTGAAAGATTGTATCAGAGAGCGTTGGAGGATGGTTTACAAGTAAGTAGGAAACAAGTAAAAGAGTGATTAAAGTTGCAAGACACCTACACAAGATATAAACCAATTGTTAGAAGACATAAGTTCAGACAAACACACGCTGACTACCTTGGCGAGCAAATACAGATGGACCTTGTTGATATGGGTAATACAAGGGTAAGAACAAAGGATATTACTGGATATTAACAGTCATAGAGATTCTTAGCAGATATGCCTTTGCCATTCCGGTTTACAGAAAGGACACTAGTAACATGACTAAGGCAGTGGATAAGGTATTATCTGAGTTTAAGGATCACTTCATCCGGTACAATGTTTCAGATGGTAAGGAATTCTATAATGTTAGTGTGAAGTCATTGTTAGATAGTCTCTACAGGCATCTGACAAGAACTGGTTGTTGAAAGAGTTAATTAACACTTAATAGCTGAAGCACCAATTGAAGCACTACAATTAGTTGATGTGTTACAACTTAGCAGTGAATAACTATTATAGGCAAATACAAGCATTTTAATGAAAGATGTTGATCTGATAATCGAAAGTCAAGCTCGGGACAACACTTTATGGTCATATATATATATAGGAGACCTTCTCTAAATAAGTTTAATTGATGATACCGTTAGAGTATCTAATAAGTCCACTTTACTAAAAGGCCATGAGGCTAACTTTACGGAAGAATTGTTTAAAATTGCAAGGTTATTCGTAGTGATCCAAACGTTTATGAGATTGTTGATCTTTCCAAACTAATTATTGGCAAATTCCAAGAGGAGTTATCAGCTGTCAGTAATAAGCGAGATGGTGGTGTATTTAAAGCGAGAAAATACTAAAGAAAAACACGATGGAAAGAAGATGATTCTTGTGAAGTGAGTTATGATAATAAACACAATAGTTGGATCCAGAAAGTAATATCGTTGAATAGTAGATGGACGAAAGTTTGAAGATTAATGAAATGGAGAGCTAGGAAGAAAATTATCAGATTACTGATGATATGAGCCATGATCAGTTGAATGAGTAATATACGATGCTAAGTGATCTTTAGAAAACATAAGGAAGCAACCAAGAAATCTTAGATAGAATGAAAGCAGTGGATCAGTTTCGGCAGCTTAAGAACCCGGAAGTAGGTTAATTATTATAGACGACGATCCTGAGAAAGAAAATACGTCATTTATAGACAACCTAATGGTGAAGGTGTAACAATAAATGGCGTAAAGTAAGTACGTCAAAGGTAACGTTCATAAAGAAAGGATGACTACGAGATGTGACTAATGAAAACTATAATTTAGCGATAGATACATATGATATAAGTGAACGCTTGGCTGCATTAAGGGATAAGAATTACTTTAGATACGGATGAACATGAAAGAATAGTGGTGACCGACCAAATGAAGCGCGTATGGCGAATAATAAAGAAGGTCAGACAAATGAAAGGTGGAAAGGTATTAGTAAGGACACTGTTTGAGACATAGTCAGACGAACATATGCCACAGATGACTCCTGGGTCTATATCTTTCAAGGCGATAGATAGTGACGGTGACGGTAAGGAACCAGTCCCAATCTTTATTTCAAGTTCAAAAAGAAACTTGAATCATTAATAAAAGTAAAGACCCGTCCGTTAAGTTAGCGTTAGAACAGTTCAGAGATATGGTAAGTAAAATCTCGATCCAGGAGTCCTTGGGAGCTCTGAGAGAGTTTCAAAGAATTGAGACACACAGGAATACCAAAATATACGAGAACTATCGTCACAGGAAAACAGAGAGCTTGAGGGTGTGCTAAACCTGTCAAGTAGTATGGACCCGAATCAAGAATTGGTCCCAACGGGTCCTTACAGATCAGGCAGACCACTTTAATAACACAATTAATGAAGTAATTGACCAAAGGATAATCCGGATAATGGATCAGAGAGGATTTTATATACTATTAGAAAAGATTATATTGGGCTACAATGCAAGGGACAGAACAATAGAGCAAAAGCAAGTGGAGGAGGTTCGCCCAACAAGAGATATCAGCAGGTATGAAAGGTTTGAGGAATGGCTTAAGAATAACAAAGAGCTCACAGTTGGGCTATCCGCTGTTGCCAGTGTGGTGGGATTCTAACTAGTATTATAGTCAGTGGACGCACGGCAGTTTACAAAGGAGCCTCGGCGGTTGGTAATTCTTTATTAGCCAAAGCTGTTTATAACGTGTTTAAAGATCGCCGCTACACTTGGTCATATGTGGGGCCAATAGTGTCAACAATTGGCACCATCCTAAGCACACTGTTAAAATATGGAGCGAAAGGCCTCGCTTTTATCGCCCAAAACTTATGGCTATTGGCTCTAGCTGTAGCGTGGTTTATTTATGATAATTATAAGCGCCGCTGATGGCAAGCCGTATTTGTTTAGCACAAATGTGTACAGCACACTGTGCAGCACAGTGAGAATAATAAAACATAGTAATACTATATCAACAACACAGAGTTAGAACTTCAGCCGGGTTATCGACGCATGAAAATGTCTAGCGTTAAAGGAGTAAGGACTAGCCATGTTATAACAATGAACCCCAATAAGGTCTCACCAGGTGAAGAGCTTTATATAGACATCCCAAAGCTAAAGCCGGATACTTGCTTAGTTCCCGGGTCACTTCACTTGCTGTTTGACTTTAAAAATAAGAATGCAAAGAGTTGGTTCCTGAATAACCTATCAAAGTCAATAATAGAAAGGTTTAGGGTAAAGTTAGCTGGGGAGATAGTATATGACTGCTCGAGTGAGGGATTGTATAATGTGTATAAGGATCTATGGTTGAGTAAGACAGAAAGGGACGAACGAGTTGAGTATGGAATTGGTAGTGAGAACCTTAGAAAGCTTATGTCTGGTGACGACACAGGAGCCGCAGCAGGTGATGTTGGGAAAGTGTCTGATGGCTTGATGTTCTCGGTATATGGGAATAAGCTAAGAGTTCAAATAGACCATGTCATTAGTGATCATGGGCTGTTTGCGCCATTCTATATGAATAATAGATTCCAATATGTGCTGACACTCAGCAAAGCTATTGATATCATGGAGGCGCAGGGTGGTGAGGCTGTGGCTGGGTATGAACTGGAGAACTTGGAACTGGAGTATGAGACTGTGGATAATGAAGAGTTAGCCGGTGAAATAGTTAATTTATACTCAGCTCGTCGATCACTATCATATGAACATGTAACTTTAATGAAAACAGTAGAATGGGGTAAGGATCAGACTATTGCTAATGAAAGTATTAACCTACCTAGGAAATCAATGAAGTCCATAGTTCTGCTATTAACCAAAAAAACAAGAGGTGACACAGAGGAGTATGTTTATCCCAATATTGAGAATGTAAAGGTAACCATTGAGGGAGTACCGAACTCCGTCTACTCTCAGGGAATTACCAAGGAAAGATTCTATGAGGAGGCTAGCAGAGTTTTTGGGTGTTCACCGGTTGCAGACCAGTACATGGGGATAAAAAGCTTTTATAAGGACTCATTCGCTCTAGTTGTCGATCTTAGAAGTAATCAGGCTAATGTTACAGCTAATGGTAAGCGGATAGTAAATACACAATCTGGTATACTTCTTGAGATTGTTAAAAAGGTGACTGCAGCTAATGTGATGTGCCACATCTTTGTGGTGAGTGACGGACTTGTTAATCTTATTAATAAGGACCTGCAATCAATACAATAATAGTAGTATATGGATAAACCGGAGTTAACACTTATTGTTGGCCCCTCAGGAGTTGGTAAGACATATGTGTTATTACACCATTTAATAGAACCAGGTAAATTTGATTATGTGATCATATTATGTCCAACTATTTGGATTAATAAAACGTATGCAGAATGAAACCAATTGGCACAGATGATGGGGTAATAGCGGTTGAGGTGAGTGGTGATAAACTTGATAGTATGCTTAAAAACAGCTTGTCATTAAAAACCTTTGTGCTGATGCCAACACTGCTAGTAGAGTAGCTGTTATAATTGATGACATCTCTAAGGAAACCAAACAACATAGCAACTTTGGTACGCTTAGCTACTTAGCATATAGTGGTAGACACCATGGGATTAGCTTATTTATAGTATCCCAAAAGTTAAATAGCATAGCGACTGGGGTTAGGGATAACACTACGCGAATTATCTTCTTTATTATTATTTTTTTTTTTTTATTAATTTTACAATACAAGGATTGAAGGCTCAGACAACAGGACAAATAGAGTCCTAAATTAAGTCCTGCCTGACATGAATACACCACACTACATTTATATTACTATGACTTCAACAAATGTACATCAATTATAGTTACATAACGGAATCATTAATATATATATATAATTATATATATGTAGACACATATATACACATACATACATAATATATACATAAATATATACATATACACACATACATACACATACATACACGTACATATACATACACATAAATATAAAATTCACTACAAAACATAATACTTTCATGAACAACAATTTATAACACAAGAACGACACTTATGACAAAATGTTTTCCAGGTTCGTGGTCTATCAACATCAAAATATGAATAAAGTTTAGTTTTATAGTGTTTGTTAAGTTTAGATTTTAGAGACTGAACTGTAGGAGAAGAGTTAATTTCATCCGGCAGACTGTTCCATAGCGGTACAATTCTATTGAAAAATTGATTTCTGAATGATGATGTCCTGCAGAAGTTTGGTCGATACGAATCAGAAGAGCTAAGGCGAGTTTGACGACGAGATGGATTGACCATTATATAGTCATCAGGTTTTAAGTCATAATGTCCAACTTTACATTTGAAGAAAAAACAAATATCTTTTATCTCGAACCAGTATGGGATGGGAAGAATTTCAAGTTTCTTTAACCGGTCGGTGTAAGAGGAAGTGTAATCTCGAAGAATGTATTTCGTCGCTCGTCTTTGGACACCTTCTATACAAAGAAGATCCCTGGATGTTGATTGGGGTGCCCAGATCTCACTGCCATAACACAGATGAGCGCGAACAAGTGAAAAATACAAAGAGCGTCGACATTTTATATCAGTCAGATATGTGCAATTACGTCGCAGGAACCCAAGCATACGGTTTGCCTTTGAAACGATGTTTGAAATATGAGGAGACCATTTTAGGTTGTTGGTGATTAGAATTCCAAGATCTTTCTGGGTTGTCTTGAAAGGGATTTGATCATTATTTAATGAGTATTCAGGTGACCCGATGGAACGCTTCCTTGAAAATCTTATACCGGAGCATTTTTTCTGATTAAATTTTAAATCCCAAGTAGAGGACCAATGACACAGGGCTTGAAGATCTGCTTGAAGAAGATTGATGTCGTTTGTATTGTCTATAACATTATAACATTTACTATCATCAGCGAACATTGGTACTTTGCTATGTGTTACTGCTTCAGGAAGGTCATTGACATAGATTAAAAAGAGTAATGGACCAACAATACTGCCTTGAGGAACACCAGATGTCACATCTAGGTAAGTCGACGAAAAACCATCCACTACTACTCGCTGTTTGCGTCCAGAAAGATAATCGGAAAACCAGTCTAAAAGTGGACCAGTTACACCAAATTGAGAGAGCTTAAGAATAAGTTTATCGTGGGGTACAGAGTCGAAAGCCTTGGAGAAATCTAGATAAATCATATCCATTTCTTTTCCATGATCTAACGCCTTGCCAATATTGTGAACAACGTCGAGGAGTTGAGTGATACATGATCTTCCTGAGCGAAAACCGTGCTGTTGATTATGAAGGAGAGGTTTGACGATATATAGGACACGGCGGTGAACTATATGCTCCATAACTTTAGACACGAGAGATAACAAAGAAATTGGACGGTAATTGCTGATAACATGCTTTTCATTATTTTTGGGAACAGGAACAATATTTGCAAACTTCCAATCTGAAGGAACTTTACCCATGGCCAACGATTTATTACAAAGAGCAGTTAGCGACGGAGCAAGAACTACAGAACATTCCTTTAATAATCTCGCAGATATCCCATCTGGACCAGTAGCCTTTGCTGTAGATAAACCAGATAACAGACAGAGAATTTCGTCTACTGACACCTCGATAAATTCACTTGGAATGTCGGACGCTGTAGTAGGTGGAGGAACACAATGATTAATACGACGAGGAAGAAACACGGATGCAAAGAATTGGTTTAAAGCATCAGCTTTGGCGATTGATGTAGTAAATTTCGAGTCAGCTAGAGTCATAATATCAGGAAGTGAAGATTTATTAGATGTTGATTTGAAAAATTTCCAGAATTCTTTAGGATTAGTTATTATAGACTCAGCCATGTTTCTAATATAATCTCGTTTCTTGGTTTTGATCATGCGTTTAGCGAGCCGCCGTAATTCACGAAATTTATCCCATAATGCTGCCGAGTTCGACTTTTTCGCTCGTTTTCTCATGGATTCCTTCTGATGCAGTAGGTGTGATATTTCACTGTTGAAGTAAGGAGGAGTATATGATCGCGACTTTAGCTTACTTGGAATATACGTATCTACTGCAGCAAGGAATAAGCGCAGTGTGAAGGTCTTAACCGATGAGTTCTTTGGGGGAATATCAAATGATCGTGGGAAATCTTTGTTATCTAGTCTTAACAACGCTAAGTACTTGGATATTAACCTAGTCAATGGAATATATAGCTTGGTGTAGTATATAGGTATATGCCAAGGAAACGAAAGGTCGCTACCGGTGGTGATAGTGATAGTGATATAGAGGAGATACTAAAATCTGATGGTAATAGTAAAGGTGAAAATGATGAAAAAATAGATGCCAGAAGCGAGTTAATTAAACTAGCTGAAGATGGAGAGTATAACAAAACCGTGGCTTACCTCAAAAAGGCTAGTAATAAAACAATAGAAAAACTATAGATAGATAGATAGATAGTTTATTAAGTTTAAAACTTTACAGCTCCCAATACAACTTACAGCTGAATTATACTTAAACTTTACAATCATGACTAATTAAATATATCCATTGATTAAAACTATAAAAAATGCATCTGTCCTAAGTTAATTTGTTTTAATTTGTTATTGCGCAATCACTACAAATGAGTTTATATGTATTGTTCCTTTACATTTGCCATAATAAAACTGTTTTGGAATCTGTTCGTTTTACACACTGGATAGTTAAACATGCTCTTACGTCTCAAATTCATACCAGATCTATTTTTCTCTGGTAACAGTGCATGCAGTTTATGGATGTATTTTGAACAATATCGTTGAACAGTTTTTTCGTTAGAGTATCTCTTCTGCTGTACAAGGAGTCCAACCCAGCTTGCTCTAACGCATCACAATATGGTATATGTGGGAAAATGATACCGAGTGCTCGTTTTTGTAGTTTTTCCAAGTCATCAGATAGATATTTAGTGAGAGAATTATGGAAAACGTGACAGGCATATTCTGTTACTGGACGCACGCAAGTTAAGTAGAATAGCAGCATCTCTTTCGTTGCAAAGGCCAGCTCGTTTAAGTTGTTTGAAAGTACAGTCTAGTTGACACTTTTCGTACGATCTCAGAAATGTGCGTATTCCACTTAAGATCATTTGAGACCTAATAGCTTTACCGATGTAACAACTTCAATTTCTTTGTCATTAATGCGAATAGAGGCAAAATCAGGCTTAAACTTCGCGAAAGATATGCGTAACTCTTTGCACTTCGCTTCATTTAACTGAAATTTGTTAGCTAAGGATTGGTTCGACAGATCTTCGACGTACTCTTGCATGGCACTTGCATCATTCTTCAACACAGTTTCTGCAACCGTTGTATTATGAACATACTTCCACTGGTCAACATCTGCTACACCAACAGTGTTTATCATAATCAGATAAAGCCATGGGCCAAGTTTAGTTCCTTGGGAACACCAGCTGGAACAGTTCCCCATTCTGAGTAGCAACCGTTGCTCAGTTTCACCTTTGTTTACGATCCGTCGAAATCGAGCATCCAGCACACGATGCACGGCGGGAGGTCATAGTTGGAGAGCTTTCGTTTAAGGATATTACGTCGATCAAGTCAAAGGCTTTTTTAAAATCGAATAAGACAACTCTAACAGATGATCCAGACCCATCCGTAGCTTTATTCCAACTGTGAAGCATACTAATTAGCGCTTGTGTTGTCGATGATTTTGGAACAGTTCCAAACTGCTCATTCCCAATCTTCTTTAGAACAGCTGGTTTGACAAAATCGCGAATTACAAAACCCTCGCCAATTTTGGAAAGGATAGATGTTAAGGAGTTTGGACGAAGGTGCTTGTTGACATCAGATATTGGCTTCTTTTTGGGAATCGGTACAATATCTGCTTTTTTCCAGGATTTTGGTAACCGGCCAGTACTATAGGAGTAATTTATTTTATTTATTTATTAAGCTTTCATTGTACAATGTTTGAAAAAAAAATAAAATATATATATATATAGTCAAATCTGCAGACATGCATGTTTCGCCGTTCAACGGCTCGTCAGTGCAGCTTGTAACGCAGTCTAGATGCGAGGTACTTCGTATTTATACACCATACTCTTGCCCTCACCAAGCGCATGTGGTACAATACTCAGACACATGCGCATCCAGACATGCGTGAAGTGTCTTGGGGCCAGAGTGCTCAAACGACGACAAGGGAAGTGAGCTTTTGCATTATAGCTTATTAGCCACCAATTAACCTCACAGAGTGCTAAACAACACAAGTGAAGGAGCATATACAGTCAAATCTGCAGACATGCATGTTTCGCCGTTCAACGGCTCGTCAGTGCAGCTTGTAACGCAGTCTAGATGCGAGTGACTTCGTATTTATACACCATGCCCTTGCCCTCACCAAGCGCATGTGGTACAATACTCAGACACATGCGCATCCAGACACGCGTGAAGTGTCTTGGGGCCAGAGTGCTCAAACGACCACAAGGGAAGTGAGCTTTTGCATTATAGCTTATTAGCCACCAATTAACCTCACAGAGTGCTCAACAACACAAGTGAAGGAGCATATACAGTCAAATCTGCAGACATGCATGTTTCGTCGTTCAACGGCTCGTCAGTGCAGCTTGTAACGCAGTCTAGATGCGAGTGACTTCGTATTTATACACCATACTCTTGCCCTCACAAAGCGCATGTGGTACAATACTCACACGCATGTGGTACAATACTCACACGCATGCGCATGTGGTACAATACTCACACGCATGTGGTACAATATATATATATGTAAAGTTCACGTACAATGGGTCAAGTTTACGACAGGTTTTACACCCAACAAGGTAAACTGCCAAAAAGAAAAAGAAGAAAAAAACGTCTAGTATTCAAATACACTATTTACAAATACACTATTTACGTCTTATATGAACAAACAAAAACAGATATACACACACATACAGACAGTAAAACATTAGATATAATATCAATAAAATTATTAAGGGCAGCACTGACGAAAGGACGATGAAGCCAGATTTCGAGTGTTCGAGCATTTGAAACAAATAGATTTCCAAGTTGAAGTATTATCAGGATCAAAGTTACAGTTGAAAGCAGTATTGTAATGGTTATACAGAGCAGATTTGAAAGCACTAACTGAATGACATGACCGCGTAGAATGAGGTAGATTGTTCCAGAGTTTCACAGTTTTAACGAAGTAACTTTTTTGAAATTGGGATGTTTTGCACTTCGGGACAATAATATATCTTTCACCGAATCTGCTAGTACTCTAGGTCGGCGTTTTCTTTCAGTGACCAAGTTGGAATGCCATCTGGGCCATGAGCTTTAGTTGGAATCAACGATGAAAGTTCCTTGTACACATCGTCAGCGGTAACTACGAGGGCGTGGTAATTCAGGGTAAATCATCATTGGCATCATGTAGTAACGGCTGGAAGGCATTCTTTGGAATAAGGAAGGTTGAGTTGATCATGTTAGCTAGATCGGTGCTACTAGCGTTTAAATATAAATGTTGCAACAGTTTAACTAAATCGTTGCGCGTTCCAGCTGTTGGTGTCATTCCACTTAGCTTTTTCACCTCTTTCCACCAAAGCGAGGGTTTGCTTTCTTTTAGGTGTTGGACTTTGGCGTGGTAATACTTTGATCGGCATGTCTTCCGTTCTCGATTAACACGATTCCTTAAGCGTCGGAACTCATCATGATTTCCTTGGGCAAGAGCTATCTGGCGACTTCTTATGAGGCATTTGAGGGTAGAATTCATCCATGGAGGTTCACTCAGATGTATTGTTTTGGATCGAAGAGGGATAATGTGATCTAGTCCAGTCTTGACTATCTCCTCAAATAAGGAAACCTTTTCCTCACAAGTAGACACGCTATTAAGCATAGACGCGACATCAACGAGCTCGAGCCGCTGGCACGCATGTCTCTCGATTTCACTTTTTGTTTCGATGGTGGGAAATGAGATCTTGCTTGGGGTTGGACTTCGACGGATACATGATCTGAGAGGCCAAAGGGGGCTCGTTTGATCGGATCTTTAAACAAATCTTTGAGGTTAGTCAGTACTAAGTCTAGGGTGTTAGAACCTCTAGTCGGAAATTTGACAATTTGTTTTAAATTGTAGCTCCTTTTTAACCTTGTAATGTTTAGTTGATTGAAATCGCCGAGAAGGATAATTCCACTGTTAGGATACTGCGATTCGATGGATGACAAACAATTTGTAAGATATTCTAACATAGCAAAATCACTGGAGCTCGGTGGATGGTAAACAATTCCCAAGACTATGCTATTTACACCCCTCGGGAGTCTTGTCGGACGAAGTTTAATCCATGCACAATACCTCGAGTGGAGATTTGGATAAGTCCTCGAGTACAATAAATGGAATCAAGTCTTTGATGAAAACACAGACTCCACTGTGTGAACCTTCCTGTCGATCTTTCCTTATTAGATTGAACCCGTTTATTGACACCACAGAGTCTTGGATGTGGCAATGAAGCCAGGTCTCAGTCAAACAAATTAAGTCTAAATTTGCATAGTGGGCATAATGGCGAACTTCGTCAATCTTGGATGCTAGCGACATCACGTTGGATAAAAGCAAAGATGGAAGAAACACATTCTCTGATCTTGTCTGTAAATTGGCATTTGTAACAGTACTCGATAAAGGAATGTATGTACAATTCGTTGGATTATGAGTTCTTAAAGATTTTATGACTGCACGCTTGATTTCCCTTCGGCTCGATTGAACAGTGTTTATCTTGAAAGGTCTAGTTGCTTCTCTCTCCTTTACCAATCTTCCCGCTCTGCGGCCACGATAAAGCGACCATATCTTCTTTGTAGAACAATTACAATTTAAAAAAGAACGAAAATAATTCATAGTGATCAGTACAGCGAAGTAAAACTAAAAAATTTGAGGAGGAAATAAAAATGCAGCCATCCGAGGCGCATACAATTACTATATAAGAAATGGGAAAAGGATAGAATGAAGAAGGCGAATGAGTATCTCACTAATTTAATTATATCAAAATTCGCTGATATCCTTGGCGGTCTTGAGGCTATGGAGTCATCTGATGAACTATCTGGTCATATGAATTATTTAGAGTTTGAACGGTCAATAACGTGGTTTATGGTTATAAGTCAGTTAATTGTTGTTATCTTTAACACATAAATGTCAATCCCAGTTATATTATATTGCCCGACGCATAGGCAATCTCTATGTTCCCTGGATCGACTTCAAATCTTTTTCGCAGAGATCGAGATCCACGGGTGCAGAGGATGGCAGATCGCAGAAGAGCAAACGATAATTTTGTCCGAATCCAGTTTGTCACGATACTGTTCGTTACTGCACGTTTCTCGGCAATCGACTTCGATAAAACTGACAGGAACTTTTCTGTTTCGCGGCGACAGCCTCCATATGGGGTGAATACTAATGGAGTGAAAGAACCGTGTTCGATGTTGAGAACTCTTTTCGCATATGTACGTTTCTTCTCACGCTCGTTGGTGGTAAAGGCAGCTTCTGATTTCTGTAACTCGGGGCGAAAGGGGTGAAAACCCGTACATCAAAGAATGCCCTTTGTCCACGTTGCCAGAAGCCTCTAACGCTGACGTCGAGTCTCGCTTCATCTTGTGCGTTTGCCGTGCCGTGAAGTTGCTCACCTGTAACTGGAAGAAGATGTGGTTCTATTTCTACGTCATGGGAGATCTCGGTTGCTAGTTGCCCAATGAGGTCCCGAACTTCGTCATGGCGTTGATGAATGAAACACCCTTTTAAGCACGACATAGCATGATCAGTGGAGAAGATTTTTCCACAGGCGCATGTTGTGGGGAGGTATTTCAGCTGGCATCGATAACGCATCCGTATGGCGTCATGGAATTCTCTCTTGTTGAGGGAGTATTCTTCTGACTTTAACGGCAGAGATGTCAACCAACTTGACGCACCTTTCATTAGAGCCAGATCGTTCGCTCGAAGTTGATCTTTAGTCATCACTGCTCTCAGGTCACCAATTCTTTCCTGGAACTTGTCGTTTCTTGCCTTCTTAATTTCGTTCTTAGTCTGGTTATGGATTTGGCTGTTGAACGAGTATCTTTCATCTTGCGCTTTGATCTTAGCTGCGAGTTGCTCAGCTGCGGTTTTGGAAAAGCCAAATTCTATCTCGGCTGCTTCGGCGAAGATCGGGATAACAAGTCCGCCAAACCTAACAGGGAGACTGAGAAGTTTGCGTTCTTCTAAGAGCAATGATGTCCTTCAGTGATGGCGTGTATAAGGAGGCATTGATGATGTCATCGACTGGTTTAAGCAGGGGACCAAAATCAGGAATGGTACGGATGTGGTATGTTAGCTTATGTTTGAATCCTGCAACGAATGCCACATATGCAGCCTGTGGTTGAGACAACGCGACTTTCGAGAGCTGTTGGAGCTGCTGTACCCATTTCTCCACAAGGCTTCGTGCGTATTTCTCTTGCGACTCACACGTTCCGATGTAGCCCCCGAGGTATTCATGCCCTTCCGACGTCACGTTTATTTCGGTATCCGCAAATATTTGTAGCGCAGCTTCGAATTTAGTTTCCTTAACCACAAGCCATGATTTTGACGCTTTTGGGTAGTAGCCAAGAAGGGGACCAAAACGAAGGACTTTATTCCACCATTCTCTCAAACATTCGAGAACTCCAGCACCACCTAGATCATCTGCGTATGCTGCGTGTTTCACTTCATTTCTGTCCGGACTACCATCATTATCGCCATCTTTGATGAATGAAAGAAGAGGAACGATGCCCACGGCATAGGCTGGCATAGCGAATGGATCACCCTGAGTTGTTCCTTCTGATGATGATATCTCTTTGCCGCCAGTGATGAACAATCTGGATGGTGCGCCGTAGCAATTCCTCACATATGTTGCCATCGCGGGACAGATGTAACGGATGTTGTGAAGCAAGACTTGGCGATTAAATGAGTTGAAAGCAATCGACGCATCGACAAGAAGTATGGCATCTGTACCTTCCTCTTCGAAGATCTCCCGCATAGCATGACTTGCGGCTTCGCATCCAGATGGCAGACCAGCACATAGCTGTAGAGATCCAGCGCTCGAGATAATCTCCGGTTTGATTACTGAAATAATGGACTTCCCAATGATGCGTCGCAATACTTCTCCAATGCCAATGTGTCTCACCCCAGGATTTTTATCCAGGGGGATCAAACGGCACGCGACATAGGCTTCGATGGATGTTGGTCGATCTGGATCGAAATTGATTTCTTTATTGCACATAATACGCGCCATTCCTGCCAGGCTTTGCGAAGCTCTGTTGCTGCCATGCCAAAGTTCTTTGAAACAGTATTCTCCGCCAGCCATCTGCATCGAGACCAGAAGGACCTGCCGCTCCCTTCGTGTGTAGTGCTGCTTTAGCAATTGTTGACTCATCGATTGCAGAGAACATTACCGGATCAATGAATGGTATTTCTCCTTTAATAAGAACTTCTTCATCAGCTGGCGATGATTCTGGATGTTTGCTTTGAGATCTCGTAAAGTTTCGTCTGAAAGATGTAACACGCCTGCTGAAGTTTCTTTATCAAGCATTCGTATGGCTGCGTGAACTTTGCCAGCTAACATCAACTTCGCAAATGTACGAGGAAAATGGTCGGCGGATCTAGGTTGTTTGCTTGTGGTCAGTTTCGACTGGATGGCTCTGGCTTCTTTAATCAAAATGTCAAAGTTCCCTGCTTCCCACTCCATCAATCTCCGGTGTAAACACTCCTTGTGTTGTTTTGACTTCGACTTGTACGTGGGTTTCTGAAGTAGTAACGCTGGCATTACCATCACCGCTTTCAATGATATATCTTTCATCGTTTCTGCTTCCGAATTCCAGATGTTTATGAGACGGGTGGTTTCAGTAATGAATCTTTTTCCAGCTGCACCAGTTGGGAGCATGAAGATGTTTCGCCGCCATTTCACGACCTCTTCGTATATTGCACTCAATACCTGATTTGTGTCTTCCTTGGTGTGATCTCCCCATACTTTGAGAGTGTCCGAGGTAGAGGATGACGCATTATTTAGTTCGACTGTGCAATCTTGAGATCCAAGATTATCATTCGAGTCCAGTGAACCGTGTAGTACTGATTGTGTAGTTTGCAGAGTGTCATTAATTCTGTGCTTTTTTCGACAGGAATTCAAATGTATAGATCTCCCCTTTTCTCTGGTGAATAGTTTTGCGCACAATTGACATTTAAAGCTTCCAGAGAAACTCGACACTTGTGTACTTCGGCGTGAAAGTTCATTGTTTATGGGTTGTGGAAGATCTGAAATTTGTGAAGACGCATTATTTGATCGTTGATCGTTGATTGTCTGCATTCTGTCGCCAGTAAAGAAGACGAGAGAAACAATTGAGCCAAACCAGAAACGCAACTATATGCCTGGTCTTGTATATCGTTGTTTAAAATTCGATTTCTTTTTCAAATCTATAGAGTGATATTCCAATTACATGGCCAAGATGCCAAAGAATTCGAGACGAATATACGAAATAAATGTTCAGAAATGGATACAAACCAAGACAAGAATCCACCATATATTCTGATTGTATTATCAATGGTTATTTTTTTCAAATCTTGAAACTTGAAAGTGATATATACGAAATAGATGAACAGAAATGGACATAAACCAAAACAAAAATCCACCATTAGTTCCGATTCGACACTTTAATAGATTGATTGATTGTCGATATATTGTATACTCACGCCAACTTTGTTCGGGAAATCCCCAAGAATGAACCCAGAGAAGTTGGAGTTCAAGTCAAAGGTCAATACTGCAGATAGTACTTTTATATATGACAGTACATTTCTACAACATCAATAATACAAGAAAAAATCACGATCGACTGCACCGCATGAACAATAATTAACTCAAAATGTTACGAGTAAGCAGACAAGCACGATTCCAATGTTGAAGCAAGTCTTTAGACGAAGGAAGCTCGATTACAAGTTAGCAAGATGTTGCCATGACGAACGACGTTAGGCGCAAATGATTCAAAAAATTCCAACGGTCAAATGTCAAAACGCGTATTATTAAAATTGCGCTTAGCAAGAAACACCAAAACTTCGACACGATAACAAGAACAAAGTACGTTGTAGACAGAGAAAACTTGAGATAAATCCAATATACTGAAGACAAGATAATGACCAACAAGCCAAATTCCCGATTAGTAATATGACAAATACTGCGACACGACAGACAACCACGATAGTAAATCACAAATATAAACGTAAAACTACAAGATATAGCACGAAGGATATATCCACAGAGTCACAAGAACTTTATATTTAATTTGATACTAAACTCAGTATCCCTCCAAGGAGAAATGAAGTAAAACTTGATTAAATGTCCGGACACCACTACTCTATTATACTATCTAAAGATTGAATGATAACACTCTTTTAAAGGGCGATGTTCTTAAAGCAGTTGAAAGAGTAAGTCCGTATATCCCATTGTTGGGATAAGTGAGTGGGGGAGTTATAACAGCAAAGCATGTCTATAAGAAAAGTTTGAACCCGCAGATTAGTCTGCGTAACTGGCAAAGCTTATAACCATACAGTAGTATAGGAAATGGGGGTATCGGTCACCGTTTCAGACTGACCGCGTTTCCACGCAAATATGACGGCGTAAGGGGTGACCATGGTGCGTCTGGGAAATGGTCTCCGCAAACTCCTAGGTGTGCGTGGGGGGGGGGGCGGTCTTTAGGAAAACTGTGCCGATACCCTCATTTCTACTACTACATTATATTTATGCAAATTAAGTGTGGATATATATCACTTTCCCACATACATAAGAGTACCATAGACTGCAACTGGTTGTCTTGTGTGTTCTGCTGGTTGTTCCCATGCATTTCCTTGTTGGTAACAAATATTGGTCATTACATATTGGTGCTTGCAATTTGGCTTCTTTGAGGTCATTTCAAAACCACCAAGATGGTTGACATGCTACTTCATGTTTCATAAAATTCTACTAATTAACCCATTAAAGGTGCATAATGCCTCCTTGACAAGTAGAATTATCTGGTGTTAGATAGAGTATCATAGCATAGGAAGCAACTTCAAGTTGGGGGGGCATTTTGTCTTAAAGGGCACCTCTTCTATTAGAAAAGGGCACTTTTTCCATTGTTTTAGCTGATGATAACCATCATATTCAAGTTGATATGTTGATGATAACCATCATATTCAAGTTGATATGTTGATGATAACTACATATTCAAGTTGATAAAGATTATATCAGAGTGTTATAGTAAAGTCCGCTTCTACCAACTTGAGGAAAACAGCCATGGAAGTGGTTTCTAAAAACAAAGTGAGAAAGAAGTTGAATAAACTTGTGTTGTTTAATCACCAGTGAATCGCAGTGATGAAACTATCAATTTAAATCTTTAATACATAGGAATGGAATGAAGTAGTGTATTGGATTGCTGTAAAGCTCACGTGGCTACTCGATGTGAAGAAGAAAAAACCGGTTCCTTTAGGAACCAACAACTATTTAAAAGTTTCCAAATCAAATTTTGATTCCAGCTCATTCAACTTTGTCCCATGTCCTTTACAATTTTAGTATCATATCTGCATAAAAACACTTGAAGCAGTTTATAATATGAATGATACATTGATACAGAGCTTGTTTTAGAAACGAATCCATTTATATATCATTTAAATGTATTTTTCAGTCAAGAACAAAAACCAAAACTCCAATCTGAGATACACAATGCAATTAGCCAACATAGATATAAAGTTATATTGTTGCTATAAATGTTCATATAGGCATAGGCGCATAGCACAACATAACCCGAGAGCAACACCGATATTCTATATTTTTTCGCTTGATTGAGAAAGGCAAACGCTTATTAGACATTGCTTACCTTTCGTTTAATCCATTCGACTTGAGTTTCTATCCAGCCAGAGTATTTGTTTTGCGAAAATGCCAGCATGAAAGACCACTTGGCAGATAATTTTGGCCGAAAATGGACTTCGCGTATGCAACTTGTTTAACGTCTTTAGCGGTGATTTTTTAGCGAAATCTACAAAAGTATCTTTCTAAAAGTAAGAAAATATCCTGTTCTTTTCATTACAAGACGAACGGTTTAGTCCAGCGCTTGAAATGCCTGAAAATGGTGAAACCAGCTTTGCCGACTCATTTCCCCATACCACTCCATATTGTTTTCGCTGTAAAGTGGTAACTGGAAGTAGATTTGCGCCGATTGATTTTGGCTTCATTTTTTCATAGGTATAGAACCTATATCCAGTCTACTATTAGATCAGTGACTTTAACCACGTAGTTAAGTCGGTTGTATAAAAACCTAGTTAGCGTTAACTGCAGTTAAAAGTAGTTAAGGTTAACTATGCTCATGGGCATAGTTAACTTCACAAAGCATAGTTAAATATGGCGTTTTGTAGGAGTGATGAACTTTAATCAGTCAAAAAATACTAGAAACAACGCTTACCGAGGGTTTTCAATCATCATCTTCCCTATAAAGGTTTTTCTGATACTCCTGAGCTTTTAAAACGCTATAATTTTGCCTTTCGACGAGAACGGAATATATTTTTGCATAGGAAGATTTATCGATGACGAGAGGCAACCTGTAACAAAGACTTTCATGGTAAATACGCCTTTTTCCTAGACTTTATTGCTCTTTATGTCTTGTTTTCTTGCATATTTTTCAATATTTTGAATCAAAAATACCGCCATTTTGTAAATATGAGTCCGCAGTCGTTTGGTAGAAAGGAATGAAACGGTCTTTAATTCAAAATATTATAAGTGTGAGTAGAGAATCAAGTTCATCCAAATTTCTAAGCCTTCTTCAATGCTTGCCGAGCTGGAAGCATCAGATGATAAACCTTGATTACACCAAAGCCATTGTCACCCATTATCTGATGATGACAGCTCGGAAGAAATACGTACCGCAAAGAGAAAAATGATGAGAACAATCGTTCGGGCAAAAGAGAAAAAGGGTAGGAAAAGTGAGTAGAAGAGTAGTGAGAACGAACTTGCCAGTAGTGGTCAGGAGAAACAAATTAAAAAGAAACCTAAGAAGACCAAGCATTAATACACCAATATTATTGATCAGTAATATGTGCATGTTGCATTGTTGCGTTAAATGTCAGTAGTGTTGACTATAAAAACAGGGTACTGTGTACATCTTGGACAAGTTATTCTTGTGTTTGGTTGAGTTTGATATTATGTTATTATAAACATTCATGCCATGGATGACAAGTTTCGAAAAATTCTATAGTTTTGTGATAACAGAAATATAACTAGCTACATTTGGTCAGAAACACTAAAAGGTAAGAGCGTAAAAAGAAAAGCCAAAAATATATAAGAAACAAAACGGCAAAAAAATATCGTTGGGTTCTAAAGTTTATGGTGATAATGAAGAAGACATTCCTATGTGCAACAAATTGTCATTGTCCCCATAAGCTCAAAAAGATACAGGTAAAGGACTATAATGGTGTATAAACAAGGATGTTAGTACATAAAGTTTTTGGTGACAAATGCTAAGAAATGAAAACGTAAAAATATACAAAAAATAAAAAAAACACAAAAAAAACCCGTAAAAATACACATAAAAATAACAAAACGAAAAATAATATCGTTGCGTTCTGTTAGGTTTGTATATATACATCGGAATGTGGAACATAAAATCGCCATGAGCGAAGCGGCTCAGGCTTTACGTGCAAATTGGGAAATATTCAAAGAGAGTGACTTAATTGATGACACATGCGCACCAATTTTGACAGTCTCATCACTCCAGTTTTGCAGAACTTGGCAAATTTGGACTCAAAAGACAAGTCGTCAAACCCAACCGAAGAAGACGTTTATCAAGTGATTTTTTGTTGCTGAGAACATTGACAACTAGTTACAACTCGATTCCTGAAAAACCAACTCGTGAGTGGTGTGAAACTGGCATAAACGGTCGCTCATCTCGACTGAGTACCAAGAAATAGTTTCTTAACAAAGTTCAGTCACCAAATTCGGATTACAGCACAAATTATGATCTTCTGCATTTCCATTATGATTTACGGTTGTCTAAAACCGTAAGTGGTGCATTGATAAGCGGTCGCTATCGAATTGTTCACCTGCTTGGTCTTTAGAAACGAAACCGCTCTCTGCTGAGCATCGGTGTCCCGTTGAGGCTGTTTTGCAATTTGGTTCTGCATCTGTATTCCTAACTATATCGCCATATGAATGGTCTTTCCCTGTTCCTCCGTGGCTTGCTTCGTTAAGGCTTTTGACTGGGAAACGTCCAACACAATTAGCTATTTTTGAAACCACACAATTAGCTTCGTATGAGCCCACACCGGCGATCTATAGCAATGATGCACGCTTAATCTCATATATATCTTCGCCGACGCCATCCCTTAAATGCCCCATGGATATTCAAACATCAGACGGCCATGGCATGACAGTTTTCAAAGTGATGCTCTCTACTCTGTACACGTTGGACCTTATCAGAATGCATACAAGTATCTCTTATCCCTCAAGTCTTTAGAGTCCGAAATGTGGCTAGTGCTAACCTCTACTAAGATGTCTTGGACCCCAAGCAGAAGGAAAAAGTTCACATTTCCTACAGTTCAGCACGAAGGGAGTTGTACCATAGAAATCTTGACGACCTCCCTGTGCAAATTAAGTATTTTTCTGGTGCATACACTTTACTGAATGATTTCTGGTCCCAACCAGAAAATATTCGTACCTACTTTACAGAACAGGGCCACAAGGTATGGTTTGTTGAAACCTTGCTGAACGTTTCTCCACTCTGGCTGACTATTTCCATCTGTTTCAACGCAGAGTGCTTATCAGTTTCAATATATTACAACTGCCGTTCGTAGTTGCATCCAACTTCAAAATCCAATACAACACCGGTTTTGCAAGTCGTGAAAATATGCATTAGGAAAAGAGAGGAACATTATGACGTAGGCATGGACGATTTTTATGCGAACGTTTCTGATGTGGACGACGATGAATATGAAGAGGATGTTAACGGACAACGTACATCACAACATGTTCAATCGTTAGTACCAATCGGTAAACATGATCCCGTAGATTGGAAAGAGGTGTTACTATTGACAGGGAAAGCCAGGCAATTGAACACAATCGAAATGTGCTTGCTTCAACTCCGACAGGCTTTCTAGCAACAACGTATTCTGCGGCATTTCTAGACGATATAGATAGACACCGTACACTCCGTATTCAAGTACCCGGTAGTACCAACAATTCGGCCAGAAATCAATTGGGATTTAATGCGGTACGATCCTATAGTAATCGATGAAGTCTCTATGGTTTCCAAATCTATCATGCAGCATTACATTGCGACCTATTTTTAAAATGTGTGGTGATGAGTGCCAACAGCAACCTATAGCAACTGTTGGTGGACATAGCAGGCAGGCACCCTTATTCTCGATGATAAGCAATTTATTCTATAGTTTAACCATTTTCAATTGACACCCAACACAGCACTAACGATAGCTAATATGTTTTGGTGTGTCGCTAGCGATTCCTAATACTTGCCTTGAAGTTCTACAAAGTAAAGTTGTAGAAAGTAAATTTTGTACCGGTGTGACGCTCTCTACCAATTGAACTATCGTGCACTTAAAAAATGGCATGATGGATATAAACATTATCGTTTGGGCAGCCTGATTCACATACTACAATTTGCGAGCGAGCGAAAACTGCTTTTCACGTTTGGCATGATTATTTACGTTTCAGATTTGTACGTTTGCACCTGAAATAATTTCGTACAAGTTTCAGTGCCTTCTAATATTTTCTATATTTAATTGACGAGCTCCACAGTCTCAGAGTAATAGAGTGTAAAAATACAAAATAATCTACCCCAATAGGTTTATACACGCCAATTATTTATGTCAGTACAGTACATATGAATTATCATAAGATCAAGTCCCATTAATATTCAAAAATGTGTGCAATCTAAAAATATTACAAAAGCGTTCAACAAATGTAATTCGGAAATCTCCGACGCATGCCTCGTGTTGTCAAAATTGATGATCGAACCACTTATGGGCATATGCGTAAACAAGCGTAATTGGGAAATTTCCGAAAAGTGAATCCTTGACGTGACCAAAAAACACTTCGTTTGCTGTGGTTGCGCAAAGTGGGGCTTATATTACACTTTCTCGCTGTAGGCAACTACATAATATTCTACTTATGATGTCGACACTGTCTTCCCAGGTTACACCGATTTATCTAAATAAACTGATGACAAATATTGGTTATGAACAATCAATGTTACGTAAGCAATTATTATACGACGAATTTATTTTCGGTTTCAAGTAATAGAATGATTTAATGTGACAAACCTTTAATTAGTTTCTTCTTAAAACGCTAAAACTTATTGTAGTATCGCTTTCAATTGTTTTCATCACTTTATGTGCTCGTCCATTGTAAACTACATTATATTTTAATGATGAATTGTAATGAGGTTGTAAAATATTTTCATTTTTTTTGCAGATGACGAAATTTCCACCGACCAGTTCGCCGGCAAAAGCAGTTGGAGGGAAATGGTGGCAACAGTGCGTCAGAAGTTTCATACACCTTATGGTGCCGCAAAGGAAGCTCCAGAGCCGGCCAAAAATTTCAATAGGCTCCAACCATTTACATCTGAATGGCCAACGAGACTCGATGTAACTCTTTCAGATTATGCGGACACAATTTTAGCAAATATACCTTTACTCGAGGAAAAGGGGGACAAAATCGTTGATGACACCCTGATAACAAAGTTGAAGGAACATTCGGGAAAGCCTGCAAGGCCTAAACAAGAAAGGCAACAATTCTGCAACAACCGGTGATGCGAAAAGGTTTTCTCGAAAACGATGCACTCGATGACATAATGGACTCCATGTTCCATGCATCTGGAGCCATGTTCTCTGTTTCAGCAAACTATTTAATTGGCAGTTCGCTTTAGCGACATCCTGAATACTTCGCCAAAATAATTGCGGGCAATTCCAAACCGCCTGCCATATTCAAACAAAAAGGAACGCCTACAACAATGAAGCAATTATTGACATATTGGAGTCATTTCAACAAGCCAACTCTATTGGGACACCTTCACTAACCAGAAAAGCTTCGTCAAATGTTCCGAAAGTCTTCTCAAATTCTTCTTCTTCTGATGACAGCGATTTGTCCACTCCACCCTCAAAGAACAACCCTTCACCGAAGAAAACACCTTCACTGAAATTTGCGCTGAAAATGTAAAATCGTAAAAACGGCATTTTTGTCGTACCACGTCTGTTTTGGAAAACATTGACGCACTCCCAGATGTCACCTCGCGCAATAGATACCTTGCAGCATACAACCACTTGATGAATGAGCCACGCAGCTGTTATAGAAAATTTGTTGAAAAAAGAGGGCTCGTGGCAGGTTCTCAAGTAGAGTTCAATCTATTCAAATCCAGTGAAAGTCAGTACGTTGAGTGTTGCCTGTGGTCCCATCTTTACCCAACTCGTGAGTGGTGTGAAATTGGCATAAACGGTCGCTCATTTCGACAAAGTACCAAGATATCGTTTCTTAACGAAGTTCAGTCACCAATTTTGGATTACAGCACAAACTATGATCTTCTGCATTTCCATTACGATTTATGGTTGTTTAAAACCGTGTGGTTTAAAACAAGTGGTCGCTATCGAATGTGTTCATCTGCTAGGGCTTTGGAAACGAAACCGTTCTCTGCTGAGTATTGGAAGTGGCAGCATCGGTGTCTAATTGATGCTGTTTTGCAATTTGGTCCTCCATCAGTATGAATGGTCTTTTCCTGTTCCTCCGTGGCTTGCTTCGTTAAGTTTTTTGACTGGGAAAGGTCCAACACATATATTGGAATAAATCATTCGCAGTTACCTATATGGCTCGAATGATAAAATATGGGCCAACCGCGTCTTCAACTATAATAACATATAAACATATAACAACATAAACACATGCTTCTATCGTTTTGAATTCCAAGGCCGCGGCAATGTTCATGTCCATCTTCTAGTGTGGCTAAAGGATATCAAACGCATTCGCTTAAATCCTCTTCCTGCAGATATTCCTTGGGGTCATTCATATGAAGTTAGTAAACTTCAGAAATCTGATAAATGTGCAATTCATATGAGAAATGAGCCCACATAGGTGATCTATAGCAATGATGCATGCTTAACCTCATATATATCTTCGCTGATGCCATCCCTTAAATGCTGCACGGATGTTCAAACATCAGACGGCCATGGCATGCTGTTGCATTATGTTACTTCGTATGTTTCAAAATGGCATGACAGTTTTCAAAGTGATGCTCTCTACTCTGTACACGTTGGACCTTATCAGGCTGCATACAAGCATCTCTTATGTCTCAAGCCTTAAGAGCCCAAAATTTATGCTATCTCAAATGCTTTCGTAGACCTACTAAATACCGCCACCTATCTTTACTTGAATGGCTCAGGCTAATTGATGAGAATAAGGGACATATCAGCAGGTACCTCTTTATTCTAGATGTGATAAGCAATTGTATTCTATAGTTAACCATTTTCAATTGACAACCCAGTACACAGATGAAGATGAAAATTTGTTATTTCTAAATCATCGGGCCATACTATCGACCTTCAGAACAATGACGAATATATCAGGGGTACCCTTATTCTAGATGATAAGCAATTATATTCTATAGTTAACCATTTCAATTGACAACCCAGCACAGATGTGAAGATGAAATCTGCGGATAAAGATATCGAAGGAGCTAAATCACTGGCCATACTATCGACCTTCAGAACAATTACTCGAAAGTATCCGCAGAGAGACGCGTATTATGTCAGAACGCCTATTCGGATAAAGATATCGGAAGGAGCTGTAAAGGAGACAACAATTGACGCCATTTATCATACGACCTTCCATAGTCGCAATGCAGCAAAATATCCATGATATCGAATCACTGGCCATACTATCCACCTGGCTGTCCAAATTCCTTTCAAAGAGATTTCTCGAGATCCATTCAGCCTTAAAAGGACAACTGGATAGTCAGTGTGACAGCGATCCACCTGTACCATTGTATTATGATCTACCTGTTATTATTACCCAAGAAATCATATCCGGCAAAAATGTTATTAGCGGCGGCAAAAGGAGCAACTGTATAGAGATGGCTGAACAAACGCACGATCTAACCTTCCAATGCAGCAAATAGTATAAACCATCGTGCTGTAAACGACTTTCAAAGATTCGCCGTTAATGGATGGTCATTGTGACGGCGATCTGCCACTTAGTCGCGCAATGCAGCAAAATATCATGACCAACTTTATATTTCAACATTTTTGCGCCACAAGTTATGGTTAGCGGAGAACAAAAGCTTGCTTCAACCAGTAGATGGCTGAGAACAAAACAATTAACTTCTCTCACCTTACATTTCGTGACGACGATAAAACCTGACGGATCACCCACAATAACATAAAAGAGAACAACACAAGCACTTTACACACAGCACACACAGCCATATGTTCTTTAAAATCCCCAAGCTTGTGAGTAATGATATGATTTCATTTCCTTTACCCATATTATTACCCAAAATCATGTCACAAATGTTGTTAGCGGCCAAAGGGCAACTGTAGAGATGGCTGAGAACAAAACAGTGCTTCTCTCATAACACATTTCTGTGACGACGATAAACCCGGGATTGATCACCCACAATAACATTAAGAGAGCAACACAAGCACTTTACACACAACACACGTTTCAGCTGCATTTCAAACTTGTGAGTAATGATATATAACGTTCATTATATAACAAAGCGCATTTCCTGTAAGAAATAGTCGTAGTATATAGTCGATCATTATGTTTATGTTAACCAAACATCCAATGCAACACCATTGAAAAATAGTCGTTGTTCTGAGACACAATATATTTTTTCTTTTTTATTTGCGTAGATGAGCAGATATTTTTACTCTTATTTGCGTCAAATTGCCGTGCCGAACAAATGAATTGCCGGCGTAAATAAACTGTGGTATCAAGCGACAAGAACTTTATAACTCCTTACGGTGAAGCAAAAGAAGCACCATCACCATCGACAATCATATCAAGAATAAAACATTTCACCTCTGAATGGCTTGGCCGCACTGAAATAGCTCTATCGGAGTTTTCCGATACTATATCAAACAATATTCCGATACTAGAAGGGCAAGGGGAGGGAATTATCGATAGTTCGATTACTCAGAAGATAAAGAATCATTTCAATCCAATAATAAATAATCTGAACGCATTCACCAGACAGGCGGAGGGAACGGCGTCAGTGAGTGATGCTAAAAAAGTTGTTAAATCGCTTGTCGGCGAAGATGATATAAATACACTACTGTACTGTCGTGTTATTGCAAATACTATGCCAAATACTGTTTAGTTGCGCAAAATCATAAGGGTTATTGTTATACCAAAATATAAGAAAATTGCAAATACTGTTTAGTTGGGAAAAATCAGAAGGGTTATTGTTATTGTAATACCAAAATATAAAAATAAATCCAAAAAATATTAATAAAAGTAAAGAAGCCAGATTGGATAATTCTTAATCTACTTGTGTAAAGTCGTTACTTAGGATTTCAATTGTACCATAAACAATGTTCTTAGATTTGGGAATTATGTTTTTTAGCGAATGAAATACCTAAAATTGATTTAGCTAGACTACAACATGAACTGAGCCAGTAGCTATTATCTGTACTTCTTTTGAGAAAGTTATAATAATGAAAAGAACACTTAGAAAAAAAAGATTCTAAATATTGCTATATTTGTTCGATTACTATTAATTAAAAAAAAATTTTAAATTGTCACAGAAAGTACCTATCTTGGGTCTGTACAAAAATGTTAAATAATATTCACAAACGAGAACAAGAAAAGGTTTTGAATATTGTTATTGTTCCGTTATTATTAAACAAAGAAAGTTTCATAGTAATAAGCAAAAAATATATCACCATAACCAAATATATTATTGCTCAAGGTCGACCACCTGGACCTTGACATGACACCTGATACACGCAAACTGTTATACTAAGGATAGCTAATCTGTTTTGGTGTGTCACTAGCGATTCCTAATACTTGAAGTTCTACAAAGTAAAGCTGTAGAAAGTAAATTGTGTACCGGTGTGACGCTCTACCAATCGAGCTATCGCACATATTTGAACTTGTGCTTGACATTAATATAAACATTATCGTTTGGGCATCCTGATTCACATACTACAATTTGCGAGCGACCGAAAACTGCTTTTCACGTTCCGCATGACTGTTTACGTTTCAGATTTATACGTTTGGCACCTAAAATAATTTCGTACAAGTCTGGGTGCCTTCTAATATATTCCATATCTAATTGACGATGTACTCAGTCTCGGAGTAATAGACTATATAAATACAAAATAATCTATACCGGCCAGGTATATACACGCCAATTATTTACGTCAGTACATATAACGATTACCTTGTAGCTTATGAGAACTCCAAATATTCCCATTTTGTACAACTAACGAAAACACAACTGATGGAAAATGATACATTAAACTTGTTTAATTTTAAAAACAAACAAGGAATTGAATGTGCACTGAGGCCCAATCTATATCCTCATACATCTTGGTGTGAAAGTAATATTTTTTATAGTGGTTCAAGACAGAGCACAAAGGTTTAGTTCAATACGAAATTGTTATCCGAAATTGTTGACTATGGATTACATTATGACTTACTTCGATTTCAATATGATCGTTGGTTATATAAGACAGTCAGTGGTGCGATTAACACGGCACGTTTTCTGAAATGTTCGCCTGCTCGTTCCTTAGACTTAGTGACTTTTTCTGCGACAAACTGGCAATGGCAACATCACTATATCTAGGATGCGGTCGCTCAATTTGGTTTGCCAGAGATTTTTCTTACAGTAAGTCCTTTTGAGTGGTCATTTCCATTCCCAGCGTTGTTGGATGACATTAGCTTTGGCCCATTCAGCCCATTTGTATTTATTAATTTGGTTAAACGATATAACAAAAATACAACACCAATATATAAGAGCTGATGTACCTAAAGACAATCCTGACCTTTCGTACTTAGTAAACAAGTATCAACGGTCTGATAAACCATCTTCATTAAATCTTCAAGAGGAAGAAACATTCTTTCAAAATGTTAATGAACAGCATATTTTACATTTAAAGCACCCTGCGAGAGGCATTTGCATCCAATCTTAGGGTTTATGTGATACGACGTTGCTTTGCTATGCAACTTCTTATGTGACTAAATCACAAGATTCGACAACAATTGACAGTATGTACTCGTACGAACTTCAAGGTATGCAAGCAACAGTGCGGTATCTGATGCGCAACAAGCCTGCTGAACCAGAGATGTGGTTTTTTCTTTTTTCAAAAAGGTTGCATGGGCTGGCAGCCGCACAAAACGCTTTGTTGTACCTACAAGCGAGAACGCCGCTGTTGATAAGACTGTTTTAAAGCACTGGAAACGTGCCAAACAACATGACAATCTCACTATGATTGAATGGCTTCGTGTTTTTGATACAAATAAAGATGATACCAAACCGTACAAACAAGGATCAACCTTGTTGGTACAAAAACGTTATCAATATTTAACAGTGAATACTTCTTCCAGTACGTCTTATTGCATTTAGCGCACAGGGAAATCAGTAACATTTGCCCTTCCAACCATGATGAACTTCCTCATCAACTCCGCTGGTACGCTGCGGCTGTCCATCACTTTCCGCAGCTGTGGGAAAGCCAAACGGAACTAAAATCATTCTTTATAACATAGGGACATCACAACTTTTACATCACAACTCGGACTCGAACTCGGAGACGTCAGCGAGAGACCCGGGAAGAGTTCCCTTTTCTTTTTAACGGGCAACGTTGCCTGAAATCGGCTTAGCCGAGATAGAGTTTCAGGTCCGGTAAAGCCACAAACTTCTCTTGGGGTCCGGTGCGATTTCGACGGCCCTTGAAAATCCGAGTGAGTCGTTCATTTTCTTGCCTGGTCGTACTCATAACCGCAACAGGTCTCCAAGGTGAGCAGCCTCTAGTTGGAAGGGAAGTCGGCAAAATAGATCCGTAACTTCGGGAGAAGGATTGGCTCTAAGGGTTGGGTCTGTCGGGCTGGGACTTGAAGCGCGAGGACTCGGCGTGAGCTGACGGAGATGCGTGGCCTGCTGCGCGTCGAAGTCGGACTGCAAAGCGACTTCGCGTGGATTGGCTCAGCTGTGATCGTTATGTCGATTCGGCAGGCCATTAACAGCCTACTTAGAACTGGAACGGACGAGGGGAATCCGACTGTTTAATTAAAACAAAGCATTGCGATGGCTGGTGACTGGTGTTGACGCAATGTGATTTCTGCCCAGTGCTCTGAATGTCAAACAATATTGTTATGACAAGTGAGAACAATATTGATGGATAAACAACTTGTTTTTAGTTGTTCAAACAACTATTCAACAATGCTGTTAATATTAGACAGTAATTTCTAAATACTACATGAAAATAGGTTTTCAAATGCACTAATACAGCAGGCTCCAACACATCGTCATTTCGTTGCTGCTCGTTTAAAAAAGGCGTTGTGTATTCGTTGGGTAATGAAAAAGAGTTTAGTTATAAGCGGAGCATAAACCCGTGCCCGCACTGCAATCCAATAAGCTCTCTCTTAACAAATCACTCTATGATATATTACATTTTGAAAGCAGATCGAGGAATTGGAAGCAGCATCCATACCTTTACATTGTCCACCATGCATACATGAAAGGCTTGATAGAAAACAATACGTTGGTTCGGAGAACACGTTTCCTGGTACTGCTCCAATAACAAAGGCACGGTGTCGGCTTTGTGGAACGCCATAGTTCCCGCATTGAAGAACACTAAACGTACACAAATCAAGAGAAAGAGAATTTGGATTGAATCTTATCGTTAAGACAAGTTTGGTTTCGTCCATTTCAAAATTTCAAATTACTGTCTAATATTAAGAGTATTGTTGAATAGTTGTTTGAACAACTAAAAACAAGTTGTTTATCCATCAATATTGTTCTCACTTGTCATAACAATATTGTTTTGGCATGATGTTTCAACAGTGCTGAACATGCAAGTATTTCTATTGGGCAATGAACAACATGGCGGGTCGCTTGTGCATGTGGGCAAGTGATTTTATAATTTTACTTGTATTTGTGACTGCTTCTTTACTCTATTCTGCTGCTGACGTTCATGATGTAGAGATAAAGGGTATGGCTATCAGTAATGTAATTCCCCTCGAAAGATGTGGATGGATATTAAAGTCTAGAAATCTCTCTCAATCATCGCAAACATCAATATTAATGGCAAAGAACGGTCGCGGGAAGCGATATATGTCAAGCAGAATCCCTTACTCAGCTAATCGCTGTTGTGGATATAAATTGGAACGGCAAATAATAACCAGTGGCGACGTAGAATTAAATCCTGGTCCAGATACTAATACCTCTGGAAATGAACAAAGTCGAAGGGTCGTAAATAACCCAATAATGAATTTATCAAATAAAGGCTTGATGATTGACGAGTGGAACGTAAATAACTTAACTGATATAAAGTTCGAAAAGATAAAACTATTTCTGACTTCGCACAATATCGACGTGATGTTTCTTATCGAGAAATTCTTGAAACCCAATGTATCGGACTCGATTTTTGAAATCCCTGGTTATTCAATGTATAGGAAATAGAGGGCGGGTAATAAAAAAGGCGGAGGAATATTAGCGTATGTAAAAATTCAGCTAAAAACGAACAGACTTTGTGATTTAGAAGATGAAAATGTTGAAATTATGTAGCTAAGCATTTGTCCATATTCATCTGAGAGCTTTACTAGTCGGCGCCGTATACCGTCCTCCCTCGACCAATGCAGATACTGATATAAAGCTTGAAAATAACATTGAAAATGCTTATTTGAAAGGTTACGAATTGGATATTCTTGGTGATTTCAATATTAATTATTTTGACTCATCTTATAAGAAACATCGCTTGGCAAAAGCTATGAATAGTATGAAACTCAGTCAAATGGTAAATTCTGTCACAAGACCAACAAGTTCAACATGTCTAGATCATTACTATACAACTCATCCTGAGTTTATTATTGGACTTCTGTTTTGAATAGCGGCCTTTCAGACCATCTTCCGCTAATTATTCAGCGTAAATATTCGAAGGCAAAAAAGTCTGATAAACAATTGCATAATACCATCAAATACCGTAATTTTACTTGAATGCTGATGAGTTTATTAAATCACTTGGGTGTACTGCGTGGGACTCGGCTTTTGTGTTTGATGATATTAACGATATTGTTGATTCCTTAGAATGAAAATGCTTATTGAGGTTGTTGATAAACACATGCCATTGAATCACAAACGTGTCAAAAAGCAAAATCAACCGGCATGGATGAACGATGAAATTATGAACTCAATACGAAATAGAGATAATTTGTTGACGAAAGCTCGCAAGTCAAACACTCCGGCCGACTGGACTATGTATAAACATGCTAGACGCAAAACTACAAATATGATTAAATACTCTAAAAGTAAATTTATTCAAGAATCAATAGACAAGAATCAGGGAAATCCTAAGGGAATTTGGAAAGCGCTAAAATCGTTAAGTGGGAAGAAAAATAATCCAATAACAATCGATGAATTAAAGGTTAAAGATACGGTAATAAAAGATAAGGCCGATATTGTTGAAGCAATGAATGAAGCTTTTGTTAATTTGGTCTCCAGAATCAGTCAAAACAATCAAAGCAATACCGAATTTGATTGGGGTAAATTAGTCGATTTTGTAAAACCGAAGATTGGTAATGATTGTTTTGAAATACCAGTCATAACGTCATCGCAGGTATTGACCGCGTTGAACAGTATGCCAACTAATAAATCTACTGGTTGTGATGGCCTAAGTGCTAGAGTCCTAAAGTTAGCAGCACCGGTATTGGCTCAACTTTTTGCCGCCTTATGAATTACTTCATATCATCGGGTACCTTCCCTAATAGATGGAAAACTGCTCAAGTGACACCCCTATATAAAAGTGGATCTCGTGATGATGCTGATAATTATCGTCCGATTTCGATACTACCAGTTATCTCGAAAGTGCTTGAAAAACATGTGGCTACATCGTTCTATAATTACCTCCATGATCACAACCTTGTCTATAAATTCCAGTCAGGTTTTCGTGCTAACCATTCGACATAGACTGTATTAATAAACCTTGTCGATGAACTCCTTTTTAATATGGACAACGATAAGGTTACATGTTTGACTTTCGTTGATTTTAAAAAGGCGTTTGACCTTATTAATCACGAAATCCTGCTGAGAAAACTTGCGATCTATGGAGTAGACAAATTGTCGATTACCTGGTTTACATCATATCTATCTGACAGAAAACAGTTTGTTAAGCTAAATGAATATGTATCCACTTGTCAGTTGGTATCACATGGAGTACCGCAAGGATCAATCCTCGGACCTGTATTGTTTATTACCTTTATAAACGATATGCCTCTTCATATGCCTGACCCAAATGTAGAAATTAATGCCGATGACACAACTTTAGCAAGAAGTGTAAGAATCGACAAAATGCCTATTTTAACTCAAATAGTAAACCAAGATTTGATTTGCTTGGAGAAATGGTGTAATGAAAATGGTATGATCATAAACATCTCCAAAACAAAGTCAATGTTAATCGCAGGTAAACGTTTACGAAATTACATAAGTACCACTTCTACCTCAATAGATGTTAAACTAAATGATACAATAATTGAGCAAGTGCTCAGTTACAAACTACTCGGTGCTAGTTTGGATCAAGACCTGACATTTACCACTCAAATTGACGACCTATGTAAGAAGCTATTCGTCATATAAGTCCATATTTAAAGCCAGAACAACGTGAGATATATTACTCTGCAATTATAAAACCTGTTTTATTCTATGGTAGTACTGTATGGTGCTCCTGTAAACAAGATGACCTACAAAGAGTACTCAAATTGCAAAAACGAGCTGCAAGAGTAATATTGGATGCTGAGCGTACAGCCTGTTCTGTAGACCTGTTTAATAAGCTTGGTTGGCTGCCATTTTACATCGAGGCACACATTAACTGCTGTACCTTAGCTTATAAACGAATAAAGGGATTAGCACCGACTTATATAAACGATTTGCTCACAAGAAATTGTGATATTCATAATAGGAACACTAGTTTCTTGAAATTCAATTTAAGTTGTCCAAGATACAAAAGAGAGACTGAAGGAGGGCGTACATTTACTGTTAGGACTATCAATGCTTGGAATAATATTGCCAGTGATTTAAAGAAAAGTCACGGTACGAGTAGTTTTAAAAGAAACTTCCGTAAGTATTTTTTAACAAAGCAGCGAGAGATGCTAACTTTTGAATCATTTTCATCTCTTTGAATTTTACCTTAAATATTCTTAGTATATAAATGTAATTTATTGTATATATGTTTTTATATAGTTTAGTAGTTAACTATTAAGTATATAATATTTTTGTAATTAGGAATATAGCTAGAGGGCCACAGGTTTATCATTTTTGTATCTGCGTAGCAGATATATTGCCATCGCCTTGTTAATGTTAATGTTAATGTTAATGTTAAGTTAGCTGTTAGCTTGTAGCCATTCAGCGACGAGCTTATATCAGCCAATCACCGATTAGCTTACACAGCGTTTGACCAATCAGTGACAGCTAGCTTAAAATGATGTAATTATATTGTCACTCTTTGATCTCGATGTACAACTGGATTGATGTTGATTATTTCAAGATGGCGGACTACTGAAGGGCGATTTTAATTTTGTGTATTGTTTTGAACATGGCAAGAGTCGAGGGAGTATTGGAAGTGGTTGATCGCATTTTACGCTGTGGAAATGATTCGCCAATTTACACAAAGTATTTACTTTACTTGACCTGCTATATATCAATGTAATTTGAATCAGGAAACAAGGTAAGCCTTTTTAACTGTTGTACGAATATTCTGCATTATTCGAGCTTCTATTTCGACAAAGTTCACTCATAAAAGTATTAAAATAATGCAATATTTATTCTCAACACTACTTGTGTCAAAATCGTCAAAGCTATTTGTCATTTCGATAGTCAACATCACCTTATACTTTTGATATTTGATTGGTATAAAGATATAAGCACAGTTTGGCATTTCATTCCAATCGCAAACTGTGACTAGGGGAACTATAAATGAGTTGATGGTATGTAATATTTTTATGTGGTGTGTAAATAGTGCTGATATATACAAACAACCTTTACTCTCAAGTATAAAAGACTAAAATCTGAAGGTTTCAACAATTGTTTTAAACGTCACTCTTTGATCTCGATGTACAACTGGATTGTTGTTGATTATTTCAAGATGGCGGACTACTGAAGGGCGATTTTAATTTTGTGTATTGTTTTGAACATGGCAAGAGTCGAGGGAGTATTGGAAGTGGTTGATCGCATTTTACGCTGGGGAAATGATTCGCCAATTTACACAAAGTATTTACTTTACTTCACCTGCTATATATCAATGTAATTTGAATCAGGAAACAAGGTAAGCCTTTTTAACTGTTGTACGAATATTCTGCATTATTCGAGCTTCTATTTCGACAAAGTTCACTCATAAAAGTATTAAAATAATGCAATATTTATTCTCAACACTACTTGTGTCAAAATCGTCAAAGCTATTTGTCATTTCGATAGTCAACATCACCTTATACTTTTGATATTTGATTGGTATAAAGATATAAGCACAGTTTGGCATTTCATTCCAATCGCGAACTGTGACTAGGGGAACTATAAATGAGTTGATGGTATGTAATATTTTTATGTGGTGTGTAAATAGTGCTGATATATACAAACAACCTTTACTCTCAAGTATAAAAGACTAAAATCTGAAGGTTTCAACAATTGTTTTAAACGTCACTCTTTGATCTCGATGTACAACTGGATTGTTGTTGATTATTTCAAGATGGCGGACTACTGAAGGGCGATTTTAATTTTGTGTATTGTTTTGAACATGGCAAGAGTCGAGGGAGTATTGGAAGTGGTTGATCGCATTTTAAGCTGGGGAAATGATTCGCCAATTTACACAAAGTATTTACTTTACTTCACCTGCTATATATCAATGTAATTTGAATCAGGAAACAAGGTAAGCCTTTTTAACTGTTGTACGAATATTCTGCATTATTCGAGCTTCTATTTCGACAAAGTTCACTCATAAAAGTATTAAAATAATGCAATATTTATTCTCAACACTACTTGTGTCAAAATCGTCAAAGCTATTTGTCATTTCGATAGTCAACATCACCTTATACTTTTGATATTTGATTGGTATAAAGATATAAGCACAGTTTGGCATTTCATTCCAATCGCAAACTGTGACTAGGGGAACTATAAATGAGTTGATGGTATGTAATATTTTTATGTGGTGTGTAAATAGTGCTGATATATACAAACAACCTTTACTCTCAAGTATAAAAGACTAAAATCTGAAGGTTTCAACAAATGTTTTAAACATTGCTCCCACTCTCCTCCACAGAGGATTTTGAGTCGTCTTACACTGAGTTTTGTGAAGCATGGGGCAGCGTGCGTTCTTGAGCATTTTTAGCAGTCTTACACAACGTTTTTAGATTTTTCCCTGCACACTCGCATTTGCAAATCCCCTATTCCCCCCATGCTTCATGAAACCCTGTGTAAGATGACTAAATATTTTTAAAGCTCGTAAGCCTTTGCGGAGGAGAGAGCATTGCTCCCATGGGCTATAGGCCCTCATCCCCTTTGTGCACAGTTCTTTAAAAGCAATATAAACGTTCATACCAGTACACTGATTGAGTGACATTGACCTCATGCTTTGACATCATTACACAATTATGCAAAAACGCATGAGCAGATACATGTACGCTTTGCGTACCTATTTTTATTAATTTCAAGTGTTACGCTCTTGATATAAAGTCTACTACTACTACTAATCCTGAATTCAGTAGTGGGGGGGGAGGGTTATTACTAGGTACAAAAAGGCTCGGAAATATTAACACATGCGGTTGCGTTTTCTACTTTTTTTTCGGTCATCTTTCTTTTTAACAGGTTTTTACGGTTTTCTTGCAATTTTTCGCCTTCAAATTTGACTGTTTAAGGTCCGTTTCAGACGCCGCTCCGAACTTCTAAATACAATTCAAAATATGGGTAAATAATCTAATCCTAATAAATTATTTAGGTTTGGCACACGAGTGGAGCGGCATATGAATAAATGTTGCCCCAACGTCGCATAATGCAACTCTCACGACCTTCTGCCGAACTTATCCGACCCCAAATTCTGCCTTACCTAACTCATTCATACATCGCTCTTCTGTCGCACCTAAATGGTCATTTAACTTCGGCGCATGAGTGGAGCGGCATCTGAAACGGGCCTGATATTTGTTCATAATATTCAACCGAAGTTAAAAGTTTTAACCGCATAATACGAAGCTTATTGTTCAGTTCAAGACAGTCAAATCATGATTAACTGCGGTAAAACCTTACAATAGTTTAACGAAGAATTTACCAAGTTACCGCAGTTTTTGCAAGGCTGTTTCTAAGCGGTATTGTAGATTGCTTGATACTTCGACAAACAGTGCCAAAACCTTGCTTCCTGACTCCCTGCAAACTTGGGTTTATGTGTTTGTTATTTCGTGATTGTAAATGAGCAACAGATGTCCGTATTTCACGCAAAAAAATTTCGAAAGAAAATCATGTCTTCATGTTGAAGTCTGATGAAAACAAAACTTATCAATGAGATATAATTTTAAAGATATTCTCTACACACCTGGAATCTAGCTGGCTTTGGGCAGGTCGTTCTCGATGGAAAATAACCATCCCAATTTAATATTCCGTATTTTCCAACCCAGTTTCAGTTTCGATTAGCGGTGTTTGGCAGTATCGACAGTATTAAAGTATCAATGTGACGACTGTCCCACTTCTCGCATGTATAAATTCTAAACAATTTTTAAAACATCGTTTGACAAATAATTTACAGTTTGTCCATGCGTAGAAAATTTAATGCGGGAAGAAAACAAGAAATAATGAAGAATGATGTGAGAGGAAAACGGAGACAATTATAATTCATACAGTGTATCTATCACCGAAAAGACAACCACAAAACAACATCTATTTGTTATATGAACAGTAGCCAAACTATTCCATAATATACATGAAACTAGAAATAAGAGCTTACCTTTAGCCATATTCACAGTGGTAGCAATCCATCCATTTCATAAATATGAGAACAGACACGAAAACTATGAAAAATAGGATGAAATTTCCAATGTAAAATACTAGTCCAAACTATCAACACAATGTCGAGTCCATGTAAAGATCAAGTTCCTATGTTGTCCAGGCCAAAACATTGAGGGTCTGTAAAGGTGTCAATTCTTATGTAAGTTGTTTACAAAATTCTATTAGTGTATAGATAAAAATTTTTGCAAAAAGTAGAATTATATTTCTACAGCAAGTTCAGAATTAACAGGCACTACTGTATTTGCAAGACACATGCAAGACACATGCAAGTTTTACGCAAGTGTTTTAAGAGTTTGAATGTTACAGCGATTATTCTAAGCTGGATTTTCTTCCACTTCTTGGAGTTGTAAAAATATTTTAGGAGAGGGACAAATCACTCCTAAAAAGTATACGAGATTAAACTCAGAGATCCTAAGAATAGTGCAAAGTTTGACTGCATTGCGTTTGTTTTGCATGAGCCACGATTTTTCGCTTGTCTATAAATAACGCTGTGTATTTCAGCCTGGCTATTTCGTCGTTCAATGGATGATCTCTGACGTCAGGAATAATATCGACCCACAACAGTTCGGTTCTTTAAAAGGTTCATCCACCACCTATTGCCTGCTTGATCTGTTGCATTCTTGGCTCTCCCATTTGGATTCCCCTGGTCAATACCTTCGTACATACTTTTTGGATTTCTCTAAGGCTTTCGATCGTATTGGCCATAATATTCTCATTGAAAAACTTGTCGACATCGGAGTTAGGAGATCTTTAATCCCATGGATTGCAAATTTCCAATCAGGGCGAAGATTTCTAGTTGGCTTTCTGTCAAAGCCGGTGTCCCACAAGGAACGAAATTGGGTCCTATCCTGCTCTTCATTATGGTCAATGATTTACAATGTAGTTCAGGAAAATCTGGCATTTGGAAATTCGTTGACGATGTTTCCCTCTCCGAAGGACTATTAAGAAATGGGGAGCCTTCTGTAATCCAGTCCGATCTAACTTCTGTTGGTGTATGGGCATCTAACAACCTGATGAAATTAAACGCAAAGAAATGCAAGGAGATGCTAATTTGCTTCTTTCGGAACAAACCTGAACTGCCTAGTCTGTGTGTCGGAGACCAGGTCTTGGAATCTGTATCATCACACAAGTTTCTTGGTTTGATTATCCAGGACGATCTTAGGTGGAACGAACATATTGCGATGATTGTTTCCAAAGCATCTAAGCGACTACATAACCTGCGTGTTCTGCGGCGGGGAGGGATCCACCGCACGACCTCATCACAATTTACTACGCATTGATTAGATCTATTTTAGAATATTGCTGTACAGTATGGCATCGTAGTCTGCCTAGGTATTTGTCTGAACAGGTTGAGCAAATTCAAAAACGTGCACTAAGGATTATGCTGCCAGGCCGATCTTACAGTGAAGCGCAAGAAATGTTGCAGTGCCCAAGGCTGGATATACGTCGAAGTGAACTTTGTGAGAAAACAATGAAAAAGATTGCGTTAGGCGGTCGCCTATCGTGTCATCTAACCCTGAGAAGGGAGAATGAACACGGATATAATTTAAGGAATATTGAACATTTCTCTTCTTTTAAATGTAGAACTAATAGGTATAATAACAGTTTTTTCCCTAGCATGATTAGTGTCTTAAACAAATAATTGTTCTGAGTTACATAGTTTTTAATCCTAAAGATATATTGTACTATAGTTAGATTTTGCTATTGCAACTTTTACTCAAATTGTAAAACACATTGTAATTCATTTTATGCGATGTGTTATTAAACATTAATAATAAAAAAAAACCCAAAAAACAAACAAATGCAATTGTTTTGCACGCAGCATGTTAATAACTGGTGCTCCTGACTCTGAAGTATATGTTTCAATCAGTACATGCATGCGAATATACTAATAATAAATATTATTGTAACTTATTGTATTAACGGAGCTCATTCTTGTCTCCTGCGATCGAGAGCAGCTATAATACACGGAAAATAATTAATATATTTTATATCGTAAAGAGTATATCTATATATACTTTTACAGCTAATTTTCACAATTTAGTTTGTCTTTTCAATGTATACTCAGAGTTGAAAGAAATGCAAATTTATCCTTGATCATGAAGTTGAACTATATAGATGGGCGAATATAACTGCGGTTTATCCGGATAAACTTAAAACTTACATACGAAGCGGCGCACTTCAGGGTATCTTTTAATTTGACTGTAGTGTAAACAAGGAAGTGTATTAAATCTTCAAAAGTACAAGCCTAGTATTTCACAACAAATAAATAAACAATTCCTACCGCATTCATATGAAAAGATGCGTCAGAGTTATATATAAAATTGTCAGTTTCCTAACTAATACGAGAATCTGCCTTGGTCCTTGGCTTTTCATAAACAAGCAACCTTTATACAGTAATTTATAGCAAGAAAATGAAATACAGTTTGTAACGACTAATGTAGGTTGATTGTATATGCAAATATTAATGTTTTATTACAGATTCGAGTAGTTTCTATAAACTCACGTCAGTACTACTACACAGCTCACCAAGTCTATAAAGATCGCCGACAAAATCACACAAAATCACAACGTTGACAACGGCAAGTTGCAACGCATTCGACAATGAAAACGGTCTGTCTCATATATATTGAAATTGCCAAAATATGAAATTGGCATCGGTTTTGTGGCGAAAGTCGTGGCTCAAATTGAGCTCAGTAATACCCTAAATTAGAAAAATCATAGTAGTATACTATTGCAAATGCTGTAATTTGATTGGTTACCCTACATCACGAATTGGTTACCCTACATCACGAATGGTCAACGGTTGAGTAGCCAATCAGAATGTAGGATTTGTAATGGACAATGGTTGGGTGTATACTAATTGTGGATAGACAACGAGTAGCGAACCAGCCATCTCCTCGACGCGATTTTTAACGAATTTATTTCAATAAATTATGAAAAACGTTTTGAAATACTGTTTTCTTGCTGGTTTCTACCAAAACAATTACATTATTCGCTCTCGATTTCTATGAGGTGATAGTTCATTCGGGCTTCGCCCTCATCAACTATCACCATGTGAAATCTTTTGAGCTCGCCAATATAACCTGGTGTTAAATAGAATATCGTTTAGACGTTACTGCTGCAGCCCAATCTTGTCCAAAAACTGTTCTCAATTTTCGACACCCACTCGTACATCGCCATGTTTATTTGTGTATTGAACTATTGATTCTCCGTTCTTATGGGGATTCGGGTGAAACTTTGCACTAAAAACATTAGGCCCGTTTCAGACGCCGCTCCACTCATGCGCCGAACTTAAATGACGAATTACTTGTGAGAAGCAGGGCTTTCAAAATAAGCCGGTGGCCGCCGGAGTTCCGCCGGCTACTTTAAGTTTTACCGCCGGCTACTTTTCATCTGGTCAGAGTAAAAATTAAAAGCAAATCGATGTTCCACATGGAATCTCGCCAAACACGGTCTGTTCACCATTAAATTTGGAAGATTAATTCAAATTTGAAGTAACAAAGAAAGGAGTCGATAATATTAAATTAGATGCAGAGTTGGCTTTTGACTCTAGATCACTATTAGTCACAGACGACTACTTTTTTGGGACAGCCGCCTACCTCAAATCATTCTGAAAGCCCTGGAGAAGGTAAAATAATTAAGCCGCAGATGGCGCAATGTCCACGCGGTTCTCGTGATGAGGCGCATGCGAGCAAATCAGGGGGGGACACTGAAAAGAATGTCAAGACTTTGAGAAAATAATGCCAAGACTTTGATATGATAGATATTTGATGTGTTATGGCGTAAATCGTTTAATCAATAAGGATGTAATGTTTCTTGCGTCTTCAAGGAGCAAAATACGCCAAAATATTGAAAATAGGGCTTATCTTCGAAATATAGTCAACAAATTGGACCCCCGGGAATGTTAACATTTCTTTATGTTCCCTTGCTGATGTAAATTTTCTGCCTCATGACAAGAGTGCAAACTTTGCACTAAAAATCTTGTGTTTTTTCTGAATTTTTTTGGTGATTATTTTTCTGGATTTTTTGGACATTTTTCTGATTTGTGTACCTTTTGTGATTTTTCTGTTGATTTTTTTATCCCGATATTTTTCTGAAGGTGTATGTATTAAAATGTAAATGGAATTGCTGGAGTTGTTATTTTTAACTTTTATTTCCAATTTAAACAAAAGGTCTAAACTGTACTTTGTCTATTAAATATACCATAATTCCTTTCAACACGTTAACAAGTAATTTACAAGGAATAACTGATATAATGAATAACTGATAAGACCATTTTTGCTGAATCGGAATGCACATACGCACCCAGAGGGAGTGTCTGGGGCCTGGCTCCCCGGCGATATTGTCATCCCTCCTTAGGAAAATTAGTACCAGTTGAAGGCATTGGAATAACATCTCATTATTTTATAATTTAAATTTCATCTTACTATGTTTTTAAGTGTTTTTAGATATTTTTTATTTAGTCATGTAGTTATATGTGCTAAACAAGGATTTAATATCACTAAAACTTTATAACATCACTCCCAAAACGCAGAAATTGGCACTTTAGAGATTAAGATGTTAAACTGATTTCGGGACTACAGCCCCAAACTCCCCATAGTTTAACTAGTGTAATATAATTACTGAATGAAGTAAGCGGATATTAAGAGATGATTTTAGCTACTTTCAGAGGTCCCACATAAGAACATTTGGTTAGCCACGTTTCTTCCTGGTTAGGATGATTTCCTGTATTGAGCAAGGAAATGGCCACCAGACATTTCCAAACCTTAATAGGAGTGGCGATGAGAATGCTGTAGTAGGATACTGTTTTAGTGAGTGGAACCCAACCAACCCATTCAATATGGATATTTTTTGGGTTTGAGACTCCTAATTTGCTGGAGTTGTCATATTTTCTTAGAACTAGAAATACATGCTTGCAGTAACCCCTCGCCCCCCCCCCTGAACATGGATAGACACTACATTCCAAAACATTACTATTACTAAGCTTTTTCATCACAAAATCCGCTATGCAAAGGTGGTAGACGAGTCGGATATCTGGGTTCAAAGCAAAATTTTGGCTTGGAAAACAGAATTGGATCCCTGGCTTACACCTCTCTTCACGACGCAATCAAAGGCTATCGTCATATGAAATGTTTTACTTGACGTAATCACTGTGTTTTCCTTCAATTTGAATGTGCCACTAAAATTTTGATCATTACTGTAATAGTTTGGAAATAAGAGCGGAAGGAAACGATAATATTTTGGGAAATTTATTTTGGGTTAAGAATTTTTGAAAGAATAGAAAATAGAAATTTTGTCTCAAGAAGAGAAAGCACAGTAGCCATGGCAACACGATTAATAATATAAATATAAATATCCTTCCTGGAGTACAAAACAGTTAAACAGGTTACAAAAGCTGCTAAAATAACTAAAATATTAGTTGTTTTAGTCATAGGAATATGAGATATATGCGGTAGTTATGTTCTTATGCATTGTATAAGCTTCAAATTAATGTTAAATGCAACCTTCCGTTCACTAAAACGTTTCGAAAAGTTTGTAAAACTAAACTGCCTTTTACCGATATTGTTAGTTTTTGAAATGAAATCAGATGAAAATATACAAATTCTGTCGTGAAATAATTTCGCTTTTCTTATAATTTGAAAACATGAAATATAGGATATTTTATTTGGAATAAAATGAAAATCTACGTAAATAAAACAACATTTTAGGGCTATATTAAAATACATCAACATTTGTAAGAAACTTTCCATAGTTTTTCGACAATCTATCTCTATTTATCCTTTTTATAAAGCATAAACGATAAATCCCTTCCGCCGCGTTTCCTGAAGTCCCAAAAAGCAATTTATAAGTTATAATTCAGACTTACTGATACTGATGTTTTTTTTATAATTCGCTCATTCCACTCCTAACAATTAAAGATCAGTGATATGACCACCCATCACAACCATGAAACATAGCCATGCGCCCGCAAAACTTGATGAACTTTAGATTTGCCATTGCTTTCCTTTTTTCCCGGATGAAATAAATAACCGAGCGGAATTAGTACCTCGCTTGGGGATATCGCCGGAACGAGCTTCGCGCCATTGGCTCGGGGATAACACCTGGAATGTTAAATTTCTACAAAGTGTTACATATATTTTTGAAACCTGATCAATGTGAGTGTGATCTTCCAAAATAGGCTGTTCAGCATGTATTTTTAAAAATCACAGCATTATATCATGCAACCCACCTTCTTTCCTTGCACTGATACTGTAGGTCCATCCACAATTTATTTGGCAATAACAGTTCTTCAGTAAGTGTAAGTATACTTGAAGATTTTTTATCAACTGAGAGTCAGAAATGATTTGCGCAGTATCAAGGATGATATCTATCAATATCCAAATTAATACCCCATTCACTAAAAAATGCACACATATTCAATTTTATTCATAGTGTCAAGTTCTAAACATTACTCACACATTATATAATACAGTGTTGTTGTATCATGCAAACTATTAATCAAAATACTAATGTCAGAGCCTGAAATGACGGAGAGTCAGATATTTTCAGACCAAATCACAGGAAACCCAGGTTCTGCTTTTATGTCTGGATAGCATTATCCTCACGAACCTTTGCCCGGCTTGGAATTAAATGGAAGGAAGGAAAAAATGGCACACACATTCACTCAGACTTGCAATGCATATCTGTAAACTAGTGTTGATTTTCTTTTATCATACATTCTATGATATTTTTCAAGCTCTAATCAGTGACCCATCACTGCTGAAGGCCGGTGACAGGGTGGGGCAGAGGTGGAAAATACCCAAGGGCTAGGGTTAACAGGTCCCGGAAAAGTTGGGCAAAGAAGTTGCACATACAGTGTTTGTTGAATATATTATTTAATTCGTTTTTACACATTTTTACTGTTCTGAAATGCCATGCTTGAAAGTTTGAACATAACTTTTTAAATGTAAAACAAACGCCTTGAAATTTCTCAATACGTCGCTTCAACGACAACATGACTGTAAGAATCTTCAATCCACATATTTAAAATTGTATACATTCTATGAACAGTATGAAAAAATTAATCAAATAAAATAGTAATATCCAGCAAAAAACTATATTTTACTCATTTTATATTGTACATGGGGGAAATTAAATGACTTAGAGATGCCAACCTTTTCTGGCAAAAGCTAAAAACACAAAGCAACGCCCAAACACGCAACAAAAAAGAAACTTTTACTACGCTTTAACGTGAATTCTCAGTTGTCCCGGACAGGTCTGGCAACATGTTACAGACTACTGAAACTGAACTTCCTGAAACGTAGTTGTAAGTCTTTCCCGTACCAAAAAATTTCAGGCTGACTGGAGTAAAAATATGGCCAAAAACTAATTAAATACCAGCGTTAATTCAAAGTGACACAACAAGACATTCATCATAATCACGTTGTCATAACGTTAATATAGATATTACTGAACCTCGATATGTACAGTAGACCATCATAACGAATTTAAGCAAAGTGCATGATTCTCTTCATAAATGTAAACAACAAAGAAATGAAGAGAAGCAGGGCTACACTGCATGAGCTTCCTTCAAGTAGGTTTTATATTGAGATAAAAGTCAATTAGGCTGTGTGTTTCAAATGTTGAATTTTGCATTTGTCGAATTCAATAGCTGGAATTATGTTCATGCAAAATTCTGACGTCTGAAACAATTAAATTCGACGTTTTTAATTGCGGTCGACCGTAATATCAAATTTGACCGGTTTGGTCGCATAATACAAGCCATTAGTGCGATGTGGTTTCAGACGTCGCACTTTGCATGTGCTGAATTCAACTTGGATTGGGAGTGGCACAGGAGACGTCATGTAATGCTATTGAAAGGTAACATGTTGCTAGTTTGTCGTGGTTGTACGCCTTTTGTCTAAGCGCTTTTGCGTGGCAAATACGGCGGCTGTAGCTTCCAGAAAAATATATATCTTGTAGCTACAAAGAATTTGTGTACCAATCTTACTGCATAACTTGGGAAGTATCATACAGAATTATAATATGTTTTACGCAAATATGTTCACAGAAATATGTACACAAGGGAGATTTTAAAAGTAACTGCTGTCTCCAATTTATTAAAATTTGTAAAAGCTGGTTTAATTTTCCTTCTCCATACCTTGCCAAACAAAATTCAATTAATTCAAAAATTGTATGCTGCAAGAATAATATCAGGTGTACAGAAAATTTGATCATATATCTCCAACAATAAGTGCACTTGGATGGCTACAAATTAAAGAACACTTGTTATACAGAGATGACACTCATTAATGTTTAAATGTATAAATGGCCCAAAAACTCCTTCATATCTCTGTGATAAATTCAAACAAAGAGATCAAGTTCAATAGATCAATAATCACAAGAAGTAATGAAGATTTATATATCCCAAAGTTTCGGACTTGTACTGGACAAATAACTTTTAAGCATAGAGGTACAAAATTATGGAACAAACTTGATAAAGAGACAAAATTAATAACTAATCTAAACAGTTTTAAAATAAAACTAGAGACTGATCTAATGAAGAAGCATTGATAGTAAATCTTTTTCATGTTTCAATTGAACCATATAAAGATACAGTTTGTTTTTAGAATTTTTTTATAAATATAATAATATTATATTATAAATTAGATAGATCTTAAATAAGATAATTTCTTAAATATTATGTAGAAATTTTCTTACATTTATACCTGTAAATTGTCATTGAAAAACCCATTTGGGAATGTCAAATAAGTATAATAATAATAATAACAATATACAAATTATATTATTGAAATCATGCTAATTTGTTTAAATTGTTTGAATTTGGCACCATATATTGTGTCTACTTTTAGGAAACCCGTTCGGTATGTTATTTAATTCGACACTCAATGTTTGAAAAGGGCATCGAATTTAATGTCATTCGCTTGAATCTAATGCGAATTGTATTCGACACATGCAAAATGCGAGGTTTGAAACAGACCCTAGCCGCTCTTGAGGGGAAAAATAACATATGCATGACAATACTCAGGCCTTAAAATACGGGTCGGTATAGCTGTCTGACAAAATGTGCGATGAGTTTGAGTCGGACATATGTATGATGATGTCCGACGACCTTGAGTTCTGTTTGGCTCGGAAATAAGTAAAAATGACAAATTAATATCAGCACAATGTATTAATTAAATTTTGAACAGTAAATGTTGTGCCGATATTGAATAAGTTGTATTATAACTGTCATTCATACTTATTTCTGAGCCAAAACTAACTTTCCTTGCCACTTGAGAAAACAATTTGTACACGGCTTGAAGAGCGCTGAATAATTCATTGCTTTTCTCGCCCTAAATCCGTCGTTAAGACTTGGACAATGGATATCAGTCCATAATATCCAATCCATAATACAATCAGGTCGGACAAACAATAAACCTCAGTTTCACTTGGGTCGGACAGAATGTCTGGTGCTTTCCGCTCTACGTCGGACAATTTCACGAATGGGTCGGACAATGTCTGTGACCGACCGATATTTTAAGGCCTGCAATACTTGAGCAACACTTTACCTTGAAAATGAATATAATTAACAATCTTAAAGGATATACTGTTTTGATTGATCTTCTATTCTTTAAATCTTTAAAATCTTAAATATATTGGCATTGCACTCTATTTTGGTATGTATGATATGTGTCATTATACTTTATATCTGCGTATGTTGCATATGTTTTAATTTCCTGCCATTTACTGTAATTTGCCAGGATATAATACTGTAGAGCCAAATTCGGACCATAATGTTGACCAGAGAGGAGGGTAATTCGCGCGGGAATTCCAAATACAATTCAAAAATATGTAAACATTGGAAAGTGGCTAATCTAATCCTAATAAATTACAGAAACTTTTGATTTAGGTTCAGCACATGAGTGGAGCGGAGTATGAATCAATGTCGCTCTAACGTCGCATAATGAGACAGGCTGCCGAACTTATGTTGTTCCAAATTTTGCCGTACCTAATTGATTCATACGTCGCTCTTCTGTCGCACCTAACTCGTCATTTAAGTTCGGCACATGAGTGGAGCGGCGTCTAAAACGGGCCTTAGAAGCTCGAAAATGTTTTGTGATCACATGTACATGCTTAGGTGCAAACGACTGTCTGTAAACAATAAACATTTGCAACTTTAATATTTTTCCAATCATGCACCATTACTTGCAAGAATGTTCAACCATAGTAAAATATCCAAAGACTATATATTACCTCTACTCTTGAATAAAAATTATGTTGCCACATACCACTGCTTTCATCATCATTATCTCAAGTACAATCAAACGGCATTATCCTCTTATTTCTGGCATTCTCGGCATAATAAAGAAGTAAATCTATACTCCTGTCTAACCTTAATATCAATCTCGCAAAATGTAGCATCATTTTATCCTTTAACAACACAGATTGAACAGGATTCAAACGTACCAAACACAAAAAGATTAAAGAAGCAAATACAGCAATCTTTACAAATTACAATACATCAATACAAGTATACGCAATGTGACCAGATTTTTTCAGGACCAATTACTAAAAATGCCTGCGAAAAATTACTAAATCCAGAAAAAAATTACTAAAAGTTGCACACTCCCAAAACAGCTCATAAATCAGTGTTGCATTAACTACCATAATGCTTAGCGAGTATAATGAGTATAAATATCATTATCCATATCGCTCCTATAATTTATTAACCCAAGATTCCAGGCTTTGGGCCAGGGGCAGGGGGGGCTGGGGGGCTGCAGAGCTGGGGGGGGGGCGGGGGCAAAAGGGCAGTCACCTCCAGATGTCCATAATTTTTCGAGAGACCTTTGGTCTGGGGTGCTTGGGGAGGACGCGACGAGAGGGGGAAGCGCCTGGCAGAAAATGCAGATAAGTGAAGAATTTTGACCGAAATTGAAATTTGAAATTTTTGTTGATATTCGTTGTCCAATCAGGTTTGAGTGTATTTTGAGTTGTTCAACGACTTCCGGTTTTTGACCAGCAAACCTGGCACGCGGATATATTTTTGCCAAATTTTGTCATTCCCTCACGGATTTTAGAGCGAATTTAAGCTCTTTGATTAAAGCATCGTTGTTTTGAGAGTTGCACGGTATCATTCTTGCAGGGGATATCGATTAATCTCGAAAGAAATTCATGTAAAGGCGAAAAATCGAGGATAGTTTCGTGTAACATATGCCAAGTCTGGGCTATTTGGTATAAGGAAGTCACAGGCGGGCGCGGTCAAATAGAGCCTGGGCCTCCTGTGGTGTGACCAGATTTTTTCAGGACCAATTACTAAAAATGCCTGCGAAAAATTACTAAATCCAGAAAAAAATTACTAAAAGTTGCACACTTTCCAAAACAGCTCATAAATGATAAATCAGTTTTGCATTAAACTACCATAATGCTTAGCGAGTATAATGAGTATAAATATCATTATTCATATTGCTCCTATAATTTATTAACCCAAGATTTCAGACTTTGGGCCAGGAGCGGCGGAGGCTGCAGAGCTGGGGGAGGGCAAGTAGAGGCTGTAGATTTCAGAGGCTGTAGATTTCAAAATGTGCTGGGGGAGCATGCCCCATACCTTCTCCCCCTACTCGATACTGGTGTCACTGCACTCTCGGAGATCTTCTTTAGCCCCCTCAATCCAAAAAATGCTCCGCGGTCCCTCATAGCGCTGCACTGTGCAGGGCATCATAAGTTTTGACCAGTTTTGACAGGGCAATTCTACCAGACCCCTCCCGCCCCCATAACGAAAAGATGGTAGTTTCCACCCTGTTCTTGCGAACGATGTGAGCTGACGCTCTGAGTCTACTGGTGGCGCCCAGCTGTAGTGATTCAATCCTAATATGCAAGAACCTTTAAAACCTTTGTTCTGTTTAGGAGAGCCCACCATCTTGAAACTAAATCTACATTTAGGGCGCTCTAGATCATCTTTGCGATGCGTGTCAACCGATAAGTCATAAAATGCCTAAGCAACATGCACAGTAATTTGTTTACATCAATTATTCAGTTTTACTAGTGCTTGAAGTCAGTCTCAGCTAATTCTCCTTTTAAAGAACAACAAAACGAATTGAACATACAAAAGTCATTACTATAAACAGAGGTAAAACACAAGAAATGCGGGAGGTTTCTTCAAATTGTGGTCATGCGGGAGGGAGATGAGTAAATGTTTCCAAAATGCGGGAGCAACGTGACCAGATTTTTTCAGGACCAATTACTAAAAAGGCCTTCGAAAAATTACTAAATCCAGAAAAAATTTACTAAAAGTTGCACACTTCCCAAAAGAGCTCATAAATCAGTTTTGCATTAAACTACCATAATGCTAAGCGAGTATAATGAGTATAAATATCACGATTCATATTGCTCCTATAATTTATTAACCCAAGATCGGCAAGATTTTAGGCTTTGGACCAGTGGCGGCTGAGGCTGCGGAGGCAAAAGGGCTGTCGCCTTCAAATGTCCATAATTTTTCGAGAGACCTTTGCCCTCCCCCCCCCCAATACCCAACCCGCTCCGCCGCCCCTTCTTTGGGCAAACTAGAAAGCATTGTTGCGGAAACATTTGAGAATTCACGTTTTTTACTTTAGTGTTTTGGCGCCAAAATGCCAAATTCTAATAACACCTTCAGGCAGGTGCAGGCCTCAGGAGTTGCGACAGGCATCAGCGGGCTGAGCTCCTTAGCTGCCCGAACTGCCTCCCGCCTGCGCCTAAATAGTCTAAATAGCATTGGCGAGTACACTATCTGATTTTAGGCTCAAAATGTGACAGTGTTCATACAAAACAATTCCTAAAATTTGAGAAATTCTTCTTTGATTTCCAACAGATTACTAAATATCCCAAAAAATTACCAAAAAATTACTAAAAATATTTAATTACTAGAAAAGTCCCAAAAATTGCACGAACTACCAATTGCTAAACTCACCACTCTCCCGCCAAAAGCGGGAGACCTGGCACAAAATATCATCATGTGACCCTAAATAGAGCAATATGATTGGTGGAACAAACGCGACTTCGAAGCACGTATTAAAATATGCAAGAAGCGGCGCAGCAATGTTGCAAATATTGCTAGAATAAAATTAGAATTGTTGATATTCAGATTGTAAATACCGATCGGCACAAGAATGGCAACAAACGGTAATTCTGGCTACCCATTGAAGTGGTTTAAAGATCAGAATGCAGCAAGAAATTGTAGTATATGTCTGGAGGTTTTGAAAGATCCTGTACAAGTTAGAGATTGTGGACATCAATTTTGTGCCCTCTGTATTGACGTTAGTTTTGCAGTAAGTTTTGGTATTAAATAGATTTGTAGTTAGTATAGTTTCCGGTGTTTAATAAATAATTTTTAGTGTGTGCATTTTCTATTTTGAGTAGTTCTAGTACTGCACTACTGCATTAATAAATTTGCATACAATGATGCTTTGCATTTAATACCCCCTTTTGTGATCTGAGGCAATGTGTATACTGTATGATGTCAGCTTCAGAAGTGTTGACACTAATTAGGGGCCTATCAACCAAAACAGCGTGGCAAATTTTGGCTTGTGTTTATCCCGGTGTCAAGCGAAATCTCTGACCTCTGCGAAATCTCTGACCTCCGCGAAATTTCTGACTCGACCGAATAATAGTATTTTATATTTATAAATAATATTAAAGGTCTTTATAAAAGTATTTCGAAACTGGATTCAATTTGATATCGTTATCGAAGAATAAATGCTTAAAACCTGAAGTTATTTAGGGCATAAACTACAGTAAAAGTCTTCGGCATTTATATTTTAGCAATGGCGCACTGGTGACTGGACAGAGCTCAGAAATATTTTTATATAATTTAATTTCACATTCTGAAAGATTCCCGTGGGTTTATTACTTCTTTCTTAACACAAATCCACGGCAAGAAACGTTAATTTCTAGCTTTGGTATAGTAAATATAGGAAAACGAGACTTTAGAATGCCTTTTTAGCAAATTTATGTTTGAAATTGCAAATATGTTTCTGTCAGTATCAAGTATGGCCACCTATATGACAGGTCATGTGTGCACTGCCACATTAATATGTGACACTATACCTAAATAACCCTATATCATTGTCCACAACTCCACATAGGTTTGTCGATATGTGTGGACAACATGTGTTGGTGCATGTACATGCTCTATATCCAGTTATCGACCAACAGAACCTTGGCTTGTACCCTGTTATCGACAACTTTTGACTCATAAGTCATAAAAATGATATATTGAGATATTAAAGTCCCATAACAGATGGGAAAATACCAAATGCTTGTCTTCACCCTTGTCTCATTAATATTGTTCTTTGGTAACACACAGAACACCAGGTTGTCTGACAACAACAATCAAGTGATATGCTATTCAGGGCATTTATGATACAGTACTATGCGGTGCCATGACCTAGTGAGCCATGTCCATTGCCACACTGAAGGAAAAGGGCATGCTGTCCTACAGCCATGGCACTATTTTCTTAGCCATGGTATTATGAGAAATTAGTAATTAAATATCACCACATTAAGCCTTGAGTTGGGTTGGGCCTGGCATCACCCTACAGTTTTGCAACTTTCACAAACCTCCATTGGCTTACAGGGGGATTATAACTCTAATTTCCCAACATCTGATGGTATTTATTAATACTTTAAAAATAACAAAGAAGACAAAGCCAATTCAGTTCATTAAAGAAATATTTAACCTCATTATTTTCTTAATTTCTTGCAACATTTACATAATTATTTACATATATTTACATCCAGAGGTTAGTTATTTACTTTTTTTATTTACAAAAGCCAAGAAATGCGTCTCATTTCCCAACTTGGCACCATTCATCCTCTCGGCATTAATGAGCGCCTCTCTTACATTTAACTCCTATCTGTTTATGCCTGCCATCAGCAGATACTCTACATCTCATGTTATCTAATATTTCATTCCTTGTTTTTTGTCATTCTTGCTTTGTTATCTTTGTTCGCTGCTCCTTATATGCGCATGCTAATATATTTTGTGATGTGATTTCCATATTTTGTTTATAGTTTGTTTTGATTAAATCCATCTGATTGGTTTATTTTTTATCACGTGATCGCTTTTGTATTCACTATAAAAGCACATGTTTTCCCCCGACCCATTCTACTAACTTCCAGACGAAGGACCTTCCTCGAAACGTCGAAGTTCTCATTGTATTTTTCAGGTAGTTTTACACAACAGTCAACCGCCGTATTTGCTATGCCCTACCCACACTGGCACCGCACGTTTGAGATATTTACTTATTTACAATTAAAGGGTATTGGTAATTGTGGTTCACCGAAAAGTCGGAGAGTGCTCAATATCATGAAGATAGAGATAAATATAAAATAGAATCTTCAGGCAAACATAACACAGGAAGTTCCTGTAACCTTGTTATATTTGCTCTATCTTTATGATATTTATTTGAGCACTCTCTGACATTTTGTGAACCACAATTCACTTTATAATAACTAATATTGTCTATTACAATAAACGTTTTCTGCAAGGGCAGTTGCAAAGTCCACACCAATGCAGTTTGCATGGAAAAATTGACCACATCGGTCACAACCCAGCCAGTCATCCCCATCATCTTTCCTGCAGATTTTGCTGACACCTGCATTTCGTCCACTATAACAAAAAAATTACATTATTTGACTATGCTGCACCCTACCCCCAAGGTTAATTTTGCTCAAATTTTCTAAGTGTGCAGGCATCTGGCGTCCTGACTTCAGGAACTCGAGAACATCTTGCAAAGAAACCTATTTTTATGACATACCAAGAACATTTTTTAATAAACTAACCATGTTAACACTGCTAGTAAATGATCTTTCTCCTTGGCATTCAAAATACGAAAGAAAATAAAATGCAAAGTGTCCTGACTGTCATCTGTTCGACACAACTGATATATAAATACCAACAATCTCATCGCTATAAAATTCAAAGTTCTACATACCTTGTGTTTATTCATCTTTGTTGTAGGCTTTGTCGATGCAATGTTGACACAGGCAGTATCAGTCTCGGTTGTAAAATTAGCCATTTAACGACGATTAAAATTGTAAAGAAAGCTTTTAAGACGCACGCTTCTCTGTAGCTTGAACACTTGCGAAATTTATGAGCAAAAATCAATCATGCATATCTTTGCGCATGAGCAGAAATACAAAAGTCAGAGATTTTGCAGGTCAGAGATTTCGCGTCACACCTGTGTCACAGCAGATAGTACCCCCCCCCCAATAGAGATTATAAAATAACAGAGGGGCATGCAAGGATACATTTAGAGGAAAATAGAAGCTTCCTAATGGGAGCTCCTTGTATGTCCCGTATGTAAATCCGGTATGTGAAATTGTGTGCCCATTGGCTGCATTTGAAATATCCTTAGCAACACTCCCTTAGCAACAACAAAATCATTTTTTGAAAAAAGTTTACGGCATGTCTAAATTAAGCAAAATGTTAAAAAGACCGCCCAAATTCTGCAAAAAAATATTTCTATGTGGGCAAATTTGTCTTTAACCCATTAGCTTGCAATGCGCCCAGATGCGCCCTACTTTAGTATTTTACTCTGTCTAACTCCAGAGGATTTTACTTGTCAGTGGTAGGGTACTGCCAGTTAATTTGTTAACAAAACTATCTGCCAGTGTCTCTTGTTAACCCATTAGCTTGCAATGCGCCCAGATGCACCCTACTTTAGTATTTTACTCTGTCTAACACCAGACGATTTTAATGGTCAGTGGTAGGGTACTGCCAGTTAATGGGTTAATTTGATGTTTAAAGATGTGGAGTTGGTGTAAAGCAATGAAACTGCTTATTGGAACTGGCATTTGACTTAAAAGACAGATATTTTCACTCTGCAGTCTGGGTGTTTCTCACTTGGTTGCTCAACAGGTTTATTCTCAATATATATTAAATATTAATACTTATTTTTTATCTATGTAAATGAAGCAATCTGATTGGCTGACAAGCATTTCAGAGCGGTCCGGATTTTTGCATCCGGCCCGCTCTGAAACTCATCCGGCCCGCTCTGAAACTCATCCGGCCCGCTCTGAAACTCATCCGGCCCGCTCTGGATTACGCGACAAAACACAGGATTGAAACAATTTTTAGTTTAAAAATCTACCCAAAAAGTTCAAAAAGCTAGCCTAACGATAGTTAGAGTACAAAAATGAATTGCATCAACTCCAAAGGCTTCATACTAAGCACGATGTGTCGAGAAAACTAATACATTTGTTTTAAATGCTCGTGTATTAAAACTATACATTTGTTTTATTGCTCATGTATTTCAGTATTTGGCCACATTAAAGTTAAAAAAATACAGTTTAAACAGATATCATAGAAGAAAAAACTTTTCTCCATACATAAAACTTAAAAATATGGACCAACTGTAGTGAAAACATGATTTTTCTGCCCATTTGTTAAAGTACTTTTCGTATACATATTGTAAACAAAAAAAAATTAAAGCCGTGGCCCTTGGCAAACAAAGTTGAGGCTATATGTTTTTTTACCGTGAAATGACCAGAAAAGAATTACTGCATACCATGTTCATTGTCCAGTTTTAGTAGAAAGCGTTGATCGAAGTCAAAACACATGCATTCACTGCATGATTCACTTTATGAGTTTTTTATGGCCAAAGCAAGTAAACACGAAGATATCCTTGTCGAAGAAACACGGAATACCGGAAAACCAGGCCAAAACCTTTAATTCCTATGCTTTTTACCGCCATATTTAAAAATATCGTGTACATTTTTACAGAAACTGTGGTTTTTTGTGAGTTTCTTGCCAGTTTTCTTGAGTTTTCGTCTTCGTGTTTTCTTTTAACGTTCAAGTTTTGTCAGCCTCGCTTTGAATTCACAATTGCACTGATCTCAAATTATTTCGCTACACTGGAATTTTCAATTTTAATAAATTCTTAAATTTTACCTATGATAAAAAATAAACACGTTATTTACCGGCAGCGTCGGTCCGGATGAGAAAAACTGTGCCCTCGGTCTTGAAAACGTCCCTCGCCCTCCGGGCTCGGGCCGTTTTCAAGACCTCGGGCACAGTTTTTCTCATCCGGACCTCGCAACCGGTAAATAACATATATATATTTAAAATTTTAAGACTCATAGGAGTGATTTTTACTGAATTTCTGGGACTTTTTTCATGTATTTTTTCATGTCCAAAGAACAATTTTGTTGTTGCTAAGGCAGTGTTACCAATGAGATTTCAAATGTAGCCAATGGGCACACAATTTCACATGGTCAGGGCTATTTCAGATACGATAGAGCACCTGGTGCCCAGGCCTTTCCCGACGCGGTCGCAAAATTCAATATGGCGCCTAGCTAAGGAGTGGATTCTTTATTCTATGTTTCTACTGTTGTTTAACTTGTTTTTTGTTTTTTTGCTCTGACATACTCATATTGTTAAACGCCAGGTAACTTATTCTTAGCTGAGAAAAGACTAATTTTTACACATAATTTTTCTCAATCATCGTCAAAGTTAATAATGTCTGTATGCGCAGTATGACTACTGAACAATGAGTGTTGACACTGATATTGTGTTTTTCCATATTACGTCAAAAATTAGGGTGGACAAGATAAGAAAATCAATTTATTTTCTTTTACTCAAGTTGGCATGCTAAGATTAAATACTTAGTGGGTGTACTTTAGACTCACTGTGGGAAGATCTGCAATAGGCAAAATTTTAGTAAAACCCCTACCCCTGGGAAATCAAGAACATGAAGCCAATTAAGAAATATATATGCAGTATAAGACAGAGTATTTGTAGCCACATCCTTGCAATAATTTTAACACAAATCATTGTTATTTAAGGTACTTTTCACCCCTAAAGCCCTGAATCTATATCTCACCCTGAGGGACCAAGGCAAACGCCAATAATGATCATATAGTAATAATGTATTTACTTATTAATCTACTGTAGATATACTTTCACTGTTTTTAAAATAAAAATATAGAAAATAAAGTGGATCTCTAGTTGTGGGCAACAATACAGCACTGTACCTGTGTACGTACCATATGCTGCCAAGACATCAGGTACCAGGCTTGCTTCTTGGTAAGCCTGGTAAGGGCCTTCAAGATGATGGAAACCTCTAAGTGATATTAAACATGGGCTTTAGCAGACGCCCGTCGTCTTTTTTAATGTGGATAGGAAAAAAGATGCTAAACTGATAAACACAAAACTCCACTATTTTGTCTTTAGTAGTTAGTACAACCATACAAGCTTAAATTTTGCTACATAACATATTGGCAATCAACAGTGAACAGTCAAGTCTGCACATACTTTGACCAAGGGGAAACATAATTTTCTTGGGGATGGATGGGGGGCAGACCTACATGCAGGGGCATAACTAGGGTTACAGCATTAGAGGGGTGAACCAATTTTGCCTGACGAAAAAAAAAATTTCGGAAATATACTGTAAACGTTTCGAGACATGAGGAATCACAATTCGCTCAATTTTCCCCTCATTTTCACGGTTTTTCAATTAAAAATCCCCCCAATTTTCTCAAAATATTACAACAACATTTTTGGGGCTCATTTTTGCCATTTCTACACATTGGGGGGTGTCACACCCTCCACACCATTTACGCCCCTGCCTACATGTAGTGCAGCACGTTTTGACAGGTAGATTGCTTATCCTAGCTAAGTCCCTGATTTAAACACAGTACATGCTATAATTTATAGAATACATGTCAACGATATCAAAAGCATTCTATTATAATGTCTTATGGATGCTAGAAAAATGACCAGAAGGGGTTTAGTGGACTAAGCCACCCTCAGAAACCTTATGAATGTCGTGTCTGTAATAAAATATATAATTATGATTCTAGCAAACATGCCAAACTAGAGGCAATCCTCTTCATGTGAATATAATGTTTGTAACAAAAGATTTTCTAGATCAAGCACTTTAGTAGCACATAAAAGAACACATACTGGAGACAGACCTTATGAATGTGATGTTTGTAGAAATATATTTAGATATTCATCAACAAACATTTTGGCAAGACATAAAAGAACACATACTAGGGACAAACCATATGAATGTAATGTTTGTAATATCAATGATATGTAATCATATGGTATACATGTAACATGGGTATAGACCTGACTACTGTTCAAATCAAGTGCAAAAGTAATGAGACTTTCCGAATTTCCTGCCACTATTCAAGTTTTTGCCTCCCACCTCCCATATACAGCGTCTTTTTGCTGACCATTTGCCTTTGTGGCATGTTTACAAGTAATGTTTACAACACAAGCGGCCGTGTTGTATCGGATATACAAACTCGAGTCGAAGACAAGATTTTGTATATCCGATACAACTCTGATGCGAGTGTTGTAAACAACTTGTGAAACGTCTTGATGAGAACATTCGTATTCTTCAACAATTTAAAATAAATGAATGATATTTGGTGAGAAAATAAAACTTAAAGTTTATGTAAATCAGCATGATTCTCTATCATATATACAAACTCATTCACGCTCATGATTTCTTTTGTGTTTTCATCATGAATTATTAATGAGTTTCATAACATTGTATAAAGGGGAGGGGGGAAATGACCAGTGTCTCAATAATTTTTGCACCTGATTGTAGGTCACTATAGGCCCCTCGTTTCAGCTGGGGGAGGGCTGAGGCCCTCCTATATTTTTGCAGATTGCATCATATGGTACACTTTTTAAATTTTGATTGATTTCAATGCATGTAAAGACTAGAAATGATCCCCTTTCAACTTCGTAGAATGCAAAGTGTGCTATTTCTGGCTTAAGATATAGAAATCCATACAAATATTTAGTGTAATATTTTCTATGTTTTGCATAGAGCAGGCAAAAATATACATAGAGCCAAAATTTGGGAGCGATAGCGTTTTTGGTGCCTGAACTGTGGGAAAATTAAAATGTCAAATGTTTGCTTGATTAGTAGTGATTAGTACGGGGACGCCATGTTGGTGTACCACTTTGGTACACCAACATGGCGGCCAAAATACTAAGGCCCGAAGAAAGCCGAATTTTAATAAAAATGGTTAGATTTATACACAAAATGACTTAGATATCACTTTTAAAGGTTAAGCAGGCCTAAGACGTTGAATTGTGTGAAAGAAATAGCTTTCCGCGACCTTTGAAATTGCGCTGATGTCAGCATTGTCAAAACTATATAACTCTAGAAGGAATGGTCGTATCAACCTAAACTTTTCGACAAAAACTCACAACAACGATCTGCAAAACATATATAACGACCAGCTTTATAGGATTTATAATTTAGATTTTTGATGACGTCACGTGAAAACCATCTATTGTCAGGGTTGTTTGACCAAAGGGTGTTGCACAATTTCTCAATAAGTAAGAAATACTCAGAATTAACAAGTTACCATGTGGAATTTTATGTGTGCTATGTATTTTTAAAATGCATATAGGGCTAGTGCATATTACTTGCAACCTACACCATTGACAAGCTGTGGTACCAGATTTTTTATGATTCAGTTGCAATAGTAAAGAAATAATGCCCATTTTATCTCCACAAGGCCCTGGGTACAATGTTAGCACCCTCTTGAATAATTTGCACCCCTATATAAGGAAGAACTTTTTTGCCACAATTAATATGTAAAGCAAAAACCACCAAGCCTTTTTGCGCATGTAACAATAAAAAACAGATTGTCAATCATTTACTGTAAATGTACAACACACTCTTGAAGTAAAATTGTCTAGCGTTTAATATAGACAGAATAGTAAACGAGGGCACATTAGGACGCATTTGTTTGTAATGCTTTTAATTTGTTGGTAATTGAAATAATATATATATAACTAGACGTCTAGACTATTTATAAATACAGTTTACAAATCGCAACTATGATTGAGAGATCAAAAATTCATTCTGTGTGAAAAAATTTTCTCAGCAAAGAATAAGCTGGCGTTTCCTGCCCTTTCTGGTATTATAACATGCAGTATAAGTACTTCGAAGCAAAAAGAACAAAAATCAACAGTAGAAAACATACAATATAGAATTAACTCTTTAGCTAGGCGCCATATTGAATTTTGCGGCCGCGTCGGGAAAGGCCTGGGCACTAGGTGCTCTACCGTATCTGAAATAGACCTGACCGCGGATGCGTGACCTGCATGATAAATCCAAGATAGCCGCCATTCAGGGCAAAAAGACTATAAACTCTACGGGGAAATCCATATTTTTTGCATTTTGCGTCGTCCCATTGTTTCGAATTCACTGCGATCAAACTTTTTTGGCAATAACTACTTATCGTGAAGGTTTTAGACTCAAACTGGACAGCTGGGGATGAATTCCTGTAAAAATATCGCTCGCCAAAATTTGTACGAAATCGTCACTTGGTCAGTTTGAGTGAATTACTCTGGTTTAGAGTATTTTATAAAGGACATTTGTGGTTTTCAAGACCAAAGGCGTATACCTTGAAGGTTTTGGATGCAGAATGGACCGTTTGGGATGAATTATATTAAAATATCGCTCGCCGAAGCTTGACATGAAAATGTCACTTGCTCAGCTCGAGTCATTTACTGCAGACAAGTACTTTAAATGTACTTGGTTTAATACATTTAGTCATTAGATATTTTGAGGAATATTCGGAACATTACTTAGAGGATAAAAGTAATGTATGTAACAGGCTTTACTTGCTGAGACGACTGGGATTACAAAAAGCAATAAAAATAGCAATTAAAATTGGGAATGGAAAATGAGATTATGGTCCCTCCGACTCTCTGAGACAACCCTCTGACTTCTTTCCCCAGTTTTTGTTTCCTTTTATAGTATTTTTGGGGCTCACTTAAATCTGGGGCTCATCGAGCAATTCCTCCTGGGCAGCCTTGGAAAATATAGCTTACTAAATGTCGTGTTAAAAAGAACCATAAATAGAAAACACTAACATATTGCTAATCTGGACATTCATTCTCACCAGATGACATGTCAAGAAATTTAGTTTTGGACATGCATTTTATTGAGGTTCAACAAAGTAGGAAAATTTGCCATTAATTACTTGAAGGATTAATATATTTTTACTATAGACATGATAATTAATAGTAGTATAACAATGTACAGATTTCATCCAAGCATACATGAAACTGTTAAGTTTAATGAACTGAATTTATTTTATAGAGGTTTATATTTCACGACCACCATGGAAAGTCTGGCCGATGCATACTTGATATTTTTCAGTACATGAACAGGTTGCACACTGTTACTGTATTGTTAAATGTTAAGTTAAATGTTTTAAAACAATACTGAAAATCAGAAACAACACTCAATTGCCACAATTTTGCACACTACACACTGTCACACTTGAATTTTCCCTGCTGCATAAATGTTTCCTTGTCGAAATCTGCCATATATTACCCAGTCTGGTCTCATGATCTCCCCGGGAAAAGCCTAATCAATATAATGTTCAGAATTCTTCCTTTCATGAGTAATGCTGTAGACCTGCCATTTCATACAGTGAGTTCAAATAGGCTGCATTGCACACATACCATGTCTGTGTGTCAAATTTTACCTCTAGGTGATATTTGGCATCAGTTAACAGTGGACTTAACTTTTAAATACTGCTTTTATCCTCTAAGTAATGTTCCGATATTCCTCAAAATATCTAATGACTAAATGTATTAAACCAAGTACATTTAAAGTACTTGTCTGCAGTAAATGACTCGAGCTGAGCAAGTGACATTTTCATGTCAAGCTTCGGCGAGCGACATTTTAATATAATTCATCCCAAACGGTCCATTCTGCATCCAAAACCTTCAAGGTATACGTCTTTGGCCTTGAAAACCACAAATGTCCTTTATAAAATACTCTAAACCAGACTAATTCACTCAAACTGACCAAGTGACGATTTCGTACAAATTTCGGCGAGCGATATTTTTTCATCAATTCATCCCCAGCTGTCCAGTTTGCGTCTAAAACCTTCACGATAAGTAGTTATTGCCAAAAAAGTTTGACCGAAGTGAATTCGAAACACTGGGACGACGCAAAATGCAAAAAAATATGGTTTTCCCCGTAGAGTTTATAGTCTTTTTGCCCTGAATGGCGGCCATCTTGGATTTATCATGCAGGTCACGCATCGGCTTCGTATGAGTCAGCAATCTAGGTTTATTATATCTATGGGTACCCCGGTGGGAGGGACAACTTTTGTCCATGTAAACGGTTTGTCTCCGCCTCCAGGGACAACTTTTTCAGACAGACGAACAAAAAAGGATTGTTTCCCCAGATCTATGTCTGTACAATTCTCTAGTATAAATGCAGGTAAAGTTGTCTTTGGGGATAAGGTATGCCTGGTACCCGAGATCATATAAACAGCGCCTTAAATGGATCTTTGTTCAATTACCGGCATTCGTAGGTCCCGGCTAAGGATGTAAATCACGTTTCACAACACAAATATCTGTCATTTTATATTTCGTGGGAACAAATATTGGCAATTCACGGCTCACGAAAATACCCTTTGCCACCCTCTAAACAGGCCTACATAATGCTGCATTACTATGTTAAATACTCATTTTAACTGTGTTTTAACAGTACTGATCCTCGTTGTCCATCATGCAGAATTGGAATATCCAGAGCAACGGTAAATTTAAGTGCTTTCAGACTAGATCTACTTTTTAGTGTTACAAAATTGCAAGCTTGATGAATTATATCACTGTCATCTAAATTCATTTCTTTACTCTGAAGGTGTTTGAAGATCATGCAGCCAGAAGATTGATCAGAAAGTTGGATGTAAATTGCTGCAATGAAGGGTGTAGATGGATTGGAAGTTTAAGTTCCCTGCTAGAGGTACATGTTCATCACTTCATCTGTCATGTTCTGGCATTGAAATGGGTGCATGTGCAAGCACTGTTTGGATTCGTGCCAGGCACATTTTATACACATTTTAGGAATATTTAGGATATCTCCAATATTGCAGGCTTTGCTTTGATTAACTTGCATGTCAAACACATGTGTTATCCTCCAAATTTGAAGATACATTTGTCGTTTATTTAATCTAGACTCACATTTGCAGCATCAATAATGTCAATCAACCATATGTGGAAGAACTTGAAGCAAAACTTGAAAGTCTCATGTCGAAAGTTTCAAGATTGGAAGTAATGGTAATTCTTTTGGTAGTTAACTTTTTGGTAAACAGCATTTGTTATCAAAACTAAAGTTCATTTGGGTGAAACCTGGGTTGGTTTGGGTAACTTAGATTGAGCTTATGTGGTTATATACTGTAACACAGTGTATATATATGTAGTAGAAGGTTTAGGTGGATGGATATTTCGAGTGAAATATTATATACAATATTTTAGACCTGAACGGGAACGGCTGCGAAAAATGCAACTCGGCCCTGCGATTCCGGTGCAGCGCTCTGACCACTGAGCTACAGAGTCCAGTTGCCAAGCGTTAACCACAAGTTCGTGTATATATATAGATGCGGGTACTGCAGGTTGTGATAAGGTAAATTACAAGATTTTTTTTCTGCATCTCACTCGATTGAAACTGATGTAGAAGGTTTAGGTGGATGGATAGTTCGAGTGAAATATTATATACAATATTTTAGACCTGAACGGGAACGGCTGCGAAAAATGCAACTGTCCTCCGACAGGAATTGAATCTGCGGCCCTGCGATTCCGGTGCAGCGCTCTGACAGAGTCCAGTTGCCAAGCGTTAACCACAAGTTCATGTATATATATAGATGCGGGTTCTGATAAGGTAAATTACAAGATGTTTTTTTCTGCATCTCACTCGATTGAAATTGATGTGGAAGGTTTATGTGGATTTCGTTGTACATCAATTGCAATCGAGTGAGATGCAGAAAAAAACAATCTTGTAATTTACCTTATCACAACCCGCAGTACCCGCATCTATATATATACATGAACTTGTGGTTAACGCTTGGCAACTGGACTCTGTAGCTCAGTGGTCAGAGCGCTTCACCGGAATCCCCGGGGCGCAGATTCAATTCCTGTCGGAGGACTTAGAGTTATATTTTAATATTTCACTCGAAATATCCATCCACCTAAACCTTCTCAGGGCGCGAAATAACGGCTGGAAGGTTGCCGGTCAAGGTGGACCGGCCAAACCAACTTTAGCTCGGACATCCCGCATTTCTGGCCGGTCAAATTATTCGGCTAAACTAAAACCTGACAAAGTCCCCTTAAATGTAAATACTTAATGTAACTAGAAAAATGTCTGCAGAAGTCAAGAATCACTTCTAAGTTTTAATGTACAGTCCGTACAGTAAATATTATTCACAGTATACGCAACATCAGACAAAATGAACAAAGAACATCAGTTTTGACAGTTGCAGCCACTGTAGGCCGGCTATTTTCACTTGTCAGCAACTTCGAAACTTAATCCATGAGAAAATTGCATGAAAATAGTTTGCTTTTTCGCTTTATTTAGCAACTGAATTACATGCAAACTTTAAAAAGTAGCCGGTCAAAATGACCGGTCATGCGAGAGTTCGACCTGACAACTACTCATTTTGACCGGACATTGTCCGTTGACAGGCCGTTATTTCGCGCCCTGCTTCTACATCAATTTCAATCGAGTGAGATGCAGAAAAAAACATCTTATATACCGGGTGACCCAAAAAAAAGTTTGACTCATAATAACTTCTAAATGAGGGACGCTATTAAACTGAAATAACTTTCATTAGATAGATGGAAGAATAACTTAGATTTTGATATCTTACAGTTGTATTTTACTTAAAAATTCACCGAGATATTAATGTTCAAAATCGGTAGCATATTTCTGGATGTGTCTAAAGTTAGCGAAAATCGGCATATCAAATATTAATTAACTGAAACACGCAATATTAGCAGTAAATAAATGACACTTGACAAATTGTTTATTATGAAACGAAGTATATTATTATTTACAAAATACAAGCAAGATTTATTCGTTCGGAATCGCATGTCCTCTAGCACGAATGCACTGCCAGGCCCGTGAGACCATTGCGTCGAAGGAGTCATGGATCATTCGTTGTTCTAGATTACGGCATGCTGTCACAATTGAGTTGCGAACTTCTTCTAAATTCTGCGGTTGCTGATCGTGTGGTACATTCCAAATTTGCGGCTTAAGGTATCCCCAAAGAAAAAAGTCGCATATTGCCAGGTCTGGAGAGCGAGGGTGCCATGGCCAATCCCCACGTTTGCTCATCAATCGAAGAGGAAACTGTCCGCGAAGGTATTGCATTGTTGCATTACTGGTATGGGCAGGAGCTCCACCACATCTTATTCCTATCGATGTTATGAACGTGAAAGTCCCTCTGTATAACATGGTAACGTATAATACGTAAATATTCTCTTGTATCGAGGTTTCTCTCTGCAAAATGTGGACCAAGAATAACGCCTGCTCGAGTAAGACCAACCCATACCATTACTTGATCGGCACCTTGAGCAAACTCAACGTAATGGTCTGCAGGATGTCCGTTTCCATAGGGTGCATACTTGATAACATTTCTCGTATTTACTTCTGAGTTTAAACTAAAGACTGCTTCGTCAGATACAATCAACTGATCAAGAAATTGAGGGTTTTGTTCAACTGTATCGACGAGTCGGTTACAGAATGCCATTCGTTGTACCGGATCACCTTCCGGCTTAACTTCTGCCGTGTAATCATAACGTATGGATGGAATTTGATGTCAAGTTTAGCAATACGGTGAAATGAACTTCGACTTAACCCTAACCCGTTTCGGCGTGAAGATCTTTTGCCATGTTGCGATAAAGACTCGCGTACAAGTTCGATATTGTCAGGCGTCCTTGCGGTTCTTGGACGACCACTTCGACCTTTATTTAAATCGTGGCATGTCGCTTCTCGCAAATACTTTCGATACGTTTTGTTGATTGTTCGTTTAGTTGGGGCAGGAATATTACCCCAACGACCAGGCCATCGTCTTCTAACTTCTGCCGCGTTCTGAAATCTTGCATGCTCTAAGCACACCCAAACTCTTTGATCTTTACTTAATCTTGGCATATTCAGAATAAACACAGAATGAAACACAATCAAACCATAACTCTATCAGACATAACATCCAACTCCCCAGAGACATCCAACATTTTTGGAACAAAACGTAACAAAAATAATAGCGCTGATACTGTAATGTGTATTTGCAAAAAGGCAGTATTATTTTCTTAATTAAAGAACAATATTCGTCCTACTCTAACCTATAGAAATAATCAACTTTGTTTTGTGGCCCAAAATATGAAAAAGATTCAAGAAAAACTTATGACCCCTTTAGTCTTTCAGGTATTTTTAAGTTTTTAAAGATCTATCAAATACTTGCATAACGTTGGTATTTCAGGAAACAATGAGCTAAAACTTACATGTAAGTTATCTAAATCTACGCTATGGCCCTTACAAACCCTTACGATAATTTATTGAAATATAAGTTGGCCTGATATGTCTTTAAGTAGAGCAAAGTTGGATTAATATTTGATATGCCGATTTTCGCTAACTTTAGACACATCCAGAAATATGCTACCGATTTTGAACATTATTTATTTTTTTAAATAATGTTCAAAATCAGTAGCATATTTCTGGATGTGTCTAAAGTTAGCGAAAATCGGCATATCAAATATTAATCCAGCTTTGCTCTACTTAAAGACATATCAGGCCAACTTATATTTCAATAAATTATCGTAAGGGCTTGTAACATGTAGATTTAGATAACTTACATGTAGTTTTAGCTCATTGTTTCTGAAATACCAACGTTATGCAAGTATTTGATAGATCTTTAAAAACTTAAAAATACCTGAAAGAAAAGTCATAAGTTTTCTTGAATCTTTCATATTTTGAGCCTAAAACAAAGTTGATTATTTCTATGAGTTAGAAGTAGGACGAATATTGTTCTTTAATTGAAAATAATACTGCCTTTACAAATACACATTGCAATATCAGCACTATTATTTTGTTGCGTGTTGTTCAAAATGTTGAATGTCTCTGAGAGGTTGGATGTTATGTCTGATAGAGTTATGGTTTGATTGTGTTTCATTCTGTGTTTATTCTGAATATGCCAGATAAGTAGATCAAAGAACTGAGTGATAACAGAAGCATGCAAGATTTCAGAACGCGGAAGACAGAAGACGATGGCCTGGTCGTTGAACTATTCTGCCCCAACTAAACTACGAACAATCAACAAAAGGTATCGAAAGTATTTGCGAAGAAGCGACATGCCACGATTTAAATAAAGGTCAGTGGTCGTCCAAGAACCGCAAGGACGCCTGACAATATCGAACTTGTATCGCGAGTGCAACATGGCAAGATCTTCACGCCGAAACGGGTTAGGGTTAAGTCGAAGTTCATTTCACCGTATTGCAAACTTGACATCAAATTCCATCCATACGTTATGATTACACGGCGAAGTTAAGGGAAAGTGATCCGGTACAACGAATGGCATTCTGTAACCGACTCGTCGATACAGTCGAACAAAACCCGCAATTTCTTGATCAGTTGATTGTATCTGACGAAGCAGTCTTTAGTTTAAACTCAGTAGTAAATACGAGAAATGTTATCAAGTATGCACCCTATGGAAACGGACATCCTGCAGACCATTACGTTGAGTTTGCTCAAGGTGCTGATCAAGTAATGGTATGGGTTGGTCTTACTCGAGCAGGCGTTATTCTTGGTCCACATTTTGCAGAGAGAAACCTCGATACAAGAGAATATTTACGTATTATACGTTACCATGTTATACAGAGGGACTTTCACGTTCATAACATCGATAGGAATAAGATGTGGTGGAGCTCCTGCCCATACCAGTAATGCAACAATGCAATACCTTCGCGGACAGTTTCCTCTTCGACTGATGAGCAAACGTGGGGATTGGCCATGGCACCCTCGCTCTCCAGAACTGGCAATATGCGACTTTTTTCTTTGGGGATACCTTAAGCCGCAAATTTGGAATGTACCACACGATCAGCAACCGCAGAATTTAGAAGAAGTTCGCAACTCAATTGTGACAGCATGCCGTAATCTAGAACAACGAATGATCCATGACTCCTTCGACGCAATGGTCTCACGGGCCTGGCAGTGCATTCGTGCTAGAGGACATGCGATTCCGAACGAATAAATCTTGCTTGTATTTTGTAAATAATAATACTTCGTTTCATAATAAACAATTTGTCAAGTGTTATTTATTTACTGCTAATATTGCGTGTTTCAGTTAATTAATATTTGATATGGCGATTTTCGCTAACTTTAGACACATCCAGAAATATGCTACCGATTTTGAACATTAATATCTCGGTAAATTTTTAAGTAAAATACAACTGTAATATATCAAAATCTAAGTTATTCTTCCATCTATCTAATTAAAGTTATTTCAGTTTAATAGCGTCGCTCATTTAGATGTTATTATGAGTCAAATTTGTTTTTGGGTCACCCGGTATATAAGACGTTTTTTCTGCATCTCACTCGATTGAAATTGATGTAGAAGCAGGGCGCGAAATAACGGCCGGTCAACGGACAATGTCCGGTCAAAATGAGTAGTTGTCAGGTCAAACTCTCGCATGACCGATCATTTTGACCGGCTACTTTTTAAAGTTTGCATGTAATTCAGTTGCTAAATAAAGCGAAAAAGCAAACTATTTTGATGCAATTTTCTCATGGATTAAGTTTCCAAGTTGCTGACAAGTGAAAATAGCCGGCCCACAGTGGCTGCAACTGTCAAAACTGATGTTCTTTGTTCATTTCGTCTGATGTTGCGTTTACTGTGAATAATATTTACTGTACGGACTTTACAATAAACTCAGAAGTGATTCTTGACTTCTGCAGACATTTTTCTAGTTACATTAAGTATTTACATTTAAGGGGACTTTGTCAGGCTTTAGTTTAGCTGAATAATTTGACCGGCCAGAAATGCGGGATGTCCGAGCTAAAGTTGGTTTGGCCGGTCACCTTGACCGGCAACCCTCCAGCCGTTATTTCGCGCCCTGAGAAGGTTTAGGTGGATGGATATTTCGAGTGAAATATTATATACAATATTTTAGACCTGAACGGGAACGGCTGCAAAAAATGCAACTCTAAGTCCTCCGACAGGAATTGAATCTGCGCCCCGGGGATTCTGGTGCAGCGCTCTGACCACTGAGCTACAGAGTCCAGTTGCCAAGCGTTAACCACAAGTTCATGTATATATATAGATGCGGGTACTGCGATTTTTTTTTCTGCATCTCACTCGATTGAAATTGATGTACAACGAAATCCACAAAAACCTTCCACATCAATTTCAATCGAGTGAGATGCAGAAAAAAACATCTTGTAATTTACCTTATCACAACCCGCAGTACCCGCATCTATATATATACATGAACTTGTGGTTAACGCTTGGTAACTGGACTCTGTAGCTCAGTGGTCAGAGCGCTGCACCGGAATCCCCGGGGCGCAGATTCAATTCCTGTCGGAGGACTTATAGAGTTGCATTTTTCGCAGCCGTTCCCGTTCAGGTCTAAAATATTGTATATAATATTTCACTCGAAATATCCATCCACCTAAACCTTCTACTACATATATATACACTGTGTTACAGTATATAACCACATAAGCTCAATCTAAGTTACCCAAACCAACCCAGGTTTCACCCAAATGAACTTTAGTTTTGATAACAAATGCTGTTTACCAAAAAAGTTAACAAACACATGTGTTTGACATGCAAGTTAATCAAAGCAAAGCCTGCAATATTGGAGATATCCTAAATATTCCTAAAATGTGTATAAAATGTGCCTGGCACGAGTCCAAACAGTGCTTGCACATGCACCCATTTCAATGCCAGAACATGACAGATGAAGTGATGAACATGTACCTCTAGCAGGGAACTTAAACTTCCAATCCATCTACACCCTTCATTGCAGCAATTTACATCCAACTTTCTGATCAATCTTCTGGCTGCATGATCTTCAAACACCTTCAGAGTAAACAAATGAATTTAGATGACAGTGATATAGTTCATCAAGCTTGCAATTTTGTAACACTAAAAAGTAGATCTAGTCTGAAAGCACTTAAATTTACCGTTGCTCTGGATATTCCAATTCTGCATGATGGACAACGAGGATCAGTACTGTTAAAGCACCGTTAAAATTAGTATTTAACATAGTAATGCAGCATTATGTACTGTAGGCCTATTTAGAGGGTGGTAAAGGGTATTTTCGTGAGCCGTGAATTGCCAATATTTGTTCCCATGAAATATAAAATGACAGATATTTGTGTTGTGAAACGTGACTTACATCCTTAGCCGGGACCTACGATTGCCGGTAATTGAACAAAGATCCATTTAAGGCGCTGTTTATATGATCTCGGGTACCAGGCATACCTTATCCCCAGAGACAACTTTACCCTGCATTTATACTAGAGAATTGTACAGACATAGATCTGGGGAAACAATCCTTTTTTGTTCGTCTGTCTGAAAAAGTTGTCCCTGGAGGCGGAAACAAACCGTTTACATGGACAAAAGTTGTCCCTCCCACCGGGGTACCCTCACTAGCCGAGGTGAGTTTAAAAATTTCCATATAAACACTTCAGCGTCAGCTGTTATAATATGAATGTAATTTTGCCTCTCCCAGGGAAGATTGTAATTTTGCCTCTCCCAAGATCTCATCCAGGGTCCAGACTGCTAAGTTTGCTGTGTGCTCCGAAGATATTCTGTGCACATTTTCTAGCTCAAGTCATGTCAGTTATGTGCACAATTCGCACACAACTTTGGTTGCGACTTCCAGGTGGGGGGACAATATCTGCTGGAATCTAATTAAAGGGGACACTATCCACTAGCGGAAACTGTCCGGGGGGACACTATCCGCGAGAGGGGGGCATAGAGATTGTAAAAGAATAGAGAGGGCATGCATCCAATTGACAAGTATTGGTCAACAAAAGTAAAAATTGAAGCTTCCTAATGGGGGCTCCTTATGAGTCCCGGATGTAAGTCCTTCTTTCACACAGAATGAATTTTTGATCTCTCAATCATAGTTGCGATTTGTAAACTGTATTTATAAATAGTCTAGACGTCTAGTTATATATATATTATTTCAATTGCCAACAAATTAAAAGCATTACAAACAAATGCGTCCTAATGTGCCCTCGTTTACTATTCTGTCTATATTAAACGCTAGACAATTTTACTTCAAGAGTGTGTTGTACATTTACAGTAAATGATTGACAATCTGTTTTTTATTGTTATATGCGCAAAAAGGTTTGGTGGTTTTTGCTTTACATATTAATTGTGGCAAAAAAGTTCTTCCTTATATAGGGGTGCAAATTATTCAAGAGGGTGCTAACATTGTACCCAGGGCCTTGTTGAGATAAAATGGGCATTATTTATTTACTATTGCAACTGAATCATGAAAAATCTGGTACCACAGCTTGTCATCTGGTACACTAGCCCTATATGCATTTTAAAAATACATAGCACACATAAAATTCCAAATGGTAACTTGTTAATTCTGAGTATTTCTTACTTATTGAGAAATTGTGCAACACCCTTTGGCCAAACCCTGACAATAGATGGTTTACACGTGACGTCATCAAAATTCTAAATTCTAAATTATAAATCCTATAAAGCTGGTCGTTATATATGTTTTGCAGATCGTTGTTGTGAGTTTTTGTCGAAACGTTTAGGTTGATACGACCATTCCTTCTAGAGTTATAGAGTTTTGACAATGCTGACATCAGCGCATTTTCAAAGGTCGCGGAAAGCTATTTCTTTCACACAATTCGACGTCTTAGGCCTGCTTAACCTTTAAATGTGATATCTAAGTCATTTTGTGTATAAATCTAACCATTTTTATTAAAATTCGGCTTTCTTCGGGCCTTAGTATTTTGGCCGCCATGTTGGTGTACCAAAGTGGTACACCAACATGGCGTCCCCGTACTAATCACTACTAATCAAGCAAATATTTGACATTTTAATTTCCCCACAGTTCAGCCACCAAAAACGCTATCGCTCCCAAATTTTGGCTCTAGGTATGTAGCGTGCCGATACTCAATAGACTTCACGAACTCGGTTTTAAACTCTTTATTTCCCAGTTATATTACAGAGGCTATAGCCTTTCATGTGCGACCCTCTCGCTCTGAGGTGCGCGTTCACTCCCTCGTCATCGGCTCAAGTCATTGTCTAGATCATCCACTGTCCGGAAACCACATCGGTTTCACATTACATATTGTATACACGTTACACCATCTCCCTACATAAAATTCTTGCCCACAAGAATTGTACATTTACAGAATTATGAATTATATAAATTACTACAACAGAGTTTGTTCTGGGAGTCTTATTACGCAGCAAACCCATACCGATCAGGCGCATGGACATCTTGCCTGAGATTCCTAGGCCTAACCCGAGGGACATGTGGAGCATTTTCGCAATTAGGTTGAACGTTGTTTGCGGGAACATTGTAAACCACCTGATCGCCCCAATTTCTCGCGCAGGGCAGACAATGTCTCCACAGTTTAATGGTGCATAACCACGCTTCAATCGATCATGATGTACCACCGTAATCTTACCTTCGATCGATTTGATTTTATAATCAACGCCTAACCGACAAACAACTTCAAACGGCCCGATCCACTTGGCCCCAAATTTCCATCCTTTTGGTCTACGCAAGTAAACTGTTTCACCTGACCCGAATGGGCGCCACTTTTGCATTCTCTCTTCATTACCTTTCATTTGTTTCTCCCTTGCTCTCTCTAAGTTTACCTTTGCTACCTCTCTCACCTCCTTAAATATCTTCCTAAGAGACTGTGTGTATTCGGATTGTGTGCTAGGGTCTTTCAGTGGGAGGCCTAGCTCTAATTCTAAAGGGCAATCTCGGCGTACGACCAAAAACTATCTCATATGGAGATGTTTGCAATGACTCTTGTCGACTCGTGTTGTAGGCGAAAACTACTGCGTCTAGCCATAAATCCCAATCGTTATCGTGTTTTGTACAAAATGCCGCTAACATATCTTGCAGTGTCCTATTTTGCCGCTCTACTTGGCCGTCGCATTGAGGATGATACGCCGTTGTTCGCGTCTTGGTGATTCCCATTAAATCGCACACTTCGTGCATTAAATTACTTTCGAAGTTCGTCCCTTGATCAGAGTGTAAGACTACTGGGGGCCCAAATCGACTGAAAACTTTATCGACAAGTATTTTAGCTACTGTGGACGCTTTTGATCTGCAGTGAAACGCTTCACACCATTTTGTAAAGTGGTCCATTAAAACCAATATGTGGCGATTGCCACGACTAGTTTCAGGCAAGGGGCCCATATAGTCTAAAGCCCAAAATGTAAATGGTGTGCTCACTTCTAAACTTTGCAATGGGGCAGTTCCACTATTTGCCGTCGGCGCTGGCGCTTTTCTTTTGATGCATACGTCGCAATGGCGGATATAATCTTCAACAGATTTTCGCATATGTGGCCAAAAGAAACGTTTCCTAATACGGTCTAGTGTTCGTGTGACGCCTAGGTGTCCGGTAAATGGGCTATCATGGGTACCCTTAAGTATTTCGTTTTCTAGTGCTTTGGGTACAACTACAACCGGATCGGGATGCGTATTTCGTGTCTTAAGTGACCGATAAAGCAACCCATCTCGAACAAACAACTTTTTGTAATGATGCCAAAATGTTACTAAGTGACGGTCATGTCGCCATGTCGCAAGCTTCTGTTTTGGTGTGCCGCTAATTTTAAGTTGGATAATTTGAGAAATAATCGGGTCTTCTTGTTGCGCAGTCCGTAAGTTAATTGTTGGATTAACGCTTATTGCACAATTAGGTTTATCTTCGACAGAGTCCTGTAAATACGATGTCGCAGTGGTATCAGTTTGGCATTCTTGGACTGTGTTTTCATGCATGTGAGATTCGCTAGGAATAGGTGCTACAAGACGAGACAGAGCATCGGCATTATTGTGGAGTTTACCTGGCTTATGAATGACTGAAAATTGAAATTCTTGTAACTCCATTACCCACCTTTCTAACCGTCCTTTAAGACGTATACTATGTAGCCATTTTAAGGCACTATGGTCTGTTATAACCTTGAACGGGCGGCCTAATAAGTACGTCCGAAAAGTGCGGATACCAAATACAATCGCGAATGCTTCTTTTTCTGTTGTGCAGTATTTTCGCTCCCGGGCGGACAAAATTTTAGACGCATATGCTATGGGTCGTTCTTCGCCATTGTCATCAATCTGTGACAATACCGCACCTAGTCCTATATCCGATGCGTCTGTTTGTAGGATAAATTCTCGGTCAAATTTGGGATGGACTAGTACCGGCGAATTGCACAGACATGTCTGAAGCGTTGTAAAAGCATTTTCACAATCTTGGTTCCATTCAAACTGTTTTGTACTGGTTGTTGAGGTCAATTTAGTCAGAGGTGCCGAAATGGCTGCGTAATTCTTAATAAAACGGCGATAATACCCCGATAAACCTAGGAAACTTCGGACTTCCTTGACTGTCTTTGGCACCGGAATTTGCTTGATTGCTTCGACCTTTGACGGAACCGGGCTTATACCGTCTTCGGATATCATATGTCCTAAATAGTGAACCTTCTTTGCCGCAAAAGTACATTTTGACACATTTAACCGCAGATTTTGCTGCTGGAAACGAGTTAAAACCGTTCTTAACCTATCACAGTGTTCGGTAACGCTGTTACTAAATATAATTATGTCGTCCAAATAGCAAAGACATATACTATAAGTAAGACCAGCTAAAACTAGTTCCATGGCTCGCTGGAACGTTGCGGGCGCAGTTGCGAGGCCAAAAGGCATTCGGTTGAACTCGTATAAGCCGCTATGCGTGATAAAAGCGGTTTTCACGATCGTCAGGATGAACTGGAATTTGCCAATAGCCGCTTTTTAGGTCCAAAGTGGAAAAATACTTCGCGTTTCCCACCGAGTCGAGTAAATCGTCTACCCTTGGCAAGGGATGTGCGTCATGACGAGTAATCTGATTAAGTTGCCGGTAATCAATGCAAAAGCGAATATCACCTGATTTTTCGCACTAAAACAATTGGGCTAGCCCATGGGCTGGTGCTAGGACTTATAATTCCTTGATCTAACATGTCCGAAATTTGTTTGTTTGACTCTTCGCGAAATGCGTATGGCATTCGTCTGGCTCGCTGCCTAATTGGAGAATTGTCACCGGTGTCAATTTTGTGCTGCGCTACGTTTGTTTTGCTAATTTCACCGCTAAAAGTTCCTCAAACTCTTCTAACACTCGTTTCACTTGTTGTTTTTCAGAATTACTTAAACCCGGGTCTAGACTAGAATCAATTTTTGACGCCACGTGATCTGCTTTGACGGCATTACAGTTAACCGGATCGTTGTTGTTAGCAACGGTCTCTTTCTCGACTAGAGGACAAAATTCCGCCAATTTACAACCTTGTGGTAATTCAATTTCGTTGTCCGTAGTGTTAGCTATTCGAATTGGCACTATTTTACCTACAGGAGTAACAACTAAATGAGCTACATGCAAGCCTTTTAAATGTCTAACACTATCTGATTGACTACCTGATATCATACCAACCTGTGAAATGTTTTTCACCAGCACCTTACCGTCAATTATTATTTCCGATCGAGCCGGAATTGCAATGCCCTTAGGAAGAATAACTTTGTTAACACCTTTCAACTGAGATTGGACAAGAAGCATGCTTGTTTCAGTGGTTTTACTCGAGTCATCGGGAAGCAACAGGCGGATTTGCCTCTGTGATCACAACTCCGCTCGACTGTACCTTCATTGTTGGATGCTCCGCATGTAATGGGAATTTCCCATAGGGCCCCACTAACTGAAAACTACTTCGACCTCCCGAAAATCCCCTTGAATACCTAATTTGTGCTGCGTAATAAAGTCCATCCCAAAACACAATCGTAGGGTATATTACTACTTACAAGAAAACAACTATTATATTTACGTTGAGAATGAGGAAAAGTGACACTTGTCACAATGTTGCCTTGAATATCTAATTCCCCACCTGTAATTGAAGTGCAACGCTGTGATTGCGATTTATCTAATAGAATACAGTCAAAATCGAGAATATTATGAATGTTATCATTAATAAAAGACTTCATTGATCCAGTATCTAGAAGAGCATTGACCGGTACACCGTCAATGAAACATGTTACGAATGGGTGTGCAGGCAAGCTCTCATTACAAACATTAGTACTATTAGCATTAAGAGAGTCACAGTGCTTACTTGTTTCGGGGCTGTCTACCGGCCTGTAGTTCCTCGAGACGCCCTTGGAAGTTTAAAGGTGCATAGTTTCCACAATCGCGAGCAAAATGTCCATATCTTTGACATTCATAGCACCGTACATTGGAATGGTTTTGACGTTGGCGTGGACTGCGGCAATCACGAGCAAGGTGACCTGGTTTTCCACATTGAAAACATGTAGCTTTCGATCGCTGTCGATTTATAGGTTGGTTAACTGCGGCGGCATAGAACTGTTCTGAAGTGGCCATCTGATCTTCGAGCGCCTTCTGTCGAGTGGCAAGTTCGTTCATGAGACCCACGAGTTGGTCCATGTCGGCGTTCGGTTTGGGTGTTGCGGAGCTGGCGTTGGTTGTAAAGGATGAGTCGTGTTCTTCAATCGCACGATAACGCTGAACAAAGCCTAGCATTTCGTTCACGTTTGGTGTGGGGTTATGAGCCAAAAGCTTCCCTCTCATTGGTTTGGGTAGACCACGCATAAATTGGCGCGACAAAAGTGCAGATGTGGCTTCGTCACCGAGCGTTGGGTCGGCTTTTTCCAGAAGTTGTTCCAGCTCCCACTTGAAAACTGATGGGTCTTCACCGCTCCGAAGCATTCGGGCCTCAAACTTGGCATAATAATTTTCCCTCTCGACTGGTGGGCACAGGGCTTGTTTCAAGCGCTTCGTCGCGGCGTCGTATGTGGCTCTCTCCTCGGCAGGAATGGCGTAGAAATGACTAGACGCGCGGCCACGGAGAAACGCAGGTAATTTCTTGATCTTGTCGTCGTCTTTCCAACCATTGGCTACAGCACATGCATCAAACTCTCTTAGCCAGGCGACAACGTCGTCTCCGTCGAATTTTGTTGGCAGAATGCTCGTTGACATGATTTCGTTTTTTGTTTTACCGCTGCCACCAATTGTAGCGTGCCGATACTCAATAGACTTCACGAACTCGGTTTTAAACTCTTTATTTCCCAGTTATATTACAGAGGCTATAGCCTTTCATGTGCGACCCTCTCGCTCTGAGGTGCGCGTTCACTCCCTCGTCATCGGCTCAAGTCATTGTCTAGATCATCCACTGTCCGGAAACCACATCGGTTTCACATTACATATTGTATACACGTTACAGGTATATTTTTGCCTGCTCTATGCAAAACATAGAAAATATTACACTAAAATATCTTATTTGTATGGATTTCTATATCTTAAGCCAGAAATAGCACACTTTACATTCTACGAAGTTGAAAGGGGATCATTTGTAGTCTTTACATGCATTGAAATCAATCAAAATTTAAAAAGTGTACCATACGATGCAATCTGCAAAAATATAGGAGGGCCTCAGCCCTCCCCCAGCTGAAACGAGGGGCCTATAGTGACCTACAATCAGGTGCAAAAATTATTGAGACACTGGTCATTTCCCCCCTCCCCCTTTATACAATGTTATGAAACTCATTAATAATTCATGATGAAAACACAAAAGAAATCATGAGCGTGAATGAGTTTGTATGTATGATAGAGAATCATGCTGATTTACATAAACTTTAAGATCAATTTTCTCACCAAATATCATTGAAGAATACGAATGTTCTCATCAAGACGTTTCACAAGTTGTTTACAACACTCGCATCAGTGTTGTATCGGATATACAAAATCTTGTCTTCGACTCGAGTTTGTATATCCGATACAACACGGCCGCTCGTGTTGTAAATATTACTTGTAAACATGCCACAAAGGCAAATGGTCAGCAAAAAGACGCTGTATATGGGAGGTGGGAGGCAAAAACTTGAATAGTGGCAGGAAATTCGGAAAGTCTCATTACTTTTGCACTTGATTTGAACAGTAGTCAGGTCTATACCCATGTTACATGTATACCATATGATTACATATCATTGATATTACAAACAATACATTCATATGGTTTGTCCACAGTATGTGTTCTTTTATGTCTTGCCAAAATATTTGTTGATGAATATCTAAATATATTTCTACAAACATCACATTCATAAGGTCTGTCTCCAGTATGTGTTCTTTTATGTGCTACTAAATTGCTTGATCTAGAAAATCTTTTGTTACAAACATTATATTCACATGAAGAGGATTGCCTCTAGTTTGGCATGTTTGCTAGAATCATAATTATATATTTTATTACAGACATGACATTCATAAGGTTTCTGAGGGTGGCTTAGTCCACTACACCCCTTCTGATAATTTTTCTAGCACCCATAAGACATTATAATAGAATGCTTTTGATATCATTGACATGTATTCTATAAATTATAGCATGTACTGTGTTTAAATCAGGGACTTAGCTAGGATAAGCAATCTACCTGTCAAAACGTGCTGCACTACATGTAGGCAGGGGCGTAATGTGTACCCCCCAATGTGTAGAAATTTGAGAAAATTTGGGGGATTTTTAATTGAAAAACCGTGAAAATTGAGGGGAAAATTGAGCAAATTGTGATTCCTCTTGTCTCGAAACATAATGATGTCGCGAAATGTTTACAGTATATTTCCGAAAAAAAACTTTCGTCAGGCAAAATTGGTTCACCCCTCTAATGCTGTAACCCTAGTTATGCCCCTGCATGTAGGTCTGTCCTGGTCTGCCCCCCATCCATCCCCAAGAAAATTATGTTTCCCCCTTGATCAAAGTATGTGCAGACTTGACTGTTCACTGTTGATTGCCAATATGTTATGTAGCAAAATTTAAGCTTGTATGGTTGTACTAACTACTAAAGACAAAATAGTGGAGTTTTGTGTTTATCAGTTTAGCATCTTTTTTCCTATCCACATTAAAAAATACGACGGGCGTCTGCTAAAGCCCATGTTTAAAATCACTTAGAGGTTTCCATCATCTTGAAGGCCCTTACCAGGCTTACCAAGAAGCAAGCCTGGTACCTGATGTCTTGGCAGCATATGGTACACAGGTACAGTGCTGTATTGTTGCCCACAACTAGAGATCCACTTTATTTTCTATATTTTTATTTTAAAAACAGTGAAAGTATATATCTACAGTAGATTAATAAGTAAATACATTATTACTATATGATCATTATTGACATTTGCCTTGGTCCCTCAGGGTGAGATATAGATTCAGGGTGAAAAATACCTTAAATAACAATGATTTGTGTTAAAATGATTGAAAGGATGTGGCTACAAAAACTCTGTCTTTTACTGCATATATATTTCTTAATTGGCTTCATGTTCTTGATTTCCCAGGGGTAGGGCTTTTACTAAAATTTTGCCTATTGCAGATCTTCCCACAGCGAGTCTAAAGTACACCCACTAAGTATTTAATCTTAGCATGCCAACTTGAGTAAAATAAAATAAATTGATTTTCTTATCTTGTCCACCCTAATTTTTGACGTAATAAGGAAAAACACAATATCAGTGTTGACACTCATTGTTCAGTAGTCATACTGCGCATACAGACATTATTAACTTTGACTATGATTGAGAAAAATTCTGTGTAAAAATTAGTCTTTTCTCAGCTAAGAATAAGGTACTTGGCGTTTAACAATATGAGTACGTCAGAGCAAAAAAACAAAAACAAGTTAAACAACAGTAGAAAACATAGAATAAAGAATCCACTCCTTATAAACCTGTTGAGCAACCAAGTGAGAAACACCCGGACTGCAGAGTGAAAATATCTGCCTTTTAAGTCAAATGCCAGTTCCAATAAGCAGTTTCATTGCTTTACACCAACTCCACATCTTTAAACATCAAATTAACTCATTAACTGGCAGTACCCAACCACTGACAAGTAAAAACGTCTGGTGTTAGACAGAGTAAAATACTAAAGTATGGTGCATCTGGGCGCATTGCAAGCTAATGGGTTAACAAGAGACACTGGCAGATAGTTTTGTTAACACATTAACTGGCAGTACCCTACCACTGACGAGTAAAATCCTCTGGAGTTAGACAGAGTAAAATACTAAAGAAATATTTTTTGCTGAATTTGGGCGGTCTTTTTAACATTTTGCTTAATTTAGACAGGCCGTAAACTTTTTTCAAAAAATGATTTTGTTGTTGCTAAGGGAGTGTTGCTAAGGATAATTCAAATGCAGCCAATGGGCACACAATTTCACATACCGGATTTACATACGGGACATACAAGGAGCTCCCATTAGGAAGCTTCTATTTTCCTCTAAATTTATCCTTGCATGCCCATCTATTCTTTTATAATCTCTATGGGGGGGGGTACTATCTGCTGTGACACCGGGATAAACACAAGCCAAAATTTGCCACGCTGTTTTGGTTGATAGGCCCCTAATTAGTGTCAACACTTCTGAAGCTGACATCATACAGTATGTATTGCCTCAGATCACAAAAGGGGGTATTAAATGCAAAGCATCATTGTATGCAAATTTATTAATGCAGTAGTGCAGTACTAGAACTCCTCAAAATAGAAAATGCACACACTAAAAATTATTTATTAAACACCGGAAACTATACTAACTACAAATCTATTTAATACCAAAACTTACTGCAAAATAACGTCAATACAGAGGGCACAAAATTGATGTCCACAATCTCTAACTTGCACAGGATCTTTCAAAACCTCCAGACATATACTACATTCCCAGAAATTTCTTGCTGCATTCTGATCTTTAAACCACTTCAATGGGTAGCCAGAATTACCGTTTGTTGCCATTCTTGTGCCGATCGGTATTTACAATCTGAATATCAACAATTCTAATTTTATTCTAGCAATATTTGCAACATTGCTGCGCCCCTTCTTGCATATTTTAATACGTGCTTCGAAGTCGCGTTTGTTCCACCAATCATATTGCTCTATTTAGGGTCACATGATGATATTTTGTGCCAGGTCTCCCGCTTTTGGCGGGAGAGTGGAGAGTTTAGCAATTGGTAGTTCGTGCAATTTTTGGGACTTTTTTAGTAATTAAATATTTTTAGTAATTTTTTGGTAATTTTTTGGGATATTTAGTAATCTGTTGGAAATCAAAGAAGAATTTCTCAAATTTTAGGAATTGTTTTGTATGAAATCAGATAGTGCACTCGCCAATGCTATTTAGGCACAGGCGGGAGGCAGTTCGGGCAGCTAAGGAGCTCAGCCCGCTGATGCCTGTCGCAACTCCTGCGGCCTGCGGCTGCCTGAAGGTGTTATTACAATTTGGCATTTTGGCGCCAAAACACTAAAGTAAAAAACGTGAATTCTCAAATGTTTCCGCAACAATGCTTTCTAGTTTGCCCAAAGAAGGGGCGGCGGAGCGGTTCGGGTATTGGGGCGGGGGGGGTCAAAGGTCTCTCGAAAAATTATGGACATTTGAAGGCGACAGCCCTTTTGCCTCCGCAGCCTCAGCCGCCACTGGTCCAAAGCCTAAAATCTTGCCGATCTTGGGTTAATAAATTATAGGAGCAATATGAATAGTGATATTTATACTCATTATACTCGCTTAGCATTATGGTAGTTTAATGCAAAACTGATTTATGAGCTCTTTTATGAGCTGTTTTGGAAAGTGTGCAACTTTTAGTAATTTTTTTCTGGATTTAGTAATTTTTCGCAGGCATTTTTAGTAATTGGTCCTGAAAAAATCTGGTCACACCACAGGAGGCCCAGGCTCTATTTGACCGCGCCCGCCTGTGACTTCCTCATACCAAATAGCCCAGACTTGGCATATGTTACACGAAACTATCCTCGATTTTTCGCCTTTGAATGAATTTCTTTCGAGATTAATCGATATCCCCTGCAAGAATGATACCGTACAACTCTCAAAACAACGATGCTTTAATCAAAGAGCTTAAATTCGCTCTAAAATCCGTGAGGGAATGACAAAATTTGGCAAAAATATATCCGCGTGCCAGGTTTGCTGGTCAAAAACCGGAAGTCGTTGAACAACTCAAAATACACTCAAACCTGATTGGACAACGAATATCAACAAAAATTTCAAATTTGTCCAATCAGGTTTGAGTGTATTTTAAGTTGTTCAACGACTTCCGGTTTTTGATCAGCAAACCTGGCACGCGGATATATTTTTGCCAAATTTTGTCATTCCCTCACGGATTTTAGAGCGAATTTAAGCTCTTTGATTAAAGCATCGTTGTTTTGAGAGTTGTACGGTATCATTCTTGCAGGGGATATCGATTAATCTCGAAAGAAATGCATTTAAAGGCGAAAAATCGAGGATAGTTTCGTGTAACATATGCCAAGTCTGGGCTATTTTGGTCTCAATGTTTCCTTCCTTCCCTCGTTATAAGGAAGTCACAGGCGGGCGCGGGCAAATAGAGCCTGGGCCTTCTGTGGTCACACAGTCACACTGGTTGTATACTTGTATTCATGTATTGTAAAGATTGCTGTATTTGCTTCTTTAATCTTTTTGTGTATGGTACGTTTGAATCCTGTTCAATCTGTGTTGTTAAAGGATAAAATGATGCTACATTTTGCGAGATTGATATTAAGGTTAGACAGGAGTATAGATTTACTTCTTTATTATGCCGAGAATGCCAGAAATAAGAGGATAATGCCGTTTGATTGTACTTGAGATAATGATGATGAAAGCAGTGGTATGTGGTAACATCATTCTTATTCAAGAGTAGAGGTAATATATAGTCTTTGGATATTTTACTATGGTTGAACATTCTTGCAAGTAATGGTGCATGATCGGAAAAATATTAAAGTTGCAAATGTTTACAGACAGTCGTTTGCACCTAAGCATGTACATGTGATCACAAAACATTTTCGAGCTTCTAAGGCCCGTTTTAGACGCCGCTCCACTCATGTGCCGAACTTAAATGACGAGTTAGGTGCGACAGAAGAGCGACGTATGAATCAATTAGGTACGGCAAAATTTGGAGCAACATAAGTTCGGCAGAAGTTCGACAGAGCCTGTGATGCCTGTCTCATTATGTGACGTTAGAGCGACATTGATTCATATTCCGCTCCACTCATGTGCTGAACCTAAATCAAAATTTTCTGTAATTTATTAGGATTGGATTAGCCACTTTCCAATGTTTACATATTTTTGAATTGTATTTGGAATTCCACCGCGAATTACCCTCCTCTCTGGTCAACATTATGGTCCGAATTTGGCTCTACAGTATTATATCCTGGCAAATTACAGTAAATGGCAGGAAATTAAAACATGCAACATACGCAGATATAAAGTATAATGACACATATCATACATACCAAAATAGAGTGCAATGCCAATATATTTAAGATTTTAAAGATTTAAAGAATAAAAGATCAATCAAAACAGTATATCCTTTAAGATTGTTAATTATATTAATTTTCAAGGTAAAGTGTTGTTCAAGTATTGCAGGCCTTAAAATATTGGTCGGTCACGGACATTGTCCGACCCAATTCGTGAAATTGTCCGACGTAGAGCGGAAAGCACCAGACATTCTGTCCGACCCAAGTGAAACTGAGGTTTATTGTTTGTCCGACCTGATTGTATTATGGATTGGATATTATGGACTGATATCCATTGTCCAAGTCTTAACGACGGATTTAGGGCGAGAAAAGCAATGAATTATTCAGCGCTCTTCAAGCCGTGTACAAATTGTTTTCTCAAGTGGCAAGGAAAGTTAGTTTTGGCTCAGAAATAAGTATGAATGACAGTTATAATACAACTTATTCAATATCGGCACAACATTTACTGTTCAAAATTTAATTAATACATTGTGCTGATATTAATTTGTCATTTTTACTTATTTCCGAGCCAAACAGAACTCAAGGTCGTCGGACATCATCATACATATGTCCGACTCAAAGTCATCGGACATTTTGTCCGACGGCTATACCGACCGATATTTTAAGGCCTGAGTATTGTCATGCATATGTTATTTTTCCCCTCAAGAGCGACTAGGGTCTGTTTCAAACCTCGCATTTTGCATGTGTCGAATACAATTCGCATTAGATTCAAGCGAATGACATTAAATTCGATGCCCTTTTCAAACATTGAGTGTCGAATTAAATAACATACCGAACGTGTTCCTAAAAGTAGACACAATATATGGTGCCAAATTCAAACAATTTAAACAAATTAGCATGATTTAAATAATTTAATTTGTATATTATTATTATTATACTTATTTGACATTCCCAAATGGGTTTTTCAATGACAATTTACAGGTATAAATGTAAGAAAATTTCTACATAATATTTAAGAAATTATCTAATTTAAGATCTATCTAATTTATAATATAATATTATATTGATAAAAAAATTCTAAAAACAAACTGTATCTTTATATGGTTCAATTGAAACATGAAAAAGTTCACTATCAATGCTTCTTCATTAGATCAGTCTTAAGTTTTATTTTAAAACTGTTTAGATTAGTTATTAATTTTGTCTCTTTATCAAGTTTGTTCCATAATTTTGTACCTCTATACTTAAAAGTTATTTGTCCAGTACAAGTCCGAAACTTTGGGATATCTAAATCTTCATTACTTCTTGTATTACGATCGTGAACTTGATCTCTTTGTTTGAATTTATCACAGAGATATGAAGGAGCTTGGCCATTTATACATTTAAACATTAATAGTGTATCTCTGTATAACAAGTGTTCTTTAAAGTGCTTATGAACGCAAAATGGGTTTTTATTGATTCGGATAAGGCGTGAAAAGTTAGTTAGTAAGTTCTAGATTAGTTTTTGGCTTAGATTTTTAGTTTCGGAGATATAAAGGCTCAAACAGGCAAATTTTGCCATTTTCTGAAAAAAAGTAGCGCGACCAAAATATCACCAAGGGGCCTGGATCCCAGGAACCCAACTTTGATAAACAACTAAGAAATATATGGCGAAGATATCGATATCTTGTGTTTTTTTTGCATATTTTGTCTAAACCATGTTTCGTTTGTGCGTGATCTTACACAGAAAGTACCAACAGTAATATATCTAGCTATCTGACACCTTTTTTGGATGATAAATCACCTATTGCGGCTTTAAACCGATAGAAAAGAGGGCACCGAAACTCATCGATCTGAGACATTTGGTGGCAAATACAGGCCATAGTTATCGACCTATAAACAAAGACAAATGTACCCAGTTGTCCCAACATAGGACAGGAATCAACATACAGGTAAGCTGTGATTTTAACAAATGTAATGATGTCTATTCGCGCGTATGAACTTTGGATATTTAACGTTGAATCATGTCACCTAAATGTGCATATTATTTGCTTAGTATACAATGTCATTGAAGCCAGTATGGATGAAAGGTTCTGCGCCGGACATGTCCGGTGTACAACGGTGTTTGTTGACGCACAAATCGATCGAAGTTCTACCTCTGAGAGATTACATACTGCTGTTATAGAATAATATATCATATATGTTTCAATGTGGAAATTATCACAACTTTAATGCCTTTATGGTATTTAACTAATATAAATTAATAGGCCATTCTACTTTTAGACTTCAACCTACTTTATATGTGGACTTTCAGTGTCTTGTATTATCCTACACATGTGGTCAATGTCACATGTTTTATATGACAGTGAGATACTGATGATATATGTTTAATTGATACATGTATTTGGCACAAAGTTGATCACCAAGTGCTGCACTGTCCCACTAGTGGAACCACCTTAACCTGAGTATCAGGCATTTCTGCAGTTAGGCCTTGGACCCTAAGCCACCTATGTTGAAGAACCTTAGGGAGGCTAACATAAAATTCCCAGAGAGATACACTTCAACATTGTATAGCCCATTAAACTATTTGTTTGTGATTTCATCTAGATTATCAGTGAAGTAAACTGGAACCATCAGTGAAAGATGAATTAACATTTTTAATTAAATATTTATTAAACATCTTTATCAATATATGTTGCAGTGTGACTCTATTGTCTCTTGGGGGCAAGTTCACTTTTAATAGCTCAGCCCCTTGATCGATTGGATTGGCTTAACCCATTAATTGGCAAATTTTACTCATCAGTGGTAGAGTACTGCCAATTAATGGGTTAACTGTGCTTGATTGGATCGACTAAGCTGCTTTTTGGGTAATGGGTTACCTAGAAAAGAGCCAGACTCCCACTATGGAAGAACTTTACCCATCTGGAAGGAGAGATTCCACTTCTAAAATGTGCAAGGACATCTGGTAGGGGAGGGGGTCAACATCCATTTTCCTCCATGGGGAGGAAGTCAGTTTACCTGCACAGAGAAGCACCTTTCCGAGTTACTTAAATCAGCTATGTGGGCATGCCAAGAAAGTTGGATGTGTGTACACTATGAGTAAAGCATACATCACTCTCACACCACACATCTTACATCTAATGTGAAAGTTGAAGCATGTTTGTTCTGCCCACACAGGCAAAGCTACTGTAATAGAAAGTATGAAGTTTTACAGATCACATACTGGCCTTATGGCTTATTAAATTAGATATGTTTCCCCCACTAAAACATTCTCAAAAGATGAATATTATTCTAAGCCTATTTATGTGGCAATTAATGTTTAGTGACGTCACAATAATTCCATATATATATATATATCCAGTTTATGATATCCGTGTATTGATCATCTTTCAGTTACATGGACAAAGATGACAATCTGCCAACCAATCTTTCTATGAAAGGTTCTGTGAGAATATACATGGGGGCCAATTTCATTAGATTGTGGGTTGGCCAGTTGCAGTTAACCAGTTACTATTCTTGAAAATGTCCAAATTTTGGGCAAATTTGAATGTAAAATTTGTAGGGAAACGAGCTTCCTTGCTAAAGTGAGAACCAACTTTAAAGCAGGTGTAGAAATGAAATGCAACCGATTCCCATGCAGTAAAAGGTTTAAGTTCCATTCCAACAAATTTTTAACCCTTGCATTCGTTCATTTATTTCTTCTTTCGAAAGAATTTTATAAGCAAGAGGCATCTATGTCCCAGAATTTATAGACATAAGTTACTGTCATCAAGTGTCATGGTCGTCTCCACGATCGACTTTGAAATCGCATTTAAATCCATTCCTTCGTCTATATTCCACGATTGACGATGCAAACCACTAGAAGGGTTACTTTACACACTCAAAAATGTGTTTGAGTTCAAAAATGTGTTTTTTTCCTCAAGAAATAGCCGACTTTTCAAGATGATTTATCCAAATGTAATTGTTTTTATAGTAAAATTAAATATACACGTTCCTGGGACCCAGTCCCCCGGAAGACGCTACTTTTTTTCCAAAATAGCGACTTTGAGCCTTTATATCTCCGAAACTAAAAGTCTAAGCCAAAAACTAATCTAGAACTTATTAACTAACTTTTTATGTTCTATCCGAATCAATAAAAACCCATTTTGCGTTCATAAGCACTTTAATTGGTAGCCATCCAAGTGCACTTATTGTTGGAGATATATGATCAAATTTCTGTACACCCGATATTATTCTTGCAGCATAATTTTGAATTAATTGAATTTTGGTAAGGTAAGGAGAAGGAAAATTAAACCAGCTTTACAAATTTTAATAAATTGGAGACAGCAGTTACTTAAAATCTCCCTTGTGTACATATTTCGTATACATATTTCGTAAAACATATTATAATTCGTATATACTCCCCAAGTTATGCAGTAAGATTGGTCATTAAATTCTTTGTTACAAGATATATATTTTCTGAAGCTACAGCCGCCGTATTTGCCGCAAAAGCGCTTGACAAACTAGCAACATGTTACCTTTCAATAGCATTACATGCGTCTCCTGTGCCACTCCCAATCCAAGTTGAATTCAGCACATGCAAAGTGCGACGTCTGAAACCACATCACACTAATGGCTTGTATTATGCGACCAAACCGGTCAAATTTGATATTATGGTCGACCGCAATTAAAAACGTCGAATTTAATTGTTTCAGACGTCGAATTTTGCATGAACATAATTCCAGCTATTTAATTCGACACATGCAAAATTCAACATTTGAAACAGGCCTAATTGACTTTTATCTCAATATAAAACCACTTGAAGAAAGCTCATGCAAGTGCCCCAAGCTTCTCTTCATTTCTTTATTGTTTCCACATTTATGAAGAGGATGATGCACTTTTGCTTAACTAATATCGAGGTTCAGTAATATCTATATTAACGTTATGACAACGTGATTATGATGAATGTCTTGTTGTGTCACTTTGAATTAACGCTGGTTTAATTAGTTTTTGGCCAGATTTTGGCTCAGTCAGGCTGAAATTTTTGGTACGGGAAAGACTACAACTACGTTTCAGGAAGTTCAGTTTCAGTAGTCAGTAACATGATGCCAGACCTGTCCGGGACAACTGAAATTCGTTACAGCGTAGTAGAAGTTTCTTTTTGTTGCCTGTTTCAGCTTTGCCAGAAAAGGCTGGCCATCTCTAAGTCGTTTAATTTCTCCATGTACAATATAAAATGAGTAAAATATAGTTTTTTGCTGGATATTACTATTTTTATTTTTTTCATACTGTTCATAGAATGTATACAATTTTAAATAATTGTTCTATATGTGGATTGAAGATTCTTACAGTCATGTTGTCGTTGAAGCGTGAGAAATTTCGGGCGTTTGTTTACATTTAAAAAGCTATGTTCAAACTTTCAAGCATGGCATTTCAGAACAGTAAAAAATGTGTGAAAAAAACGAAAAAAGAATTAAATAATATATTCAACAAACACTGTATGTGCACATCTTTGCCCAACTTTTCCGGGACCCTTTTAACCTAGCCCTTGAGTATTTTTCCACCTCTGCCCCCCCCCCCCACCCACCCTGTCACCGACCTTCACAGTGATACCGATTAGACTTGAAAAATATCATAGAATTTATCATAAAAGAAAATCAACAGTAGTTTACAGCTATGCATGCAAGTCTGAGTGATTTTGTGTGCCATATTTCCTTCCTTCCCTTTAATTCAAGCGGGGCAAAGGTTCGGGAGGATAATGCTATCCAGACATAAGCAGAACCTGGGTTTCCTGTGATTTGGTCTGAAAATATCTGACCCCGTCATTTCAGGCTCTGGACATTAGTATTTTGATTAATAGTTGCATGATACAACAACACTGTATTATATAATGTGAGTAATGTTTAGAACTTTGACACTATGAATAAAATTGAATGTGTATTTTTAGGAATGGGTATTAATTTGGATATTGATAGATATCATCCTTGATACTGTGCAAATCATTTCTGACTCTCAGTTGATAAAAAAATCTTCAAGTACTTACCCTTACTGAAGAACTGTTATTGCCAAATGAATTGTGGATGGACCTACAGTATCAGTGCAAGGAAAGAAGGTGGGTTGCATGATATAATGGTGTGATTTTTACAAATACATGCTGAACAGCGTATTTTGGAAGATCACACTCACATTGATCAGGTTTCAAAAATATATGTAACACTTTGTAGAAATTTAACATTCCAGGTGTTATCCCCGAGCCAACGGCGCGAAGCGCCGTTCCGGGCGATATCCCGGGGCGAGGGTACTAATTCCGCTCGGTTATTTATTACACCCGGGGAAAAAGGAAAGCAATGGCAAATCTAAAGTTCATCAAGTTTTGCGGGCGCATGGCTATGTTTCATGGGTGTGATGGGTGGTCATCTCACTGATCTTTAATTGTTAGGAGTGGAATGAGCGAATTATAAGAAAAACATCAGTATCAGTAAGTCTGAATTACTAGAAATACATGCTTGCAGTAACCCCTCGCCCCAGCTGAACATTGCCAGACATTACATTCCAAAACATTACTATTGCTAATCTTTTTTATCAAAAAATCTGCCATGCAAAGGTTGTAGGCGAGTCAGATATCTGCGTTCAAAACAAATTTTTGGCATAGAAAACAGAATTGGATCCTTGGCTCACACCCCTCTTCACGACGCAATCAAAGGCTATCGCCAAATGAAATGTTTTAACTGAAGTAATCACTGTGGCTTCCTTCATTTTAAATTTGCCATTAAAATTTTGATCATTACTCTAATAGTTTGGAAAGAAGAGTGGAAGGAAACAATATTATTTTGGGAAATTTATTTTGAAAGAATAAAAAATGGAAATGTTGTTTCAAGAAGAGGAAGCACAGTAGCCATGGCAACACGATAAAATAAACTTCTTTTCTGGAGTACAAAACAACAGGCACAGAATACTACAAAAATAATTAAAATATTAGTTGTTTTAGCCATACAAATCTGAGATATATGGTGTAGGTATGTTCTTATGCATTCTATAAGCTTCAAATTAATGTTTAAATGCAACCTTCCGTTTACTAAAACGTTGGCAAAAGTTTATATTAAAACTAAACTGCTTTTTACTTATAAATTAGTTTTTGAAATGAAATCAGTTGAAAATATACAAATTCTCTCGTGTGAAACGATTTCGCTTTCCTTTTAAGTTGGAACTTTTTGATAGCATAAAATATAGGATATTTTAATTGTAAAAAAATGAAAATCTATGTAAATAAAACAACATTCTTACGGCTATATCAACAATTTAATATAAGAAACTTGCCATATTTTTTCGGCAATCTATCTCTATTTATCCTTTTTTATAAAGTATAAACGATAAATTTGTTCCGCAGCTTTTCCTGAAGTCCCAAAAAGCTATTTATAAGTTATAATTCAGACTTACTGATATGACTTACTCATGTTTTTTTATAATTCGCTCATTCCACTCCTAACAAAGATTAGTGAGATGACCACCCATCACACCCATCACACCCATGAAACATAGCCATGCGCCCGCAAAACTTGATGAACTTTGGATTTCCCATTGCTTTCCTTTTTTTCCGGGTGTAAATATCCGCGCGGAATTAGTACCCTCGCACGCCGCTTCGCGCCGGCTCGGGGATAACTTATAAATTGCTTTTTGGGACTTCAGGAAACGCGGCGGAAGGGATTTATCGTTTATACTTTACTAGAAATACATGCTTGCAGTAACCCCTCGCCCCAGCTGAACATTGCCAGACATTACATTCCAAAACATTACTATTGCTAATCTTTTTTATCAAAAAATCTGCCATGCAAAGGTTGTAGGCGAGTCGGATATCTGCGTTCAAAACAAATTTTTGGCATAGAAAACAGAATTGGATCCTTGGCTCACACCCCTCTTCACGACGCAATCAAAGGCTATCGCCAAATGAAATGTTTTACCTGACGTAATCACTGTGGCTTCCTTCATTTTAAATTTGCCATTAAAATTTTGATCATTACTCTACTAGTTTGGAAAGAAGAGTGGAAGGAAACAATATTATTTTGGGAAATTTATTTTGAAAGAATAAAAAATGGAAATTTTGTTTCAAGAAGAGGAAGTACAGTAGCCATGGCAACACGATAAAATAAACTTCTTTTCTGGAGTACAAAACAACAGTCACAGAATACTACAAAAATAATTAAAATATTAGTTGTTTTAGCCATACAAATCTGAGATATATGGTGTAGGTATGTTCTTATGCATTCTATAAGCTTCAAATTAATGTTTAAATGCAACCTTCTTTTACTAAAACGTTGCCAAAAGTTTATAAAACTAAACTGCTTTTTACTTATAAATTAGTTTTTGAAATGAAATCAGTTGAAAATATACAAATTCTCTCGCATGAAACGATTTCGCTTTCCTTTTAAGTTGGAACTTTTTGATGGCATAAAATATAGGATATTTTAATTGTAAAAAAATGAAAATCTATGTAAATAAAACAACATTCTTACGGTTATATCAACAATTTAATATAAGAAACTTGCCATATTTTTTCGACCATCTATCTCTATTTATCCTTTTTTATAAAGTATAAACGATACATTTGTTCCGCAGCTTTTCCTGAAGTCCCAAAAAGCTATTTATAAGTTATAATTCAGACTTACTGATATGACTTACTCATGTTTTTTTATAATTCGCTCATTCCACTCCTAACAAAGATTAGTGAGATGACCACCCATCACACCCATGAAACATAGCCATGCGCCCGCAAAACTTGATGAACTTTGGATTTCCCATTGCTTTCCTTTTTTTCCGGGTGTAAATATCCGCGCGGAATTAGTACCCTCGCACGGCGCTTCGCGCCGGCTCGGGGATAAAAGGATAAATAGAGATACATTGTCGAAAAACTATGGCAAGTTTCTTACAACTGTTGATGTATTTTAATATAGCCCTAAAATGTTGTTTTATTTACATAGATTTTCATTTTATTCCAAATAAAATATCCTATATTTCATGTTTTCAAATTATAAGAAAAGCGAAATTATTTCACGACAGAATTTGTATATTTTCATCAGATTTCATTTCAAAAACTAACAATATCGGTAAAAGGCAGTTTAGTTTTACAAACTCTTCGAAACGTTTTAGTGAACGGAAGGTTGCATTTAACATTAATTTGAAGCTTATAGAATGCATAAGAACATACCTACCACAACTAATATTTTAATTATTTTTGCGGCTTTTGTAACCTGTTTAACTGTTTTGTACTCCAGAAAAGATATTTATATTTATATTATTAATCGTGTTGCCATGGCTACTGTGCTTCCTCTTCTTGAAACAAAATTTCTATTTTTTATTCTTTCAAAAATTCTTAACCCAAAATAAATTTCCCAAAATATTATCGTTTCCTTCCACTCTTCTTTCCAAACTATTACAGTAATGATCAAAATTTTAGTGGCACATTCAAAATTAAGGAAAACACAGTGATTACCTCAAGTAAAACATTTCATATGACGATAGCCTTTGATTGCGTCGTGAAGAGGGGTGTTAGCCAGGGATCCAATTCTGTTTTCCAAGCCAAAATTTTGCTTTGAACCCGGATATCCGACTCGTCTACCACCTTTGCATAGCGGATTTTGTGATGAAAAAGTAATAGTAATGTTTTGGAATGTAGTGTCTGTCCATGTTCAGGTGGGGCGAGGGGTTACTGCAAGCATGTATTTCTAGTTCTAAGAAAATATTACAACTCCAGCAAATTAGGAGTCTCAAACCCAAAAAACATCCATATTGAATGGGTTGGTGGGGGTCCACTCACTAAAACAGTATCCTACTTACAGCATTCTCATCGGCACTCCTATTAAGGTTTGGAAAGGTCTGGTGGCCATTTCCTTTCTCAATACAGGAAATCATCCTAACCAGGAAGAAACGTTGCTAACCAAATGTTCTTATGTGAGACCTCTGAAAGTAGCTAAAATCATCTCTTAATATCCGCTTACTTCATTCAGTAATTATATTACACTAGTTAAACTATGGGGAGTTTGGGGCTGTAGTCCCGAAATCAGTTTAACATCTTAATCTCTAAAGTGCCAATTCTGCGTTTTGGGGGTGATGTTATAAAGTTTTAGTGATATTAAATCCTTGTTTAGCACATATAACTACATGACTAAATAAAAAATAACTATAAAAACACTTAAAAACATAGTAAGATGAAATTTAAATTATAAAATAATGAGATGTTATTCCAATGCCTTCAACTAGTCTTAATTTTCCCAAGGAGGGATGACAATATCGCCGGGGGAGCCAGGCCCCCAGACACTCCCTCTGGATGCGTATATGCATTCCGATTCAGCAAAAATGGTCTTATCTCAAGGTTAATATCAGTTATTCCTTGTAAATTACTTGTTAACTTGTTGAAAGGAATTATGGTATATTTAATAGACAAAGTACAGTTTAGACCTTTTGTTTAAATTGGAAATAAAAGTTAAAACTAACAACTCCAGCAATTCCATTTACATTTTAATACATACACCTTCAGAAAAATATCGGGATAAAAAAATCAACAGAAAAATCACAAAAGGTACACAAATCAGAAAAATGTCCCAAAAAATCCAGAAAAATAATCACGAAAAAAATACAGAAAAATCACATGATTTTTAGTGCAAGGTTTGCACTATTGTCACGAGGCTGAAAATTTACATCAGCTAGGGAACATAAAGAAATGTTAACATTCCGGGGGGTCCAATTTGTTGACTATATTTCGAAGATAAGCCATATTTTTCAATATTTTGGCGTATTTTGCTCCTTGAAGACGCAAGAAACATTACATCCTCATTGATTAAACGATTTACGCCATAACACATCAAATATCTATCATATCAAAGTCTTGGCATTCTTTTTTCACATTCCTGACATTCTTTTCAATGTCCCCCCCCTGATTTGCTCGCATGTGCCTCATCACGAGAACCGCGTGGACATTGCGCCATCTGCGGCTTAATTATTTTACCTTCTCACAAGTAATTCGTCATTTAAGTTCGGCGCATGAGTGGAGCGGCGTCTGAAACGGGCCTAATGTTTTTAGTGCAAAGTTTCACCCGAATCCCCATAAGAACGGAGAATCAATAGTTCAACACACAAATAAACATGGCGATGTACGAGTGGGTGTCGAAAATTGAGAACAGTTTTTGGACAAGATTGGGCGGCAGCAGTAACGTCTAAAGGATATTCTATTTAAATTATGAGCTCAAGATTTCTATGAGGTGATAGTTGATGAGGGCAATGCCCGAATGAACTATCATCTCATAGAAATCGAGAGCGAATAATCTAATTGTTTTAGTAGAAACCAGCAAGAAAACAGTATTTCAAAACGTTTTCATAATTTATTGAAGAGGAGATGGCTGTTTCGCTACTCGCTGTCTATCCACAATTAGATAGCGAGTAAGGTAGCCAATCAAATTACAGCATTTGAAATAGTATACGACTATGATTCTACTAATTTAGGGTATTACTGTGCTCAATTTGAGCCACGACTTTCGCCACAAAACCGATGTCAATTTCATATTTTGACAATTTCAGTATATATGAGACAGAGCGTTTTCATTGTCGAATGCGTTGCAACTTGCCGTTGTCAACGTTGTGATTTTGTGTGATTTTGTCGGCGATCTTTATAGACTTGGTGAGTTGTACGATTCATAAACATTTTATAGTACTGACGTGAGTTTATTATAGAACTACTCGAATCTGTAATGAAACATTAATATTTGCATATACAATCAACGTACATTAGTCGTTACAAACTGTATTTCATTTTCTTGCTATAAATTACTGTATAAAGGTTGCTTGTTTATGCAAAGTCAAGGACCAAGGGTATTATAAGAAGGCAGATTCTCGTATTAGTTAGGAAACTGACAATTTTATATGTAACTCTGACGCATCTGTTCATATGAATGCGGTAGGAATTGTTTATTTATTTGGGTTTGTACTTTTGAAGATTTAATACACTTCCTTGTTTACACTACAGTCAAATTAAAACATACCCTGAAGTGCGCCGCTTCGTATGTAAGTTTTAAGTTTATCCGGATAAACCGCAGTTATATATTCGCCCATCTATATAGTTCAACTTCATGATCAAGGATAAATTTGGATTTCTTTCAACTCTGGGTATACATTGAAAAGACAAACTAAATTGTCAAAATTAATCCGCTATAAAAGTATAGATATACTCTTTCCGATATAAAATATATTAATTATTTTCCGTGTAGTATAGCTGCTCTCGATCGATTACAATAATATTATTAGTATATTCGCATGCATGTACTGATTGAAACATATACTTCAGAGTCAGGAGTACCAGTTATTAACATGCTGCGTGCAAAATAAGTACATTTGTTTGTATACTGTATATATTTATTAATATAACATAGCCATAGCCAGGCTGAAATACACAACGTTATTTATAGACAAGCGAAAAATCGTAGTTCATGCAACACAAACGCAATGCAGTCTTGAAACTTTGTACTATCCTTAGGATCTCTGAGTTTAATCTCGTACACTTTTTAGGAGTGATTTGCCCCTCGCCTGAAATATTTTTACAACTCCAAGAAGTGGAAGCAAATCCAGCTTAGAATAATCGCTGTAACATTCAAACTCTTAAAACAGTTGCGTAAAACTTGCTGTAGTCTTGCATGTGTCTTGCAAATACAGTAGTGCCTGTTAATTCTGAACTTGCTGTAGAAATAAAATTATACTTTTTGCAAAAATTTTTGATCTATACACTAATAGAATATTGTAAACAACTTACATAAGAAATGACACCTTTACAGACCCTCAATGTTTTGGCCTAGACAACCTAGGGACTTGATCTTTACATGGACTCCTCGGTGTTGTTGTAACACTTTGTGTTGATAGTTTAGACTGGTATTTTACATTGGAATTTTCATCCTATTTTTTATAGTTCTCGTGTCTGCTCTCATATTTATCAAATGGATGGATTGCAACCACTGTGAATATGGCTAAAGGTAAGCTCTTATTTCTAGTTTCATGTATATTATGCAATTATTTGGCTACTGTTCATCTAACAAATAGATATTGTTTTGTGGTTGTCTTTTTGGTGATAGATACACAGTATGAATTATAATTGTCTCCGTTTTCCTCTCGCATCATTCTTCATTATTTCTTGTTTTCTTCCCGCATTAAATTTTCTACGCATGGACAAACTGTAAATTATTTGTCAAACGATGTTTTAAAAATTGTTTAGAATTTATACATGCGAGAAGTGGGACAGTCGTCACATTGATACTTTAATACTGTGGACACTGCCAAACACCGCTAATCGAAACTGAAACTGGGTTGGAAAATACGGAATATTAAATTGGGATGGTTATTTTCCATCGAGAACGACCTGCCCAAAGCCAGCTAGATTCCAGGTGTGTAGAGAATATCTTTAAAATTATATATCATGGATAAGTTTTGTTTTCATCAGACTTCAACATGAAGACATGATTTTCTTTCGAATAATTTTTGCGTTAAATACGGACATGTGTTGCTCATTTACAATCATGAAATAACAAACACATAAACCCAAGTTTGCAGGGAGTCAGGAAGCAAGGTTTTGGCACTGTTTGTCGAAGTATCAAGCAATCTGCATTACCGCTTAGAAACAGCCTTGCAAAAACTGCGGTAACTTGGTAAATTCTTCGTTAAACTATTGTAAGGTTTTACCGCAGTTAATCATGATTTGACTGTCTTGAACTGAACAATTAAGCTTCGTATTATGCGGTTAAAACTTTTAACTTCGGTTGAATATTATGAACAAATATCAGGCCCGTTTCAGATGCCGCTCCACTCATGCGCCGAAGTTAAATGACCATTTAGGTGCGACAGAAGAGCGATGTATGAATGAGTTAGCTAAGGCAGAATTTGGGGTCGGATAAGTTCGGCAGAAGGTCGTGAGAGTTGCATTATGCGACGTTGAGGCAACATTTATTCATATGCCGCTCCACTCGTGTGCCAAACCTAAATATTTGAATTGTATTTAGAAGTTCGGAGCGGCGTCTGAAACGGGCCTTAAGCAGTCAAATTTGAAGGCGAAAAATTGCAAGAAAACCGTAAATACCTGTTAAAAAGAAAGATGACCGAAAAAAAAGTAGAAAACGCAACCGCATGTGTTAATATTTCCGAGCCTTTTTGTACCTAGTAATAACCCTCCCCCCCACTACTGAATTCAGGATTAGTAGTAGTAGACTTTATTTCAAGAGCATAACACTTCACATTAATAAAAATAGGTACGCAAAGCGTACATGTATCTGCTCATGCGTTTTTGCATAATTGTGTAATGATGTCAAAGCATGAGGTCAATGTCACTCAATCAGTGTACTGGTATGAACGTTTATATTGCTTTTAAAGAACTGTGCACAAAGGGGATGAGGGCCTATAGCTCATGGGAGCAATGCTCTCTCCTCCGCAAAGGCTTACGAGCTTTAAAAATATTTAGTCATCTTACACAGGGTTTCATGAAGCATGGGGGGAGCGTGCTGTACACATGGGGAAAATAGGGGATTTGCAAATGCGAGTGTGTAGGGAAAAATCTAAAAACGTTGTGTAAGACTGCTAAAAATGCTAAAGAACGCACGCTCCCCCCATGCTTCACAAAACTCAGTGTAAGACGACTCAAAATCCTCTGTGGAGGAGAGTGGGAGCAATGTTTAAAACAATTGTTGAAACCTTCAGATTTTAGTCTTTTATACTTGAGAGTAAAGGTTGTTTGTATATATCAGCACTATTTACACACCACATAAAAATATTACATACCATCAACTCATTTATAGTCCCCCTAGTCACAGTTTGCGATTGGAATGAAATGCCAAACTGTGCTTATATCTTTATACCAATCAAATATCAAAAGTATAAGGTGATGTTGACTATCGAAATGACAATTAGATTTGACGATTTTGACACAAGTAGTGTTGAGAATAAATATTGCATTATTTTAATACTTTTATGAGTGAACTTTGTCGAAATAGAAGCTCGAATAATGCAGAATATTCGTACAACAGTTAAAAAGGCTTACCTTGTTTCCTGATTCAAATGACATTGATATATAGCAGGTCAAGTAAAGTAAATACTTTGTGTAAATTGGCGAATCATTTCCACAGCGTAAAATGCGATCAACCACTTCCAATACTCCCTCGACTCTTGCCATGTTCAAAACAATACACAAAATTAAAATCGCCCTTCAGTAGTCCGCCATCTTGAAATAATCAACATCAATCCAGTTGTACATCGAGATCAAAGAGTGACAATATAATTACATCATTTTAAGCTAGCTGTCACTGATTGGTCAAACGCTGTGTAAGCTAATCGGTGATTGGCAATATTATTCCAAGCTTTGATAGTCCTAACAGTAAATGTACGCCCTCCTTCAGTCTCTCTTTTGTATTTTGGACGACTTCAATTGAATTTCGAGAACCTAGTGTTCCTATTATGAATATCACAATTTCTTGTGAGCAAATCGTTTATATAAGTCGGTGCTAATCCGTTTATTCGTTTATAAATTAAGGTACAGCAGTTAATGTGTGCCTCGATGTAAAATGACAGCCAACCAAGCTTATTAAACAGGTCTACAGAACAGGCTGTACGCTCAGCATCCAATATTACTCTTGCAGCTCGTTTTTGCCATTTGAGTACTCTTTGTAGGTCATCTTGTTTACAGGAGCACCATACAGTACTACCATAGAGTAAAACAGGTTTTATAATTGCAGAGTAATATATCTCACGTTGTTCTGGCTTTAAATATGGACTTATATGACGAAGAAGACCAATACGCTTCGATAGCTTCTTACATAGGTCGTCAATTTGAGTGGTAAATGTCAGGTCTTGATCCAAACTAGCACCGAGTAGTTTGTAACTGAGCACTTGCTCAATTATTGTATCATTTAGTTTGACATCTATTGAGGTAGAAGTGGTACTTATGTAATTTCGTAAACGTTTACCTGCGATTAACATTGACTTTGTTTTGGAGATGTTTATGATCATACCATTTTCATTACACCATTTCTCCAAGCAAATCAAATCTTGGTTTACTATTTGAGTTAAAACAGGCATTTTGTCGATACTTACACTTCTTGCTAAAGTTGTGTCATCGGCATAAATTTCTACATTTGGGTCAGGCATATGAAGAGGCATATCGTTTATAAAGGTAATAAACAATACAGGTCCGAGGATTGATCCTTGCGGTACTCCATGTGATACCAACTGACAAGTGGATACATATTCATTTAGTTTAACAAACTGTTTTCTGTCAGATAGATATGATGTAAACCAGGTAATCGACAATTTGTCTACTCCATAGATCGCAAGTTTTCTCAGCAGGATTTCGTGATTAATAAGGTCAAACGCCTTTTTAAAATCAACGAAAGTCAAACATGTAACCTTATCGTTGTCCATATTAAAAAGGAGTTCATCGACAAGGTTTATTAATGCAGTCTATGTCGAATGGTTAGCACGAAAACCTGACTGGAATTTATAGACAATGTTGTGATCATGGAGGTACTTATAGAACGATGTAGCCACATGTTTTTCAAGCACTTTCGAGATAACTGGTAGTATCGAAATCGGACGATAATTATCAGCATCATCACGAGATCCACTTTTATATAGGGGTGTCACTTGAGCAGTTTTCCATCTATTAGGGAAGGTACCCGATGATATGGAGTAATTCATAAGGCGGCAAAAAGGTTGAGCCAATACCGGTGCTGCTAACTTTAGGACTCTAGCACTTAGGCCATCACAACCAGTAGATTTATTAGTTGGCATACTGTTCAACGCGGTCAATACCTGCGATGACGTAATGACTGGTATTTCAAAACAATCATTACCAATCTTAGGTTTTACAAAATCGACTAATTTACCCCAATCAAATTCGGTATTGCTTTGATTGTTTTGACTAATTCTGGAGACCAAATTAACAAAAGCTTCATTCATTGCTTCAACAATTTCGCCTTATCTTTTATTACCGTATCATTGACCTTTAATTCGTCGATTGTTATTGGATTCTTTTTCTTCCCACTTAACGATTTTAGCACTTTCCAAATTCCCTTAGGATTTCCCTGATTCTTGTCTATTGATTCTTGAATAAATTTACGTTTAGAGTATTTAATCATATTTGTAGTTTTGCATCTAGCATGTTTATACATAGTCCAGTCGGCCGGAGTGTTTGACTTGCGAGCTTTCATCAACAAATTATCGCTATTTCGTATTGAGTTCATAATTTCATCGTTCATCCATGCCGGTTGATTTTGCTTTTTGACACGTTTGTGATTCAATGGCATGTGTATATCAACAACCTCAATAAGCATTTTCATTCTAAGGAATCAACAATATCGTTAATATAATCAAACACAAAAGCCGAGTCCCACGCAGTACACTCAAGTGATTTAATAAACTCATCAGCATTCAAGTTTTTAAAATTACGGTATTTGATGGTATTATGCAATTGTTTATCAGACTTTTTTGCCTTCGAATATTTACGCTGAATAATTAGCGGAAGATGGTCTGAAAGGCCGCTATTCAAAACAGAAAGTCCAATAATAAACCCAGGATGAGTTGTATAGTAAGGATCTAGACATGTTGCACTTGTTGGTCTTGTGACAGAATTTACCATTTGACTGAGTTTCATACTATTCATAGCTTTTGCCAAGCGATGTTTCTTATAAGATGAGTCAAAATAATTAATATTGAAATCACCAAGAATATGCAATTCGTAACCTTTCAAATAAGCATTTTCAATGTTATTTTCAAGCTTTATATCAGTATCTGCATTGGTCGAGGGAGGACGGTATACGGCGCCGACTAGTAAAGCTCTCTTAGATGAATATGGACAAATGCTTAGCCACATAATTTCAACATTTTCATCTTCTAAATCACAAAGTCTGTTCGTTTTTAGCTGAATTTTTACATACGCTAATATTCCTCCGCCTTTTTTATTACCCGCCCTGTCTTTCCTATACATTGAATAACCAGGGATTTCATAAATCAAGTCCGATACATTGGGCTTCAAGAATGTCTCGATAAGAAACATCACGTCGATATTGTGCGAAGTCAGAAATAGTTTTATCTGTTCGAACTTTATATCAGTTAAGTTATTTACGTTCCACTCACCAATCATCAAGCCTTTATTTGATAAATTCATTATTGGGTTATTTACGACCCTTAATAATAATAATAATAAAATTACATTTATATTGCGACAATTACATAAAAAATGATCAAAGGCGCATTACAAGTATATAGAGCATGCATGATTATAAGTTAAAAGCACGTTTAAAAAGAAAGGTCTTGATGTGACTCTTAAAAGTTGATAAAAATTGAATGTTTCTAATATCCTTAGGCAGGGAATTCCCCAGCTTTGGAGCTGCAAACGCAAACGCCCTGTCACCTAATGTTGCACGTGATTTACCAGGTGGTGATAGGAGTAATATTTCCCCATTACAATACCATGAATCGCTTTGAATGTAATTAAAAGGATCTTGAATTCGATACGATAATTAATCGGAAGCCAATGCAAAGTAACCAAGACAGGTGAAATATGACAGAACTTAGGTAACTTGCAAATCAGCCTAGCTGCTGCGTTCTGCACCCGTTGTAGTTTGGCTAGCTGGTAATGTGGCAAACCAAACAATAGACTGTTACAGTAATCCAATCGTGTAGTAATGAATGCATCAACCAAAATCTCTGCTGAGTCACGAGACAGATATTTCCTAATCCTTCTGATGTTATGCCGGTGATAGAAAGCTGTTTTGCATACTTTATTAATGTGTGTTTCCATGGTGAATCTTTCATCAAACCAGAACCCTAAATTTCTAACGCTCGTCGATTTATACACAGCTGAATCACCGATGTTGATATGAGAAATATTAACTTTCGCAAGTTGTTGTCTGGTACCTATGATAAGAAATTCCGTTTTTTCATCATTAAGTAAAAGTTTGTTATTCCTCATCCATGAGCGAATATCGCGTATACATATTTCCATTGAAGCTAATGCTTCATCTTGAGCAAGTTGGCTGTCCGGTTTAAATGATAGATAGAGTTGGCTGTCGTCCGCAAAGCAATGAGCATCTGGAAGATGGTTTTCAATGATGTCAAACAACTTCGATGCATAGATAATATAGATCAAGGGTCCAAGGCAGGATCCCTGAGGGACACCACAGTTTGACTGAAAATAGTTAGATAATAAACCTGAAATATAGATACGATGTAAACCAATCCAGGGGTTTACCAGTTACACCAAGTGAAGATTGAAGCCTATTTAAGAGCATTGTATGGTCGACTGTGTCGAACGCAGCACTAAGGTCCAATAATACCAAGAGCACAACGTTCTGAGAATTCATTTTCATGAGTATGTCATTCCTAACTTTCAATAATGCTGTTTCCGTGCTGTGATTTTGCCTATAAGCTGATTGAAGAAGTGGATAAAGGTTGTTTAACATAATGTGCTGATGAATTTGATCAAACACAGCTCTCTCTGTAACCTTTGACATAAACAGTAAATTGCTAACAGGCCGATAATTCTGAAAAAGAAGTTCTAATCCGATCTTCTTTAGAATGGGAAGAACTAAAGCCTCTTTCCAATTATCTGCAAATTTGCCATTTTGTAATGACATATTAACCATCTTAGTTAAAACAGGGAGAAGAACATCTATGCACTTTATAATAAGAGAAGTTGGCATAGGATCCAATGCGCATGTCGTTTTAGACGACTTCATAATAATATCACGGACGTCTTCATCAGATAAAACATGAAAACCATCAAAAATCTCGTTGTTATCAAGTGAGCTACAGTCAGATTGTTCAATAACATCAGATTGCTTACAAACAAAATTACCGAAATTTTGTCAACAAAGTAATTCCCAAACTCATTTACAAGCTCACCAATATCTGAATAGGGAGGGAGCTGTACATCTTTTGATTCCGTGAACAGTTGCTTCGTTATTTTAAAAAGTTTAGCCTGGTCATTGCTACCCTTCGACTTTGTTCATTTCCAGAGGTATTAGTATCTGGACCAGGATTTAATTCTACGTCCCCACTGGTTATTAGTTGCCGTTCCAATTGATATCCACAACAGCGATTAGCTGAGTAAGGGATTCTGCTTGACATATATCGCTTCCCGCGACCGTTCTTTGCCATTAATATTGATGTTTGCGATGATTGAGAGAGATTTCTAGACTTTAATATCCATCCACATATTTCGAGGGGAATTACATTACTGATAGCCATACCCTTTATCTCTACATCATGAACGTCAGCAGCAGAATAGAGTAAAGAAGCAGTCACAAATACAAGTAAAATTATAAAATCACTTGCCCACATGCACAAGCGACCCGCCATGTTATTCATTGCCCAATAGAAATACTTGCATGTTCAGCACTGTTGAAACATCGTGCCAAAACAATATTGTTATGACAAGTGAGAACAATATTGATGGATAAACAACTTGTTTTTAGTTGTTCAAACAACTATTCAACAATGCTGTTAATATTAGACAGATATAGAATACACAACCCCTTTTTTAATACACAACCCCTTTTTTAAATATTAGAATACACAACCCCTTTTTTAAACGAGCAGCAACGAAATGGCGATGTGTTGGAGCCTGCTGTATTAGTGCATTTGAAAACCTATATTCATGTAGTATTTAGAAAGGTTAACCTCGCTGGCTGAATCAAATGCGATTGTAGTACAGTATATAGCAAGATTTCGAACATCATACCGTGTTCGTAATTTGGACAACAAAATAACTTCTTGTTGTTTTTAGCTGTGTGTCTGTAGTTGTAACGTATTTTTAGAAGGGCCCACAGTAATTGGTTTTTGCTGTCCCAGGCATTGATTGTTAGTAATTATTGTATATATTAAGGTGCTTGTGTGAGTCATGTGTATCACTGTTGTATGTCTATTTTGGCAAAAATAATTAATAAATAAATAAAAATAATACTTTAAATGCAAAATATTATATAATATTATAGGATTATAGGAGTATGGAAACACTGCCAGATCAAATACAATAGGCCTACGATCGCATAATCGCCTTGTATAGTGGTATTTTACTACAATAAGTATAGTTGACACGTATTATCGTTTTATAAGCTATGCTCGCTATTAAACAATTAATTGGTCAAAGATTTTTTGCACTTCACTTGGTTGAACTAGAATACTGGGTTTGGTGGATAATCCAAGTGAGTAGATATATACACAATTTAAGACCTAACCAGGAACGGTTGCGAAAAATGCAACACTAGGTCCTCTCGCAGGGCCGTGGGTTCAATTCCTGCCAGAGGACCTAGTGTTGCATAGGTCTTAAATTGTGTATATATCTACTCACTTGGATTATCCACCAAACCCAGTATTCTAGTTCAACCAAGTGAAGTGCAAAACAATCTTTGAAGTTTACCTTATCACAACCCGCACACCCTATAACCTACATTTTCAGAACTTACGGTTACAGCTCAGCAACTGGCCTCTGTAGCACAGTTGGTTAGAGCGCTGCACCGGAATCGCAGGTCCTGCCAGAGGACCTAGTGTTGCATTTTCGCAACCGTTCCTGGTTAGGTCTTAAATTGTGTATATATCTACTCACTTGGATTATCCACCAAACCCAGTATAATTAATTGATCAGTTATACCCTAGGGTATTAGTTCATTATATTGTCGCGGACCTTCCTCGAATTTGTCTACCTCCCAACGAAACCAATCCATCGCCACTACTGGCTCGCCCTCGTTTGTTTTCATTTACTTCTAATTGGTATGTTTTCAATGTTCAGGATAGGGATACCGCAACCTACAGAACTATATTGGATCTTGCATTCACATGCAGAAAATTTGGACATAATACCGTATACTGGAGAGCCACAGTCGCATATCCAGAGACAGGTTAGTTTATCAATTATCTATATAAACAAATTAATATTCAATTTTCGTAAACTCGCGTTCTTATTGGTCAATTTGTACCACGTGTGTGCATTTTATAGAGCAACAACGCATGCACGGCCGTGCCGTTATAGTTTATATCAGCACGGCAAGATGGCGCCCGAATTCACGAATGGAAAAGTTTATAAGATTTCGTTTATTTTAAACCGAAGACAATCCCAAAACCACGAAGTGGCCAAATTTCTAAAATAATTCCGTATTTAAACGTAAACATGTGTTGTTTATTTAGTCTATTTTACGAATTTACGGAATATAAGTTGTGAATGAGTGGCGCAGCGGCGAAGCCGGTTGAAATATATTCGTAATTCGGCAGACAGATTCAAAACAACAACAAAGTTGTTTCTTATATAAAAGCTATTTGTCGTTTTAAAATATTCTAAAAACACTTTTGAATATTATCAAAACTAAACACGGAACTAGTAAACAGTTAGTTCAACAAAGTTTATATAATTTTTTGCTCATAATTCATAAATAAAAAAATACCGCCAAAGCGTTTACTCAAACGTTTAAAGCACTCTTTGTTCGTGCATTATCGTGATTTACAAGCACTCGTTCACGAACAAGGAAAAGAAACTCTCGTTCATTGTTCGTGAACTCGTGCTTGTAAATCCCGATAATGCACTCACAGAGTGTTTTAATCCTTAATTGTAATAATTATATTTTTAGAACGATTTTGAAACCATTTGAATTGATTTGTTTGATAACACAGGCAAACCAGGCTCTGAGTCTGTATAAAATCATACATAACAGGCTGTTATGTATGATACTGTAGGTGAAGGGCAAAATGAGACAGCGGGGCTAAATGAGACAATCCAATTCAATTTACCTTATATGACGTTCTACGTAACTACCATCCTATTGTATGATCGTGGGCTCATAAACAAAGCTTCTGCAAGCTATCTTCACCGAAACACGCTTCTTATCTGCTACGAAACGCCGAAAAAATCAAGATTTTGCAATCCGCTTTGGATGAAAGCTCGACAAATTCAGGTATGTTATTACTTAACAATTTTACTTAATCGATTCTTGTGTCTTAATTATAGTATTTACCGAATGAAACCTATAGGTTTTAGCGAGCTTATAACATGCCCTTTCAAGTCACACATGGCATTTTTATCATTTGTTCACTTTATTGCGAGTTTTTTCTTGTTTAAATGAACTCATGAAGATGGGGCAAGATGAGACACTTTCAACTTTCCTAGCAAGCTAAATGTATTTGATGTTTAAGTAATAATAATGCTAGCAATTTGAGGGTTTTCAAGAGTTATATGCTATAGCCTATTGCCAACACATTCTCAATGATTAACAATATATCATGTGTATGATTATAATTTATATTAACCATCAATATTTTTTATTTTGAAGTCTTTGACCCCAGCCTGTTTTTGTTTGGAAAGTTTAAACTGTTTAAATGCATGGTTGTGTAATTTTAATCATGCATTCACAAGACAGATAGTCTTGAAAAAGGATTGCAAAGCTTAAATATGATGAACTCAGTATAAACACAATACTTATCATTAATCAAAACAACTTGCATTGCTTTCAGAATGGTACGAACCTATGTTAGAAAAACCCAGCGTGCGAACTGGAGTGAGGACCAAATGAAACTTGCGATTTCAGAAGTTGAGAAATTTGTTGCTCCTTCTATTTTGAGTATTGTCGACGCGAACCAATTTGGCGGAATTCCACGCTCGTCCGCCACCCTGGCATTAATCAGTATGATCGATTCATGGGCAAAAGCTACCGACGGTAATGGTGGTGCTGTCCGTATTTTGCTTTTTGATTATAGGAAAGCCTTCGATTTGGTAGACCATCGTATCCTCGCGAGTAAAATCTCAGCACTGTGTATGCCAACTTTTGTGAAACGCTGGGTCATTGACTTTTTAATGAATAGGGAGCAACGAGTAAAACTTTCGAAGGACTGTTTTTCAGAATGGGGCCGTGTTCCCTCTGGAGTACCTCAGGTAACTAAGTTAGGACCGTGGCTGTTCGTTCTAATGATTAATGATCTTGCTCTGAATAACGTTGATTATTGGAAATATGTTGACGACACGTCTGTATCTGAAGTAGTACCCAAACACAGTCCCAGCGATATACAAGTAACTGCAGATCATATTCAAAAGTGGTCTGAGGAGAATCGGCTTCAACTGAACGAGTCAAAGTGCAAATAAATTGTTATTCATTTTGGTCGAAGGAATCTCACCTTTCCGAAAGTAAAACTCAACCACTGTGAAATGGAAGTTGTACACCATGCCAAGATTTTAGGTCTAACGATTAGCAACGACCTTTGCTGGAATGAGCATATAAATTATATTATTAAGAAAGCAAACAAACGATTCTTTTTCATAATCCAACTCAAACGTGCTAAAGTTCCACCTGATGATATTGTCCTTTTTTATGCCACCTGTGTCCGGCCTGTTCTCGAATTTAGTTCTCAAGTGTACCATTACGCTCTTCCAGAATACCTCAGTAAAGCATTGGAGCGTGTTCAGAGACGAGTTCTCTCGATTATATATCCTGGTCAACCTTACCCTGTTCAGTTAACTTTGTGTAACTTAGAATCTCTATTTGACAGGCGACAATCTGCGTGTGTGAAGCTTTTTAACCAAGTGCATTCAGACCCTGAACATAAACTAGCTCATCTTCTTCCAAGTAAAAACGATAATCGATATAATCTGAGAAGATCTAGATCTTATAATATAGTTAAACATAAGACTAATAGATATATGGTAAAACTTTTATCCCTTCTTCTGCTCGTAACATTGATTTTGTCTAAAGACGGGCATTCAGTAACGAGTTTTATATAGACTTGTAGTTTCAGTAATTAAGTAATTACAGTTGATGTATATATATAATTTTTATACCAAAGGCCAATGTAAATAATCACGCAATTCAGCTATTTAGCTGCAATGTGAATTTTTATAACAATAATAATAATAATAATAATAAAAAAAAAAGTTGAGAAAAAGGAGATATCGATAAGGAAACTGCTGCAGCCTGAAAGTAGGATGAAAAATTTCCAGATCAATGCCAGGCGAGGACTGGGTTAAATGTTTTGCATGCAAACTGTGGGGTCACGAGGAGTGTTGTAATGTTGTTGCAACTAGTGTGACCTGTGACTTGTGTTACTAACTTTGACTTCAATATAATGTGTAAATCAGTAAATGTATTTTAAAGTAAGTTATATATAGTTCTAGTAAATGAATTTCTATTTAAATTGAACTTTTACTTGTGTTTTCACACTGTCTCATTTTGCCCCACCATGGCGGGGCAAAATGAGACAAAGGTAACTTTCATGTTTTTGCTGATTTCTGCTAAATAAATTATTTCCAACATTTTTTTTTGTGTTGTATCTCTTCTTTAGGGACTGCCTGAAATACCCCAGCCCAAAAAAAGCATTAAAAATTTATCCCTCTCTTTCCAGAACAAAAGTGTCCTTAAGTGTCTCGTTTTGCCCCTCATTACCACTATGTTTTAGCTTAAAATAGTGTAATCAATAAGGACTTGATAGAATCAACTTACTTGGTTACTTTGACATTTATCTTTCAGATATACTTGCCGAGTTGCCGTCGTTGATTGTTATTACTCATGTTACTAAATAATACCAAATCCAAGTACTTTGCCTGCAAAACACCTGATTTTCACCGGTTTCAGTATCGTCGAACGAAAATTTCTCATATCAAATCCCTTCGACCTCGGTATAAACTATACATATAGTCCAGGTATGTACTGTATATCTCTATGTCCACACTAATTACTTCTATTTGTTTACAAACAGGTTTGTCCTATCGTGAAATATTATTTTATAATAATGGCGGTGTGGTTGGTCATCTTGCCAGAAACAATAAATGCATGTGTGGTAAGTGATGAAACTGTCCCTGTAGTTGATGGCATACAGCATTCACAGAACGTATAACAGTATTTTTCTTGCTAACGTAAAGCGATGAAAAAGTTGTGTGAGTGCTTACAGTATTATTGTTGTGTCGTAGTGCAGTAACGGTACGGAATTATATTACGCTGCTACTGAAATTTATCAATCAATAAAATTGGTATAATTAAATTGTGAGCTTTCAAGTATAACCTTTTTACATAGAATTACCAACTTTAGTAGAAAATCATTTGGCCTTGTGTAAAATTGATGTTGCTTTTCTTGGTAAGTCCCCGAACAAAAGTGATTGTGTCAAGGAATACAGTTAAGTTTCCAAGTTAACGAATAATCAATTCTCTAAACGTAAAGGTATAACTCAAAAATATTTTGAGCAAGAATGCAACTTTCTTGTTTCGATTTTAGTGCATGGTGTCCCCCAAAGCATGCAGGCATCCTGCATTCGTTATTTGTGCAGCACCAGGACACGTGTTACTGTTATTGTGGATAATACAAAGGTATGTATGCTGCTCTTAATTAATTTGATTTAAAATTGTGCTTTATATACGGAGTTCATATTTATTTCTAGCTGGAATTCTTTCACTAGCCAATTCTCTTTTTTATATAAAAAAAAAGATCAATGAGCAACTAAGGACATTCCCTACAGTTATGGTACAGTAAACAAGCGGCGGGAAGTTACTTTCGAGACTTATCTGCGAAAAAACCACAACTTTTTCATTATAATCGTAAATCTTTGAAATTCAAACAGTACGTATGTTCTTAACCAGTATCCAAGGTTTCTTTTAGTATGTTTTTAGTGCAAAGTTTTTAACTTTGCAGTATTGTGATGAGGGGCGAAAATTCACACGAGCTATCATGCATACATACATAGATACATCATAGTGTAAACTTTCCGGGGGGTGTTTGCGAAGATTCTCTACTAATACCATATCTGTTAAACTTTGGGGTTGAAACTTTTTTACTATTTTAAGCACTTTCAAGTTACCTTATAGCTCAATTCGGTTGTATTCATGCAGTGTTTAATTAGATTTACGAACAACATTTGGGTTGTGGTATTAAACGTCTACATCATAACAATCGTTTTATATATAATATTGGGTTGCTATCTCCCCTGGTAGCTATGAACACGTGCGTTCAAGTCCACTGATCTAATAATATCACGGAACGAAAATACGAAATTTCGAAATATTTACCGCACAATGGTGTCAGCTGGGAGTGGGAATGTGATGGAAATACGATCAAATTTATAAATAAACGTTTTCATTTTGGCCTTTTGGATTAGTAGTGCGTTTTGTCATTTATATATTCAATAGACAATACTGAATGGGTAGAATATTCATTGCAATATTTTTCGCCTCAAACATGTCACATATTTTGGACTTGGTAGTTGGTGCTGGTCCAATACAATATTCAAGACCCGATGAGATCCCTTTGGCCTTACCGTAAATATCGAATATGTTAATTATAGTATACAGCATTGGATTTTACCAGCGATCTATTAAGGTAACTAGGTAAGTCGATGTATTGTTTCTGGCGAATTTTATAGATAGAAATTGCTATACTCTGTCCGTAGACTCGTAGAGTGTAATTTGTAGAGTCACTAGATTAGTAGAGTGTAGTATGAACTGCATAATTTTGAAATTTGACATTTGTTATGCAACATTAATAGAACAAACAAATTATATTTCCTTTATAATATCATTAACAATTTTCCTCGTTTCTGATTGGCTAAGAACATCAAAATTTTCTCTTAATTCGTGGTATTTTCTCCCAAATACCCCTAGTAGAAATTTTATTAGTATAATTTTATTTTTATAGTATTTTCCTTGTTAATAATAATATTAATACGAAATAGCACTTGTTCTCGAAGTATTAATGAAAAATTGCACTTGTGTTTGGCGAAATATTCGTAATACCGCTCGTGCTTCGCACTCGCGGTATTACGAATATTTCGCCAAACACGCGTGCAAATTTTTCATTAATACTTCTCGAACCGTGCTATTTCCTATACTAATTCTTCCTTCTGAACTTCTGGTATAAAGATATTGGGCAATTTGCATTTTAAAATTCTTCACATCTCTGTTGATGGGGCAGTAGTTTACAAAATGCGAATGGCATTTTGGTGAGGATGCGTCTGTATATATAACTATGATGTATGATGCATTCTATATACTTTCTAGTTTTGCTTAGCCTTTATTTTAGTAGTCTGTGTACAACCGTACTCTCGAAATTTTATATACACGATGAAATATTAAATAAATAAAATTTGAAATAATCAAAGTTGAGTTGACATATTTGTAATTAGTTGAATAAAACTAATCAAATATTGCAACCGTAAACAAAAGACAATTTTATCTGCTTACTATAGTATATTTGCAAAAACATAAATCACTCATCGCGAATTTAGAATTACGAGTGATGAAATATTACAAGCTTTTCATTGACAAGTGTACTTGTTAAAAAACTGGCATGCTAGCTTTTCAAAAGCTTGTCACATTTCATCAATTTTCAAGGGCAAATAAAAATAGTAAAGGTAAAAATAGTTGCCAAATAAAAATTGCTCGTGTAAATACGTAATTTAAGAAATAGAAAACATTTTCCGTGTTTCTATACACTTTTAGTAGAATCATACTAGTATACTATTGCAAATGCTGTAATTTGGTTGGCTACGCTACTCGCTATCTAATTGTCGACAGATAGCGAGTAGCGAAACAGCCATCTCCTAGGCGCGATTTTTAACGAATTTATTTCAATAAATTATGAAAACGTTTTGAAATGCTGGTTTCTTGCTGGTTTCTACTAAACAATTAGATTATCCGCTCTCGATTTCTATGGGATGATAGTTCATTCGGGCTTCGCCCTCATCAACTATCACCTCATAAAAATCTTGAGCTCATAATCTAATTGTTAAATAGAAACACGCGTGGGAGTTTGGGAGAACGAGAAATAATCAGTGGGAAAACGAGCCCGTAGGGCGAGTTTTCCCACGTTATTTCGAGTTCTCCCAAACTCCCACAAGTGTTTCTATAAGTGTATAGAAACACAGGTAAAAATGTTTTCTATTTCTTTTATAATATAACTCAAAAGACATTATTTAAACTCGATTAATTTACAAATTCTCATTACGTACCCATGCTGACCTTTGCTCGTCAATTTCGCTGCAAGAAAACAACTCTGTTTGAAAATTAACAGTCAAAAATGTGTAAAAGCATTAAAATTCTTTTTAAATAGTATTCAAAGTTTTATAATTCGCATTAAATTTGTTTTTTTTATGATTTTAAATTTTGGCGGGAAAATTTCAGTTATAGAAACACGCTTCTCGACCAATCAGCACGCGCGTACTATAAATGTTATATTATAAATGCAAGTATCAACACAACACAACATGCAACAATTACGTACGCACTATAAACCATGTAACATAGCATTTGTCTTTTAAAACTTTGCACTATCCTTGGATCACTAGTTTACGTATTTACGTTCAGTAATATTTTTATAATGTTCAAAATCTTCGACTTGTTGCAGACTAAAAATTCTAAAATGATATTTTATACTCTCCTCAAGGCACTTTAGAACGGTCAAAGTTATATAATTCTTTAAAACAATCAAAAGTTTAAAAACTACTGCATACAACTACAGTACAGACAGTTAGGACTTACGAGTTGTCTGCTGAAAATTTTGAATTGTTTGAATGTTTTGATTCGTTTTCATACCGATTTCAACAATAAAAACAAATTTAAGAGACGTTGGATTAATTCAATGCGAAAACCACCGACAAAACCGGCGGGGCTTTCAAAATTATTCCAAGTACGCGGCTGTGACGAGAAAGTAGGCGGCTGCCGTGACGTCACTCATCAGAGCAACGCTAAATATCGGGGTGGTGCTGATAGGCTGGTTCGGGGTCATGCACAGTCGGGAAATTTTAAAATTTATAATCTCTGAAATGCCGTTTCTTGCACTTTGGGCCGAAGATTTACAACATTCTGAAGGCCCAAACATATCATGAATAAAAATACTCTATTATTTTCTTGCCATGCGGTGCTGTGAGGTGAATGCAGAGTTTTTCGCTTCAGCTTGAGCCATTCATTATTACTGCAATTAAATAGTGTACAACTACTCAGGCATAAAAAAACTTAATTCGAGTTTTAAAACTGAATTCGAAAACGTCTAAAAAGAATTGCATTTTACCTGGCAAGTCGCGTGTTTTTTTGTCATTCCAAACGAAAACAGCGTCCCACATAGCCTGCCTGGCCGGCCCTCGTTGGAAGGGAAAAGAAGAGCGGGGATTGAGGGCCTGCAAGAAAACCCGCCTTTCGTGAGTAAACGCCCTAATAAAGGCTCATTAAAATTGACCAATAAAAATGCAGCTGGACTATAGGGAAAACCCCTAACCGAAGGAAATGTATTCGCTTGTCCATCAACATGTCAATCAAGACGAAGAAATGTAGTAATATATTCCTGTGTGCGTAAACATGTCAATTCATTCTTGGTGTTGACCAATTAAATTCTACGTTCAAAAATTGAACGGCGTTTACTCACGAAAGGCGGGTTTTCTTGCAGGCCCTCAATCCCCGCTCTTCTTTTCCCTTCCAACGAGGTCCGGCCACGCAGGCTACGTCCACTGATCTGGCTACGTCCCACAGCATTTGTCCGCATGAATTGTCCGACTACGTGCTATGGATTTTCATGGCGCACATGTATTTTCCTGTGATACTTTGAGTAATTAAATTATTATGCATCAAAGTCGACCCAGGATTACTCGAAGTATTGCCGCTGACCAACAATTAAAGAAATTCAAAATGGACGAAATCAGTTTCTATCAACGAATATAAAGATCGATTGTTTTTTAATAAAAATGGACACTTTTGAGTAAAAAATGACTACATTGGATGCTTAAAGTATCGAGAAAGGTGAAGAGCATATATTTTGCTTCTTGAAAGAAAAATAGGCGGCGGTAAACATCGTGGCACCCGGCGGTCCACGCCGGCCGCCGGCTTACTTTGAAAGCCCTGCAAACCAGACCAAAAAAAAAACATCTTGGGTCCAACAAGCCAAGGGTAACGAAAACGAAGAGAATTTTGCTCGAAATTGTACACCATTTCGAAAAAAACAGCCAGCGAGTGACTCGAACACGCGCCCGCAAACACTATATCGTGATCGGTCAGTATTTTTTTTGGCGTTGCGTGTTTTTCGCGAGCTTCTAAATGGCATTTTAAAGGCCGGTTTACAGTTCGCGCGAATTGGTCGCGCGAAGGAGCGAATTTGTCACTGAGAATGCGCGATGGTTATTTATGGCAAATTTCGTCATTCTACTTGTTTCGTAGCGACTGGCGAAAGAGTTGAAAATTTTCAACTTTTTCGCCAGTCGCCAGCGAACGAATTAAAGTTTAGCCAACCAAGAGCCAGGATTTTTGCAAGTTTGCAAATTTTCGAGCGAATTTTAACATGTGTAAACCCGATTCGCTATATTCGCGGGAATAATTCTCCAGTTCGCGCGACGTAATCGCGCGAACTGTAAACCGGCCTTTAGGCTCTTTTTTCTCGTTCGTTTCTCCGGTGACCATATCTCAAAATTTGACTATGTATTCAACGTACTAAGTTCTATTAAATTCTTAAATTTTAAAAAAATCGCCAGTGTAGTTTTCGTGAAACTAATTTTTGGCTTTTAAAAAAAACTACGCTGGCGATTTTTAAAAAAATGTCTGAGAAAACTCAGAATCTCATAATGATTTACTTTCTGCAAAAAAAGGAGTAGGTCACCGACCTTATTTTTCCGCTATCATACCTTCTTTGGCTAAAACTGCCAAGATAAATGATGACGTCATGCCGCCATGGTGTGTTGAAATTATTCCTTGATATACGAGGAATAATAGGGAGCGTCCTTAAGAACGTGTGACACGCAAGTTTTAACTATCACATGGACGTATTTCACTAACATCAGTATTTGAAATATTAAGATTTGCAACACAATTAATCTTTAATTCTTTAATTAAAAATCTTTACACACGGTAGCCTATTCAGTGGATAAGTATTTACAGTACTGGTTTTGAAAGGGCCGTGTATATATTAAACTATGAAATACAAAATATATATATAGACAAATAAGCAAAGACTATTTACAAAACTATTAGTATTATTAACATCAACTTTATACCTAATTATATAATCGCCGTTTAAACGACAAGATTGATAACTTATTGTAATTTTCGATGGTTTCAATTGGAAGCTCGTTCCACGACTTCGTAGCCCTAATTTAGTTTGATTACTTCTTAAATTGTAACTGTTATTTTGACATTTTGCGAACAGTTCTGCAAGATATTGAGGCAATCGATCAGTTAACGCTTTGAATGTCATTATTACTTTTTTTTTCTTTAAAAGCTCCTCAATTGGAATCCAATTAAGATTATTTAGTATTCGTGTGGAACGAACATCGTACGTGTCCCCAGTTATCATACGCGCAGCTCTCTTTTGTAATTTAAATAATTAATTAATTAATTATCGAGCAAGACCCATCGTTCGAGATTGTTGAACAATAATTGAAGTGTGGCCACACTAAGGCATTGTACATTTTTACTAAAGTTTCTCTAGGGACAAATTATCTTGCCCTTTTCAAAAGGGCGATCTTATTTGAAATTACTTTACATTGTGCATGATTGTGTTTGTCCCACTTCAGTTGCTAATCTAGAATCATGCCAAGAGACTTTTTCAGAAACGCGTTTGATGTTGTTTCCCCCTAATGTTAGTACTGGGCTATTTTCAATTGAATTTAGGCGATATCTTGATCCTATTGTCATGAACTCAGTTTGTTTCATGTTTAAAGAGAGTTTATTAGCTGTTAGCCACCTGTGAACATTCTCAATGTCTCTTTTAAGTTTGATCTCAATTTCGTGAGGACTTATCCCTTCACAGGAAAGATTTGTGTCATCAGCAAATAAATTTGCTTAAGTTAACTCTAAGCAATTGGGAAAATCATTAATGTACAATAGAAATAGAATAGGACCAAGGGTTAGAGCACTGTGGTACCCCGCATTTTATTTCTCTAGCAGATGAAATCTTGCCATTCACAGAGCAAATTTGACTTCTGTCTTTAAGGTATGAATCGAACCATTTAAGGCTAGTCCCTCTAAAACCGTATAATTTAAGCTTCGATAAGAGGATGTGGTGATCGACAGTATCGAAAGCTTTTTTAAGGTCCAGAAATAAAACGCCGCTAAGTGAAACTTTGTCCATATTATACAGCCATTCGTTCGTGGAGCTAAGAAGCGTAGAATGTTGGGGACGGAAACCAGACTGTTGCTCCACAAGAATGTTATTTAATGTCATAAATGATCTTAGCTGTTGGTATACCAGTTTCTCAAAAAGTTTAGCCACGACAGAAATTACAGATATTGGCCTGTAATTTCCGCAGTCAGCCTTATTTCCTTCCTTAAAGACTGGAGTCACTTTCGCTAGCTTCCAATCGTCAGGGAAAATCGCCCTTTGAAGAGATACATTAAAAATGTTAACCAATGGCCCAGCAATGATATTGGTTGCATCTTTTAGTAGTCTTATACTGATTCCGTCAAGCCCTGGAGATTTTTTAGATTTAATATGATTTAGTGCATCTATTGTTTCTTGAATTGTAATGCTTGTAAAGTTAAATGAATTGTCATGAACAGGAGTCACGAAGCTCATTGGATCAATATCATTACCTATAATTTTATCAGACAACGCGCAACCAATTGTTGAAAAGTATTCATTGAAACTGTCTGCAATTTTATCATCGTCAGTTATAACTCGATCATTGATATTCAATTGTTTAATCTGTGTAGTTTTAGGCCTTTTATTTATCAATTCGTTAATAGCTTGCCAACTTTCTTTGCTATTTTTGGCATTACTTAACTTTGTTTTAAAAAATTCTTAGAAAAACAGCCAATTTGTGTTCGATTTGCGGCATAATAATATACAGTGCGAGGACAAAGGTAACTAAGAACATTATATAGTTATATATACGTGAGTTTATATATGAGTTGATAAATTCTAATTCTTTTTATTTTCTATGCTTTATTATATTCTATGCTTTCGTTAACTTGAACAATAGGAACTAGGCATGTTGGTTATCCAAAAGTAAATTTCAATGATGAAAATTCGCTAAGTTATAACATGGTTAATATGTGGGTGGCATGAGGGTTTGGAATCCAGATTTCAACTTTGAGCATTTATCGCCATTAAATTGCTTGGCCAAATCGGTTGAAATCACTCATGAAGATCATAGCGAATTCGTTTTGAGTGAATATATGACTATATGGTCAACTAGGACAAGTTAGATTATTGACGTCGCCCTTTTTTTCTCCATGTATCTGTGAAATATGAAAGGTTACAAAGGTTACATTATAAAGATAATACTGAACGTATATTGGTAAAACACACACTAATGGAAGTTTAGAAACTGGTTAACTACATACGTACTGTTTAAATTTCAAAGATTTACGATTATAATGAAAAACTTCGTTGCAGATATAATGTGTGAGTCTCCGAAAATAACTTCCAGCGGCTTGTTTCAAAATTTCTGCCCGCGGTCACGGCTATATAGATCGTGTTTCAAACTGTACTAACTGTAGGGAGCCACCTTAAATAAAAGGAATGAACTCCAACATTCATAATTATAATGGATTTAACATAGTAAGTGAAGAACTTCTTTGCTTCTGATTTTAGATATCCGTAACATCAGAATTCATTTTAAACCACAGAAAGACAGGACGAAAAAGACGTCGCTAGAATCTGCTGCGACAGAGATCGCCACATTCATCAAACACAAAATACAGTACATGATCAGACTAGTTCGAGTTTAGGATCGTGGAACCAGGGACAACATGCTGGAAGCAGTTTGTATATCTATATGCTGTGCAAGTAAGAATACTTAACATTGTTTCAGTCCAGGTTATCTGAGGATGAGAGTTTGTGAGAGCTCTCGTTTGACCACTAAATCTCATCATCTTGAAAAAATGTGCCAATATTGAATTTTTATGTTTACAGACAAGAAATGCTCACTGATATTTTAAAATCCTATTAAGGCTTCATAATAATCGTGAGTTCATAATATTATATACTGTATATTCCATGAGTCCGGTCTCGTGCATCTCGTCGACCTCTGTATCAGAGTTTTATCAAACGTCTTTGATACAGAGTTTATGCATAACTTGCATTTTCTGGTGATTGACATAGACAATTTTAGAATTGAAAAATGTCTCAACATAGGACGCTTTCTTAAAATAAATCGAGATTTTCCACTTTACTATCTTTTAAAAAAAATTTGTCCTCCTTGATCCTTTTCAAATAGGAATTGGAAAATGTGTGCAAAAAGATCAACCGTAATGGCTATCTCCATGATATGAAATGAAAATAGCATTTAATACACACAGTAAACTAGTTTCGAATTTTGTATCATCCAATGTCTCGGTCATGTGAGTCAGAATTGGTAATTACCCTATATGGAAAAGTTGTTCGGAACACTTTTGTTACTATATTTGGCAGAAATTGAATTATCAATGATTGGCATAGAGAATGTTGCAACTAAATCCAGAATTCTCATAGCATTTGATTCAGCAGAAATATTTGAACACATATTCACACTGTAACTTCCTAGGCAACTGCATGAATTTACTTACTGACAAGCTCAAATATTTACAACACCTACTTTGCAATATATTTTATGTCATATTCTTTCTTTCAATAGCTGTAGACACAAGAACTCTTGTTAAGTAGTTTCGAATATTATATTATGGACACTTCTCTCCTGCATCACCGCTACATCTGACACTTCGATTGCGTTAGCATAACCTGCTGGATTTCGAAGCAGGGCTCTCGCAACGAGATGATTAGTTGCCATAGTAAACACAGCGTTTGATGCTTCAAACAAATTGTCAATCACTGCGTCGAACTCGTCGTCATCGTTACTAATTAACAATTAACGATATTGACCGAGCCTGAGGTGAATAATTGTTTTAGTAAAATTAGATCGGTGATTATTTGGCGATTTATTTGAATATTTACGATATCGCGTATTAATCCAAGGTAGCGCAACCAATCAGCATTGAGAATTTTCAATAATCACCTATGTAATTTTACTAATGCTTTTTATCACCGGTTTTTCATCCTCGCTTTTTCATCCTCGCTTGTTGGTCACAGCCTATTTTTTCGAATAAGTTTGGTGAAAGATTCTTCCAGAGGGCCAAATTTACTTTCTACATTGTCGATAACCGTCTTGCTAACAATCGATTTTTTGAACTCCTGAATGACAGTTATGTAGGATAAAATAGATTCAGAATATTCGGACAACCTTGGGCTTGGCTTGTTGTGCCAGCATTTGGGGAAGACTGGTCTTCTTCGTCAGATGATTCTAACATTTGGGCCAGATTTCGTTTAACAGAACGTGTACCTTGTTCCCCTGTTGGTGGTTCTTTCGTGGTGCACATGGCTGTGAGGTAGTTTCTCGCACCTTTTATGGTTGGGTTGCTTTTAAATTGGATGGTCTCTTTGGATGTTCCAACAGATTTTTCTGCGAACCATTTCGGATTTGTCATAATTGTCTTGACGACAGGCCCGTAGCTGCGGGGGGGCCTGGGGGGGCAAGGCCCCCCAACCGAATATTTGTGCCCCCCCTAGAATAAAAGCATCGGTCGGAGTTGCATCGCCTTCATTGTTTAAGGTATTTAATTTTTTGAGGGAGTCCATGAATGGGCTTAAATTTTGGACTGTGCATAGCCACTCGCAAGTAGATGGTTTTAATCGTTTCATAAGTTTTTCATCTTCGGTGTCGCGCTTGTTGATATGGCGTAACCGTGTAACCTACCGCGGTAGGTTTTGTGTTTTCTGTTTGGTGGCTGAACATATATAGAATACAGGTTCAGTATGCCTAGGAATCATCGAAAGATTCCGACACAGACAGCCCTTTGCAAGGCTGTTGGTGAGCGGTCTGGTTTCAAGGCGCCAGAGACTCGCCTGCACACCTTAGCAATGTTGCAGCAGGAGTTTGGTTAGACATTTCACCCTATGGAATATTTCAAGGATGTAAAGTAGCTCAATTCTTTAGACATCCCGCTCGTGATAATCCTTTTTAATAGTTATTTGCTTGCTTCAGCATTATTCAAGTTTCATGGAATGATACGGGTTTGTATTGTTCTCGATGACTCTTTGTTAAGAAATATAAATCTTCAAGCGGCAACATAGGCTGCCCCAGCAGGAACGTAAGGCGAGTCCATCCAAATTATCGCTTGTTCCGACGTTTGTCCCTGGCTTTTACATATTGTTACAGCATACGCTGGGACAAATGGGTAAGACGTTTTAGGTTATCCGTCAGGTTTTGTCGTCGTCACTAAATGTGTAATGAGAGAAGCACTGTTTTGTTCTGAGCCATCTTTACAGTTGCCCTTTGGTCATTGACAACACCATTTCGCTTGTCATGGTTTTGAGTAATAATAACAGGTAGATCGCAATCACACTGAGCATCCATTAACGGTGAAATCTCTTTGAAAAGAAAATCAATAGCCAGGTGGTAAATTCTATTTGCTGCATTGCGACTAAGTGTAATGACGGTGGCGTTTGGTTTGTCTTTTAGAGCTCTTTCGATATCTCTATCCGAAGAAGGTTCTCTTGGACATAATACGTGTCCTTCATGGATATTTTCGAGTAATTGTTCTGAAGGTCGATAGTATCGCAAGTGATTTAGAATAGCTAAGAGATTTTCATCTTCACATCTATGCTGGGTTGTCTATTGAAAATTGTTAACTATAGAATAGAATTGCTTATCATCGATAATAAGGGTACCTGCCTGATATGTCCACCAAAAATGCGTTGCAGCTTTGCCGCAATCGTGCAACGCTTCTTGCAACAAAAATGTCGCGGGACATCATGATTGCGAGGCATGTTACACATTGCATTTTCGCATGCAACTTTTGTTTGTGTCTTTTTTGGGTGTTTTTTCTAATTAGCAATATAAGTATATTCGTAAATACGAATGAAAATTACAATCCATGGAAGGAACAAAACAATATTTACAATTTTTTTTCAAATGGTTTTTTTCCGGTTTTCCTGTTACTGTCTGATGTATATATACCTTTATTGGCTTTATAAGGAATTGGTGTCTATTGTTCTTCAATCTAGTGATATAGTCAATTTTTCTTATCTTTCTTTGCCTTCTTCTTGCCTTTGTCGTCTGTTTGTCCTTTTCTTTCTTCTTGGTCTTATCTTTGTCCTCCTGTGGTGTCTGGACTTGATCATCTGAATCGAGCAAGTCAGCGAGTTTCCTTTTTATGCTGGGGTTTTCCCTTTAACTTTCCTTTGTTGCGTTGTGCAATTTTGCATGAAGTATTTCTTCATATCCTTCATGGCGAGGTCGTCTTTAAATGTTTTTAAACTGTCGTTGGTACCGACGGTTTTGTTTGCCAGGCATACAGGATTGGAGAGGATTGCTTGGACGACAGTGAAATGAATCCCCATGAGATACATCGCCCGCCTAGCTTCGTTATGGCTTCGAAAAAGATTTGGGTCAGTTCATCCGCTCCCAAGACCACTTTCATCAGTTTCTTCACATCGGCTGGAGTGGGGGTTTCGGTTTCCCACGTGCTGGCCAGCTTTTTCAAAGCATCGACAAACACACCCATCTTGTCTTGCATGGATTGGAACTTTTCATTACAAATCAATTCCGAGTCAGTTTCCGCCAAATATTTGATGTTTTCATGCATTGTGGCCGAGAATTCGCTTATGGCAATTTTCGGCTGTAATACCCATTCACAGTTTATCGGACCTACTCGAGTTAGCACATCAAAATTTTTCACAAATTTCTTCCGAATCTCTATCAGAATCGAAGTTATCTGTGTTAGAAAATGAAGAATAATGAATTCCACGTTGATGAACAGCTGTTAGGATATGGTTCTGAATAGTCTGCTGTTGATTGTCCAGCATAAACTCATGAAATTGAATAGGAGAAGGTGTGTGAAAAGAATCAATCGAAACAATTTGAGTTTGGCAAAGGAAAAACATATCTGCTAAAGTGGGAGATATGCTAGGCATATTGTTATATAGGTGTCACGGTTTCCAAGTTTATGCAAGAATTCAGTAACCTTGAAACAAAAGGATGAACAGCCGCTGCATACCATTGCAAATTTGGAGGTATGTTGTCATGATTTGGGTGTTGCAGTTCCGACAGACGGAAGGTGGGTGACACTAATTTCAGACCAACCGAGGTATTTCCTTGTTTGTAAGTTTTTGAAACCGCTTTACTATGGTCAACTACTCTACGACTACTACTATGGACAGTGGGAATCTCGTTAATCCATTCATGCGCGTCACTAATTAGATGACGAGGCATTTGGCTATTAAATACATTTATTGATTTCTATCAAAATTGTACATTCGGGCATAAGAACATGTAGCCCTCACATGTGATTAAAATATATCAATTTAAGTTAAAACTATAATAGTAAAAAACGGGCAACCTAATGCCCTCTATCTAAATGTTCAATATTGTCACTTGTTTATGGTGATTCATCGTCCATTACTCCAATATCATCCCAGTTCGTATTTCGGCATCTGTATGTTGACTTTTTGAAATCCAGCCAACACTTGTAGCCTCTTTCCATAACAATAACTCCCAATATTTGCAACATACTATCACTAAAGCACACATTTTCCTTTAAAAGCTTATAAGAGGCATTGCTAAGGCACGCCTCCAATTAAAACTAATGGAAGATACAGTTGCCACAGCAGTACCACTTACTCGCAAAGCCCAGTTGCGAATATGCTCAGTATCGTAATATTCTACCTTTCGCCTATGGACACTAGTCAGGTCCGCATTATCTCCAGCCACAGTTACATCAATAATGTAACAAGCAGTGCCATCGCGCCAAGCAATGATGTCAGGCCGGCGCAAACCTGCAGGAGTCGGTATTGCTGGCTGCACTAGCACATACCAGTGATTCGTTACTAATACTTTCACCGTCTGTGGTAATACAGAAATATGCCGGTCTATCCTGGCGCCACAGGTTCTTGGGCAGACCTGTAAAATGTGTCCCAATGACTCGGTGCGACCACAGGCATCGCAGGCTACATCACGCTGCGGTCGGCCGCGCGCCATTCTTGTAGCAGTGGCCATCAAGTTACCCCTTATTTTAATGGCGCCGATATAATTTGCGCCTGACGTCAAGTGGGTGGGTAAATGACGTCAAGTGGGGCTTCATGGGCGCCTTACCTAAATTATCCAACTTGCCCTGCAGCTTCTCTGCAACATCAATAATGGGACCCTTTCCGGAGAAAGGAATACCCAGATAAACGTATACCTGCTTGGTGGATTTAGCAGGTATAACCTCTCCCGCCACGTGCAAATGTTCGTTGGGTTTGCATGACTACCCATCTCTTTCTTTTGCCATCGATGTCAATCCTCAAAGATGCAGACTTTCCAGAGCTACCTGCACTTATTTTCAAACCGCATTTGTTAAGATGATAATTCAATCGATCAATCTGACTCTGCGCCCCAACAGATGTCCGGGTAAGCAAGCCTATATCAAGAGCAAATGCAAGATGATTAAGGTTGACACCTCCGACTTCAATGCTAAGATTGGGATCTAAAGTTGATAACGCCCAATCTATAACAGCATTGAATAAATGCACAGACATTGGATCACCCTGCTTTACTCCCCTCTTCACATAAATTGGTTCGCTTGTCTTACCAGCTACCCTTATACAGGTCTGGCTTCGCGAATAAAATTCTCTCAAATACGTGAGGAAGGGAGGCGGGATCCCCATAAGAGAGTCATAGTTACTCCCGCCGTTTACCCGCGCTTGGATGAATTACTTCACTTTGACATTCAGAGCACTGGGCTGAAATCACATTGCGTCAACACCAGTCACCAGCCATCGCAATGCTTTGTTTTAATTAAACAGTCGGATTCCCCTCGTCCGTTCCAGTTCTAAGTTGGTTGTTAATCGCCTGCCGAATCGACCTGACGGTCACAGCTGAGCCAATCCACGCGAAGTCCCTTTGCAGTCTGACTTCGACGCGCAGCAAGCCACGCATCTCTGTCAGCCCACGCCGAGTCCTCGGGCTTCAAGTCCAAGCCGACAGACCCAACCCTTAGAGCCAATCCTTTTCCCGAAGTTACGGATCTATTTTGCCGACTTCCCTTACCTACATTGCTCTATCAACTAGAGGCTGCTCACGTTGGAGACCTGCTGCAGTTATGAGTACGACCAGACAAGAAAATGAACGACTCGCTCGGATTTTCAAGGGCCGTCGAAAGCGCACCGGACCCCAAAATAAGTTTGGGGCTTTACCGGACCTGAAACTCTATCTCCGGCTACACTGATTTCAGGGTAACGTTGCCCGTTAAAAAGAAAAGAGAACTCTTCCCGGGGCTCTCGCCGACATCTCCGAGTTTGAGTCCGAGTTGTGATGTAAAAGTCGTGACGTCTCTGTGTTATAAAGAATGATTTTAGTTCCGTTTGGCTTGCCCACAGCTGTGCAAAGTGATGGACAGCCGCAGCGTACTAGCGGAGTTGATGAGGAAGTTCATCATGGTTGGGATGGCAAATGTTACTGATTTCCCTGTGCGCTAAATGTAATAAGACGTACTGGAAGAAGTATTCACTGTTAAATATTGATAACGTTTTTGTACCAACAAGGGTTGATCCTTGTTTGTACGGTTTGGGATCATCGTTATTTGTATAAAAAACACGAAGCCATTCAATCATAGTGAGATCGTCATGTTGTTTGGCACGTTTCCAGTACTTTAAAACAGTCTTATCAACAGCGGCATTCTCGCTTGTAGCTACAACAAAGCGTTTTGTACGGCTGCCAGCCCATGCAACCTTTTTTGAAAAAAAAAAAACATCTCTGGTGTTCAGCAGCTTTGTTGCATCGCATATCCACTGATGCTTGCTTACCCTACCAGCAAGTTCGTACAGTACATCAACTGTCAATTGTTGTTGTGATTTCTTTAGTCACATAAGAAGTTACATAGCAAAGCAACATCGCATCACATAAGCCCTAAGATTGCATGCAAATGCCTCAGCAGGGTGCTTTAAATGTAAAATATGCTGTTCATTAACGTTTTGAAAGAATGTTTCTTCCTCTTGAAGATTTAATGATGAAGATGGTTTATCAGACTGTTGATACTTATTTACTAAGTACGAAAGGTCAGGGTTGTCTTTAGGTACATCAGCTCTTATAACCAAATCAATCAATGCAAATGGGCTGAATGGGCCAAATCTAATGTCATCCAACCACGCTGGGAATGGAAATGACCACTCAAAAGGACTTATTGTAATAAAAATATCTGGCAAACCAAATTGATCGACCGCATCCAAGATATAGCGATGTTGCCATTGCTATAGATGGCGGATTTTCATTGGTTTATTGCAATCAACACTGACCTTATATGGTATTTCGTAATTAATTTCGCGTGCGGGAATCAAATTTCAACGATCTCGGCGTTTTGTATGCGACTTTCAAAAATAAAAAAAACAGTTCTACTTCTTCAAATGCAATGAAACTTTCCAATAATATTCCTTTTTACATGAACTAGAATTTGTGTATTAACATTTGCTCTAAAATGATAAATCTTGCTCTGGCAATTCCGATTTATTTCAACAATAATTGTAAAATTTTTAGATAATTTATGAACATGTATGCAACTTAATATGGATATGTAACATGAACCGGGACAAACTAAATATCATTTTAAAGAGGAAGTCATAAGCTATCGAATGACGCGTGTCCTGTTGCCAGAGAATAAACACGTCTGGAGATATTTACATTTGAAACAACCGATCGTAATTACGGCGCAAGCCGTAAAACGAGAAAGAGCTACAACATGATGTTGTTTTTCAAACATAGCATGTGAAGTATGTGAAAATCATCTAATAATAAACTAACGTAAACACCCTTTAGCCTTTTTAAAGTTTTTATGCCACCCAGTATAAATGTGAACAATTGAATTTAAACCAGAAACTATTTCCATAAATATATGCAGCCCTGTTTTTTGTATATTTTCCTATTTTTCAATTATAAATATATATATGTTATTTACCGGATGGGCGCGGATACTGAAAAAATATTTTCCAGAGGTCTCATGAAGTCGGTATATTCAGCATAATTAGCATAATTTTAAATTCAATATATGGAGTTCAAGGAAGCTGTGAGCGAATTGTTATAATTAATTTATGCATTTTCAGAAGAATCACGCTTTTATATCAGAGATTCTGATTGGACGATCAAAATAGACATTGTGAAATAGCAGAACTCTGGCGCTCGGTTCAGCAGACGATTGTCTTTCGTCGCTTGGCGTGAGAACAACAACGTCTGCGAGCAGGCTTATTCAAATTTCCCTACCTTTCTCAATCTCCATTTCATGTGGGTAGAGCTGTTAGGATGTCTGAGTTTAGGTTCTGAGTCTTTTACCTTTGATTTTTGTCAAATTATGGTTTATTTATGTTTGTCGAACATGTGTGCACATCCCATTTGTAGCCATTACAATGTTAGAACTTTGTTGTATGGCCTATTAAATACATTTATTGATTTCTATCAAAATTGTACATTCGGGCATAAGAACATGTAGCCCTCACATGTGATTAAAATATATAAATTTAAGTTAAAACTATAATAGTAAAAAACAGGCAACCTAATGCCCGCTATCTAAATGTTCAATATTGTCAAATGTTTATGGTGGTTCATCATCCATTACTCCAACATCATCCCAGTTCGTATTTCGGCATCTGTATGTTGACTTTTTGAAATCCAGCCAACACTTGTAGCCTCTTTCCATAACAATAACTCCCAATATTTGCAACATACTATCACTAAAGCAAAAATTTTCCTTTAAAAGCTTATAAGATGGCATTGCTAAGGCACGCCTCCAATTAAAACTAATGGAAGATACAGTTGCCACAGCAGTACCACTTACTCGCAAAGCCCAGTTGCGAATATGCTCAGTATCGTAATATTCTACCTTTCGCCTATGGACACTAGTCAGGTCCGCAATATCTCCAGCCACAGTTACATCAATAATGTAACAAGCAGTGCCATCGCGCCAAGCAATTATGTCAGGCCGGCGCAAACCTGCAGGAGTCGGTATTGCTGGCTCCACTAGCACATACCAGTGATTCTTTACTAATACTTTCACCGTCTGTGCTAATACAGAAATATGCCGGTCTATCCTGGCGCCACAGGTTCTTGGGCAGACCTGTAAAATGTGTCCCAATGACTCGGTGCGACAACAGGCATCGCAGGCTACATCACGCTGCGGTCGGCCGCGCGCCATTCTTGTAACAGTGGCCATCAAGTTACCCCTTATTTTAATGGCGCCGATATAATTTGCGCCTGACATCAAGTGGGTGGGTAAATCCACCCACTTGTTCACAAGTGAAACCTAGCCATTTTGTTTTAGTCCTCTGCCATCTACAGAACCATGTAACCCACGAGCCAACGCACGTCTCAGACCGTTTTTATCACCGACCTGCACGCCGTCAACCTGCTGTAGCTCCTAGTCCATACTTGCAGCCATTGAAGACCCAGCAACGGCGGCGACAACAGGATCGTTGCTACCCAATAGCTTCTCTAGCCTTGCTTTACGCATTAAGGGAATGACATTTTGCAAAATCGTCACCCCTAGGCCACCTTCAACAATTGGTGCATGAGTAAAGTAGTTAGAGGCATCTTTAGGAAGCCTCAACCACCTTCTCACTGCACCACGAATTTTTATATCCAAAAATTTGAGAAGCTTCTTGGCGCAATCCGTTAAAACCAGCTGATGATAAAGGGCTGGCAATACATGTCGCCGCAAAATGTACATGCGCTGCTGGGGCTTCATGGGCGCCTTACTTAAATTATCCAACTTGCCCTGCAGCTTCTCTGCAACATCAATAATGGGACCCTTTCCGGAGAAAGGAATACCCAGATAAACGTATACCTGCTTGGTGGATTTAGCAGGTATAACCTCTCCCGCCACGTGCAAATGTTCGTTGGGTTTGCATGACTACCCATCTCTTTCTTTTGCCATCTATGTCAATCCTCAAAGATGCAGACTTTCCAGAGCTACCTGCACTTATTTTCAAACCGCATTTGTTAAGATGATAATTCAATCGATCAATCTGACTCCGTGCCCCAACAGATGTCCGGGTAAGCAAGCCTATATGAAGAGCAAATGCAAGATGATTAAGGTTGACACCTCCGACTTCAATGCTAAGATTAGGATCTAAAGTTGATAACGCCCAATCTATAACAGCATTGAATAAATGCACAGACATTGGATCACCCTGCTTTACTCCCCTCTTCACATAAATTGGTTCGTTTGTCTTACCAGCTACCCTTATACAGGTTTGGCTTCGCGAATAAAATTCGCTCAGATACGTGAGGAAGGGAGGCGGGATCCCCATAAGAGAGTCATAGTTACTCCCGCCGTTTACCCGCGCTTGGATGAATTACTTCACTTTGACATTCAGAGCACTGGGCTGAAATCACATTGCGTCAACACCAGTCACCAGCCATCGCATGGCAATGCTTTGTTTTAATTAAACAGTCGGATTCCCCTCGTCCGTTCCAGTTCTAAGTTGGTTGTTAATCGCCTGCCGAATCGACCTGACGGTCACAGCTGAGCCAATCCACGCGAAGTCCCTTTGCAGTCTGACTTCGACGCGCAGCAAGCCACGCATCTCTGTCAGCCCACGCCGAGTCCTCGCGCTTCAAGTCCAAGCCGACAGACCCAACCCTTAAAGCCAATCCTTTTCCCGAAGTTACGGATCTATTTTGCCGACTTCCTTTACCTACATTGTTCTATCAACTAGAGGCTGCTCACCTTGGAGACCTGCTGCCGTCGAAAGCGCACCGGACCCCAAAATAAGTTTGGGGCTTTACCGGACCTGAAACTCTATCTCCGGCTACACCGATTTCAGGGCCGTAACGTTGCCCGTTAAAAATAAAAGAGAACTCTTCCCGGGGCTCTCGCCGACATCTCCGAGTTTGAGTCCGAGTTGTGATGTAAAAGTTGTGATGTCCCTGTGTTATAAAGAATGATTTTAGTTTCGTTTGGCTTGCCCACAGCTGTGCAAAGTGATGGACAGCTGCAGCGTACTAGCGGAGTTTATGAGGAAGTTCATCATGGTTGGGATGGCAAATGTTACTGATTTCCCTGTGCGCTAAATGTAATAAGACGTACTGGAAGAAGTATTCACTGTTAAATATTGATAACGTTTTTGTACCAACAAGGGTTGATCCTTGTTTGTACGGTTTGGTATCATCGTTATTTGTATAAAAAAATACGAAGCCATTCAATCATAGTGAGATCGTCATGTTGTTTGGCACGTTTCCAGTACTTTAAAACAGTCACATAAGAAGTTACATAGCAAAGCAACATCGCATCACATAAGCCCTAAGATTACATGCAAATGCCTCAGCAGGGTGCTTTAAATGTAAAATATGCTGTTCATTAACGTTTTGAAAGAATGTTTCTTCCTCTTGAAGATTTAATGATGAAGATGGTTTATCAGACTGTTGATACTTATTTACTAAGTACGAAAGGTCAGGGTTGTCTTTAGGTACATCAGCTCTTATAACCAAATCAATCAATGCAAATGGGCTGAATGGGCCAAATCTAATGTCATCCAACCACGCTGGGAATGGAAATGACCACTCAAAAGGACTTATTGTAATAAAAATATCTGGCAAACCAAATTGATCGACCGCATCCAAGATATAGCGATGTTGCCATTGCTATAGATGGCGGATTTTCATTGGTTTATTGCAATCAACACTGACCTTATATGGTATTTCGTAATTAATTTCGCGTGCGGGAATCAAATTTCAACGATCTCGGCGTTTTGTATGCGACTTTCAAAAATAAAAAAAACAGTTCTACTTCTTCAAATGCAATGAAACTTTCCAATAATATTCCTTTTTACATGAACTAGAATTTGTGTATTAACATTTGCTCTAAAATGATAAATCTTGCTCTGGCAATTCCGATTTATTTCAACAATAATTGTAAAATTTTTAGATAATTTATGAACATGTATGCAACTTAATTTGGATATGTAACATGAACCGGGACAAACTAAATATCATTTTAAAGAGGAAGTCATAAGCTATCGAATGACGCGTGTCCTGTTGCCAGAGAATAAACACGTCTGGAGATATTTACATTTGAAACAACCGATCGTAATTACGGCGCAAGCCGTAAAACGAGAAAGAGCTACAACATGATGTTGTTTTTCAAACATAGCATGTGAAGTATGTGAAAATAATGTAATAATAAACTAACGTAAACACCCTTTAGCCTTTTTAAAGTTTTTATGCCACCCAGTATAAATGTGAACAATTGAATTTAAACCAGAAACTATTTCCATAAATATATGCTGCCCTGTTTTTTGTATATTTTCCTATTTTTCAATTATAAATATATATATGTTATTTACCGGATGGGCGGTCCGTACTGAAAAAATATTTTCCAGAGGTCTCATGAAGTCGGTATATTCAGCATAATTAGCATAATTTTAAATTCAATATGGAGTTCAAGGAAGCTGTGAGCGAATTGTTATAATTAAATTATGCATTTTCAGAAGAATCACGCTTTTATATCAGAGATTCTGATTGGACGATCAAAATAGACGTTGTGAAATAGCAGAACTCTGGCGCTCGGTTCAGCAGACGATTGTCTTTCGTCGCTTGGCGTGAGAACAACAACGTCTGCGAGCAGGCTTATTCAAATTTCCCTACCTTTCTCAATCTCCATTTCATGTGGGTAGAGCTGTTAGGATGTCTGAGTTTAGGTTCTGAGTCTTTTACCTTTGATTTTTGTCAAATTATGGTTTATTTATGTTTGTCGAACATGTGTGTACATCCCATTTGTAGCCATTACAATGTTAGAACTTTGTTGTATGGCCTAAAATGCCTTGGCCACAGCTCTTGATGCTTTTCTGGAGACTGTGGATGTTTCTCCCCCGTCTCCTGTATCAAAGCAATCTAATATGTAATTCTTCATTGCTTCAGGGCTATTTGATTGCTTAAACGTCTCCGCAGCCTTTGACGTTCCCGCTACAATTTTTCCAAAATGTTTGGGATTACGAAGAAGAGATGTCCCTATTATGTAGTTCGATGCAATCCCAAACATTGCGCCAGATACCTGAAACAGCTTTTCCATAACTTCGTCCAGGTCATCGTCGCCCACAAGTGCTTTGATAACTTTTTTCGCATCTCCAACGGAAGCAGTTCCTTCTGTTTTTTTGTTCAATAGTATGAATGTTTTGATTCTTTTTTATTCTGATAACCAAGTTAAACTTCATCTAAACTAACCTGTCTCTGGAAATATTACTGTGGCTCTCCAGTATAATGTCCAAGTTGTCGGAATTTTCTGTCATTGCAATATGCAATATTCCATCTCCAACAGTCAAAGATCTGTAGGGTGTGGTATCCCTATCCTCAACATTGGAGACATACTAATTAGAGGTAAATGAAAACAAATGTGTGTGAGCCAGTTGCGGCTGAGGGTTGGTTTGGTTCGAGGGGCTAGACAAATTCGAGGAAGGTCTGTGCGTATAATCCGAAACGGCATTTCTTGCGTCTTTTTCGAGGGGCTTTAAAACATATAGAAGTGGACGGACATATAGTATAAATAATATGATTATTTTTTATTCTGATAACCAAGTTAAACTTCATCATCTAACCTAACCTGTCTCAGGAAATCTGACTGTGGCTTTCCAGTATTATCTCCAAGTTGTCGGAATTTTCTGTGAATGCAATAACCAATATTCCATCTCGGGGGTTAGACAAAATCGAGGGGCACATAATCCGAAACGGCATTTCTTGCGTCTTTTTCTAGGGACTTTAAAACATATAGAAGTGGACTGTCATATAATATAAAATTGTTTGGATTGTAATTACAGCCCGTTAATGAGAATATTCATGTGTAGGATTATATTAGAAACTTGGGAATTCGAGTTGAAATAAGTAGCATAATTGGCTAAACATGAGACTCGTAGGCATAGTGCTAGACCACACAAGAGTATATTCGTGTAGGATCATATTAAAACTTTTGAATTCGAGTTTACTGCAATACGTTAAAAGTAAATATATAGTTAAAACAACAGGAAACAAACTCATTCGGTTTCGAGTTTCACCGTCAATGATTGGTCTACAACACAGCTTCTTTTCACTTGTAACAAAGGTTTGCCACGTGTGAAAGCAAACGTGTAAGCTAGGCGTGTCAGAAAAATTACCACAGGGATAACACAAAGCTCCCTTTGCATGCTTACGATTACGTACCCACCTTCCCACCCTTTCACTTTGGCATTTGCAGGTTTAACTACTACGTTAGCCATGATACAGCTATTTCAATTAAGGTTGTCCCCGAGCAAAGCGGAAAAGTCGAATACGAGGGCGAAAGGCTTGCTGGGAATCGCTAAAATATTAATGGACCAAGAATTTGACAAACCTCAGTGGATTCCTAAGAAATTAGCAATAATAATTTCAAAGTAGAAACGTATTAAATGTTTTGTGGGCTGTTATTTGTGGGTAATTCCTTTGAGACGTTTTTATGCATCAGTGGCTCAGAGCTGTGAATGAATCAAGGTGGCATTTATGGCTGACATACAATTTTGTGATGGAACAAGTTCGAGGCATTTTCCACTACGTTATAACGACAGGAGTCACGAATAATCATAAGTTTTGCAGCACGTTTAATTGCAAATTGGTATACAGGGTGTATAAAAAACAAACCTTTCGAAATTAACATATTCTTCTTAACCATAAGATTTTATACCCTTGGGAATTTAAAATGCCTTCTAATCGTATGAGTAGCATAAAGTCTTGTACTTAAGACAATATGTTAATTTCTTAGGTATCCCCACTGAGGTTTGTCAAATTCTTGGTCCGTTAATTTTTTGGCGATTCCCAGCAAGCCTTTCGCGCTCGTATTCGACTTTTCCGCTTTGCTCGGGGACAACCTTAAGGTGGTCCTATACCAAATTTTAAAAGAAAATCCTATTTTGAAATTATCCATATTATGCATCATTAATGATCCCTTTTTCTTTTTCTGGTGTTAATTTTTGTATTTGTTTGGCGTAAAATGGATAAATAGGGGAAAATAGCAGCTTGTTGGAAATTTTGTCCCGTAGCAACCACCATAGCAACGACATGTTATTGTAAAATCGCGAGCATTGTAGCATTTACGAAAAAGTTTTTTTCTCCAAATGAGTACCCACCTACCCCTCCCTAGCTATATAGTGATTTTAAACGATTTTATTTCAAATTACACCAAGTACAAGTCGCTTATATTTAGGCGGGAGAGGCGTTATAATGGCGTGAAAGCAAATTGTGTTCATGCTATATATTTTGTATAATTACGGTTCCACTTCAAGGCTATGACTGATTGAGGACATCATGTAAAGTCCGACGAAAGTCGATCTGCCATAACCTTTCAAAGAACCGAAGGGTTAAACATTGGTGTCTTTATAAAGACGGCAACGGCGGAGGTCACAGCTGGGAACCAAACTTAGGTGTTGAAATAGTGCGTGTTAAAGATTTTTGAAAAAATCTAGCATGGCATTTTCATGATATATATGCCTACCTCTCCCGTTTAGGATGTGTTTGGCTATGTGATTTCGACCCCGAATTAGTCAACGTATAATTTGTAAACATATGAAAATATAGGGGAGCTCCATGCCCAATTTTTCATTTGTGCCATATGAAAATATAGGGGAGCTCCATGTCGAATTTTTCGCTTGTGCCACATGAAAATATAGGGGAGCTCCATGTCGAATTTTTCATTTGTGCGTATAATATAAGTAAATAAAAGGTTTCCCAATACAAGGCGCATACACTTGCAAATATGTTGTTTGTTTAAACTGGCATATACAACATTTATACACCGAAAGATTTATATACGGCACATTTATATACCGAATATATAAACTATATTGAACTATCTATCACTAAAAATTGTAACACTAATCCACAAATTGTAACATTGAGTGATTTGATGTCAGCCACCCATATTCTATAATATTAGAGTAAAAATGAGGAAAAGTATTAAATTAGGAAAAATAGTATTCAATGTATAAGACCACCTTAATGTGACCGTCATGTTGATAAACCGAACATTGAACTTTAAATGCATTTTTCTCGAATAAGCATAAATTAGCGATTTCCATTATTGCGCGCAGGATATCTGAAGAGGCATTGAAGCTATCTTGATGAAATTTTCAGCATAGACTCATCATATGAAGCTCTAGGTCATGAACTAAAATAATTGAGTTATGTAAAATAGTTTTGAAGTGGCGACAGTTTCCATGCGAGTTGTCAAGTGCCTTTCCAGTTTTTGACCTGTAAAACTGGTGATAATGCTTCAATGTTGATTGTTTTAGTTCAATCCCTAGACAATGTTATTTGTTAGTAAATAAAAGTTATTCTAGAATTTTATCATTAATGCTTATTTAGTTATTGTGTTTATAAAATTGCATGAATTTCACCACAGGGGGTGCTTTAACTCGGTAACCATGACAACAATGTTTTGCAGCAACATATTTTTTTTGTCAGAGTGTTGAGCCTAACAACATATTAGCAGTAGAGATTCAATAGTAATAAAAGATAGAAAAATTTTTTTTTTGTATTGGACCACCTTAATTGAAATAGCTGTATATTGACACTGTTCTAAAGCTATAGTAATTGACACTATATTGTAACAACAAATTTAATTTTACATATCTTAGAGAGTAGTAGAATATAGAAATGTTTGTTTTGTTTTAACTAACGCCCATCCAAATATCAATGAACTAACTAATATTTTTTTGTTTTTTTTTTAAAGTTTTTACTTTTTTTGCAGGACATATTGTTTTCCATTTTTTATAATTTTCTTATAGTTTATTTTTTGCTTTATTTCTGTTCCTTTTTTGTTTTTACCTTTTACTTCTTTTCCCCTTTTGTTTCTCTCCTTGGTATTTGTCAATGGAACTGGATTACTCTGCTCCACTTTCTTCCTTTTGGTAGGTGTACTTTGTTTTCTTCAGACACTTTTCATTTTCGACTTTTAGCGGTGTTGTCGTCATCACTTGGTGAATCTGAACTGCTGTCAGAAGGACTGTTTTCCAACACAACATTCTTTAGTCGTTTTACCCGTTGTCGAAGTTGTTGTGATGATGTACTGGGGCTTGTTGATGTTGTACAACTGTTCGATGTTGTGGGGTTGTTGTCGCTGGAGCCTGCACTTCTCAACTCCGCAAGAAGGTTTCGGCTGACTGTGCTGGGTGTTGGTCTTGTCGTTCTTTTCTGGAATACGTGCATGTGTCTATCAGGTATTCCAGAAATGCCTGAACAGAACGACGTTCTTTGAAAGACGTTGTGGCAGGATCGACGCCAACTGTTTTTTCAGCATATTCATTCGGATGAGACATCAGATCCCAGGCAAGCATGTAGTGTATTCCCCCATTATGAACATACTCCCGCCCACGTGGAACACGTTCTGCGTTACATCGTGTAGTAGATGCGAATCGTCGTAAAAGGCCTCCAGAAGAGTGTATATGGTGTGCTGTTGGTTGAGGGTTAGACATCATTGTTAAGGAGGCTATTTGGCTCACTTGCCAAGTGATTGAAATTATCCACGATGGTCACTGCAAACTCACTCATCGAGGTTCTTGGCCTTTTGAGCCACTCACAACAGACAGGAATTATTGTTCTGATAAGCATGTTTTAGTCTGGTCGGGGATTGGCTGGACCATAAGGTTTTAGAAAATTTGGTGGAAAATGACTAAATAATTTTGTTCCAGCTGGAGAGATATAGGAGTTGACGGATTTCGAGATCTCTGGTTGTACATCTATATTGTGAAGAACAATAGAATAATTAACGTTATTTAGTGAGAGAAAATATGAGCTCGCGAATTGAGCAAAATTTAACGGTATCACTTTGATTCGGACTATTACTGTTGTGTTTTGCATAAAGGTTGTGACTGGTTTGAAATAGCAACAAAGCAACATATGCTCACCCAGGTGGGATGTTGTCAATATCACACCAAAGTGCAGCTTTAGGCAATGTCTGCGCCTGAGCTTTGCACATCGTGTTTGCATAAGCTAAGCGTAGTGGGTACAGTGTAACGTTCTGGCTGTTTTTTCCTCATTGTTACTGGGTAAACAGGCACCAATTTTCCGCTTGTTATTGAAGAATAATTGTCCGATTTTTCACAGTGTAGATGGTGCCTGTTTGCCCATTAACAACATTGTTCTGTTTGTCCCTGTTTTGCGTTATCATAACGCGCATGCCATAATATACATTAGTGTTGATTCCGTGTTCATTGTTATCAAATGTAACTGTGGCAACAGGTTGTGTGTTGGCAAATAAAGTAGCAACGACTAAGTTATTGATTTGTTGCGCAGCCTTGTTCGTATAAGTTAACACAGTAATATCAGGGTTTGCCTGGAACATTTGCATGATGCAATTTGAATTGGTTACACCATCGGGACATATAACCCTTTGTGCTTGAATTTCATCTAGTATAGTTTGTGTTGGTATCCAGTGACGAATATTATTTTAAAATTTTAAGTATTCGTTGTCCCCTACACGGTGTTGTTCAGTTAACTGGAAATGGTTTGTAGATGTAACAAAGTTAGGATTATTTAGCGGATTGCAAACAGGAACAATACGTTTTCCGTCATTGGTAAATGGCTGCTGCTGCGCTCCATCACCACAAACTAAGAGAACTGGACGAAACAACAATTTTGAAACTGTCATCAGTTATCAAAATTCCCAGTTATCAAAGTTGGTCTTTGCCATGCAATGGTGGACTGAAATGGGAAGGCTGATCAGCGTGTGTAATGTTAATGCCACAAGCGTTTTCTGCGTGAGTTTCGTCTGAGTATTCGTCTAATGATCTATGCGATAGTATTGGCGTCTTTGGAAAACAGCATTTAATGCTTTAATGAATTACTCCTAAAACAGTATTAAACTTTACTAGGAGGATTTAACTAATTAACACATATAATTATTATATGCCTGAGAACTGCTGCTTGTTTTGCGTCCAGTAGTGCGTGTTCCTGTAATGGCATGTGTGGATTTAGAAACTGAATTGGATGAACTATTTGCATTTGAGTTAAGTAAAACATATCACACAAAGACCTGAATATACGTTGCTATTGTTTTCATATGTGTGTCTTTATGGCATTGTAGAGTTAAAAAAGAGGTAAATTGTTCTTGGTTAGTCCAGAGGTTTGGAAAATTATGGACAGCTTGTTCAAAAGATTGCAGTGTTGTTGTGGGATGTTTTCATGATTTGGATGGCGAGTTGCTGCCACATTACGATGAGGTAAATGCAATAGCGTATACTGAAAAAATACTCCTTGTTAAATATGGAATAAGTTCTCGCTCCACGCAATGTTGAACCTTCTTTGTTTGGCTTCAGAGTAGCTTTTGTATGATCAACATGCCTAAGCCATTGGAGAAGTGTTAATTGCTCGAATTCAGGCCGTCTTTGGCAATATTTTTGGACTATTTTGTCTTCGGAGACTTTGTCACTCGTAGGAACAGTGTATCTTTTCGTTCTACTACATGACCATGCAATCTTTGTTGAGGAAAGATAAAACCACATTTCGGTCTCAGCGGGCTGCTTATAGATATCGTATTGCAGCCTGCCTACCTTACAGTTTATAGGAGTGTAGACCGTCAATATGTGTGTCGTCATGAAACTTAGTAACATATGAACTTACATAGCCTAACAACGTGGTTATGCCATCTGTGGTTTGATAATCCATCCAACTCTTAAGGGCCAAATAATTTTTCTTATTTCTAGAAAATAATTCTTGGGCAACTCAGAATGATTTTCTAGAAATAAGAAAAAGTTTCAGCAAGTTTATACATGCCATAGGCATTATAAAGTTAAGTTAATGAAACAAGCATTCGGATAAAAAGGTAAAGTTGTGCAAAGTCCGTTTATCTTTGAACAATTACATCAGGCCAGGTACAAAAGTCAGCCTTTGAAACGCGTGACCATACACGTGTAAAGCGCCAGGCAAGTAACAATTAACCATTGTCAAACACTTCCTCTCTTGCGGCGAAAAAGTTTGATTTAAATTCCACCCATCCCACCCTTCAATGATTTTGCACCACTTTATCATAGTTTATATATATATACCGGTATATAAAATATATGGCCCCAAGACACTTCACGCATGTCTGGATGCGCATGTGTCTGAGTATTGTACCACATGCGCTTGGTGAGGGCAAGAGTATGGTGTATAAATACGAAGTCACTCGCATCTAGACTGCGTTACAAGCTGCACTGACGAGCCGTTGAACGGCGAAACATGCATGTCTGCAGATTTGACTATATATATATATATATATATATATATATATATATATGTAATATATACAAACCGCACAAGAGGTCTTTATCAGATTTAAAACATCGAGGCGCAGCCGAGTGTTTTAGATCTGATAAAGGCCAAACTGTAAGGTTTGTATATGACTTCTAAAATTACTCGTTTTGTACGCTCACTGGCGTTGGAATTTTGAAGATTGATGTTATAGACGGCCGGCCAGCTTCGAAAAAAGTGACTGTCCATGGCATTTTTTTGTTAGAAGCAGGAAACCACACCAAATGTCATTGGAGTATGTTCACTTTGACGGTGAAAGTGGTTGCCTTCCGTAATTTTTCTATTTATGTACCGAAATTGGAAGGTTTTTATAACGACATTTTGATAGATGGGAATCCATTTAAAAGCAATTTTCGATATCATGAATTTATTGTAATTGGTTCACTACCTAATTAGCATGTGCAAATTCCTCCTTTTCTTAATTGTCATAACTCAAAGTGACATGCTAATGGTATTACTATTACACTTGTTAAAATACCTGTATGGAGGCGAGTTTCAAAATAAGGATGGATTTATTAGGACGAGTGGTTACCCCAAGGCTTAAATTCGTAAATTACTGCGTTTAATTTCGAATATTTACTGATTTTGAAGGTCTATGTGTTGTAGTAAAAGTACGTGTTCGCGCCAATATGCTGTTTTTCAACCATTTACACGCCAAAACTCGACTGGCTCAACAGAAATATATTGTGTTACACGGGTGGCAACCGGGCGTGTAATACTGATTCGTATGTAATCTAAACATATGTGATTGTTGCCTGTCTGTAACACAACAAAAACATATTGTTGTGGCTTCTTTTTGAAAGGTCGTGTTTTGATGTATTTGCGCCATGTTTCTTATTAGCATATCATTTTGAATTATACGAAAGAATATTACCCGAGCTTTACAAATGTTAATTAGATAGTCAGCCAATTAAAATAAAACACTAATATAAAATACAGCATTCGACAAAAATCCCATCCTTCGAAATGTTTTAGGAAAAACCTTCAAATTTTAGCACATAAATAAAAAATTACGATTGGCAACCACTCTCACCCTCAAAGTAAACACTATCCCAAGACATTTTGCGTAGTTTCATGCTTCTATAAAAAAAATGCCATCGACAGTGTTTTCTAGACACCTTTTTCAAGCTTGGCCGGCCGTCTATTATCTACGCTGTAAAAATTGAAGGAGAAAATTTGAGCAAGTCTATATCAAATATATAGATCCGCTACGGGTCATGAGTTTCCTTTGTATTTTGCCTATGAATAATTAATGAATTTTAGATCTGTATATAGCATTTTGTTATACTGTGTCATGGGCCATTATCAAGAATCTCATGGACTGCAATGGGTGCAGTGTTAACTGAATTATGGAGAGTTCCTAGTTAATTATGTTACTTATGTCCATGTTCTGTAATGCATATTATAAATTAGAATTGACTTTGCAAGTCTGTTTTGACTTTGGGGGATGGAGTGCTCCCAAAGGTCACCCTCAACCCCATAGACTCACAAATCGATGTACTATACAGTTGAAATATTAGATTAAAGTAGATGTCTAACATGGGGACCATTACCCCCTGAGGATATTAATTGCACCAGAGTCCAACATGGGGACCAATACCCCTTGAGGACATCAATTACACTAGAGTCCAACATGGCGACCAATACCCCCTGAGGGCATTAATCGCACCAGAGTCCAACATGGGGACCACTACCCCCTGAGGACATTAATTGCACCAGAGTCCAACACGGGGACCAATACCCCCTGAGGACATCAATTACATTAGAGTCCAACGTGGGGACCAATACCCCCTGAGGACATTAATTGCACCAGAGTCCAACATGGGGACCAATACCCCCTGAGGACATTAATTGCACTAGAGTCCAACATGGGGACCAATACCACCTGAGGACATCAATTACACTAGAGTCCAACATGGGGACCAATACCCCCTGAGGACATTAATTGTACTGGAGTCCAACATGGGGACCAATACCCCCTGAGGACATTAATTGTACTGGAGTCCAACATGGGGACCACTACCCCCTGAGGACATTAATTAGTTTAAACAATGAGTCTGTGGGGTGACGCTTTGGCCTCAGTTTAAAGTATAATCGGAGTATTTTTCCCAAACAACCCTTCTCCCACAACATTGTGTGTACTTATTGTCTCTGAATTGTTTTAAAAATTAACTAACCGAATTGGAGCATTAATAAAGCGTTTTCTTGAAATAAGAAATATATTCTTAATAAGAACATTTTACTTACTCACGGGACAAAACTTGAATTGAAATCTCGCTAAGAAAATAATTCTAGTTTATCCGGTGTGGGATGAAACTAAAATAATTTTTCAGTTTGGTAGCTACAAAAAACAATAAAGAAAAAACAATTAGAATGTTTTAATGTTTTTCGAACCTCTTCAACAACCTATAAATATTGATCGAGACCATTAAAATGTGAATGTTAGTATGTAACATATGTGAACCCAGACTTGTTCAAAGGTAGAATTGTTCTAGAAGAAAGAAAATTCTTGTAATAATGAAATAAATGGATTTCATTAACCACATGGCACATTCTGTATTTATTGAAAGCATAATAACTTACTTCAGTTACATCCTTAAAGCAATAATATCTCTCAAGAACTTTAGCCGGCCGCAAGGATCTTGGCGTCTCCTCCACAAATTTTCTCCTCGGTTTAAAGTCCAGGTTTAAATATTGGTTGATAACTGCTTTGTTCGGCTTCTTTTTCTTCTGCTCTTTCTGAAGTGCACTATAATGCCTTTCAGAGATATCCTGTGATGGCGGTCCTGTGTCCTCATGGTTTGTTTCCTTTTGGCCATGCTTTTACATTTGATCTTGGACATTTACTTTAATAAATAAAGAAATTTCTGGCTATAATATTTGTGTAGGATCACCTTTGGGATGTATTATTATATTATATTATGTTATGGGATTTACCTGACTGTATAATATAACATTATACATACATAGCCTAACCACATTCTTTTGGAAACAGACAGAATTAAATTTATGTAAGACTGAATAAAATTCAAAGGAAATTCAGTCGAGGCTATGTGTGTTTAATGCTGCAAATTGTCTTTTCAGAGTGAGAAAGACTGCACTACCAATCTGCCCAAAACTAAGGTAGCAATGAAACTCCGGGTGTGACTCGGGAGCAGATCCCCCTGATGACGAGCTTTAGCGTTTGCCAGTAACTTCAGGTTTAGATAGGTAACTCCAGTGCCTCCAAATTATTTTTAGTGGCTCCAAATTATTTTTAGTTCCCCCAAATTATTTTTAGTGCCCCCAAATTATTTTTGGAGTTAACCTGTCAACTCCAGAATTCTTGATTGAACCAAGTTTAAAGCTGACATTTAAATTTTGGAGTTTGTGTATATAGCTCCATAGCTCCCTAACTTCATTAACACCACCACAAAACATGTTTTTGTTCATTACTCTGGATTCAAGTAAATTATTGTGTTTTTTCATTGGGGTGATCTAAATGTTGTTCCTAAATCTATACTTGAGGGATGATACCATTAGCCAACTAATCAACATAAATCCACTAGTAAATTACAGATACTTGTTAGAAATACACACCTGGCTCAGGAACATCTTTCTTTAGACGCTTAATGCCTCTTGAAGGAACTTTTCCTTGGGGTCGCTTTGGTGGTCTTGAGTTGTACATGCGCATGTTGAGTCTATTCAAGACAAAAAGCTGCAACATTGCAATTCTCAATAAGGCACTAGGTGGGCCTAAAATAGATATATAAAACAGTTAGATGGGCAACCATGAGACAAATATGTTCCCGATACAAAATGTATACTTACATGTAAATTGTTTCTTTGATACTCATTCAAACCCTGTGACTCGTCCTCTGAAACACTTGAAACAGTCTTCTCCAGTTTCCCCTTGAACTTGGATTTTCTTTAAACAAGGATATCTACGGATATCTTGTAACTCAGAGTTGTTTGGTTCCCTTGGAATGGGCAATCAATGCAACTCCGATCTAATGTTTGACAATTGAGATCTCATTAATCTGCTGAACCACTCCGCAGATAGCCCACTGTCACAGTACACAACAAAGGCTGGAGATGGTTGGGATTTCACCAATCTCTCCGGTCCTCCTCTAAGAAATATGCCGATGTCCCATGTATGAAAAGATTCGATGTGAGAAATGGATGTTCTATCAGTGGAAGACGCCGACGCTGGAGCACCGGAGACGCACATTGACGTCAGCATCTTTTGCATGGAGGTTGCGGTCTTGGCCGTTTTGAACTGTACTGCCTCGGGACTCTCGTCTACTAATTTTGTACTGTATTGTTGAGGGTTCGTCACCAACCCGCGCATTTCTCTTAGCTGTGCGATGAACACGAACAACGCAGCTGATTCTTGCATCCAACGACTGAGAGACGTGTCAAGGTCATGATTAGCGAAACACCACCGCATCACTTGATAAACGTCTTCTTCGATTGGGTTTGACGATTTGTCTTTTTTGAGTCCAAATTTGCCAAGTTCTGCAAAACTGGAGTGATGAGACTGTCAAAATTAGTGCGCATTGTGCCATCAATTAAGTCACTCTCTTTGAATATTTCCCAATTTGCACGTAAAGCCTGAGCCGCTTCACTCATGGCGATTTTCGGCCTCGTCGTCCATTCCCAGTTTTTTGCGTTGAGTTTTTCTAGGAAATCCTGCTGGTTGTAGTGGAGTTGTGCATCGTAGGGTCGAAGAAAATAATGGTGAAAATGTTTGAAGAAAGTGACTTTATTCGGAGATCATCGCATTACGTGGGCGAAGGTACCACTCATGAGACTGTGTTGGCTCTTTTATTCAATTCTCCCTGGTCATGTGCTGCGTGAGATCTTCCATATGGTTGTAGGAAGTTTCCGGGGAACTGGTTAAAATATCCTACTGATTTTGGTTTATCAGCGGTTGCTTTAGCTTGTTTTTACATCTGTGGGGTAAACATGGAAAGGATGAAGGTGTTATTTTACGTTGTTAATATCGACACAAGTTATCTATTACCACCTGTTACATACCTGTACGGGAGTGGTAGTATGGAACCAGGGTGGGAAGGGTTGGGATTTACAACAGAAGCTAGTTTCACAAGGTAATAATAATAATAATAATAATAATAATAAAAATACTAATAATACTAATAATAATAATAATAACTTTATTTACCCACGGTACTATTTCACTATAAGGTTAAGAATATTTACAAAGTCGAAAAGTGATCTTCCAATAGGGCGTGCACATTAGATATACAAAAGAAATATATTACAACAATGGAATTAATTATTAAAGCTTATATGAAGTAGAAGTTAGAAATAGCATGCTAAATTACACACTATTTGAAGCTAAATTACTTTTGAAAGATGTTAACGTACCCAATCTTTTCAGATTAGGTGGTAAATTGTTCCAAGCCACTGCGCCTCTATATGAAAACGATTTTTTACAAAAGTTTGTATTTGGCTTCGGAGGCACAAAATTGAAATTGGCCTGTCTAGTTTCATAACCATGTACCATACTTGTTTTGGTAAATAGGTCGATTAGATAGTCGGGTACCATGTTATTATTTACCTGATACATTATGGTACATAATTGATTGTTTCCTCTTACACTGAGATTTGATTTTAGAATAACTTTTGGAAATAAAAACATTTTCAAACTTATAAAAACATTTGGGATACTTGTAAAGCGCTATTGAGCTTTTGGAAATAGCGCAATATAAATTGTATTATTATTATTATTCTTGGTAACAGAGCGGTCGATTGTTCATGAAACATTCGATGTCCAGTAAAAGTTCTTCATATTTCCTCGGAACGAAGGTTGGGCGATAACCCGGTACTCGACTACTCACTCTTAACAGTCCGTCATCATCTTCCATCAAGTCGACGTTGGGAATCATTGTGACGTTCTTTTGAACATGACGCAACCACAACTTCTCTGCCTCCACGATCTCTTCCGTAGTCAAGCACCCACTACGTTTCTCTCCTTTTGCGTTCTTTGTAAATCTGGTCATGTAGGATGTGGCGCGTAGAAGCTTTCGGTAGCTAAACGTTTTACGCATCTTGTCGATTATCTCTTGATCTTAATCAACCTCGGTCAGGGTCAGGGTACTTGGAGTGATTTTCTCTTCAACCACTGCACGGCTCTCAGGAAGAGCATTTTGTAAATGAGATTCCGTGTTTTAAATAAAGTTCATACATACATGCATACATTCTTTGGTCTCGGAGATTTCTGGTTGTTTTGGCCATTGATCACGGGAAGAAAGCCATACAGGGCCCTTGAACCACAGGTCTGCAAGCTTACCTTGCATTGATCCATGTCACTCAGGTTGTCTTTCATTGGAACATAAGCCATTTCACTTCACTCATTTCGGTTATCTGTTTCACACGATTTCGCACGAAAACCGACCATGTCCCCCTGTTAGCAAGCCAGTGCAGCAAGGTGACGCTGTCTACCCAGTTGTTTACAGTCTGTATGTTAATGTTTTCCAGCGCTTTGATCACATTGCTGTGTAACTTAGCGAGTGTTAACGCACCAACAAGTTCCAACATAACAGTAATTAGTAAATATATTAAAGGAAATATGACTCAATTAAACATGTTTCTCTTTGCTACTGTACGATTAAACCACATTGTTTTCTCCTTTTTAGTGTTCATTAATGATCCAAGCACATTATATACTAAAATTCACCGGTAATTAAATTAAACACACGCCAAATTTGTGGGAGAACGGGTTCGGGGTGAAGACTGAAGTGAACCAATATTTATACTCTGGTCAACCCAAAGACTCATTCTAGCCTTATGTTTTCATCCCGCGGGTGTATACATGAGACCCGCTAGGAGAGACTAAATGCCCTAGGGGTAAAAACCCCGATAGAGCCCTGCCATCAAGGTTGCGACCCTCTCCGACATTACCTGAACCAATGGGTGATAATCCTTGGACAGTCTTACGATTCGACTGATTATATTTCCATGAAATAATCTGAGTCTATGGGCAATGAAGTTGACCATTTGGAACACTTCAACCCCGAACCAAAGCTTTATTCAACATCAACAAGTTTAGATATATACAACATGATCATTGATTCACAGCAATAAAATTGTTCGTGTTTTCCTCTTGGATTTATTATCCAGCATAACTAAAGCAAGACCACATCCAGCATAACGACACACCAAGAACATTTCCAGCGATACGATAGAATTGATCGTTTGTTCCTCTTGGATTACCCTGCATGAAAATAACTATATAATGAGATAGATAAATATATCGTCCATTAGATTAGTTCCTCCAACATGTAAAATAGAAGGGTGGGTGGGTGGAAATTTTTATTCTTGCAGAATTTCGTGTTTATTCAGTTGAAACATTCGGCAAAGTGACACGCTTGACGTTATATAGCGCGCTTTACATATGGTCATTGAAATATGATTGGCAATAGAGTCATTCGATTGGCTGAGCAAATTGCATTCGTATTGCACGTGTCCGGACAACTTTGAACTTTGATCAGAGATATTTTTTTGTGAATTTAGTGGGTGTTGACAGGCTTTTCCCACTTGTTGTATAGCAAAACAAACCTCAAGTTAATGTGTTGTCTCATTAACTTAAATTTATACATTGTGATCTATAAATTGGCTTTAATGATCCAAGCACATTATATACTAAAATTCACCGGTAATTAAATTAAACACACGCCAAATTTGTGGGAGAACGGGTTCGGGGTGAAGACTGAAGTGAACCAATATTTATACTCTAGTCAACCCAAAGACTCATTCTAGCCTTATGTTTTCATCCCGCGGTGTATACATGAGACCCGCTAGGAGAGACTAAATGCCCTAGGGGTAAAAACCCCGATAGAGCCCTGCCATCAAGGTTGCGACCCTCTCCGACATTACCTGAACCAATGGGTGATAATCCCCTTGGACAGTCCTTACGATTCGACTGATTATATTTCCATGAAATAATCTGAGTCTATGGGCAATGAAGTTGACCATTTGGAACACTTCAACCCCACAAATACACTGCAGTGTATTCCCATAGACGAAGAAACCCATCTCCCACAAAGCTGTAGTCATAGAGAAGACAGCTTTTGCCTGATGATAGTTGACTTCCATTTGAGCATTACCATCACTCATACTACAGCTGAGATGTCAGGAGGCCAGGAAAACCTGCAGTACAGGAAACCTGGATGGGGCCCAAGACATACAGCAGCTCCCCCACGAAGCTTTTTATCTCACAAATTCATAATTGGAGTGTTGGTAACACGACCAACAGAGCTGACTAACAAGGCATGTTTGTTTTGTTATTTTCTATTTTATTTAATTATTTATTTTTTAATTCATCTGACGTAAAGTCTGGTATATGTAACTCGGAGCTATACGATAAAAGGTCTCTACATTTGAACAGCAACAGGTTCAGTATACAGAGAATGTGATTGAATAATTGAATTACATACATTAACAAGCAAACAGATTTGTGTATCCTATATAAGGTTCATTTGACCCCCGATTATCCAAGATTTGTTTTCTAAAGGTTAACATTAAATTGGCACCAACTATATTTCCCTAAACTGTGATAACAGTGGTGTATGTAGTATATCGACTCAAGCTTGAACACAACAGTGAAAGCAGTCACATGCATGTTGAGATTTGCACGAGCTAATACGAAATATTATCTGAACGTAGTCTACAATGTTGGTAGTACTATGTAGTATATAAAGAAATTGCAATCTGAAAATAAAATATAATTAACTGCCACATTATTTCCGTGATATCTTTTAGTAACTTTGACAACAAGCTTAGCCTTTGACTTAACTGCATATACCAATAGAATCAAGTAGGTTAATATACAGTGGTGGACATTTGGTGAAATATTGGGGTACTGACTTAGGTTGCCAACATACAGCCACCCTTTTGTTGCTGCAAATCTGAGTTCTTAAAACCTTTCGGCCTAAATTACACGAAAATTTTAATTAAATTATAGCCTATCAAGGCTTTCCTGGTCGTTGAAAATCATTGATGTAACTTTCTTACATACAGTTAATCAGCTATAATTCAAAGACTTTGACCTTGCTGTCAGTAGAAGTGGTACCTACCAGGAACTAGATATATTGACAATGAGACAATGCCAGTGCGACATATACTGCTCAAATTGGACATACCGTCCTGTTAACCCAAATTATATAATTATAATGGCAAGATGGCAATAATCCTGACTAATAGACGTTCACGTGAACATACGCCAACGCACGCTCGAGTGCACGTGTCATAATTCCGAACCAAATTTTGACAACTGAACACTGAACTATATTTTATCGCAGTATTTAATATTCATTAACAAAATAGGTGTTGCCGATTTAACGATAATGGTATTCGTTTCTATAGCCGTAAAATTTTACGGTAAATACAAATATTTTCAGGCCTCGAGACAAGGATTAAACTTTGGACATCAATATAACAATAGGATATATTACAGAGATATATAATGTTATAATTTATACATATATGGTACCAGAATACTATGATATCGAATGGCAATTGAGAGATATACTAAAATTGGTTGAAAAGAAATATACCATTCGTTTGAGTCAGTTGCTGGCAATACTTACGACGCCCCGCATGGGCCACATGCGAGGCAACCAATTGTGTTATATTCAGCACGTCGTGTTCGTCGGATCTGTTGACTGGTTGGCGTCTGTCCGTACTAACTTTATAGCGGAATTGAGCTGGCATATTTCTTGGACCATGGGAGGAATAATACCACAACTGTCATGCTTGCTCTGCATCAGTGAGTTCTGATTGTAGATATAAAACCACGTCGTTATTCGCCATGCTGCCCGTCGTTCGTATTAATCTTGTTGGGTCTTGTTCTTGTGCCGAAGGAGGTCTCGCATCGACATATTTAGCATTCGAATCGCCTAAGTTCTCGCACCGTCCATAACGCCGTCCAAAGCACTTCGCATATTATGTAAATTTTTATTCTTGCAGAATTTCGTGTTTATTCAGTTGAAACATTCGGCAAAGTGACACGCTTGACGTTATATAGCGCGCTTTACATATGGTCATTGAAATATGATTGGCAATAGAGTCATTCGATTGGCTGAGCAAATTGCATTCGTATTGCACGTGTCCGGACAACTTTGAACTTTGATCAGAGATATTTTGTTGTGAATTTAGTGGGTGTTGACAGGCTTTTCCCACTTGTTGTATAGCAAAACAAACCTCAAGTTAATGTGTTGTCTCATTAACTTAAATTTATACATTGTGATCTATAAATTGGCTTTTATTCCGTGAGGATTGCCTGTTCTCAATTAAATGAACCTGTATATAACAACAACGCAATATTTAAAAGGCAACATCCATGTGTAAAAGTTTGTTATTGTCCTATTTTGTTTGGAACTTGTTTTTTCTTTTCTCTTTTGCAGAAATTGGTTTAAAAGCTCCTCCTCGGCGCTTGCCTCGTCCTTTCCTCGCTTTCTCTTTTTGCTCTCAGGAGGCGCTGTTAAAGGTTTTTTCCCTTCAGCTTTTGTCATCTCTTTTTTTCACTCTTCTCAGGCGATGTTAATCTTATCTTCTTCGTTGTCTTTTGCGCCTTTTGCTCTTTTGTGGGCATAGTTGGCTGGATAGGTGTTTTTGAAGTTCCTGGTTCGGTTGCCATGGCTTTTGGTGGGGGTGATGGATGTTTACGTACTTTGGTCGATACCGTACGTTTAGCCGATTTGTGTGATTGCTTCTTTTTTTCTTGGCAAAACTTGTAGAAGCGCCATTGCTTGATGAATCTGTGGTGGATGAGTGTGACTGTGACGGATCTGATACAGATGATTGACTGTTTGAAACAGACAAGTCTTCATCTGATGTACTTGAAGACTCTGGTCCACTTTCGCTTCGCTGTGACGACTTGGATAGACTTTGTAATTTCTTCATCAAACTTCGTTTCGACGGGGAGGAAGAAGAGTGGAAATCCGAGGAGGCATCCTTCGATCCACTATTGCACATGGTGATTAGCATTTCTTTTGGGGCTTTCAAATCTTTTTTCTTCTTGAAGTTCTGACATGGCTTGTTTCACATACCAGGCGATCTGCGTAGCCTTCCGGATCGGATAGATTGTTTTGCGCTACCATGTAATGAATTGACATTAGGAACATTGCTCCACCGATTTTTAAGTGTTCCTTCATGAGCTGGTCAATTCCGGAATCTTCATCATACACCATTGTTAGAATCTTTGTCACGACTTCCTCGTCAGGTTTACCATCAGTTTTGGTGTTGAGACGATCCATTGGTGCGAGGTATCTCTCAAATTTCTTCAGAGATCGTTTCATGCTGTTTGTATCGAATTGCGGCCACTCGAGGTTGTTTAACAGAGCGATGTTTTCATGCATGGTCTGACAGAATTCAGACATTGCAAAATGTGGTCTGAGAAGCAATTCACAACAATTCGGCCAGGTTCGTTTGACCAACGTGGTATCACTTGGCGTATCGTTGGTCTCGCCGTAGGGCCTGAGGAAATTCCCAGGGAAATGAAAGAAGAAACCGAAGCCTTTCGGTTTTTCCGGTGTGCTTTTGGTGTACTTTTTTGCCTAAACATCTGAAAATAAAAAATATATACTTATAATCATATGGTATACACGACAGATTTGTTGTTGTGTCCTGACTTGTTGGTCTTGTACATGTCTAATGTATGGGATTATACTTTACAGGGTTTCAAACGGTGTTTGCATACGCATAGCGCAAAGGGTAAAGTGTTAATTTAACACCATCTTTGTTCATTGTCACTGGATATATAACGACAATTATATTATCGTATTGTTTTGAACTGTATACACGGTTCCAATTTGACCATTCACAACGCCATTTTTCTTGTCCCTGTTTTGTGTAATAACAAGCCTGGAGCCTTTAAAAATACTACACAATATTGCGAAGAAGGTGCTAAGCCGTCACAAAGATTAAAGTTGCTAATATTATTATCTTGGAGCCATTCCTAAAATAGAGCGCGAAAAGTAGGCAATGGGGTACGAGGTGTGGTTTGGATAATTATAAATGCCACATAATTATATTTGCTACACAAGCCAAAGTCATTCAACTACAACTGTGCCGGTGAACGGATCAACATTCAATTTCACCCACCTCCTCCCCGGACCTCCTAATTAATAAGTATCATATATAACAATCTCGAATATTCATAAGAACTCAAACTTATAACTACGAGTATATATCTATCCATTTATATATTCATATATGTAACAATATAGCAGAAAGATTGGCGATAATTTGCCTCCACCCTTTTCTGGGCAAAATCATTAGTATTTTCAAACATATATGTTACTAAATATTGTTTTATTAATTTCAATAAATCGGCTAGGAGAAATGTTACTCCTAGCCAAATTATCCCAAAACTGTCTTGTTATTTGTTGTTTCATAAATACCCAGAAAACAAAGCTGCGGAAAAATTGGCGGTGGGTAGTTTGCAATATGTGAATCACATTACATAAATATACAAAAATATAAAGTTGATATTTTATAGAACGTTAACAAAAACAATCTTTATTTACATTTTTTAACTTTTTTGTCTTTTTTCTGTACATTTATATTTTTTCCCTAATTTTTTAACGTTTTTTTCGTTCTATTTTTTCTTAGCGAAAAATGTTTTACGATATATACAAAAATATAAACTTTTGAGGTTTACAACGTGAGCAAAACAATCTTCAATTTCTTTTTTTCGATGAAGGCGTTTAGTTGTTCCTCTTGTGTGCTGACTTCCTGTGACTTTCTTTCCTTCGATGGTGACGGTTGTGGCTGAGCAGATGTTGATCGAGTGTTCATCAGATGAACAGTCTGATGAAGTGGAAGTTGGAGACAAATACCTAGCTTGGGCTTTCTTTCCAAGTAAGTTGAGGTCCTTTAACAGATTTTTCTTCGATGGAGATGTCGTATGCGAGGATGTCATATGTTTTGCTTTGGCAACGCACATGGTGGTCAATATTTCCTTCATCGTTGGTAAAATTGGCCATGGTTTTTTTACTGAGTATTGGCGACATCTTATCTCGGAAGAAGGTCAGGTTTTCCGACATTGTGGCACAGAATTCTGGTCTGACGAGCCAATCGCAGGACACCGGGTTTGTTCTCTCCTCTAATGTTTCCGGAGTTGGAGGGTTGCTGGCCAGGCCGTACGGTCAGAAATTGGAGGGGAAGTGATTGAAGTAGGGTACAGGTTTTGCATTCTCTGGCATGCTGACACTGTTTTTTTTTGCTTCAGCATCTGAAAAGAAATAAGATATATCTTATTCTTTGTACTTTCTCAAGATCATCACTCAGGAATGATGAAATAAGTGTACGCCTCACAGCAGCACAGTATTCTAAAACGGAACGTATCAATGATACATAAACAGGAAGCAAATCACCAACAGGCACCTCATTGTATTTCAATACCCGAAGAGTATGAAGTCGTTTCGAAGCTTTCGATATCAAACCACAATGAATATATTGCATTTCAGATCGAATTGTACGCGCTCTATAGGTTTTCGGTCAATTTCTAACACAGGTGCATCACAGTTATCAGAGTGTCTACATTTTTAGTGCAAAGTTTTTAACTTTGCAGTATTGTGATGAGGGGCGAAAATTCACACGAGCGATACATAGATACATCATAGTGTAAACTTTCCGGGGGGTGTTTACGAAGATTCTCTATTAATACCGTATCTGTTAAACTTTGGGGTTGAAACTTTTTAAAGCACTTTCAAGTTATCTTATAGCTCAATTCGGTTGTATTCATGCAGTGTTTAATTAGATTTACGAACAACATTTGGGTTGTGGTATTAAACGTCTACATCATAACAATCGTTTTATATATAATATTGGGTTGCTAACTCCCCCGGTAGCTATGAACACGTGCGTTCAAGTCCACTGATCTAATAATATCACGGAACGAAAATACGAAATATTTACCGCAACAATGGTGGCAGCTGGGAGTGGGAATGTGATGGAAATACGATCAAATTTATAAATAAACGTTTCATTTTGGCCTTTTGGATTAGTAGTGCGTTTTGTCATTTATATATTCAATAGACTGAATGGGTCGAATATTCATTATTGCAATATTTTTATAAATTCCTAAGCGTAAGTTTCGCCTCAAACATGTCAGATATACAAGATTCAAGAGTCAAGACCCGATGAGATGATTGAGATCCCTTTGGCCTTTAATACCGTAAATATCGAATATGTTAGTTATAGTATACAGCATTGGTTTTACCAGCGATCTAAGGTAAGTCGACTTGCGTACAATTTATACACATTAATATGGCTACTGTATTGTTTCTGGCGAATTTTATAGATAGTAGAATTTGCTATACTCTGTCCGTAGACTCGAAGAGTGTAATTTGTAGAGTCACCAGAGTGTAGTATGAACTGCATAATTTTGAAATATGACATTTGTTATGCAATATTAATAGAACAAACAAATTATATTTCCTTTATAATTCTTCGTTCTGAACCTCTGGTATAAAGGTATTGGGCAATTTCCATTTTAAAATTCTTCACATCTCTGTTGACGGGCCAGTTGTTTACAAATGCGAATGGCATTTTGGTGAGGAGCGTCTGTATATTATATAACTATGACGTATGATGCATTCTATATACTTTCTAGTTTCGCTTAGCCTTTATTTTAGTAGTCTGTGTACAACCGTACTCTCGAAATTTTATATATACAATGAAATAATAAATAAATAGAATTTGAAGTAATCGAGGTTGAGTTGACATATTTGTTTTATTATAACATATCGTTTGAACTTAATTATTAAATAAAAGTAAAACTAATCAAATATTGCAACCGTAAACAAAAGACAATTTTATCTGCTTACTATATAATATATTGGCAAAAACATAAATCACTCATCGCGAATTTAGAATTACAAATGATGAAATGTGACAAGCTTTTCATTGACAAGTGTACTTGTTGAAAAACTGGCATGCTAGCTTTTCAAAAGCTTGTCACATTTCATCAATTTTCAATGGCAAATAAAAATAGTAAAGGTATAAATAATTGCCAAATAAAATTGCTCGTGTAAATACGTAATATGCAAATATCAACACAACACAACACAACACAACACAACAACATGGATGCACAACAATTACGTACGCACTATAAACCATGTAACATAGCGTTTGTCTTTTAAAACTTTGCACTATCCTTGGATCACTAGTTAACTTTATGATCTAAACTTGAGTTTGGTGACAAATATCATTTGCCTGTTCCCATAACCGTCAATAGATTTCAAGTTGACCTCCATTTGTAGCACCATATGAAACACTTCACTGAAACCCACCTATTGTCATCAATATCTTGAACATGAATATTAGGACAACTATTCTATTTCTTTCCGTTAACAATTTTAAACCCTTTTGGAAGGCAAATCACGCCAAACACCACAGTTTGTATCATAACTAATCAATTTCTGCAGAATCGTATGCCCAATGTAAAATCTGAAAATCACCATTGTTTCTCTTTGCTGCACGCTATTGCTAACAGTTTCTGCTGGATCAAATATTCTGGCCATGATACCTGGGATAATTTTCGTAGGTCTTTTTAATATATATTAATTATTATTATTTAACAAATGTGGCTTTATGCTTTTTAACGTATTCTAGAATCAACCGTCGTTAAACTCCACAGTTGCAAGTTTAATCGTTTCATTCGATCTGCGATTTTTTACAAAGTGCAATACTTTTCTAAGCAAAAATGCTTTAGCGTTTGATCATTTAAATTTTTTAAACTCTTTTACTATCTCAGAAGATTTGAATAGAGCCATTACGATTTAAAATATATGAAATAGAAAATCTCAATCTATTTTAGAAAGCGTTATATATATTACAACAAGAATGGGCAAACAAAACAAAAATGTCGTCCTATAAAACCAAACTTTCAGTCATTCAAATAACTTCTGATTCAATTACCAATCTCGTAAGCCTGATTTACCTTATAGCAACCTCATACCTGCATAATATATACGTACAGTTATAACACCAGCAGTTTGGAAGCAGTGCATGTTTATACATTGATAATTGTAATACGCCTGGAGTTTTATGTAAACCGGGTTTTATCATGTATTTTTGATTCGATCATTTGACGTATATTTAACAACGCATAAAAAGGTAAAAATGTCATAAAGGAAAAGCGTGTGTACGTGTGAAGTGAGTCCTTTACAAGAACTTATCTCCTCATGTTAATAAATTATATTTTTTATGCTTTAAACAGGTGGGAGTGTTTTTCGTGTTTTGACTTGACATGGATAAGTTAGCAATTTCTGACAAAAGCTAAAAAGTAAATTTTGATTTTGTATACTTTGTGAACAAGGATTTTGCAATTATACATATTGACTGATGACAGAAGTTCTTTCTAATCATGATCACTTCCAGTCAAAATATGACGAACACCTCTACTTTTCTATATAGAACACCATCTGGTGCAGATAATAATCTGGTATGGTGCAGATAATCTCGTTTGGATTTTTATCAAAAATTGTACCTTATATACTAGTAACTTAAATTATGTTACTGTACATTCTTGTCAATGTATTATAATAGCCCTTCATAGTTATAAGTTCATTATCTTATTTATACAGGGAGTATCAAAAAAAGGTAATCCAATGCTCTCGTGCGTTCAATATTGCGTGCGATCATATTTGTTAAGATTAGGGTTTTAACTTTTAATTTGACACCTTTTTGTATCATTCCAAGAAGAAATGACCAAATACTAGCCTGCTAAATTCGGCGGTCGAAAATACCTTTTACCAATTCTGTGCATATTTTAAGCAGTGCATAACAAAAGAAAAAGCAATTAATCACTAATGTGTCTTGCCAAACAATAAGCTTAAAATATTTATGAAAAGTCAATGGGATTTATTTTCAATAGTTTTGCACCCAATTCTCAACGGTGGAAAAATGCGATTTCGACCGACAATTTTTATTCGATTTGTACTAACTTAGCTAAGAGCCTGATTGTTGCTGCTGTTTAAACATTTTCTCGATAAACACAATATGAAACGCACGCAGACATGCTGAAGTTGGATTACTTTTTTTGATGCACCCTGTATATTAAATGAACAGTCTAAAAAATGGTAAATAAAGAGAATGTATATATTTCATGAGAAGAAATAAAGAGAACATTTCTATTCATAAATTTGTACTTTGTATTGAAGATAGAGTTAGATAATGCAACACGTATAACCAAAACTGCAGATGATACCATCTGGCCTGAACATTTCTATATTTATTACCATTATTATTAGCTGATCACAGTACGCAGATGTCGTATAAGATGTCGGTACAGATTTTAGAACTATGCCTTTTACATCGTATAGCTCATATCGATGAAATAGATAAAATGTTTTCGATTAAATCTATTCTAGGGTGTACCACTCACGTTTTGGCGTAGCTACTCAATGCAGCAGTTGCTTTTTTTGGAACACGACCTGCCCCAGTAGAACCAGACGCTATTTATTACAGACAGTAGAACCAGACGCTATTTATTTCTTATTTTTATTTCCTATTTTTGGAGTATTTATTTCCTATTTAATGAAACCCAATTTTAGCATGTTATCATGCGTATTGAGTTGATAGCTTCGCTTTTCCCGTACCATGGTCTAGGAGTTGTATATCAGGATAGATTAGGATATATTACCTCAACTGCAGTTTGGGGTAAAATTACCATTAATGATCCAAGTCCGTTATGTATGAAATACACTCAACACACGCCAAATTATTCCGGGGGAACGGGATCGAGGTGAAGTGAACCAATTTTATATATTTATATATAATTCGAAAATATTTCGATACTTAAGTAGTTTTGGTCGAAACGTGGGCGTGTGGGTATCTCTAAAGCCACAGGCCCTGAACGACTTCGTAATTGGATTTTCAAAGAATATTCATCCATCCTTGCCCCAGTTGTTGTAGATATAATAAATACATCTTTCCAAGAGTGAAAAGTCTCGTCGATATCGAAACTGGCTAACGTACCAATGCAAAGAAATAATCGAGAATTTCAAAAATGATTTACTGCTATTCTTTTTAACATCTACACTGTCAAAGGTTGCTTGTCATAGAAATGGAACTCAAACCAACTCTGCTGAAATCTATGGATTTCCAACAGTATGAATTTATTCCCCCATCGTGTACAACCTTCGCACTTAATATATCCATGAGCATGTAGGGTTTACAGACTTTTTTATTTACTCTGTATAATTTTAATTAAACATACATATACAAAACCTAGAAATCCAGGTTATTATGAAGTTTGATCCCCAACGATCAACATCTATCGAAGCCTACCTCGCTTGCTGTCTTATCCCTCTTGATAAAAATCCTGGTGTGAAGCCCATTGGAATTGGAGAAGTGATATGTTTGCTGCGAGAAAGAGAGGCTTCTCGGTTCTAGGTTCAATTAAACTGAACCGAAACGGCTAGACTTGCTCCAAGTCTTTTTTAATTGTCGTTGGAGCAAAACTAGCCGTTTATTCGGTTCAGTTTTGAACCGATATTTTCCGAAGTTGACCAGTCTCGTCTCCAGGCTCCAACTCTGGTTCCAACACCACTGGCTTCGGGTGGTGCGGGAATGTACATTAGAAATGACTTGAGTTACACAGTTTTAGAAAAAACTTCTAATAAAGCTTTTCAGGCTCTTTGGGTTGAAATTCACTTTAAGAACAAAACAGAATATTTGCGAATGTGGTTTATCAGAACGAAATCTACTTTATCTAATAGTTTAATAACCAGGAAATTAGAACTGGTAAGAAGGTGCTAAGCCAGAGGAGGTTGGACAGCTGTCACGTTATTTTTCCATCGTGTTTGTGAAGATTTTAAGCTGCCTAATTTGCATTGGCCGCAGAAACACTTGAAAAATACATACTAATATTTTAAAAATTCTATAAAAGAGCAAGCGTGGCCTTAATATTATACAAGAACTTGTGGTATCTGTAACAAATTCTGAGGTAAGTATTATTGTTTAAACTTATTTTGATGATTAAAGTTCGTCGTCATCCAAACAAATGACTCGAGAGGAGGTCTGTTGTTAACTTTCAAACGAAAATAATATCTGTTTCCATGGTTCGATTTTCATTTTTTTTTAAAAAAATCATAAATGTATATATATAAAAAAAATCCGCTGAGGGATCCCGATGATCCCGGCGTTTTTTCGATCATTGGGCATTGAATTGACCATAGTTTCATTCTGACTTTTGCCAAGTGGCGTCTAATAATAGTTTAGGATATTATTGCAACCAATTTTTTTTTTCAATAAATCTTTGAAACGTCTTTATTATATAGCGTTATTATTATTTGTAAGCGCGTTAAAGTACTTTTGAATTAATAATAGGAGATTTAGGAGTTATTTGCGTGTTGTTTAGAGATTTTATATCTGGGCTAGTGTCTGGCTGTCTGCAATTTTGTTGTCTGACGGCCCACTCGACTCGCAAATATCGAATATTTTGTCATTGTTATTCAATCTTTTCCTGGAATGCATCCATGCTATTTCAATAACTATTGATCTACCTATGTGAGCAGTATTTTGTATGGTCAACGTTATTTTGATATTTTATGTAGGCTGTACGTCGTCATATTGTATTAATCCGATGCCATTTCTGTCAACAATCTTTGAAGTTGAACATCTCGAATTTCCACAATTGACGCAGTGATTGCTCGTATTTTTCTGAAGAAGTGGACTTTACTGTTTAAAATAAGTGCTGAGTTTTAATAAATTTTAGAAGTAAGGTTTGTTGCCTATTTACAGATTTGTATTTTGGTTTGAATTCTATCATTGTATTGTTAATTTGCCTTCTTGGTGAATATTTGCTTTCTTTAATATTTCTTTATATATGTAGAGAATGAGCAGAGATATTATATTTTATGCATGTGCTATGTATTTTCAATAAAAATGGAACTGTATATTACTGTAAAGTTTGTTTTGTCTACATTTCACCAGTAATTTCTTAAGCTGAGGAATAGAAGTTCTTTGACAACCCCAATGTGGGGGTTTTTAGTTGTCACAAGGTGCTATTGGGATAAATAAATAACTAAATACATATTAAAAGTCGAATCCTTTGATGACAGCAGAATCAATCTGGCCAATAAATATTTAGTTAACTGTCTGTACTACACTCCTCACTAGTAGCACAATGTACATTACAAATACAGACGATCCAGAAATGCAATACGTGCAACACTGAACAAAGTGTCCACAAATTATACAAATACATATAGAATTTTCAACACATGAACATTTATATTGACCACAAGACCAGTTGATCACACGCAGCCTTTGAGATTTCTGCACAAATAAATCAATTAATTAAATGGACTCAAAGAGCCTTGTTATACATCGATACACAAACACTAAACACATCCATAATGATGGCATTGAGTCTCTGCATCAATAGCGTCCATTTTCGCTGAATTTGCTATGGCCAGAGATGTTGACTTCACGGCAGTCAACGCATAAATGTGGAAACATACGCTTATTACCCATGGTGCTTTGCGGCCTGCTGTCCAACTGCCTCTGGTGCTAAGCCTTTAGGTAAATTTCCTAAGTCGATAAGACCGGCGCCGCCATATAAAAAATAGAGCACGCAAATTGGCACGCAACGCGGCAACGTGGGTGAGAGGTGTGGTGCGAGCACTATATAAAGGACAGGTACAGCAAACAAATGCAGCATGTATACCACAACTGTGCTGATATAAAGACATCATCGTCAAAGTTGGCCACCCTCTTCCCCATGCAGGACCTTCACCCATCTGAATCATTAACTTTGGACAATGGACAGCTTAATCCTATATCTTATAATTATACAGGGTGTCCCCAAAAAAAGTGACCCCATAATGCCTGAGCACTATGCTAAACCCACAAGTGCATAAACTTCTGCTTCTGGAATTTAAAATTACTCTTATTACCATAAAAATCAAATTACAGTATTTGTTGTAACACAATTTACCCTAATACCGGACGTAACCGCAGTGCAAAACGCATTTAGAATCCGATTTCCAGATCGGAATCCACCTGTCAGAAATACGATTTTAAAAAACGTAAAAAATCAATTTTGCGAGGGATAATTTCGAGGTCTAATAATGAGGTGGGCACAAGACGGCGCTCCAGCTCATCGCCTCATTGAAGTCCGAGATCGCCTTAATGAAGTATTCGGAGAGAGTCTTGTCATTGCGCTTCAACATAATGTGGAATGGCCACCTCGCTCGCCTGATTTAACTCCTTGTGATTTTTTCTGTGGGGGTATATCAAGAATAAAGTGTTTACAACTCCTCCCGAGAACATCGATGTGCTACGCCACAGGATAATCGAGGAATTCAACGCTTTACGGCAGCAGCCTGAAATGATTCGAAATGTGATGCGCGGAATGCACAGGCGAACCATTCTTTGTGTCGAAAGAAATGGGGGACATGTTGAAGGGCACGGCCCATAGCTTAAACATTAATTAATTTAATCAATTGTTGGTACGTGTAAAATGAAAAGCAAACCGTTTAATAGTGTAACCGTTTTGCTTGACTCGGGCGTTAAAATATTTGGACGAAGCGAAAACGTTTTAAAATGTTTAAATGTAAATACAATTTCAGTAAATTCCCAGGGGCCGGTTGTACGAAGGCCGTTTAGCTTAAACGGTGGATAAGCCAAAATTAAAAAACACTTTCACACATTTGGTGAATGACCGAACTTAAATCTTATGCCCTTAATATGTAGTTGCAAATATAATTGTTCTATTCAAGGTGACTATTTTAGCTTGGTTGTTCGATGAATGTATAGACTTGATCTATATTTTCGAGTTATCCACCGTTTAAGCTAAACGGGCTTCGTACAACCGACCCCAGGTGTGTAATCGCGTTTAAGAGCGGTTTAACAATGAGATAATTTCTATAGTGTCACTTTTTTTGGACACCCTGTATAGATGATAACACTATATTATTATATATTAAATTACTTTGACATTTTATATCATAAGGGTTGGCGATGTTTATCTCCATCTTGGCATTTTGAAAAAAATTAGTATATTTTTCAAACATATCTATTAATAAACATTGATTTGTTTTACTTAAATGAATAGGCTAGGAGGATTGTTACTCCTAGCCAAGTTATCCAAAACATTACTATTTTCAAACATATATGTATTAATAAATATTGTTTTGTTTACTTAAATAAATCGGCTAGGAGGATTGTTACTCCTAGCCAAATTATCCCAAAACTGTAGTATCTTTAATGCTTGTCAAATGCCCAGAAAACGAAGCTTCGGAGAAAGAATGCATATACAATAAGCGGAGGTTACAATGGCAGTTTTTAAATTAAGATATAAATCACATTACATAAACCAAATATTAGGCTATACGTGGAGTAGTGTATAGGCAATATAATTCTCCAGAAAGCTTTCAAGCATATTTCGAAGACACTGGATAAATTTAGCGCTTCAGGCTCAAACAAACCTATATACGTAATGGGTGATTTCAACATAAACCTCCTCAAGGCTCAAACTTGCAAATATACTCAAAATTTCTTATTTACTCTTCAAAGTTATGCTTTAACACCAACTATTGACAAGTCCACTAGAGTGTATAACAATTCAGCAACTTTAATTTTTTAATTTTTTTTTTAATTTTTTGATTGATGATTTATTGAAACTCACTCGCAGTTACAAAACTGAATTATAGAGTTACTAATTTACAGTAACATTGTCAATAAAATTGAAAATCCAATCTTAAGCAGGAATATTGTGTCAGATATTAGCGACCGCTTTTCACAGTTCTGTATTAATCAACCATGCAGACAAATGGCAAATAAAACAACAACACCGGAAAAAAATTCGAGATTTCTCTCATTTCTCAGAGTCAAATTTTAATGCTGATTTAGCACAAATTAATTGGAATTCTATAATCGCGAATAAAAGGGACAATATAGACAAATTATTCACCACTTTTTACGATAAAGTAAATAATTTAACAAACAAATATGCCCCATTAAAACCTATTTCTAAAAGTATGATCAAGCAGTTTTCTAAACCATGGATAGCTAAAGCAATAAGAAGGTCAATTAAAATAAAAAACAAATTAGATTATTCTGCGGACAAAAGCAAGTACAAATTATATCGAAACAAAATAACAATCTTAACACGAATTAGCAAAAAATCATATTTCCACGAATATTTCAATAACAATCTTACAAATATGAGAAAAACGTGGGAGGGTATAAACAACCTGATAAATCGCAACAGAAAGAACCATAAAACGATCACAGCGTTAAGATGCCCAATTAAAGAGGAAATGATCAAGAATCCCAAAGATATTCCTGACATTCTGAACAAACACTTTTCAACCATTGGTAAGAAATTAGCTTCTAAATTAGCCAATTCAAACACATATTTTAGTCAATATCTTAATAGCCACAATTTTCTCAATTCATTCTTTTTTAATCCTGTTATCCCCTCTGAGGTTGAACTTGAAATTACTTCAATGCCTTGTAATAAAGCAGATGGACATTACTCGTGTCCTATACGCATCCTAAAATGTATAAAACAACAAATATCTTGGCCACTAGCAGAAATAATAAATATTTCAATTCAAAAAGGAGTATTTCCTTCAAAACTAAAGCATGCCAAAGTTGTTCCAATTTATAAAACTGATGAAACTGACCCAGGAAACTACAGACCAATCTCGTTGCTTTCTAATTTTAACAAATTGTTTGAAAAATTAATGTATAAACGACTTAAATTATTTTTTGACAAAAACGAGATTTTTTATGAAAAACAATATGGTTTTCGAGCAAAACATTCCACACAACATGCCATTATTGACATTGTTAATAATATACAAAATAACATGGACAAAAAATTGTTCTCGTGTGGTATATTTATTTACTTAAAGAAAGCACTTGATACTGTTGATTACACAATACTTTTACCTAAATTACAACATTACGGCATTCGCGGTGTTATTAATACCTGGTTTAAATCATACTTAACAGAACGAATGCAAACAACCCAAATTGAAGAAAATATATCATTGAAAGAAATCATAAGATTTGGTGTTCCACAAGGCTCAGTCCTTGGGCCTTTACTTTTCCTAATTTATATAAATGATATTCATATATCATCCAAAGTATTCAAATTCTATCTGTTTGCCGACGACACAAATTTATTATATGCCAATAAAAATCTAAAATCTCTTGAAACAGTTGTCAACAAAGAATTAATGGGAGTTTGCGAATGGCTAAATGCGAATAAATTAACACTCAATTTAAAAAAATCGAATTACGTCATTTTTCGTCCATATAAAAAAAAGCTTAATTTTCAAGTCAGCATAAAAATGTTTAACAACAGTGCAAACAAACTAACTGAGATTGAGTGTAAAAAATTTATCAAATATCTGGGAGTAATAATTGACAATAGTCTTACACGGAAGTATCACATAGAAAACATTGCATCTAAGATAAGTAAATCAATCGGAATAATTACAAGACTTAGACATTTTGTGCCTCTTTCAACCTTACTTAGCATATATCAATGTTTAATACTACCATATATAACCTATGGTATAATTGTATGGGGACAGGCGTCAAATGTTCATTTAAATAAGATTCATATTCTTCAAAAACGGGCTTTGTGCTTGATGAATTTTAAAAATAATAAAGAGCATGCTATTCCGCTGTTTAGTAATTTAAATATCCTTCCTTTGAATATGCTATATTATAAAACAGTGTGTAACTTAATGTATGATGTCTCTACTTGTTCTTGCCCGTCGGCAATTTCTGATTGTTTTATCCAGGCAAGACAGATGCACACCCATAACACTAGATATTGTATAGCGAACAATTTTTATATCCAATACTCAAGATTAAACAAACACAATGAATCTTTTGTAAAACTCGGAGCAAAAATATGGAATAATATTTCCGTCAATGTACGTGAATTTGGAAAAAACAAGTTTACTAAAACAATACATAAAACAATTCTTAACCATACTAAAGCTTGAGGACGATTATGTCGATGTGCCTTACAATTGATGGCTAGAATATGAAATTACTGTCTCGTGTGTAGTTTTCCTATTTATTTTGGTTCTAACTATTCCCCATAGACCAGAGATGCTATCAGCTTATACACCGTTATTAGCTAAGCATGTTATTATTAGCATGACAAAATTACTGGATGCTGACTGGTTGAGAGGAGTACAATTATTTCATTAATTGTACTGCAGTACAATTAATGATTTTCCCAAAACGAACAAAATGGCGGAAATTTTCGGCGAGTCCAATTTGGCAAAATTTTCAAACATCACGAGTACTATTAATCCCTAATTGTACGAGCAACATCGCATGATAACCTATACTTATTGGCCTGTATTGAGCTACATGGCTTATATCGTCTGCTTTAGGTATTAGTGACGTTCTACTCATACTTATCCAGTCAAGGATATTGGTTGGTTTTTGCAGTATTTCCCAGCTTACTCTTTTTAGAAGGCACCAAGGGCTTTTAAGCTTCTTTCATCTTGGTTTCTGTATTCCGGCAACTCCTGGGCTACTCCAATACTTCTTCTTTTTAATGCATCTTTCGATTGCCTCACTGGTGTTTCCCATTCCTTTTTGGTTTCTATTTTGCCCTTCAGTATCTCCTTCACACGGGTCATCCATGGCTGCTTAGGAACCTCTTTGCTATTCTTCCATATTCCAGCACAGAACCTGGTACATTCTTCAATGATTGGTTGTCGTCCATTCTTCTCCTTATCCTCCCCTACCCGGCTATAGAAGGCTGCTTCATTCTCTTGAAAGAGTTTATTGTTCTTTATCCTTTTAGCTTTATTTAATCAGCTCTTCATTATTGGTTTTAGTATTTATTGTTTTAGTATAAACAAAGTAGTTGGACAAGATATTGCTTTTAATAATTTATAATTTAAAAAATATACAAATATTTACATCACGCGAGCTGATTACGTAAATGTGACGTTTCAACACGAGCAAACTATTTGGTAATTCTAAACCGCCATCACCGACGTAAACACGTTTAATAAAATTTATCGGTCTCAAATGTAATCAAAACACTCTAAAAATGGCAATCGATGCAAACTGAAGAGAACTACAGGTAAAGGTTAAGTTCTGAATAGAAGTTCGCCTAAGTTTAAGTTCTGGATCTGATTTCAACGCATGTAATTGTTGTTTACGATCGACACCGTGCAGTCATAGAAGCTGGACTCATATGAGATGATGGTTGGACAAACTCTGTGGACTGATTAGAACTGGTTTCGATGGCTAAAACCTGACAAGACTGAGGAGGAGATTTGTCGCCAGAGACGAATAGACTCAAGATGTTGGACATATTTTCCTTTTGCTGGAAAGAGGCCCTAGAGTTGTATGACTCGATTGAAGTGTCGGATTTATGTCCAGTGACTGCTTTGATGTGTCTAGCCTCCACGTTATGATCCGACAAAACTGTGACAGATGTGGCTCGAACACAATGGTTCGTTAGATGTGGGACGATGTGTAGACGTTTTCGTCTTTTTCGGTATAGAACTATCAAGTAAATTAGTCAAAAATTCATCTGAAATTTCCCTACTAGCTGTCTATCACTAATAGACCATTAGTACCGCAGCCAATCAGAACGCCGGATATGTAATAGACAGCTAGTGTGTTTATACTAATATTATATAATCGTTATATTGGCATTTGTTGTAATATTTGTATCAGCCAAGATATTGCTGATGTATTTTTATCGACTGAATAAAATACTAATACTACACAAGAGTATTAATACAAATTGTTATGTCGAAATTTTGAGCTTTGACCGCATGGTTTGGTGTTACGCTGTTTGTAATACGATATCTGGAAGCATAATATATGGCAACTTGTGTTTCATAGACATGCTGATGAGCCATGATAAGGGACGAAACAGTCATTTTATTGCCTAGCCAAACATAATGGCGTCCCCCCCTCGCCACCGAAAAAAAATGCTCCCCCCTGGGGTAGCGGAACCAAAAAATTTAACTAACGTACGAAAATTCCTAGATCCGCCCCTGTTTCCCTTTTCCGTAGTGACAGCATCTTTTTTGCTATCCCTAGTGTATTTTCATTTTACGTAGTGACAGCATTTGCTTCCGATCTGCTATCCTTAGTGTATTTTCCGTAGCGACAGGCAGCACCTGTGCCACTACTTAGTCTCTGTCTTTGATCAGCAGAAGTTTAGCTGCGTTGTCTTAACAAAATTTGGGTGTCTTTTGCTCCACAAATCTTTTCATCTATCCCATGCCTTCTAACTTAGCAATTCGTTTACATTCAAGTAACTCAACCTTTAGTTGACTTTCCCATTCCATGTTTGATTTTTTCTTTTCACCACTCCCACCTTCTAAAAACCTTCTTGCGTTGTCTGCCAAGTTTGAGCAGATAATTTTATTCCTGGGTACTTTTCGATCCATAGACTCCTCATCCTCTTTATGTAACTCCTTTGTTTCTGCTCCTTAGCTTTCAGATACCAATCTACAAGTACTTTCTTCATATTATCAAACCATTCTACTTTTTTATACATGATAGCTTTGGTTGACGATTCACCAAAAGAATTGGTTCCAGCGGTTTCAGTTGCCACGTTTACCTCATTCTTGTGTTGTCGGAAGTGTTATTACGACTTCTGTCTATTACTATGTTCTCTATTCTCCTCCTCACTATATATTGATTTTAATGTTCCATGTATGGCTAACACTTACGGTCGTGTTTTAAAGATATCATTTAAAGTTGTCCACCTCTCCAAATGGGGTGGGCTCTCCACCATGCATGTACGTTACCGACCTACTCACGCGTCGGCTATCCACCGTCCTGCACGATACTACACATATATTGGCTTTCGCCTATTTATCCCGTAAGTGGAGTTTTGCGGTATCCCTGGACAAGGGATGCTCTGGGTTGCTGGTACTTGCCTAAGACTCGTTGGGGGGCGGGATTTCTGGATTGTTACGCCATGGTACCAAGATCTCTCCCAGATCCTTAGGTATCAATCACCTTACGCAATATTCTCGCAGTTTCCAGTGTATCAAAGTTCACGTTCAGATCAAAGTTCACGTTTATCCAAATATTTTTACAGTTTTTGCTCACCGTTCCTAATGTACCAATAATAATTGGAACAATGCTTGCATTTCCACATCTCCAAATTATTTTCAACACGATTTTTAGACCATAGTACTTGTCAACCTTTTCTTTTTCCTTATTTTCAACTTTAATTTCAAACGGACATGCCACGTTCATTAGACTGCAAATGTTGTTGATTTTATCAAATAAGACGATATCTGGACTGAAATGTTCAATCTCTTTGTCTGTTTGTATATTCATATCCCACAGTAGTTTAACGTCTTTATTCTCTTGAACATATTCAGGTTGATGGTTGTACCATTTATCAGCATGGGTCAAATTAACCTTTCTACAAGCCTGTAGTATAACTTGTGCCACCTTGTCGTGTCTCCAGGACTTATATTCTCTCTGAAATAATTGTTGGCATTCTGCTACAATGTGCGCGAAAGTTTCCTCTCGCTCACCACATATTCTGCAATTTCCCGAGATGTTTTCCTTATCAATGCCTTTCCTGATATATCGTGTTCTTAAAACCTGGTCTTGTGCTTCCTTTAAACGTCCCTTCCTTAGCCCATTCCACGTCAATTCATGTCTGATACCAAATGTGTTCTTGAAAAACTGTGCATGTAGTCGTTTTTCTCTAAAATCTTTCTTGTTGTACGACTGCTTTCTCCGTTCTTTTGCAAAGCATATCTTCACTGTCAACCACTTTAAGTAGGTCTTCTTGGTCTCCACTTCTGTCCTCACGCCAACACTAATTAGTCCTCTTCTTCCTTCATATTGTTTCATACACAATCTATCAACATCTCCTTGTGGATGATGACTTGTCCATGCAATTATACCAGCTCCATATCCAATTAGTGAGACTGCCCTTGATGTTACCTCCATTGTGCTTTGATTTAAGATTTTTTCTGATCCTTCTGAAATATTCGTTCTTCAGGTTCACTTTCATTTCATTATCCAAACTTTGATCCACATTTGAGCCACCACAAACGGTAATGGGGCAGACTATCTCCTTGAAATATCCCTCGCTTAATTTTAACATTACAAAGATGTACATTACCCACCGTAAGATTAATTGACACTCTCTTAATAAATTCCTTCACATTCTCTGCAACCATAAACAAGTCCATTTAATTATGCAGGAGTGTTGTACAATATCGAAGACTTTTCGATAATCGATGCAACACATAGTTAATCCCGTCTGCCGCCTTTTGCAATTCTTAAATATTACTTTGTCAATTAGAAGTTGATCTTTAGTTCCTTTGATTTCTTACGACACCTCTTTTGTTCAGCGGGTAGTAGCTTCTTATTATTTAAATGCTTATAAATGTCTGCAGAAAATATTCCATATGGCTCCGTCAAAAATCCGGGTCGAAAACTACCTACATTACTACTTGTGTGCAATGTGTTGAAATGAGTTAAATATATTAAGACAAAGGACCGTTGAGTTTTGGGACATAACTTCTATTATATATGAAAGAAAAATTAACATTGAGCGACTGCTATTGAACTTGTAAAGCTTTTTAAATACCTACAAATGAATGTTAGAAACGCTATATTTAGTGTGCATGACGGAAAATTGTATTTCATAAATTGGATTTAGATTTAAATTAATGTGGTCTTGAAAGTGTTTGTATTTTGAAACATATTTTGAATGGAAATAGTGGGATACCATTTCCTGATACTAAATGCATGAACTACATAAAGTATTATTACCATTGTCACCTAGAAACGCCCACACCAGGCTGATAAAGGATGCTTATTCCGAAAAGAATAGCAAAATAAATGAAGAATAGAAAAATAGAAAATTAGGTTTAAAGTATGGCGGGTATATGCAACATGTAAACCTCAAAAATATATATATTTATAGTTTTTATCTCAAACGTTAGTAGTAATATATGTCGTTTTCGAGCCCCTTTTTTGAGGCGGCGTGAGGCGGCATGAGACAGGATGAGTTGGCGCGTATCATTAGCATATGAGGGGCCGCAACACATTAGCATTTGAGAGTGAGCAACATCATTAACATAATATAGGGTGCGCATGATCATTAGCATACGTTATGTAATTAACATAAACATTCATTAATTATGCATTGACGTCATAATCATATGCAAGGCGAGTTTGGCCGCGTTTCAGCAAAACAGTCATTATGCTGACACGTCACAATTTAAGCGTCCCTATATATTTTGCCAAGCTTTGTTTGAGCGTCATTTACAAACAATACGATGGAGTGTCTACATGGTCTATCTGCAGTTTGTACAACAACCCAACATGGAACATTTTGGTTCTGTGGACAGAAACCCAGCTGCGATTTCTTTTGTCGAGATCAATATTGTTATATGTTCACAAAAGCGGTAGAGGCTGTTCGAAAGAGTGGTACTGAGCATCCCGTTTGCTCATCCCATCAAAGACTGACAAAGTTGCGAGCAGTTAAAGACAAGATGAAGCAAAACTATGGACGGCCGTACTTTGTATGGTCTGAGCGAGAAAATCCGTGCGATTTTTGGCAATGGGCAGATGTATATGAAATTCCTAAGCCTATTTGCAAACATGGTCTGGTGACTCGCGTTCGTAAGGTCAAGAAAGATGGACCAAACCAAAATCGTCTATTTTACTCCTGCTCCAGAGAAGATACTTGTGATTTCTTTGAGTGGGTCGATAATTCACCCCGTATTATTAGCACGGGTATCGTGCTTTTCAGTAATCCACTACAATATCAGTACGAGAATCTTGAAACAGCAGAGATGTTTAACAGTAGAAAAGCTGATACTAAGAACGCGTACGAGGAATACCTTTTCCTCAAATATGTAAACGCTCTTACGAGTGAACTTGATCAAATATTATAAATGTAAATGATTGTTTGTAATAAAACTTATAAATGTCGTGTAGTTCACTATGTCCTGTTCATTTGCTTTTAACCTTAGTGCGATGGAGAACATAGATATAATTTATGACAAGTTAAGACGAAATGAGATTGATATTGATAAGCAAACCTATCGTTTCATATAAATACAGTTCTGAACCAACACGAAGATTTATACCGTTCAATGATTGTTTATGATTATGAGCAACTCTACAAAGAAATAAATGTTGCAAATTTTGGTCGTATTTTCGCCTATTTAGCTTTAGTATATTTGCACAGCGATAGGGAGGAATCTATTCGTCAAAGTGTCCGAAAATCTGTTGGGGCATTTCGAGTTGTCAGTGTTCCAAAACATAAACAAAATAATAAACAATCATTTTGAATAACACTCTCGCTTACGCTAATAGCTTTATATATCAGTTTGTGATCATAGCTTGGTTCATTTCGTTCTGACCTCGTTCATGCTTACTTTGCATTTTCATCACAATAGCTAAGCGATGGGCATGGTAAAATTTTCGATTTATAAACTCTTTGTTAGTAATAAATATATTTTCGTATCTAGTAAACTGTAAATAGCTTTCCAAAACGAGAAGATCTTGAAGTTTGTCGGCATGGTAAGCGTTGCTAAAGTCTTATAGAGCAATACAAATATATGTTTGCCAAGCGAATATATAAACGTAACTCCTAAAGGTATAAAAGTCAAAGCTTTCATTCTATTACCAATATTGCGAATGCGACGCATTGCAAACAATAGTACATTTAACATAAACAGAAAGCCAACACAATTCTAGGCGTTGCCATGTCTTGTTAGGTGAAAGCTATTAAATATAGTTTGCATAGTACATTTTGTACTTTAAATCAGTAAACCGATCATTAACACAGCCAAACAAGCACCTCCCCAGACATTCATGAGCGACCACGAATCAAATAAATATTAGGAAACAATTTTTACTTTTGTGAGATACTGTTGGATATCCTAGGATAAAATGTATGGTTTACAAGCGATTGAAAAAGTTACAGAGAAGCGTGTGATTTGGTACGAATTCTCTGACGTCGCAAGGATACTAAAATTGAAGGTTGAAAGTGGTGTATTCGAGCGTTTGCAGCAATTGGAGAGAAATCCAGATTCCACGTTTGTCTATTCGTTAATGGAGTTACATGAGAGTATTGACAACCAATATCTACAGTGTGTTCTGAACTATTCGTCTCGAAGGAGACAGGGGATATACGAAGAGGATCCACTAGAATCTCTTGTCGAAACCTTTTTCACTATACCACTTATTTTCAAATATACTGTGAGAGCGACTGGTGAGCGATCCAAGAGTCATGAGACGAATCATAAGAAAGCTTATGAAGAATATTTGGAGAAAAAACTTGTTAATTAAGTTAAAAGTCCTAGTTGTCAATGACATTTGTAACTGTAAATAAATATTCGATATAAACGAAGCGTAGTTAATTTTAGAGTTTTCATACTTACATCGTGTATAGTTTTCATGTTATATTGTCACGGGTGGCGGACAGATGGAGCGGTTGTAAGATTATTTCGCTAACAAGCGTTAGACTGCTACCTATAAGCTTTAAGTTAACGAGAGTTCGAATCTCTTTCGCAAAACCTTTTCTACGTATTAATTTATAGACATCGTATACAAACATTTAGCGGTTGCTACGTGTTGTTAGGCAAGAGCAATTTGGTCTAATTTACATAGTACATTTGTACTTCCAGTAGCGCGGTAACAACAGCACACATTTCCCATGCATCGCTTTTACGATTGAATTTCCGTACGAGAAAGGACACATTAGCTCATTGTTAGGTAAATAGTTGACGGTGTGTCAACTATGCCATTAGATATGTAAGTGTGCATGTAAATAGTAAATATGTGTATTTTCAAAACCACATGTCTGTTGTCTTTGCATGGGTGGGTGGACCCTCAAAGGTACATCAAGTGGGCGAAATATGAGATGTGACGATTAGTGCCAGTCGGATGTATGCATATATTAAATATGATAAGACACAGATTATATAGGATCTTTTATCGCTAAAATGCAAGTACAAGGGTATAATGACAGCTATATTATAAGTCTACAAATATATGTCTCTAAATAGATTGTAGTTTGGAATTTTTCCCCATTTTAAGGCAATGTTTTGTTTTTCACATTTAATTATTTATCGTTTGCGGTTGTCTTTTCTAAGGTTACACAAATCCCAGTTTTACTCCATTTTAACGATTTAGCGCGTTCTTCGGTATCCATACCATGAACCTGATCAAAACGATTTGTCAGTCTAGCAAGATCTTTACTTCTACATCCAAACACAGGACAATTTAGTCGTGTGCGACCCATACTCGAACAGTTCTTTACTCTTTCAAAGTTTCAGTGTATTTGAAGTTATTTCAGAAGTACATGTAATTATATATGACCCGAACGAATAGGCCCGATTTGACCCGATTGGGCACTATCAGGCCCGATTTAACTCGATCAGGCCCCATGGCCGATGCTTGATCGGGCATACTTCGCGTGGACAATCCCAGTCATGTTATACCTGTTCGCAGGCTTCGCACGTGTCTTGGGTTAGGCTGAGTCTAATATGGGTAAACTAGGCCTTCTCTTTCTAATTCACGTTTTCAACACTTCAAATAGGAAGACTGAATGAAATTAAAGCGTTTGAAAATTTCACGCAGTTCTGAGGTGTCTGAGGCTGTCGAAAGTAATTTCCTATTTTGACATGACAAGTTTCATTACAATTGCGCAATATGTTGTCTTCACGCTTTTTTTTGTTCTTTAATTGTCGAGTTCCCAAGACGTACATTCCAACGATGCATTATCTTGACCGTTTTGTTTCATCTCCCGCAACTTCACTGTGCAAGCACGGTTTGCCGACGCAGAACAACATCTTGTGGGAATATTGTCATCGTTGTCGTGATACTTGACCAGACCCAGCATACAACGACCGCGCTTATAGGGAGCAGTTTAACGCTTGTTAGCGAAATAATCTTACATACTACCGTCTTTAATTCGTTCCATCTGTCCGCCAACAGTGACACTATAACATGAAAGCCATTTGTATTTATACACGTCATACTATACCATCGCGTGGTGTTACGGTGCAAAACTATACACGATGTTTGTATGAATACTCTAAAATCAATTACGCTTCGTTTATTATATCGAATATTTATTTAAAATAAAATTATTTACAGTTACAAATGTCAAGTTCACGACATGAAAGTTTCTAGACTTATATGACAACTACGACTGTGCACTTAATTGTTAACAAGTTTTTTCTCTACAAATATTCTTCATAAGCTTTCTTATGATTCGTCTCATGACTCTTGAATCGCTCACCATTCGCTCTCACAGTATATTTGAAAATAGGTGGTATAGTGAAAAATGTTTTGTAGATCTTGGTTGTCAATACTCTCATGTAACTCCATTATCGAACCGACAAACGTGGGATGTGGATCTCTCTCCAGTTGCTGTATATATAAACGCTACAATTACACCACTTTCAACCTTCACTTTAGTATCCTTGCCACGTCAGCGAATTCGTACCAAATCACGCGCTTCTCCGTAACTCTTTCAATCGCTTGTAAACCATACAGTAGGTTAGAATATCATTTTAGGATATCATCTTAGGATCTCATAGAGTATTTTAGGATATCCAACAGTATCTTACAAAAGTAAAATTTGTTTCCTTATATATATTTGATTCTTGTTCGCTGATGAATGTCTGGGGAGGTGATTGTTTGGCTGTGTTAATGATCGTTTAATGACTTAAAGTACAAAATTTACTATGCAAACTAGATTTAATAGCTTTCACCTAACAAGACATGGCAACGCATAGACTTTGATACCTTTGACTTTTATACCTTTAGGAGTTTATATATTCGCTTGGCAAACATATATTTTTATTGCTCTATAAGACTTTAGCAACGCTTACCATGCCGACAAACTTTAAGATCTTTTCGTTTTGGAAGTAATATATCATACATGTGGAGTTTATTATAGTGATTTGAAACACCGAAAAGTGTGTTGAAAAACAAGGCGCTAGCCGAGTTTTTTAACATACTTTGAGGTGTTTTTAAATCACTATAATAAACGACTGCGAGTGTATGATATAGCTTCTCAAACAAACCAGTATTTAAAGAGAAATTCAACGCGAAAGGTGAGTTAATTGATGGGTATTTGTTACCGTGGCATCAAGACAACGATACGCTGGTGATTTCCTTTGTGATGAATTATTAAAGAGTTTGAGAAAGCTATTTACAGTTTACTAGATTCAAAAATATATTTATTACTAACAAAGAGTTTATAAATCGAAAATTTTACCATGCATGCCCATCGCTTAGCTATTGTGATGAAAATGCAAAGTAAGTATAAACGAGGTCAGAACGAAATGAACCAAGCTATGATCACAAACTGATATATAAAGCTATCAGCGTAAGCGAGAGTGTTATTAAAATTGATTGTTTATTATTTTGTTTATGATTTGGAACACTGACAACTCGAAATGCCTCAACAGATCTTCGGACACTTTGACGAATAGATTCCTCGCTATCGCTGTGTAAATATACGAAAGCTAAATAGGCGAAAATACGACCAAAATTTGTAACATTTATTTCTTTGTAGAGTTGCTCATGATCACAAACAATCATTGAACGGTATAAATCTTCGTGTTGGTTCAGAACTGTATTTATATGAAACGATAGGTTTGCTTATCAATATCAATCTCATTTCGTCTTAACTTGTCATAAATTATATCTATGTTCTCCATCGCGCTAAGGTTAAAAGTAAATGAACAGGACATAGTGAACTGCACGATATTTATATGTTTTATTACAAACAATCATTTACATTTATAATATTTGATCAAGTTCGTTTACAGATTTGAGGAAAAGATATTCCTCGTACGCGTCCGTGCTATTTCAAGTTTCTTGTACTGATATTGTATTATCGTCTCTGGAGCAGGAGTAAAATGGACGATTTTGGTTTGGTCCATCTTTCTTGACCTTAGGAACGCGAGTCACCAGACCATGTTTGCAAATAGGCTTAGGACTTTCATATACATATGCCCATTGTAAAAACTCGCACGGATTTTCTCGCTCAGAACATACAAAGTACAGCCGTCCATAGTTTTGCTTCATCTTGTCTTTAACTGCTCGCAACTTTGCCAGTCTTTGATGGGATGAGCAAACGGGATGCTGAGTACCACTCTGTCGAAAAGTCTCCACCGCTTTTGTGAACATATAACAATCTCCATCTCGACAAAATAACTCGCAGCTACGTTTATGTCCAGAGAACCAAAATGTCCCATGTTGGGTTGTTGTACAGAGTGCAGATAGACCATGTGGATACTCCATCATATTGCTTGTAAATGACGCTCAAACAAAGCTCGGCAAAATATGTAATAATACTAAGATTTATATAGCGCCTATACCAAAATGTTCTAAGCGCTTTACAGGAGTGCGTCGACATAACGAATCAATAAAATATCCTAATTAATACTTAATTACATGTTTAATAGAATGCTCAGGTAAAAGCTGATTAATTAAGAATCTAGTATATAAAATATAGCTATGTTATTAAGTATTTTATTTAGTCAAGCTCAAACGAAATATTGTATTAGGAAATATTTTTTAATTGGCCAGGTTTTATTGAAAACCCCCACAAACTATAATTGCCAGAAAGCTTATAAACTGGGGAATCTAAAAAAATATATATACTGCATGGAAAATGCTATATTAAGGTGGCTCTGGACCGATTGTCAGATTTCCGATCAGGCTATATTCAAGAAAAGATTCCAGTTTCTGTATTTGAACAATTTTAATTTTTTATATCCTACATTAACAAACACATAGTGACAACTGTTTTAAGCAGAGGGAATTCATATACACTAAATGAAGAAAAAATTATGGCCGATCATATTTTAGAGTTGAATTATTAAGAAGAGAAACAAACATAACTTTCAAGAGATTTTCCACATAACAAATTTCTCTGCTTAAAACACAAAGATAACTATGATGAATATTCATTAAAAATTTCAGACTAATCCATTGAACAGTTCTTGAGATATCTTTTCTTAAGCATGAAACCATTCGATAACGAGAAAATTGAGTTTAAAGTTTCTGTTATAGGTAAATGTCAATTTTTTAGCATCCCATCAAGTTAAGGCCTGAAATATCAATTCTAATGTTCTGCATGACCTTTGTAGGAAAAGTTAGAAGGCTCCAGCCTCATATGTAACCCTTCGGCATTGCGAAGAGCTTCTTCTCGTCGAGTGCGTATGAGCTTTTCCCCTTGGCGTCGTTTCTTTTCTTCGCCCGTAGCCTGCAAATCCGACTTTTTCATTCTTTGGTTGTCTTTTATATTACAAGCTCTCTTTGTGTTAATTCCTGCAGGAATAGAAAGCCTCTTCATTGCATTCAACTTACTTTCAGATCCCTTATGGAAATGGAAAACTGCTGATGCCACAGCACAGGAAACAGCTTTGTATCCATGGTGCTTGTGCTTTGGACAACAAGCCCAAACTAAAGCATTCAAACTTTCATTTTGGTTTTGAGTAGCACCTAGTACACACCTTTCTAATAGAGTAATCTCACTCAGGGCCATGAATGTTGGTTTCAGAACACCTAAAAATGCTGAAGGCAAGCATTCTTCATCGGAATATGTAGAAGTTCCTGTTGCAACATCCTGCTGCCATTTGCACCAGGAAGATGCACCTTGTCGACCTTGAGGACACCTCATCTACATTCGAATCTATATCTTGTCTTCGCCGTCCTGAAAACGTTCTTTCCCTCTTTCTTTTGTAAGAAGATCTTTCTTTTCCCCCAGCCATTTCACCAATGTTTAATGTAAGCCAAGGAATTGTCAATTTTTCACAATAAAAGTCTCCACAAACGTTGAATCACAAATTGTATTTTGGAATATCACTGCATGTATCAGATTCAGCTAAATAAACTGAGCCCGCATTTTAATACGCCTGCTTGATACTTCATTTACCACAAAATAAAGGGTACCAACTAGTTTGAGGCGGTTGTATGCAAACAATGGCTTTAATCACAAACAAACAAAAAAAACCTTATAGGTTGCCATGGTAACGGACAATTGATTTGTCATGGTGAAAAGTCAAAGCGTTTAAAATAGGTCAAGAACTTTACATTTTGAAAAACGGTTTTGCCACATGTTAGTTGTGATAACCAATAACCAATGCAAACTGATTCACACTGGCGTGATATGATCATACTTGCGGGATTGGGTTACAATCATTCTGCACATATTGTAACTTTTGTAGTTGGTGCTTGGAGACCCCATAGAGCAGAGAGTTGCAGTAGTCCAGTTTTGAACTGATATTGGGACGCCTAACTATTGTGACGTGTCAGCATAATGACTGTTTTGGCCAAACGCGCCCAAACTCGCCTTGCATATCATTATGACGTCAATGCATAATTAATAAATGTTTATGTTAATTACATAATGCGCCCCCTGTATCCTAATGATCATGCGCCTCACCCTATATTATGTTAATGATGTTGCTCAGCCTCATTTTATGTTAATGATGTTTGAATATTTAACGATGAGCACCCCCTGTATGCTAATGATCATGCGCCTCACCCTATATTATGTTAATGATGTTGCTCACCCTCATTTTATGTTAATGATGTTTGAATATTTAACGATGAGCTCCCCCTGTATGCTAATGATCATGCGCAGCCCTATATTATGTTAATGATGTTGCTCACTCTCATATGCTAATGTGTTGCGGCACCTCATATGCTAATGATGTGCGCAACTCATCCCGCCTCATGCCGCCTCAAAAACGGGGCTCGAAAACGACCTATATTACTACTAACGTTTAATTTGTTTGAAACGATGGCAAAATTCGTTTGCTACAAAATATGTTGTTTCTATATGATTTTTTACATATCACTACATGTTCATAAAACACCAACATTTTGGGCTGATTGATTCAGAGTGAGTAGAGTGCTCGCCAACTTGTAAAATGATCACTTGAGAAAACCGAGTTTAACGTTTTTGCATTTATTAAAAAACTTACATAGAACAATATAATAGAAGAAAGGAGATTTATAATCAACCAACCACATACCATTATTTGCTTAGGAAAAAATCATAGGTTTACCCTAAGAAGGTGTGGGATAAGCTGTACATCTCGGTTTTGCGTATACTTCTCCGTCTAAAATTATACAGATATGATAAATACATGAATTGCAATGTGTTAAAATGAATTACAATGTCCTTACATAGAGTATAAAAAAAGTACACAAAATTATACGAAATTCATGTTACAACAATAATTAGAAAAATGTCTGTAAGATATAAAAATTATGTATAATTATTCAAAGTACGTATCATACTGGGGAAAAAACTGTTGTTAAATCTCCCAATTTCGTACTTTGGGGAACTCCGGCCTTAACAGGTAGCCAGTCAGAAACGGCTTTACCAAGTTTGAGGCATTGTTTTCGCCCCGACAGAAAGTTTGCAATCCATCGAATTAAAGATCTCCTAACTCCAATATCTACGAGCTTTTGAATGAGAACATTGTGACCAATTCGATCGAAAGTTTTGGAGAAATCCAAAAGGCATAGGCGAAGGTACTGACCTGGTGAATCAAGCGGAAAAGCCAAGAATGCAACACATCAAGCAGGCAATAGGTGGTTGATGATCCTTTTAAACAGCCGAACTGTTGTGGGTTGATATTTTTCCTGATATCTGAAATCATCCATATGACAACAAAGTCCTCGAGAATTTCGGGATAATATGTGAATCTTTCCATATATTTGGAACTATCCCAGATGGAAAGCGATGTATAGAAAATGTTTGCGACTGGTTCGGTAAATAAGTAAGACTAGAAGTTACTATCGCAAGTGAAGTGCTGCCTCGCAGCCATGCATTACGGGAAGCAAAATTTAACTCAACGTAAATTTACAGAGGCATCACTCTCTCCTATGCAGAGGCGTTATTTAAGATTTTAACTCAATTCGCGGGCTTAATACCCGGAGAATGTGAGGCATTCAGGTTTAATAGTGAACGCGCACGGGTGATCAAGGGAAGAGTGGGCCCCATGGAAACTTCATGTAAGCGCGCCTTCCTCTCCCAATCTTTCGATATCTCGCTTTGCTACATCGCGGCGCTCGCTAAAAATCCTCTGCGGAGGAGAGAGGAGGCATCAGACTAATTTAACCTACAAGATTAGAAAAATGAATGATATAACTACTGTAGTATTTTACTGTCGTTCCAATTGAAGTGTTCCTAAAATATTGCATAAATTCATTACATAAGTTGATCAATACATTTGCTAAAAATTGCTCAACTTCCTGTTTACTAGCATACTTGTTCCCAATTGGTCAATCAGTCACTGAAATGAGACGCCATTGGTCGATTCACACACACAGGAAGTTGATCAATTTTTCAACGAATGAATTGATAAACTTAGGCAATGAATTGATGCAATATTTTAGGAACACTTCAATTGGAACGACAGTAAAGAGTATATAAAATAATTGTAATTACAGTTAATTTGGTTTAGGAAATCAGGCAATTCCATGAACACCATTTGCATAACCTTTAGCTGTAGAAACCACAGACTGTAGACTATTTCGTTAAAGTACAGTAGACGTAGTATTTATTCCATAAAATTCTGAGAGAATGAGACATTTACAACTTTTCAAGACTGTATACCATATGCAATTCACAGCATTGACATCCCACCCCCCAGCATCTGAGTTTCTTGCAATAAGGGAAAGTTCATTTATTATGCTGAAGGGAGGGTGGGGGGATGAAGATGTCTTCAAAAAAGTTCATATTTTATATGGGGGCCCTGGCTATTTCAAAAACCCACCAAAAGATACTTTGAAATTTCAATGCCCCCCCCCCCCCCCACGTGAATCCTGAATCTATTAAGGAGTACAATCCAGAGAGGTATCTGGAATCCAAATAGCTCTTGGATTACCTTTTAATATACATTGGGCTAACAGCATTTTACCAATTTGTTTAAAAAAAGTATGCTTAAAGATAGGGAATAGTCCGGTCTGCGCATGCGTACAAAGGAGTCTCCTAATCATAATACGAGCAGTTATACAATCTTACAAAGCTTGTTTGTGCTACAATTACTATTTATTTTACTGTAGAAGCAGGGAAATGTATAAAATTGCTATTTGTTTGATAAAGTCCATTGTTATAATATGAAAAATGTAAACAAAGGCAAGCGTTTGTTTACAGCCGGACGGTTCCCTACCTATAATGCTCTGTAGGTTAAATTATAAAACGATGACAGAAAATCCATAACAAGTATATCTTCTGGACTAATACTGTGAGACTCTTACAGACAGTTCTGGATATTGCCAAAGGTTATGAAAATGTTGATTCTCTGAAATGAAAAGATATGACAATATATTTGCATGACTGACCCATGACTTCGACTATAATTAAAATATTGGTCTGAGCAGCTTGAATAGCGATGTTTTTAATATTACAAATCACAAAATTAAGAAACAAATGTCAAGAAATAAAAAAAAACAATTTTTAAAATACCTTACCTTTTAGGCTTTAGCTCAAGTCGAATCGAAAAACAAAGAATCGTCAAATGCTCGGGCTGACGACAATTTCCGAATTGCACAGACATCCATCCAAAAATCGAGATTTTGAATGTACATAAGTGCGCGAAAGACTGGGTCGAGTGAACTCTGAAATGCTAGCGTGTTAAGAATAGGTGGCTGCCTACGGCAGCAAAAATTCCTTCAAAACAAGGCTTTTACTGGGGTTCAATATAAGGCACTTGGTCGACAGTGGGCAGGTAAGCTGGTAGGAAGGTCAGATAGAGCGGTGGAATGTCCCCATTGACAGAAGTATAATAATATTATTCAGGCTATTGGCCAGTTCCTGATCAGATAATAACTGACCGTCCTACTCAGGGGCAAGGTTAGTACTTCTATGAGATCGGCCGGACATTTTATTGACAACCTGCCACCACTTACTGAAGTCATCTGTTAAGATGCTGGACTTTATTCAAAGAAGGCTGTAATTGCAAATATTGGATTTTTTGTCGAACACCATCAAATATACAAACAAACAGGTGCAAAAATTTATGACACATTCTAGTCATTCTGCCCCTCCCCCTTCACACAATGTTGTAAGCATGATACAAACGCAAGTAGTCAGCTAAGAAAATATTTCTCATCATTGCCTATGGTGGGAGGAGGCCAAAAATTTAAAAAGTGGTAGAAAATGTGGAATCTCATTATTTTTGAACTTGATTCTGGACCTCCTCCGCAGACAATTCAGCTTGGATTCACACTGATCTCGAGTTATGTAGGATGATTAGGGACTTCCCCAAGAGTGTCCTCCAGAGGAGGCTAAATTTCACTTTAGGCTTAATCTGAGCCTTTTGTTAACGCAGGTAAACGTATACGTATATAGGGAGCAATCAGTCCAGGTTAAGTACATTCACCAAGTGTGTTCTATAATTCATATATGGCAGGTAGAAGTGGAATAATGGAAATGTCACACATGTTGTTTTTCATCTTCCATTGGTCATTAAGCCAAAAAATAGCATTCTTCTGATTGAATTTAGTTAAGGAAAATTCTGATCATGTATTTGTATTGCAATATCAATATGTACTGTTTGTTGATATGCAAACATTCAAATATGTAGATATAAAACAATAACTATAACTCTTCTTTATCTATGATATATGGCTATGTTTACAGCAAGTTAAGACCATCGTCCATTTTAGACTAACAATTATCATAGCGATATAATTTGGACACATACCTATTTTCTGTATACATTTTATACATACCATGTTTCATATTCATTAAAAGTTATTTGTCATTCGTATAAATTAAAGCGAGTTTGAAGAAAAATTCAACTTGACACCTGTAAGAGACATTCTGCCAAATATGGATAGCGACGTAACAACAATGAAACGTTGACATACACGTGATGACTTATATATATATATATATAGATTACTTCCTGGTTGGTAAGTGCGTACGATTTTTATTTACGAGTTGTGAATGATCGATTTAAACGATTTAGCGATCCTTCACAACGAGAAAATAATAAAAATCGTACAAACGAACCAACCATGAAGTAATGCGTTTATTATGTAAGTAGAGAGATAAATATGTGACACTCACTGACTCACAGCGAACAACTCGTAAGCGAAGTATATCTAGCCTCAAAAACAGATTTCATACCGTTTATTTATTCATTTTCTTGCCAAAATTCGAAACAAAGAGGTTTATCTTAAGTATTTTTAGCCTATAGTATTTTCCTTGATGGTAATACAGTCGAATTATTAGCGAAAAACGCAAGAAAACTCTCACTTAGGTGATTTCGCCATGTTTACAATTATGAGGCAAAAACACTAGCCAATCAAAACGCTGAGACAATATTTCACCACATGTAAGAAAAAACGTCCGATCAATCAAAACGCTGAGACGATAAATTTCACATGCTAAAAATATCGTCCGCCGTGAGAATACGATTTTTATTTCACCTTTCTACGGTGAATATTTGTTTCACAAATCTCTATACTTATATAATAAATTAAATTACGCTTCCCTGAACTTACGCACCTTACCATTCTCGTCTATCAAATCCTCACAATTCCCCCAACGCAGCTTTTGCTGCAATGTCCAGTTGCTCCGCGAAGAATTGAAAAGAGATTTTGCTATTTTTGCCATACTCTGGGGGTAACTTCGTGGCTCTCTAACAATGCCCGAGATCCAAAATGATCGAACATCGCCATAGGATATAAAAATCTCTATTGGAGCAGTACTTGGCTCGATATCGAATTTTGCCAACACCAGCAGGCGATTCCCTTTTACCCTAAAGCAGGCGTTGGCCTTCTGCGACAAATTATCGTTTACTGTTTTCCACTCGGATTCGTGGAAGGAGGTAAACCTCCTCTTATCCGATCTCCGCCTTACATCTTTGAGGGCTTGCAATACACCAACTTGATTTGCGAATCGGCCAATATTTGTGCCGTCGTAAATTGGTGCGTCGAAAAACCGCGGCCGGCCTCTCACTTCAACCTCCAGGAGGTAGGAGCCTATAAAATGAAATAGTTATATTATAAAATCTATCCCATCTTATCTATTCTACCTTATCTGCTCAATTTTATCTATGATCGCTATCTAGCTATGTGTTTGACGTCATTCTCAAAGCTACCTTTCTAAAGCCTGGTTTCCATTTAGTGTAGCTGTCGTGAACATATCAAGGTAACCGATGTAATAGAGTGTCAATATATTCCACAGCCAGTAGAGAGAAGAAAGATCCAGACTATTTCATATCGTCGAACATGACTTGTTCCGACAGTTACGACTAAATGGAAACCAGGCTTAAATCTATCTCGCGGTCAAGGAACATCAAACAATTAAAAAAATATTCGTAATTAAACTACAACTATTAATGATGCAATAATAATAATAATATTAATGATACAGCTTAGCTTCTCTGCGTTTAATGCGAATTTTCTACCGCTGCTTTTTTGAAATTGAGCGCAAAACAATACAGGATTGTACATAAAGGGTAGATCTACTTGGTACGTGTAAGGATCTGTGAAATGCTAACGGGATTGACTGGATTTTTTTGGATATAATTTGTCTCACGCCTACGATTTGGACGATTGACTTTTGAAATTTCAGTTGGAACAGTTCAATTATCACCCAAACGTTCAAATTGAAATTCTAACTTAATTAAAATTGATTAAACTTTGATAATTAATAATTAGTAATTAGTTTCCCGAAACACTGCCAACCAAAGAATTTATACTGCTTTGAACATTTTCGCGGTAATTTCAAGACAACTATCGTGTCGACTCAACTTCATTTTGTAATTGAAAAAAAAATGGAATTGTAGAATTAGTCTAGGACCTGTAATAAGTTTGTATGCATTTCACTTAGGACAGATAATCTCGACTGTTTTAGGGTAAAATGACCATGACGGACAACATGGCATATGTACCAAAACCCGTATCTGGGGCGAAATGCCCGAAAATGACCACACCCAGAAACGGCACTATCGACACAGCTCTATCTCCTGAACCATGAAATGCCGTCGAACAAATCTCCAGGACCAGACAAAATCAGCATGCGGATTATTAAGGATTGTCTTCCGGTCATACTCGGCCCATTGACAGACTTCATTAATATCTCATTTACCACCTCGGCGTTCCCTGAGTCCTGGAAAATTGCAGAAATTATACCACTATTAAAGAAGGTGATCATGAAGTTGCTGCAAATAACCACCCACTTTCAATGCTCAAAGTACTATCAAAGATCAGCGAAAAAGTTGCTCTAAATCAATTTAGCGGTTTTCGTAACCGCGCTGACCGCCTATCCTCCCAACAAAGTGCAAATAAAAAGTATCATTCATCCGAAACACTCAGTATATTAGTCAATGATTTTTTGCTAAAATCGATGGACAACAAAAAGCTTACTGCCCTAGTCCTTTTGGATCTCTCAAAAGCGTTTGACAGCGTGGACCATTCAATCCTGTTAACGAAACTAAGCAATATTGGGGGATTCAGATGAAGCACTCAACTGGTTTGAAAGCTACATTTCAGATAGAAAGCAGTTCGTTCGCATTGGCCCCTCGGTATCCGAAGTCCTACCAATCACCCACGGTTTGCCACAGGGAGCAATATTGTCACCGCTATTGTTCTGCATTTACAAAAACGACCTTTCAAGAGTCCCCACAAGCATCTGAGTTAGAATCATTCGTCGACGATTCTAAGATCTTCATGTCATTTCCAATGGAAGATATTGCTATTGCAAAAACAAAGATAGAAGAGGACCTCAAATTGGTCGCAACCAAAATTGGTTTCTCGAAAATAAACTGTTGATAAACCCCAAGAAGACAAAGTTACTCCTGATAGGAACTCTTCAACTGCTCGGTAAGCTCCTAGAAGAGATTGCACCAACTACAAATGCCAAAGACCTGGGATTAACCCTAGACAGTTATTTGACATATGATTACCATATCAAAAATGTTGTATCATCTTGTATGGCCAAGCTGTGTCAGATAAATAGAGTAAAGGATAGCTTTGACAGAGATACACTTCACTTAATTATCAATGCTTTAGTAATGAGCAAACTTTATTATTGCTCTACAGTATGGTCAAACACTTCGGCAACAAATATAAATAAATTGAGAGCAGTACAGAATTTCGCTTGTAGGATATTGACAAATACTGGAAGATATGATCATGTAACACCAGCACTACGGTCAATTCGCTGGCTTCCTGTAGAGGAACACTTAAAATATAGAGAGGCACTAATAACATACAAATGTATGAACGGATTAGCATCACCTTATCTATCCAAATTATTTATAAAAAGAAACGAAATTCACGATCTAAATACAAGGAATAACAAAGCGCTACACATCCCTCAACACAAAACAGTTTCAGGACAAAGAACCTTTTGTTACAGAGCGGTGAAGTTATGGAATGACTTGGATGAAGATTTTAAAAAGTTACCTTGGAAAATATTTAAAATTGAGTTAAAGCAGAAGATGCTAAAAAACAATTAATTATATTTCTAACATTATAGACTTAATAGATTTTAAATAAATGATAAATAATTACACTTCTGATCTCATAGACAAATAGATTTTAAATAAATGCTATAAATAGGAATTTTAATTTTAATATAACTATTCGTACTGTAAATAGGTATTGAAAAACCCTCTCCGGGAATACTTTATTAAATAATAATAATAATAATAATAATAATAATGAAAACTTTATTGATATAACTTTTTTCTTAGATATATACAATTGTAAATCTCACTTCTAGAAGTAACTTACAATTGACTACTTAAATCACATAAGGCTATATATATATATATTATTAATATTTAAAGGAAGTACGGATAGTCTAAATATTCATTAGTTCAGGATTAGTCTATTCTTTATTTCTACAACAAAAAAATATAATACGAAGTTCGGATGGCTACTGATATCATTCTTCTTATGCAGTATTGTTGGTGTTGTTTATCGAGTCCTAAATCATTTAACATTTCAATGAAGGTATGGTATTCTTTGTCAAACACACCGAGTGAGCTGATAGACAGATTTACAAATTTCACAGTTGAAAAGTTTCTATTTTGTTCTCTTATCAGGTCTTTGTATTTTGCTTTCTTGCGTTTATCGTTGTTTGAGAGGTTTGATTCAAATCCTACGGTGAGTTCAACAATATAGAGGTGTTTGTCTGAGGTGGAAAGAAGTAAATCTGGACGATATTCGTCTCCTGTTATAATCGAGGGGCTGTCAAATCCAGGGAGGTCAACAAATAGTTTACACGCGTTTATAGTTTGAAAAGTTTTTGCAATAAAATTAAGTACTGAATCGTGTCTCCATGTAAATCGTTCCAAGTAATGTTGACAACCGGCAACAACGTGTAGAAGGGTTTCAGGCTGTAAACAGAATGAGCAGTCAGGACTTGATGAGATACCCCATCTATTTAGGTTCTTTCGAGTATGGAGAGTGTTGTTTATGTAGCGAATTGTGAAATTAAAATATTCTTTGGTAGTTTTGATTGGGATAAAGACCATATCGCGTTAAGTTGTGACAGGGAGAATTTGGAAACATTTGTAAAAAAGGAACCTTGACATGTCAAGTGGTCCCTAAGTTTATCCTCTTGGACAGAATGAAATTTCTTTAAAACTTCCTTGGTTGCGTTGTAGCTATCGTATTGGATGTTAGTATGAGTATTAGTTGACTTCCAGAGTTCTTTTATAGAATCGTTTGGAGATGTTTTTAAGGCGTTGCGTAGAACTGTTTGACACTGAATAAATTTGACAGACGCAGGTAGGATGTTTAAACCAAACCTGTTGCGTGTTAGATAGACGTTAGTAAGTGTTCCAGATATAGGTACTTCCAGCCATTTACGAATGTAATTGTTTACCAGAGAGTCAACATTTTCAATGACCCAAGTTTTAGATATAGCAGCAACGGTAAAATGCCAGGAGAGTTTAGACAAAACATAGCGACTGTAAAGAAGAAGTTTATTTTTCGGATGCAGAGATTTAAGATCTATATCAGACATCAATTCCTGTATCAGAGAGAGTAGTTTAGATTTATGTTCTTGATTGGACATATCAAAGTCAAAGAATCGTCCCAAATATTCAAATGATTCCCCGATTTTAGTGGTTGGTATGACATGCTTATTGATAAACAGCTTCGGCAGATATTGCACAGTTATTTATGTCTTATATAATGCTAATGACATCATCATGAAGAACAATGAATATTGAATGAGGTATGAATAGTACAGTGTCCCTCCTCTGCCTTATTAGCATTAAGGTATGGGTATCCCTCATGTCTCACGTTAAACTCTTCGTAGCTGTTACTTCCGCCGGCCTTCCCAAATCCTTCCCTGTGTCTATTCTACCCAGATCATCCTCCCAAACCTCACCCAACCTTATTCCTATGTTTAGTATACGGTAGGTGATGCTCACGCCGTTGATGTGATCATATCCAGATTTCTCATCAATCTTAGTCCTAAAGGCGTTTTTTGACAAATTGTGGCACATCAATTAATCATAGCGTATCTCGCATCCTCAAAATGAGAAAACACGAAGCGATGTATAATCTGGGCATCATGTTTGTATCCGGATGTTAAAGCATTCACAATTCATAGTGTTTATGAACTGTCCCTGCAAGAAAAGACTTTGGGTTATGACATAAGAGGTTCTTAATGGCAACGATTCTATAAATCGCCACCAGACGGACTGGTTGGTCTGTCACCGCCTCTGAGCTCGGGGTCCCATCTTATGAAATCCATTGTATATCGTTACAAGCGTGTGCTCCAACTTTGCCGAACTAGTAGGCTGATAGATAATCTGGGCCTTTTCAACAAATGTTTGAAACGAGAAATAATCGGGGAAAAACAGGCATGAGCCCTAAGAAAAACAGAAATTGCCGCCCAGATGGGAAACCGAGTCCAGAGAAGATGACAATTCCAGCTCACACACGGAGCAACAAGGGAATGCCCTTGAGGACAAATCGCTTGTGTCATCAACTCTCCTTCCCTGGAAATACCACGGACAAAATACCAATTTCCATCATCCTTAGCGTATGATGTTAAGCGGAAGTAAAGGAAAATACGAAAAGAACGTTTTCGAGTAATTCCATTATTAGAGCGGTTTTTCGAGTAATTCCATTATTAGAGCGGTTTAAGGCTGCAACTCTTTATGTTTACACACTTAACTAGAAATGAGGTATTCTGGACAGATAGCAGGCCACACTTTGGGACAGTCACGGACAAAAATATCCTGGCCGAGCACAATTATATAATTTCCGACCTTGTCGACACCGACGGCTCTAGAGTCCGCCACGGGTCCAGCACGTCGCAGACCCAGCAACAAATGGTCGCTGTGCATTCAACAAACGGGACTGGAGTATCAGCACCACGGCGTTTTCTTTATCAGTGACCACTTTAGTCAACACCGTCAGTAATGTTAGGTTTCTTAACATGGACGATATTGGCGGAAAACCACAATCGTGTGAGCACGTATTGTTTTCGAAGGCACTTGAACGCGTAACCACACAGAACAGGGCAAAAGCACATGAGTTTCCTAGCGGTCCACAACGTGTTAAACTTTCAAATAAACTTTGTAGACGTAGAGCGCAACATAATTCTTTGAATGTTCAGCCTCTTATCCCACACAGTACGGGACACAGTAGACAACGGGGTTACGTTGTCATAAATGTTTGCACACTTAAACGCACCCAACACATCGCAATGTTACAAAATTTATACCAGTGAGCCGGCCATGCGCTGTCCGAATTCTTTTTGCTAGTACTTTATCAATATATGTGCTTACATAGTGCATCACGTTTTAAGCTTAGCTTGCCACACATGAGCCCACACAGCGTCTCAGGATTTCTAAATACTTTGTCTCCGGCAGCCCACCAAGCGCATCCCAACAGGTGGGAATTTTGCCAGCGCTGGTCAACAAATTGCGGGCGCACGTGAACATTTTTTTAAAAATTGTTAAAATGAACAAAAACAAGTTTTGTGTGTTATTTTTGCCAGAAAACAGTGATGTAGCAGTACTAAAATACTTTTCTACAAAGTTTATGACAAAATGAACAGGCGGAAAGAAATTGGACTGAAATCAGAGAAATATAAAGGATATTTTTCTACGACGGAACATGAGCGAAATTTTACTTTGTTAGAAGATGCTAGTTGTCTTGGCTTAGTAAACATATAAAATTAGAAAGTTTAACTTACGGTGGGTTTGAATTTCATTTTTCAACGCATGTTTCTATACAAAAATTGCTATAATAGTTTTCTCATTATCAAAACCTGTGAGATTTCGCACGGCCAAAATCGCACTAGCCGAGAGCCTCAAAACGAGACTATACTTAAACGGTACTCTGAACCTTTCTTAATCCCTTAATCAAAGTAATTTAGATATAAAAATTCGCGCTGATACGAAAAACGGCGACACTATTTATGTGATCTGAAATTGTTCACAAAAGTACCTTTGAAAATGCTGCCAGAAATTCTATGTTTATATTATTCTTGCTTGTTACAGCGATTCGGTTAAGAGATTAAAGCCCATTGATTCCAGAAAAATGGGCAGTTTTGAAATCATATGAACATTTCAAGGTGTGAAAATCAGCACAGTAAAATGATAAAGAAATAAAATATTTCAAAATTTTGTCGAGAGCCTCAAAACCAAATACGGTTTAAAATACCCCTAATAGCATATACATTATATTGGGGAAGAATTTGTTTACATCAAAATTCGCGCTAGTACGAATTTTGGGGTTTTTCTGGGATATTCCGTCGAATTCCGAGAGTCTCCGATTTTTTCCGATACGTATAAAGATGTTTCTTTACGCAATTTTAAAATTTTTAAAAGTTATTATTCATTTGCTTGCACTCTCAGTCAATCAATCAATTAAATAATTTCGGTTGGTAGAAAAAACTAGGTCAAAATTTGTAAGAATCGCCCGGAAATTCAATAGCCGAGTTTACTCGCCCCAGGTCTCATTTCTAACAACCGCGCGAAATCCAACGCATGCTCAAACAAAATTCCCACCTGCTGCGCACACAGCGGCTGACGATTTCTAAAACTTCATGCCCGTGAGCCCACACAGCGCATCACAATCTGCAAAACTTCATGCCTGCAAGCCCACACAGCGCATCACAATCTGTAAACCTTCATCCCGTGAGCACACACAGCGCATCACAATCTCTAAAACTTCATGCACGTGAGCCCACACAGCGCATCACAGTCTGTAGAACTTCATGCCTGTGGGCCCACACAGCGCATCACAATCTCTAAAACGTCATGCACGTGAGCCCACACAGCGCATCACCGATCTTTCTTGTCTTTCTTTGTCTGTACTTTATCAATGTGCTCATATAGTGCATCACGTGATTTGTGGTGCTCATAAATTAGAGCCATCCCTATGCTTCAGAAACTTGTGGCGATAATCTATCTCCATGGGTAGTAATATACAGGAGCACACATTAAATATTCAAAACATTACCATGACAGGGCGCGCATGACCATTAGCATATGAGTTGCCGCACTTCATATTAGCATATGAGGGGAGGGCAAAGGAGGGGCACTTCATTAGCATATGAATTGGGACATGAACATTAGCATATCAGAGGAGGCAAGGGGGAGCACATTATTAGCGTCTGTCCTACTCCTTTGAGACCTCATTAATATGACGTCACAGAATAAGACCAGACAAGTTTGGCCAATGTACATTGACTATTGTACCATGACTATTGTACAATGTACATTGCTAGTCCATAAATATACACACATAATTCATTTTTAAACACAGTTATTGCTTAAAATTTATTTTACAACGTTAGTAAGGTCTACTTCCAAGAGCATATCGTTTAATTGTCTTTGTATCTTATTCTTGTCTGTCTTCAGGCGATAATCTTGCAATATCTTCTGCTTTCATGGGAATATATTTTGGTCTCTCGTTAAGTAAACTTTGTTTGTAACCTTCTCGTTGCTCTGGCGTCATCATTGCTATGGCTGTGGCCGTGGCTGTGGCCGTGGCCATGACCGTGACCGTGACTGTGACGGAATCATTTAACTCTAAACCTTAACCATTATTTTAGCCCTAACTATAACAAGAACGCTAAGTCTAATTCTAACTTGACATAGTCTAGGACAATAGTCTATGAATATAGTCCATGATTATGACTATAGTGTATGACTATAGTGTATGACTATAGTGTATGACTATAGTGTATGACTATAGTCTATGAGTATAGTCTGACTATAGTCTATGAGTATAGTCTATGATTATTGTCTATGACTATAGTGTATGATTATGACTATAGTCTATGACTATTGTCCACGCCTATGACCATAGCCTATGACTATAGCCTATGACTATAGCCTATGACTATGACGATAGTCAATGACTATAATCTATGACTGTGACTATTGTCATAGACTATAGTCATAGACTATTGTCATAGACTATAGTCATAGACTATTGTAATAGACTATAGTCATAGACTATAGTCATAGACTATAGTCATAGACTATAGTCATAGTCATGGTCATAGACTATAGTCGTAGACTATAGTCATGGTCATGGACTGTAGTCATAGATTATAGTCATAGGCCTCTGGTCATAGACTATAGTCATAGACTGTAGTCATAGACTATAGACATGGTCATTGACTATAGTCATAGACTACAGTCATAGACTACAGTCATAGACTACAGTCATAGACTATAGTCATAGCATTAGCATTAGTGTTAGCGTTAGGGCTAAAATTATGGTTAAGGTTTACAGTTAAATGATTCAGTCTTAGGATGCAACGATTCAATCTTAGGATTCAATTATTCACTTTGGGATGCAATGCTTCAATCTTAGGATTCAATGATTCACTTTTAGTCATAGGCATGGACTATAGTCATAGACTACAGCCATAGCCAACGCCAACGCCATAGCCATAGCCATAGCCATAGCCATAGCCATAGCCATAGCCATAGCCATAGCCATAGCCATAGCCATAGCCATAGCCATAGCCATAGCCATAGCCATAGCCATAGCCATAGCCATAGCCATAGCCATAGCCATAGCCATAGCCATAGCCATAGCCATAGCCATAGCTACAGATAGCTATAGCCATAGCTATAGCTATAGCCAGCCATAGCTACAGCCATAGCTATAGTTATAGCTATAGCCATAGCCATAGCATAGCTATAGCCGCCAGCCATAGCTATAAAGTTATAGCTATAGCCATAGCCATAGCTATAGCTATAGCCATATTATAGCCATAGCCATAGCTATAGCTATAGCCATAGCCATAAAGCATAGCTATAGCCATAGCCACTATAGCTATAGCTATAGCTATAGCTATAGCTATAGCTATAGCTATAGCTATAGCATAGCCATAGCCATATAGCCATAGCTATAGCTATAGCTATAGCCATAGCCATAGCCATAGCCATAGCATATTATAGCCATAGCTATAGCCATAGCCATAGCCATAGCCATAGCCATAGCCATAGCCATAGCCATAGCCATAGCCATAGCCATAGCCATAGCCATAGCCATAGCCATAGCCATAGCCATAGCCATAGCCATAGCCATAGCCATAGCAGACCTTATTTATTTTGTTAAAAATAGATTTAATAGATGAGACTCCTCAGATTGGAGACCTAAAGATTTAGCAATGATGACGCCAGAGCAACGAGAATGTTACAAACAAAGACTACTTCACGAGAGACTAAAATATATTCCTATGAAAGCTGAAGATATTGCAAGATTATCGGCCGAAAACAGACAAGAACATGAGAACTCTTTGAAGATACAAAAGACACATAAACGGTATGCTCTTAGAAATTTACCTTTCTGACGTTGTAAAAGTAATTTTGAGCAATAACTATATTTGAAAATTATTTCTGTATCAAATCTCCCTTAATTATTACCTAATGACTCACAACCTAAACAGGATGTCTCAAAATAATGTAATCCAAATTAGCATTACATTTTGCGTTAATTACTCGGTGCATGAACATAATTTTTTCATATTCATAAAGATCGGGCTTTTAGCTGTTGGAAGACACGTTTTCATCCAATATGGAGGAAAAATGAGCAGATACGAGCCCGACAAAATTGTTTGTCGAAATTGCATATTTTCACCGTTGAGAATTGGGTCTAAAACTAGAGATTAGGTTGATGATGAATTTCACTTCAATAAAATACTTTGTATGTATAATTATTATAAACATCTTGTAAACCAGCTCCTAAACTCATTGTTAAAATGACACATTCGTGATTAATTGCTTTCTTTTGTTATGCACTGCTTTAATTAAGCACAGAGATGAAAATATGCGAGTTCGACAAGCAATTTTTATCGGAGTCGTAATTGCACACTTTTTCTCCGTATTGGATGAAAAACGTGTCATTCACAGCTAAAAGCCCGATCGTTCTTAACATAAAAAAACACGCTCATTTTCCAAGTCATTTACACACAATAGCGTTCTTAACTTGGATTACCTTTTTTTGAGACACCCTGTATAGCAACCGCTAAATGTTTTTATATACAATGTTTGTATTAAAAATCAATGCTTTTCATATTTTCAATTTCAATTTATATCAATTTATTCAAAAGATACCAATTTCATAGCTAAAAACTGAATTACACTGGTTTACATGCATATGAGTAAAAATGACTACAAACACTCCTTATTTACACGTTGTTAATTTTGATAGTTCTGGGTAAAAATGTAGCGAAACAATTATTATTTAAAACTAGAGTTGTAGGCCTTACTACCGGCCATAATAACACTATTAGCAAACCTACTTGTCCTATGCTTTGGTATTGAAAGACAATTATCATTACGTAGAGAATATCCAGTTTTATGTCTTGGGGGACCGAGAGATTGGAGTTTATGGGATGTTTCTTCACACATTTGAACGAAAAGTTTCTCGCAAATGGTCTTTCTCCGCGAGAACAGTGACACCACCCCAGCGCGTACAAACGTATCTTAATATTTGAGATCAGGGAAGATTATACGAAGGGCTCTGCGTTGAAACTCTCGATCTCGTCGCTCAAGTATTGCGCCAAGCTATAGTGCCATACCTCGCACGAAAACTCTAAAATTGGTCGAACGCAGGTAGTATAAACCCGGACTAACTTGCACGCTGGAATAGAGGTACTCTTAAGTAATCGTAAGGCATACAACCGCTTCGAAGCTTTGTTGCAGATATAGTCAACGTGCTCGATCCATTTAAGATCTTTCGAGATCATGACACTAAGTAATTTAGCATGCGGGACCACAGATATATCATGACCGTCAATGGTGATCGGCGGAAGAGCCCCGAGATCAAGGGGAGAGAACCCAACACGAACTTCTTTTGTTTTTGTAGGGTTCAGTTTCATGTTATTCTCAGAAATCCATTTAGCAGATTCTGTAATTTGAGACGGTAGGACCGAGTTGGCTTCTTGACCCTTCGAGACAATCTCCCAGATAGTGGTGTGGTCAGCAAATTTCACCGTATCGTCGGAGACGTTCAAGTCGTTCACCATGATGAGGAAGAGGAGGGGGCCCAGTTTTGTTCCTTGGGGGACTCCTCCGTTGGTAGTTCTCCAACTCGAGCCAATTCTTGTTCTCTGACTTCTGTCAGTAAGGAAGTTGGCAATCCAATTAATTAGAATAGGGTGTACACGAATGTTAATAAGTTCTGTTCTATAGATAAAGAATTGCTGCCAAATATGCCAAAAAATATATTTTTACTCTTTACAACTCTGTTTACAGACTTTTGACAATATTTCCTTAGATTTCCTTAAATTTTTTCCATCCTTGAAAATTCCTTTTTGGGGTCAGAATTTCCTTGAAAAAGGAAATTTCCTTGAAAGTGGAAACCCTGAATTTGATAGTCGAATTTGAATAACGCTGTCTTTTGAGATGTAAGTCGTACTTCATGTGATGCAAAATGAAGTCATTATCATTGTTTACCTGACAGTGGCTCCACTTGTGAAGGAAAATTCCTTTTGAAAGGAAATTTTTACAAGATGATGAAAAATTGAATGAAATGAAATTTTGAAGGAAATTGGAAGGAAATTCCAGGAAAACGAAGAAAATTTCAAGAAAAAATGTGGAATATTCAAAATATTGACAAAAAGGGACAAATCTCAACCTCGTTCCCAGGGCATTTCCCTTTTTTGTTATTGGGACTTGGGACGGCGGGAAATAGCGCTGGATCCGGACGGTCACATGACCTTCGAACACCCAGATATAGTGGGTGTAATATATTTTGGTTTTGATTTAATTATTTTAATATGCTAAATATTTTCAAAAATGGCCGGCACCTAGCCTAGGTGTGAAAGGAGTTGCCAGAGAAACGTTTCGTGTGATACGGTGACTTGAAATTGCCTTCATTCTTAGCAGTGTGACCAGATTTAGCATAATTATGCTCGTTTAGCATAATTTCATCATTTGGAGATGTGTATTAGCATAATGAAAATTTAGCATAATTCTATCATAAATTTACAGGAGCAGAATAATGTTAGCATAATGTTAGGACATCTCTCCTATTTTAGAGGGAAAGTGTAAAAAATCTCCCCAATACTTGTTATTTATAGCCAAATTAATGAGCTCAGGCAGTCAGACTAGTCCCTGGTCTTGTATCATAGATATATGTCTTGTATTCTTGCTCCATTTCTCATTTTCATTACCATGACCATTGACGATTATGACATCATTGCATTGTCTTAGCCTACATGCTTGAAATTATTCTGTGCTCGTGCTGCGTGGCTTTCACCCGAACTTTGCAAGAATAAAGATGCCAGCAGCACTGTAGCTTGTTTAAAATACTTAAATGATTTCATTTTACAACCTTTCAAATTATTAATAGTGACATTTTAAAGTAAATTTAAACGGTTCCACTTTTTAGCATAATTTATTTCAATTTAGCATAATTTAGTCGGCTGTTTAGCATAATGAATTTTTAGAATCTGGCCACAGTATTATTTCTTAGAAAGGCATTTCAAGTTTAATGTTGTGTCCATATTAGTATATGGAGCCTTGATGTTATGGTAGTTCTTTCAACCAGTTTTGGGAACGTCGTGATTGTTATTTGTTTGCTAAACGCAAGCATTTAATAGCTGAATCCACGGGTACTGGCATGTTTACGGCAGACGTTCTCCAGCTGGCCAGGCAACCCCAAGAAGTCCCGGAAAGTTTGTTCGAACCGGTTGAAAGCTGCGCGACCATGAAGCAAATCATAATATTATTAAACATAAACGTTTGAACAAGAGAGACAACCTACTGCAGTGAAATGAAGTGAGGATACATATTTATTCAATAGCATTATAAACACAGATGAAATGTTATGTACCCCTTTCCTTGTTTACATTTCTCTAGCCGTTAAGGATTTGTGTAGTAAGGGCCTGTTCACATGATCCCACTGCCGAGACGTCTCGTCTAGCGGGACGAATATTTCTGTGTGTTCATATGGAGTTTTTCATCCCTCTTACCGAGATGAAATTACAATGTTGTTCTATAATTAGCTATAGCGTTGCAAAACATGTACATTTCATGCGCAACACAAATATTTTAACGATTTTGTTGTTGCTTTTTATTTTTTTGCAATAAAAAGCATTGGTTTAGCAACATATTTCATGCTTGATTCTAAAACAAACATAAAACTACGTAAAAATCGTCAAATTAAGCGGCAAAATCGGAAATTTGGTTTCTTGATTTCATCCCGGTAGGCGGGCTGGCGTGTTCATATGGAATATTTTTCATCCCGCCTACCTATGATCTCGGCTCTCACAGGTGAGATCTCGCCAAGCGGGCCAGCCCGCTTTCTCATATGGACATGATGTAAATTTTTACAGTAAAAGTACTAGGAGGCGAGATCATAGGTAGGCGAGACGTCTCGGTAAACGGGATCATATGAACAGGCCCTAATTGCAACAAAGTATTAAAAGTAAACTACATGGCAGGGCCAAGTGATGTATATTTTACTGTAATATTTTTAAAAGAGAAATATTTAGCTCAAAGAAAATGACAAGCAATTTAGCACCGTTATATTATGAAAGTCTAGTTTGTTTGTGTGCAGCCCAAAGTTGTGTCAAAGATTTGGCAGTTCCATTTATTAAAATGCTGTACTCCCTGTCAAGGAGCTTGAATTCTAGAGGGGTAGGGGCAATTTTGCTCGGAAATGTTTTTGTATTGAAATTTTGGTGAAGGATTCTGCAGGGAATCTGAGTATTTTGACTGGGATTTATAAAGGGAGCCAAATAAAAGAGGAGTTTGAAGGATCATGCAGGCAAGATGTCCGAAATTTTAAATAAGTTACCCTCCTAGTACCATCTTGCTTTGTGAACTTGCTCTGTGGCCTAGTGTTCAGAGCGCTGCACCAGCCTACAGTTACATTTTTGGAATTGCCCCTGGTTACAGTAGGTCTAAAGTATTTCTATAGTTTTTCGCCTGACATTTTCATCTACAAAAACTGTCAAGCAAGATGTATCACAAACTTGACAAGCTTTGTTGTTGTAAACAATTTATCATCGTCTGAATATAATTTTGATTTATCTGAACTTCTTTTTGTAGGAAGTTATCTTGCCATATTGTCATGAGGATTTGAAATAATGTTTGTAGGATTAACCTGCTTTAAATTTCCATGACAATTAATGTTAATTTAGAAGTAACATCCTAATTCCATGTTGGCATCTTTGTACCATATTCAGTCATGCCTGTAAACTAATAGTAATATAGTGGGCTCTGCCCTCAAGCACCCCCTCTTCTACACCACTGAATTTTCCAAACAATTTAATATTAACAACAAAAACAATGTATATAAATGTATTTAAATAAATTTTACAAATTGCATTATCAAGAGAGTAGAGTACATAATTATTAATATGATTATGGTTTTAAAAACTGTTAACACGAGTTTGTCTGACAAAGCAAACTAGACTAGCTTGTCTTGCCAGGTCAGTTTGTTATTTCTTCACATGAAGCAGCTGATCCCTCCTAGCCTGGCAAGAAAATAAGATTGGTGCGTATGCTTTGAAGCACACGTTTAGCCTTACTGCCAGGCCTGCTCAAAGCTTCCATATTAGTGTAGTAATTTCAGGATCTGGTCTTTTTCAAGAGCTAGGCTAGCCCAGTTCCATCAGAAGAGAATATCAAAAATTTATCAAAACCATAGGTAAAACTGGTTCGTGGAACTGGCAAGCTAACTGTCTGCCCTGTCAGCTCAAGTCATATGATCAATTCCACTGATCTGGAAAATACTACTGGGTCTAGTATCTAAAAATGAAGCCAGAAGTCAGCCATTAATAAGGGACCATCTGACAAGATTTTTAGCATATAATGTTAGAAATGTATTGCCTAAATATATTTGATGTTTCATATGTTAAAATAATGTGGCAATCTGGAATTTTTTGAGTTTGAAGACATTTTAAAAAGAAATAGAAAACATTTTCCTGCATATAGTTGGTCCCTTAGTAATGGCAGATTTCTATTGTCTGGCAATGTATATAATGCATGGTTGCGTTATCCAGTATTATTTCCAAATCAGTGATCAGTTCTTTATATACGTTCAAAAGCACCAATCTCTATTTTCATGGACTGATGGACAGCGGTGCATGCTCATGAAATTGCATAACACCAGAGAACAATAGTGAGGAATGCTCTAATGCACATTTTTGTCCAACGTGGCCAACCAGGAATTGGATGATTTATATATTACAGCATTATTCTTGTTAGTCATATATTTAAATACACATGTAATTAAACTACATACGCATCAGCCAACACTTTCTTACTAGTTACGGTGCTCTGATATCAAGCATAGTTAATATATTAACTATATATCAAGTCATCAGTAAAACAGTCACTAACACACATATTTTAAGCACATATTATTGACATATTATTCACGCGGTCCGTACGTCAGTTTCAGTCCCTCAAAAGTCAATTTCACGCGGTCCGTACATCAGTTTTAGTCCCCACACTACGAACCGTTACACGGCCAGTATAAATTTGAATGCAATTACGAAAAACATTGCAAACTCAATGCATTACATTTTAGGAACTAACTATTTTTCTCCTAAAATTTAGTGCATCGAGTTGGCTGTGACAAAGAAAAACTCTAGGAAAACTTCTCCGTCCGGAGAAAACAATGGCTACAATTTTATAGGGAAATAAGGAAATTGCTTCAAATTTTCTGAAATGGTCCGTAGATTGATTTCAGATTGATAGTGGTCGGTTTTTGAAACCAAAGCGGGAAACAGTGGATCGGTAAATTTTAAAATTTCAAACAACCACTGAGGGTTGTACTTTTGTTCATACTCTAGCTATTTCTTGCAGAGCCAACTACAATCATCTCATCTCCAATAGTTTGTCGTTACTTTCACTTTGTGTATGTATAAAAAGCAACAAAACCAATGTTCTGAACAATGACGCTTTTCATTGTATACGGAGCAAATATTATTCAAAACTTGCGGATGAGGTTGTAAAAAGTTAAAAAGTGCGTTACAAATCTTGAATTCTTGGGTGTAAAAACTCCACAATTTTTTATTAAATATCCTCTCAGGAAGCACGGAAAATGCACTTCTTTGGCTTTAATAGAGAACTGTCTTTGGGCGCCCGTATCGAGCTAACTTTTAGGGGCGCCAAATTTAACACTGGGTTCAATCTTCCAACTGCTGTTCAAATAGATTCTGAAAAAGCTTGAGCAAGATATTTACAACATAGTCACAGCTTGTTCTATCTGTTGCTGGGTATAACTTGAAAATATATTTAAGGTATTAAAAGTCAACTAATTATCATAAAAGTTTTTGGTCACAAAAACGAGTTTTTCAGGTTACATGTATTTAGGATTTTTTAAAAGAGATCAGGTGGGGGGATTCATCTGAAAAATATCATTATTTAACGGTGGGTCATTGGGAAAAAGTTGAGTATGAAGGGGTGGGCCACTGAGAATGATATAAGAGGGATCTCTAAATTACACCACGGACAAGGGCGTAAGTGGCGGTGGGGGGCGGTGTGTGTGTGTGTATGTGGGGGGGGGGGGTGCACCCCCAGAGATAATGATCCAGTCGGTCTCAAAATGTTAGATTGGACGCACTATGCCACACTGCAAAAAATTCTGAGTAAGATCTACTCAATAATCTACTCTTAATAATTAGCAAAACAAACTCGTACATGTGAATAAGAATTACTCAGATTTTTGAGCGAGTTTTACTCAAAAATGTGAGTTGAAAACACTCAAATTTGACCAATTTACAATTACTCACTGAATGAGTAAACTTATAAATTACTCAAAATAAGAGTACTTGTTGCTCAAAAAAGGAGTTCTAGTTACTCAAATAAAATGCACCCATAGTGACTCCTAATTTTGAGTAAACGAACGGTCTACTCAAACTTTGAGTAAACTTATACTCAAATATGAGTACTTGTTACTCAAAAAAGGAGTTCTAATTACTCAAATAAAATGCACCCATAGTGACTCCTAATTTTGTGTAAACGAACAGTCTACTCAAACTTTGAGTAATCTTACTCAAACCTGGAGTAGTGTATACACAAAATAGCGTCCCAGTTACTCGATGAAAAGTTACTCAAACATTGAGGAAAACACATACACTATATTCAATACATATATTCAAGTATGGACTGTCAATAACTATAAATAACTATATAATAGACAAAATAAATATGCAAAACTACAACATTTTTTTGCTAAATTGTATAACATTTAAATATAGATATTTAAGAAATCTATATCGAAAACTACATCGACACATGCAGGGGAAACTATACTTTCCAGTCCTCTAATATATATCGACTTATCGCTTACTATGCAATTAATCATGCGCAAATAATAGAATGTCGGATGAGTCAGTTTATATACAGTACATGTGTCTTGTAGTTTATATATTACAAACATATTCACCGATCAGGCGTTCACGAGATATAAAATATAGATGGGCCTAGGCCTGGTAAGTAAATGTCAAATATATTTTAATGTTAAGGTTTATAATAGTCAATGTTAAGAGTCTTAAGACTTCGTGTCCAGTTTACTTATAAATGTTATTACTGGGGCCGGTAGTTTCTTGCCATCTTGGATGCTCGGTATGCATTTTTGAAAAAAGAGGCAAACATTGTTCAATGTACCTGGATATTCGAACAAGAATACATAATTTGTTGCCATGAAGACAAACGCTGCCTTAACCAACTGTCCTTCCATTGTAAAGAGCACCATCTTCCCTGCAACGATGGCAATCTCGTCCATGTCTTCTTGAGATCCCTTGGCGAGTATCTTCGGCGAGTTCCGTGTCATATCCTTTGCCACATCTTCAAAGCTTCCATCCTCCTAGTACAAGAACAGGAAATGTAAAATAATTACAAATTACATTAACACATTAAGCTGCAATGCAACCTGATGCACTAACTATAAATGTCATTTTGCTCTGTCTAATGCCAGACAATTTTACTTTCAAAGGGAAAGCGGTGGGCATTAATGGATTAACCTGACTACCTGCCCACGTCTCTTTTTAACCAATTGAGCTGTAATTATTAATGCACCCCAATGGCATGCCCACTTTGTAATTATTAATCCACAATTCAGAAGGTATGTATCAATGAATCTCCCCTTTCATGAGCGGCTTGTAATACATGCCACTCAAAAGAGGTGCTGGTAAAAGGCGGTGTAACCACCTTACACAACAACAGTAAAATGCATCAACATAAATGTATACAAGTCTTGAATTCTGTCTCAGTAGTTCTCACTGACAGCCGACTCTTAAAGTGCCACCCGAGTGAGCTATTGGTAAAAGGCGGCAAGTGCCACCTTACACAAAAGCTGAGAAACAGCACAACTAAGATCAAAATTCAAGACAAACTATATTGTTATTTCAGTCTCATTGCCAATCAATATTGTTTGCAGTTAAACCATAGTAAAGTTCATTTTTGTTCAACATAAGTAAAATACATGCATAAAACTGTAAATCCCATTGTTTCTCCCTTATACTAAACAATGACCATGCAAAATTAGAAATGCATAAAACTGTAAATCCCATTGTTTCTCCCTTATACTAAACAATGACCATGCAAAATTAGAAATGAACAATACAGAATGTATACATCTATGCATCTCCCCTTCATGAGCGGCTTATAAATACATGCCACTCAAAAGAGGTGCTGGTAAAAGGCAGTGTAACCACCTTACACAACAACAGCAAACTGCATCAACATAAATGTATACAAGTCTTGAATTCTGTCTCAGTAGTTCTCACTGACAGGCGGATCTTAAAGATCCACCCGAGTGAGCTATTGGTAAAAGGCGGCAAGTGCCACCTTACACAAAAGCTGAGAAACAGCACAACTAAGATCAAAATTCAAGACAAACTATATTGTTATTTCAGTCTCATTGCCAATCAATATTGTTTGCAGTTAAACCTTAGTAAAGTTCATTTTTGTTCAACACAAGTAAAATACGTGCATAAAATTGTAAATCCCATTGTTTCTCCCTTATACTAAACAATGACAATGCAAAATTAGAAATGAACAATACAGAATGTATACATCTATAGGATGCATCTTCCCTTTCATGAGCGGCTTCTAAATACATGCCAATCAAAAGAGGTGCTGGTAAAAGGCAGTGTAACCACCTTACACAACAACAGTAAATGCATCAACATAAATGTATACAAGTCTTGAATTCTGTCTCAGTAGTTCTCACTGACAGGCGGATCTTAAAGATCCACCCGAGTGAGCTATTGGTAAAAGGCGGCAAGTGCCACCTTACACAAAAGCTGAGAAACAGCACAACTAAGATCAAAATTCAAGAAAAATTATATTGTTATTTCAGTCTCATTGCCAATCAATATTGTTTGCAGTTAAACCTTAGTAAAGTTCATTTTTGTTCAACACGAGTAAAATACGTGCATGAAATTGTAAATCCCATTGTTTCTCCCTTATACTAAACAATGACCATGGAAAATTAGAAATGAACAATACAGAATGTATACATCTATAGGATGCATCTTCCCTTTCATGAGCGGCTTATAAATACATGCCACTCAAAAGAGGTGCTGGTAAAAGGCAGTGTAACCACCTTACACAACAACAGTAAATGCAGCAACATAAATGTATACAAGTCTTGAATTCTGTCTCAGTAGTTCTCACTGACAGGCGGATCTTAAAGATCCACCCGAGTGAGCTATTGGTAAAAGGCGGCAAGAGCCACCTTACACAAAAGCTGAGAAACAGCACAACTAAGATCAAAATTCAAGACAAACTATATTGTTATTTCAGTCTCATTGCCAATCAATACTGTTTGCAGTTAAACCTTAGTAAAGTTCATTTTTGTTCAACACAAGTAAAATACATGCATAAAACTGTAAATCCCATTGTTTCTCCCTTATACTAAACAATGACCATGCAAAATTAGAAATGCATAAAACTGTAAATCCCATTGTTTCTCCCTTATACTAAACAATGACCATGCAAAATTAGAAATGAACAATACAGAATATATACATCTATGCATCTTCCCTTTCCTGAGCGGCTTATAAATACATGCCACTCAAAAGAGGTGCTGGTAAAAGGCAGTGTAACCTCCTTACACAACAACAGTAAACTGCATCAACATAAATGTATGCAAGTCTTGAATTCTGTCCCAGTAGTTACCACTGACAGGCGGATCTTAAAGATCCACCCGAGTGAGCTATTGGTAAAAGGCGGCAAGAGCCACCTTACACAAAAGCTGAGAAACAGCACAACTACGATCAAAATTCAAGACAAACTATATTGTTATTTCAGTCTCATTGCCAATCAATACTGTTTGCAGTTAAACCTTAGTAAAGTTCATTTTTGTTCAACACAAGTAAAATACATGCATAAAACTGTAAATCCCTTTGTTTCTCCCTTATACTAAACAATGGCCATGCAAAATTAGAAATGAACAATACAGAATGTATACATCTATGCATCTCCCCTTTCATGAGCGGCATATAAATACATGCCACTCAAAAGAGGTGCTGGTAAAAAGCAGTGTAACCACCTTACACAACAACAGTAAACTGCATCAACATAAATGTATACAAGTCTTGAATTCTGTCTCAGTAGTTCTCACTGACAGGCGGATCTTAAAGATCCACCCGAGTGAGCTATTGGTAAAAGGCGGCAAGAGCCACCTTACACAAAAGCTGAGAAACAGCACAACTAAGATCAAAATTCAAGACAAACTATATTGTTATTTCAGTCTCATTGCCAATCAATACTGTTTGCAGTTAAACCTTAGTAAAGTTCATTTTTGTTCAACACAAGTAAAATACATGCATAAAACTGTAAATCCCATTGTTTCTCCCTTATACTAAACAATGACCATGCAAAATTAGAAATGCATAAAACTGTAAATCCCATTGTTTCTCCCTTATACTAAACAATGACCATGCAAAATTAGAAATGAACAATACAGAATATATACATCTATGCATCTTCCCTTTCCTGAGCGGCTTATAAATACATGCCACTCAAAAGAGGTGCTGGTAAAAGGCAGTGTAACCTCCTTACACAACAACAGTAAACTGCATCAACATAAATGTATGCAAGTCTTGAATTCTGTCCCAGTAGTTACCACTGACAGGCGGATCTTAAAGATCCACCCGAGTGAGCTATTGGTAAAAGGCGGCAAGAGCCACCTTACACAAAAGCTGAGAAACAGCACAACTAAGATCAAAATTCAAGACAAACTATATTGTTATTTCAGTCTCATTGCCAATCAATACTGTTTGCAGTTAAACCTTAGTAAAGTTCATTTTTGTTCAACACAAGTAAAATACATGCATAAAACTGTAAATCCCATTGTTTCTCCCTTTTACTAAACAATGACCATGCAAAATTAGAAATGCATAAAACTGTAAATCCCATTGTTTCTCCCTTATACTAAACAATGACCATGCAAAATTAGAAATGAACAATACAGAATGTATACATCTATGCATCTCCCCTTTCATGAGCGGCATATAAATACATGCCACTCAAAAGAGGTGCTGGTAAAAAGCAGTGTAACCACCTTACACAACAACAGTAAACTGCATCAACATAAATGTATACAAGTCTTGAATTCTGTCTCAGTAGTTCTCACTGACAGGCGGATCTTAAAGATCCACCTGAGTGAGTTATTGGTAAAAGGCGGCAAGAGCCACCTTACACAAAAGCTGAGAAACAGCACAACTAAGATCAAAATTCAAGACAAACTATATTGTTATTTCAGTCTCATTGCCAATCAATACTGTTTGCAGTTAAACCTTAGTAAAGTTCATTTTTGTTCAACACAAGTAAAATACATGCATAAAACTGTAAATCCCATTGTTTCTCCCTTATACTAAACAATGACCATGCAAAATTAGAAATGCATAAAACTGTAAATCCCATTGTTTCTCCCTTATACTAAACAATGACCATGCAAAATTAGAAATGAACAATACAGAATATATACATCTATGCATCTCCCCTTTCATGAGCGGCTTATAAATACATGCCACTCAAAAGAGGTGCTGGTAAAAGGCAGTGTAACCTCCTTACACAACAACAGTAAACTGCATCAACATAAATGTATGCAAGTCTTCAATTCTGTCCCGGTAGTTACCACTGACAGGCGGATCTTAAAGATCCACCCGAGTGAGCTATTGGTAAAAGCGGCAAGAGCCACCTTACACAAATGCTGAGAAACAGCACAACTAAGATCAAAATTCAAGACAAACTATATTGTTATTTCAGTCTCATTGCCACTCAATACTGTTTGCAGTTAAACCTTAGTAAAGTTCATTTTTGTTCAACACAAGTAAAATATATGCATATAACTGTAAATCCCATTGTTTCTCCCTTATAATAAGCAATGACCATGCAAAATTAGAAATGAACAATACAGAATGTATACATCTATGCATCTCCCCTTTCATGAGCGGCTTATAAATACATGCCACTCAAAAGAGTTGCTGGTAAAAGGCAGTGTAACCACCTTACACAACAACAGTAAACTGCATCAACATAAATGTATTCTTACTGGGAGTCATGCAATACAATGCCTAAAGAGCGCGATTTTTCAGCCGGAAGTTAATTAATATGGATATAGAAACACGTGTGGCAATAGCAACGTTATAAAAACCCAGGGAAATGTGAGTTTTCTGTCATTTGCCACGAAGACACACATGGACAGCGGGATTGGCAACAGATTTTTTACAAGCAAGATTTTCTGTGTCGCAGCCGAGCGAAAAAAGTTATGGCAGAAGCTGTTCAAACACAACCTATTGAGATTGATGATCTAAATAATGCTCAGCAACTACCTCATGTACCGCAACCAGCTGCGGTGGAACAACAAGTACAGCCCGATCGCGATTTGCAAAATGCAGCGATCGTCCAATAACCACTAGTCGAACCTCAGCCTCAGATTAGTTTCTTTCTTGCCTTACGGAGACGCCATGGGCCCTTTTGCTGGGTTTGCAGTACATTTGCTCGTATCTGACTATATGCCTTCGCATGGTTGCTTCCGTGACGACCTCGTTATGTTTTCATATAATTGTTTAAGATTCTTCATGCAGCACATTTCCTCATCTATAATTGTCGTACTTGCCGATATCGCCTGCTTGTATGAATGAATGAAACCTTTATTTTGACAGGGTTGTCCAATCAGTGGTGATATCACTGTTATCAACTGGAGCCCTGTATATACTATTTTACAAAATACAATAAATAACCTAAAAGTACCAAAACTATGTTACATCAAATATATACTATAAATATACTATACAACAAAATCAGATATGTTTATTATAAACCACACAGCCATTATAATAAAAGGATTTCTTCGCCTGTTCAGTTCTAGCCCGAGGTAAATGTAAATTATTACTTTGCCTTGTGACTCGACTATGTACTTCACTATTAAAAGAGAAATAGTTTAAAAAGAATTGAGGACACCGTCCTTGGATACATTTGTTCACTAGTTTAAAAACGTTTTTATCTCTCCTACTTTGGAGAGAAGGCCACTTCATCATTTCCATAGCTCTGTCACTATCGGGTATTCTCGTTACAATTCTGGCAGCACGTCGTTGCAATTTTTCCAAATTCTTGGCACAAATTTTCCAAATTCTTGTACTGTTTTTCGAGAGGGGCAAACTTAGTAAGCCTTATACACTGTCTTCGACGGAGTTCTCGTTTGTCAGTTACTTGTAGTGGGATGGTTTAGTGCGCTTAACAAGTCTCTAGTATTCGTACTTGCCGATATCGCCTGCTTGTACTGTTTCTCGAGAGGGGCAAACTTAGTACGCCTTATACACTGTCTTCGACGGAGTTCTCGTTTATCAGTTACTTGTAGTGGGATGGTTTAGTGTGCGTACCACTTCTCTAGTATCTTTACATTCACAACATATTGGCTCAACATAAGGCCTTTGCACACACTCACAGAGGCCATCACAACGGTTTTTGACTCTCCTACCCAATTGTCTTAATCAATTTGCACAGCTTTAAGCGACCTAACGAGGCACCCCTTGCCGCTCTGGCATCGAGCATATTTTTTCTTAAGTTATTTTCTTATTATATTTATACTGCCGGTCACTTATAAATAGTGGGATGTACAGTATGTCTAATGACTAATATTTATTTTTCGCGCTTCAGTGCCGGCATAATTTTCCGATTCATCTATGCTATACAAACAGCTAGTGAATATACTTTGGTGCACGAGGTAGTTTCGAGTCGAAGGTATAAATGAATATACGATATTATACGCCTTTGGTGCATGAGGCTGCGTGCTTGAACTTGAGTATAAACGAACTCGCTCTAGGGGCAGCGGATCTTCTTGATTTCAAGGCCAATGGTGCATGAGGTCACCTGGAAATATGCACGAACTCACTGTAGGTGCAGTGAGCTATATTAATTTTAATATGCCTTTGGTGCATGAGGCTATGTGGAAATATATACGAACTCGCTGCACGTGCAGTTAACTTTACAAAGTATAGTACGCGCCTTTGGTGCATGAGGCGGTGTTTGCCGAATTTGAAAGTATAAACGAATTCGCTGTTGGTGCAGCAAAACTTTATTAATCTCCATGTGCCTGTGGTGCATGAGGCCAATTGGAAATATATACGAACTCGCTGGAGGCGCAGTGAACTTTATTAACTTTAATACGCCTTTGGTGCATGAGGCTGTTTGAAAGTATAAACGCATTCGCTAGGAGCACTGGCTTTTATTCTTTATATAATAAGATGCCATTGGGACATGAGGCGGCATGCTTGAGGGTATTAACGGACTCACTGTAGGTGCAGCGAACTTGATTAATAATATAATTATACGCCTTCGGTAGATGAAGCTATTCGTCTTTATAAGAGCTTTTCCTTAGCTTTTCCTTAACTTAGTTTTCTGAGAATTGGAGAGATAATCCTTATTTATCTGTATAACCTTTAAAGTACTTAAAATGGACACGAGACCTTAGCATGCCGGTAGTCACGGGGGACTGAGCTGGAAAATTTTACTCCCCATACTTAGCTATAATCGGCTCAGGGCATTGTGTGGCGGGGCGACCAGTGAAAATATATTACTATTCTTACTGGGAGTCATGCAATACAATGCCTAAAGAGCGCGATTTTTCAGCCGGAAGTTAATTAATATGGATATAGAAACACGTGTGGCAATAGCAACGTTATAAAAACCCAGGGAAATGTGAGTTTTCTGTCATTTGCCACGAAGACACACATGGACAGCGGGATTGGCAACAGATTTTTTCACCCGCCCACCTCCCCTCGGCTGCGACACGGCGGTTGCTCCGCCACGTCTTGCCTTGGGCTGAAAAATTTTACTCCCCATACTTAGCTATAATCGGCTCAGGGCATTGTGTGGCGGGGCGACCAGTGAAAATATATTACTATACAAGTCTTGAATTCTGTCTCAGTAGTTCTCACTGACAGGCGGATCTTAAAGATCCACCCGAGTAAGCTATTTGTAAAAGGCGGCAAGAGCCACCTTACACAAAAGCTGAGAAACAGCACAACTAAGATCAAAATTCAAGACAAACTATATTGTTATTTCAGTCTCATTGCCAATCAATACTGTTTGCAGTTAAACCTTAGTAAAGTTCATTTTTGTTCAACACAAGTAAAATACATGCATAAAACTGTAAATCCCATTGTTTCTCCCTTATACTAAACAATGACCATGCAAAATTAGAAATGCATAAAACTGTAAATCCCATTGTTTCTCCCTTATACTAAACAATGACCATGCAAAATTAGAAATGAACAATACAGAATATATACATCTATGCATCTCCCCTTTCCTGAGCGGCTTATAAATACATGCCACTCAAAAGAGGTGCTGGTAAAAGGCAGTGTAACCTCCTTACACAACAACAGTAAACTGCATCAACATAAATGTATGCAAGTCTTGAATTCTGTCCCAGTAGTTACCACTGACAGGCGGATCTTAAAGATCCACCCGAGTGAGCTATTGGTAAAAGGCGGCAAGAGCCACCTTACACAAAAGCTGAGAAACAGCACAACTAAGATCAAAATTCAAGACAAACTATATTGTTATTTCAGTCTCATTGCCAATCAATACTGTTTGCAGTTAAACCTTAGTAAAGTTCATTTTTGTTCAACACAAGTAAAATACATGCATAAAACTGTAAATCCCATTGTTTCTCCCTTATACTAAACAATGACCATGCAAAATTAGAAATGCATAAAACTGTAAATCCCATTGTTTCTCCCTTATACTAAACAATGACCATGCAAAATTAGAAATGAACAATACAGAATATATACATCTATGCATCTCCCCTTTCATGAGCGGCTTATAAATACATGCCACTCAAAAGAGGTGCTGGTAAAAGGCAGTGTAAACTCCTTACACAACAACAGTAAACTGCATCAACATAAATGTATGCAAGTCTTCAATTCTGTCCCGGTAGTTACCACTGACAGGCGGATCTTAAAGATCCACCCGAGTGAGCTATTGGTAAAAGCGGCAAGAGCCACCTTACACAAATGCTGAGAAACAAAACAACTAAGATCAAAATTCAAGACAAACTATATTGTTATTTCAGTCTCATTGCCACTCAATACTGTTTGCAGTTAAACCTTAGTAAAGTTCATTTTTGTTCAACACAAGTAAAATACATGCATATAACTGTAAATCCCATTGTTTCTCCCTTATAATAAGCAATGACCATGCAAAATTAGAAATGAACAATACAGAATGTATACATCTATGCATCTCCCCTTTCATGAGCGGCTTATAAATACATGCCACTCAAAAGAGTTGCTGGTAAAAGGCAGTGTAACCACCTTACGCAACAACAGTAAACTGCATCAACATAAATGTATACAAGTCTTGAATTCTGTCTCAGTAGTTCTCACTGACAGGCGGATCTTAAAGATCCACCCGAGTGAGCTATTTGTAAAAGGCGGCAAGAGCCACCTTACACAAAAGCTGAGAAACAGCACAACTAAGATCAAAATTCAAGACAAACTATATTGTTATTTCAGTCTCATTGCCAATCAATACTGTTTGCAGTTAAACCTTAGTAAAGTTCATTTTTGTTCAACACAAGTAAAATACATGCATAAAACTGTAAATCCCATTGTTTCTCCCTTATACTAAACAATGACCATGCAAAATTAGAAATGCATAAAACTGTAAATCCCATTGTTTCTCCCTTATACTAAACAATGACCATGCAAAATTAGAAATGAACAATACAGAATATATACATCTATGCATCTCCCCTTTCCTGAGCGGCTTATAAATACATGCCACTCAAAAGAGGTGCTGGTAAAAGGCAGTGTAACCTCCTTACACAACAACAGTAAACTGCATCAACATAAATGTATGCAAGTCTTGAATTCTGTCCCAGTGGTTACCACTGACAGGCGGATCTTAAAGATCCACCCGAGTGAGCTATTGGTAAAAGGCGGCAAGAGCCACCTTACACAAAAGCTGAGAAACAGCACAACTAAGATCAAAATTCAAGACAAACTATATTGTTATTTCAGTCTCATTGCCAATCAATACTGTTTGCAGTTAAACCTTAGTAAAGTTCATTTTTGTTCAACACAAGTAAAATACATGCATAAAACTGTAAATCCCATTGTTTCTCCCTTATACTAAGCAATGACCATGCAAAATTAGAAATGAACAATACAGAATGTATACATCTATGCATCTCCCCTTTCATGAGCGGCTTATAAATACATGCCACTCAAAAGAGTTGCTGGTAAAAGGCAGTGTAACCACCTTACACAACAACAGTAAACTGCATCAACATAAATGTATACAAGTCTTGAATTCTGTCTCAGTAATTCTCACTGACAGCCGACTCTTAAAGTGCCACCCGAGTGAGCTATTGGTAAAAGGCGGCAAGTGCCACCTTACACAAAAGCTGAGAAACAGCACAACTAAGATCAAAATTCAAGACAAACTATATTGTTATTTCAGTCTCATTGCCAATCAATATTGTTTGCAGTTAAACCATAGTAAAGTTCATATTTGTGCAACATAAGTAAAATACATGCATAAAACTGTAAATCCCATTGTTTCTCCCTTATACTAAACAATGACCATGCAAAATTAGAAATGCATAAAACTGTAAATCCCATTGTTTCTCCCTTATACTAAACAATGACCATGCAAAATTAGAAATGAACAATACAGAATGTATACATCTATGCATCTCCCCTTCATGAGCGGCTTATAAATACATGCCACTCAAAAGAGGTGCTGGTAAAAGGCAGTGTAACCACCTTACACAACAACAGCAAACTGCATCAACATAAATGTATATAAGTCTTGAATTCTGTCTCAGTAGTTCTCACTGACAGGCGGATCTTAAAGATCCACCCGAGTGAGCTATTGGTAAAAGGCGGCAAGTGCCACCTTACACAAAAGCTGAGAAACAGCACAACTAAGATCAAAATTCAAGACAAACTATATTGTTATTTCAGTCTCATTGCCAATCAATATTGTTTGCAGTTAAACCTTAGTAAAGTTCATTTTTGTTCAACACAAGTAAAATACGTGCATAAAATTATCAATCCCATTGTTTCTCCCTTATACTAAACAATGACAATTCAAAATTAGAAATGAACAATACAGAATGTATACATCTATAGGATGCATCTTCCCTTTCATGAGCGGCTTCTAAATACATGCCAATCAAAAGAGGTGCTGGTAAAAGGCAGTGTAACCACCTTACACAACAACAGTAAATGCATCAACATAAATGTATGCAAGTCTTGAATTCTGTCTCAGTAGTTCTCACTGACAGGCGGATCTTAAAGATCTACCCGAGTGAGCTATTGGTAAAAGGCGGCAAGTGCCACCTTACACAAAAGCTGAGAAACAGCACAACTAAGATCAAAATTCAAGAAAAATTATATTGTTATTTCAGTCTCATTGCCAATCAATATTGTTTGCAGTTAAACCTTAGTAAAGTTCATTTTTGTTCAACACGAGTAAAATACGTGCATGAAATTGTAAATCCCATTGTTTCTCCCTTATACTAAACAATGACCATGGAAAATTAGAAATGAACAATACAGAATGTATACATCTATAGGATGCATCTTCCCTTTCATGAGCGGCTTATAAATACATGCCACTCAAAAGAGGTGCTGGTAAAAGGCAGTGTAACCACCTTACACAACAACAGTAAATGCAGCAACATAAATGTATACAAGTCTTGAATTCTGTCTCAGTAGTTCTCACTGACAGGCGGATCTTAAAGATCCACCCGAGTGAGCTATTGGTAAAAGGCGGCAAGTGCCACCTTACACAAAAACTGAGAAACAGCACAACTACGATCAAAATTCAAGACAAACTATATTGTTATTTCAGTCTCATTGCCAATCAATACTGTTTGCAGTTAAACCTTAGTAAAGTTCATTTTTGTTCAACACAAGTAAAATACATGCATAAAACTGTAAATCCCTTTGTTTCTCCCTTATACTAAACAATGGCCATGCAAAATTAGAAATGAACAATACAGAATGTATACATCTATGCATCTCCCCTTTCATGAGCGGCATATAAATACATGCCACTCAAAAGAGGTGCTGGTAAAAAGCAGTGTAACCACCTTACACAACAACAGTAAACTGCATCAACATAAATGTATACAAGTCTTGAATTCTGTCTCAGTAGTTCTCACTGACAGGCGGATCTTAAAGAACCACCCGAGTGAGCTATTGGTAAAAGGCGGCAAGAGCCACCTTACACAAAAGCTGAGAAACAGCACAACTAAGATCAAAATTCAAGACAAACTATATTGTTATTTCAGTCTCATTGCCAATCAATACTGTTTGCAGTTAAACCTTAGTAAAGTTCATTTTTGTTCAACACAAGTAAAATACATGCATAAAACTGTAAATCCCATTGTTTCTCCCTTATACTAAACAATGACCATGCAAAATTAGAAATGCATAAAACTGTAAATCCCATTGTTTCTCCCTTATACTAAACAATGACCATGCAAAATTAGAAATGAACAATACAGAATATATACATCTATGCATCTCCCCTTTCATGAGCGGCTTATAAATACATGCCACTCAAAAGAGGTGCTGGTAAAAGGCAGTGTAACCTCCTTACACAACAACAGTAAACTGCATCAACATAAATGTATGCAAGTCTTCAATTCTGTCCCGGTAGTTACCACTGACAGGCGGATCTTAAAGATCCACCCGAGTGAGCTATTGGTAAAAGGCGGCAAGAGCCACCTTACACAAACGCTGAGAAACAGCACAACTAAGATCAAAATTCAAGACAAACTATATTGTTATTTCAGTCTCATTGCCACTCAATACTGTTTGCAGTTAAACCTTAGTAAAGTTCATTTTTGTTCAACACAAGTAAAATACATGCATATAACTGTAAATCCCATTGTTTCTCCCTTATAATAAGCAATGACCATGCAAAATTAGAAATGAACAATACAGAATGTATACATCTATGCATCTCCCCTTTCATGAGCGGCTTATAAATACATGCCACTCAAAAGAGTTGCTGGTAAAAGGCAGTGTAACCACCTTACACAACAACAGTAAACTGCATCAACATAAATGTATACAAGTCTTGAATTCTGTCTCAGTAGTTCTCACTGACAGGCGGATCTTAAAGATCCACCCGAGTGAGCTATTGGTAAAAAGCGGCAAGAGCCACCTTACACAAAAGCTGAGAAACAGCACAACTAAGATCAAAATTCAAGACAAACTATATTGTTATTTCAGTCTCATTGCCAATCAATACTGTTTGCAGTTAAACCTTAGTAAAGTTCATTTTTGTTCAACACAAGTAAAATACATGCATAAAACTGTAAATCCCATTGTTTCTCCCTTTTACTAAACAATGACCATGCAAAATTAGAAATGCATAAAACTGTAAATCCCATTGTTTCTCCCTTATACTAAACAATGACCATGCAAAATTAGAAATGAACAATACAGAATGTATACATCTATGCATCTCCCCTTTCATGAGCGGCATATAAATACATGCCACTCAAAAGAGGTGCTGGTAAAAAGCAGTGTAACCACCTTACACAACAACAGTAAACTGCATCAACATAAATGTATACAAGTCTTGAATTCTGTCTCAGTAGTTCTCACTGACAGGCGGATCTTAAAGATCCACCCGAGTGAGCTATTGGTAAAAGGCGGCAAGAGCCACCTTACACAAAAGCTGAGAAACAGCACAACTAAGATCAAAATTCAAGACAAACTATATTGTTATTTCAGTCTCATTGCCAATCAATACTCTTTGCAGTTAAACCTTAGTAAAGTTCATTTTTGTTCAACACAAGTAAAATACATGCATAAAACTGTAAATCCCATTGTTTCTCCCTTATACTAAACAATGACCATGCAAAATTAGAAATGCATAAAACTGTAAATCCCATTGTTTCTCCCTTATACTAAACAATGACCATGCAAAATTAGAAATGAACAATACAGAATATATACATCTATGCATCTCCCCTTTCATGAGCGGCTTATAAATACATGCCACTCAAAAGAGGTGCTGGTAAAAGGCAGTGTAACCTCCTTACACAACAACAGTAAACTGCATCAACATAAATGTATGCAAGTCTTCAATTCTGTCCCGGTAGTTACCACTGACAGGCGGATCTTAAAGATCCACCCGAGTGAGCTATTGGTAAAAGGCGGCAAGAGCCACCTTACACAAATGCTGAGAAACAGCACAACTAAGATCAAAATTCAAGACAAACTATATTGTTATTTCAGTCTCATTGCCACTCAATACTGTTTGCAGTTAAACCTTAGTAAAGTTCATTTTTGTTCAACACAAGTAAAATACATGCATATAACTGTAAATCCCATTGTTTCTCCCTTATAATAAGCAATGACCATGCAAAATTAGAAATGAACAATACAGAATGTATACATCTATGCATCTCCCCTTTCATGAGCGGCTTATAAATACATGCCACTCAAAAGAGTTGCTGGTAAAAGGCAGTGTAACCACCTTACACAACAACAGTAAACTGCATCAACATAAATGTATACAAGTCTTTAATTCTGTCTCAGTAGTTCTCACTGACATGCGGATCTTAAAGATCCACCCGAGTGAGCTATTTGTAAAAGGCGGCAAGAGCCACCTTACACAAAAGCTGAGAAACAGCACAACTAAGATCAAAATTCAAGACAAACTATATTGTTATTTCAGTCTCATTGCCAATCAATACTGTTTGCAGTTAAACCTTAGTAAAGTTCATTTTTGTTCAACACAAGTAAAATACATGCATAAAACTGTAAATCCCATTGTTTCTCCCTTATACTAAACAATGACCATGCAAAATTAGAAATGCATAAAACTGTAAATCCCATTGTTTCTCCCTTATACTAAACAATGACCATGCAAAATTAGAAATGAACAATACAGAATATATACATCTATGCATCTCCCCTTTCCTGAGCGGCTTATAAATACATGCCACTCAAAAGAGGTGCTGGTAAAAGGCAGTGTAACCTCCTTACACAACAACAGTAAACTGCATCAACATAAATGTATGCAAGTCTTGAATTCTGTCCCAGTAGTTACCACTGACAGGCGGATCTTAAAGATCCACCCGAGTGAGCTATTGGTAAAAGGCGGCAAGAGCCACCTTACACAAAAGCTGAGAAACAGCACAACTAAGATCAAAATTCAAGACAAACTATATTGTTATTTCAGTCTCATTGCCACTCAATACTGTTTGCAGTTAAACCTTAGTAAAGTTCATTTTTGTTCAACACAAGTAAAATACATGCATATAACTGTAAATCCCATTGTTTCTCCCTTATACTAAGCAATGACCATGCAAAATTAGAAATGAACAATACAGAATGTATACATCTATGCATCTCCCCTTTCATGAGCGGCTTATAAATACATGCCACTCAAAAGAGTTGCTGGTAAAAGGCAGTGTAACCACCTTACACAACAACAGTAAACTGCATCAACATAAATGTATACAAGTCTTGAATTCTGTCTCAGTAGTTCTCACTGACAGGCGGATCTTAAAGATTCACCCGAGTGAGCTATTTGTAAAAGGCGGCAAGAGCCACCTTACACAAAAGCTGAGAAACAGCACAACTAAGATCAAAATTCAAGACAAACTATATTGTTATTTCAGTCTCATTCCCACTCAATACTGTTTGCAGTTAAACCTTAGTAAAGTTCATTTTTGTTCAACACAAGTAAAATACATGCATAAAACTGTAAATCCCATTGTTTCTCCCTTATACTAAACAATGACCATGCAAAATTAGAAATGCATAAAACAGAATGTATACATCTATGCATCTCCCCTTTCATGAGCGGCTTATAAATACATGCCACTCAAAAGAGTTGCTGGTAAAAGGCAGTGTAACCACCTTACACAACAACAGTAAACTGCATCAACATAAATGTATACAAGTCTTGAATTCTGTCTCAGTAGTTCTCACTGACAGGCGGATCTTAAAGATTCACCCGAGTGAGCTATTGGTAAAAGGCAGCAAGTGCCACCTTACACAAAAGCTGAGAAACAGCACAACTAAGATCAAAGTTCAAGACAAACTATATTGTTATTTCAGTCTCATTGCCACTCAATACTGTTTGCAGTTAAACCTTAGTAAAGTTAATTTTTGTTCAACACAAGTAAAGTACATGCATAAAACTGTAAATCCCATTGTTTCTCCCTTATACTAAACAATGACCATGCAAAATTAGAAATGAACAATACAGAATGTATACATCTATGCATCTCCCCTTTCATGAGCGGCTTATAAATACATGCCACTCAAAAGAGTTGCTGGTAAAAGGCAGTGTAACCACCTTACACAACAACAGTAAACTGCATCAACATAAATGTATACAAGTCTTGAATTCTGTCTCAGTAGTTCTCACTGACAGGCGGATCTTAAAGATTCACCCGAGTGAGCTATTGGTAAAAGGCAGCAAGTGCCACCTTACACAAAAGCTGAGAAACAGCACAACTAAGATCAAAGTTCAAGACAAACTATATTGTTATTTCAGTCTCATTGCCAATCAATACTGTTTGCAGTTAAACCTTAGTAAAGTTAATTTTTGTTCAACACAAGTAAAGTACATGCATAAAACTGTAAATCCCATTGTTTCTCCCTTATACTAAACAATGACCATGCAAAATTAGAAATGAACAATACAGAATGTATACATCTATGCATCTCCCCTTTCATGAGCAGCTTATAAATACATGCCACTCAAAAGAGGTGCTGGTAAAAGGCAGTGTAACCACCTTACACAACAACAGTAAATGCATCAACATAAATGTATACAAGTCTTGAATTCTGTCTCAGTAGTTCTTACTGACAAGCGGATCTTAAAGATCCACCCGAGCGAGCTATTGGTAAAAGGCGGCAAGTGCCACCTTACACAAAAGCTGAGAAACAGCACAACTAAGACCAAAATTCAAGACAAACTATATTGTTATTTCAGGCTCATTGCCAATCAATACTGTTTGCATGCAGTTAAACCTTAGTAAAGTTCATTTTTGTTCAACATAAGTTCATTGGCACACACTGCTGTCTTGCTTGGCACAAATGGCAGGGTATAACTGACCTGATCGCATGAACGTTTCCTTGTGTGGCAACGTGGTTGCTGTCCAATAATAACTGATAGAATTCTAATTCTCTCTCTGTTACAGTACACCTTTAAGGGTTTCTCCATCAAATTATCTAAGGTAAAAGTAAGAAATCAATGGTTGATTTCTGTTTCGAGTTGTTTTTAGCCGTTTTATCTACAATTTTTGAAAGTGAAATACAGTGTTTTAGGCGCAGTATATAGACTATAGTACTTGTAGTAGCATCATTCAATCTGTATAGTTGGCAAAATAGTTGTTTAACTTACAGAACATTGGCTGGAACCCTGTGAGGCTTCCCGCTCTCATGCCCGTATTTGGTAGACGATACTCTCTCATACAAAGGCTTGCAGCATGCGTTAAAACACGCGACTCGATTTCAATGTATTAAAGAGCTGTGCATGGGGAACAGGGGCTTTTCTTTGCATTCAGTTGCAAATTATAGTTGCTTCTGCGCGGAGACAAAGCTATTTTACCAATTTTGAATTTAACATGCGGTATCTACAGTGGGCGTTGACCTTTGTCCCTGAATTCATCATGCACTGATCAAATATCACTGACACAGAATTAAATTTTTGCGATTATATATATAGTATAGTAAGAGTATAATTTTTTGAAATATCTTGTAAATGTCCACTCTAGTTGTCATTTAGATACAGAGATTTTGCAACATAATTAAATTGAAATTATTAACGGCGACTTAAAGGTTTTAAATAAGTCCAAAACAGAGTCCTAGCACAAGGCGGGCAATTTCCTGCTTATATTGACGAGCTTTGTTTAAGTATGAACGGATTTTTAGTAATCGATTTTTGAGATTTAGGATTGTCTCTTTTAACTAATTTAGTTGTTAATACACAATTACTCTATGGTAAACGTTAGGGACATATTCATATATGTAACAACGCTTAAATATTGTCCAGCGCTCGCGCCAGTATTTATAGGCTATTTAATAGATTGCGCGTAAAGGGCAGGATTTATAAATAGGCATTTTACACACAAATATACCATAATTAAGCTACATATTCAGCTAAAAGATTGTATATATATATTGCAGTCTAAATGTATGCGTTTTGCGCAGTTCAATTTCGACTCTATAATATGGACCTAAAATATGCGCCAAATGCCTAGTTCAGAACATACCTTAAAATTGTATCAGTAGTCACCAAAGCCAAGTTTAGTCAGTCATGATTAAATGTCTTCCATTACTGACGTTGACCGCTTTATTTTAACTCCGGGAAAAACAGATAATTCGGCAGTTTTGCTCTAGATAAATGTGAAGAATCCCAACACACATGACAATTGATATGACAACACAAAATAGGATGTAATTTGAATATGCCGCGTCGCAGTTCGCGTAGATTTCGCGATCGATGATTGGTTAATGGCCATACGGCTTTCTTCTTTGACATGGCCTATTACGCAAGCAACAGCATGAGGAATAACAACGGAAGCGTTTTTATAGACACATATAGTCTCACATAAAGGACAACTGATATATTCCAGTGCAAGACTGCGCAAGTCCTTGAAGATTTTGAACGTCTGAATGCATAAAGTAACTTCTTGTTATCCATTTTATCAAGCAATACGATTTGCAAGATTTCATGCACTTCCTTGGCACAGACTGTTCGTTTTTGCGCTAAGGTGCGCTACAATCGTAAATATTGCTCACATGCAGTAAACTGCAAATTTTACTTATATTTGCTACCTGTGTGTAACTTTAAAATATATGAAATTTTCGTAAATCAAAATGTGTTTGTTGGTTGATTACAAAATAAAAGTAGCGCGCTTACGCTAAGGTTTAAACATTGAATTTAATGCAAATAAACTGTTCACTGTTTCGCGCTATTCTATATAATTCTGCTTTGCGCTACATAGTACAGGGTAGTAGATTACAGAAAGTCGACGTTTTAAGGTTTAAAATATGTCCAGCGACTTTAAACGGCGGCAGTCACGAAATTTACTAACAAAATGAGCACAGATTCTGAAACATTTTACTCGAAAATTGAGTAACCTTAAATTATTGCCTTACTCAGATTTGAGTAAATTCATCATTCACTCAAAACATGAGTAAAAATATGCTTTTACTCAAAATATTGAGTTCGTATAAACTTACTCGAACCTTGAGTATATATATTCTGTAATTTACTCATTGTTTGAGTAAGTTTTACAATACTCAAGATTTGAGTAAATTCATAATTTACTCAAATATGAGTAAAAATGTGGTTTTAGTCAAAATATTGAGTACGCGAAACTTACTCAATTCTTGAGTAAACATAAATTTGTGGTTTACTCAACATGTGAGTAAGTTGTACTCTTGCATTCGAGAGTAAAATACTCAAAGAACTTTACTCAAAAATCGGAGTTTTTGTTACTCAAAATCAGGAGTAAAATTATTTTAGCCGGAAAGAAGAGTAAAATTTACTCAAAATATTGAGTAATCTATGCAATTACTCAACAAGTGAGTAACATTTACTCATGCATTTTTTGCAGTGCACGTAAATGGCTAAATAGTTTCAGAGACCGACTTCAATCGTTGCATTAATTAAAATATAAAGTTTGCCGAATATACTGTTTCAATCTTTGTTGTAAAGCGTTCTTCTACAATGTCATATCACTCTGAATATTTACAGAAACACTGTAAATGCTAAAACAAACTACTTTGAAGTCGGTCTTATTTCGAGCCTTCATCCCCCCAGCCATCCTTTATCCAGTTATCCTGTTATATGATATAGATCAGTTTGTTTGCGAAGTTAGCTCGGAAATTATGTTAAGATTTGTGTCGGTCGTCACTTGTTTCCATCTACCAAACTGATATTACATAATTTTTTCAACTTTGAAGTAAAGTTAAAAAGTTTGTAACTGAGCCTAACCCCAAAACCTACCCTAACCCTTAACCCAAAACCTAACCCTAAAGTTAACCCTAACCTAACCCTAACCAAATAGATGAAAAAAAAAAAGAAAAACGAATATGAAAATCTTTGAAAATCGGGAAAATTGCGTAACGTCAGTTTGATAGATGGAAACAAGTTAAAACCGTTTAGACTTTAGATTGCTTCTTTTTGAGTTTTTGTGTGTGAACATTTGAATCCTGTTCAATCAAAGGATAAAATGATGCTACATTTTGCGAGATTGGTATTAAGATTATGCCCGAGGATGTCAGAAATACGAGGAATAATGCCGTTTCATATTTGTACGCGAGATAATATAAGATTGTGGAACCATGATGAAAGCATTGGTATGTGGTAACAGCATTAAATTCAAGAGTAGAGGTAATACATAGTCTTTGGATATTTATGTGGTTGAACATTAGATGTGTTGATGTGTTATTATGTGTCATTATGTGTGCAGTCTGCTCGAATCAGAATTTCAGATTTAATAGCTCAGGGCCTCGACCACAATCAATAAATAATACATAGTATCAGGGAAATAATATATAGTGGAGTTAAAAAAATGGTTTTAGATTTGATAATGTGCTTAGATATTCAAGATGTTAAAGTTGCAAATGTTTACATGCAGTCGTTTGCAGCTAAGCATGTATATATGATCACAAGACATTTTCGAGCTTCTATCATGTATACACTTACCAAAAATCATATTCAGGCCATAAAATTGGGCGAGACAAGGGTGATAATGAGCATGGCAATACACAGCGATAGTTGGTGTGCCAGTGATACTGGACGATACATTTGTCAGGCCATAATTTTATCTGGCCGATTTTGGCTCTACAGTATTATTTCCTGGCAAAATTTTGTTGTTTTATGGTTTTAATTAGTCTTAATTACAGTAAATGGCAGTAAATTAAAACATGCAACATATGCAGATATAAAGTAATTAAAGGCCCGAGCAAACGAGAATGCAAGTCATCGCAAGTTTTTACTTGCATTTGCTTGTGCCTTGTTTGACCACCAACTTGTGATGACTTGCGTTAGCTTGCGAATGATTTGAACTGGTTCAAAGTTTTTGCAAACTTCGAGGACTTGCGACATGTTTGAACACCAATCGCAAGTTCAAGCAAGTTTTTTGTGACCAGTTGCCATGGTAACATAAAGCTAGGCTAGTCCCTAGTCCTCTGTGCTAGCGCTCTATTTATATCTGTGGTTGTTAAAAAAAAGCGGGAAATGCTGAAGTCGAATACCGTTTGTTCCAAATGGCTTAAAAAAACACCGAAAACTGGAAAAAGTCGACGAAAATGTTTCCAATGAGAGTGAGAACATGAAAGAAAAGCACTCCGGCTAAATCGCCCTCAATTTCTTGTGTATCGTTTGATCGGTCTCATCGCAAGTCAACGCAAGTCAAAACAAGTTTACTTGCAATGACTTGCGTTCTCGTTTGATCGGGCCTGACACATATGATACATACTGATACAATACCAAAATAGAATGCAATGCCACTATATTTAAGATTTTAAAGAATAAAAGATCAGTAAAAACAGTATATCCTTTAAGATTGTTAAGGGGCAACATCCATACTCAAGTTGCCACAGAAAACGTCAATCCGACGTTTTCTTTGATAAATCTCAAATTTTTCTGCCCCCAGACCCCTGCTGCAGCTTGCTCGGCGCTACGCACCCTGTCGCTCACGTCCTCCCCTAAATTTTTGGCACCCCACCTAAATTTTCGGCACCCTCCCCAGAGCAAAATCTGAAAATCCGTCTATGGGTTACAACTAAATTTCAGAAAGTTAGCTTTCAGTAGTGCAACGTGGCGCCTGCACGGGACAACTGAAAATCGTTACAGGGTAGTAAAATTTATTTTTGGTTGCCTGTTTGGACAAGTGGCTTTCTGTTTCAGCTTTATAAAAAAAAGCTGGCCACCTTTAAGTCGTTTAATTTCTCCATGTACAATATAAAATGAGTAAAATATAGACCAGTTTAAACTATTCATTCTGCTGGATATTACACTTTTGATTTTGATTATTTTCTTTTCATACTGTTCATAGAATGTATACAATTTTAAATAATTATTCTATATGCGGATTGAAGATTCTTACAGTCATGCTGTCGTTGAAGCGTTAGCAATTTCGGTCATTTGTATACATTTAAAAAGCTGTGTTCGAACTTTCAAGCATAGCATTTCACAACAGTAAAAAATGTGCGCAAAAAACGAAAGAAAATCGCAGTTGTATATGCATGCAGTATACAGTATTTTGCCATTTATGTGTTTGGTTTTTACAGATCTGTGCTGTTTGCCACATTACAAATAGCAAATAACTATATACCATTTATTCCAGACATGTATAATGTATTCAACAAACACTGTATGTGAACATAAAGGTTTGAGAAGTGATGCAATCATCTTTGCCCAACTTCTCGGGGACCCTTTGAACCTCCTAGGCCTTGGGTATTTCCCCCATCTTCCCCCCTGTCACCGGTCTTGACAGTGATACCGATATTAAGACTTTAAAAATATCATACAGTACCGTTCACGTAAAAGTTAACAGTGCCGTTGGGACGGGATTCCAGTCCCGCAGGACGGGAAATTTTCCCCAGGGATGGGATTCCCATTGCTGGTGATGAAAAACTCGTTGTTTGGATAAAAGTATTAGCAATACGTTAACTTATATAAGGAAAGTTATTTTAATAACCTGTGCACTAAAATTTCATTGTGTTTGTTCTCTGATGACTGAAATTTTATTCGGAAATAATTTAAATTTTGAAGACCAAGTCTGAAATTATATACCATAGTTTACACTTACTTTCCCAATTTTTGTAGATTGCTTTCATTTTCATAACCGTTCGTGTTCTAGGGTGTACTTATAATTTTATCGTTTTTGATATTTGTCCCAAACCAAAGTTATAGGTTATAAATATCGTCTTTGACTTCTTTATATTTGCTAATGACGCTTAATATACAATCTCAAAATGTCTTTGGAAAATATGTCTTTGACCAACTTACCAAAAACATGCTATCCTAAATTTAAATGAAAATGTAACAATCATTGATCTTATTATTGTAGTTTTCTTTATTTTTTGTTCATTTATGCAAAATTGTAGCGTGCGGGTACGATCCCGCCGGACAGGTTTCCGTACCCGTGGGACGGGATTCCCGTCCTGAGGGATGAATATCCCATCCCGCGGGATGAGATACAAGATTGTTAACTTTCCCATGAACGGTACTGTACATATCATAAAAGAAAATCAACAATAGTTTACAGCTACGCATGAAAGGTCTGAGTGATTTTGTGTGCCATATTTCCTTCCTTCCCTTTAATTCAAGCAGAGCAAAGGTCAGGGCACAGGCAAAGGTGGGCAAAGCCGCAAAGGTTCGGGAGGATAATGCTATCCAGGCATAAGGAGAACCTGGGTTTCCTGTGATTTGGCCTGAAAATGTCTGACCCCGTCATTTCAGGCTCTGGACATTAGTATTTTGGCTAGTAGTTGCATGATACAACGACACTGTATTATATAATGTGAGTAATGGTTACAACTTTGACACTATGAATTAAAATTGAATATGTGTATTTCTAGGAATGGATATTTGGATATTGATAGATGCTATCCTTGTTCAGCCAATTCATATGATACTGTACAATTCATTTCTGACTCTCAGTTGATGAAAAATATTCAAGTACTTACACTTACCGAAAAACTGTTATTGCCAAAAGAATTATGGATGGACCTAGTCAGTATCAGTGCAATGACAGAAGGTGGGTTGCATGATATAATGGTGTGATTTTGAAAAATCCATGCCGAACAGCCCATTTTGGAAAATCGCACTCACATTTATCAGGTTTCAAAAATATGTAACAGTTTGTAGAAAGTATTTAACATTCCAGGGATTATTCTAAGAAAATATTACAACTCCAGCAAATTAGGAATCTGATGCCCAAAAACCATCTATATTAAATGGTTTTAAGTATCAATTGTTGGGGGTCCACTCACTAAAACAGTATCCTACTTACAGCATTCCCATCGACACTCCTATTAAGGTTTGGAAAGGTCTGGAGGCCATTTCCAGGCTCAATACGGGAAATTGTAGGTTGAGAAAGAAGCAAGGACATAATGCAAAACATATGCCATCCTAACGAGGAAGAACCGCATCTAACCAAATGTTCTTATGTGGCACCTCTGAAAGTAGCTGTGCTAAAATCAGTTCTTAATATCCGCTCAATTAATTAAAATTAATTTTGGGGGTGATGTTATAAAGTTTTGGTGATCTTAAATCATCATTTAGCACATATAACTCATGACTAAAACAAAAACAACCGAAAACAGTAAAAAAATAGTAAGATAAAATTTAAATTAAAAAATAATGATATGTTATTCCAATGCCTTCAACTAGTCTTAATTTTCCCATAATCCTTAGGGGATGACAATATCCCTTAAGGGCAGGGGACCAGGCCCCCGGGCACTCCCTCTGAATGCTTATATGGCATTCCGATTCAGCAGAAATGGTCTTATCTCAAGGTTAATATCAATTCCTCCTTGTAAATTACTTGTTAACCTGTTGAAAGGAATTACGGTATATTTAATAGACAAAGTACAGTTTAATAGATCTTTTGTTTAAATTGGGAATAAAAGTTAAAAATAACAACTTCAGCAATTTCCATTGACAACTCCAGAAATATTTTTACAACTCCAAGAAGTGGAAGCAAATCCAGGTTAGAATAATCCCTGTAACATTCAAACTCTTAAAACAGTTGCGTAAAACTTGCTGTAGTCTTGCATGTGCCTTGCAACTACAGTAGTGCCTGTAAATTCTGAACAGGTTGTAGAAATAAAATTATATTGTTTGCAAAGTTTTTTATCCATGCACCAATAGAATGTTGTAAACAATTTACATAAGAAATTACACCTTTACAGACCCTCAATGTTTTGGCCTAGACAAGATAGGGACTTGATCTTTACATGGACTCCTGGGTGTTGTTGTAACACTTTGTGTTGATAGTTTAGACTGGTATTTTACATTGGAAATTTCATCCTATTTTTTATAGTTTTCGTGTCTGTTCTCATATTTATGAAATGGATGGATTGCAACCACTGTGAATATGGCTAAAGGTAAGCTCTTATTTCTAGTTTCATGTATATTATGCAATTATTTGGCTACTGTTCATCTAACAAATAGATATTGTTTTGTGGTTGTCTTTTCGGTGATAGATACAGAGTATGAATTATAATTGTCTCCGTTTTCCTCTCGCATCATTCTTCATTATTTCTTGTTTTCTTCCCGCATTAAGTTTTCTACGCATGGACAAACTGTAAATTATTTGTCAAACGATGTTTTAAAAATTGTTTAGAATTTATACATGCGAGAAGTGGGACAGTCGTCACATTGATACTTTAATACTGTGGACACTGCCAAACACCGCTAATCGAAACTGAAACTGGGTTGGAAAATACGGAATATTAAATTGGGATGGTTATTTTCCATCGAGAACGACCTGCCCAAAGCCGGCTAGATTCCAGGTGTGTAGAGAATATCTTTAAAATTATATATCATAGATAAGTTTTGTTTTCATCAGACTTCAACATGAAGACATGATTTTCTTTCGAATAATTTTTGCGTGAAATACGGACATGTGTTGCTCATTTACAATCATGAAATAACAAACACATAAACCCAAGTTTGCAGGGAGTCAGGAAGCAAGGTTTTGGCACTGTTTGTCGAAGTATCAAGCAATCTACAATACCGCTTAGAAACAGCCTTGCAAAAACTGCGTTAACTTGGTAAATTCTTCGTTAAGGTTTTACCGCAGTTAATCATGATTTGACTGTCTTGAACTGAAAAATAAGCTTCGTATTATGCGGTTAAAACTTTTAACTTATAAAATATCAGGCCCGTTTCAGATGCCGCTCCACTCATGCGCCGAAGTTAAATGACCATTTAGGTGCGACAGAAGAGCGATGTATGAATGAGTTAGGTAAGGCAGAATTTGGGGTCGGATAAGTTCGAGATAAGTTCGGCAGAAGGTCGTGAGAGTTGCATTATGCGACGCTGGGGCAACATTTATTCATATCCCGCTCCACTCGTGTGCCAAACCTAAATAATTTATTAGGATTAGATTATTTACCCATATTTTGAATTGTATTTAGAAGTTCGGAGCGGCGTCTGAAACGGGCCTTAAACAGTCAAATTTGAAGGCGAAAAATTGCAAGAAAACCGTAAAAACCTGTTAAAAAGAAAGATGACCGAAAAAAAAGTAGAAAACGCAACCGCATGTGTTAATATTTCCGAGCCTTTTTGTACCTAGTAATAACCCTCCCCCCCCACTACTGAATTCAGGATTAGTAGTAGTAGACTTTATTTCAAGAGCGTAACACTTGACATTAATAAAAATAGGTACGCAAAGCGTACATGTATCTGCTCATGCGTTTTTGCATAATTGTGTAATGATGTCAAAGCATGAGGTCAATGTCACTCAATCAGTGTACTGGTATGAACATTTATATTGCTTTTAAAGAACTGTGCACAAAGGGGATGAGGGCCTATAGCCAATGGGAGCAATGCTCTCTCCTCCGCAAAGGCTTACGAGCTTTAAACATATTTAGTCATCTTACACAGGGCTTCATTAAGCATGGCGGGAGCGTGCTGTACACATGGGGAAAATAGGGGATTTGCAAATGCGAGTGTGCAGGGAAAAATCTAAAAACGTTGTGTAAGACTGCTAAAAATGCTCAAGAACGCACGCTCCCCCCATGCTTCACAAAACTCAGTGTAAGACGACTCAAAATCCTCTGTGGAGGAGAGTGGGAGCAATGTTTAAAACAATTGTTGAAACCTTCAGATTTTAGTCTTTTATACTTGAGAGTAAAGGTTGTTTGTATATATCAGCACTATTTACACACCACATAAAAATATTACATACCATCAACTCATTTATAGTCCCCCTAGTCACAGTTTGCGATTGGAATGAAATGCCAAACTGCGTTTATATCTTTATACCAATCAAATATCAAAAGTATAAGGTGATGTTGACTATCGAAATGACAATTAGATTTGACGATTTTGACACAAGTAGTGTTGAGAATAAATATTGCATTATTTTAATACTGTTATGAATGAACTTTGTCGAAATAGAAGCTCGAATAATGCAGAATATTCGTACAACAGTTAAAAAGGCTTACCTTGTTTATGATTGAAATGACATTGATATATAGCAGGTCAAGTAAAGTAAATACTTTGTGTAAATTGGCGAATCATTTCCACAGCGTAAAATGCGATCAACCACTGCCAACACTCCCTCGACTCTTGCCATGTTCAAAACAATACACAAAATTAAAATCGCGAGTGACAATATAATTACATCATTTTAAGCTAGCTGTCACTGATTGGTCAAACGCTGTGTAAGCTAATCGGTGATTGGCTGATATAAGCTCGTCGCTGAATGGCTACAAGCTAACAGCTAAATTAACATTAACATTAACATTAACATTAACAAGGCGATGGCAATATATCTGCTACGCAGATACAAAAATGATAAACCTGTGGCCCTCTAGCTATATTCCTAATTACAAAATATTATATACTTAATAGTTAACTACTAAACTATATAAAAACATATATACAATAAATTACATTTATATACTAAGAATATTTAAGGTAAAATTCAAAGAGATGAAAATGATTCAAAAGTTAGCGTCTCTCGCTGCTTTGTTAAAAAATACTTACGGAAGTTTCTTTTAAAACTACTCGTACCGTGACTTTTCTTTAAGTCACTGGCAATATTATTCCAAGCTTTGATAGTCCTAACAGTAAATGTACGCCCTCCTTCAGTCTCTCTTTTGTATCTTGGACAACTTAAATTGAATTTCGAGAACCTAGTGTTCCTATTATGAATATCACAATTTCTTGTGAGCAAATCGTTTATATAAGTCGGTGCTAATCCGTTTATTCGTTTATAAACTAAGGTAGAGCAGTTAATGTGTGTCTCGATATAAAATGGCAGCCAACCAAGCTTATTAAACAGGTCTACAGAACAGGCTGTACGCTCAGCATCCAATATTACTCTTGCAGCTCGTTTTTGCAATTTGAGTACTCTTTGTAGGTCATCTTGTTTACAGGAGCACCATACAGTACTACCATAGAGTAAAACAGGTTTTATAATTGCAGAGTAATATATCTCACGTTGTTCTGGCTTTAAATATGGACTTATATGACGAAGAAGACCAATACGCTTCGATAGCTTCTTACATAGGTCGTCAATTTGAGTGGTAAATGTCAGGTCTTGATCCAAACTAGCACCGAGTAGTTTATAAACTTAATAAAAGCTTCATTCATTGCTTCAACAATTTCGGCCTTATCTTTTATTACCGTATCATTAACCTTTAATTCATCGATTGTTATTGGATTCTTTTTCTTCCCACCTAACGATTTTAGCACTTTCCAAATTCCCTTAGCATTTCCCTGATTCTTGTCTATTGATTCTTGAATAAATTTACGTTTAGAGTATTTAATCATGTTTGTAGTTTTGCATCTAGCATGTTTATACATAGTCCAGTCGGCCGGAGTGTTTGACTTGCGAGCTTTCATCAACAAATTATCTCTATTTCGTATTGAGTTCATAATTTCATCGTTCATCCATGCCGGTTGATTTTGCTTTTTGACACGTTTGTGATTCAATGGCATGTGTATATCAACAACCTCAATAAGTATTTTCATTCTAAGGAATCAACAATATCGTTAATATCATCAAACACAAAAGCCGAATCCCACGCAGTACACTCAAGTGATTTAATAAACTCATCAGCATTCAAGTTTTTAAAATTACGGTATTTGATGGTATTATGCAATTGTTTATCAGACTTTTTTGCCTTCGAATATATACGCTGAATAATTAGCGGAAGATGGTCTGAAAGGCCGCTATTCAAAACAGAAAGTCCAATAATAAACTCAGGATGAGTTGTATAGTAATGATCTAGACATGTTGCACTTGTTGGTCTTGTGACAGAATTTACCATTTGACTGAGTTTCATACTATTCATAGCTTTTGCCAAGCGATGTTTCTTATAAGATGAGTCAGAATAATTAATATTGAAATCACCAATAATATGCAATTCGTAACCTTTCAAATAAGAATTTTCAATGTTATTTTCAAGCTTTATATCAGTATCTGCATTGGTCGAGGGAGGACGGTATACGGTGCCGACTAGTAAAGCTCTCTTAGATGAATATGGACAAATGCTTAGCGACATAATTTCAACATTTTCATCTTCTAAATCACAAAGTCTGTTCGTTTTAGCTGAATTTTTACATACGCTAATATTCCTCCGCGTTTTTTATTACCCGCCCTGTCGTTCCTATATATTGAATAGCCAGAGATTTCATAAATCAAGTCCGATACATTGGGTTTCAAGAATGTCTCGATAAGAAACATCAGGTCGATATTGTGCGAAGTCAGAAATAGTTTTATCTGTTCGAACTTTATATCAGTTAAGTTATTTACGTTCCACTCACCAATCATCAAGCCTTTATTTGATAAATTCATTATTGGGTTATTTACGACCCTTCGACTTTGTTCATTTCCAGAGGTATTAGTATCTGGACCAGGATTTAATTCTACGTCCCCACTGGTTATTAGTTGCCGCTCCAATTGATATCCACAACAGCGATTAGCTGAGTAAGGGATTCTGCTTGACATATATCGCTTCCCGCGACCGTTCTTTGCCATTAATATTGATGTTTGCGATGATTGAGAGAGATTTCTAGACTTTAATATCCATCCACATCTTTCGAGGGGAATTACATTACTGATAGCCATACCCTTTATCTCTACATCATGAACGTCAGCAGCAGAATAGAGTAAAGTGAGAACAAGTGAGAACAATATTGATGGATAAACAACTTGTTTTTAGTTGTTCAAACAACTATTCAACAATGCTGTTAATATTAGACAGTAATTTGAAATTTTGAAATGGACTAAACCAAACTTGTCTTAACGATAAGATTCAATCCAAACAAGTATATTTGAACAAAAATATAATTTTCGTTCTCTTGATTTGTGTACGTTTAGTGTTCTTCAATGCGGGAACTATGGCGTTCCGCCAAGCCGACACCGTGCCTTTGTCATTGGAGCAGTTCCAGGAAACGTGTTCCCCGAACCAACGTATTGTTTTCTATCAAGCCTTTCATGTATGCACGGTGGACAATGTAAAGGAATGGATGCTGCTTCCAATTCCTCGATTCAAAATGTAATATATCATAGAGTGATTTGTTAATAGAGAGTTTATTGGATTGCAGTGCGGGCACGGGTTTATGCTCCGCTTATAACTAAACTCTTTTTCATTACCCAACGAATACACAACGCCTTTTTTAAACGAGCAGCAACGAAATGGCGATGTGTTGGAGCCTGCTGTATTAGTGCATTTGAAAACCTATATTCATGTAGTATTTAGAAAGGTTAACCTCGCTGGCTGAATCAAATGCGATTGTAGTACAGTATATAGCAAGATTTCGAACATCATACCGTGTTCGTAATTTGGACAACAAAATAACTTGTTGTTGTTTTTAGCTGTGTGTCTGTAGTTGTAACGTATTTTTAGAAGGGCCCACAGTAATTGGTTTTTGCTGTCCCAGGCATTGATTGTTAGTAATTATTGTATATATTAAGGTGCTTGTGTGAGTCATGTGTATCACTGTTGTATGTCTATTTTGGCAAAAATAATTAATAAATAAATAAAAATAATACTTTAAATGCAAAATAGTATATAATATTATAGGATTATAGGAGTATGGAAACACTACCAGATGAAATACAATACGATCGAATAATCGCCTTGTATAGTGGTATTTTACTACAATAAATAGTTGACACGTATTATCGTTTTATAAGCTATGCTCGCTATTAAACAATTAATTGGTCAAATATTTTTTGCACTTCACTTGGTTGAACTAGAATACTGGGTTTGATGGATAATCCAAGTGAGTAGATATATACACAATTTAAGACCTAACCAGGAACGGTTGCGAAAAATGCAACACTAGGTCCTCTCGCAGAGCCGTGGGTTCAATTCCTGCCACAGGACCTAGTGTTGCATAGGTCTTAAATTGTGTATATATCTACTCACTTGGATTATCCACCAAACCCAGTATTCTAGTTCAACCAAGTGAAGTGCAAAACAATCTTTGAAGTTTACCTTATCACAACCCGCACACCCTGTAACCTATATATACAGAACTTACGGTTACAGCTCAGCAACTGGCCTCTGTAGCTCAGTTGGTTAGAGCGATGCACCGGAATCGCAGGTCCTGCCAGAGGACCAAGTGTTGCATTTTTCGCAACCGTTCCTGGTTAGGTCTTAAATTGTGTATATATCTACTCATTTGGATTATCCACCAAACCCAGTATATTTAGTTGTTCAGTTATACCCTAGGGTATTAGTTCATTATATTGTCGCGGACCTTCTTCGAATTTTTCTACCCCCCAACGAAACCAATCCTCCGCCCCTACTGGCTCACCCTCGTCTGTTTTCATTTACTTCTAATTGGTATGTTTTCAATGTTCAGGGTAGGGATACCGCAACCTACAGAACTATATTGGATTTTCATTCACATGCAGAAAATTTTGACATAATACCGTATACTGGAGAGCCACAGTCGCATATCCAGAGACAGGTTAGTTTATCAATTATCTATATAAACAAATTAATATTAAATTTTCGTAAACTCGCGTTCTTATTGGTCAATTTGTACCGCGTGTGTGCATTTTATAGAGCAACAACGCATGCACGGCCGTGCCGTTTTAGTTTATATCAGCACGGCAAGATGGCGCCCGAATTCACGAATGGAAAAGTTTATAAGATTTCGTTTATTTTAAACCGAAGATAATCCCAAAACCACGAAGTGGCCAAATTTCTAAAATAATTCCGTATTTAAACGTAAACATGTGTTGTTTATTTAGTCTATTTTACGAATTTACGGAATATAAGTTGTGAATGAGTGGCGCAGCGGCGAAGCCGGTTGAAATATATTCGTAATTCGGCAGACAGATTGAAAACAACCACAAAGTTGTTTCTTATATAAATGCTATTTGTCGTTTTAAAATATTCTAAAAACACTTTTGAATATTATCAAAACTAAACACGGAACTAGTAAACAGTTAGTTCAACAAAGTTTATATAATTTTTTGCTCTAATTCATAAATAAACAAATACCGCCAAATCGTTTACTCAAACGTTTAAAGCACTCTTTGTTCCTGCATTATCGTGATTTACAAGCACTCGTTCACGAACAAGGAAATGAAACTCTCGTTCATTGTTCGTGAACTCGTGCTTGTAAATCCCGATAATGCACTCACAGAGTGTTTTAATCCTTAACTAGAAATACATGCATGCCGCAACCCCTCGCCACAGCTAAACAACGACATTTTCCAACATCATACTAAGCTTCTTTGTTGCAAAATCTGCGATGCAAAACGCAGCAAAAAGACCGTTACACCAGCAGTCTTTCTGCTGGAAATGGGATTCGGTAAATCAGTGGCCGCAAGTTTGGTATCTTCGATTCAGGCATAATTTTCGCTGAAAAACAGAATTGAATTATCTACCCCCCCCCCCCCCTCCATTTATGACGCACTCAAAGGACAGCGTCATATAAGTGAACTTCTTGACATAAGTGTTTTCGCTCATTTCAAATGAGGTTGAAGGAAAACAATACTCTAATAGCTTGAAAGGAAAACTGTAAAGGAAACCGGGAAATATATATACATGGTTTCTTGAAAGATACGCAACGGAAATATTTCTTGAGTAGTGGAAGCACTGTAGCCATAGCAACACTGACACAAAATAATACAATTTTTTAGCGTACAAAACAGTATACAAATCGGCCAAAAATAATTTAAAAATAGTTTTTTGATGTAGGTATGTTATTATTCGTTATATGAGCTTTAAACTAATGTAAAATTCAACATTCCGTTCAAATCTAACGTTTGTTTCGAAATGTTCACAAAACTAAACTGCATTTTACCGATAAAAATTCCTTTTTGAATTGAAATCAGTTTAAGATATAAGCGTAAAAATTATTTCGTTCTCCATTTAATTTAGATATTTTTCATCATATAAAATATACCATACTTTAACCGTAAATAAATGAAAAACTATATATATAAAGCAGGAGTTTTTAGAACAAAAATATATCAACACATTTATTTTTTTAATAATATAACAAACCTGCCTCTATATATTTTACTTTTTTTCGTTCAGGTGTCGCTTGGACTCTTCTTATCTTTTTTGCTAAAGTTAAAGCGATAAGATCCGTCCCACAGACACAGCTCTTCCAATAAAGTTCCAAAAGCGACATTTAATTCAGACTTTCTCAAGTTTTTTTATAATCTCACTCACTCCACTCCTGACAATCTGCCATACTTTTGAGATCAGTGAGATGACCACCCACCAACCTTGAACCACGCGCCCGCGATTATTGATGAACTTCAGATCTCCCTTGGATTTCCTTTTTTCCGGTTGTGATAAATTACCGAGCGGAATTAGTACCCTCGCCTGGGCTATCGCCCGGCTCGGGGATTATAATAATTATATTTTTAGAACGATTTTGAAATCCATTTGAATTGATTTGTTTGATAACACAGGCAAACCAGGCTCTGAGTCTGTATAAAATCATACATAACAGGCTGTTATGTATGATACTGTACTGTGTTTTAGCTTAAAATAGTGTAATCAATAAGGACTTGATAGAATCAACTTACTTGGTTACTTTGACATTTATCTTTCAGTATATACTTGCCGAGTTGCCGTCGTTGATTGTTATTACTCATGTTACTAAATAATACCAAATCCAAGTACTTTGCCTGCAAAACACCTGATTTTCACCGGTTTCATTATCGTCGAACGAAAATTTCTCATATCAAATCCCTTCGACCTCGGTATAAACTATACATATAGTCCAGGTATGTACTGTATATCTCTATGTCCACACTAATTACTTTTATTTGTTTACAAACAGGTTTGTCCTATCGTGAAATATTATTTTATAATAATGGCGGTGTGGTTGGTCATCTTGCCAGAAACAATAAATGCATGTGTGGTAAGTGATGAAACTGTCCCTGTAGTTGATGGCATACAGCATTCACAGAACGTATAACAGTATTTTTCTTGCTAACGTAAAGCGATGAAAAAGTTGTGTGAGTGCTTACAGTATTATTGTTGTGTCGTAGTGCAGTAACGGTACGGAATTATATTACGCTGCTACTGAAATTTATCAATCAATAAAATTGGTATAATTAAATTGTGAGCTTTCAAGTATAACCTTTTTACATAGAATTACCAACTTTAGTAGAAAATCATTTGGCCTTGTGTAAAATTGATGTTGCTTTTCTTGGTAAGTCCCCGAACAAAAGTGATTGTGTCAAGGAATACAGTTAAGTTTCCAAGTTAACGAATAATCAATTCTCTAAACGTAAAGGTATAACTCAAAAATATTGTGAGCAAGAATGCAACTTTCTTGTTTCGATTTTAGTGCATGGTGTCCCCCAAAGCATGCAGGCATCCTGCATTCGTTATTTGTGCAGCACCAGGACACGTGTTACTGTTATTGTGGATAATACAATGGTATGTATGCTGCTCTTAATTAATTTGATTTAAAATTGTGCTTAGTATACGGAGTTCATATTTATTTCTAGCTGGAATTCTTTCATTAGCCAATTCTCTTTTTTATATAAAAAAAATGATCAATGAGCAACTAAGGAGGCTCCCTACAGTTATGGTACAGTAAACAAGCCGCGGGAAGTTACTTTCGATACTTATCTGCGAAAAAAACACAACTTTTTCATTATAATCGTAAATCTTTGAAATTCAAACAGTACGTATGTTCTTAACCAGTATCCAAGGTTCCTTTTAATATGTTTTTAGTGCAGTATTGTGATGAGGGGCGAAAATTCACACGAGCTATCATACATACATACATACATACATACATAGATACATCATAGTGTAAACTTTCCGGGGGGTGTTTGCGAATATTCTCTACTAATACCGTATCTGTTAAACTTTGGGGTTGAAACTTTTTTTCTATTTTAAGCACTTTCAAGTTATCTTATAGCTCAATTCGGTTGTATTCATGCAGTGTTTAATTAGATTTACGAACAACATTTGGGTTGTGGTATTAAACGTCTACATCATAACAATCGTTTTATATATAATATTGGGTTGCTATCTCCCCCGGTAGCTATGAGCACGTGCGTTCAAGTCCACTGATCTAATAATATCACGGAACGAAAATACGAAATTTCGGAATATTTACCGCTCAAAGATGTCAGCTGGGAGTGGGAATGTGATGGAAATACGATCAAATTTATAAATAAACGTTTAAATTTTGGCCTTTTGGATTAGTAGTGCGTTTTGTCATTTATATATTCAATAGACAATATTCTTCGCCTCTATGTTCGCCAACAATATATAACGATGATGTATGATGCATTCTATATACTTTCTACTTTTGCTTAGCCTTTATTTTAGTAGTCTGTGTACAACCGTACTCTCGAAATTTTATATACACGATTAAATAATAAATAAATAAAACTTGAAATAATCGAAGTTGAGTTGACATATTTGTAATTAGTTGCATAAACTAATCAAATATTGCAACCGTAAACAAAAGGCAATTTTATCTGCTTACTATAATATATTGGCAAAAACATAAATCACTCATCGCGAATTTAGAATTACGAGTGATGAAATATTACAAGCTTTTCATTGACAAGTGTACTTGTTAAAAAACTGGCATGCTAGCTTTTCAAAAGCTTGTCACATTTCATCAATTTTCAAGGGCAAATAAAAATAGTAAAGGTAAAAATAATTGCCAAATAAAAATTGCTCGTGTAAATACGTAATTTAAGAAATAGAAAACATTTTCCGTGTTTCTATACACTTTTAGTAGAATCATACTAGTATACTATTGCAAATGCTGTAATTTGATTGGCTACGCTACTCGCTATCTAATTGTCGATAGATAGCGAGTAGCGAAACAGCCATCTCCTAGGCGCGATTTTTAACGAATTTATTTCAATAAATTATGAAAAACGGTTTGAAATGCTCTTTTCTTGCTGGTTTCTGCTAAAACAATTAGATTATTAGCTCTCGATTTCTATGAGATGATAGTTCATTCGGGCTTCGCCCTCATATAAATCTTGAGCTCATAATCTAATTGTTAAAGTGCACCTCACCCCAATTTTTTTTTGGCTTTATCAAATCTTGGCATCATTTCTACTATATCCGTGAAACATTTTTTAATTTGGTAAAATCGTTCGATTTCTATGGCGTTTTGAACTTTGCTTTCGATGGACCTTGGCCGTCGTATTTTCTAACCAAAAAGAGCCTGGGTCTAGCCCATTTTCTGCCGTCACGCAAGGTAGTCTGCATTTAGCTTTGATCGGCTTGTATGCAGTTCGCCATTTCGGCTTTGCTTTGAATCAATCGAAGTCTACACTGTTTTTTTTCTGGCTATTATGTCTAACCATGAAACAGACTAGTATATTATACACAGGATATATATAATTGCTATATATGGATAGAATCAGTTTTAGAAAAGCTATCCAACAATATGCCGCATTAAGCTATATATCAATATATGTAAGACTAGTGTATTATTTAGTTCGAGCACGTTGAAAATCCAACTTCGCACGCGTGTAGGCATCTAAAACTACAACTTGTTTACACTATATAGGTCACTGCTATATATACCAAAAAATCGCCTTTTTCTGGACTATCTTTTGGTGTGAAGCACGAGAGTATATCTTGAGGCGCGTCAAAAAAGTTTACCCCTACAACAACACAATTAGTACACACGATATATTTTCGTCGTTTGACCCGCGAAACATACATCGATTTTCGTGCACCTTTCCTTGAGAACTACATACGTTCCATACATCTAAGATGCGTAGATCGAAAGATCTGTTCAAGAGAAACATTTTACGTACAGTTTCGTGTTTGTAGGTCTGATATTGGCTGAGTTATGTCACATTAATATGAAGCGATATCCAAATGGAATATTACTCACACTTTCGCAGTGCCAATGACTTAGTAAAATATATTTAAATCTATTTTGTTGATAAACACATGTTTTATGCACGGATAGAAAGCTGCAGGCATGACGACCACGCTCATAGTCGTTTCAAGGTTGTAGAAGTTTACGGGCTAATAGATCGGTTGTATATCTCTTTAATTAAACCGGTGCCGTTCTTTAAAGTCCTGCGCTTGAAAGCCGAAAACATACGAAATTTGTAGTAATGTTTGAATGGAAATACACAAGCTATATAGACATATCATACATGAAAATAAAGCTCTCTTCATGACGGTTCGATAGCTATTGGTTATTTCAAGTTCGTTAGTTCATTATTTATCGCCCACCGACAAAGTGTACTAAAATTCAATGGCGCTAAACTTCTAAAACATATACATAATCCCGGCGAAACATACATCGATTTTCGTGCACATTTTCTTGAGAACTAAACACGTTCTATGCATATAAGGTGCATAGATCGAAAGCTCTGATCAAGAGATACATCTTACGTACAGTTTCGTGCTTGTAGGTCTGACATAAATGTAGATGGCCGACAGTATACAGGGAATTTGCATGTGGGCCGAAAGTTTATTTTGACGAGTCCCTTGTGTGATGTCACGAAATTTACTCGTTCCAGACTCCTCGTAACGACGGACGAAAGGTCCATCAAAAAGTGCCTTTTTGCCAACTTTAAACTGCCATAAAAATCGAACGATTTGACCAAATCAATAAACATTTTCACGGATTTCACAAGATTTCATATAGCCAAAACAAAATTTGGGGGTGAGGTGCACTTTAAATAGAAACACGCGTGGGAGTTTGGGAGAACGAGAAATAATCAGTCTATTTCTTTTATAATATAACTCAAAAGACATTTTTTAAACTCGATTAATTTACAAATTCTCATTACGTACGCATGCTGACCTTTGCTCGTCAATTTCGCTGCAAGAAAACAACTCTGTTTGAAAATGAACAGGCAAAAATGTGTAAAAGCATTAAAAAATTTTTAAATAGTATTCAAAGTTTTATAATTCGCATTAAATTTGTTTTTTTTTATGATTTTAAATTTTGGCGGGAAAATTTCAGTTATAGAAACACGCTTCTCGACCAATCAGCACGCGCGTACTATAAATGTTATATTATAAATGCAAGTATCAACACAACACAACATGGATGCACAACAATTACGTACGCACTATAAACCATGTCATATAGCATTTGTCTTTCAAAACTTTGCACTATCCTTGGATCACTAGTTTACGTATTTACGTTCAGTAATATTTTTATAATGTTCAAAATCTTCGACTTGTGGCAGACTAAAAATTCTAAAATGATATTTTATACTCTCCTCAAGGCACTTTAGAACTGTCAAAGTAATATAATTATTTAAAGCAATTAAAAGTTTAAAAAGTACTGCATACAAGTACAGTACAGACAGTACAGTACAGACAGTTAGGACTTTTTGAACTTTTTGAATTGTTTGAATGTTTTGATTCGTTTTCATAACGATTTCAACAATAAAAACAAATTTAAGAGACGTTGGATTAATTCAATGAAAAAACCACCGACAAAACCGCCAAACCAGACCAAAAAAAAGAGAAAAACGTCTTGGGTTCAGAGAAAAACGTCTTGGGTTCAACAAGCCAAGGGTAACGAAAACGAAGAGAATTTTTTCGAAAGTGTACACCATTTCGAAAAAAACAGCCAGCGAGTGACTCGAACACGCGCCCGCAAACACTATATCTTGATCGCTCAGTATTTTTTTGGGGGTTGCGTGTTTTTCGCGAGCTTCTAAATGGCATTTTAAAGGCCGGTTTACAGTTCGCGCAAATTGGTCGCGCGAAGGAGCGAATTTGTCACTGAGCATGTGCGAGGGTTATTTATGGCAAATTTCGTCATTCTACTTGAATCGTAGCGACTGGCGAAAGAGTTGAAAATTTTAAACTTTTTCGCCAGTCGCCAGCGAACGAATTAAAGTTTAGCCAATCAAGAGCCAGGATTTTTGCAAGTTTGCAAATTTTCGAGCGAATTTTAACATGTGTAAACCCGATTCGCTATATTCGCTTATGAGTTGTTTGCTGAAAATTTTGAATTGTTTGAATGTTTTGATTCGTTTTCATACCGATTTCAACAATAAAAACAAATTTAAGAGACGTTGGATTAATTCAATGAAAAAACCACCGACAAAACCGCCAAACCAGACCAAAAAAAAGAGAAAAACGTCTTGGGTTCAACAACGTAAATACAAACGAAAAGGCAAGAACAATCGTCCAAAATTTATAAATAATAATAATATGCAGATTCCAATTCGTGAACATAGTGAAATCAACGAAGCGACTAATGATATTAACACCCCCAATATAGATGGCACTTCCTCCCACGAATATAGTGAAATCAATGAAGCGACTAATGATATTAACATTCCTAATATAGATGACACTTTCTCCGGAAACAAACAATCTAATTTACCAAAGCATATGGTATCCTGTCCTTTTTTGCGAAAAAGATGTTTCTGTAAAAAGGGGTCGAGATGCGACTTTTATCATAATGTCACATATCAATCTACTGAAACACATCAATCTTATGCACATAGAAACCAGCGGGACTATTCTCCCTCGCCTTTTTTAGAGAAACTGGACAATTTAACATTATCGATGAACCAGATTGGGGAGAGGCTACAAAGATTAGAACTGCCTCACACCAACCCTCCACAATTCTCTTTTCCAATGTCCAAAATTCCCCACTTAAGTCCGCAAATAGCCCAGGCACGACCGCTGATGGAGATCCCTTACCATCACACACAATACCGTCAGGGTCGGTAAACACGATGGTGAACTCGATACCCGATAAAGATGTAACATACAACATCCCAGTCCGAATAACTACGCGGCATAATACCTCACAACGAAAATTCCCTGGACAAACGCAGCATACTTATAAAAGTATAATGTATACGTATAACTGTGTAAAAGTCAAAACTGTTCAGTCCCCAGCAAATCCATCTTCTGTTTGCCCAACCTTCTTCCTCTCAAATGTCTGCCATATAAGCAATAAAATTGATGAGCTGTCTGGTATTGTCTCAGTCAACAACCCCTCGGTAGTAATGATCACTGAATCATGGTTATCAAATAATATTCCAGACTCGGTAATTAAAATTGGGAACAATTATGAAATATTCAGACTTGATAGAGATACCCTAGGCGGCGGGATCCTAGCGTATATTAGTTCGTACATCCGCGTGGAACGTATAACTCATTTAGAGGAAACCGGTAAAGAAGTTCTATGGCTGGTTTTAAAACCACCTCGCACCCCAAGACCCTTTAGCACCATCATTGTCGTTATCGTATACTACCCACCCACAACGGCGTGAAAATGATTATGAAATGATAGAATACCTTTCTAACGGACTAGATATTATACTTACCAAATGGATATCTTCAGGAATTATCATTGCAGGAGATTTCAATATGTTGAACATCAGTCGTTTATGCAGCCGTTTTGGGCTACGTAAAACTGTATCAGCGCCCACTCGAGGGAAAAATACCGTGGACCAAATTGCCACAAACATGTTTAATCTGTTTGATTCAGCCAGCCACCTGCCTCCTATTGGTAGATCAGACCACCAGTGTATTCTCCTGAAACCAAAAAATAATCTGAAAACCCCTCCTACGACAAAGAGAATCAGATTAATGAAACCTGGAAATCGAGCCGCTCTGAGTCTGAAAGTGGCGCAGCAAACATGGGAGCGTATATTCCGTGCTGAAGATGTTGACGAAAAGATCAAGTTGTTCAATGAGACTGTGATTCACATGTTGGACACTGAGGTGCCTGTTAAAAACCATCAGAGTCCACAACTCAGACAAACCATGGATGACAAGCCACATTAAAATGGAAATTAAAGCTAGACAGCGAGCTTTTAGTCGTGGGGATAGTATAAACTATATACGCTTGTGCCAGTCTCTAGTCTGATATCTAAAGCGAAAATAGTCTACTATGAAAGTAAAGCCAAAGACCACCGTAAATCAAACTCTAGTAAATGGTTTAAGTCCATCTCCTCACTAGTTGGCATAGATGGTACATCCAATCTTCCAGCAAACGGGTGCCAAAACTACGATCTTTCTGAACTGACTGAAAAATTACAGGCCGTTTTTACCGCCCCTTGGAATGGAATGATGTTAGACAATGCTGCTAGTTATGACCTAAATAATGTGCGACACCATCTTAAAGAAATTGATCCCCCCATACCATCGATAGGTCAGGTGAAAAAGGCCCTTAATGCATTAAAGGTGAAGAAGGCGACTGGCATTGATAGAATCCCTGCGTGGTTCTTGAAGCAGTATAGTGAAGACTTAGCTCTCGTAGCACATAACATCATCACAAGTGCTGGAAAAGATTCAATTGCAATTAAATTGTGCAGATCTTACATTAAAAGATAACCAACATGCATTTCTCAATGGCCGTTCAACAATTTCAGCATTGATTGAAACTTCACAAAAATGGTTTGATAAAACTGATAACACTGCGCATGGCAGAAAAGGTATCCATGCTATTTTCATTGACTTCTGCAAAGCGTTTGATATGGTGGACCACCGAATTCTCCTTTCTAAATTGGCCTCTATCAACATAACTAAATCTTTTTGGCTGTGGATTCGAGATATCCTATCCATGAGAAGTCAACAGGTAGAGCTACTTCAAATGTTCTCAACATCCGCTCCATGCCCAGCTGGAGTTCCGCAAGGCTCGGTCATCTCTCCTATGCTATTTAATGTATACATCGATGATTTAGAGGATGAAATCCCTGCAAACCTAACCGTCGATACCTCGAAGTATGCCGATGACTGCACACTCGATCAAGCAGTTGGAGCCGGGGAAATAAGCCATGTCCAACAGGCTCTAGACATTATCCAAAATTGGTCAGTGTCGAACAAAATGACCATCAACGTCAAAAAAACAAAGGACATGTGGATATGCTTCACGGAATCAGTATCGGAACCTCCTCCTGTTTATATCGGTGATGAACTAGTTGAAAGAGTGGACAAATTTAAACTACTTGGAAAGGGGTTTCAAAACAACCTCAAATGGAACAATCATATTGAAACTGTTATACAGAAAGCTAACCGTCAAGTATATATCTTAAGAGAATGCAGGAAAGCTAATCTACCTGTGGAAGTAGGTATTACCCTTTATAAATCCAATATTAGATCTATTCTTGAATATGCCTCACCTATCTGGGGTGGCCTTCCAACTTATCTCGTAAATGAAATTGAACGAACCCAGACCCGCTGCCTCCGAGTTCTTGGTTATAACAATGACTGTCTACAAAGCCTCTCTGATCGAAGAGAAGAACTTCTGAAACGTGAAGCGTGGAAGATTATGAATGATCCTTCCCATCCTTTTCATACAAGACTTTTTAAATCAAATAATCCATACGATTTACGAACAATTAATAGTAAAAACACATTATCGCGAACTGAAAGACATAAACGCTCCTTCTTAGCTCGTGCAAGTGCACTCACATAGTTTTTAGTTTGTCTATGCATACTTAAGATTCTTATCTGTATATAATGTTCTAAGATATTTTTAATGTAATTTGAATCAACCTGTAAATCCATTGTACTTTTATACTTAAGATGGATAAATAAAGATTATTATTTATTATTATTATTCGCGGGAATAATTCTCCAGTTCGCGCGACGTAATCGCGCGAACTGTAAACTGGCCTTTAGGCTCTTTTTTCTCGTTCGTTTCTCCGGTGACCATATCTCAAAATTTGACTATGTATTCAACGTACTAAGTTCTATTAAATTCTTAAATTTTAAAAAAATCGCCAGTGTAGTTTTTGTGAAACTAATTTTTAAAAGCCAAAAATTAGTTTCACAAAAACTACACTGGCGATTTTTAAAAAAATTCTGAGAAAACTCAGAATCTCATAATGATTTACTTTCTGCAAAAAAAGGAGTAGGTCACCGACCTTATTTTTCCGCTATCATACCTTCTTTGGCTAAAACTGCCAAGATAAATGATGACGTCATGCCGCCATGGTATGTTGAAATTATTCCTTGATATACGAGGAATAATAAGTAGCCTCCTTAAGAACGTGTGACACGCAAGTTTTAACTATCACATGGACGTATTTCACTAACATCAGTATTTGAAATATTAAGATTTGCAACACAATTAATCTTTAATTCTTTAATCTTTAATTAAAAATCTTTACACACGGTAGCCTATTCAGTGGATAAGTATTTACAGTACTGGTTTTCAAAGGGCCGTGTATATACTAAACTATGAAATACAAAATATATATAGACAAATAAATAAAAGCCTATTTACAAAAGTATCAGTATTATTAACATCAACTTTATACCTAATTATATAATCGCCGTTTAAATGACAAGATTGATAGCTTATTGTAATTTTCGATGGTTTCACTTGGAAGCTCGTTCCACGACTTCGTAGCGCTAATTTAGTTAACTCTTATTTTGACATTTTGCAAACAGTTCTGCAAGATATTGAGGCAATCGACCAGTTAACGCTTTGAATGTCATTATTACTTCTTTTTTTTCTTTAAAACCTCCTCAATTGGAAGCCAATTAAGATTATTTAGTATTTGTGTGGAACGAACATCGTACGTGTCCCCAGTTATCATACGCGCAGCTCTCTTTTGTAATTTAAATAATTTATTAATTATCGAGCAAGACCCATCGTTCGAGATTGTTGAACAATAATTGAAGTGTGGCCACACTAAGGCATTGTACATATTTACTAAAATTTCTCTAGGGATAAATTATCTTGCCCTTTTCAAAAGGGCGATCTTATTTTAAGTTACTTTACATTGTGCATCATTGTGTTTGTCCCACTTCAGTTGCTCATTTAGAATCATGCCAAGAGACTTTTTTTCAGAAACGCGTTTGATATTGTTTCCCCCTAATGTTAGTACTGGGCTATTTTCAATTGAATTTAGGCGATATCTTGATCCTATTATCATGAACTCAGTTTTTATCATGTTTAAGGAGAGTTTATTAGCTGTTAGCCACCTGTGAACATTCCGAATGTCTCTTTTAAGTTTGATCTCGATTTCGTGAGGACTTATCCCTTCACAGGAAATATTTGTGTCATCAGCAAATAAATTTGCTTCAGTTGACTCTGAGGAATTTTTTTTTTTATTCAACTTCGCCTCAATGGCAGGAAGTCCACAACAGCGTCAGCCAATTACTCTGGCCCCATTGTTAGTTCCTGAGGATTAGTATTAGAGGAAGAACCGGGTGAGTAGAAAAACCCTCAAGCACAGGAGAGAATCTCAACTTACACGAGTTATTTGGAGCACACTGCCGATCTCATGCGAGTACCAACAGTGACCTCGACCTGTTGTGAAACAGGCTCAACTCAGTGATAAGAGGCAGCGCGCTAACCGCTTCCGCCACCCGTGCTACCCTAATGTACAATAGAAATAGAATAGGACCAAGGTTAGACCCCTGTGGTACCCCTTCGATTTCTGTCTTTAAGGTATGAATCGAACCATTTAAGGCTAGTCCCTCTAATACCGTATAATTTAAGCTTCGATAAGAGGATGTGGTGATCGACAGTATCGAAAGCTTTTTTAAGGTCCAGAAATAAAACTCCGCTAAGTGAAACTTTGTCCATATTCGTTCGTGGAGCTAAGAAGCGTAGTTTCCGTAGAATGTTGGGGACGGAAACCAGACTGTTGCTCCACAAAAATGTTATTTAATGTCATAAATGATCTTAGCTGTTGGTATACTAGTTTCTCAAAAAGTTTAGCCACGACAGAAATTACAGGTATTGGCCTGTAATTTCCGCAGTCAGCCTTATTTCCTTCCTTAAAGACTGGAGTCACTTTCGCTAGCTTCCAATCGTTAGGGGAAATCGCCCTTTGAAGAGATACATTGAAAATGTTAACCAATGGCCCAGCAATGAAATTGGTTGCATCTTTTAGTAGTCTTATACTGATTCCGTCAAGCCCAGGAGATTTTTTAGATTTAATATGATTTAGTGCATCTATTGTTTCTTGAATTGTAATGCTTGTAAAGTTAAATGAATTGTCATGAACAGGAGTCACGAAGCTCATTGGATCAATATCATTACCTATAATTTTATCAGACAACGCGCAACCAATTGTTGAAAAGTATTCATTGAAACTGTCTGCAATTTTATCATCGTCAGTTATAACTCGATCATTGATATTCAATTGTTTAATCTGTGTAGTTTTAGGCCTTTTATTTATCAATTCGTTAATAGCTTGCCAACTTTCTTTGCTATTTTTGGCATTACTTAACTTTGTTTTAAAAAATTCTTAGAAAAACAGCCAATTTGTGTTCGATTCGCGGCATAATAATATACAGTGCGAGGACAAAGGTAACTAAGAACATTATATAGTTATATACACGTGAGTTTATATATGAGTTGATAAATTCTAATTCTTTTTATATTCTATGCTTTATTATATTCTATGCTTTCGTTAACTTGAACAATAGGAACTAGGCATGTGGGTTATCCAAAAGTAAATTTCAATGATGAAAATTCGCTAAGTTATAACATGGTTAATATGTGGGTGGCATAAGAGTTTGGAATCCAGATTTCAACTTTGAGCATTTATCGCCATTAAATTGCTTGGCCAAATCGGTTGAAATCACTCATGAAGATCTTAGCGAATTCGTTTTGAGTGAATATATGACTATATGGTCAACTAGGACAAGTTAGATTATTGGCTTTTTGTCTCCATGGATCTGTGAAATGTGAAATATGAAAGATTATAAGGTTAAAAAGGTTACATTATAAAGATAATACTGAACGTATAGTGGTAAAACACACACTAATGGAAGTTTAGAAACTGGTTAACTACATACGTACTGTTTAAATTTCAAAGATTTACGATTATAATAAAAAACTTGTGATTTCGTTGCAGATATAATGTGTGAGTCTCCGAAAATAACTTCCAGCGGCTTGTTTCAAAATTTCTGCCCGCGGTCACGGCTATATAGATCGTGTTTCAAACTGTACTAACTGTAGGGAGCCACCTTAAATAAAAGGAATGAACTCCAACATTCATAATTATAATGGATTTAACATAGTAAGTGAAGAACTTCTTTGCTTCTGATTTTAGATATCCGTAACATCAGAATTCATTTTAAACCACAGAAAGACAGGACGAAAAAGACGTCGCTAGAATCTGCTGCGACAGAGATCGCCACATTCATCAAACACAAAACACAGTACATGATCAGACTAGTTCGAGTTTAGCTGCTGGAAGCAGTTTGTATATCTATATGCTGTGCAAGTAAGAATATTTAACATTGTTTCAGTCCAGGTTATCTGAGGATGAGAGTTTGTGAGAGCTGTCGTTTGACCACTAAATCTCATCATCTTGAAAGAATGTGCCAATATTGAATTTTTATGTTTACAGACAAGAAATGCTCACTGATATTTTAAAACCCTATTAAGGCTTCATAATATATACTGTATATTCCATGAGTCCGGTCTCGTGCATCTCGTCGACCTCTCTCTCTTTATTCGTAGTTAGGGTAAAACGTCTTTGATACAGAGTTTATGCATAACTTGCATTTTCTGGTGATTGACATAGACAATTTTAGAATTGAAAAATGTCTCAACATAGGACGCTTTCTTAAAGTAAATCGAGATTTTCCACTTTACTATCTTTTAAAAAAATTTTGTCGTCCTTGATCCTTTTCAAATAGGAATTGGAAAATGTGTGCAAAAAGATCAACCATAATGGATATCTCCTGATATGAAATGAAAATAGCATTTAATACACACAGTAAACTAGTTTCGAATTTTGTATCATCCAATGTCTCGGATTTTCGGAATAGAATAGCATCTGACTCAGAATTGGTAATTACCCTATATGGAAAAGTTGTTCGGAACACTTTTGTTACTATATTTTGCAGAAATTGAATTATCAATGATTGGCATAGAGAATGTTGCAACTAAATCCAGAATTCTCATGGCATTTGATTCAGCAGAAATTTGAAATATTTGAACACATATTCGCACTGTAATTTCCTAGGCAACTTTAAGTTAGCTGCATTGCGGCTAACTGTAATGGCGGTGGCGTTTGCTTTGTCTTTTAGAGCTCTTTCGATATCTTTATCCGAAGGAAGTTGTCTCGGACATAATACGCGTCCTTCATGGATATTTTCGAGTAATTGTTATGAAGGTCGATAGTATGGCCAGTGATTTAGAATAGCTAAGAGATTTTCATCTTCACATCTATGCTGGGTTGTCTATTGAAAATGGTGAACTATAGAATAGAATTGCTTATCATCGATAATAAGGGTACCTGCCTGATATGTCCACCAACATTGCTATAGGTTGCTGTTGCCACTCATCGCCACACATAATAACAACATGTCGCAAATGTAATCTGATTGATCGTAAATAGTACGTGCTGCATGATACATTTGGAAACCATAGAGACTTCATCGATTATTATAAGATCGTACCGCATTAAATACCAAATTATTTCTCGCCGAATTGTTGGTACTACCGAGTACTTGAATGCGGGGTGTACGGTCTCATTATCTATATCGTCTAGAAATGCCGCAGAATACGTTGTTGCAAGAAATCCTGTCGGAGTTGAAACAAGCACAGTTCGATTGTCTTGATGTATTGTCTCTTTAACGCAATGCGTCTTTCCCGTTCCGGCTTTTCCTATCAATACTAACACCTGTTTCCAATCTACAGGGTCATGATCACCAATTGCTCTTAACGATTGAACATGTTGTGATGTACGTTGTCCGTTATCAGTTCACATAAAAATCGTCCATGCCTAGCTCATAATGTTCACCTCTCTTCCCAAGGCATATTTTCACACCACTTGCAAAAACCGGTGTTGTATTGGATCTTGAATGTTGGATGCAACTACGAACGCACTGGTAAGCACTCTGCGTTGAAACAGATAGAAATAGTCTGCCAGACTGGAGATATGTGCCAGCAAGGTTTCAACAAACCACACCTTGTGGCCCTGTTGTGTAAAGTAGATACGAATATTTCTTGGTTGGGACCAGAAATCATTCAGTAAGGTGTATGCACCAGAAAAATACTTAATTTGCACAGGATGGTCGTCAACATTTCTATTGGTCAACTCCTCTAGTGCTGAATTGGGGAAATTGAGAACTAAATGCTGTAGAAGAACATATACTTAATTAAGAGGAGAGACAATCTTCACCCCAACAAGTGTACGCCCACTTTTATATTCGACACCCTTATTCACATCAATTAGCCTGAGCCATTCAAGTAAAGATAGGTGGCGGTATTTAGTAGGTCTACGTAAGTATTTGAGATAGCATAAATTTTGGGCAAGATTTTCAACTGTAGGAAATGTGAACTTTTTCCTTCTGCTTGGAGTCCAAGACATCTTAGTAGAGGTTACCGCCAGCCACATTTTGGGATCTAAAGGCTTGAGACATAAGAGATGCTTGTATTCAGCCTAATAAGGTCCAACGTGTACAGAGCAGAGAGCATCACTTTGAAAACTGTCATGCAATTTTGAAACATACGAAGTAACATAAGGCAACAGGCTGACATGGCCGTCTGATGTTTGAACATCTATGCGGCATTTAAGGATGGCCATCAGCGAAGATATATGAGATTAAGCATGCATCATTGCTATAGATCACCTGTGTGGGCTCATTTTTCATACGAAAGATCTGCACGAAGAAGATTTAAGCGAATGCGTTTGATATCCTTTAGCCAGACTAGAAAGAACATGGACATGAACAGTGCCATGGCCTTGAAATTCAAAACGATAGAAGTATGTGTTTATGTTGTTATATGTTATTATAGTTAAAGACATGATTGGTCCATTTTTATCATTCGAGCCACATAGGTATCCGCGAATGATTTGTTCCAATATATGTGATGGACTTTTCCCAGTCAAAAGCCTTAACGAAGCAAGCCTCGGAGGAACAGGAAAATACCATTTATATGGCGATATAGTAGCTGTTAAATACGTTTTAATTCATTTTATAAACGGATCTGTGAGGAAATCTCTTCATTCTCTCGATACGCCGATACTTTTATTAGGATACGATTGAGGGTGGACATTATCCCCTTTACGACACAATAGTGGGCCCCTAACAAGTACATTGCTCCACCAAGTTTTAACATTGATTTGATGAATGAATCAACCTCTTCATCCTCGACTATAATGGTTTTGAGGAAATCTTAAATATCAGCAGCTGTTTCCTCGCCTTCATTATTCAATGTATTCAATTTCTTTAAGGACCCCATAAATTGGGAGAGATGCTCTTGAATATTCTCAATTTCTTTTTCGAAGAAATTTAGAGTAACTTTCGGTAAGAAATCTGAGATTTTTGTCGAAGGTATCTGCGAATTCGCTGGCCGCAACTCTTGGTCTCAGTAGCCACTCGCAGTTCACCGGTGCGACTCGTCGAAATATCTCCTCCTCGGATGGCGCATCATCTTCCAGGCCATATGGATTCAGGAAATTTGATAGAAGGCGTTGAAAATAGTGGACCGCTTTAGGTGACGGTTCGGACTTGCCTTTAGCTTTGTACATCTAAACGTTTAAAATATATCGTGTAGTAACTATGTACACTTATTGTGATGCATTTTATGAGAAAAAATTGCACAGGAACGGCCTTCATCTGCAAATGTCAAACACAATCGCAAGGATTATTCTATAAAAGAGCAAAAGTAAAAATAGGTACCCTTAGCGTACATGTATCCGCGCGAAAATCTAAGATTAAATGGTTAGTGCCACAAGCTATATAAAGATAACACGAGAGCATTTCAAGAATCACATTATATGATAACATATTGGATGTTAAAGACAAATCTGATATTCATTGTTAATGCTGGACATTGCAAATAACTCTTGAAATTATTTGAATTGGCAAGTGCATTAGAATGACTACCAGGTGATCCCTAATTATGGTCTCTTTTGTATGGCAGCGAAAGCCATTTCAGAATATGCCGACCATTAATATATTTCCTTCAGCCATATTTGAGTAACTGTCGTATGTTTCCGGAAAATAATACCAAAATAGCTGAAAATGACGTTTCGAGATTTGTTGGAAGATGGCTCCTGCACCAAATACTCTTTTTCTTGTGACCCCCGCCCCCTCCCCATCTAACTGTGGCTGCCCACTTACTTTACATTCAACGCTTAATGACAATATATCTTTATTTATATATTATTACTTATTTATTATGACTTTGCAACCATAAGGTTGAAATACATCTATCATCTACATTCTGATACTAGATCAAATTGAGTAATACAAATGGTTAAGCACATGGGTCCTGCTAAATAATAAAATATAAAATGAAAATAGAACCAAATTAAATTTCAGTTTCGAGAGTCATTATAGTTTTAAGAATGACGGAATATTTAGACCTCTTGTGGCAGACAATGTACTTACTGCAGTAGTACTATTGTCAATTTAATATATAGGAAAGATAGAATGACATATGATTTTAATACATTTTATATTAATTTGTCAATGAACATTATCTATAACAAAGTTTGAATGATGCAAATATTCATACAGTTTTAGAATGTGCTTACCACGCTGCCATGCAGGTTAACTGGTTCAATACATTGATTTATAGCAGGTCCAGTGAACTGCAACAATATTTTGGTAAATTCCGTATATATTTGACAATTATTTCCACCGGGACAAAAGTAATCAAAATATTTCCATTACTTTCCAAAAATACCCTCTAAACATTTGTTACATAACAAAAAATTACAAAGTGAAAAATTTTGTTGCTTTGATCCATATTTTCCGACAACAATATATCTGCGCTAGTGCTGATACAAAAATATTTAACAAATAATTATAGCGTATGTAAATATCAGTTATAGTAACAGACCCAATCTGGAGACAGGTGTAAAATAATGAGGTTTCATTTTGTTCAAAAAATAAATATCATTCCGGTTTCTTACCAATGTTCACCTGTTCGTTCGTATTTAAGAATGAATCGTTGGCTTGTGCATGATGAAAATCAATTTCGTTTTCACAAATTTCTTCCGAATCCCTATCAGAATCAAAGTTATCTGTGTAAGAAAATGTAGAATAATAAATTCCACGTTGACGAACAGCTGTTAGGATATGGTTCTGAATAGTCTGCTGTTGATTGTCCTGCGTAAGCTCATGAAATTGAATAGGAGAAGGTGCGTCAAAAGAATCAATCGAAACAATTTGAGTTTGGTAAAGGAAAAACATATCTGCTAAAGTGTGGAGATATGCTAGGCATATTGTTATATTGGTGTCGCGGTTTCCAAGTTTATGCAAGAATTCAGTAACCCTTTGATTATTTTTCCGAAAGTCTCCAAAAGGATGAACAGCCGCTGCATACCATTGCAAATTTGGAGGTATGTTGTCATGATTTGGGTGTTGCAGATCAGACGGAAGGTGGGTAATAAAACTATGCGGAAGGTGGGTAATAAGATTTTGAAAAAATAATCTTTGTTAAAAAATGACACTAATTTCAGACCTGAAATGAAATGAAAACAGGCAACCTAGTGCCCTCTATCTAAATGTTCAATATTGTCAAATGTTTATGGTGGTTCATCATCCATTACTCCAACGCCATCCCAGTTCGTATTTCGGCATCTGTATGTTGACTTTTTGAAATCCAGCCAACACTTGTAGCCTCTTTCCATAACAATCACTCCCAATATTTGCAACATGCTATCACTAAAGCACACATTTTCTTTTAAAAGCTTATAAGATGGCATTGCTAAGGCACTTCTCCAATTAAAACTAATGGAAGATACAGTTGCCACAGCAGTATCACTTACTCGCAAAGCCCAGTTGCGAATATGCTCTGTATCGTAATATTCTACCTTTCGCCTGTGGACACTAGTCAGGTCCCCATTATCTCCAGCCACAGTTACATCAATAATGTAACAAGCGGTGCCATCGCGCCAAACAATGATGTCAGGCCGGCGCAAACCTGCAGCAGTCGGCATTGCTGGCTCCTCTAGCACAGACCAGTGATTTCTTAATAAAACTTTCACCGTCTGCGCTAATACAGAATTGTGCCGGTCAATCCTGGCACCACTGGTTCTTGGGCAGACCTGTAAAATGTGTCCCAATGACTCGGGGCGACCACAGGCATCGCAGGCTACATCACGCAGCGGTCGACCGCGCGCCATTCAGCTGGTAGCAGTGGCCATCAAGTTACCCCTTATTTAAATGGCGCCGATATAATTTGCGCCTGACATCAAGTGTGTGGGTAAATCCACCCACTTGTTCACAAGTGGAACCTGGCCATTTTGTTTTAGTCCTCTGCCATCTACAGAACCATGTAACCCACGAGCCAACGCACGTCTCAGACCGTTTTTATCACAGACTGGCACGCCGTCCACCTGCTGTAGCTCCGAGTCCCGACTGAGCATACTTGCAACCATTGAAGACCCAGCAACGGCGGCGACAACAGGATCGTTGCTACCCAATAGGTTCTCTAGCCTTGCTTTATGCATTAGGGGAATGACATTTTGCAAAATCGTCACCCCTAGGCCACCTTCAACAATTGGTGCATGAGTAAAATAGTTAGAGGCATCTTTAGGAAGCCTCAACCACCTTCTCACTGCACCACGAATTTTGATATCCAAAAATTTGAGAAGCTTTATTCGAAGGTTACACTTTCTTCCCAGCCGTCCCACCCGGGTCCTTGCCTGAAAATTTTAAAATTAAAATTAGGACAAGATTTACCTGTGAAGGTATCAAAATGAAAGATTGATGTTCGATTAAGTCGGGTAAAATGAAATAGTGATCAACGATTACGTCATGAAGAAGATATGTATAATACTTTACAAGTTTCAGGAGTGTGCACTTTGGCATCCGACAATTCATAAGCTTAAGGTGTAGCAACAATTTAACACAAAATGAGATTTTAATAATTACTATCTAAGAAATATTATGTATATATATCTCTGGTATAGACATGTTGTATCTTAATAACGCAATGTAAGTGTCCATAATACGACACAATATTTTTACCACATCTTTAGCCTATTTTTACTAAATACGAGTATAATATTGAAGAATTAAAACAACAGGTTTTGAGTATAATCTGCCACAGAAATAAAATTTATATACAATTTTTTTTCGAATGTTTTCTTATTATTTAAATAGCAATAGGGCAAGTAATTTTTTTGGGTCTTTTTCTACTTGGTCTTTTTCTACTTTTTCTACTTGGCCTTTAACTTTGTTTGGTTGCGTCGTGCAATTTTCCGTGAAATATTCCTTCATACCCTTGATGGTGGCGTCGTCTTTGAAGGTTTTCAAACTGTTGCTGCTGCTGACGCTTTTGTTTGACAGCCATTCAGGATTAGAGAGGATGGCTTGCACGATGGTGAAATGGATCCCCATCAGATGCATTGCCGCGTCTAGCTTTGTTATAGATTCGAAAAATGTAGGGTGGGTTCATCCTCTCCCAAGACCCCTTTCATGAGTTTCTTGACATCTGCAGAAGTTGGGTTTTCTGTTTCACAAGTGTTGTCGAGCTTCTTCAAAGCCTCGACAAACCCAATCATCTTCTCTTGTATCTCTTCGAATTTCTCACCGGAAGTCAATTCAGAGTCGGTCTCTGCCAAATACTTTAGGTTTTCGTGTACCGTGGCCGAGAATTCGCTGATTGCAATTTTCGGGCGTAACACCCATTCACAATTTAATGGCCCAACTCGATTCAACACATCCGTTTCTGATGGAGCGTCAGCTGCGAGGGCGCAAGGTCTTAAAAAATTGTTTGGGAAGTGCTGAAAGAAATTCACGGCTTTCTTCTCTGGTGGACTTGTGGTTGCTTTCTTGTACATCTAAAGTGTATTATAAGTGGGCACTTTAGAATAAATAAGTTATGATGTGAATTTTTAAGCTATAGCAATTGACCTAATCGTGTTACAGGAGTGAAATATTTGGTTTCTAACTTGTTGAGGAAATAGATGTCAGTTAGGGATTTCACTCTCGATAGAGCAACATAAGCTGTTCCTGGTGGTATATTATCAATGTCAAACCATAATACAACCTTGGGTAATGTTTGTCCTTGCGCTTTGCACATTGTGGTTGCATAAGCGACAGAAAATGGATAAACAGATTTATAATTTTGATTTTGTTTCATTGCTACTGGATAAATTGGCACTATTTTCCCATTGGGTAACTTTAGAAATACACTTGCATTGTGAACTGTATGAACTGTTGCTAATTGGCCATTGACAACGCCGTTACTCTTGTCACGATTTTGTGTAATTACAACACGCATTCCAAAATATATTGGCATTGGGGGAAGGTCACAATCCAATTGTGCAATAGCCAATTCTTTTTCACTTGTGAAGATTATGTTGACTATTAATTGGTTAATGTGATTAGCTGCGACATTAGTGAAAGTTAGTATTGTAGTGTCTGGACACAAGTTGTATGCACGAAGAATGTCATCATCAGTGACAGTATCTCCCTTGCTTATGACACGACCATTTTGTAGTCGGTCTAGCAGATCTTGAGTAGGTACCCATTTTCTAATACTATTGAGAAAAGACAAATACTCACCGTCTCCTACTCGATGCTGCCCTTGTAGGTTGTAATGATACGTGTCCTTAATGAAATTCGCATTGTCAAATGCACTGGGCACTTGCATTACTTTCCCTTTTTCCCTAGTGAGAGGTTGTTGCTGTCCTGCCTCTCCAGAAACAAGAAGCACAGCGCGAAACAAAAGAAGGTTAAATGTCTTAAGAATATGATCAAATCTCACTTCTGGTATCATCGATAATCCATCTATTATAACGAGATCGTATTTTGAAAGTTCCCAGTTGATAGAAGTGGCAACATCAGTTTCAATTGGAAAACGAAAGGAAGCATGGACTGTGTCACAATGGACGTGTTGTGGCGCTTTCATTGTAAATACTGATGCAAGAAAACCCGTTGGAACTGCAATGAGAATAGCTGCATTCTCCGCACTAATAGCATTAACTATTGAATGGATTGTATAGGATTTTCCGCAACCTGGTTTCCAGTAACAAGAATAGGTTTATTCCATATATTTGTACTATTATCTTGGCAATAAAATCGTTCTTGAAAAGTATCAGGTTGTTGCTTTACGCATTAAGGGAATGACATTTTGCAAAATCGTCAATAGAGGCATCTTTAGGAAGCCTCGACCACCTTCTCACTGCAACACGAATTTTGATATCCAAAAATTTGAGAAGCTTCTTGGCGCAATCCGTTAAAACCAGCTGATGATAAAGGGCTGCCAATACATGTCGCCACAAAATGTACGTGCGCTGCTGGGGCTTCATGGGCGCCTTACTTAAATTGTCCAACTTGCCCTGCAGCTTCTCTGCCACATCAATAATGGGACCTTTTCCGTGGAAAGGAATACCCAGATAAACGTATACCTGCTTGATGGATTTAGCAGGTATAACCTCTCCCGCCACGTGCAAAAGTTCGTTGGGATTGACTACGCATCTCTTCCTTTTGCCATCAATGTCAATCCTCAAAGATGCAGACTTCCCCGAGCTACCTGAGCTTATTTTCAAACCGCATTTGTTCAAATGATCATTCAAACGATCAATCTGACTCTGCGCCCCAACAGATGTCCGGGTAAGCAAGCCAATATCATCAGCGAATGCAAGATGATTAAGGTTGACACCTCCGACTTCAATGCTAAGATTGTGATCTAAAGTTGATAACGCCCAATCTATAACAGCATTGAATAAATGCACAGACATTGGATCACCCTGCTTTACTCCCCTCTTCACATAAATTGGTTCGTTTGTCTTACCAGCTACCCTAATACAGGTCTGGCTTCGCGAATAAAATTCGCTCAGAAACGTGAGGAATGGAGGCGGGATCCCCATAAGAGAGTCATAGTTACTCCCGCCGTTTACCCGCGCTGGGATGAATTACTTCACTTTGACATTCAGGGCACTGGGCAGAAATCACATTGCGTCAAACAGTCGGATTCCCCTTGTCCGTTGCAGTTCTAAGTTGGTTGTTAATCGCCTGCCGAATCGACCTGACGGTCACAGCTGAGCCAATCCACGCGAAGTCCCTTTGCAGTCTGACTTCGACGCGCAGCAAGCCACGCATCTCTGTCAGCCCACGCCGAGTCCTCGCGCTTCAAGTCCCAGCCGACAGACCCAACCCTTAGAACCAATCCTTTTCCCGAAGTTACGGATCTATTTTGCCGACTTCCCTTACCTACATTGTTCTATCAACTAGAGGCTGCTCACCTTGGTGACCTGCTGCCGTTATGAGTACGACCAGACAAGAAAATGAACGACTCGCTCGGATTTTCAAGGGCCGTCGAAAGCGCGCCGGACCTCAAAATAAGTTTGGCGGTTTACCGGACCTGAAACTCTATCTCCGGCTACACCGATTTCAGGGTAACGTTGCCCGTTAAAGAGAAAAGAGAACTCTTCCCGGGGCTCTCGCCGACATCTCCGAGTTTGAGTCCGAGTTGTGATGTAAAAGTCGTGATGTCCCTGTGTTATAAAGAATGATTTTAGTTCCGTTTGGCTTGCCCACAGCTGTGGAAAGTGATGGACAGCCGCAGCGTACTAGCGGAGTTGATGAGGAAGTTCATCATGGTTGGGATGGCAAATGTTACTGATTTCCCTGTGCGCTAAATGTAATAAGACGTACTGGAAGAAGTATTCACTGTTAAATATTGATAACGTTTTTGTACCAACAAGGGTTGATCCTTGTTTGTACGGTTTGGGATCATCGTTATTTGTATAAAAAACACGAAGCCATTCAATCATAGTGAGATCGTCATGTTGTTTGGCACGTTTCCAGTACTTTAAAACAGTCTTATCAACAGCGGCATTCTCGCTTGTAGCTACAACAAAGCGTTTTGTGCGGCTGCCAGCCCATGCAACCTTTTTTGAAAAAAGAAAAAACCACATCTCTGGTTCAGCTGGCTTGTTGCGCATCAGATACCGCACTGATGCTTGCCTACCTTGAAGTTCGTACGAGTACATACTGTCAATTGTTGTCGAATCTTGTGATTTAGTCACATAAGAAGTTACATAGCAAAGCAACATCGCATCACATAAGCCCTAAGTTTGCATGCAAATGCCTCAGCAGGGTGCTTTAAATGTAAAATATGCTGTTCATTAACGTTTTGAAAGAATGTTTCTTCCTCTTGAAGATTTAATGAAGATGGTTTATCAGACTGTTGATACTTATTTACTAAGTACGAAAGGTCAGGGTTGTCTTTAGGTACATCAGCTCTTATAAGCAAATCAATAAATGCAAATGGGCTGAATTGGCCAAATCTAATGTCATCCGACCACGCTATGAATGGAAATGACCACTGAAAAGGACTTGTTGTAATAAAAATCTCTGGCAAACCAAATTGATCGACCGCATCCAAGATATAGCGATGTTGCCATTGCCAGTATGTGGCAGAAAAAGTCAGTAACTCTAAGGAACGAGCAGGCGAACATTTCAGAAATGTGCCGTGTGAATCGCACCACTGACTGTCTTATATAACCAACGATCATATTGAAATTGAAGTAAGTCATAATGTAATCCATAGTCAACAATTTCGGATAACAATTTGGTATTGAAATAAACCTTTGTGCTCTGTCTTGAACCACTATCAAAAATACTACTTTCACACCAAGATGTACGAGGATATAGATTGGGCCACAGTGCACATTCAATTCCTTGTGTGTTTTTAAAATTAAACAAGTTTAATGTATCATTTTCCATCATGTGTTGTCGTTAATTGTACAAAATGGGAATATTTGGAGTTCGCATAAGCTACAAGGTAATCGTTATATGTACTAACGTAAATAATTGGCGTGTATAAACCTGGCCGGGTATAGATTATTTTGTATTTATATAGTCTATTACTCCGAGACTGTGGACCTCGTCAATTAGATATAGAATATATTAGAAGGCACCCAGACTTGTACGAAATTATTTTAGGTGCCAAACGTATAAATCTGAAACGTAAACAGTCTTGCGAAACGTGAAAAGCAGTTTCCGGTCGCTCGCAAATTGTAGTATGTGAATCAGGATGACAACGATAATGTCAAGCACAAGTTCAAATATGTGCGATAGCTCAATTGGTAGAGCGTTTAGAACGGAACAATAACAATATTCAAAACCTTTTTTTGATCTCGTTTGTGAATATTATTTAACATTTTTTTACAGACCCAAGATATGTATTTTCTGTGACAATAAAAAAAAATATTTTAATAAATAATAATCGAACAAATATAGCAATATTTTGAAATTTTTTTTCTAAGTATTTGTAACGAAGCGTGTACAAAATAATATATAACCTTTAATAATACCTTTTAAACAATACAATCTCAACACTACTCAAAACCCCAAAACCTAACTCCAGTTAACAACTCATTATTCCATGCGGTCATGCTCCTAAATCACATACATCAGAAGACACTTCTTCACACTCCCCCCTCCTAATATCAACTTAATTAATGACTAACTCTAAAGAATAAAGGATAACTCAACATATCCAAACTATAAGACAGTACAAATGGTCAAAATCGTCCAGTTCGACTTGGCCTAAAAAGGTTCAATCTAAAGTTTAATTACTATATTAACGACTAGTGTGCAACTTATCTGTTCAGTAATCCACAACGGGTACTCCATAACGATCTGGCATCCTTCGGTTGCGTCTGAGGTTGTAACGTTCCTGTATCACATTAACATCATCATCGTTTCTTTGCTCATTCCGGTGTTCTTGAGGATTCGGCAGTTCATTCTCGATTTCTTCAATATCCGTTTCGGAACTTTCAATATCTTCACTTTCTTCGTAAACTTCATCAATATCATAGTCAATCGAAAATCGTTTTAAATTGTTCAAATGAACAACCTTTCTCTTCTTGTTGTCTAGTGACTCTATCTCACAGCTAGTATCACGAACATCAACAACTAAATACGGCCCGACGTACTTTTCGTCTAGTCCTCGAGCTCTAAAATTCTTTAAAAGTACTGTATCTCCCACAGTGAAGTCTTTGCTCCGCTGTGAACGATTTCGTAAATCATAACAATGTTTCTGTTTCTTCTGGGACTGCCCTATTCTCTCCATTACTGTCTTTCGCGTGATATCCTGTCGCTTCTTTAAATCTTCCAAATACTTGGCATCTCCATGTGTGGGTTTGGTTAAGACATCTTCATGTGCTACTCCTAAGGGCAATCTGACATTTCTTCCGTACAACATTTCAAACGGAGTTACTCCAGTAGAGGACTGCTTACTCACTCGACACGCTAGTAAAGCATACGGTAGTTGCTCGTCCCAATCGTCCTTATCATTGTTAACTCTCATGCGAAGGAGGGATTTAATAATTCCTTGAATCGCTCACAAAGTCCATCTGTTTGAGGATGATAAGCGGTTGTTCTCCTCTTCTCTATCTCAAACAACTGATACATACTTGCAACTATATGAGACTCGAAATTCCGACCTTGGTCCGTGAGCAAAACTGAAGACATTCCATGCCTGGCAAACACTTGTTCCAGAGCTCGAACTACTGTCTCAGCCTCTTGATTAGGGAGAGCTATGGCTTCTGCATACTTCGTATAATAATCAATAATAGAAAGGATATACTTGTTTTCTTGACGTGTTAACTTTAAAGGACCAATAAGATCTACTCCTATCGTATAGAACGGCACTGGGACAACGTCAATTGGTTTCATTGGACATCGAGGTCTTGGCACAACTTTGTTTCTTGCACAAACTTCACAGCTTTTACAGAATTCTTCAACATCTTTGTAAAATCCAGGCCAATAAAATCCTCTCTGAATCATTTCAAATGTTTTTGCAATTTCAAGGTGACCAACTCGTTGGTGGGCATCTTTTAAAATTGCACGTGAAGCAAACTTCGGTACAACGATCTGTATCGTTTCTTTATCTTCTTCATCGATCCATTTTTGACAAGAACATTCTTTTCAACTACCAAAGACTCAAAGACATTATACAATGCTTTCAACATTGGGCTGGTATCTTTTGGTTTCTTATCTGGTCTAAAACCATTTAATACCCATCTCTTTGCCAATAAGGTATCTTCATCCAAGTTTTGGGTTTCTTCAAACTCCGTCCATGACAATGTGGAAATCCGAATGCTGTTAACGGGGGCACGGGAAAGTGCGTCAGCATGTTGCATCATATTCCCAGGTTTATGTTCTATAGTGTAGTCATACTCTTCGAGTTTCAAAATCCAGGTGCCAGCTTACCATTCGGATGTTTAACATCTTTCAACCACTTTAGTGCTTTGTGATCTGTATATATGACAACCTTTCTCCCATACACATAAGGGTGGAAATATTGTAGCGCCCAAACAACGGCATATGCCTCTTTCTCTGTGGTAGTCCAGTTTTTCTCTGCTCCTGAGAATGCTTTTGACGCATATGAAATGACTCCCTCTTTTCCCTCTCCGTCTTCTTGTGCCAAAACAGCATCAACTCCTACATCGCTTGCGTCGGTGTATAGGATATAATCACCGTTTGGTTCTGGGAATGCCAGTACAGGACTCGACACAAGTTGTTCTTTGAGAGTTTGGAATGCAGCTTCACAATTCTTATCCCATACAAATGGCATATATTTCTGCGTTAGACCTAAACCCTGATATAAACCTACGGTAGTACGAAGCCATTCCGAGAAAGCGCCTTAATTCTGTAAGGTCTTTCGGTGTTGGATATCTGCTGATAGCCTCCACGTTCTTGGCATCGGGTGCTAAACCTGAATCAGAAATAGTAAATCCCAGAAAATATACACTCGATTGTCCAAAATGACATTTCGAAGGTTTCAGTTTCAGTCCAGCATTGCTGATGGCTTCGAGAACTGCTGTCAGATGATCTAAATGATGCTCAAATGACCGGCCAACGACTAGGACATCATCTAGATATACAAGGCACCGAAGAGGCAGGAGACCTTCGAGAACAACTGACATGAGCCTTTGAAATGTAGGAACCGCGTTCATCAAGCCAAATGGCATTCGTAGAAACTCAAAATGTCCCCCTCCAGGGATAACGAAGGCTGTTTTCTCTTGACTGGACTCTTCCATTGGGACCTGCCAATACCCAGATGCTAAATCTAGTGTCGAGAAATATTAATATTTATGTCCCGATAACGAGTCAACCAAATCAGCTACTTGGGGTAAAGGAAACGCATCCTCTACAGTTACTTCTTTCAACTTCCGGAAATCAATGCAGAAACGCCAACTGCCATCCTTTTTTCGCACCAAAACTATGGGGCTCGCCCAGGGTGGTTTTATCACTTGGTTTTCTAACATTTCATTAACTTGCTCTTCTACAACAGGTCGAAGTGCATTCGGTAAACGTCGAGGCAAATGTTTTATCGGCACAGCACCTTGAGTTTCAATCTTGTGTTGGGACACCGAAGTTAGGCCCAACTCTCCCGAATTTGTTGCAAAGATATCCCGATATCTATTCAGCAAATGTTCCATTTTGATTTTTTCCTCTGGTTTCAGATGATCAAGTTGAAATTTGACATTATTTGGGAATCTTTAGGTGTAAGAATTGGATTACTCATCTCGACATCATCCACATGTTGTAGATTGCCTACTTTCATCCCTTTATATAACTTAACTGATTCTTTTCCTGGGTTTATTATCTGGATAGGCACTCTTTGTTCTTTTGGTTGAACAACAACTCTTGCCACTAAAACACATTTTCCTGCTAATGGCATGTTTGGTTCCAAAACACTTTCGGAAATGGTGGGATTTCGTATTCGAGCCATTTGGAATACTTCATGTTGTGCTGGGACTTCAATATCCTCATCCAAAACAACAGCTAATGGGTCTGACACACTTCAATCAAATACAGACAAGGACTTAGTGGACAAATCAGGAAATGTCAACACCATTTTTGAAAGGTCAACATAGACTTTATTATTCATTAGCCAGTCCAGGCCAAGAATAATCTCAGATACCATATCACTAGCAATATAGAACTCATGACTTGACATGTGTCCTGGGTCAACTTGAACATTTAAGGCAGTCTTACCCAATATTCCAATTGGGGAATTATTTGCTGCCTCTGCAACAATATCAGACGGTGTCAGTGAGGAATTACTGTCCTTCAATAACTGCCACTCATTCTTGCTAATTAATGAAATTGAAGCACCAGTGTCAACAATACAAAGCTTAGCTTTCCCATTTATCTGAGCTTCAACCATGAGAGTTTTCCTTTTGCTTGCCGGGAAATTGTTGATAATCTTATCTTAGATTCTGGTTTATTTGGCATGCGAGACTGGCTTTGTAGTCTGTTCGAACTTTGATCTCGGTTTTGTAGACCATCAATACTATTATCCAATGTAGCCAGACAAAACTTGGCCATGTGACCTTCTTTGCCACAACGATAGCAAACTAGAGGCTTTCTATTTGGAAAATTCTTACCTTGATTGTTTTGCACATCATCTTGTCGTGGTTTGGCACTAAAACAGTTACGAGCTATATGTCCAGGTTTTTTACAAAGATAACATACTTTCGGTGACAATCGACTGTTCGAATTAAAACTGTTCCTTGTAGGGCATTGCTTGGAAACATGTCCAAATCCATTGGATGCAAAACATGTAACTGCTTTATGCATGGAACTCACAGCTCCTATCATACTGTTATTTACACCAGTACCCTGACCTTGTCCGGCCAAAGTTTGCATAGTGGCATTAGCAGCTTCAAATCTTCTTGCGGTTAGTAAAGCATCATCCAACTTACTTGGGGGATCTTGCAATAACTTACTCTGTGTCGTACGATCTCTCAGTCCAAGAAAAAACTGGTCAATTAATCTACTGGCATATTCACTACCTGTAAAACCACATTTTGCACCAGCTTCTATTAATGCCACTGCATACGAATTAACTGACTCACCCGGATGTTGAACATGTTGGTGGAAATTGTATCGCTTTTCGGTGGGTGTTTGGTTTCTTTCAAACAACAATTTCAATTTCTTAATCCAATTTTTATAAGCATCGTCTCCTTCAGTAAACTCGACTGATTCCGCCGGGCGAAATGCATCCTCGTTTAGATTAAACAACAAAGCAAATCTTTGTTTCTTCTCATCGGTAAGCTCGACTGCTTCGAAATATAATTCCGATTTCTTAATAAACAGATCAAAATCATCGCCAATTTTAAATTTATCCTGTCGTCTAAACAACGAATGAGATAATTTATTTCCATCAGTGTTTTGAGGCTGAACTACTTCGTCTTCTGCCATATTAATGTTTCACAACTTTCCATACAAATCAATAAAACAAGCGAATATAAAACACACAAATATTCCTTGTATTAACACACAGCAAACTGTCCAGTAGGTAGTTTATAAAAAGCAGAATATCCACAAAATTCTGTCTCGGCGGGACCTCCAAATATGTAACGAAGCGTGTACAAAATAATATATAACCTTTAATAATACCTTTTAAACAATACAAATCTCAACACTACTCAAAACCCCAAAACTTAGCTCCAGTTAACAACTCATTATTCCATGCGGTCATGCTCCTATATCACATACATCAGAAGACACTTCTTCACATATTTTTTTCTTTAGTATAACTTTCTCAAAAAAGTACAGATAATAGCTACTGGCTCAGTTCATGTTGTAGTTAGCTAAATCAATTTTAGGTATTGCATTCGATAAAAAACATAATTCCCAAATCTAAGAACATTGTTTATGGTACAATTGAAATCCTAAGTAAGGACTTTACACAAGTAGATTAAGAATTATCCAATCTGGCTTCTTTACTTTTATTAATATTTTTTGGATTTATTTTTATATTTTGGTATTACAATAACAATAACCCTTCTGATTTTTCCCAACTAAACAGTATTTGCAATTTTCTCATATTTTGGTATAAGGGACCGGTCATAAAGTATGTGTACTGGGGGGTGGAGGGTATTCCAAAATACTACCATAAAATTTGGCACCCCCCCCCCCCCGAAAAGCGTCGGAAAATATTTAATACCCCCCTCAAAGGTGATGAAATGTTTCGTAACCCCCCCCCCCCACCCCCACCCAACCAATCACCCTCCCACCAAAAAAAATATTATAAGAACATACACTCAATTTTAGAGTTTGGGTTTTTGTTGAGGGTCGAGGGCTATTAATTTTCATAACTATTTTTAGTTATGACCGCGGCCTTGTCAATTTAACAACAATTATAAAACCTAAATTTAATATCATTAATTTAACTTACTAATCAATATTTCGTGTTAATATTTACGAAAAGAAGTTCTGTAAATTGACAAAAGTATAGTTTTTAAAAGTTTTTACACCATTCAGAATTCTACTCAAATTCAACAGTACCAATGAAATAAATTTTTCGACCTCGACTTTCGACCCTCGGGCCTCGACCTCGACATCATCGACCTCGACTTTCGACCATCGACCTCGACTTTCGACCATCGACCTCGACTTTCGACCCTCGACCTTCCACCCCGTCGACCTCGACCTTACACCCTCGAACCTCGAACAAAACCCAAACTCATCTATATTTCGTGTTAATATTTACGAAAAGAAGTTCTCTAAAATGGCAAAAGTATAGTTTTTAAAAGTTTTTACACCATTCAGAATTCTACTCAAATTCAACAGTACCAATGAAATAAATTTTTCGACCTCGACTTTCGACCCTCGGGCCTCGACCTCGACATCATCGACCTCGACTTTCGACCATCGACCTCGACTTTCGACCATCGACCTCGACTTTCGACCCTCGACCTTCCACCCCGTCGACCTCGACCTTACACCCTCGAACCTCGAACAAAACCCAAACTCATCTATATTTCGTGTTAATATTTACGAAAAGAAGTTCTGTAAAATGGCAAAAGTATACTTTTTAAACGTTTTTACACCATTCAGCATTCTACTCAAATTCAACAGTACCAGTGAAATCAATTTTTCGACCTCGAATTTCGACTCTCGACCTCGACATTTGACCCTCGACCTCGACATTCCACCCTCGACCTCGAACATCCACCCTCTGACCCTCGACAAAAACCAAACTCTCAATTTTATTAAAGTATTAATGTTTGTAGTTTTAATCATAGACATAGTAGTAAACTAATTTTTTGTTTCAATTCGTGCCCCCCACCCCATAAATGTCGTAATTCGTCTCTCTCCCACCCCAGGTTGTTAGATAATTTGTTTCGTACCCCGCCAACTTACCCTCCACCCCCCAGTACACATACTTTATGACCGGTCCCTAACAATAACCCTTATGATTTTGCGCAACTAAACAGTATTTGGCATAGTATTTGCAATAACACAACAGAAGAGTAGTGCATTTATATCATCTTCGCGACAAGCGATTTAACAACTTTTTTAGCATCACTCGCTGACTCCGTTCCCTCCGCCTGTCTGGTGAATGCGTTCAGATGATTTATTATTGGATTGAAATGATTCTTTATCTTCTGAGTAATCGAACTATCGATAATTCCCTCCCCTTGCCCTTCTAGTATCGGAATATTGTTTGATATAGTATCGGAAAACTCCGATAGAGCTATTTCAGTGCGGCCAAGCCATTCAGAGGTGAAATGTTTTATTCTTGATATGATTGTCGATGGTGATGGTGCTTCTTTTGCTTCACCGTAAGGAGTTATAAAGTTCCTTGTCGCTTGATACCACCAATTTACGCCGTCAGATTATTTCTTCGGCAATTCTGACGGAGAGTATTTGCTCATCTATGCAAATAAAAAATAAAAAATATATTGTGTCTCAGAACAACGACTATTTTCAATGGTGTGCCATGGGATGTTTGGTTAATATATTGATCGACTATATACTCATACAGGAAATGCGCTTTGTTAAAGGAAATGAATATATCATTACTCACAAATTTGGGAATTTGACGAACATATGGCTTGTGTGTTGTGTGTAAATTGCTTGTGTTGCGCTCTTATGTTATTGTGGGTGATCCGTCAGGTTTTATCGTCGTCACTAAATGTGTACGTAATGACAGAAGCACTGTTTTGTTCTGAGCCATCTTTACAGTAGCCCTTTCGCCATTGACAACACCATTTTGCTTGACATGGTTTTGAGTAATAATAACAGGTAGATCGCAATCACACTGAGCATCCATTAACGGCGAAATCTCTTTGAAAAGAAAATCCATAGCCAGGTGGTTAATTCTATTTGCTGCATTGCGACTAAGTGTAATGACCGTGGTGTTTGAGTTGTCTTTTCCAGCTCTTTCGATATCTTTATCCGAAGAAGGTTCTCTTGTACATAATACGCGTCCTTCATGGATATTTTCGAGTAAATGTTCTGAAGGTCGATAGTATGGCCAGTGATTTAGAATAGCTAAGAGATTTTCATCTTCACATCTGTGCTGGGTTGTCAATTGGAAATGGTTAACTATAGAATATAATTGCTTATCATCGAGAATAAGGGTACCTGCTTGATATGTCCACCAATAGTTGCTATAGGTTGCTGTTAGTACTCATCACCACACATTATAACAACAGGTCGCAATGTAATCTGATTGATCGTAGATCGTAGCACTTGCTCCATGGTACATTTGGATACCCTGGAGACTTCATCGATTGCTATAAGATCGTACCACATTAAATCCCAATTGATTTCTGACAGAATTGTTGGTACTACCGGGTACTTGAATGCAGAGTGTACGGCGTCAGTATCTATAACGTCTAGAAATGCCCTATAATACGTTGTTGCTTGAAAGCCTGTCGGAGTCGAAGCAAGCACAGTTCGATTGTGTTCAATTGCCTGGCTTTCCCTGTCAATAGTAACACCTGTTTCCAATCTACAGGGTCATGTTTACCGATTGTTCTTAGCGATTGAACATGTTGTGATGTACGTTGTCCGTTAACATCCACGTAACAGAAACGTTCGCATCGTCCATGCCTGCGTCATAATGTTCCTCTCTTTTCCTAAGGCATATTTTCACACAACTTGCAAAAACCGGTGTTGCATTGGATCTTGAAAGTTGGATGCAACTACGAACGGCAGTTGTAATATATTGGAACTGGTAAGCACTCTGCGTTGAAACAGATGGAAATAGTCAGCCAGACTGGAGATATGTGCCAGCAAGGTTTCAACAAACCATACCTTGTGGCCCTGTTGTGTAAAGTAGGTACGAGTATTTTTTTTGTTGGGACATGAAATCATTCAGTAAGGTGTATGCACCAGAAAAATACTTAATTTTCACAGGAAGGTCGTCAAGATTTCTATGGAAGAAGTCTCTAGTGCTGAATGGGGGAAATTGAGAACTAAATGCTGTAGAAAGAACAAATCCTTAGAAGGAGAGACATTCTTCACACAAACAAGCGTACACCCACTTTTATATTCGACACCCTTATTCTCATCAATTAGCCTGAGCCATTCAAGTAAAGATAGGTGGCGGTATTTAGTAGGTCTACGAAAGCATTTGAGATAGCATAAATTTTGGGCTCTTAAGGCTTGAGACATAAGAGATGCTTTTTTTTTATATAAACATATTTTATTAATAATATAATGTGTTTGCCCCAAAAGCACAAATGGCTTATCTAGGGGGCTCACACTAACTTTACAATTTAAAAAAAACAAAAAAACACAACAAATACATTACAAAAACATGCACACACATAATTACAAACATGCTTTTAAATTAACTATGACTTAGAGAGAAGCGATGTGTTGAAAGGATATAATTCTGAATGTCTTTAAAAAAATTACAATTATCATCAAAACTTAAATCCTGAATACCATTAAGAATATACCACAATTTTATTCCATCGCTACTCTCCGACCATTTATTACCATAAATCCGCTGGGCAGAGGCAAGAAATATATTACGTTGAGCAGCGAATCGGGGGCAAGACAAGAAATAGTGTTGGACGGATTCATTGCTTCTACCACAAATACAAACGGGTGATGGACAACAGTTTATTCTACACAAATATTCGTTCAAAGCATGGAAACCAAGTCTAAGACGAGTATGTAAAATCGACGATCGACGAGTAACAGAGACATCAAACAACTTATTATACTTTGAACAACCAAAAAATAATTTAAGACGAGCTTTAAAATTGTTGAACGAAGGTGCATTTCTTATATCCGCGTCTAGTGAATTCCATAAATCTATTGTAGAAGGAAAAAAGGATTGCCTAAATCTCATTGTTCTACATAAAAACGAGCTAATATTTTCATTTGAACGTAGAGAACGACTAACTCTTTCTACTACAGTGATAGGCTATACGTCAACTAGATAAGAGGGAGAAATATGCTTAGTAATTTTATAAAAATAATTTAATTTGTGCATTTTTCTCCTTACACTGAGATTCTCTACAATTATCCCTATTTCGCTACAATTATCCCAAATTACGTCTCCGTACTCCATTAATGGTCTAATTAGACTTTTATATAAACATGTTAACGTAGATCTATTAACTTTGTATTTATTCAATTTTAACATATTTAATCTTTTGGAAGCCTTTTCAAAAATGTTCTGTATATGGCTCCGCTAGAACATATATTTTGAAAGGTATGTATTATTTGAAAATGTAAGACCAAGATGGGCGTGGCTTTCGACCTCAATTATACAAGCGCCGTCCATAATCAAAAAGGGCGTGGCTTTCGACCTCCCAATTATAAGCGCCGTCCACTGTGCTTAGGATGATCAGATTTATTATGTTTAAGAGAAAATACATTTGACGGATTCATAGTAACAAGCCACTTTTTAGACCAGTCCGATATTCTAGTTAAATCTTCGTTCAAATTTGCAGCAGAAACATTCACATTTTGGACAATTTCAAAAAGCATGGTATCATCAGCATATATAAACGGACTGGAATCGAGATCTGTAGTAATATCGTTTATATAAATTAGAAGGAAAGGGGGGAGGACGGACCCTGGAACGCCATGAACTTAACCTGCCCCCAATAGAAGGGGCCAGGACGGACCCCTGTGGAACGCCAGACTTAATACCTGCCCAATCAGATGAATGGCCTTCAATCGTTACGCGCTGCTTTATGTCTTTGAGATAACTTTCTATCCACATTAACAGTGGACCTCGAACACCCACTGCCTTGAGTTTTTCTATTAATCCAGCATGCCAGACTCTATCAAAAGCTTTACTAATATCTAAAAAGACTACACGTACTTCCTTACCCTCTTCAAAAGCCAAATAAATTTGATGAATAATATAGATTAATTGATTAACAGTAGAATCGCCAGGTCTAAAACCGGATTGATATTTATATAAAAAACCAATATCTATCAAAAAATTATAGAGACGATCGAAAACTATTTTCTCACAAATTTTTGAAAGTGAGGGCAACAGCGAAACAGGACGGTAATTAACTTTATGTTGACGATTTTCTTTTTTAAATAATGGAATAACATTTGCTAGTTTCCATTGAGATGGAAATTTACCAATTTTGAAAGTTAAATTTATAAAGTTAGTAAAAAAAACGCAAAAGCCTTCACAACAAAGATTAATTATTTTGTTTCCAATACCGTCATGACCACAGGCTTTGGATTTGTCCAAGTTTCGCATTAAAATAAAAACTTCCTGAGTTGTAGCAACTATATCTGAAATAAATTTCGAATTCTGAAACGGAACAATGAAAGGAGGAGTGTTATCTGATCCAATCAAGTCAGTCTGCGAGATAAAATATTCATTAAATAATTGAGCCTTATGAACAGGATCCGTTATGGCAACATTATTTTCAATTAATGCTGGAATTGAAGGCTTGTTGGCGCCATAAATCCGTTTCACGATTGCTCACCACTTCTTATTATTTATAGTAGAATCACTTAAATCTCGATTGACTTTTTCATAGTAGGATTTTTTTCCTTCCCGAATTAAGTAGTTAGTTTGGTTTCGTTGTGCACGGTAACGCTCATAAGAGATGCTTGTATGCAGCCTGATAAGGTCCAACGTGTACAGAGTAGAGAGCATCACTTTGGAAACTATCATGCCATTTTGAAACATACGAAGTAACATAACGTCTGATGTTTGAACATCCAAGCGGCATTTAAGGGATGGCATCAGGGAAGATATATATGAGGTTACGCATGCATCATTGCTATAGATCACCTGTGTAGGCTCATTTCTGAGGGGAATAGCACCTTTATCAGATTTCTGAAGTTTACTAACTTCATATGAAAGATCTGAATAACCCCAAGGAATATCTGCACGAAGAAGATTTAAGCGAATGCCTTTGATATCCTTTAGCCACACTAGGCGGCCTTGGAATTCAAAACGATAGAAGTGTGTGTTTATGTTGTTATATGTTTATATGTTATTATAGTTAAAAACGTGACTGGTCCATTTCTTATCATTCAAGCCACATAGGTAACTGCGAATGATTTGTTCCAATATATGTGTTGGACCTTTCCCAGTCAAAAAACTTAACGAACAAGCCACGGAGGAACAGGAAAAGACCATTCATAATGATGCAGGACCAAATTGCAAAACAGCATCAATTAGACACCGATGCTGCCACTTCCAATACTCAACAGAGAACGGTTTCGTTTCTAAAGACCTAGCAAGTGAACACATTCGATAGCGACCGCTTGTAAATGCACCAGTTACTGTTTTAAATAGCCATAAATCATAATGGAAATGCAGAATATCATAGTTTGTGCTGTAATCCAACATTTGTCACTGAAATTCGTTAAGAAACGATATATTGGTACTTAGTCGAAATGGGCGACCGTTTATGCCAGTTTCACACCACTCACGAGTTGGGTAAAGATGGGACCACAGGCAACACTAAACATACTGACTTTCACTGGATTTGTATAGATTTAACTTTACTTCAGAACCTGCAACGAGCTCTCTTTTTTCAACAAATTTTCTATAAGAGCTGCGTGGCTCATTCATCAAGCGGTTGTATGCTGCAAGGTATCTATTGCGTGAGGTGATATTTGGGAGTGCGTCAATGTTTTCCAAAACAGGCGTGTTGCTCCACGACAATTGAAAAATGCCGTCTTTTTTACGATAACCGTTTTCAGCGCGAACATAATTTCCATTGTGAATTGGTAATGGGCGCAATGCGCAAATTTCAGTGAAGGTGTTTTCGATCTTGGGTGAAAGGTTGTTCTTTGAGGGTGGAGTAGACGAATCGCTGTCATCAGAGGAAGAAGACGAAGAATTAGAATCTGAGAAGACTTTCGGAACATTTGACGAAGCTTTTTTGGTTTGTGAAGCTGTCCCAATAGAGTTGGCTTGTTGAAATGACTCCAATATGTATTGCTTCATTGTTGTGGGCGTTCCTTTTTGTTTGAATATGGCAGGCAGTTTGGAATTGGCCGCAATTATTTTGGCGAAGTCTTCAGGATGTCGCTAAAGCGAACTGCCAATTAAATAGTTTGCTGAAGCAGAGAACATGGCTCCAGATGCTTGGAACATGGAGTCCATTATGTCATCGAGTGCATCGTTTTCAAGAAGGGCTTTTAAAACCTTTTCGCATCACCGGTTGTTGCAGAATTGTTGCCTTTCTTGTTTAGGCCTTGCAGGTTTTCTCAAATGTTCCTTCAACTTTGTTATCAGGGTGTCATCAACGGTTTTGTCCCCTTTTTCCTCGAGTAAAGGTATATTTGCTAAAATTGTGTCCGCATACTCTGAAAGAGCTACATCGAGTCTCGTTGGCCATTCAGATGTAAATGGTTGGAGCCTATTGAAATTTTTGGCCGGCTCTGGAGCTTCCTTTGCGGCACCATAAGGTGTATGAAACTTCTGACGCACTGTTGCCACCATTTCACTCCAACTGCTTTTGCCGGCGAACTGGTGGGTGGAAATTTAGTCATGAAATGAAAATATGTTACAACCTCATTACAATTCATCATTAAAATATAATGTAGTTTACAATGGAAGAGCACATAAAGTGATGAAAACAATTGAAAGCGATACTACAATAAGTTATAGCGTTTCAAAAAGAAACTAATTAGAGCTTAGTCACATTAAATCATTCTATAACCTCACTGAAATGCCTGAGAAAAGAGATATGCCCAGATTGTCTTAAAACCGAAAAGAAATTCGTGGTATAATAATTGTCTACGTAACATTGATTGTTCATAACCAATATTAGTCATCAGTTTATTTAAATAAATCGGTGTAACCTGGGAAGACGGTGGCGACATCATAAGTAGAATATTATGTAGTTGGCTACAGCGAGAAAGTGTAATATAAGCCCCTCTTTGCGCAACCACAGCAAACGAAGTGTTTTTTGGTCACATCAAGGATTAACTTTTCGGAAATTTCCGAATTACGCTTGTTTACGCATATGCCCATAACTGGTTCGATCATCAATTTTTGACAACACGAGGCATGCGTCGGAGATTTCCGAATTATGTTTGTTTAACGCTTTTGTACTATTTTTAGATTGCACACATTTTTTAATATTAATGGGACTTGATCTTATGATACTTCATATGTACTGTACTGACATAAATAATTGGCGTGTATAAACCTAGTGGGATAGATTATTTTGTATTTTTATACTCTAATACTCTGAGACTGTGGAGATCGTCAATTAAATATAGAAAATATTAGAAGTCACTGAAACGTGAACTAAATTATTTTAGGTGCAAACGTACAAATCTGAAACGTAAACACTCATGCGAAACGTGAAAAGCAGTTTTCGCTCGCTCGCAAATTGTAGTATGTGAATCAGGCTGCCCAAACGATAATGTTTATATTCATCATGCCAACCACAAGTTCAAATATTTTTTTTTAAGTGCACGATAGTTCAATTGGTGGAGCGTCACACCGGTACAAAATTTACTTTCCACAGCTTTACTTTGTAGAACTTCAAGGCAAGTATTAGGAATCGCTAGCGACACACCAAAACATATTAGCTATCGTTAGTGCTGTGCTGGGTGTCAATTGAAAATGGTTAACTATAGAATAGAATTGCTTATCATCGAGAATAAGGGTACCTGCCTGATATGTCCACCAACAGTTGCTATAGGTTGCTGTTGGCACTCATCACCACACATTATAACAACAGGTCGCAATGTAATGCTGCATGATACATTTGGAAACCATAGAGACTTCATATAGTAATCGATGATCGTACAGCATTAAATCCCAATTGAATGCGGGTACTTGAATGTGGAGTGTATGGTGTCGGTATCTATATCGTCTAGAAATGCCGCAGAATACGTTGTTGCAAGAAAGCCTGTCGGAGTTGAAACAAGCACAGTTCGATCGTCTTCAATTGCCTTGTGTATTGCCTCTTTAACGCAATGCGTCTTTTCCGTTCCGGCTTTTCCTGTCAATCGTAACACCTGTTTCCAATCTACAGGGTCATGGTTACCGATTGGTCTTAACGATTGAACATGTTGTGATGTACGTTGTCCGTTATCATGCTCTTCATATTCATCGTCGTCCACATCAGAAACGTTCATCTCTTCCTAAGGCATATTTTCACACGACTTGCAGAAATCGGTGTTGTATTGGATCTTGAAGTTGGATGCAACTACTGTACGAACGGCAGTTGTAATATATTGGAACTGATAAGCACTCTGCGTTGAAACAGATGGAAATAGTCAGCCAGAGCGGAGAAATGTTCAGCAAGGTTTCAACAAAGCATACCTTGTGGCCCTGTTGTGTAAAGTAGGTACGAATATTTTCTGGTTGGGACTAGAAATCATTCAGTAAAGTGTATGCACCAGAAAAATACTTAATTTGCGCAGGAAGGTCGTCAAGATTTCTATGGTACAAATCCTGTAGTGCTGACCTGTGGGAAATGTGAACTTTTTCCTTCTGCTTGGGGTCCAAGACATCTTAGTAGAGGTTAGCACTAGCCACATTTCAGACTCTAAGGACTTGAGAGATAAGAGATGCTTGTATGCAGCCTGATAAGATCCAACGTGTACAGAGTAGAGAGCATCACTTTGAAAACTGTCATGCCATGGCCGTCTGATGTTTGAATATCCATGGGGCACTTAAGGGATGGCGTCAGCGTAGATATATATGAGATTAAGCGTGCATCATTGCTATAGATTACCGCTGTGGGCTCATACGAAGGTAATTGTCTGGTTTCAAAAGAAGCTAATTGTGTTGGACGTTTCCCAGTCAAAAGCCTTAACGAAGCAAGCCACGGAGGAACAGGGAAAGACCATTCATATGGGGATATAGTTAGGAATACAGATGCAGAACCAAATAGCAAAACAGCCTCAACGGGACACCGATGCTCAGCAGAGAGCGGTTTCGTTTCTAAAGACCAAGCAGGTGAACAATTCGATAACGACCGCTTGTCAATGCACCACTTACGGTTTTAAACAACCGTAAATCATAATGCAAATGCAGAAGATCATAGTTTGTGCTGTAATCCGAATTTGGTGACTGAACTTTGTTGAGAAACTATTTCTTGGTACTCAGTCGAGATGAGCGACCGTTTATGCCAGTTTCACAGCACTCAGGAGTTGGTTTTTCAGGAATCGAGTTGTAACTAGTTGTCAATGTTCTCAGCAACAAAAAATCACTTGATAAACGTCTTCTTCGGTTGTGTTTGACGACTTGTCTTTTGAGTCCAAATTTGCCAAGTTCTACAAAACTGGAGTGATGAGACGCGGTCAAAAGTGGTGCGCATGTGTCATCAATTAAGTCACTCTCTTTGAATATTTCCCAATTTGCACGTAAAGCCTGAGCCACTTCGCTCATGGCGATTTTATGTTCCACATTCCGATGTATATATACAAACCTAACAGAACGCAACGATATTATTTTTCGTTTTGTTATTTTTATGTGTATTTTTACGGGGTTTTTTTGTGTTTTTTTTATTTTATATATATTTTTACGTTTTTATTTCTTAGCATTTGTCACCAAAAACTTTATGCACTAACATCCTTGTTTATACACCATTATAGTCCTTTACCTGTATCTTTTTGAGCTTATGGGGACAATGACAATTTGTTGCACATAGGAATGTCTTCTTCATTATCACCATAAACTTTAACAGAACCCAACGAACCCAACGATTTTTTGCCGTTTTGTTTCTTATATATTTTTTGGCTTTTAATTTTTACGCTTTTACCTTTTAGTGTTTCTGACCAAAATGTAGCTAGTTACATTTCTGTTATCACAAAACTGGATAATTTTTCGAAACTTGTCATCCATGGCATGAATTTTAATAATAACATAATATCAAACTCAACCAAACACAAGAATAACTTGTCAAGATGTACACAGCACCCTGTTTTTAAAGTCAACACTACTGACATTTAACGCAACAATGCAACATAGCACATATTACTGATCAATAATATTGGTGTATTAATGCTTGGTCTTCTTATGTTTCTTTTTAATTTGTTTCTCCTGAACGCTACTGGAAAGTTCGTTCTCAGTACTCTTCTCACTTTACCTACCCTTTTTTTTCTCTTTGCCCGAACGATTGTTCTCATCATTTTTTTCTCTTTGCGTACGTATTTCTTCCGAGCTGTCATCTTCAGATAATGGGTGACAATGGCTTTGGTGTAATCAAGGTTTTATCATCTGATGCTTCCAGCTCGGCAAGCATTGAAGAAGGCTTAAATTTGGAAGAACTTGATTCTCTACTCACATTTATAATATTTTGAATTAAAGACCGTTTCAATCCTTTCACTGACGGCTTTTGTTCAAACGCTTTTTCTCCTTCGACAGTCATGGGCAAAACGGTGCGTATTGCTCAGGATATTGAAAGATTGCCCTGGCCACAAGGAACTGGATAGACATTGTGTACAGTGTTGAACCAACAATAAACTCTTTGAAAAATGCTTTAACATATCTACTATGTGCTTGTCTTCAACTTTTTCAGCTGAATGTTTCTCTAACGGCTTTAGGGATTCTAAAAGTGGACGAATGTTTTCGATGAAGTTTTTCACCTTTTTCTCATTAATTATTTTATAGTCACAGTTCAATGATGATTTCAAATTTTCCTCCACACTGCCTGCTAGTTCAGAAATGCCTACCTTGGGCCCTTTGAAGAAGCTCACAATTGAAAGTTTGCAGCCTATTTCATATTGTCTGATCATTAGGAGAACAAAATTTGGACGTAAGGACGAACATAATTTGTCGGGAAATTTCACACCTTTGACGGTATAAAAGTTCCTCATTTAGTTTCTTTTCGATAGTTCTTATATTAGCAGAATAAAAAAGAACAGTGTCGTCGGCATACATACTGCAATGAACTGTTGTTGATGGTAAATCATTCACTAATAAAATGGAAATTGTCGTACACCAGATGCGATTGATGTTCTGTGGCCGGTTGTATAAAAATGTAGTTAAAGTTAACTATAGTTAGCGTTAACTACTGTAGTTAAATCCTTAACTATAATTAGTTAACTACATGACTTAACTGCGTTGCACAAAACGTAGTTAGGCGGGTAGTTAACTAATCACACAGTTAACTGTGCGTGGGGTTCGCGTGGGGTGACTAAACATTAAATAACACAAAGTAAGCCCTGATTAGCAACCGCTGACAAGCATTTTGAAAACGACTGCGGACTCATATTTACAAAAAATGGCGGTATTTTGATTCAAAATATTGAAAAATATTCAAGAAAACAAGACATAAAGACCAATAAAGTCTACGAAAAAGGCGTATTTACCATGAAAGTCAAACTGCAGTTCTTTGGTAAAAATATATTCCGTTCTCGTCGAAAAGACCAAAATTATAGCGTTTTAAAAGCTCAGGAGTATCAGAAAACCTTTCTAGGGAAGATGATTATTGAAAACCCTCGGTAAGCGTTGCTTTTAGTATTTTTTGACTGATTAAAGTTCATCACTCCTACAAAACGCCATATTTAACTATGCTTCGGGAAGTTAACTATGCCCCTGAGCATAGTTAACTTTAACTACTTTTTAACTGCAGTTAACGCTAACTAGGTTTTTATACAACCGACTTAACTACATGGTTAAAGTTAACTACCATTTAACTAGCAAATGGGTAGTTAAAACGTAGTTAAGGGTTTTATACAACCGGCCCCTGGGGGTTGATTGTTGCTATTAAATATAATAGCGTAGTCAATGGTTGAGTAGTTCTCGTGGGCTTCTTGATGAGTTGGGTGAAATGGAGCGTATTAAAAATTGCTTTTAACTGTTTATATTCGGCAATGTTGTGCTTGCTCACGTTAAAATTACAGTTCAAATTCCCTAAAACAATTTCTTCTCGGCTTTGAGCTCCTGCGACGTCTAAATTGTTTTCCAACTGAAATATAAAATTGTTATCCTAACAGCGCGAAGAGTTAGGCGGTCTATAAAATGTTCCAACTAAAAATCCACCCGAATTAGGCATTAAATTTCAAGCCATAGCCCGTCTACAGTTGGATCTTCCAAGTCGTTCCTTCTTATTACGGATATATCATTTCTCACAAAAATCGCTACAGCACCACTCCTAGCACCTTTGTCCTTTCGGAAGCGATTGTAACCAGGTATATCAAGCTCACCGTCCAAAATCTGTTTACTAGCCCACGTTTCAGTCAAAGCTATTAAATGGATCTCTTATTTCAATACCTTTATTATAATTCACAACTCATCAATCTTTTGAAAGAGGCTTTGAATGTTCTGATGAATTATTCGAAAGCCGCGTAATTTTACGATTTCTGCTATTTCAGGTGATAAACTAGCTTCGTTTGAACAAGAATCATTGCATTCAGCCGGCAACGTAGAACAAGCACGACAAGTTTTAGACAGTCCATAATTGTCACCTAGGCATTTTGGGTTCTTCTAACACTTTTCATACAAGAAGAACATACCTGACCTTTAGCTGTTGGGCCAGGGGTGGTGGAGATATCGTTGCATAGTAGATTGATTTCTGCCCACCCTTCCCACCCTGCTTTTACGTCCACCAATTACTAATTAAAACTCTTGAAGCTGACCTAGCTGCAGAAGGTATTTGAGTAAAATATTAATATTAGTTTTTTATACGGATTTGTTAACGTCAATATATGAATTGCGTCTTTTGTAAACATCCTCTGTTGTAACGAGACATACATAATAGTATAATTGTTTTTTGTCTTTTTTTGTGCTTATTGAAAATGCCTTATACTGTTCCATTTAAAGACAACAAAATATTTTTGGAATAGTTTAAGCAACATATTTACATATTTTTGTAGAAATTTATTCTTAATTATTTGGGTTTCTAACATCAATGACCTCATTCAAATTCGTTAAATTTTGCTCACTATATATACTATTGAGTATGTGAACTAAACTTATCTACATTTTTTGTAAGTTTTGAATGTTTTTTTCAATTTTGTTTATTTAATTTTTCTATGCTTACGAACTAAACTTATTTACAATTTTTTGTGTGTTTTTTCTCTCCATTTTTTTCACCTTTTACATTTGCTGTTTTTTAAACCCATTACAATGTTTCCCTCAACAAAAATAAACGTATTTCCAAAAAACCCAACACAAGATATTTGCATTGGTATTTTCTAATTTTTCCAAATAGCCATTTTCAGTTTGTCTAACCAGACATACTGTATTTTTTCATATGGAATATCTAGATATATTAATCTTTAATGTGAATTTGATCCTTTCCTTTTTTGAAATTGTTCAATGATTTGAGAGGCTCTGCCACTGTACGCTCTGCCACTGTAGGCTCTGGCACTTTACGATATTTGCTCGTTCTCCTTGTTTTTCGGTCCGGCGACTCGATTTCTTCATCCGACTCTAGTAAATCTGCTAGATTTTGCTTGACAGCACTCGGCCTCTGTCGAGGAGTTTCGGCTTGAGCTGTGCAGCTCTCAGTTAAAAACTTCTTCAGCCCAGGGATTGTGGCATTTGCTTTAAAATTTCTCAACGATTGGCTATCGCCCACACTGTTCTCGGCCAGCTATTCAGGATTGGATAGCAGCTTCTGCACAACGCTATGTTGTATGCCAATATCGCGGCTCCCAATTTTGAACATCGCTGCTCCCAATTTTGAAATTTCTTGAAAGAAGTTGGTCTTCTCTTTGTCAGGGGCCAACTTGTCTTCATCATCTTCTTCACGTCTCCTGGCTGAGCGTCTCCCGAATCATTCGTTGTATTTAGCTTGTGCAAGACTTCCAGGAACCGAGCTAGCTTTTCTTGCATCAGTTCGAATTTCTCACTATTTATGGTCGGGCTCGTAGATTCCGATAGATACTTTAGGTTTTCTGATATTGTGGCTGAAAACTCGCTCGCTGCACCTTCGGTCGAATGAGCCATTCACAGTTTCTTGCGTTGACTCTCTTTAGCACAATTGCCTCATCTGGTCGACTAAACCATATGGCCGAAGGAAGTTGGTATGGAAGTGTTGAAAAAAATGTACCGCTTTTGGTTTGTCAGCTGGTAAATTTGTTTTCTTGTACATCTAAATATACAAGCAGGTAAGTGTTATTTAATGTAATATGAAGTAAATTCACAGGAATTAGATATGAAGCAACAATATGAACCCCATACTATAGGTTTGCATACACTTTTCCCTCCTGCATTACATATTGTTGTGTTTTAACACTGGGCCAAAGACGAAAACTGTTTTATGTCTGTACGCTTCTTGCACTGTCAGTGACAACTATTTTGCCCTAGTTATATGAAATAATATACTCCCAGTATGAATATTATGAGTTGTATGTAATCGAACAGTGACAATGCTAGCACTTTAATCATGAAAACTTTCATATATGATTCCTATCGCACTTTTGCATATAATGTGCGATGTAATATTTGGTGAAACTACAGCAATTGACTTAATCTCTTTACTGGAGTGAAATACTTAGTTTCCAGTTTGTTCAGAAATTTAATATCGTTTAATGATTTAACTCTCGACAGAGCAACGTAAGCAGTTCCCGGAGGGATGTTGTTGATATCGAACCACAGCACAACCTTGGCTAATGCCTCACATTGTCGTTGCATATGCAGGAGAAAATGGATAAACAGGTCGTTACGGGGTAAATGGGTACTCTTTTCCCATTCGTGAACTTTAAAAAGATACTTCAATTTTGTACTGTATGAATGGTTGCCAATTGGCCATGCCATCCCGATTTTGTGTAATGACAACACGCATGCCAAAATATATGGCCATTGGCGAAGGTTACAATCAAGCTGAGATATACATAGTTCATTTTCGTTCCTAAATATCGTCTTGGTTATTAATTCGTTAATATGATTAGCTGCACTGTTAGTGAAAGTAAGTACTGTAGTTTCAGGAGATAAGCTGTATGCTGCAAGAATATCATAATCAGTGATATTGTTTCATGTGCTTATCACACGGCCACTCTGTATTTCATCCAGAAGCTCTTGGCTAGGCACCCATTTCGAATAAAATTAAGAAAAGACAAATACCCATCGTCCCCCACTCGATGTTGCCCATGTAAATTATAATGGTACGTATTGGTAATGAAGTTCTGATTATCAAAAGGACTGCGCAGTTGTATTATCTTTCCATTTTGCCTAGTGAATGGTTGCTGCTGTCGAGCATCTCCAGAAAGAAGAAGGACCGGCCGAAAGAGAAGGACATACATTTTATTATATTTGAAAAATCCGTCAAAATATAAACAAATAAGAGATTCAAAATGACAGACCTACTTCTTTGAACTTTCCCTTGTTGACCTTGTTTAGTCGTCGTTTTGCTATTTGTACTTGAAATATCTTTGACCTTTTCAATATCTTCGAAACCAGTTTCTTTAAAACGAAATTAAGCGAAGAGAGAGAAGATTCCAAACTAGAATATTTATCCGCCATGACGAACCATATTTGAAGCTGACCAGTGAATATGATGAATATGCCGAATCCTGGTAACCTTAGCAAGCATATTGTAATATCGATGATGTAAGACCTTTTATCTTCAATTTGCGTTTTTTGTGGTAATTTTATTACTTTGTTTTGTTGTGGCTGATATTGAGATCAAAAGTAATATATTTCAATAAATTGTAATGGAGATCGAAGGAAAAGTAATCGAAGGGCTGTCAAAAGCAATATGAAAGGACGGCCAAGGCTGCCGGAGTCAGAGCATTGAGAGAAGAACCAAGCAGGAGCAGAGTTGATAGCGAAAGCTCGTGTAACATGCGAGAGAAGCAGATATCTCAAGATTTGCATAAAATAAACATATTACAGAATCTTGAAACTGAGTTTGTGTTCAATTCGTGCCAGTTCATCGAAGCATTGAATTGTCTTTAACCACAAGTGAGTATTTTGAGATTTGTTCGTGTAGTTTGTAATTAAATTGCATATTTTGGGAATAAATGTTACGAGTCCAAACCAGTGCACGAGTGTGAACCTTACTATATAGTCAATATAGTCAATCTTAACAATAGTCAACAATGTCTGAAGCTGCACACGGGCTAGCCATAAAAAAGTACATGATAGATCTCAGTTATGTAAGATAATATAATATAATACAACGTCTCAATCAGAGAAGACCTCACAGGAACTTAGTAAAGCAAGATGCTTATGTCTCGGACAAGAAACACACACAATATAGTATAACTAAGAATTAGTATAACTTAGTTATGTGAGATAATATAATACCATGGGTGTTAAAATAATTTGCAGACATACTGGCTTCGCCAATTACCAATATCTTGAACACGTCCTTTGTTGAATGCAAAGTACCTTCTTTGTGGAAGCTTGCTGGTGTCCCACCCTTATCTAAAACGCCTACCATAAGTAGTAGTGTAGGTACCGATCAATTCCCTTTTGTAGGGGGCCGTAGGAGGCCACAGGGGGCCGCAGGGGGCCGCAGGGGGCCGCAGGGGGCCGCAGGGGCAGCAGGGGCCGCAGGGGGCCGCAGGTCAGGGGCCGCAGGGGGCCGCAGGGGCCGCAGGGGGGGCCGCAGGGGGGCCTGAGGCCGCAGGGGCCGCAGGGGGGCCGCAGGGGGCCAGGGGCCGCAGGGGCCTGCAGGGGGCCGCAGAGGGCCGCAGGGGCCCGCAGGGGCCGCAGGCCTGGGGGCCTGCAGGGGCCAGGCCGGGGCCGCAGGGGCCGCAGGGGGCCTGAGGGCCGCAGGGGGCCGCAGGGGCCGCAGGGGCCGTAGGGGGCCGCAGGGGGCCGCAGGGGGCCGCAGGGGGCCGCAGGGGGCCGCAGGGGCCGCAGGCCGCAGGGGCCGCAGGGGCCGCAGGGGCCGCAGGCCGCAGGGGGCCTGAGGCCGCAGGGGCCGCAGGGGGCCGCAGGGGCCGCAGGGGGCCGCAGGGGGGCCGCAGGGGCCTGAGGGGCCGCAGGGGCCGCAGGGGGCCGCAGGGGCCGCAGGGGCCACCGGGGGCCGCAGGGGGCCGCAGGGGCCGCAGGGGCCGCAGGGGCCGCAGGGGCCTGCAGGGGGCCGCAGGGGGCCGCAGGGGCCGCAGGGCCGCAGGGGCCGCAGGGGCCGCCAGGGGCGCAGGGGGCCGCAGGGGCCGCGAACGCAACTCATCATTAGGCCAACGCTAATTGACTCATCATTAACATAAGATGAGTTTGGGCGAAACAGGAGGCACCTCATTATGTTGAGTTTTGAGAGTGTGCAACATCATTAACATTCATTAATTATGTATTGACGTCATGATGATATGCAAGGCAAGTTTGGGCAAAACAGTCATTAAGCTGAGCTCAGCATTTTCGTCACAAAAAGAGTTAATCCTGACGCTTTTTATCACAATAGCTACAGCGTCCCTATAAAGTTCCCAAGCTTTGTGTTCCAAACACAGTATAACTAATATAGCGACGCTTAACCTAGTAAAGTATTATTACCTTATGCGATAAAATAACAAGCAGAGATATAGCTTTCTAAAACGAGAAGATCTTAAGGTTTAATCAGCATAGGTAAGGTCTTATAGAGCAATACAAATATATCTTTGCCAAGCGATTGTAAAAACATAGTTCTTACAGGGATTTAAACCTTACAAAGTTTAAAGCGTTTTAGGTGTAGCAGAGTGGGAAAAGCAGTGATTTTTAAGCGAGATTTACAACCATATACAAACATTGTATATAAACATTTAGCGCTGGTTAGGTAATTACGGGCAATTAAGATTTTCTAGCTTAAAAATTTGAATAAATTTAGAATATATTATTATTGCACGGGGAAAAATTGTACAATGTACATACAACACACACAGAATTAATTTTTAAAACACGTTTATTGATTATAATTTCTTTTACAGCGTTAGTAAGGTCTGCTCCTAAGAGCATATCGTTTAGGTGTCTTTGGTATCTTTATTTTTTTTGTCTATCTTCGGGGGGATAATCTTGCAATTGCTAAATCTTAAGGTCTCCAATCTGAAAAGTCTAGCCAATTAAATATATTTTTAACTAAGGTCATCTCTGGGTCTGCTTCTAAGAACCTATTATTCTTAAACTCCATCACTCGCTTGAGAGTATACATTGTCCGAATCAACCTCATAGCTTTCTCACCTTTTAACCATAACTTTACATTTCTTTAACCCATACCGAGCAAGCATATCTCTGATATACTTGTTAACTAATCCAATTTCTATGAATTATGAATTATGACTTATGACTTATGACTTATGACTTATGACTTATGACTTATAACTTATAACTTATGACTTATGACTTATGACTTATGACTACGACTATGACTAAGATTGAATCATTGAATCCTAAGAGTGAATCATTGAATCCTAAGATTGAATCATTGAATCCTAAGAGTGAATCATTGAATCCTAAGAGTGAATCATTGAATCCTAAGATTGAATCATTGAATCCTAAGATTGAATCATTGAATCCTAAGAGTGAATCATTGAATCCTAAGATTGAATCATTGAATCCTAAGATTGAATCATTGAATCCTAAGATTGAAGCATTGAATCCTAAGATTGAATCATTGAATCCTAAGATTGAATCATTGAATCCTAAAGAGTGAATAATTGAATTCTAACAGATCGAGCGAGCTTAGCTCCAAATCGAGCGAGCTTAGCTCCAAATCGAGCGAGCTTAGCTCCATATCGAGCGAGCTTAGCTCCATATCGAGCGAGCATAGCTCCAAATCGAGCGAGCTTAGCTCCAAATCGAGCGACCTTAGCTCCATATCGAGCGAGCTTAGCTCCAAATCGAGCGAGCTTAGCTCCAAATCGAGCGAGCTTAGCTCCATATCGAGCGACCTTAGCTCCATATCGAGCGAGCTTAGCTCCAAATCGTGCGAGCTTAGCTCCAAATCTGGCTCCAATCTTAGAAGGACTTGCAGAATTGGTATAAAATGATCAACATTAAATTCATATTCATCATTCCAACCACGGATAGCACCAAAAGACCATCTCCTGAGCAGTGGCGACTTCAAGACATTCTTGAATATCTTGACAATTTGGAGCTAAGCTCGCTCGATTTGGAGCTAAGCTCGCTCGATTTGGAGCTAAGCTCGCTCGATATGGAGCTAAGCTCGCTCGATTTGGAGCTAAGCTCGCTCGATATGGAGCTAAGCTCGCTCGATTTGGAGCTAAGCTCGCTCGATATGGAGCTAAGGTCGCTCGATATGGAGCTAAGCTCGCTCGATTTGGAGCTAAGCTCGCTCGATATGGAGCTAAGCTCGCTCGATTTGGAGCTAAGCTCGCTCGATTTGGAGCTAAGCTCGCTCGATATGGAGCTAAGCTCGCTCGATATGGAGCTAAGCTCGCTCGACTCGGAGGTATGTTTATAAGTCATAAAAGTTTAAGTAGGAATTCATTATCTATCAGTCCTTCGTAGAGTAAACATGTCTCATCTGTGTCATATCTGTGGAAAATATTTCTCCAAGTCGTTCAATCTACATCGACATCGAAGGTCGGTCCATGGTCAAAAACCAACAGAGGATGCTCGCATATTAGTTGATGGATCTACAGTTCTGCAACATCCCTTTACTTGTATCGTAGCAGGATGTAAACAAAGTGGCAAAACTGTATGGGTGAAAAGTCTATTGGAGAATGCCCAGAAAACCATAAGTCCACCTCCTCAGCGTATCATCTGGTGTTATGGTCAATGGCAGCCATCCTATTTTTATATGATGAGAACAATGCCTGGAATAGAATTCAATGAAGGAGTACCTGAAGATATTGACAAGGCAGATTACCTAGATGTGTCTCAACGCAATTTGATCGTAATAGATGATCTTATGGCACAATCGGGTAAGGACAAACGTATAGCTGATCTTTTCACAAAAGGGAGCCATCACAGAAATTTGTCCGTCATCTACATTGTACAAAATATATTTCATCAAGGCAAAGAAATGAGAAATATTAGTCTCAACGCTCATTATATCGTGTTGTTTAAGTCACCAAGAGATAAGCAACAAATCTCTATGCTTGCAAGACAAATTCATCCTGCCAAAGTGGGAGAGTGTATGAGAAGTTATGAAGACGCTACGAGTCGTCCTCATGGGTATTTAATGTTGGATTAAAAACCTACAACGGATGATCAACAACGACTCAAAACAAATGTATTGCCAGGCGAGGTCTTAGTCGAATATGTACGGAAACAGTCTTATCGTCAGCCACCCCTTGTAAATGCAATGTATAACACCGAGCAGCGAATGCAAGAGATCATTAAAGCACCACAGCTTACCCCGGATGAAAAAAGCAAGCTGTATTCTGACCAACTAAATCGATTTCTAACTTTTAAAAACAAGATGGATATTCCAGTCCATCATCCTCCAATTGTTGTAACCCCAGATATCGTTGAACCACCAACCGCTCCTGAATATATGGAGATAACACAACCAACAACTCCTAGATCTATCGAGATGACACAGCCTGTGCCTGCTACTCCTAAACCAGGCTTTCTCACACCACCACCAACACAAGGAGAACGACCCAAACTCAAACACAGCTTTTTCCACAATTGGGTGGACTCGGCTGATTGGAGACCTAAAGATTTAGCAATGATGACTCCAGAGCAACGAGAAGGTTACGAACAAAGACTGCTTCACGAGAGACCAAAATATATTCCTATGAAAGCTGAGGATATTGCAAGATTATCACCCGAAGACAGACAAGAATATGAGAATTCTTTACAGACACAAAAGACGCCTAAACGATATGCTCTTAGGAGCAGACCTTACTAACGTTGTAAAAGAAATTATAATCAATAAATGTGTTTTAAAAATTAATTCTGTGTGTGTACATTGTACAATATTTTCCCGTCCTATAATGATATATTCTAAATTTATTCAAATCGCTGTTAACGATTTGCAAATGACTTACAAACCGCATAGAATTGTGTTTACATACAATGTTTGTAGCTCGCTTAAAAATCACTGCTACATCTAAACGCTTGAAACTTGGTAAGGTTTAAATCCCTTTAACAATCGCTTGGCAAACATATATTTGTATTTTTTTATAAGACCTTAGCTATGCCGATTAAACCTTAAGATCTTCTCGTTTCGCCCAAACAAGCCTTTTGACTTAATCCCTTAATGAGTTAATCTATTGTGTCTTTAGTTTGCATTAGCAACAAATGCATCAAAATATTTATGTCTCTAACGCTTTAATGTTTGTAAATCTCACTTGTATAGGCTTTACTAAATAAACGCTTGAAAACTTATTAGTATTGGTCGACTCAGAAAGAAATACTTCACTAGATACGAGATTGAAGCAGTTTATAAATCTCGCGACAACAAACCCGTATTTTTTTGCAATAAAAATATGCTGTACTCAACATAATGACTGTCTTGCCCAAACGCGCCTTGCATATCATCATGACGTCAATACATAATTAATGAATGTTAATGATGTTGCACACTCTCAAAACTCAACATAATGACTGTTTCGCCCAAACTCACCTTGCATATCATTATGACGTCAATACATAATTATCTTAATGATGTTGCACACTCTCAAAACTCTCGCACACTCTCAAAAATAAGGCTCGAACGGTACCTACACTACTACTACCATATGTGATGCAATATGAAAAACATATCTTGAAAAACACTGCTGAAGATGAATCAGATTTGATTCGAAATATAGAGTGATAAAATTTGTGTGTTATTATTATGCACTTTTTGTTCGGAATAACATTTATTCTATATTTACCAATATTTACTGAAGTTGAAATATTTACCAAAAGCAAAATGGGATAAAATGACAGAAATTGAATTTTAAATAAATGCCAAATGCAAGTTTAATTAAGTAAGTAAGTAAGTAAGTAAGAAGCTTTAATCAAACTCGCTAAAAATTTACAACAATACATTAAAACAAACAAGATATTACAAACAACAAAAGGCAAGTTAGATAAGGGATTCACAAACGGACTCCAGGTCCAAACAAGACATACCCCGCAAATATATATCACCTAAATTTACACTATGTCTATGATAACAGAAAATATACATAAAACCTATCTAGTTTATCGAACTACTATTGGACGAAATACGCCATTCTACTTAATAATAATAGAACCTTCATTGCTTGCTTCTTAAGCTAATAACACCAACAAAGTTTCCCTAATACAGATAATCACCGTGAAAGTATAACTAACTCGTGGATTTGATCAAAGGACAATTTTATTTGTTTGAGAAGAGGTAACACCACCGAGATAACAAAAACTTTGATAGTGCAAACCAGCCCATATATCTCCTAACAGCAGGAAGGACTGTCAATAGACCTACAATAAGGACATATTGTCTTCCAAGTACTTAGTCTGTCCGAATCAAAAATCTTATTTAGCTTATTAAGATGATGTTTGTATAATCTAGTTTTAAAGGAACTAAAAGTAGCTCATTTACGAATGTCAAGTGGTAGATTGTTCCATAGTTGCACATTACGATTGAAGAAGGAGTCTCTAGGTGAACTGGATACAGGTTTGAACTGTCACTAGAGCTCCTGGTTCTGCCACTTGAGATTTGGATGTAATCTTCGAGCTGTATATTAAATGAACAATTTAAGTATTTGTACACAAAGCATAAATCACAACACTCCAGCCAGTAAGAAATGGGAAGCAGATTCAGAGAAATCAAGCGAGATTTGTAGTTGGGTCGGACATTAGGATATTTGCTGCAATTTAAAATGAAACGGGTAGCTCGCCTCTGTACACTCTCTAATAGTTTCAAGTCAGTTTTGCGTGACTGAGGAGCCCAGATTTCACTTGCGTTAGCATCAATTAACTAACCTTTGTAAGAGTAAAGACCCTGTAACGGAGAAAATAACTATCTAAATATTTCATATTTATTAACGATCTTCCAGAAGTCATCCCAAATTGTAAAATCGTTTGATATGCTGATGATACAGGAATATTTTATGCTGGGAATGGTGCTCAATTACTTCAATCAGTTCTTCAATGTGAACTATATCTCCTTGACAATTGGTTCCCAGCCAATCAATTAATTGTTCAAAGGCAAAAGTTATGCTTCCAAGGTTCCAAGCAACGGCTATCAAGGTGCAATAGGCCCCAGTTATTTCTTTCCGGAATCTCCCTTCAATTGGCATCGTTAGTAAAGTATTTGGGTTTGACTTTTGATCCTAGCATAAACTGGCACGACCATGTAGACAATGATGCATCCAAAGTCTCCAGCAGATTAAATCTTCTGGGGAGAATTAGGAAATATCTTGATGTAGATACTGGTAAATATTTGCATAGTTCTTTCATTCAACCCTTGTATGAGTATTGTGACGTAATCTGGTCGAATGCAGATAAAACGGTGCTTGACAAACTTCTGGAATTACAAAAGAGAGAAGCTCGGATAATTTTGCAAAAGCGGGTTGGTTAGAGTAGATGGGATCGATGGGATTTTCATAAATGTCTGGCGGTCTTTAAATCTCTTAAGGGTTTCTATCCTATAAATCTTACGAATCTCTTTGTTCTTAATTCTGATATACATAATTATAATACCCGTTCCCGATCACATATTCATCCTGTAAAATTTCAAGTCAAGGTATAGATAGGTTTCGCATTCCACTGCTATGCTATACAATAATTTGCGACTTCACTGATAAGTACTGGTCATATAATCGTAAGTCCTTAATCTTAGTGGGGGTTTTTCTGTTAATCACAGAACGTAGGTTTGCACAGCTTCCATGTAAATAAGTGTCAACTTTTTTAATTTTGTGCTTAATAAAGTTTATTATTATTATTAAAGAAATATTTCTCCAAAAATATTCTATTTTACAATTCTTAAGTGTATTATATTTTCATTTTGGTTTCGGATAGAAGAAAGTCAGGTAAAAATTATCATTATGTTTCGTTGCTTTCTGGAAAGACAAATAATAATAGAGGAAACAGTTTGAAACGTTTTTCTCCTCTATTTTCCCCCATACATTACAATAAAAACATGAAGTTTGTAAGTTTTTCTTCAGTGACTATGTGTTTTCGTAAACGTAGCATCGTTAAGATTCTGAAAATAAGAAAGTAAAGAATATCCAAATATTAATTATCTTTATGACAAGTAAAAACTGGTGAACGAATGTGAGCTTTAATGTTTGTTAGCTGTAAATGTTTGATAACATTCATGAAACAAAACTACTCACGGAGCAAAGTTTCTGTTGTTTGCTTTTTTGTGTTTTCTTCTTGGTTTGTTCTTTGAGGGTGGTGACGTCTCAACCTCGTCACTCGTGGTTGCAACATTTGCCACAGATTCGCCTTCTTCATCCGACGACTCCAACATCTGTGCCAAATTGCGTTTTGCTGAATGTGTACCCGGTTCTGCTGTCCGTGGTTTTTTGTTTGGTGCACATCGAAGTTAGGTACTCTTTTACACCTTTTAAGGTGAGGTTTCCTTGAATTCCGTTGTTTCTTTAGATGTTCCAACGGATTTTTGAGAATACCATTTTGGATTGGACAGAATGGTCTTGACTATTGAGTAATGTCCTCCCAGCAAGTACATTGCCCTGCCTATCTGGAACATTGTGTAAAAGAAATTATCCGTTTCTTCATCACCGCACAACATGGTTTTCATGACAACCTTGACATAACTTGGAGTGGCTTCCTCTTCATTATTTAAAGTATTCAACTTCTTTGGCTCCTCAGGCTTAAATTTTCGAGAACACTTTCAAAATTTCTTGTACGAATGAGAGGTGAATCGGATTCACTCAAAAATTTTAGGTTTTCCTCCACGGTGTCGGCGAATTCACTGGCAGCAACGCCAGGGCGAACTAACCATTCGCAGTTCAATTGTTGCAGGCGGCGAAACATGGCCTCTTCTGAGGGTCGGCTGTCGGCCAAACCGTACGGTTTGAGGAAGTTGGTGGGAAAATGGTGAAAATAATGTACGGCTTTCGGTGATTCCGAGGATTTAACTTTTGCGTTGTACATCCAAACAATGAAGAATATTATATATTATTTATGAGGCACCTAACTTTATATATATGAAAGCATGTATGATTTTGGCAAAAAAAGAAAATTAAACAGCTTAATATATTAATGAAAATGTACAGAGAACGAAATATAGAATTTGGAATCATTATGATTTCAATTTATTGAAATTATGAAGTTGTGGGAAAATGCGCACAGGAAAATTTTGCTCGTTTTGTGAGTTGCATGTGGCGAGGGTATGTGTCAATATATAGTTGATGTTTTTTAAAAGTAAACAGTTAAAAAATATTTATTTTTTTGTACAGTTAAGGTTTAACAATATGAAAGAGAAAAGTGCAAACAAGGATCGAGCATGGGCTTTTTTTCCAAGTAATTTGAGGTTCTTCAACAAATTTTTCTTCCATGGAGATATGATGATATACGATGATGCCGTTTGCTTTGATTCGGGAACGTACATGGTGGTAAACACTTCTTTTCGCCGTTGGAATTTATTGCAAAACCCGTCTTTGGTTGTCAAGCGCTCAGCATAAAGTTGTGGGTCTGACATTAACTGTTGTGCGACCTTGTACTGTATGGTCATGGTAAACATTGCGACGCCGATCTTAAAGAAATCATTCATAATGTTATTGATTGACGATTCTTCATCACAGAGCATTGTGAAGATCGTGGTGATATCTTTGTGTTCCGGATCTTCATCCGCCTGACTGTTGAGACGTGTTAGCGCTGGCAGGTATTGGTCAAATTCTTCGGCGAATTTGGCCATGGTTTTTCCACTTAGTGTTGCAGGCGACACGGCATCTCGGAGGAAGATGAGATTTTCCGACACTGTTACACAGAATTGGCTTTTGGCGAAATTTGGTCTTACGAGCCACTCGCAGGACATTGGGTTTATTCTCTTCCGTAAGGTTTCCGGAGTTGGAGGGTCGCTTGCTAGACCGTACGGTCGTAGGAATTTGGAGGGGAAATGATTGTAGTAGAATACAGGTTTTGCCTTGTCTGTCGTGCTGACACAGGTTTTGCTTTGCCTCAACATCTGCAAAGAAATAAGATATATCTTAGTGTTCTTATAGTATCAGTATTTATCGTGACCAGAGAGGGTATACGTTGAAAACTTCAGAGTATATACCAATTTTATAAACAATGACATAATTGACAAGGTGTGTTATGGTGATGAAATATATGCCGGATAAGTCGCTGGTATAACATAAGCGATAGAGGTGGTTATGAGTGTTTACTTTTTGCAAGCTATGGATGGACGATACGCAAACAAAAAGGATGTTTTAGTACTGTTTATTTCATCGCAATTGTGCGACAGGGGCACTTCAGGAGAAGCGCATTTCAGCTGTGAGTGTCGAGTTCGATTCTCGCTTACGGCTATACTCATCACACTCGTGTGAAAAGAGTAAGTCAACACTCTGTCGAAAGTCGTGGGTTTTCTCCGGGCACTGCGCTTTCCTCTCACATGGAAGTTGACTGGGTGGGTTAGGATATACAGATTCGGAAAGTAATATATCGATTGTTGTAAAAATAGATAATGTAGGCTACGTACATAATTATAGGTAAGCGAGATAGTTGATGTTATCGGTCACTGAAAAGCCCGAACGGGGAGTGAGCTGAATAATGTATGTATGTATAGGTTTTATTCATCAAGTATCTCGCTTACCTATATTATGTACGTAGCCTACATTATCTATTTTTACAACAATTGTAATACTACTTGCCTAATCTGTATATCCTAACCCACCCAGTCAACTTTCCCTGTGGGAAGAAACCGGAGTGCCCGGAGAAAACCCACGACTTTCGGCAGAGCGTTGACTTACTCTTTTCACATGAGTGTGATGAGTATAGTCCTCAGCGGGAATCGAACTCAAGACTCAGAGGTGAATGGCGCTTGTCCTGACGACTGCGCCACCGAACACAACTTTTAATATTGAAATTTGGTATGCCTGCCTATAATATGAAGTTTTAACTGTCTGGCAAATATCGTCATTTGCTATTTTCACGAGGGAAGCTTTGCAGTATAATAAAGTGAGAAACCAGGTGGTAATATATGTATACAAAAATATGAAGTTCATATTTCATATGGAACATTAATTTTAACGAAATCAATCTTTATTTACATTTTTAAACTTTGTTGTCTTTTTTTTTCTAATTTATCTTACCAAAAAGCTTTAACAATATTTTAGATTTTGTATTTTACATTTTTTTTGGGGGGGGGGTATGTGTTTTTACTATTTTTTTCTCTCTTTTTAGTTTTTTTTCGTTGTTTTTTACTAGATAATTTTTTTTTAAGATATATACCAAAGTACAAATGTAAGGTTGTACAACATGAACAAAACAATTTTATATACACGAATGTTTCTGGATATGTTTGTTCTTTTCGGTGATTTTTGTAGTGGTTCACTTTTTTTGCTTGTTACTCGATCTTTTGCCTTTTTTGTATTTCTTTTTTTCAATGAACGAGTTTAGTTTTTCCTCTTCTGCGCTAACGTCCTGCAACTTTCTTTTTTTCGTAGGTGACGGTTGTGGTTGTGCAGATATTCATTGTCGCTTAGATGACAATTGTTCATCAGATGAAGAGTCTGATGAAGTTGACGTTTGAGACGTAGACCTAGCTTGGGGTTTCTTTGCAAGTAATTTCAGATCCTTTAAGAGATTATTTTTGGATGGAGATATCGTATGGGAGGATGTCGCTTGATTTTCTCGGGCCACGCACATGGTGGTCAACTTTCCTTCATGGATTTCAGGTTTTTTCCCCGTTTGAAATCATTGCAACGCGGATCATCGGTAGCCAAGCGCTGAGCATATCGTTATGGTTCTGACATCAAATGCTGTGCGACCATGTACTGTATGGACATGGTAAACATTGCGCCACCGATCTTAAAGAACTCATTCATCATTTCATTGATTGAAGATTCTTCATCATACAGCATTGTGAGAATCGTTGTGACATATTCGTCTTCTGGATCTTACTGTTGAGACGTGTTAGAGGTGGCAGGTATTTTTGGAATTCTTGGGCAAATTTGGCCATGGTTGTTTCACTGATTATTGGCGACATGGTATCTCGGAGGACGGTCATGTTTTCCTCCATTGCGGCACAGAATTCGCTCATGGCAAAATTTCGTCTGATTAACCACTCGCAGGAGACCGGATTTGTTCTCTTCTCTAACGTTTCCGGAGATGGAGGGTCGCTTGTCAGAACGTACGGACGCAACAAATTGGAAGGGAAATGGTTGAAGTAGGAGACAGCTTTTGCCTTCTCTGGCGTGCTGACACTGGTTTTTTTTGCTTCAGCATCTGAACGGAAATAAGATATATCTTAGTGTTGTTATAGTATAAGTATTTATGCTGGGGATAACATAAGCGATAGAGAGGGCATGAATATTTACCTTTGCATTCTGTGCAGCAGAAGGTAAACACAAACGGAAATAATGTTTTATTACTGTTTGTCTCATGGCAATTGTGCAACAGGTTTAAAAAAGGTAAGTCTCAAACGTGTCAAGAAGAGCAAGTCAGGTAATGTCCCTACTCTAGAAAGAGCGACATAGGCAGTACCTTCCGGAATGTTATCAATGTCAAACCACAAAATAGCTTTTGTTAGCGTTTGACGTTGAGCTTTGCAAATTGTGTTAGCGTAGCGAACACGGAATGGGTACCATGTCTTCTTGCCATTGCCTGTGTTTAAACTGACGGGATAAGTTGCGACTAGCTTATCTCCTGGTAATTTTAGTAGTATGATGGTCGCATTATGGTATGTTTCTACCAATGCCGTTTGTCGTTTGTCCCGGTTTTGTGTAATCACGACTCTCATCCCTTTATAAATTGGGACAATAGCATTGTCGCTGTCAAGCTGGAAAAAAGCGAGCGGTTGAACGTTTGCGAATAAGGCAGATGTGATTAAAGTATTTAACTCGTTTGCTGCGTGGTTTGTGAAAGTTAAAATTGTACTGTCTGGATTAGACTGGAACGCTTCGATGAGTCGTTCAGGATTTATACACCATCTAGGCACAGAACTTTTCCCTCTTGAATTCGATTGGTGGATGAAAGAGCCAACCACATTTCTGACTTAGCAGGTTTCATAACGAATTGCAGCCTGCCCGCCAGAGATGTGGTAATTTAACAAGTCCTAAGCACAAAAATTAACAGAAACAGCAGAGACAACTTTAAAGATATACCTTAACTTTTTTAAAAGTATTTTAGTCTTAGTCTCTTTAGCAACAAGTAATGAAACCTCCGTATGTGTTGAACGAAAATCGGAAAGAAGAGGCATAAGCAATAGTATTGCTACTAAATACTATAGCATGCGTGTATTTAGTAGTGCGGGCAAGTTAAAAGAGAAATATAAATACTGTAACCTGAAATATTCAACGTATTGTCTAGTTGAAACTTTAAGGTACATATTGTTTTAAGAGACACCGATGCTAAGCATTATCTTCCAACATATTTCCTCCAAGTTGCAGCATGTCCATCATCGTTTTTTAATTTGGTCACCACTTTCATACAAGGCGAGACCTTAAATTGTTGTCATTGTCCGAAAGGTGCGGAAAATGGAAAATGATTTGTGCATACTATTTCTAAGTCTCAGGGATTTTTTCATGTTCTGGGTGCTGTAATTCCTTAATATTTCTGTGTGGCAAATATACTGAAAAAGTGGTCTTGTTTATATAGATAAATAGCATTTGTGAAGATAGATGACATTTTGTGCCTGCTCAGGTTTGTTCCCCCGAATATGCCATCGGCGTTTATTTAGTATGTTGTACAGCATGTAGCCGCCCAATACGACTAAAATATCCATGACTTTTGCATCGTTTCAAAACACATTTTCCATTTTATCACTTTCAACAGTCTGACTTGTTGGTACATTGTACGTTTTGTTCGGCCACACGTCCAAGCTACTTTTTTGAATGACAGTTCAAACCACATTTCAGGTTCGGCAGGCTCACTGTTCGTGAGATGTTGAATTACTTCCTCGTAACCTCCTAGCTTGTACAAATAAGACCATTATCACAACAACATGGCCACGTCGTAAATGTTGTTTGATAGTGCATAGAGTATTGTAAGTTGGGTTATAAAGGTGTCTATATACGCTCTTAAGTTTAACGCAAACTCTTTGGAAGGATGTTTGAGATGGTGAATAATTTTGTCATATTTGTACTTTTTCTACAAGATATGACAACTGTGGGTTTGTTGTTGGAATATCAGCGCGGATATCCTCATGTTGAGCTTTAATTAAATCCTGTAACTAAACTATAACAAATATAAATGTACGGTACATCATGGCTGGAACTCGTATGTTTTAACGTTTTGTCTAGCATAAAGGTAACCTCATATTATTTGCTCTATAACATGTGTAGACAATCTGTTCGGTTTGAAAGCGTGCTAGCTCTGTTGGCCCACATCCTATTAGTTTCCTAATGTTTGTCAACCATATTCGAAAAGGAAAACACCAAAAGGGCTGATGGTTATAAAGATATTGTACAAGGCGAATTGGGAAACCGCATCGTCAAGGAATCAGTGTTGCTATTCCCTAAAAAATAATAAATACGGCGAGGCAAATGAGGGGTGATCATGGCCAAAATTAATCAGTTCAGTTATGCAGTTCAAGTACGATGTTATGCAGTTCATGTTTGTTATTATTGGTGCAGATAGCTCAATGAGTACGCTGGGTGCCCCAACTCGAACAGAACTGAACGAACTATCTGAAATATTAAAGGGAATATTTACAGCTCCTTGGAGAGATCTTAGTACAAGTAGTGTTGACCTCGATGAAGTTCAAAACCTTTTAAAAGACACGAATCCTGTTATTCCAAGCATAGGACAGGTTAAGAGTGCTCTTGCTCACCTGGACGCCAGGAAAGCATCTGGGTCGGATGGTGTCCACTCATGGCTACTTAAACGTTTCTCAGAAGACTTGGCAGCAGTTGTACATAATATCTTCGAGGCAAGTATGGTGCAGAGCAAATACCCAACAGCTTATTAACATGGGCTAAGCAGTCCAGTACCCAAAGTATACCCACCCAAAGACATTAACACTGATTTTAGACAAATATCTGTTTTACCACATTGGGAAAAGCGCTTGAACGACTTCAATTAAAACTAAACAATTCAGATCTCCAATTAAATGACACTCAGCATGCTTTTCCAGCTAAGCGATCCACAGTCTCTGCTCTGATTAATATAACTCGGAATTGGTTCAATGCCACAGACAACAAATCGGATGGAAAGAAAGGCGTTCATGCCTTGTTTATTGACTTTAGAAAGGCATTTGACCTCGTCGATCATAGGATTTTGCTCTTAAAACTCGCTAAACAGAACATTAATAAGCATTTGTGGTTATGGATTAGGAGTTTCCTATCACAAAGATCTCAACAAGTGAACCTGCAGGGTATCTTATCAACCTCTATGCCGTGTCCAGCTGGAGTTCCTCAAGGTTCAGTTATGTCACCAATTCTGTTCAATGTATTTGTTGATGATCTAGAAGATTCTGTACCTAATCATATGACGGTTAATACGTGCAAATACGCCGATGATTGTACACAAGTTGAACTAATATATTCTGATTCACAAAGTAATATGCAAGAAGTAGTAGATGCAGTATCAAAATGGGCAAATGATAATAAAATGGAATTAAATACAAAGAAAACTAAGGATATGTGGATATGTTTCCGTAAATCGATGCGTGAACCCCCCAAACTAACAATAGGTAACAATGTAATTGAGAGAGTTGAAAATTTCAAACTTCTAGGCGTTTGGCAGCAAAATAATCTAAAATGGAACATGCATGTATTCGAGATTATCCGTAAAGCTAACAAGAAACTCTTCCATCTGAGAGAATGCAGACGATCGAAACTTCCTGTTGAAGTCGGACTTACTTAAAATAAGACCGATATTGGAGTATGCATCACCGGTATGGGGAGGTCTTCCTAAATATCTGGAGAAGGAAATAGAACAGGTGCAGACAAGAAAGACTTTGGCCTTCCCAAAGACCATCTTGTTTCGCTTGAAAAAAGAAGAGATGAAGCCACCAGGAGGGAATTTCAAAAGATACAAAGAGACTCAGATCATCCATGTTTCAAATTTTTACCAGCAATTAAAACTCATAAATACAATCTAAGAAATCAGAATAATGACTTGAACATGATAATATCGGGAACAGATCGGCATAAGAACTCATTTATTCCAAGAGCATGTCGTAATTGAATTTGTACATATAATGTAGGTCTTAATATTGGTTTTTAATGTTTTTAAAATTTTTAGATATTTATATATAAGTATAAGTAATAACTCAATTTTTAAATCCATTGTACTTTTAATATACCTAAGATGGATCCTAATCAAATATTATTATTATGCAGTTGAGATACGATGTTATGCAGTTGATTTGTTTCATTATGCAGTTGATTTGTTTTGTTATGCAGTTGATTTTTTCTATTATGCAGTTGATTTGTTTTATTATGCAGTTGATTTGTTTTATTATGCAGTTCTGTTATGCAATTCAGATACGATGTTATGCAGTTGATTTGTGTTGTTATGCAGTTCTGTTGTTCAGTTGGGCACGTTTGATGTGTCATGCGCCCGCAATCTCTGCATACAACTTGTACTTCATCTTACAGAGATATTTGTGATTTGTCTCCACTCGAAATCCAAAAAGGCCACGTCTATGGCAACAACACGAGTCTGGATTCTGGAAATATCTCAGAAACGGTAAGATGCTTACTTATTTTTAGTTTTTTACCATTGCCTATGCCAGCTAAAGTCTTTTCATATAATTATAACCTTGTCGAATTTACCAATTTGGGCTCTCATTTTCACTACTTCTTTCAGAAATATGATGGTGTGGATAGATATGATCGTTCATGGCAGTAAATATATACGTAATGCTGTATGTCAGTATTTGTAATGCAAAAATCACAGAAGTCAGATATCAGATTATGCATGACAAATATACTTTTAGTTTTAGTGATGATTGAATTATAATTCAGTCTATTACTGTTCTGTATCGTATGGCAAATCGACAAGGTTATAATGTGAAACATACTTTAGCTGGCATAGGCAATGGTAAAAACAAGTAAGCATCTTACCGTTTCTGAGATATTTCCAGACTCGTTTTGTTGTCATAGACCGGCAGCTAAAGACAGGAATCTAGTCCAGCATTTTTTGATAATGTAGTAAGTTAGTATAAATAGTATTTTTGGCGTTATCTTCAGCGAGCTTGCCTTTGGCGTAGCGGGTTAAGGCGTGCGTTAAGGCATTAATCTGTGGTTAAGGCAGGTTAAGGTGCGTTTAAACGCTGCGATTTGTCGGGCCGATTTTAGGTTTTGCTGGATGATAAAGACGAATATTTTCGGTTGATGAAGTCGTAAGATGACGTTTGCAACGTATTTTTCAAATATCATCAACGTGCATGTGAAATCGTATTTTATAAAGGACATTTGTGGTTTTCAAGGCCAAAGACGTATACCTTGAAGGTTTTGGATGCAGAATGGACCGTTTGGGATGAATTATATTAAAATATCGCTCGCCGAAGCTTGACATGAAAATGTCACTTGCACAGCTCGAGTCATTTACTGCAGACAAGTACTTTAAATGTACTTGGTTTAATACATTTAGTCTTTAGATATTTTGAGGAATATTCGGAACATTACTTAGAGGATAAAAGTAATGTCTGTAACAGGCATTACTTGCTGAGACGACTGGGATTACAAATTTAAGCAATAAAAATAGCAATTAAAATTGGGAATGGAAAATGAGATTATGGTCCCTCCCCCACCTCTTACAACCCTCTGACTTCTTTTCCCAGTTTTTGTTTCCTTTTATAGTATTTTTGGTGCTCACTTAAATCTGGGGCCCATCGAGCAATTCCCTCCCCAGGGCAGCCTTGGAAAATATAGCTTACTAAATGTCGTGTTAAAAAGAACCATAAATAGAAAACACTAACATATTGTAAATCTGGACATTCATTCTCACTAGATGACATGTCAAGAAATTTAGTTTTGGACATGCAAGAAAACTTCATGTTAGTTTTATTGAGGTTCAACAAAGTAGGAAAATTTGCCATTAATTGCTTGAAGGATTAATATATTTTTACTATTGAAATGATAATTAATAGTAGTATAACAATGTACGGATTTCATCCAAACATACATGAAACTGTTAAGTTTAATTAACATACTTTATTTTATAGAGGTTTATATTTCACGACCACCATGGAAAGTCTGGCCGATGCATACTTGATATTTTGCAGTACATGAACAGGTTGCACACTGTTACTGTCTATTGTTAAATGTTAAGTTAAATGTTTTAAACCAATACTGAAAATCAGAAACAACACTCAAATTTGCAGTGCACCTGCCACAATTTTGCACACTACACACTTGAATTTTTCCCTGCTGCATAAATGTTTCCTTGTCGAAATCTGCCATATATTACCCAGTCTGGTCTAATGATCTCCCCGGGAAAAGCCTAATCAATATAATGTTCCGAATTCTTCCTTTCCTGAGTAATGCTGTCTGTCATTTCATACAGTGAGTTCAAATAGGCTGCATTGCATCTTCATAAATACCATGTTTGTATGTTTGATACCATTTCACAATGATACCATTTCACCTCTAGGTGATATTTGGCGTCAGTTAACTGTGGAATTAACTTTGAAATAATGCCTTTATCCTTTAAGTAAAGTTCCGAATATTCCTCAAAATATGTAATGACTAAATCTATTAAACCAAGTACATTTAAAGTACTTGTCTGCAGTAAAATGACTCGAGCTGAGCAAGTGACATTTTCATGTCAAGCTTCGGCGAGCGATATTTTAATATAATTCATCCCAAACGGTCCACTCTGCATCCAAAGCCTTCAAGGTATACGCTTTTGGCCTTGAAAACCACAAATTTCCTTTATAAAATACTCTAAGCCAGAGTAATTCACTCGAACTGACCAAGTGCCGATTTCGTACAAATTTCGGCGAGCGATATTTTTACATCGATTCATCCCCAGCTGTCCAGTTTGAGTCTAAAACCTTCACGATAAGTAGTTATTGCCAAAAAAGTTTGATCGAAGTGGATTCGAAACACTGGGACGACGCAAAATGCAAAAAATATGGATTTCCCCGTAGAGTTTATAGTCTTTTTGCCCAGAATGGCGGCCATCTTGGATTTATCATGCAGGTCACGCGTCCGCTAGGTATGAGCAGTGAGCTCTATATATATATATCTGGAGTGAGAACTTATGTCCAAAAAGTGAAGCCAAAGATGGCGGAAATTGACGTCCAGTGCCAATCCCTTTCTATTGTTTTCGACCGCGCGGTTTGCACAAGCCGGCAAGGAGTGTGCCGAAATTTCGTGTTTTTACTCCGATTTAAACAATAACATCATGATTTTATGAACTAATAATTTGATTAGCGATGCGATCTGTTAGATCTGCGATCAATTAGCTGGATAAAATGATATGAAAACTGTTTATGACCTTCATGAGTTTGGACGTCAATTGCCGCCATCTTGGCTTCACTTGGCCTATTGGCCGAACATTAGAAGTTCTTACTCCATATATATATAGAGCTCACTGGGTATGAGTCAGCAATCTAGGTTTATTATATCTATGTATCATGCCCAATTGAAAGCCTGTTCGCAGGCTAGCCCGGACTGGATTCCTGTCAATTTAGCCGCAAGTGTTGTCATAGACGTGGTACCATTTTGTATTCCGAGTGTAGACAAATATCTCTGTAAGATGAAGTACAAGTTGTATGCAGAGATTGCGGGCGCATGACACATCAAACGTGCCCAACTGAACAACAGAACTGCATAACAACACAAATCAACTGCATAACATCGTATCTGAATTGCATAACAGAACTGCATAATAAAACAAATCAACTGCATAATAAAACAAATCAACTGCATAATAGAAAAAATCAACTGCATAACAAAACAAATCAACTGCATAATGAAACAAATCAACTGCATAACATCGTATCTGAACTGCATAATAACAAACATGAACTGCCTAACATCGTATTTGAACTGCATAACTGAACTGATTAATTTTGGCCCTGATCACCCCTCATAGAGGCAAAACAATGTATATTGCAACTAACTTGTTGCTCTCATGTTACTTGTTTAGTTTTTGAAAAAAGGAAATATCAATATCGTAGAATAGAGACAATCGCAATTTATTGGTTATAGCCACCGTTAAGAACAGATTGATTTTGTCATGAGAATTAAGTGGATTAATTTTTATTAGAGATTGATGATGTAATCGAAAAGATTTTCTTTCCTGCTAAATCCCAAATAAGCTTCTTTTTTGGTATATTTTCCATGGATTCTTTTATGGTTTCTGTACCGTATTGAACATTGACTAGAACCAATCTAAATTTCGCATTTGTTGTTTCAGTCGTATCTGTGAATAATCAGCTTTCTTCATATACGACGGATGTGCCAAGACTCTTTCCAGATAGTTGTCTTCGGTCTCTTACTCTTAAACTCGTGTGTGGGTTTTAACTTGATAGTTTAGTTGTTGTTTCTGTTTAATGCAACTTGTTTTGCTTGTGCTTCTGTCAATTATATTGCGTGATGGGAAACGTTTGTCATCGAGGTCTAATCAAATTCTCTGGTGTGGGTATTTACATTTCTGCAAAAGTATCAGAAAAAGTATCATGGTTTTGTTTGTTGTTCAACACACACACACTTTGTAGAATGCATCATTTATAGAAATCTGTTTAGTTTCAATACAAAACGAAACCCGTAATAATTATTTATAATCTTACAGTTTTAACAATTTCTGTCCAATCATGTCTTAGCTATAAACTCCGAAAATCACCAAACGTTTTCTTCGAATCATATTATAGGTGGACTTCACAAAGGAGAACAGTGCAGCAGCATGGTCCTCAAATCTTAAACGAAAGACAGTTTTCAGAGTGTCTGCATTTTTAAATTTATGTACTAAACTTGAGTTCGCTGACAAACATCATTTGCCTGTTCCCATAACCGTCAATAGATTTGAAGTTGACCTCCATTTGTAGCACCATATAAAACACTTTACTGAAACCCACCTATTGTCATCAATATCTTAGACATGAAAATTAGGACAACTATTCTATTTCTTTCCGTCGACAATTTTAAACCCTTCCGGAAGGCAAATCACGCCAAACACAACAGTTTGTATCATATCTAATCAATTTCTTTAGAATTGTATGTCAGATGTAAACTCTGAAAATCACCATTGTTTCTCTTTGCTGCATACTATTTCTAACAGTTTCTGCTGGATCAAATGTTCTGGCCATGAAACTTGGGATAATTTTCGTATATCTTTGTCATATAAATTAATTATTATTGAACAAATGTTGCTTTATGCTTTTTAACGTATTCTAAGAATCAAGCTTCGTTAAACTCCATGCCACAGTTATAGTTTTCAATAAAAACTAACAGTAACAAGTTTAATCCTTTCATGCGAGCTGAAATTTTTTACAAGTTACAGTACTTTTCTAAGCAAAAATGCTTTTAGCGTTTGATCATTCACATTTTTTATACTCCATCACTATCTCCGAAGATTTGAATAGAGCCATAACGATTTAAAATAAATGAAATGGAAAATCTTAATCTATTTTAGAAAGCGTTATATATAGTATCACAACAAAAATGGGCAAACAAAAACAAAACAAAAATGTCATCCTATAAAACCAAATTTTCAATCATTTCAATCTCGTAATCTTACCAATCTCGTAAGCCTGGTTCTGCCTCGTCCCCAGTCGCTTTGGGGGAAAGGGCGCGCGGAGAAAAGGGCGCGCGGGGAAAAACGGGAAGGCGAAGAAAGGGTAAGCTACTGGCAAATCCTGCATTCAATATGGCGTCGTTAATAGCAGATGAGTCAATTGAAGACACACATTTCTCTAGGCCTTTTCATTATGCTATCCTAGAAAAAAAGGTCGTTTGTCCGGAGAGCGAGTGTTTTAAAAAGTTATTTTTGGAAAAAAATGCTGGATTGGAAAAACATTATCGTGTAATTCACCAGAAAACAGCGACAGATGTACTTGTCACGAAGAAAGCTTCTCAAACTATGCGGCATTCGTATGGGCAACGCTTCTCAAACTATGCGGCATTCGTATTGGAAACAAGACCTGCTAGCGGGTTAGAAACGTGCTGTCCCGGTTATGCTTGGAACTTGATGACAACATAACCAAGTTTTTAACAGAAAACGAAATGGAACTTGGTCTGGGTAGCAAAAACAAACTGGCATTCACCCAGACCTTGGAATTATTCCACACATGATTGCACCCGGGTTTTGCCCACACAAACAACATACAAATTCAGTTTATCACAGTCAATGTCTATATTTTCATTATGTTACTGTTCTATATTTATCACTTTCATATCATAATTCACACATCAAACAATATACCATTTATCAAACAATAAACCATTCCTCATACATCAAACCACTATAATTATCTAACACCTCACTTCAAACCATAAAGAAATTTATTGATATAAATCTAATTGATCCAATAGCTGTTCCAACTGGACAGGATCCCCAAAACATGTTCCAGGATCCGAATACCTGCAACCACCAATTCGATCTGACCTAAATGAAAAATAAATAACAAACGTTGGAGATGGGGGCAGGGGGTGATGTTATAAAAATGTTCATACTAGTATGTTCCATTTTTTACGGAATTTTTTGTCGTTTGTACCATTTGACCGCAGTGTTCATGGTCATAGGGCCACTGAGTATTTCCGATTTTCTGTTGGACCTGAAATTGCTTTGGCCATTGTGTTTACCATTTTATTCAAGATTGTGTTGCCTAAACTTGAAATGGCATATTAACACTCATGCAATGTGATAATATAATATATAGATATATATGCATTCAGTAACACCTAGTTAAAATCTGAAGGCCCCTCCCTTTTCACACAATATAATTCTCAGGACCCCCCATACTAATGGAAAAAAATTTCAGGACCCCCATACTTTCTCCTACAGTAAAAGTACTGCAAATTAAACATTTATAAACAGATAAAATGTAATTTCCTTCCTGATCACTTCGAGACAGTTGGCTTGTTTTGTGCTTCAATGCCAAGTTTACATAGTAAGTTATGTACATAATTAAGGAAATATATTATATGCGTAGTGCTTCGTTTGTCATTGATACATTAATTGTGTGTGAGTGGAAAGGATATAAGCAATGTTTACACTACGGGCCTAAGCCTAGCCTAGGCCTGGCTTTCGTCTAGATTTTCATAGTGTAAACGCACTTTGGCCTGGCCTAGGCCAGGAAATCTAGGCTCATCACAATAGTGTAAACACTTCAGTCTTGGCCTGGCCAAGCCTAGGCTCGTAGTGTAAACACGGCTATAGATGGATAAATAATACTAAATATTAATAATCTTTTAATATCCATCTTTAGTTAAAAAATACAATGGATTTACAGCTGTAAGAATAATTTCTATACAATAATATATGATATGTACAAAACTATAAAAATGGTTAAATTATTAATTGTTTATTAGTATATAGAATAATCTATCGTCTAATTGCATGGTTCTAATAATCATGTTATCAAATAATCTATCGTCTAATTGGATCATACTTATTTAAAAGAGCAATTGCCCTTGGGATAAAAGATTGTTCGTGTCTTTTGGTGTGTGATATTGGGTATGGAATACTAGTGTTTCTTCTCAGATCATGAGTATGAGATGTTGGCAAAGGGATAAACTTATGACAGGGGTGGGTAGCATCAATTTGAATTCGTTTCAGTTCCTCCATAGCAACATCGTTTCTTCTTTCTCGTAATGATTTTAAATTATCCCTAGGGATTCCAAGTATTTTTAGACATCTGTTTTGCGTACTCTCAATTTCGTCCGCAAGATATTCTGGCAGACCGCCCCAAATTGCTGCTCCATATTCTAGCACAGATCTTATCTTCGTCTGATAGCATGTGAGGCCAACTTCTTGTGGTAATTTGGCTGTGCGGCATTCTCTCAGACTGAATATACGTTTATTTGCTTTCTTTACCATTTCTTCTACGTGACGGTTCCATTTTAGATTGTCCTGATGCCACACTCCAAGTAACTTATATGAGCTAACTCTTTCTATATTCACGCTATCCATAACAAGCGGAGCTGGTTCTGGGATCGCATTACTAAAACAAATCCACATATCTTTGGTTTTTTGGGAGTTTATCTTCATCTTGTTCTCAGTGGCCCATTTTTGCGATGCGTCAAGAACGTCTTGCATATGACTTGTTGTCTCTTGTGCAACAACCTCATCTTGTGTACAATCGTCTGCGTATTTACAGGTGTTTATAGATAGATGATCTGGAACAGAATTTTCAAAGTCGTTCACATATACATTAAAGAGCGAGGGGGAGATAACAGAGCCCTGAGGGACTCCAGCAGGACACGATTTTGTCGATGATAGTGTTCCCACAAGATTGACCTGTTGACTCCTGCCTTCCAAAAAACTTCGCGTCCAGAGCCAGAAACCTTTTGTCACATTCATTTTCGCTAATTTCATTAACAAAATGCCGTGATCCACAAGGTCGAAAGCCTTGCGGAGGGGGAGCTAGGGGGGAGGCGTTCAAATCTGGAGAGATGTTGAGGGGTGTTAAAAGTGGTTTTAGAAAGCATTATTCGCACTCCCCCAAAAAAATAACAAATTACCCTGGCTACACCCCTTGGAAAAGCATACAATCCCTACTGTACATATCGCTTATACTGACTAATAAAAAGGATACTGTTTATGTCCACCTTTGTTTTCATGCCTTGTGTATACCCCAGGAAAAAATTCTTTTATATGCCGGGTTAAAAAGACTTTCTTATCATGTTCAAAACCAAACCATGATAGTAAGAATTCAATAGTTACTTCTGATCCTTCCTTCAGCTCAAATGATTGCTTTAACTGCATCTCTAAATCCGATTTTCGACATGTTACTTCATGTCCGGATGGTTTTCCTCCTACAGATCAGAGTTCAACAACTTATAAGCAAGGAGTACTCAAAAAAGGTAGATTTTAGTCTGTGATATCATATGTACACAAATCCTAAATATTTAATCAATATCAATATTTACATGCCAACGTTGAATCGCTTTGGTTTAGACAAAGATTGCTTTGAAGGTGTGAGGTGATGTTTTCCGCCAATCGGACTTTCTTCAACGTTTGCCTCCTGCAAGAGGACTTCTTTTGGTGTACTTGATCGCGGAGGATCATCTATATTTAATATTATTATGCTGCATATTTGAATAAAGCCGAGAGTTTGAATAAAAATAATAGTATAATTGACAATTGCGGGATTGCCACGTGCACATCTAGCACTCATCATATGCTCAAAAAATTGATACTTACCGTCGATACACATGTTGCTGAATGACATTTCAAGCTCTTCATCGTCAAAATAATCTTCTAAGACCAGGAAAGGGCCACTTTCGTCTAGTGACTGCGCCATAATTTACATAATTTGCTCAGATTTATGTATTTGCAGAGTTTCGACAAAATTTGCATACTTTCGACACACGATTTGGCAGGCCCTTCGCTTCTCATATTTCAGTATCCCGCCATGCACTGACCGGCAACTTATCACAGCCACTGATCTATATAAATGCACTGCACTGTGTCCAACGAAGGGCCTGCGGAGGAGGCAGAGCCTGGTTTACCTTATAGCAACCTCATGATGTATTATATATAAGTGCAGTCATAACACCAGTGCATGTTTATACATTGATAATTGTAATACGCTTGGAGTTGGCCACTGTTACACCAAGCAAGTTAAACTTTTGTTCCAACGACCACGAACAGGATCAAGTATCAACGGTCAATATGTGGCCCGCATGCCGTTGCTAAATGTAAACCGGGTTTTACCTTGTACGTTTTTGTTTGATTATTTGCATATTTAACAAGTCATAAAAAGGTAAATGTGTCATAAAGGAAAAGCGTGTGCATGTGTGAAGTGATTCCTTCACCAGAACTTATCTCCTTATATGAACTGCTAGATTTTTGTCAGGTTAGTAAATTATATTGTATATGCTTAAACAGGTGGGAGTGTTTTTCGTGTTTTGACTTGACATGGATAAAAAAAGTGCATTTTGCTTTTGTATACTTTGTGAACAAGGACTTCGCAATTATACATATTCACTGATGATAGAATTTCCTTCCGATCATAATCATTTCCAGTCAAATTATGACGAACACCTCTACTTAGATAGAACACCATCGTAGATAGAACACCATCTGCATGCATGGTGCAGACAATAATCTGGTATGGTGCAGATAATCTCGTTTGGATTTTTCTCAAAAATTGTACCTTATACCACACAATATTTTAAGTTGACCGCATACTAGTAATTAAATTATGTAACTGTACATACCAAATACTAGCCGGTTAAAATCGCCGGTCGAAATACACCCTATTAATTGAATAGTTTAAAAAATAGTAAATAAAGAGGATGTATATACTCCATCAGAAGAAATATAGAGAACATTTACATTGATAAATTTGTACTTTGTATTGAAGATAGAGTTAGATTATGGCAACACGTGTAACCAAAACTGCAGATGATGCCATCTGGCCTGAACAATTCTATATTTATGACCATTGCCATTATTATTATCTGATCACAGTACAATTTTCCGCAGGCCAATAAGATGTCGGTACAGATTTTAGAACTATGCCTTTTACATCGCATAGCTCATATCGATGAAATTGATAAAATGTTTTCAATTAAATCTATTCTATGCTTCTAGGGTGTACTGCTTACGTTTTTGGCGTAGCTACTCAATGCAACAGTTGCTTTTTTACATCTAGAGTTGTTGTTAGGGAACGTTCATCATTTAAAAGGGAGGGTGGGCCGGTTGATTTGGGCGCGCGCTAGAGTTTTAAAAATGGTTTCTGGGGGTGGGCCAACATAATTATAAATTAGGAAAGGGGTGGGCCAACCCAAATTTTAAATAGATCTTGACAGACTCTAAATATCACTTGTCTTGCAATTTATTTAAAATAACTCCAAAATAGATTTCAAAATTTTCAGAGGGGGCATGCCCCCAGACCCCCCCTAGTTGGGTAGTGCCCTTAGCACCACACTGATTACCTTTTGTTTTGGTCGCCTCTTCCAAAAAATAAACGAGCTTCCTACGCCTCTGTTATATTTTTATCATAAATAAATATAATATTTAAATGGCTATATATATGAGTTGATAGCTTCACTTTTCCCGTACCATAGTGTAGGAGCTGTATACATTTTGTAGGCAGCATTTCATTTAGGAAAAATAACCTAGCTGTAGTTTGGGGGTAAAATGACCATTAATGATCCAAGCCTGTAATATGTGAAATACACTCAAAATGCACGCGCCAAATTATTCCGGCAGAACCGGATCGAGGTGCAGTGAACCAATTATATATATATATATATATATATATATATACGTGTAGGTTTAGGTCTACGAAACGCAAAGAGTGCTCGACAACATATAGTTAGAGCAAATTATAGTTTTTCGCTTACCTCAAAACTTGTCTGCAACAGGCTGTTTCATCTGTAAACTGCCTGATGATTCTTTTACAGATGAAACAGCCTGTTGCAGACAAGTTTTGAGGTAAGCGAAAAACTATATATATATATATATATATATAGGTATATTTATATATAGGTATATTTATTTATATAATGCAAAAGCTCACTTCCCTTGTGGTCGTTTGAGCACTCTGGCCCCAAGACACTTCACGCATGTCTTGATGCGCATGTGTCTGAGTATTGTACCACATGCGCTTGGTGAGGGCAAGAGTATGGTGTATAAATACGAAGTCACTCGCATCTAGACTGCGTTACAAGCTGCACTGACGAGCCGTTGAACGGCGAAACATGCATGTCTGCAGATTTGACTATATATGCTCCTTCACTTGTGTTGTTGAGCACTCTGTGAGGTTAATTGGTGGCTAATAAGCTATAATGCAAAAGCTCACTTCCCTTGTGGTCGTTTGAGCACTCTGGCCCCAAGACACTTCACGCATGTCTGGATGCGCATGTGTCTGAGTATTGTACCACATGCGCTTGGTGAGGGCAAGAGTATGGTGTATAAATACGAAGTCACTCGCATCTAGACTGCGTTACAAGCTGCACTGACGAGCCGTTGAACGGCGAAACATGCATGTCTGCAGATTTGACTATATATATATATATATAGATCAGGAGGGGAAAATAACTGTAACAGGGGTGGGCCATGAATATGTGTCCCATGACAAGGGGTGGGCAGCATAAATTAAACCATTGTTGTTGGGCGTGTCAAGAAAATACTATCAATCGACATTGAAAAATCACCGGGGGGATGGGCCCCCTTCTAAATAATGAACGGTCCCTTATTGGAACACGACCTACTCCAGGATAACCAGACGCTATTTATTTCCTATTTTTGGAGTATTTATTTCCTATTTAATGAAATCCAATTTCACCATGCTATCATGCGTATTGAGTTGATAGCTTCACTTTTCCCGTACCATAGTGTAGGAGCTGTATACATTTTGTAGGCAGCATTTCATTTAGGAAAAATAACCTAGCTGTAGTTTGGGGGTAAAATGACCATTAATGATCCAAGCCTGTAATATGTGAAATACACTCAAAATGCACGCGCCAAATTATTCCGGCAGAACCGGATCGAGGTGCAGTGAACCAATTATATATATATATATATATATATATATATATATATAGGTATATTTATACTCTTAAACTCTGGTCAACTCAAAGACTCATTATTGGTGGTTTCACCATGCACGTGTTTACAGGGCAAGAGATGGTGGTCAACTTCAGAAATGTTGACACTTATAGGAGCTAGAAAATTAAATTGCATTTCCCTCAATTCTATTTATTTGCTTTCAAATGGAAGACTAGTACGTATAATGAAAAGAATTATCATTATTTTCTCACTTTGATAACTGCAGGTAGACCACCATTTGCAGCATGATAATGCTTAGTGAAACCCACCTATAAGTATAGCCTATACAGTATAGCCTATGTTTTCATCCTGCGGGGGTATATATGAGACCCGCAGGACAGACTGAATGCCTTAGGGGTAAAAATCCCGATAAAGCCCTGACATGACAAAATCACTGATTGCTCTGTAATGAATGATCCTAAAAAGACTTGGAAATTAAGTAATTCTTTATTGGGGAAGAATGATAAATCAAACAACGTGAGTGAGCTCTTGGTCGATGGTACGTCAGCCTCGGATCCTAAATCTATTGCAGATGCATTTAATGACTATTTTATTAGTATTGGGCCGAAGCTAGCAGCGGAACATGTAGATGAGTCCTGCAGTAATGTTGACAATCAGCCCATAAATTATAATATTAATCAATCCTCAGATACATTTTTTAAATTCTCTCCAATATTCGTTGATAGTGTTGCCTCAACCCTAAGAGGCCAAAAGGCATGCAAAGCAACAGGTTTGGATAAAATTCCTGCTAAAATTCTAAAATTATCTGCAGACATAATTGCACCCTCGTTGACATTCATCTTCAATCTGTCGCTTACAACAGGCATACAGCTATTTCAATTAAGGTTGTCCCCGAGCAAAGCGGAAAAGTCGAATACGAGCGCGAAAGGCTTGCTGGGAAACGCTAAAATATTAATGCCCAAGAATTTTACAAACCTCAGTGGATTCCTAAGAAATTAGCAATAATAATTTCAAAGTAGAAACGTATTAAATGTTTTGTGTGTTGTTTTTTGTAGGTAACTCCTTTGAGACGTTTTTATCCATCAGTGGCTCGGAGCTGTGAATGAATCAAGGTGGCATTTATGGCTGACGTACAATTTTGTGATGGAACAAGTTCGAGGCATTTTCCACTACGTTATAACGACAGGAGTCAGGAATAATCATAAGTTTTGCAGCACGTTTAATTGCAAATTGGTATACAGGGTGTATAAAAAACAAACCTTTCGAAGTTAACATATTCTTCTTAACCATAACATTTTATACCCTTGGGAATTTAAAATGCCTTGTAATCGTATGAGTAGCATAAAGCCTTGTACTTAAGAACAATATGTTAATTTCTTAGGAATCCACTGAGGTTTGTCAAATTCTTGGTGATTCCCAGCAAGCCTTTCGCGCTCGTATTCGACTTTTCCGCTTTGCTCGGGGACAACCTTAATTGAAATAGCTGTATATGTAGATGAATGGAAGCGAGCTCGTATAACGCCAATTTTTAAATCTTTGGATAGAAGACAATGTGAGAACTATCGGCCTATTTCTATATTACCGGTGGTGAGTAAAGCCTTTGAGAAGGAAGTTTTCGGTTGGGTATATACCATTTGTCTGAAAATACTCTATTGTCAAAATTTCAATCTGGATTTCGTCCGAAGAATTCAAATGTAACTGCCCTCATCCAAATATGTGATGAGTGGCTAGAAAATATGGACAATGGCAAGTTAAACGGTGTTGTGTTCCTAGATATCAAATAGGCATTTGACTCTATAAACCATCGCATTTTACTAAATAAAATGAATGAACAATTTGGAATTTTTGGCATGGAACTAAAATGGTTTGAGTCATATTTAACAAATAGAGAACAGCAATGCAATGTTAATGGGGAATTATCTAGCAATAAAACTATTAGCTGTGGAGTGCCTCATGGTTCTATACAGGGACCACTGCTATTCCTATTGTATATTAATGATTTGCCCGATTGCTTGAAATCAACTACTCAATTTTTTCATCTTCCTACGATGCCAATGAACTTGTTATGAGGTTAAATTCGGATCTTGCTCATATCTGTAACTGGCTTAAAGAAAATAGGCTGCAGATGCATCCGTCTAAATGTAAAATGATGTTTATTGGCTCCCCGTATAATCTTAATAACATAATGTGTGAGGAAACCGTTGTGGCTAATGCAAAACCCATATTACGAACTGGTACACAAATGTGTTTGGGAGTGAAATTAGATGAAAATCTTAATTGGGACAGTCACATTGAAATTATATGCAAGAAGGCGAGTGCAGCTATTTGCGCTATGAAACGTATAAAGCCCTTTGTTCCAATGCATACCTTGGAATCTATTTATAAAAGTCGTGTGCAGCCCTACTTTGATTATTTTTCCCCCCTGTGGGACACTTGTGGTAAGTTGCTAAGAGACAAGTTGCAAAGATTTCAGTTTCGTGCAGCAAGAGTCTTAACGGGTGCTAATTATTATACTTGTTCAGCTGATCTTCTTAACACGCTTTCTTGGGACACACTTGAAAATAGACGGTCTGGTGCCAAAGTCAGTATTAATGTATAAAATACTTAATGACCACACTGCACCGGGTCTTCGGGGCATACGTTGCACCTTTCATGTTTTAATTGCGAAAAAATTACAAAATACCATGTTATAGTGTTTGACCACCATCTTGGATTTTCAGGGTTTTTCGTCAAATTTTTCTCGGGTTCCATTTAACGTACATTAAATCTTGTATCGATGGCGGAATAGCTGAACGTCCTATGTATTTTAAATTGTGTATTTCGTTGTCTGTCAGAGGCGATATGCAGTAAAAAAATTGATTTCAAAATATCGTATTTTGCCATTTTTAGCTGCCACGAACTTCCATGTTTCCCCGTTCTTCTTCGAAATTTTTTCGGCTTCTATTTAACGTTCATTAAATGTTATGGCTATGGCAGAATAGCTAGACCTCCAATGTATCTTAGTTTGTGTATTTTGTTGTCTGTTGTTCGAGATTTGGGGTAAAAATATTTATTTCAAAATATGGTAGTTGGCCATTTTTATTCATATTTCGAGACATAAAAGAGCACATACTGGTAAAAACAAACTGGTCAGATTCATTTCAACAGTCAGAAACCAAATTTGGAAAGTGCAACACATCGAAAAAGGTGAAATGGATCTTAAATAAGGTAGGAAAGGACAAATGACATGTTCGGAAGAGTAGAATGTAGATGGAGAACCGCATAAGGCCATCTCACCATAATTTTGCAGAAATTAAAATCAAAATTTGTGTAAAAACAAAAATTGAGACTGCAGCACATCGAAAATGCTCAAATGCATCTTAACAAAGGTATAAAACAACAATGAGTTCTTCACACAAAGTAGGAAACTTTGTAGGGCCAAAATAGCATGTACATGCATAACCGCATAAGACAGTCTGACCATACCCTTACGAAAATATTCTATAGAATATTACATTAAAATATTCTATGGAATATTCTATGGAATATCCTATAGAATATTCATAAAGATTTTGGAACCTATTCTATGGCATATTCTATGGAACATTCTATGGTATATTAAATTGAAGTTCCATAGAATATTCTATACAATATGCTGTAGAAGATTCTATACAATATGCTATAGAAGATTCTATATAATATCCCATAGAAGATTCTATATAATATCCTATAGAAGTTGCTGTAGAATGTTCTTTAGGTTCTATAGAAGATTCTATAGAACATGCTATGGAATATATGGTAATGTTTCCTGCTTTATCACAGAACATCATAGTAGTATTAATTATTATAACCTCATGCAAGACATTAAGAACACTAAAACATTCATTGTATTAATAATTATATATTTAATGAACAACTTATTTACACAAGTTTAGTTTCAAAATCCAAGTGTCATGTCATAAGTAGTCAGTGTGTTTGCATATTGAACAATATCTCGAGAATGAAGCAAGCTAACCAAACTCTACGATGGATGTCGTATGGTCATTTTCAATTAAATGGTCTTTGCAATGCAATCATAAAAAGTAGCACGTTAATGGTAATGTTAATTCCGTATCTAAACAATGTGGTTTGTTTACATTTTGGCAACACTATATTTTTAAAAAACATGATGTTCTTAGTTAAAATTTCACTTCATTTTGGTTTGCTGTTCTTTTAAATAAATATAGATAGAAAGTTTTAATTTAACAAGGCGAAGCTTAGGAAATGTTTACGCATTGGGACCTGACATAAGGGACTTTGCATTATCTTTAACCTTTCAGTTTGGCCTTTGCCACTTTAACAATGTTGGATATTCTGGCCGTCATTATCTGCCTCACATCCGATTCTCGGCACCCATATCTTTTCACACCATACTCTACATTAAGGAAATTAATTAAAATCAATTAAAATATAGTTTTCCTTGCAGAAGCTAGATATCTAAATACTAAGTACTTGCTAGTCCAAAATACTAATAACAACTTACTCCATATGCTCTTGACCTTTTCTGGGTCAAGTTGAGGCTTGATATCCTTTTCTCTAAATGCATTTGATGCTTTGCCAGTTATAGAGTGGGTGCACAAAACTTCCCGTGTCCACAGCATACCCATGATGGCATAAACAAAATCTTTTAAGGTTGATTTTGATCGGATTGCACCATGCTGACCTTTGGTTAGTACCACATGAGGACATAGTGAAACCTGTAAATGACACGAATATCAATGAATATCAGTGATCTTGACCCTTCCGTGGGTAATGCCACCAGCAATGATCCACACTTGCAAGAAAATTCCAGAAAGGCTTGTGCAGCCCTTAGATTGTACCATTATGTAATTATGACGTTTTGGGACTCTCAGTTTGGCACCCATATTCTTGGAATCACATTGCATGAAAATACTCAATATATCAGCCCTTTTCGTGAGCAAAACGCGTGGACGGATTTGTGCGTGCGATTCGCACGTGTGACAACAATAAACCAAACTTAGTGGTCTAAGCTAGTTTCGAATGTAGCCTTCTACGTGTGGGTTGACGCGTGTGCCGAATACACCTACCATCTCTGATCCAACATTCGAATCTGATCTTTGTGATGATGAACTGGAAGGCCTTGATGGGGTAGAACAATCCAGCCCTGGTGTATGCTGCCTCTGACCTTTGGTTAAGAGCCTGACTTGCTTTTGTAATTCCCCAACAATATCAGGTAGACGAGGCATTACTAAAAAAGCATATGATAACAATAGGTAAATTACAGTGATACAACAAGCTGAGGAGATGTAAAGTTTTAAAGTTTTTCGTACCTTCAAGGTTGCTTATAACAAGCTTCAAATGCTTGATCTCGTTCTCTCTCTTGCCATGTTTCTTCTTCAACTCCAGGTTTGCCTTCTTCAAACTTGACACCTCTTCATCATCATAAAGGAATTCCTTCATAAATTATAAAAATAAGTTTAGAGGTTAGTATCAGACTTGTGATAACAGGTTAAGTGGTCTCACAATTGACTCCTAATGATGTGCCAACTGCCAAACATGAAACATTAACATAAATATTAACATTAATAACCATTGTGAATTTGTAGTTGGAAAATTATAGCAGATTCACATACAGCAGTAATAATTACACTTACATTACTATTATCTTCTATTTCTTCGTCATCATCCAGATTCATCTGAGTCACCTAGAAATAAATGCATGGAATATATAAAATATTTTAAAAAGTTACAAGAAGATGCAAGATGGTGACTAGTAAACATGTAATGCTGCTGCAGCTCCCAGAATTGTATCCAGGGCATTCAACGGGGGGCGGGCGATTTATCGCGTGCACAAAGTTTGAATAGTGGCGCAATTTTTGCTGAGCTCCGCTTTTGGTCACTTGAAGAAATTCATTTATAATGGTCCCGTGAACTCCTTCATTCGCCAATCCTTTATATTAATTGATTTGTCTTTTTAGTGAAAGAAAATATGCCTCAGTAAATAGTTATTGAACAATATTTTTGGATAAACTCAAAGTATTTTTAGTTTCAATTCGAAATGTCGCTTACTAATATAGCTCAATATAACTTCCGATGTATATTTATCCAACTCTTCAAGCATGAAACTCTTGCAATGAATGATAATGCCATTAATGCGCGATGTTGATACCTCTTGTTTTTCAATTAATGTGGATCAGTACAAAAATGTAAACAAACCCCGCACATGTGCAAAATGGACTGTAGACCCCCTTTAACATTAATAACCATTGTGAATTTGTAGTTGGAAAATATTAAATAAAAGATTCCCATACAGCAGTAATAATCAAACTTATACCACTATCTTCTTTTTCTGTATAATTGTCCTGATTCATCTGAGTACTCTAGAAATAAATGCATGGGATATATATTTTAAAAAGTTACAAAATGTGACTAGTAAAAATTCAATGCTGCTGCAGCTCCCAGAATTGTATGCATACTGTACTGTACTTAGTGTATATGAACCACACAATGTTTTAGAAATTAGCTTTAAAAACCTTGGCAAACTTGCTGTGATTTAACCGGGAATGTAGCATACAGTACAAGTGTACAGCAATATATATGGCAATAGAACACTTGTGTATCAGCAGCCAGCAAACAAGTAAATTAGCTCGCATTTGAACAACTACTACGACACACAGTATTACTTTTAATTAGTAAACTACTGGATAAACCAGCTGCCAGAAATGGCAATTTTGGGCTTTGCTGTATTGTGGACTTTCATACTGCACCAAATGTACTAATTCTGCTGCAAGAGGGGTGTATCCAGAATGACTAATTGGATAAACAAGTGTCAGTACCACAATTGTCTAAAAAACAAAAAAAATTAAAGCTAAATAAAACTTACCATTTTCTTAGTCAAATTATATTTTTCTCTTAGAGCCTCCATTGCAGCATTTGATGCTGAAGCAACAGGTCCCATTATGTTCTTCTTCAGTTTCTTTGTAGGCTAAAAACATTATTTTGTATAGTTATACTGTACCACCAGAATAGTAAGTTATTTGTTCAACAGAATCTACTTAAGCCTAGATAGCTATAAGAATACTAGAACAGTTATTGATGTGTATAACTTCAAAATGCGTCGTTCCAGAAAATATCCCCTCCCCCCCCTACCGGGCTGGAAATTACGCCTGCATGGGCTGCTTTTGTGACTAAAGGCTTCTCTTTTGCGACTAAAATTTTTAGATTAGTCGAAACTTTGCAACTAGTTTTTTACTACTTTTCTACTGGACATCATTAAAGCGGCATCAATATTTTTCTATGAATCTGCCAATCACAAGCCATTGTCGTCGATTCTTATATAGCGCGGGCGCACTTTTTACGACGCCGCTGATCACAATATATTATTTAATAATTGTATATAAATAAAATAGTAAATTGAGATTTGTGATGCAATACCTTTTCCAGGACGACTTCTTCTTCTTCCTCCTCTGAGATGGCATATTTGCCATTTGGCTTTAATGCCCATTTTCCTCTACTATGGGAAGGGGTTTTTAGCGAACCAGTGTCACAATACCTTACCATGTGAAGACGAATTGTCTCATAATCATCTGTTAACGAAGCAACATTAATAATCAATTAATTACTATTACATAATATCGTGATAATTAATGATATTATGCAAGCTCAGACAACTTATAGTATGTGAAGGAAAGATCTTCGAGCTATATGTTTACTCTGAAAAAATTCAGAGCCCCTGTGGCTCAGTGGGTAGAGCGTCTAACCGGCAACTAGAAGGTTATGGGTTCGATTCCCATTAGAGGCTCTGAATTTTTTCTGAGTAAACATATAGCTCGAAGATCTTTCCTTCACATACTATTACATAGTATATTGGCTAACAAGCAAAAATGATAGCAACTCATATTTTGCTTAGTGCACCTGCATAACTGATTATGCAGATATCAATGTCTACACAATTTTGAATTCTATAATTAAAGGGAAAGGTTTGAGTGTTTAGAATTCCAAACATATGATTTTCACAAGTGGATATATATACAAATCTCAACATGGTGACAATCTGTCGGATCACTGACCATGGTGTGTGATGATACCCTGAAGGGTATATTATTGCCCATCCTGGTGTGAGCAAAAATGTTTTCTCAGACATTGCTGGGGGCCTGATTAATAATCGGGTGGTGTGGTAGTCGGCTGCAGTATCTCCATATTGTGAGGCTAATAGTTTTAAACAGGACATGATCTTGCATGGGGGGTCTATCATGAACGTTTGCATCACAATGCATTTAAAAGATAAGTGTTTGTTGGCTGGCTGCATATTAAAATTGAGCAAATTATGTGGAAAAATTTGATTTCGCAAAAAAATCAGTACTAAATATATTTAAAAACCCAACAAACTTACCACTGAATTGTATCACTTTAGCTACACAGGTTATTGTAGGAATAGACGTTGGATCTACTGAGGTCTTGGTCATTTTCTTGTGGACTTTACCAAATTCACGTGGCCATGCCACCATTACTTCCTGCTCGAAGTCCCAGCTATCGTTTGTGATTTTATTGGGATCTTCACGGATCATCCATCGCGTTTCGCCGATCTCACACGACTTTTCATTCACAAACTCAAACAAAGCGTATTTCATATTGAGAAATATTCACAAAAATCACAGAGAAATTGAATATCTAGAAGACGGCGTTACTGCAAAACTCAGTATTCACTCGAAACATGTGTTGTTACAAAATCCCAAACACCCCTGCGGGCACGATTTTACACGCCGGCATATAGGCCCTGGGTAAGACAAACACAAACCAATCACATTGGCGCAACCTGCAGATCGTAAGGAAAGCAGGCTCTGATTGCTCATTGCAATTTTCCTACAAAGAAATATCTCTCGATTTCTATTTCATATATTGTTTCAAATGAAACTTTACAGTTTAAAAATGTCGAGAGGACCGTACAAGTGTTACGAATATGATCTTGAAGTTCACATTCCGAAGACAACTGCCTACAACAGGCGAAAACGTCAACACGTTGAGATGGCCGACTCCACGATAAACGACACAAGTGGAAATCAAAATCATGCTAGCCTAGTATTAATATTTACACTTATTTATCAAGTACATTATTTACGTTATCAAATATAGATTTTGTTTACTTGTGCAACATTAAAGTTGTATGTGAGACTGTGAGTTCATTTTGACATTTTTCACACAACCACCTGTGATTTTGTTTCCAAGGCATATATTATAATTGGGTAGGTGTTGAATATTTATTAAATGTAGGGTGGGCTAGCTAGATATCCAAAGGCCCTTGCATTGCACCGGGGTTCCTGCAGGATACTCCCCTTCTCTTCGGCACTGAGTGTGTACTGGGCCATTCCAAAATAATAAACCCTGGTAACTCCCCAATGGACACAATGGTGAAAGAGCCGACAGGAAATTTCCTGTCTGCACATTCATCATATTTGGGGTTTGAATTTCCCCCGATCTCACGCAAAGAACAACGCATGCAGACTTAAGCAAATGTAAATAACTTCCTTTGAGGACGATCATATTAAAAATAAATCTACCAATCAGAAAATATTCTACAAGCGAAGTAATCGTGTCATTTGACCCGAGTGAGGAGAAGCACCATATATTTCAACTTTTTAAGATGTATATATAATATACTTTTGTCGTGCCAAATGCATTTTATTTAAATATATTTCAATGCAAATGGTTTTATTAGTTAGTACCTTGCGGTGATATGCATATTAAGTTATATTAAGCAACATACATGAAAGTCCGTTGTTCTGAATTGGCCGCAGCTAACGTTGTTGCCAGTGAATTTAAGTTGGTGGTTTATAAATATGCTGTCAGGTTTCCTTTGATGTCATAAAAATTGTAATCACTGATCTGACTGCTGACCATAAAAATTTCATACTCATTGCCCGGGTTATAGCAAACCCCAAAGAGAATGTATTGCATCAATGCTTGGTGGTGAAGACATAGCCTTGGGGAAAATGGTGTGAAAGTTGATAAAACCTACTAATTTAAACACTAAACAGGAAATGAATGCTGTTTTCAAGCAATCATTGTCCGTATTAAAGAGGTTTTTACTTTCTGGGGACGTGACAAAGTGTCCGTATTAGAGTGTCCGTATTATGGAGGTATTTCTTTAAAGTGGTAAATGAGTGAGGATTTTGCCGGGACCTAACAAAGTGTCCGTAATGGAGAGGTGTCTGTATTAAAGAGGTGTCCGTATTAAAGAAGTGTCCGTACCAAGAAGTTTCACTGCAGCAGTTTTCTATTAAGACCATGGCCAATTTACAGCAATAATATAATTTCATGTACATTTTGTTTAACATAGACTCTGCCTGATGATTTAAGCCAAGATTGGAGTTATAGAGGTGATGAAAGTGATGATGAAGTCCATGGAGCTACCCCAGATAACGTGGGAGAAGGATTAAATTGTAACAACGACCAGGTAATTTATTTACAAATTCATTGTCCGTATTAAAGAGGTTTTTACTTTCTGGGGACGTGACAAAGTGTCCGTATTATGGAGGTATTTTTTTAAAGTGGTAAATGAGTGAGGATTTTGCCGGGACCTAACAAAGTGTCCGTAATGGAGAGGTGTCTGTATTAAAGAAGTGTCCGTACCAAGAGATTTCACTGTAGCAGTTTTCTATTAAGACCATGGCCAATTTACAGCAATAATATAATTTCATGTACATTTTGTTTAATATAGACTCTGCCTGATGATTTAAGCCAAGATTGGAGTTATAGAGGTGATGAAAGTGATGATGAAGTCCATGGAGCTACCCCAGATAACGTGGGAGAAGGATTATATTGTAACAACGACCAGTAATTTATTTACAAAGACATACGCATATAAACATTTAAGCATGGCATTGCTCATTCTACAAAGTGATGGTTGATTGAATGTATGGTTCTGGGGCCAGTTGTTCAAAATTCGATTTTAAAGTGTATGTAAAGTGTATTACATGCACTTATCACAAAAATAAGTAGCAAAATCCTTCAGTTAATAGTCAAAGTTCAATTTTGGCAAATTGTGGTGCAAAAACAAAATATTGTCAGCTTTATGCGGTGCTAGTACACGCATGATGTACACATGTAAGTTTCACGCGGCACAAGCACACATTGCTATGTGGTTGTATGCTTCCTCGCCCCACAGACATAAATGAATTTCAATGTCTCGAAGTCGACGCCTGTCGCGTGAATGTAATCACTGTGAAACATAAATAACTATTGTATTCAGGCTTATACAGTTACGGCATGTGCTTGCGTTGTTCGTGATTACTGAATTTACAGCATACATACTACATAGATTATTTTATAATAATCGGCCGATTATAGCGAAGTAATCAGCCGATTACCGATTATTTTGAAATTAACCGTTAATCGGCTTTGCCGATTATTTTCCGATTAATCGGCTCATCTCTAGTACCTTTTTGTTCATTCAGAACTTTGTTGATGAAAGAGAACCTATTTATCCTGGTGCAAATGTGACGAAAACTCAAAGCCTGCTCTTAATACTTAGTTTTGTGTTAAGGCACAAACTAACTGGTGTGGCCCTAGGAGATCTGCTGTTGCTGCTAAATGCATTTTTACCAAACACTGTTCCTGCAACCAAGCACAAATTTTATAATTTGTTCAAATTAGAGGAGTCACAGGTATGTATTTTTAAGGTGTCAGGATGGATTCACATATGGTATGCAATGATATTCAAAACGTTTTTGCTAAGTATTACGAAAGGCAGAGCTATATATATTTTCAGTGGCAGTTACTTTTCAGACTCTATAATTATGGTATCTCACCTACTATAGAGTTACATACTTACTGTACATTGAACTAAGACAGAAATATAGTAAATATAATTATGAAAATATTAGTTTCAAACCGATCACCATCGCGAAATAGAATCATAAGAATAGAATATATACATAAAGATGAAATGTGTTCAGGCGGATTCCCATCCAGTTATTCCGTCGCGCGACCAACGTCATCTGCCCTTAATGTTAATTTTCACTTTTGTACAAATCGATTTAATAAATATTTTTTTTACAATTTTAGAAACATTTCTATTGTTCTAAATGTATGTCCAACTTGGGTAGGAATACAGCTGATGAAACCTGTAACTCATGTAAAACTACATTCAATGAAGGTGACAGTATAAAAAACGGACATTATTTTATATATATATTCCTCTTCAACAACAAATTGTAACGCTTTTATCCAATAGAAAACTATTCCCTTATTTAACAAAAGAAATTTAGATATTAGCCGTAACGCAAAAACTGTAAATGTTGTGACAACGTCAGCTTTATATAAATAACTTATAGTTAAGCATGGTCTTAATGCTAACGATGTCTCGTTGACATGGAATACAGATGGTATCCCTATCTTTCACTCTTTCAACTTTTCAATATGGCCATTACAAGCTGTTGTAAATGAGCTCCCTCCACATCTACGTGGCAAAAATGTGCTATTGCTTGGTCTATGGTTTGGTGGGCAACCTGCCATGAATACTTTCTTGCAGCCATTTGTTGAGGAATGTAGAAAGTTAGAATCACATGGTTTTATCTTTGGCAACGAGATTCAACCAAGGAAAGTATTTGCTTTGCTACTATCTGTTGATTCCCCTGCTCGAGCGAAGGTACGTAATGCGAAGCAATTCAATGGTGAGCATGGGTGTGATTGGTGTGAGTTTGAAGGAGTGACCGTGGCAAATAACAATGGTGGCCCTCCTGTACGGTACTATCCTCATAGAGCACCAGTTGTTATGCGGACTGCTACAAACCAAGCAGTCTATGCACTAGAAGCTACACCTACTAATCCTGTTAAAGGAGTGAAGGGCATGTCATTTGCTGACCTACTACCTTCTTTTGATACTGTCAGAGGCACGGTTACTGACTACATGCATTCTGTTTGCCTAGGAGTTGTAAGGCAAATGGTAGACCTATGGGTTAACAGTAAGCACCATCAGGAAGACTTTTACATCGGGCGAAAGGTCAGCTTGGTTGATGAACGTCTTGAGCTAATTCGTCCTCCTAGTGAGATACACAGAAGCCCCCGTAGTCTTTCTCTACGATGCTATTGGAAAGCATCTGAATGGAGAGCTTTTATCTTTTATAGCCTTGTTATTCTTCAAGGAATTCTTCCTCCGCAGTACTTGAAGCATTTCTTTCTTTTTGTGTATGGGATTTACACACTATTGGGTGACTCAATCTCTGATGATTCAATTGCTCTTTCTGATTTCTGCCTAACAAAGTTTGTTATCAAGTTGGAGGAGTTATATGGACTCTCAAATTGTAAATTTAATGTCCACTGTTTGACACACTTAGCACATTGTGTTAAGGACTGTGGTCCACTTTGGGCTACTTCTAACTTTACTTTCGAGTCACACAATCATGTGCTTGTCAATATGTTTCATGGAACACAGTCTGTACCACAGCAAATAGCGGATAAGTTTTTACTCCAAAATAAGGTTGCTTCAATGGCAAGGAGTTGTGCAGATGGTGATTCTTCTTCTGTGAAGGATGTACTTGTCCGGCTGACTGGTGATGTCAGATATAGACACAACAATGGTTGTGATGGGTTATCTCCATTAGGTTCTGCGAAAGTTGTTAGATTAGATGCTCATAAGTTAGTTGCTCTGGAAGGTCTTTTGGGTATGACTGTAAATACTGAGGTTGGAAACCTTTATGATAGGTTTGTTCACAATCATCAATTATATTCTAGTGTAAACTATACTAGATCCAAACGGCATACAAATCACAATGTATCTTTCAAACATCCAGTCTTTACTTATGGAGTAATTTTAGGTCTTTTGAATGTAAAGTCATCTTGTGGTTGTTCTTTAGATATTTCTCAGTATTGCCAGTGCTCTCTGTATAGCGTGGTTATTGTGAAACCTATGGAAGCTAGTCAGAGAATGTTATTCAGGGATATTGATTTTAATGTATTTAGTAAATTTATTGTAGAAGTTCAACAAACGAATGATGTAATTGCACTTTATCCTTCACAGCTAGAACGTAAATGTATTTGTGTCACAGTAGAGAACAAAACATACTTTTGTCCATTACCACATCGTATTTATGGTGACTAGATACTGTAATTAAAAATAGTTCTTGCATATTATATATGCTGTAAAGTGTAGATTAATATACTGTAGGTAAGAAAGTAAGCAAAGAAACTATTCTGGCATAAAGTGTATTCTGAATTATGCCAGTTTCGATCGGTACAAGTTAGCTATTAAATTAATTCTGACGAATTGTCAGTCATTTCAGAATCGATTATTATATCCTTTTAACTTGGCGTTTGAAAAATTACACATTTTCACCAAAACTCCCAAGGAGACTTTAAAACGGTAAATAGCAAATGCTAAGGAGTTTAAACAAACACATCTTGCCAATGGGTTATTTTGCTTAGTTTACCAAGTGACAGCGTACTCTACTGTAAATTGAGTTACTATAATTTTGTGTAAGAATCTTATCAAATGTAAACTTAATTTTTGAAAACATGTTTCTTTGTTGTAAAAAAATATTGTATATAGTTCAATATAACTCATTAAATCTTTCAGACAAGCAATGGGCGTTTTGAAATTTTTTGTTATATATTTTCGAAAAGACACTCTTATCCAAAGAGGCCACTATTTAGTCCATTCCTTTTTCACAGTCTATACGTGTATCAACAAGGTGCCGACCAAACCGATCCTGTCAACTTTCCCTGTTGGAGTAACCCAGAGAAAACCCACGACTTTCGGTTGTTGTCCCAGCTGTGACTTTAACCCACGACCTCAGTGGTCCTTTGCTATTTTTAGAACCAGGTTTTGGTCAATATCACAACCCATTTATATTGCCCAACTTAAAAGTGCTGGAAGCACGACAAGCATAATTTATATTTTTATTAAATTTTTAGACAGAGAACGTTTGAAAATCTATATTTCAAAGTGTTTTTTGGTAAATGTTCATATTCTATAAGACATTCTACAGAATATTCTATAGAATATTCTTTTAAAATATTCTATAGAATAGGTTAGTGAATATTTAATAAGAATATTCCGTAGAATATTCTATAGGATGTGATGTTCTATAGAATATTCTATAGCATATGGAATGTTCTATAGCATATTCTATAGGATTCTATCGAACATTTTCGTAAGGGATAATCGTTCAGAAATTAAAAGTCTGACCATAATCCTTCAGAAATTGAAACCAAATTACTGAGAAACCACATTTGGGAGATTTAGGCACATCTACAAAGCTTAAATGCAGCTTAACTAAGGTATAAAAAACAAGAATGAGGTCTTCAGACAAACTAGAACACTTTGTTGGGGCAAAGATAGCATGTACATGCATAACCGCATAAGGCAATCTGACCATAATTCAACAGAAGTTCAAACCAAATTACTGATAAACTAAATTTTGGAGATTTGGCCACATCCAGAAAGCTTAAATGCATCTTAACAAAGGTAGAAAAAAAAGAATGGGGACATTTCCATTTACATTGATATTGCCATGGGTCAAAATGCAATGTACAGACTTCATCGACAAACCTAAATCTACCATTATTGGACAACAATTCAAAGGTAAAACAGTCAGAACCTAAACTGAGACGTCCAAACAGGGCTAATAACATTAAATGAAAACAGAGAAAGGCAGATATATGAGTATAAACTCTTAAAACAAGTTGTTCCCTTACGAAAATATTCTATAGAATATTACATTGAAATATTCTATGGAATATTCTATAGCATATTCTAAACGATTTTGGAACATATTCTATGGGATATTCTATGGGATATTCTATGGGATATTCTATGGAATATTCAATTGAATTCTATAGAATATTCTACAGAAACTTCTATAAAATATTCTATATAATATTCTATAGAAGGTTCTATGGGATATTCTATGGAATATTCAATTGAAAGCTCTATATAATCTTCTATAGAATCTATGACTTTCAATAGAAGATTCTATAGAATATCCTATGGAAGATTCTATTTGAATATATACTGTAGAATATATCACAAAATTACTGTTAATAGTATTCACATTATTTTGCCTAAAAATTATACATTCCTGTAAGTCTGCATTGCAAAAATGATAATCCTTTTGTTTTGTGGATAATACATTCTATATAAACTTTGCAAGGCTTTCAATCTGACAGGTATATACCTAGATCTTCATCAGCGAAGACAACTGTTGTGCTGTTTTGCACAAAACAAATAAACTATCCAGGAAAACAGAAAAAATTAAAGTATAAACTAGTCAAACTGTTAAATAATATATTTATAAATATACATATATAAATAGCAAAGAATACAAAGATAGCTTTTTACAATTATATGTGAAAGTCATTGTTCACCAGATGCTTTCTTCTTAGCATTTTCCACTTTTACAACATTGTTTATCCTAGTTGTCATAACCTGTCTTACATCTGTTTCCTTATGACCATATCTTTTTGCACCATACTCTACATTCAGAAAAGTGAATAAAAATCAAAAATTGAATGGAGACATCTCCAATGTAAGACCTTTGGTACCTAATATACTAACAACTGCTTACCACATATACTCTAGACTTTTTCCGGGTCAAGTTGAGGTTTTCATCCTTTTCCTTGAATGCATTCGAAGCTTTTCCAGTGATGGAATGCGAGCAAAGTACTTCTCGTGTCCACAACATGCCCATAATTGAATACACAAAATCTTTTAAATTGGATTTTGTTCTTACAGCTCCAAATTGACCTTTGGTTAGAACAATGTTGGGACATAAGGATACCTATAAATTTTGAGAGTAAATAGGAGTATTAAAGTTTTGACATTTTATCTTATACTGTATAGAGGGACATGGTTATACTCCATACAAGCTTAGCAGAAAGGCTTGTTTATAACTATCAGTACAGTTCAGTTTTTTTAGCCCGGCTGGCAGCCGAGCAATCGGAGACAAATTTTCCGGCTGCCAGCCAGCGTCAAACAGGCTAATCGGGTGAAGAAAACACTTTTACATGAAGTATGTACAAAGAAACAATATGGCGGAGACTAAAGAGGTCAAGTTGGACAAAACGATCGTTTAACCGCCATTTTTAATTAGGATTTTATATACATTTTAAACTGATTTGACAGCTTTATTAGGAACTGATTACTTAACAATATATCCATATACAGATAATAACAAACAGTTCCCAAACGGGCAAGTAACGAACGGGTCGTAAGTACCCATGCGAGGCTACCTCCCTTTAACGAAATTTATAAATGATTAAAATCATAAACTGGGTACGTTATACACAGCGAGTGGCAGGACCTAAATACTAGCCAAAATATATATAAAATTAATAAGTAATTTCAACTCAGAATTTCATTCTTTTAACATCAAGAATATAATATAATTTAAGCCCGACCAATCACAGTGTATAAACGCGCCCTAACTCCTATGACATGCACAATCTCTAACAATTGACCAAGTACAGGTCAAATTTACATCAAAAACAGTAAGTAAAAGTACATTATAATGTTTGTTCAGGAACGTTTTAAATGATGTGACACTATTGAAGCTGCTACATGTAGCAGTTTTACATATAGAATTCCATAACTTAACAATCCGGTTAAAATATGAAGCCTTAAAAGTACTTGTTTTACAAAATGGAGTTTTTAAAACAAGAGTGGAATTACTACTAAGACGCGTTCGGCCATGATTGACAAAGGAGACATAATCTTGCACATTTAAATCATACAGACCATGGAGAGCTTTATAGAAGAACATCAAGTCTCTTACTTCTCGATCATAACATAAAGGTAGCATATTTAGACTGGATAGCCTGTCTCTATACGTAACATCGCCTACCTTTACTTTCAGGATCCATCTAGTGGCGCGTCTTTGTACCTGTTCTAGTTTGATCTTCAGGGTACTATAGTGTGGTGACCAGACCTCGCTAGCGTAGCAGAGTTGTGATTTGACGAGTGCCAAATACAGTGTTCGCCTGACTTTGATTTGTAACAGGAGGGGGCAGGTTCTTTTCAGTAACCCAAGCATCCTATTTCCTTTGGCAGTTATACTGTGAATGTGAGAGTCCCAGGACAGATTACTGGTTACCATCACACCGAGATCTTTTTCTTCTTCAACATTTAGGATGGGAAACAGGTCAAGATGGTAGCTAAAGGAAACAGGTTGTTTCTTCCGAGTAACTGACATCACCTTGCATTTAGACTCGTTAAAAAAATGTTGTTATCACAACTCCAGTTCGACAGATTAGACAAAGCTTGCTGTAGGTCATGAGAATCATATGCAGTAGTTATTCCTCTAAAAGCTTTGGTGTCATCAGCAAATAAGGCAACCTTTGTTCTCTGTGGCACAGCATTTGGTAGATCATTTATAAAAAGAACAAACAGCATTGGTCCTAGTATGCTGCCCTGAGGTACACCAGAAGTGACATGTGTCCAGCCAGAGGCAACTCCTTCCATAACTACTCTTTGAGTCCGATTATTGAGATAGTCTCGAAACCAATTAAGGATACTCCCTTTCACGCCGTAAAACTTAAGTTTTTCTATAATTAAATTATGATCGACAGAGTCAAAGGCTTTGGCAAAAAAACTCACATTGAGCAAACCATTCTTGGCTGAAATTCAAGAGATTCAAGATATAATATTCAATATCCAGCAGTATAAAACCAGACTTACATTGTTATCTTCCTCATCATCACTTAACTGTGCAGTCTAAAAGGATATAATTAGTTTTTAGCATGTTGGATAACAAAGCAATATCACCCAGACGTGCCAGAGGTCAACAATATATTGAACTCACCTTCTTTTTAGTTAAGTTATACTTGGCCCTTAGAGCCTCCATCTCATTGCTTGACGGTGCTTCTGCTGACTTAGGATTGTTTTTCTTGGGCCTTTTGGCAGCCTGAAAAAAAATTATTAAAATTATAATACTGTATAGAAGTCAATATACTGTAGTATGTAAACGTACAGTATAATTGCTTTTTGCAGGTAGCCAGAAGTAATTAGATTGGTCACGCAAGGCATGTGACTTACACTGTGGCTGTCTGGGTGACATTATTGAGAGAAGAGAATTCCAAACTGATTTAGAGCATTGCTGCCTTTCACCTTTGAAATCATAGGTGATGTTGTCAGTCCAAACTAAAGACATTCGACAGAGGAAGTAGGGGGACCCTGAGATTTTTTTCATTTGAGAGGAGGTTCTTGGAAAAAGACCTCTTTTTGACAAGGGGGTCTTTAGTTTCTAATTCTACAAGACACCGGGCAGGGACTTAGATTTAATGACTGGTCCCTTATTCTACTCCAGATGGGAAAATTGGCAAAAGGGAAAACTGATGCGCAGAACAAAGTTTTACACTTCTACAGTATCAAGAATTTGACCTGATTCTTAACCTTAACTTTTTATGCATGTTTGTTAAAAATTAAAGTGAGAGGAAATAACTCAATATTTTTATACCAGGATGTTTATAGAGCTATAATCTGTTCAAAAATTTGAGTGGGAGGGGGTCTTGAAATCAAAGGCCGCAGAAGCATCTCGAAAGTGGGGGGCACTGACAAAAAGGGGCACTGACAAAAAAGGGCACTTTCTCATTCTATACAGTGGCGCCGGCAGGATTTTTTTTTGGTGGGGCAAACTCAAAAATTTTCACAAGTACAAGTCATTTTAAAAAGTATTATCAACCAAAAAAAAAAAAGGTCGCCAAAAACATAAGCAAAGCTTGTTAGTTTCTCCAAAAAATTTTTCCGGACTAACATAAGCTAATCTTGAAAGTTTCTCAAAAAATTTTCCGACTAATATCACCAAAGCTTTATATTTTCTCACACTCACCATGCAACAAAAAAAAAAGCCCCAAAGCTTTATAGTTTCCAAAATTAACATATCCAAACCCCCCCCCCTATTTTTAACAAATTTAAAACTATACTCTGAAAAACATTGGGGGGGAGGCCACCCCTCCTTGCCGGCGCCACTGGCTATATAAATGTCTATTGAGATCTTGTATTCCAGTTTCGTACTATACCATTTCATGACTCAAAAAGGGCACATTTCATGACTCAAAAAGGGCACGTTCGCTTGAAAGAAAGGGCACATTTTGGTGTTTTAAAAAAAGTGGGGGGAGCACCGTGCCCCCCCGGTTCTGCGGCCCTTGCTTGCAATATTTTAAAAGTTTTAACGGGAGGCCAGGGCCTTTACTTTCATTTTAGAGGGGAGGCTAGGAATTTTTCCTAAATAATTAGTCTCTCCTCCAGCTCGCCCCCTCTTTAATGAACAGGCCCTAAAATATAAAAATTATAAAATATTTGTGATGTACTACCTTTTCCAGAGTTACTTGTTGTCTTGGTTCTTCATCGTCATCCTCTGAGTCAGCATACCTGCCATTTGGTGCGAGTGTACGCTTCCCTCTTCCATGGTTGGGAGTTTTCAATGATCCAGTTTCACAATACCGGACCATGTGTAGGCGAATGGTTTCATAATCATCTATTTATAAGACCACATTTAATAATCACTTTAAATTATTTTTTCTCACTTTCAAGGAAATTTATTCTTTTAAGGATTCCTAAGGAATTTTAGAATTTGATTCAACATTTGGAAATATTTGAAATTTTAATATTAATACATCCACTCAAATTAGGTCAATTAATACATAAATACTAATAAATAGTTAAATATTTTCTAGTGGGAACATGGCCAGCAACCCATGATATAAAATTGCTTATGAGGCCACTGGATATTTGCTATGGCATGATATTGTGGTTCAAAATCCCAGTGCCAAAATGAGACCACGTTTTAGATAACCTAACTTTATACAGCAATTCTTAAGATCTCTATGATATTGGTACCATAATACTGTCAATAGTGAGAATTGGGGAATCTTATGAAATATAAGGAATTTTTACCAAGAATCTAAGGAAGTTATAGACATGGAAGTGAGAGCCCTGATCGGACGCATATGGCCACATGTGAATTATGTGAAAGTGTGGCAAATTTTACATCTGTTTGTCAATTAAATTGTATTGGCTGAACAATATACTTTGAAGCTAACATATTTGTTATATGTCTCAGTGCATGATTTTACAAAATAGCTTACATATATGGTGTAAAGTGAATTTTTAATTGTGCACACAAGCAACGTACGTCTGAAACAAAACGACGATTTGAGCACTTAATGCTAATGTTTGATTGTGAAAAATAGTCGTTTTTTATCAAATATATATAAGACACAAACACACTTACCACTGAATTCTAATACTTTAGCCACACAAGTTGTTGTTGCAAGTGATGATGGGTCTATGGAACCTTTGATTATTTTCTTGTGAACTTTAGAAAATTCACGCGGCCATGTCACAATTACTTCCTTCTCGATTCCAGCTAGAATTTTCGAATTTATCCGGATCTTCTCGAATAATCCACCGGGTTTCACCAACCTCACAAGATTTCTCATTCACAAATTCAAATAATGCGTATTTCATGTTAAAATTCAAAAGAAAAGCTCACCAAATCGACCAGTACTATAAAGTTTACTTTGTAAGACGACAGACGCATTCAAAAAGAACGCGCTTTAGGTGTTACAAGCCCCAAGCACCCCTGCGAGCGTTGTGGGTGGTGATTTTCCCTGGGCCCTGGGTACTAGCTAATGGACTTCAATTTTGAGAATTCATCTTTGCAAAATGAACGATTTCTGCTTAAAAGCTTAACTGTAAAAGCAAAAAAAATGTCAAGAGGACCTTACAAACAATACGAACATGATCCTGGCGTTCATATTCCAAGAACAACGTCTTACAACAGACGGAAACGTCAACACACAGAGATAGAATCAATGGTCGAGTCAGAAATCGATATTTCAAATAGAATTGGAAATGATTCTATACACATGGTATGCTAGCACTTTATAAATTATAAGGTTATGAAGCTGATTTATTTAGTTATCAATGTAGAATTTGTTAATGCTCATAACTTAGGTGTAATCTGTGTATTAAAGATGCTTGCTGTATTTTGCTATGTGCTATATTTTATGATACATAATCATACATGATACATGATACATTCTGGATGCTAGTATTATTTGTATTACTGTATGTTTCATATCCAAAGATCTATCTTTAAAAAATATTTATATAAAACATTTCTCTTGTAGATATCTTGTGATAGTACAGTTGAGGAAGAAAACATTGAAACTATATCTTTTCAGGTGAGTTTATTATGTTGGTTACTTCAGAGGCATGTATGTTTCACATGCACTGGCCACATGTGACTAGAGATCACTGATCTCTAAATCCAACTGTATTGAGTTCTAAAAAAATTACTTTATTAATAAGCAATTAGGCATACGATATTTACAATTAAATCAAATGTGTCCACTTACAAGAGGTTATAATGTTGTTTGGGATGGTTGTATTGGTGTCCATGTCTGCTTATGGGAGGTGTCTGCCTAAGAGTGGTTGTAAATATAGTAATATAACAGTGTGTTGGCCGGTACCCAAAAACAGTGTCCGCTTACAAGAGGTGTCCGCTTACAAGAGGTGTCTGTAAGTAGAGGTTCAACTGTATATTTGTTCAAACTGTATTGTGGTCCTCAGACGATAACCAATGGTTATTGAATTCATCTCCCTCCTTACTTGTTTATAGTAATCAGGCCATTGAGCTGCAATATGCCTTCAAGGCCTAAATAATTTTTTTCCATTTTAGTAAAAATACAAATGTGCATCAATATAGAACCTTCTGTGATACTACACTGCTACTTACATATGAATGCTAACTGAAAATGTATTTTTCATATTTTGTCTTGACTATAAAGTGTAAAATGACAAATATTTTCTGGTAAAGATTTCTGTCAAGGATTTGATGCCGGAAATACTCCAGCTACTAGGCACTTTTCAATTTTAACGCTCTTCAATTTCCTCATACATATTGTGTGTCAATGTGTTATCCACACGAGATAATGTAGTTTGTGTATATGCATCTTTTGTTCACATTTTACTTTCTATTTTTAACAAACTTTGACTATACAGGTCTAATAAATAAGTATGCAATATGGATTTTATCAAATATTGTACAATATAAAGCTTATCATAGCAAGTTTCTCAGGAATAGATGTATTATTGGAATGGGTACAACTAAAGTTCTTTACTTGCCGCCTCTGCCACGGCTAGTAAGTGAAGAATTTGCATGCCCTGAATATAATTTACTCGATAAAACGTCAGCACACACATATTACACAATAAGGACATGAGCAAGGAATTATTGATTACAAATAGTTTTTGCTTTAATTTCAGTTAATTGATAACTTTGCATTCACAAATTTACAATATCATGATATAAACTTAAATATCTTTTTGGAATAGATGACTGATGATTTGAGTGAAAGGTGGAGTGATGACAAAGAAAGTGGTTACGAGGCTGGTGAATCTAGCACAAATAATTTGAGAGATGGATATAATCTCAACAATGACCAGTTAATTTTTACAAATAAGATGCTATAGCTCTATTGTGCATTAAGTCTCCAGCATTATAGAAGTTATTTGAAAATAATATGCATTATAAGCAATCTATTTAATCACTTCAATATGTCAGTAAATGCACACCTTTTTGAAATGTAGCTCTAATAGTTCAATTTGTATTTAACCCATTATCTGGAAGTGCCTGGCTTTGACAGGGTAAAATACTCTGACATTATACAGAGTAAAAACACAGGGTGCATCTGGGCACATTGCCAGCTGATGGGTTAACCCATTAACTGGCTGTACCCTCCCACTGACAAGTAAAATCGTCTTAGACAGAGCAAAATACTGAAGTCAGGTACATCTGGGTGCATTGCCAGCTAATGGGTTAAGTGGACTATAAATTCATAAAGATTGTAATACACATCACATTTGATAAACAAAAAACTAAAGGTATTATTCCACAAGATGATTCAGATGCAATCATAAAAGAGGGAAATGACCACTGTATATCATAAACCCATTGGCTTGTAATATGCACCCTGCTTTTGTATTTTACTATGTCTAGTGCCAGACAATTTGGGCATAGGTGTGAACGGTTTTTTCCTGGCCTGGGCCACAAATTCCAGGCCAGTGAAGATAGCTGGCCTGGACCTTGCCTAGGTCTAGATTTCTCTTGTGTGAACGGGTTTTGCTCGAGCCTAGGCCAGGCCTCATTACCATGGCATTTCGAGTCAACAATAAAAACTGGTGAGTTATTAGTGGACGGAAAACCACTGAAAACCACTGACATACATACTAAAAGGTGAGCCTGGTGTCCTTGGCTGGCAAGCTGATGTGAACAGGTAGCCTGGCCTAGGTCAGGCCTGGGTCTCTGGTGTAAATTCGGCTTAAGTTACTGGATGGCCAATCTTTCTCATACTAACTATCTTCAAATGATTTAGGATGGAAAAGAACCGATTTATCCTGGTGCAAATGTTACAAAAACTCAGAGCCTTCTTTTGATCCTTTGTTTTGTGCTGAGACACAAGCTAACTGATGTAGCTCTTGGAGATCTGCTGTTGCTGCTGAATACATTTTTCCCCAACACAGTTCCAGCAACCAAGCACAAGTTTTACAATTTGTTTACACTAGAGCAGTCTGAGGTATGTGTTTTGTAGAATGGATACATATTATAGTAAATAATAGTTTTGATTTGTAAGTATAATTGTCTAGCAATAAAAAAATTGGTTGCATTAACCCATTGGTCTTCAATGGCCCTAGTTTGTTATTTTACTCTGTCTAATATGCCAGACGATTTTACTTGTCTAAGGGAGGGTCTTGTACATTAATGGGCTAACAAGACTATTTGCTAATGAATTCTGTCAACCCATTGAGCTGTGATGTGCCCAGATGTGTCCAGCAAAAATTATTTCCCATTTTACTCTGTCTTTTGCCAGGCAATTATACTCTGTCTAACATTTGGACAATTTTGTTTGTCAAAATTGGGCCATTACACAACAAAGGTTTTCAGTAAAAAAAAACATGGAAGGGGGTTTTCACTTTATATCTGACAAGTCATGAGTTGTGTGAATGTGATGATAGCTATTACCTAATTTTGTTCCTTTAACTGGTAGCACTGTACCACTGACAAGTAAAATAACACATTAGCTTGCAATTTACCCAGATGCAGCCCACTTTAGCATGTTACCCTGGTTATTGCCAGAGTATGGTACAGTACTGCCAGTTAATGGGTTAAATAGCTAGTTATTGTTTACTGTATGAATCCTCCATAATGCCAACTGCCATTAGTGTTTATATAATACAAGTGAAATTGTATTAAATGATCTGACAAGCAATAATCTTTATTGCATTTCTCACACAGTAATGATTTTTAACTTTGCTAACGTGATCAACATAAGATAAATTGTATTTTACAATTAAATCAATTTAACTGACACTGTTATTGATAACTGGCTGTGTGACTGTGTTTATCAAATTATTAACATTAGTCTAATAGTCTTTAATTATTGAATTATTCAATTTTTTCGTATTGCGTATTTGAAATTAGTTCCAGGCGGAAAGATCCATTTTGGCCACCCAGCACTGCCCACCATGGGCAGAATCCTGTATAATACTTTTCCAACCAACTTGACATTTTTGTTTTTCACAATTTTAGAAGCACTTCTACTGTTCCACATGCATGTCTTACTTGGGAAAAGATACAACAATTGCAGTTTGTTACTCATGTGATGGATTTGTATATTCCACTTCAACACCAAATTGTAAGCCTTCTATCAAATAACAAATTTTATCCTTACTTAACTAATAGAAACTTAGATTTCAGCCTTAAGTCAAAAACTGTAAATGATGTGACCACATCAGCATTGTATAAAGAACTTACACTTAAACATGGTCTCAATCCAAATGATGTATCACTGACGTGGAATACAGATGGCATTCCTATCTTCAACTCTTCTAACTTTTCAATATGGCCTTTACAAGCTTTTGTTAATGAGCTTCCTCCACACTTACGTTCCAAAAATATCCTTTTGCTTGGTCTTTGGTTTGGTCAGAAACCAGTTATGAATATCTTCTTGAAGCCATTTGTTGAGGAGTGTAGGAAATTGGAGTCACATGGCTTTATTTTTGGCAATGAGGTTCAGCCAAGGAAAGTATTTGCTTTGCTGCTATCTGCAGATTCTCCTGCTCGAGCCATTGTTCGAAATGTGAAGCAGTACAATGGTAAACATGGCTGCGATTCGTGTGAATTTGAAGGGGTAACTGTGCAAAACCTCTATGGCCCTCCTGTTAGGTACTACCCTCATAGAACACCAGTTGTTATGCGCACTGCTGAAAAGCAAGCAACGTATGCATTAGAAGCAACGCCTGCTAATCCTATTAAGGGAGTGAAGGGGGTGGCGATTTCAGACCTATTACCTTCTTTTGATACGGTCAGAGGCACAGTAACAGATTTCATGCATTCTGTTTGCTTAGGAGTTGTTAGGCAAATGATGGATTTGTGGGTTAACAGTAAGCACCATACTGAAGCTTACTATATTGGTCAGCAGGTCAACTTGGTTGATGAACGGCTGCAGCTCATAAGTCCTCCAAGTGAAATCCATAGAAGCCCCCGTAGTCTTTCTCATAGATGCTATTGGAAAGCATCAGAATGGAGGGCTTTTATCTTTTATAGCCTTGTCATTCTTCAAGGAATTCTTCCTTCCCGTTATCTAAATCACTTCTTTCTTTTCGTTCATTGGATTTACACACTTTCAAGTGACTCTATATCAAATGATGAAATTACTCTTTCTGAATTTTGCCTAACGAAGTTTGTGATTCAGCTGGAGGAACTATATGGGCTCTCAAGTTGTAAATTTAATGTCCACTGTTTGACACACTTGGCACATTGTGTTAAGGATTGTGGTCCACTATGCGCTACCTCTAATTTTACTTTTGAGGCACACAATCATGTTCTTGTGAACATGTTTCATGGAACACAGTCTGTTCCCCAGCAAATAGCGGATACGTTTTTGCTAAAAAGCAAGGTTGCATCAATGGCAAGGACTTGCATAGATGATGATGATTCTTTTTCCGTGAAGGATGCAGTTGTCAGGCTGATGGGTGATGTCAGGTATAAGCACAAGAATGACTGTGATGGGTTGAGTCTTTCAGGTTCTGGAAAAGTGGTAAAATTGGATGCTCATAGGTTGGTGGTTTTGCAAGATCTTCTGGATTTGATTGTAAATAATGATTTTGGAGACCTTTATGATAGATTTATTTATAATCATCAGTTGTATTCTTCTGTAAACTACACAAGATCCAAACGGCACACAAATCACAATGTATCTTTTAGACATCCTACTTATGCATATGGAGAAATTTTAGGTCTTTTGAATGTTAAGCCATCTTGTGGTTGTTCCTTGGAAATGTCTCAGTTCTGCCGATGCTCTCTTCACAGCGTAGTTATTGTCAAGGCTATGGAAGCTAGCCAAAGGGTGTTGTTTAAGGATGTAGATTTTAATATCTCTAGCAAATTTATTGTCGAAGTTAAAGAAACAAATTATGTAATTGCACTTTATCCTTCCCAAATAGAACGAAAATGTATTTCTCTTACTTTAGATAACAAAACATATTTCTGTCCTTTACCATACCGCATTTATGATGACTAACTAAAACATTTCCTTGTAAATAGTGATATGTAATATATACAAACCGCACAAGAGGTCTTTATCAGATTTAAACCATCGAGGCGCAGCCGAGTGTTTTAGATCTGATAAAGGCCGAACTGTAAGGTTTGTATATGACTTCTAAAATGACTCGTTTTGTACGCTCACTGGCGTTGGAATTTTGAAGATTGATGTTATCTACGCTGTAAAAATTGAAGGAGAAAATTTGAACAAGTCTATATCAAATATATAGATCCGCTACGGGTCATGAGTTTCCTTTGTATTTTGCCTATGAATAATTAATGAATTTTAGAAATATATATATATACTGTACATAAGTAAGCAAAGAAGTAATTCCCACATGCTACGAAAATTTGACTAATGAGTCATATTCAAATGGACCTCTGTATTAGATTACATGGCAAATTTAGTCTGCAAGATTGTTAAACAAAGTCTGCAAGATTGTCAGACTTTTTAATTGCTGGAGATTTACACCATTAAAAAATTTGGTGTTTACAAAATTTCTTGTTTAATATGTGTGAGTTAACAATATAGATTTCAAAAAACACTGAAAATATTAAATATTCCATTTTATATATTCAATGATTAATGTTATGTCTTGTGACCAATTCTCCCACCAAAAATGCATGCAAGGCTGCAGAGCAAGTTGAACTGATAGTTGAAAATTTCTTCATATGTTTTTGTAGCATGGCATATTACTTTGTTTAGTTTACCATATGATAGTTTACTATACATATAACCTACTGTAAATATTGAAAAAAAAAAATATTAAAACCTTGCTGTTAAAAACGCATCAAATTTTATGGTATTATGTTGTGTCAAAATTAGGTTCACATTCTATAAAATATTCTATAGAATATCCTATACAATTTCATTATATAGCATTCTATAGAATATGCTATTGCAAGTTTCATATGAATGTGCAATAGAATATTCTATAGAATCTGGAAGTTCTATAGAATATGGCAATAGAATATTGTATAGGATCGGAAGTGCTATAGAATATTCTATAGCATGTAGAATATTCTATAGCATATTCTATAGGATTCTATAGAACATTTTCGTAAGTGTTTACATTGTTGGGGGATAAAGATTGGGTATTTACATTAACAAAAAAGCGAATTTAGCCAAGTTCATCAGAAATGAAGATGTAAAAATCTTTGAGACTGGACACACTTGGCCAAACTACTCCAAAATGATTACATGATAGCTCACGAAGGCAGGAAAAATAATTCCTATAATTTAGATCCATTTTCGATACAAATACTCTGTTAATATCTTTGTATCTTTATTTTAGAAACTTACACAATAGGAATGCAAGGTTTTCACGTTAAAATTACAAAATATAATATCCTTTTTTTTTTGCCATAGTATGAGACTTTTCAAAATCCGCCATATTGCCTTCTTGTTCGTAGCTGTTAAAACGGGAAGGAACACATCAATATCAGGTCTTAAAAATCGCGATTTTCGCTACTCAGTTTACAACTACTCGACAGAAACAGTTAATAAAGTAATCTAAGGTACTTTACTACGTTTTGAGAACGTGTTCAGTTGGCAGTATCGTTTCCTATTTGATGTTACAGAGTATATATTCGCCTGTACACATTAACGAATACAACTGTATTGATATACAGCTTTTTTACTAGTTGTTTTCCAATTACCAATCCACTTCTAAGGTAGTTGGACAAAGACACTATTGACAATCATTTCTTATTTACTTTTAGTTTGAAAGATAGAAGACAATTTGGGTGCTACAATACGTACGATCAAAGTAAGATACTTTCTCATTAGTTTGTTGCTCTCACCACAGGCGGCCCAATTTCAGGGTGAATGATCAGGAGTTGCGGGTTTTTAACGGCTTTTTATAAACATATTTTATACTCCACAAAAACTATTCTAAAAACATTCTTAAATTAGTCAAATAACTACACTTTAACAATAAAATATAGTTTACATGATAGTATAATGCCTTTGCATTATTTTAATTACATGGGCTCATTTAGAGCAGTTTATGCAATTTTTCTGTGGCTTTATATGTTGTGTCAAATTGTGTGTTGCTTCGTTATATGTATATAGAAGGTAAAGGCTAATTACTCGCGGCCCGACCGCATCGCTTAATACCAAATATTTCCGCTCAAACTTGTCGTACGGCAAAGAAATGATCAGATCTTTTCACAAAGGTTTTCTTTCTAACGAATATGGTTTGATCATAACTCGGGCAAATTTAGCGACGAACGGAGCAAAATCTCTCATTTCGGCTATGTTCATAATACTGAACTGTTCGGGCATGATCGTGGACGTGACGTAAACAACTGGTAACAATAGTTACGCGAGGTGAGACAGCAGTCAAATTGACGAGTAGCGACGAATTTGACTGCTGTCTCACCCCGCGTAAGACGGTATTGTTACAAGTTGTTTACGTCATGTCCACGATCAAGCCCGAACAGTTCGAAGTATTATGAACATAGCCGAAATTGAGAGATTTTGGCTCCGTTCGTCGCTAAATTTGCCCGAGTTATGATCAAACCATATTCGTTAGAAAGAGAAACCTTTGTGAAAAGATCTGATCGATTTTTTTTTGCCGTACGACAAGTTTGAGCGGAGTTATTTGAGTTTTAAGCGATGCGGTCAGGCCGCGAGTAATTAGCCTTTACCTTCTATATACATATAACGAGCAACACACAATTTGACACAACATATATAGGCCACAGAAAAGGTTGCATAAACCGCTCTAAATGAGCCCATGGCGTAATTAAAAGAATGCAAAGGTCAACTATATTTTATTGTTAAAGTGTAGTTATTTGACTAATTTAAGAAAGTTTTTAGAATAGTTGTGGTGGAGTATAAAATTTGTTTATAAAAAGCCGTTAAAAACCCGCAACTCCTGATAATCCACCCTGAAATTGGGCCGCCTGTGCTCTCACGTTTAAAAGCTATTGCTTGCATTTGGCAATTTCAATTATTCTGTTACTCTCTCTATTCGTCATTGTCAATGTTTAGTTAATGTGTCTTCTGTGTCAGGCAGAAACTATGCTTACATAATAAAAGGGAAATTGCGTTGAGATTGTCCCAACTTGAAATTACATTGTATAAATTGTTGCTTGCACAATGGCTAAGTGGAATCTAAATTTGTCATCATCGTTCTGGAGCGAACGGCCTTTCCACACTGTCATACGAGATGAAAATCTCACTGAAAAAATGGGAAAAAAACTCGCTGACAACAAGTCTAGAGAAGACTTGCAAATCGCACGTAAAAACGAATTTCTTAAAAAATTCAAACGATTTGTCTCAAAACCAGACTCGTCAGCATTACCCGGTCCTGTTATTGCAGAAAACATCAGATTCTGGATAGAGCATTTGTCATGGTCAATTTGCAAATCCCCAAACTAGTGCGTAATTATATATTCAGTTCCTTTTACAAAGCGCATTTCCTGTATGTGTATATAGTCAATATCAATATGCTAACCAAACACCGCACACCATTGAAAATACTCGTTGTTCTGAGACAAAATATTTTTTTCTTTTTGATTTGCACAGATGAGCAAATACTCTCCGTCAAAAAATTGCCGAAGAAATAATCTGACGGCGTAGGTTGGTGGTATCAAGCCATTAGGAACTTTATAACTCCTTACGGTGAAGCGAAAGAAGCACCTTCACCATCGACAATCCTGTCGAGAATAAAACCTTTCCCCAGGGAATGGCTTGGCCGCCCTGAAATAGCTCTCTCCGAGTTTTCCGATACCATATCGAAGAATATTCCAATACTAGAAGGGCAAGGGGAGGGAATTGTCGATAGTTCCATTACTGAGAAGATAAAAAATCATTTTAATCCTATACTACATAATCTCAACGCATTGAACAGAAAGGCGGAGGGAACGGCGTCAGTGACTGATGCGAAAAAAGTAGTTAAATCGCTTGTCGGCGAAGTTGATGTCGACGAACTCATGGACAAGTTGTTTCAAGTGTCGGGCGCGTTGTTTGGGATATCTGCGAACTACCTGCTAGCCACTTCCCTGCTGAGAAATCCAAAGCAATTCGGCCCAATGGTTGCGGGGAAATTTCCTGAGGTGGTAGCTTTCAAAGACCTAGCGACTCCAGAAGCCATGAAGAGGTACGTCCTTGCACGCTTCCAAGAAGGAGGAGAGGCGACAGGTGCTTCAATTTCACGAAAAGCATCCAAATCCGTGGCGAAGGCATTTGCTGATAGCTCGACAGATGAGGGGAGCTCGTCATCCTCGTCAGAATCTCCGCCACCACCTCCACAGAGAAAGCAAAGCTCTATGAACGAATCAGGTGAAAGGGAAAATCCTGAAGATAAAGGGAAAGCGGTAAAGAAGAAAACCAAGAAAGTCTCCTCTCCACGACCATCACCACAACCGCCACAAAAAAAGAGAAAGCATGAAGACAACCATGGATCAAAAGCACCGACTGCAGTAAAAACCAAAGACAAGAAAGTGAAAAAAAACTAACGGCAATAAATACACTACTGTTCTGTGCTGTTATTGCAAATACTATGCCAAATACTGTTCATAAGGGTTATTGTTAGTTGTAATACAAAAATACAAAAATAAATGCCAAAAAATATTGTAAATACTGTTTAGTTGGGAAAAATCAAATTGGTAACGTTAGTTGTAATACAATAATAAAGGCAAAAAAATATTGTAAATACTGCTTATTAAAAAAGTTGGGGAAAATAACAAGGGTTATTGTTATTGTAATACAAAAATATTAAAAAAAAAAAAAATGCAAATAAATGCAAATAAATGCTGACTGCCTTGGATATGTTTATGAATTAAGGAGGATTTTGTACTGTGGTTTTTATATCTAATTGAAAATCTATATTCAGGGTGGGTGGGTTGGGGCAAACAAATTGTTAATGCACATTCTTGTCCCTGTGGTAACTTTTCTGACACCCCTAGCTTAAAACTCATAAAGACTAAGGGATCGATAGGCCATGCTTTCACAGTTTGTATTCATACTGAAAATCAAAATCAAGTGAGCGTATACCCTTTTGTTCTACATGAGATTTCCGTTCTCATTGAGCTCACCTTAGGACACCTGCGTTATCATTTGACAGTCGTGCCGCCCCAGCCAAACTCCCAACCTGACAGTGTCTTCGGCTCGGATCGACCGGCAGAAGAGCGATCTTAATGCTAAAAAGTGGACGTTGAGGTCCAGCTCCGCTTCACCGAATAAGTAAAAAAACGATAAGAGTAGTGGTATTTCACCGGCGGATTGCTCCTCCCACTTATTCTACACCTCTCATGTTTTTTCACAGAGTCAGACTAGAGTCAAGCTCAACAGGGTCTTCTTTCCCCGCTGTTGTTGCCAAGCCCGTTCCCTTGGCTGTGGTTTCGCTAGATAGTAGATAGGGACAGTGGGAATCTCGTTAATCCATTCATGCGCGTCACTAATTAGATGACGAGGCATTTGGCTATGAAATACATTTATTTGATTTCTGTCAAATATGTACATTCGGGAATAAGTATGTAGCACTCTCATTTATTAAAAATATATAAAGTTAAGTTATAATAATATAAAAAACTGGCACCTAGTGCACCCCTACACTAATGTTCAGCATTGTCAATGTTCGTATGGTTGTTCTTCGAATTCATCCATGTTACCCAATATTCAGGCGATGAATAAGATGACACAATCAGGACCTATCAACTGCCGTTAGAAAAAAGCTTCCGATGAAATGCTTCAAGTTTAACAGGTGATGGTCTGCCACAAATATCAGGAACATTTAGATTCGCTGTTCGTTTGAGAATACTGTCATCTTTTGTATCCTCCCAATGTTAACGCGGAAAGCTGGGAATCGCATTCGTGGTGCAGTAAGAAGGTGGCTGATTTTAAGGCTCCCAAAGGATGCCCCGAACTTCTTTAACCAATCGGTGAAGGTGGCAACATTTAGGTCGATCACAGCTGATGTAAAAATACCGGTCATCAGTGGTGGTATACTGCACCATCGAGAGCATTCAGATAACCGTTCATCAACAATACTGGCACCAATGCAGAGGTGCACCCCGGTGCCATTTGTAAATAGTGTCGGTAGATCACTCGGATAATCCGTTCCATTATCGTTGTCTCTCCCCGACACATAGGTTCGACTTCGTCGTAACCAGCAGGCATGTTCGCAGTATCAATAAAGATACTGGCGAGGCCAGTATCAATAAAGATACTGACAGGGTGCACGACGAGAACGTCTACCTGCACCGGACCCCAGAGAGTCATAGTTACTCCCGCCGTTTACCCGCGCTTGGATGAATTACATCACTTTGACATTCAGAGCACTGGGCAGAAATCACATTGCGTCAACACCAGTCACCAGCCATCGCAATGCTTTGTTTTAATTAAACAGTCGGATTCCTTTTGACCGTTCCAGTTCTAAGTTGGTTGTTAATCATCTGCCGAATCGACCTGACGGTCACAGCTAAGCCAATCCACGCGAAGTCCCTTCGCAGTACGACTTCGACGCGCAGCAAGCCACGCATCTCCGTCAGCCCACGCCGATTCCTCACGCTTCAAGTCCCAGACCGACAGACCCAACCCTTAGAGCCAATCCTTTTCCCTAAGTTACGGATCTATTTTGCCGACTTGCCTTACCTACATTGTTCTATCAAGTAGAGGCTGCTCACCTTGGAGACCTGCTGCGGTTATGAGTACGACCAGACAAGAAAATGAACGACTCGCTCGGATTTTCAAGGGCCGTCGAAAGCGCACCGGACCCCAAATGAAGTTTGGGGCTTTACCGGACGTGAAACCCTATCTCCGGCTAAACCGATTTGAGGGTAACGTTGCCGTTAAAAAGAAAAGGGAACTCTTCCCGGGGCTATCGCCGACGTCTCCAAGTGCGGTTGCGTTGCCGCTTGTGCCACTAGGTGGCAGTATCCCTGTTCTGGTTCGGGAATATTAACCCGATTCCCTTTCGATAGGTGGTCCACGGATGGGACGCTTTGTAACGGAATTTCCCTATCTCTTAGGATCGACTAACCCATGTCCAACTGCTGTTCACATGGAACCTTTCTCCACTTCAGTCTTCAAATTTCTCATTTGAATATTTGCTACTACCACCAAGATCTGCACCGGCGGCCGTTTCACCCTGACTCGCACCAAAGGCTGCGTAACGACCGCCGCGCCCTCCTACACGTCGGAACGTCGCACTTGTTCCGACGGCCGAGTATAGGTGCGACGCTTGAGCGCCATCCATTTTCAGGGCTAGTTGATTCGGCAGGTGAGTTGTTACAAACTCCTTAGCGGATTCCGACTTCCATGGCCACCGTCCTGCTGTCAATATCACCTAACACCTTTTGTGGGATCTAATGAGCGTCGACTTTGGCACCTTAACTCGGCGTTCGGTTCATCCCGCATAGCCAGTTCTGCTTACCAAAAATGGCCCACTAAGAGCTCGCATTCGAGTGTCCGGCTTCAATCGAGCAAGGCAGACTTCTTACCAATTAAAGTTTGAGAATAGGTTAAGGTCATTTCGACCCTAAGACCTCTAATCATTCGCTTTACCTGATAAAACTGCATGTATCAACTCCAGCTATCCTGAGGGAAACTTCGGAGGGAACCAGCTACTAGATGGTTCGATTAGTCTTTCGCCGCTATACCCAAATTCGACGATCGATTTGCCCGTCAGAATCGCTACGAGCTTCCACCAGTGTTTCCGCTGGCTTCACCCTATTCAGGCATAGTTCACCATCTTTCGGGTCCCAACAGATACGGTCTTACTCAAACCTCTCTGAGAGCAGAATAGGTCGGTCGATGATGCCGCAAATATCGAAATACTCGCTTCTCACCTCAATCGTCTAGGACGATCTTTACTTTCATTGTGCCCACGGGTTTCAATCACCCGGAGACTCGCGCACATGTTAGACTTCTTGGTCCATGTTTCAAGACGGGTCGAATGGAGCCGTGTGGTCGTCAGCATCTTAGACGCGTAGTGTGCGAACACCATCCGATCGGCCGGCTGCAGTTTGAGCGCACAGGCGTGCCATCCGCTACGGTCGACATGCCGGACGGAACGTTCGGGTCACCAGCCAGGCACGCATCGCAGAGCCACGGTCGCCGTCGAGCTATACGAGTACAAGGCTTAACAACCGGTCGTAAGACCAGTCCACCTTCCTTGCAACCTTGTCGCCCGCCGACAACCGACGCTGACGCTCGCTCGCCAGAAGTGCGCCGTCCACACATCGCACCCGCACACTTCTCGTCCATGCGGATCGAGAGCGCGCACGTCGGGAAGCGCGAGCAACTGAATCTGGCAGGGCGAATTGCTAACTCCATTCGCTTCCCTTTCAACGGTTTCACGTACATTTTAACTCTCTTTTCAAAGTCCTTTTCATCTTTCCCTCACGGTACTTGTTCGCTATCGGTCTCGCGCCTGTATTTAGCTTTAGATGGAGTTTACCACCCGTTTTGGGCTGCATTCCCAAAATACCCGACTCGCTAGCGCTCGAGCATTGCCACGTACGGGGTTGTCACCCTCTCTGACGTGCTGTTCAAAGCAACTTAGGCAAACTCGATGCGCCGGAAAAGTACTTCTCGAAACTACAATTCGCCGTTGCAACACAACGGAGATTTTCAACTTGAGCTGTTCCCTCTTCATTCGCCATTACTAGGGAATCCTTGTTAGTTTGCCTTCCTCCGCTTAGTAATATGCTTAAATTCAGCGGTTAAACTTGCCTGATCTGAGGTTAAGAGTCGATTGGTGAAACGACAATAAATGACGCGCTTGCAAGGACAAAAACTTTAGGTCTTGTTCACACGGCGTTGAACGTTCTACACTTCGAGGGACGCAAACGACAAGCGCGTCGCGACTCCTCAATCGAACGCACGACACCTAAACGTGCGTTCAGGTTTGTTAACCAACACTCAGACAGACATGCTCCCGGTATAACCAAGAGCGCCATTTGCGTTCAAAGATTCGATGATTCGCTGAATTCTGCAATTCACACTACGTATCGCAGCTGGCTGCGTTCTTCATCGATGCACCAGCCAAGAGATCCACCGTTAAAAGTTATCCAATTATAACTTTTCCGATACGACAGTTAAACGTAAATTAAAATAGAGTGAAAGCTCGAGAGGCCGGGCAATGCCGAAATGAAGTAATATTTCAACTCCCAGATCGATGTGCCCATCCACCCATTTAAGAACACCGAGGTGTCGACCTCCCTTTTGGTTTGTTAAGTTCACAGAGTTATTCGAATGCGAAGGTACACGACCTTGCGCGTTCGAACCATTACGTTTTGACGCAACGTTGATGATCCTTCCGCAGGTTCACCTACGGAAACCTTGTTACGACTTTTACTTCCTCTAAATGATCAAGTTTGACCAACTTTTTCACGTCCGTCGGATGAGCCGAAGACCATCTGACAGTGCCAATCCGGAGGCCTCAATAAACCATTCAATCGGTAGTAGCGACGGGCGGTGTGTACAAAGGGCACCGACGTAATCAACGCGAGTTGATGACTCGCGCTTACTAGGAATTCCTCGTTCAAGATCAAGAATTACAATGATCTATCCCCAGCACGACGATGATTCACAAGATTACCCACACCTTTCGGTGAAGGAGCGACTCGTTGCCATCGTCAGTGTAGCGCGCGTGCGGCCCAGGACATCTAAGGGCATCACAGACCTGTTATTGCCTTCCTGACTTTGGTTAAAGTGCTTATAAACCCAAAATGGGTTTTTACTGATTCGGATAGGACATAAAAAGTTAGTTAATAAGTTCTAGATTAGTTTTTGGCTTAGACTTTTAGTTTCGGAGATATACAGGCTCAAAGTCGTTATTTTGGGAAAAAAGTAGCGTCTTCCGGGGGACTGTGTCCCAGGAACGTGTGTATTTAATTTTACTATAAAAAAATTACATTTGGATAAATCATCTTGAAAATTCGGCTATTTCTTGAGGAAAAAAACACATTTTTGAACTCAAACACATTTTTGAGTGTGTAAAGTAACCCATCTAGTGGTTTGCATCGTCAATCGTGGAATAGCTATCGTGCTGTATCTATATGGAACAGTTTGCCAGAATGGTTGAAAGACAATAATTTTAGTTTGCAACGATTTAAACATTAACTTAAAAGTTTATTGTTAAAATAATTTTTTGAAGATCAGGAATGACATTTTTAATAGTCCTTGAATAGTTTTTATATATAGTATAGTTCTACAATCTTGAGGGGTTTTTATAGTTTGGATAACATTTTGTAGTTTAGATAACATTTTATAGTAATCTTAGAAAACATTTTATAGTTTAAATACTTTATCATGTAATTAAGCACTGAAAAACCCTTTTGGGAGTGTTTAAATGTACTAATAATAATAATAATAATAATAATATAGACGAAGGAATGGATTTAAATGCGATTTCAAAGTCGATCGTGGAGAAGACCATGACACTTGCAGTAACTTATGTCTATAAATTCTGGGACATAGATGCCTCTTCTGGCGAACCAATTGCTTATAAAATTCTTTCGTATAGTATCAAATAAAGAAAGAAGAAATAAATGAACGAATGCAAGGGTTAAAAGTTTGTTGGAATGGAACTTAAACCTTTTACTGCATTGTATAGTCTTCATGCCTTCATGGACATGGGAATCGGTTGCATTTCATTTCTGATTTCTACATGCACCTGCTTTAAAGTTGGTTCTCACTTTAGCAAGGAAGCTTGTTTCCCTACATATTTTACATCCAAATTTACCCAAAATTTGAACATTTTCAAGAAATATAATAACTGGTTAACTGCAACTGCCCAACCCACAATCTAATGAAATTGGCCCCCATGTATATTCTCACAGAACCTTTCGCAGAAAGATTGGTTGACAGATTGTCATCTTTGTCCATGTAAATGAAAAATGATCAATACACGGATATCATAAACTGGATATACATATATATATATATATATATATGGAATTATTGTGACAACACTAAACATTAATTGCCACATAAATAGGCTTAGAATAATATTCATCTTTTGAGAATGTTTTTGTGGGGAAACAGATCTAATTTAATAAATAAGCCATAAGGCCAGTATCTGATCTGTAAAACATCATGCTTTCTATTACAGTAACTTTGCGTGTGTGGGCAGAAACAAACATGCTTCAACTTTCACATTAGATGTCTGGTGTGAGAGTGATGGTTTGCTTTACTCATAGTGTACACACATCCAACTTTCTTGGCATGCCCACATAGCTGATTTAAGTGACTCGGAAAGGTGCTTCTCTGTGCAAGTAAAACGACTTTCTCCCCAAGGAGGAAAATGGATGTTGACCCCCTCCCCTACCAGATGTCCTTGCACATTTTATAAGTGGAATCTCTCCTTCCAGATGGGTAAAGTTCCTCCATAGTGGGAGTCTGGCTCTTTTCTAGGTAATCCTTTACCCAAAGAGCAGCTAAAGTTTAGCCGATCTAATCATGCGCAGTTAACCCATTAATTGGCAGTACTCTACCACTGATGAGTAAAATTTGCCAATTAATGGGTTAAGCCAATCCAATCAAGGGGCTGAGCTATTAAAAGTGCACTTGCCCCCAAGAGACAATAGAGTCACAATACAACATATATTGATAAAGATGTTTAATAAATATTTAATTAAAAATGTTAATTCATCTTTCACTGATGGTTCCAGTTTACTTCACTGATAATCTAGATGAAATCACAAACAAATAGTTTAATGGGCTATACAATTTTGAAGTGTATCTCTCTATTTAGGGAATTTTCTGTTAGCCTCCCTAAGGTCCTTCAACATAGGTGGCTTAGGGACCAAGGCCTAACTGCAGAAATGCCTGATACTCAGGTTAAGGTGGTTCCATTAGTGGGACAGTGCAGCACTTGGTGATCAACTTTGTGCCAAATACATGTATCAATTAAACATATAGCATCAGTGATCAGTATCTTGCTGTCATATAAAACATTTGACATTGACCACATGTGTAGGATAATACAAGACACTGAAAGTCCACATATAAAGTAGGTTGAAATCTAAAAGTAGAATGGCCTATTAATTTATATTAGTCAAATACCATAAAGGCATTAAAGTTGTGATAATTTCCACATTCAAACATATATTCTATAACAGCAGTATGTCATCTCTCAGAGGTAGAAGCACTTCAATCGATTTGTGTGCCCGCAGAACCTTTCATTCCATACTGGCTTCAATGACATTGTATACTAAGCAAATAATGTGCAAATTTAGGTGACATGATTCAACGTTAAAGATTTAAATATCCAAAGATCATACGCGCGAATAGACATCATTGCATTTGTTAAAATCACAGCTTACCTGTATTCTGATTCCTGTCCTATGTTGGGACAACTGGGTACATTAGTCTTTGTTTATAGGTCTATAACTATGGCCTATATTTGCCACCAAATCCGAAGGCAAATGTCTCAGATGAGTTTCGGTGTCCTCTTTTCTATCGGTTTAAAGCCGCAGTAGGTGATTTATCATCCAAAAAAAGTGTCAGATAGCTAGATATATTACTGTTGGTACTTTCTTTGTAATACCACGCACAAACGAAACATCGTTTAGACAAAATATGCAAAAAAACACAAGATATGGATATCTTCGCCATATATTTCTTAGTTGTTTATCAAAGTTGGGTTCCTGGGATCCAGGCCCCTTGGTGATATTTTTGTCGCGCTACTTTTTTTCAGAAAATGGCAAAATTTGCCTGTTTGAGCCTTTATATCTCCGAAACTAAAAGTCTAAGCCAAAAACCAATCTAGAACTTACTAACTAACTTTTCATGCCTTATCCGAATCAATAAAAACACATTTTGGGTTTATAAGCACTTTAAACACGCAACAGTCCCTCTAAGAAGTCGAGAGCGATTCGAGAATCGTCTGAATATTTAGCAGGTCATGGTCTCGTTCGTTAACCTAATTAACAAGATTTGGTATCATTTGAAAGCTCTTCGCTAGACTAAGAAAATATAAAAATTTTAGAGGATTGTCTCGCATACTTTCCGAGAAAACAGCGTTTGAAAACTGGAAAATTGTCCAAATAGGTCATATACAATAAAAATTCGTATTCAAATGTGATCGGGCAAGTGGCCTAGTGGGATAATCATTACCGCGTATGTTAGTGCTCTGGAGTTCGAGTCCCGTTCGTGGCGATTATTTTTCAATTTTTTAACATTTTTTTTCTTTGCTCTATATAGGCCGTAGGATGAGCATCCAAAAGATGTAATTCCCTTGCACCCCTCGTGGAACTACGTAATTTTCACATGAATCAATAGATAAAAACTTACTTTATCAGAATCCGTTGCTCCCCAAGCGAAACAGGTGCACAATTGGGAAAAAAATCCCTCCAAAGTTTCTTATTTTTGCGATTCGAAATATTCGAATCGCCATTGTTTTGGTAGCAAATACGCATGCGCTTGTCAGCCAAACTCGCACTGCGCACGCGCAGACAGAAAATTTGATTTTCCCTGTGGGTTTTCCCCGATTTCCCCCGTAAAAGCAACAAAATAAAATCACGAAATAGAGATCAAACCTTGCAATATTGACGAATAAAACACACACATTAAATATTGTTCAAAAAACATTTATCATTTTGCTTGCCCATATGCTAAATCACTTCATTTCATTGGCTGTTGTTTCAAAATACCGTTATAACGTTTAATTCTACTTATCAACATCCTAATTCAATACAAATTTGTGTGAGGTAAAAAACCCACCTGTATCAAATAGGACGGATAATATATAAATATACATACAATTCACACGATCAAGGAACAAATTAAATATTTCACTAAACTCAAATGTTTCCCTGTCTCCCACATCTGGAAACATTGGCTTTTATTGCAGAAACAAAATTTGCTTGCCAGAAAGCAAAAATATTTCCTACCAAATTCAGAAACATTTGATGAAACACCCTTTCTCCGTTTGCCGACGCTGGTAGGACAATATGACAAACCGAAACATTGGTCAGACAAATAATATGACAAATATCTTTGCGCAACAATGTTTCCCAGTTGGTCCCGGGCTTTAAGGGATATTTATATAAACTCCTAGGAAAACCTCTTTTTGAAAGAAACATGTCCCAGGCACCAACCCGAAATTCATCACATATATTATATTGTGACATAAGTTGGTATTTAGCCACTATCTAGAATAGCAAGGAACGATTTAGAATTTCCCTCAGTTTCTGTGTTGGAATTCAGATCATCATCGTCAATGGTACAGCTCTCTTCATCGTTGTTTTCAGACTTATTTGACATATGTTCCTCAACCAATTCAGAAGAATCCAAACTTTCCACACCAACATTTCTCATTTTCGGTACACAGAACACAAGTTGGGGATAACTTTTCATCAGTCGTTGCTTGAGTTTAAAAGCTCTATATTTAGATGCATCCACATTCTCAGTGTCCTTAGCAATGATAACAAGTGAAAATGCCCCATGGTGGGGCCACAAGTCAGTGGCAAATTCCACACCCCGGGGAACCTTATTCCACTTTTGAAAGCAGATATTATTACAAAATATAAGCATGTTAATGTTGGTACAAGGCAAAACAACTACATAGCAAATATTAATAATTTTTTACACATGTACTGTATGTTAAAAAGCTATATCAAATTGGCACTGTGTCCGTATGAACAAACCATGCTTCGTTAGGAGCAAAATAATGTGGAACATTGCAGCCAAATTAAGTCTAAGCTTTGAGCAACGAGAACTACGACGTTTCGAGCGGGAGACCCTTCGTCCGCTCCAGACAAAGGGCCTACACTTCCAGACGAAGGGCCCCCGGTTCGAAACTTACCTACACTGGCACCACAAAGCCGAAGACTTTCTATTTGGCCAAATGGTTTTAGTAGGTTCAAAATAGAAAATTTTCTAATGCCCTACCCCCGGGCTAACATTAGCTTTCAAATCCCCCACCCCAGGGAGGAGCCAAAGTGTCAAATGCCCCACGGTGGCCCGGGGGGGATGGGCACGCTTGGATTTGACTGATGCATTACAGAAGACATCATAAGACTTCTCGTACACTGATGTAGATCTTTCAGTCTCCGTTTGCGTCTTCGTCTCTCTGGTGAGAAATTTTGTATAATTGCAGTAGCAAACTTTGTGATAGCGCACACAGTTTTCTCCTGGATTTGCACAAGTATCCATTCATCATTCTTTCTCTCGGCAGCTGTACGTGGAAGACCAGCATCAATTGTTTCTGCCAACATGAGTGGGGTTCTTCTTCTCTTATTAGTTACCTGGTGTAAAACAAAATTATTAAACTAAGTATCTGCTAGTAACAAGGTTGGATGTTTGTAGTATTAGAAACTACTTTACCCTAAATAAACTTAATTGATCAGAATTCAAGATATTTTAAAACCAAACACGAGAATGTTGTGCACATTGCGCTAGTATATACCTGTCAAAATGACCATACCTTGTCTAGTGAGAACCAAGACGCGTCTCTTCCACAAATAATACATATCTCTGGGAGTACATGCTCGTTTTTTTTAGGCAGGGTCTTACAGTATTATGTTCTACGACTGATTGACGTGTAATTTTTCGCCTTGGTTCTATTGGCTATTTGGCTCCACTTCCACATGTGGTTCTTCGGTAGAAGTTACAGTTTTAGAGCTAGTTCCTTCTCCTTTTTCTTCTTTTCTCTGTTGTCTACGGATCTTCTCTTCATCACAAAATCTCTTCGAGCATTTCATGATTGTACCATTCTATGAATTGACAGATCCGTCATCGATGTTCTCGTACGATTTCTTAGCTATTTCAGCTTGTTGACATTTAAGTTTGGCCTATTTAGACCTACACTCAAGAAATCTCTTAAGCCTTTGGTGTGTAACTTTGCAAAGTTGCTCCGTAACGCCATACAAATGCATAAAACATGAGGATATTCGAGTTTTATAAATATCGTCAGCCATGATTGTTTTGCATAACTAAGCGTGTTTCCACTTCGAAGCATGTGCGTGTTTGTGCGCGTGCGCAGTGCGAGTTTTGCTGACTGCGCATGCGTATTTGCTACCAAAAAAATGGCGGTTCGAATATTTCGAAGCGCGAAAATAGCAAACTTTGGAGGGATTTTTTCCCCAATTGTGCACCTGTTTTGCTTGGGGTGCAACGGATTCTGATAAAGTAAGTTTTTATCTATTGATTCATGTGAAAATTATGTAGTTCCATGAGGGGTGCAACGGAATCCGTTTTCTAAGCATCTTTTGGATGCTCATCCTACGGCCTAATATTGTTTCTTATCGCTTGAAGGGTACTTTTCCATGTTTTAAACAAGTTGTAGGCCCGAAAAAAAAATATTTGACGTGTCTAGACCACATTAATATTCGTTACCAGTCCTCAAACATGGAATATCTTGTTAGATTCTTCAGAACTTCTCGGATGGCTTAAAATCTTGTTAATTTAATATTATTAGAAAGCTCTGGCCTAAACTAAGTAAAAGTCAAAATATTAGCGCATTGTGTCGCATATTTTCCGAGAAATCAGCGTTTGATTAAAATAGGCGCTGATAATGCAAGATCGTGGCCCTTTGTCATTTTTTTTGGAAAAAAAGCGAATTTCGCGTATAACTAGAAATGTTTCTTATCGCATGTAGATTACAAATATATATACTTTGTTTGACATTTTTTCGAAAAAATAGGCACTGAAAGTGTACGGTCGTGGCCCTTTGATTTTTTTTGAAAAAAAATAATTTGGCATATAGCTAGAAATGTGTTTCACCTGACCTAGCCATTGTTTCCGTTTGATATAAAGTATCACTAAGAAAACAATTTTATGTCCATGCTCAGTACTATATTTCTCCTGCGCATGATCAGTACATAGATGAACACATTTTTGGTCCTATTCACCTGTACAAATCTTTCAAATACTTCTAACTAAACTTCATAAATATTACATGATTCGTTATGGTGAAAAGACCAAAAGTTACGACTTACTGGATATGTTTGCTTCGATGAATGCTAAATGTTTTTAAAGCTCACCCATCTTACATGTCTTTTGGAAAATTAGCCTTTCCTGAAAACGGAATTTCGACAATGTATACTTTACGTTCAGCCAAACTAACAGTTATATTTGTGCAATATTGATTCTCAATTTATACGAGGATGTTCACTCAGTCGCACGTGGGACGATTATTGGTCATGTCGCGCATGCGCAATCGTCCCAATATTTTTAGACCACGATTGTTTGTGTGTGTATAATGGATTAACTTAATGTAATAAAATTATAGGCGAAAAATTGCAGTTTTACGTCACTATTTCAAAGAATTATCTAGTTAACAATAACATTCGTCGTCTAAACTGATGTATATAATTACATTTGCCTGCCTATCGCTTGTACATATGGATTTCCATTTATTTTACTATGTTATCGGCTTTAATAAGATTGTCTGTTACCACGGTAAACATGGTTTAAATCAGTTGTTTCTTTTTATTAATGCGACTTAGTGTTACAACTATTAACTGTTAGAGTTTACAGCTTTATTGAACCAATATCATAATTATAGGCATTTTATGTCTTTACCATATTTTGGGCAAGTTTGGGCAAAACAGTCATTAAGCTGAGCTCAGCATTTCCGTCACAAAAAGGGTTAATCCTGACGCTTTTTATCACAATAGCTATAGCGTCCGTATAAAGTTCCCAAGCGTCGTGTTCCAAACACAGTCCGTTTCGACAACGATTACAACAGCAGCTTACTGGTTTTAGTACTTTGGATTTTACTCGTGAGAAGAATATACAATGACTATCGACATACTGTTCATGGCCAAGAATCAACTTGTGCTTCGTGTCAATATGTGTGCTTCTAGTTTTGAGAATAAAATCTTAAATGAATTGACAGATGAAGAGTTTGAGAAAGGGGTTCCCGTTTATGATGACGACGAAGATATATATGTATATACTAATGAAGAGTTTATTGAAAAGGTTTGGTACGCGTGTGTCAAGCATGGATATATCTCTGAAGATTACGATATCATGGGAAAGTTTCTTGACGAAATGAAAGTCACTCCATAAGCAGATTTTGGCAATGAGGAGATGTATTCGAAGAGCCAAGACCTATATGCCAACATGGAATGGTATGCTGTGAACGAAAAGTCAAGAAAGATGGACCAAACCAAAACCGTCTATTTTACTGCTGCCCCAAAGAAGACGCTTGTGGTTTCTTCGAATGGAAGAAGCAAGAACCTCGTGTGATCAATACTGGGATCGAACTTTTCAGTAATCCACTACAATACCGGTACAAGATTGAAGAAACAGGAGAGAGATTTAATAGTACTTAATCTAACACTAAAGAGGCATACGCGGAGTATACATTTCTTAAATCTGTTAATGCTTTAACAAGTGAACTTGATGAAATAGACATCTTTTAGCTGTATTTATATATGTGACAATAAATATGATTTAAAAAACACTGTGTTGTGTGCTTATTCGTTGCTATATGCGTCGCTTAGTCATTATAAAGCGATCCACGAATTTACATATTATTGAGATGTAAATAACATGTATATCTCACTTGCCTTTTAACCTTGGTGGTGAAACGGTGAAATGGAGAACATAGATATAATTTATGACGAGTTAAGACGAAATGAGAAAAGTCTCTTACAAATACATGTTTTTGAAGCGAATATATATACATAACTCTAAGTCAAAGCTTTCATTTTATTACCAATAATACATTTAACAGTACACTATATAAAATCCGCGAGACATATATACGAGAAATTTAAAAGAGAAAGCTAACATAATTCTATGCGTTGCCATGCCTTGTTAGGTGAAAGCAATTAAATCTACAATCTTGGAAAAATTATTCGTAGACTTTTTGAAAAGTCTATTCAAATTTCAAAACATATCGTCGAAATATGCAATTAATCTCAATCAAATCTACTAATTGCCCTAAATTTCGCCCCATCCCCCCCAGAACAATGTTGGTTCAGGTATTGTCGATTTGCAAGGGATGCGGCCTCAATACCAACATTGTACAGGGGGGAGAGGGGCGAAATATATCAAAATTCAACGAATTTTTTTCCAAGATTGTCTGAAAAAAGAGAACGATTAATGATTTTTTCTGATGTTAATTGAGCGTTTATTTCCAAAATATAGCTTAAGAAATATATGGAATCGTATATCGGGAATGTAGTTTAAGGCTTCTGTAAACTTTTTCGGATGACGGGGGGTGGAGGCTTCCAGGTGGGGCAGGGTTGACTGCGTTTTGTTGTCTATATATGGTATGTTAAGGTGATGTGTGTTTTATTGTACTAACTAAAGGTAATTTACTGGATTTATAGTCAAATGTACACTTAGTAGCGACATGAGAACCGTATTTTGATTGCAGTCACTTAATAATGTAGTATTTCTCACTTTAGATGGCTAAATAATCTCCCAAAAAAGTATCTTTGGAACATTCCGCTCAAATTAGGGCTGCACACCAACTGTAAAAAATTCGAGGGAAAAGGCTTTTAGAAATGATTCCCCAGTATTCTAAAGCTGTAATATACAAGCACGCCAAGAAGCCTCTAAATGGTGAGGCTGTTTTTGACAAGAGAAGGCGAAATAGAGGTAGGGCAACAAAGTTATCTCTTCCGAATATGAGAAGTATAGTGCGCGCGGTCAAAAGTCTCCGAGAGAAAGAAGGTTCCTTTACGTCTAAGCGTATTAACGACGTCGAAACGACTGGGCTAAAGCAAGAAATTAAGGTAATACTACAGATATAGTATTTCTTGACTTTGCTAAAGCGTTCGATAACGTCCCTCATGAACGTCTCCTATATAAACTGGAACAGTATGGTATTGCGGGGTCGCTATTAACATGGTTTAGAACTTTCCTGGTAGGTCGTCAACAGAGGGTAGTGGTCCGAGGTTCATGTTCATCATGGTCTAGTGTTAAATCAGGGGTTCCGCAAAGTACAATTTTGGGACCTATCCTCTTCTTAATTTATATAAATGACTTGCCGGATGACATTACCAGTGAAATAAAGTTATTTGCTGATGACACTAAAGTTTATCGGGTACTCAAAGATACAGATGGCGATGAGCTTCAATTGGATTTGGATAAAATGAGCAACTGGACGAATACTTGGCAATTTCGCTTTAATCCTAATAGATGCGAGGTTATGAGAATTACGCATCGTCAAGATTTTTCAACTCCTGTGTATTATTTATCTACAAAGAAACTCAAGGTGGTTAATCAATTTAAAGATTTGGGTATCAAAATATCAAATCATTTAACCTGGAGTGATCAAGTCAACTCTGTAGTTAATAAAGCCAATCGTGTGTTAGGAATTATTAAGCGGACGGTAGGAACTTCAAATATGAACGTTTTGATGCTTTTATATAAGACTCTAGTAAGACCTATATTGGAGTATGCTGTGCCTATGTGGTCACCTTATTTGGTGAAAGATGTAAAGGCCTTGGAAAATGTACAAAGAAGAGCCTCAAGGATGGCGTTAAATCAAAAACGTGGAGAAATGCCCTATGACAGTCGATGTGAAATTCTAAAACTAGATACACTGCAAAAGCGTAGGGAATATTTTTCACTAATAGAGTGTTATAAGACGGTGTTCGGACTTAATGGTATTTCATTTGATGAAGTTTTTGAATTTAGACATATTCTAAAAACTCGATGTAATCATAAATATACATTATACTCAAAACTATCTAGAGTAAATTGCTTTCAACATTCTTTTTTTTGTCAGAATTATAAATTTGTGGAATGGTTTATCAGCGCCTGTTGTGGAGGCTGATAGGCTTTCACCTCTCTCCTCCGCAGAGGCTTTTGAGCGAGCGCTGCACGCAAGATTAGCAAAGATTAAAGATTATAAGACGCACTTACATGAAGTTTCCGAGGGGGAAAGGAAGGCGCGAGGGGGGCGACGGGAAGGCGGAAGAAAGAAGAGCCTCTGCCAGATAATGTTTTAATATGGCGCCCAAAATCCGTGATAGAGTGGGGGGACTGGGGCACATTTTAAAAATTGTATAAAAATGGCGACTGATGAGCATCTGTTTTGCATTGCAAATAGGCCTTTTCAAAACGCTTATCGGCATTTGAAAGTTCTTTGCTCGAAATGTTACGAAGGCTGTGGTACAACAGTCGAAACTGTGAATTTTTTCGTGGAAGGTAGTGGGCTAAAACATCATTTTAGAACCATGCATAGTGGGACTCACTACTAAGCGAAGAAATTTTGGGTGAATGCAAGAAGATATTCACTAATTTACACGGGGCAGAAACAGCCGAAGTGATTCAGAAACTATCCGCAATACGTTTACAGAAACAGGTAAATATTGCTTCACATTAATTTGTATCGATATAGATTTATTGATTGATACAACTTTTATATATGAATTTTAAAACTCATTTGAATTTTAGTGACATTTTCTATGCATGGGACATGGATGTTTAGGGATGTTCAGTTACTATATTATATTGACCATGCAACTTTAAAGTGGTGGTCAAGTCAAAATGTAAACAAACTGGCAGATAAAAAATATGATATTAATATGTTCTGGTTGAGTATGCTTTAAATAAACATAGACTGGAGTTTCTGATTTGAAGATGTTGAAACAATACTAAATTAATTTGGGTATTGACTATTGTTTACATGTATAGAGACTGTCACATAGCGCAGAACAGACTTGACCGCCTCTTGAAGGGAAGACACTGATAAAATATTTTATATATCTCTTACTATTTTATAGCTGTTACTGTTTCATAAATTCATGGTTTTATAAAGAGGGTGCTAGAAGAGGTGAACTGGAAGATGTCCTTATCCCAAGCTAATCGCAATTTCCATTTTACCCCTTCAAGACCCTCTAAACAATAAAGTAATGGTTCATCTTTAAAAAGTACTGTACAGTTGTCCAACAGCCCACACAGTAGTCCTACATGTGATTGTTTATATAATTTCATTATTTCAATAGCAATTCTACCAGTTTACATAACCTTGGAAATAAGATTCCCAAGCACAGACAACAGCAGGCTTTCATTGAAAATCATGTGAAAAATCTGATAATTACTGATAAGACAAACCAACTATATGTAACCATCTATACAGTAGGCTTTAAGAAAGACTGTACACAATGAAAATGAAACAATTGTTTGAACAAATTATATGCAAAGGAACCATATGCAAAGGAACTGATGGATTTTTTATTGAGTTGTTGTTGAATTCTTAATTAACCATTTAGGAAGAAAGTGAATCTTTATGTGACTATTCCATGTTCACTGTAACACATGTTGACCCACATACAATATCAACCGCAGCAGCAATTGACATCATGGCAAGAAATCAACGAGAAGCCACAAAGTTGCCTGAACTTTCTGGGACTGATTCAATCCTAATACTTCCAAAATAATTGTTTGTTGTACTTCAGAATCTTGCTGTTCCTCAAAATGCTCTTGAAGGCATTTGACAAATGTTGTTCTTCGTTGTTTGTAAAAACTGCTTGAGTGTTTCGAAACCACTACTTTGGCAGAAATGCTGGGCTCTACATGTGTGTGTAAAAACTAATTAGTATAAAGAATTGTTACATTTCAAGGATGCAATAAATTTTTCACAAACACGTACTTCACACTCATGAGTGTGTTGGCACTAATTGGCTTAAAATAACTGCCGAGGGAAATGGAACTTTTGTGGGAGTGATCTTTTACAGTAATAGCATTTTATAGTAATATCAAGCTTGCTTTTAATTTTGGGTAGGGGTCAAGCTAACCAGTTGTCCAACAACCAGCCCCTGGTGAGTTCAACTAAGTTTTACGGGTAAAATTATGGTGAGGGGTATAGGATTAGGGTTTAGGATTAGGCCTTGCAATGATGTTGGGGTTGGGGTTGCATAAGGGGTTTGGGGTGCATAAGCCAAGGTGGTTGATGTGTACAGTGTACTAAGTTTTATGGGTAAAATTATGGTGAGGGGATCAAGCTGAGATCGAGCTGCTCAAGTTAATAGAAGGGTCCATAAATTTAAGCCAAACAAAAAAAAATCACTGAAGGAAAAGATAACATTTTCCCAACTAAGGGGCTGATTACATGAGCCGGGCTGGCCCGGTTAACTGGGCTGACACTGGTTTACCAACCAAATATGGCGGGAAAAACTTGTTTATGAGTTAATGCTGTAAGATTTGTCATGCTAGTCAAATGGACCTTTTATAGAGCAAATTTTCCATTTAAAACTATCTAATCAACAAGAACAACTTAAGAAATAACTACTTGTCAGAGAAAATACTAATTCAAATCGATATTGTAGCTGGTAGAGAGGTTTTTGCACTAGCCCAATCAGCCGGGCTGGTGATTTTACATTGGGAAATTTCAGCCCGGGCAAGCCAGGCGCTGACTCAAGTGAGATCCTGGCTAGCCAGGCTGGCCTGGTTTACATGTAAACTAAAATTGTTTTGTTAAGGTAATTTGTATGAGGCTCGGTTAACTGGGCCAGCCTGGCTCATATAAACAGCCTCTAAGACTGGAAATTCAGACTTTTTACCCCCTGTGGCAGCACATGCAAGCACACCTATGTAAAACATGTGTTCGAGTCTTCGCATGAATGTAATTGTAATTATTTTGTTGTGTGATTGCAGTGCTACTGTATATACTAGTAACTAATACCAGTTTTCAATGTTGAATAACTTGGGGTGGGAGTAGACTTGCACAAGGATCAATATGTCCTATTGACCATATGCTTATCCTAAACTATATTTCAGTACACACTCTATATATTCTATTCACTGCTTGTATATTATTAAATACTTTTATCATATACTTGTGCCTTTATTAGGGCGATAATAGGGTGACAAAAAACAAATAAAAGTGTGATAAAACTGATATCACCTCATTCCTCATAAACTGGTTATATTGTTGTACAGTAAATAAATAGTAAACAAATAAAAAAGTAAATGTGTACATGACTACCCCATATCAAATCTCAAAACTGCTGACATAAAATGCAAATACAATGTACAGATGGTGTAAAATATGTGTATTTGCATTATACAGCATTACAGATGCAGGACGTATTATGATGGAGGATTATTATGATTATTATCGAGGATTATTATACGGATGGAGGCCAATAATAAAATATGGAAGAACATTACAGTATTTAATACAATCAGTTCTTTACACATGTTATTTATATAAAACAGATATACGAAGAACAAACAAATTTTTATAGCTTGTAGCACTATACAAATATCATCAAAAAACTTGCACTAACCTTCCAAGCTTAGATCATGTAAAGAACCAAAATATCACTCTTTTCAGCCATATATTATACAATTATTGGACGAGGTTGAGCAAAATATCGTGATTTATCAGTGGCGAGCAGATCAATTATTTGCCTATGCCGAAGGCAGAGGCAAATAATTGATCTGCGAGACACTGATAAATCACGATATTTTGCGATAACCGAGTTCAATAATTGTTTTATCATTTACTGCAAAAACATTTAGTGCAACTTTGGTCGTCTTCTTCGTGTTGTCAGCATCTTTTTGGTCGAGCAAACAGGTGAAATCGTCTTTCGACAGCTCTGCAAAACGGGCCATGTTTACTAATGATTATAAAATGGCTAAAGAAACCGATATTTTGCAGCTAAGCAGTGCTTGCCGAAAGTGCGCATGCTCAATAAACTGTTTGCACCAGTTATTTGCAGCTGACGTATTATTTACACCAGTTATCTGTAGGTGAATTAGCCAATGACAATTGAGAATATAATTATGTGAATGATAATATTAATTATCATTCACCCCCTCGCGCCTTCCTTTCCCCCTCGGAAACTTCATGTAAGCGCGTCTTGTTATCTTTAATCTTTGCTAATCTTGCGTGCAGCGCTCGCTCAAAAGCCTCATTATCTTGCAGAGGCTCTTCTTTCTTCCGCCTTCCCGTCGCCCCCCTCGCGCCTTCCTTTCCCCCTCGGAAACTTCATGTAAGCGCGTCTTGTTATCTTTAATCTTTGCTAATCTTGCGTGCAGCGCTCGCTCAAAAGCCTCTGCGGAGGAGAGAGGGCTTTCACTTTTCAAAAGTAGATTGAAAGAGCATATGGACATGTACTCTTAGGAACTGATGATTGATGAATATTTTTTAACGTAGATTTAGTGTAGGCAAGGGGAACTACTCGAATAGGGTCAACCTCATGGTTCTCCTGCAAGAACATTGGTATTACAATAAGTTGTATCTCTGTATCTTGAAATAATTATTATTGTATTGTATTGTATTGAAAGTGGTTTAAACCATGTAACCAGTCGAACTGTTCGTAATCACTTGAATGAAGAGGGTTATTGGTATTTACAGACGAGAAAGAAAGGTCTTCTTCATGCCAAAGATCTTAAATCTAGAGCCAAGTTTTGCAGGAAGATAAGAAAGCAACAACTAGGGGAGGAATTCTGGAGAACTGGTATATCGTTCTATTTAGATGGGAAGGGATTTCAGTACAAAAGTAACCCTTACGACCAGGCACGTGCACCAGGCGCTCGGGAATGGAGAAAACGAGGAGAGGGTTTAAAATTTAATTGCACAGCCAAAGGGAAGAAAGAAGGTTGCATTAATGTAAATTTCATGGTAGCTATATCCTACGGCAATGGTGTTGTTCTTTGCGAGCAGTACGATGGGACAATTACGGGGGAGAAATTTGCCGCAATTGTTAAGTCGTCATTTCGAAAAGCATTTAAAAAATCTTCAAACTCAAAGGCGAAAAGGTTTCTCATGGATGGATGCCCAAGGCAATATTCCAAGATGACAATGCGTGCTATTGAGAAAGTGGGTGGAGTAGTGTTCAGAATTCCACCCAGAAGCCCTGACCTCAATCCAATTGAAATTTTTTTCCATACTCTAACTGTTCGTTTAAATAATGATGCTATCGAGAAGCAAATTACAAGAGAAAGCTTTGCGGAATTATCAACTCGGGTACAAGAAACTACGCTGAATTTCAATGCTGAAGAAATTGACAAAATTATTGATAGCGTGGACAGAAGGATCACCGCAGTTATAAAAGGAAACGGTCAAAGAACTAAGTATTAGTTTAGCTCGAGTTAACATATCATATATTTTTTGTTGACCAGTACACTTTTGACATATTTTAACAGAAAAAACATTTAATAGTAGTGTAAGAGAGTTACTCTTAAAATCTTATCAGTGTGGCTAGTACACGTTAGATTTTTCCGGTAAATAAGGTGTCATAATACATAAACATGCCTTTGCCACAAAATGAGAGTTTTTCCCAACGAAGCTCGTTTATATTATAAGTAATAAACATTCTGACATAAATCGCTACATGTTACATCATGTTACACTACAAGTTACACTACATGTTACACCAAAACTATTATATTTTACTATAGCTTTTGACATGTTACAACATGTTACACCTACTTTTTAAAAAAACTATAGTGTTTATTTAAAAAGTAGGTGTAACATGTTGTAACATGTCATGAACTATAATAAAATATAGTAATTTTAGTGTAACATGTGGTGTAACATGATGTAACATGATGTAACATGTATACCTAAAGATATATTATAATACAAAAGTTGAAAATATACGGTATAAATAATCATCGTAATGAATAAGTCAATTATAACAGTATTTTAAACACGAAAATATAAAACAACGACACAAATGTATCTCATTTTCCATTTTATATATCTTTCAGAAACCGAGCCGGTTATGTAGTCTACAACAGTACTTTAGCTTATTTCACCCATGAGTACAAGCTCAGCGAAACATTTTGAGCAGGTTGCCACATTTTTTTGCTCGTTTTCTGGGATTCTGTGGGAAAACGTGAACACTTTCCATCTGGATGCCATCATTTCATCCTCACTTTGATCTTGTGAGTTATAATTGCCCCTATATTTGATGATACTTTTTGAAGTGGCGAATACAGGAGTGTCCTTATCAATGGAAACATCCGTGCTGAAGTGATTATTTGGGGCTGGAAGTTTTACTAGATCTCCTTCCAACAGCAGCAATAAGTTTTTCCATTCTATCAACTCTTTGCTCCATCGAAAATCATTCAACAAAATAATTTCTGCATGGTCGGCTCCAACCCAAGCATATTTGTCGGCTGCTGGGTTTGAAAAGGTCGCGAAAATCAACTCTAATGGCTTCAGCAGGAACGTTTTACCACAGTTTGTTGGGCCAACTATGATAATGTTCCGGTACTTCCCTCTCCCTAACAATAACAGCTCTCTCACAGCGGCAGCAAACAATATCGGATGAACTTTATTGTTTAAGAGCACTTCTTTAGCACACTGTAACCATCTCCCTTCACAAGCTGTTGCACATTCACCGTTGGCCATGCGTGACGCCTTTTCTCGTTGAAGGGTCGACGAAGCTTCCTTCATCTTCCAGGTTTGCTGGATAAGGATGTTCAGGCTCTTCGAATTGCGTGACAGCACAAAATCTGCAAGATTTTTCTTCCCTTCTTCGTTTTGCTCATTAGCAATAGCCAAAAGTTCAGTTTCACACTTGATCTGGTTTTTCACTATATAATCAGCCACCTATAAATTGGAATGCTTTTTCTTCCTTTTAGAGGTTGTCGATCCTTGAGCAGAATTCTCCTCCGATGTCTTGTCACAGCGCCTTTTGCGGTAGGATTGTTGCCATCGCTTCGTTCTTGGGGAACCAATTTCATCTAGATTTGGGTGCCCTGTGCTGTGGTAAACCATATCAACGTCTTTCTTGATATACTTATAGGCAGTATAATAGCCATCGGGATCTGAGAAATTGACAACTTTACCCTGTTCCGTTTCAAGAGAACTTTTAGCTTCTAGTCATCTTTTTGGACCACTGAGCTTCAAGGCTACATGGTAGTGATAACCACCATCCGAGTGTCTTTCCAAGCAGCATGCCCAGTGTTGTGGAATGACCTTGCTGCGCTGCGATGTGAATGCGGCGAATACAGCATTAGCAAAAGATTCTCTGGTCGGAAACTTCTGCAAATTTGCTTTGCAGTAAGTGATTAGATATGTCCTTCTTGGTTTAGATTTATCCATCTCGTCTATTAACTGTAATGTTTAGCTAACTCGTAAATACAGATTATAACTTTACCAATGTACCATACAGAAAAGTAAACAAACATCGTATTCGATGAGCCAGCGAGACGCAGTATCGTATGTCACGCCTCCCCCCCATATCTGCCCAACCGCCCCCCCTGAAAAAAAGTATTTCTAGTTACACTGGTTTCCTGTATGTTTTAAGTTTACAATACAATAGAATTGGACAAATCATTTAATGGTCAAAACATTAAATTTCCCTTTGTTAGGTTTTTGCGTATTTAGGGACAATCTTGGAAAAAATATTCGTAGACTTTTTGAAAAGTCTATTCAAATTTCAAAACATATCGTCGAAATATGCAATTAATCTCAATCAAATCTACTAATTGCCCTAAATTTCGCTCCATCCCCCCCAGAACAATGTTGGTTCAGGTATTGTCGATTTGCAAGGGATGCGGCCTCAATACCAACATTGTACAGGGGGGAGAGGGGCGAAATATATCAAAATTCAACGAATTTTTTTCCAAGATTGTCTGAAAAAAGAGAACGATTAATGATTTTTTCTGATGTTAATTGAGCGTTTATTTCCAAAATATAGCTTAAGAAATATATGGAATCGTGTATCGGGAATATAGTTTAAGGCTTCTGTAAACTTTTTCGGATGACGGGGGGTGGAGGCTTCCAGGTGGGGCGGGGTTGACTGCGTTGTGTTGTCTATATATGGTATGTTAAGGTGATGTGTATTTTATTGTACTAACTAAAGGTAATTTACTGGATTTATAGTCAAATGTACACTTAGTAGCGACATGAGAACCGTATTTTGATTGCAGTCACTTAATAATGTAGTATTTCTCACTTTAGATGGCTAAATATTCTCCCAAAAAAGTATCTTTGGAACATTCCGCTCAAATTAGGGCTGCATACCAACTGTAAAAAATTCGAGGGAAAAGGCTTTTAGAAATGTTTCCAGTATTCTAAAGCTGTAATATACAAGCACGCCAAGAAGCCTCTAAATGGTGAGGCTGTTTTTGACAAGAGAAGGCGAAATAGAGGTAGGGCAACAAAGTTATCTCTTCCGAATATGAGAAGTATAGTGCGCGCGGTCAAAAGTCTCCGAGAGAAAGAAGGTTCCTTTACGTCTAAGCGTATTAACGACGTCGAAACGACTGGGCTAAAGCAAGAAATGAAGGTAATACTACAGATGTAGTATTTCTTGACTTTGCTAAAGCGTTCGATAACGTCCCTCATGAACGTCTCCTATATAAACTGGAACAGTATGGTATTGCGGGGACGCTATTAACATGGTTTAGAAATTTCCTGGTAGGTCGTCAACAGAGGGTAGTGGTCCGAGGTTCATGTTCATCATGGTCTAGTGTTAAATCAGGGTACCGCAAGGTACAATTTTGGACCTATCCTCTTCTTAATTTATATAAATGACCTGCCGGATGACATTACCAGTGAAATAAAGTTATTTGCTGATGACACTAAAGTTTATCGGGTACTCAAAGATACAGATGGCGATGAGCTTCAATTGGATTTGGATAAAATGAGCAACTGGACGAATACTTGGCAATTTCGCTTTAATCCTAATAAGTGCGAGGTTATGAGAATTACGCATCGTCAAGATTTTTCAACTCCTGTGTATTATTTATCTACAAAGAAACTCAAGGTGGTTAATCAATTTAAAGATTTGGGTATCAAAATATCAAATCATTTAACCTGGAGTGATCAAGTCAACTCTGTAGTTAATAAAGCCAATCGTGTGTTAGGAATTATTAAGCGGACGGTAGGAACTTCAAATATGAACGTTTTGATGCTTTTATATAAGACTCTAGTAAGACCTATATTGGAGTATGCTGTGCCTATGTGGTCACCTTATTTGGTGAAAGATGTAAAGGCCTTGGAAAGTGTACAAAGAAGAGCCTCAAGGATGGGGTTAAATCAAAAACGTGGAGAAATGCCCTATGACAGTCGATGTGAAATTCTAAAACTAGATACACTGCAAAAGCGTAGGGAATATTTTTCACTAATAGAGTGTTATAAGACGGTGTTCGGACTTAATGGTATTTCATTTGATGAAGTTTTTGAATTTAGACATATTCTAAAAACTCGATGTAATCATAAATATACATTATACTCAAAACTATCTAGAGTAAATTGCTTTCAACATTCTTTTTTTGTCAGAATTATAAATTTGTGGAATGGTTTATCAGCGCCTGTTGTGGAGGCTGATAGGCTTTCACTTTTCAAAAGTAGATTGAAAGAGAATATGGACATGTACTCTTAGGAACTGATGATTGATGAATATTTTTTAACGTAGATTTAGTGTAGGCAAGGGGAACTACTCGAATAGGGTCAACCTCATGGTTCTCCTGCAAGAACATTGGTATTACAATAAGTTGTATCTCTGTATCTTGAAATAATTATTATTGTATTGTATTGTATTGAAAGTGGTGTAAACCATGTAACCAGTCGAACTGTTCGTAATCACTTGAATGAAGAGGGTTATTGGTATTTACAGACGAGAAAGAATGGTCTTCTTCATGCCAAAGATCTTAAATCTAGAGCCAAGTTTTGCAGGAAGATAAGAAAGCAACAACTAGGGGAGGAATTCTGGAGAACTGGTATATCGTTCTATTTAGATGGGAAGGGATTTCAGTACAAAAGTAACCCTTACGACCAGGCACGTGTACCAGGCGCTAGGGAATGGAGAAAACGAGGAGAGGGTTTAAAATTTAATTGCACAGCCAAAGGGAAGAAAGAAGGTTGCATTAATGTAAATTTCATGGTAGCTATATCCTACGGCAATGGTGTTGTTCTTTGCGAGCAGTATGATGGGACAATTACGGGGGAGAAATTTGCCGCAATTGTTAAGTCGTCATTTCGAAAAGCATTTAAAAAATCTTCAAACCCAAAGGCGAAAAGGTTTCTCATGGATGGATGCCCAAGGCAATATTCCAAGATGGCAATGCGTGCTATTGAGAAAGTGGGTGGAGTAGTGTTCAGAATTCCACCCAGAAGCCCTGACCTCAATCCAATTGAAATTTTTTTCCATACTCTAACTGTTCGTTTAAATAATGATGCTATCGAGAAGCAAATTACAAGAGAAAGCTTTGCGGAATTATCAACTCGGGTACAAGAAACTACGCTGAATTTCAATGCTGAAGAAATTGACAAAATTATTGATAGCGTGGACAGAAGGATCACCGCAGTTATAAAAGGAAACGGTCAAAGAACTAAGTGTTAGTTTAGCTCGAGTTAACATATCATATATTTTTGTTGACCAGTACACTTTTGACATATTTTAACAGAAAAACATTTAATAGTAGTGTAAGAGAGTTACTCTTAAAATCTTATCAGTGTGGCTAGTACACGTTAGATTTTCCGGTAAATAAGGTGTCATAATACATAAACATGCCTTTGCCACAAAATGAGAGTTTTTCCCAACGAAGCTCGTTTATATTATAAGTAATAAACATTCTGACATAAATCGCTACATGTTACATCATGTTACACTACAAGTTACACTACATGTTACACAAAACTATTATATTTTACTATAGCTTTTGACATGTTACAACATGTTACACCTACTTTTTAAAAAAACTATAGTGTTTATTTAAAAAGTAGGTGTAACATGTTGTAACATGTCATGAACTATAATAAAATATAGTAATTTTAGTGTAACATGTGGTGTAACATGATGTAACATGATGTAACATGTATACCTAAAGATATATTATAATACAAAAGTTGAAAATATACGGTATAAATAATCATCGTAATGAATAAGTCAATTATAACAGTATTTTAAACACGAAAATATAAAACAACGACACAACTGTATCTCATTTTCCATTTTAGCTATCTTTCAGAAACCGAGCCGGTTATGTAGTCTACAAAAGTACTTTAGCTTATTTCACCCATGAGTACAAGCTCAGCGAAACATTTTGAGCAGGTTGCCACATTTTTTTGCTCGTTTTCTGGGATTCTGTGGGAAAACGTGAACACTTTCCATCTGGATGCCATCATTTCATCCTCACTTTGATCTTGTGAGTTATAATTGCCCCTATATTTGATGATACTCTTTGAAGTGGCGAATACAGGAGTGTCCTTATCAATGGAAACATCCGTGCTGAAATGATTCTTTGGGGCTGGAAGTTTTACTAGATCTCCTTCCAACAGCAGCAATAAGCTTTTCCATTCTATCAACTCTTTGCTCCATCGAAAATCATTCAACAAAATAATTTCTGCATGGTCGGCTCCAACCCAAGCATATTTGTCGGCTGCTGGGTTTGAAAAGGTCGCGAAAATCAACTCTAATGGCTTCAGCAGGAACGTTTTACCACAGTTTGTTGGGCCAACTATGATAATGTTCCGGTACTTCCCTCTCCTAACAATAACAGCTCTCACAGCGGCAGCAAACAATATCGGATGAACTTTATTGTTTAAGAGCACTTCTTTAGCACACTGTAACCATCTCCCTTCACAAGCTGTTGCACATTCACCGTTGGCCATGCGTGACGCCTTTTCTCGTTGAAGGTCGACGAAGCTTCCTTCATCTTCCAGGTTTGCTGGATAAGGATGTTCAGGCTCTTCGAATTGCGTGACAGCACAAAATCTGCAAGATCTTTCTTCCCTTCTTCGTTTTGCTCATTAGCAATAGCCAAAAGTTCAGTTTCACACTTGATCTGGTTTTTCACTATATATCAGCCACCTATAAATTGGAAAGCTTTTTCTTCCTTTTAGAGGTTGTCGATCCTGAGCAGAATTCTCCTCCGATGTCTTGTCACAGCGCCTTTTGCGGTAGGATTGTTGGCATCGCTTCGTTCTTGGGGAACCAATTTCATCTAGATTTGGGTGTCCTGTGCTGGTAAACCATATCAACGTCTTTCTTGATATACTGATAGGCAGTATAATAGCCATCGGGATCTGAGAAATTGACAACTTTACCGTGTTCCGTTTCAAGAGAACTTTTAGCTTCTAGCCATCTTTTTGGACCACTGAGCTTCAAGGCTACATGGTAGTGATAACCACCATCCGAGTGTCTTTCCAAGCAGCATGCCCAGTGTTGTGGAATGACCTTGCTGCGCTGCGATGTGAATGCGGCGAATACAGCATTAGCAAAAGATTCTCTGGTCGGAAACTTCTGCAAATTTGCTTTGCAGTAAGTGATTAGATATGTCCTTCTTGGTTTAGATTTATCCATCTCGTCTATTAACTGTAATGTTTAGCTAACTCGTAAATACAGATTATAACTTTACCAATGTACCATACAGAAAAGTAAACAAACATCGTATTCGATGAGCCCGCGAGACGCAGTATCGTATGTCACGCCTCCCCATATCTGCCCAACCGCCCCCCCCCTGAAAAAAAGTATTTCTAGTTACACTGGTTTCCTGTATTTTTAAGTTTACAATACAATAGAATTGGACAAATCATTTAATGGTCAAAACATTAAATTTCTCTTTGTTAGGTTTTTCCGTATTTAGGGACAATCTTGGAAAAAATATTCGTAGACTTTTTGAAAAGTCTATTCAAATTTCAAAACATATCGTCCAAATATGCAATTAATCTCAATCAAATCTACTAATTGCCCTAAATTTCGCCCCTCCCCCCCAGAACAATGTTGGTTCAGGTATTGTCGATTTGCAAGGGATGCGGCCTCAATACCAACATTGTACAGGGGGGAGAGGGGCGAAATATATCAAAATTCAACGAATTTTTTTCCAAGATTGTCTGAAAAAAGAGAACGATTAATGATTTTTTCTGATGTTAATTGAGCGTTTATTTCCAAAATATAGCTTAAGAAATATATGGAATCGTGTATCGGGAATATAGTTTAAGGCTTCTGTAAACTTTTTCGGATGACGGGGGGTGGAGGCTTCCAGGTGGGGGGGGGGCGGGGTTGACTGCGTTTTGTTGTCTATATATGGTATGTTAAGGTGATGTGTATTTTATTGTACTAACTAAAGGTAATTTACTGGATTTATAGTCAAATGTACACTTAGTAGCGACATGAGAACCGTATTTTGATTGCAGTCACTTAATAATGTAGTATTTCTCACTTTAGATGGCTAAATATTCTCCCAAAAAAGTATCTTTGGAACATTCCGCTCAAATTAGGGCTGCATACCAACTGTAAAAAATTCGAGGGAAAAGGCTTTTAGAAATGTTTCCCCAGTATTCTAAAGCTGTAATATACAAGCACGCCAAGAAGCCTCTAAATGGTGAGGCTGTTTTTGACAAGAGAAGGCGAAATAGAGGTAGGGCAACAAAGTTATCTCTTCCGAATATGAGAAGTATAGTGCGCGCGGTCAAAAGTCTCCGAGAGAAAGAAGGTTCCTTTACGTCTAAGCGTATTAACGACGTCGAAACGACTGGGCTAAAGCAAGAAATGAAGGTAATACTACAGATGTAGTATTTCTTGACTTTGCTAAAGCGTTCGATAACGTCCCTCATGAACGTCTCCTATATAAACTGGAACAGTATGGTATTGCGGGGACGCTATTAACATGGTTTAGAAATTTCCTGGTAGGTCGTCAACAGAGGGTAGTGGTCCGAGGTTCATGTTCATCATGGTCTAGTGTTAAATCAGGGGTTCCGCAAGGTACAATTTTGGACCTATCCTCTTCTTAATTTATATAAATGACCTGCCGGATGACATTACCAGTGAAATAAAGTTATTTGCTGATGACACTAAAGTTTATCGGGTACTCAAAGATACAGATGGCGATGAGCTTCAATTGGATTTGGATAAAATGAGCAACTGGACGAATACTTGGCAATTTCGCTTTAATCCTAATAAGTGCGAGGTTATGAGAATTACGCATCGTCAAGATTTTTCAACTCCTGTGTATTATTTATCTACAAAGAAACTCAAGGTGGTTAATCAATTTAAAGATTTGGGTATCAAAATATCAAATCATTTAACCTGGAGTGATCAAGTCAACTCTGTAGTTAATAAAGCCAATCGTGTGTTAGGAATTATTAAGCGGACGGTAGGAACTTCAAATATGAACGTTTTGATGCTTTTATATAAGACTCTAGTAAGACCTATATTGGAGTATGCTGTGCCTATGTGGTCACCTTATTTGGTGAAAGATGTAAAGGCCTTGGAAAGTGTACAAAGAAGAGCCTCAAGGATGGGGTTAAATCAAAAACGTGGAGAAATGCCCTATGACAGTCGATGTGAAATTCTAAAACTAGATACACTGCAAAAGCGTAGGGAATATTTTTCACTAATAGAGTGTTATAAGACGGTGTTCGGACTTAATGGTATTTCATTTGATGAAGTTTTTGAATTTAGACATATTCTAAAAACTCGATGTAATCATAAATATACATTATACTCAAAACTATCTAGAGTAAATTGCTTTCAACATTCTTTTTTTGTCAGAATTATAAATTTGTGGAATGGTTTATCAGCGCCTGTTGTGGAGGCTGATAGGCTTTCACTTTTCAAAAGTAGATTGAAAGAGAATATGGACATGTACTCTTAGGAACTGATGATTGATGAATATTTTTTAACGTAGATTTAGTGTAGGCAAGGGGAACTACTCGAATAGGGTCAACCTCATGGTTCTCCTGCAAGAACATTGGTATTACAATAAGTTGTATCTCTGTATCTTGAAATAATTATTATTGTATTGTATTGTATTGAAAGTGGTGTAAACCATGTAACCAGTCGAACTGTTCGTAATCACTTGAATGAAGAGGGTTATTGGTATTTACAGACGAGAAAGAATGGTCTTCTTCATGCCAAAGATCTTAAATCTAGAGCCAAGTTTTGCAGGAAGATAAGAAAGCAACAACTAGGGGAGGAATTCTGGAGAACTGGTATATCGTTCTATTTAGATGGGAAGGGATTTCAGTACAAAAGTAACCCTTACGACCAGGCACGTGTACCAGGCGCTAGGGAATGGAGAAAACGAGGAGAGGGTTTAAAATTTAATTGCACAGCCAAAGGGAAGAAAGAAGGTTGCATTAATGTAAATTTCATGGTAGCTATATCCTACGGCAATGGTGTTGTTCTTTGCGAGCAGTATGATGGGACAATTACGGGGGAGAAATTTGCCGCAATTGTTAAGTCGTCATTTCGAAAAGCATTTAAAAAATCTTCAAACCCAAAGGCGAAAAGGTTTCTCATGGATGGATGCCCAAGGCAATATTCCAAGATGGCAATGCGTGCTATTGAGAAAGTGGGTGGAGTAGTGTTCAGAATTCCACCCAGAAGCCCTGACCTCAATCCAATTGAAATTTTTTTCCATACTCTAACTGTTCGTTTAAATAATGATGCTATCGAGAAGCAAATTACAAGAGAAAGCTTTGCGGAATTATCAACTCGGGTACAAGAAACTACGCTGAATTTCAATGCTGAAGAAATTGACAAAATTATTGATAGCGTGGACAGAAGGATCACCGCAGTTATAAAAGGAAACGGTCAAAGAACTAAGTGTTAGTTTAGCTCGAGTTAACATATCATATATTTTTTGTTGACCAGTACACTTTTGACATATTTTAACAGAAAAAACATTTAATAGTAGTGTAAGAGAGTTACTCTTAAAATCTTATCAGTGTGGCTAGTACACGTTAGATTTTTCCGGTAAATAAGGTGTCATAATACATAAACATGCCTTTGCCACAAAATGAGAGTTTTTCCCAACGAAGCTCGTTTATATTATAAGTAATAAACATTCTGACATAAATCGCTACATGTTACATCATGTTACACTACAAGTTACACTACATGTTACACCAAAACTATTATATTTTACTATAGCTTTTGACATGTTACAACATGTTACACCTACTTTTTAAAAAAACTATAGTGTTTATTTAAAAAGTAGGTGTAACATGTTGTAACATGTCATGAACTATAATAAAATATAGTAATTTTAGTGTAACATGTGGTGTAACATGATGTAACATGATGTAACATGTATACCTAAAGATATATTATAATACAAAAGTTGAAAATATACGGTATAAATAATCATCGTAATGAATAAGTCAATTATAACAGTATTTTAAACACGAAAATATAAAACAACGACACAACTGTATCTCATTTTCCATTTTAGCTATCTTTCAGAAACCGAGCCGGTTATGTAGTCTACAAAAGTACTTTAGCTTATTTCACCCATGAGTACAAGCTCAGCGAAACATTTTGAGCAGGTTGCCACATTTTTTTGCTCGTTTTCTGGGATTCTGTGGGAAAACGTGAACACTTTCCATCTGGATGCCATCATTTCATCCTCACTTTGATCTTGTGAGTTATAATTGCCCCTATATTTGATGATACTCTTTGAAGTGGCGAATACAGGAGTGTCCTTATCAATGGAAACATCCGTGCTGAAATGATTCTTTGGGGCTGGAAGTTTTACTAGATCTCCTTCCAACAGCAGCAATAAGCTTTTCCATTCTATCAACTCTTTGCTCCATCGAAAATCATTCAACAAAATAATTTCTGCATGGTCGGCTCCAACCCAAGCATATTTGTCGGCTGCTGGGTTTGAAAAGGTCGCGAAAATCAACTCTAATGGCTTCAGCAGGAACGTTTTACCACAGTTTGTTGGGCCAACTATGATAATGTTCCGGTACTTCCCTCTCCCTAACAATAACAGCTCTCTCACAGCGGCAGCAAACAATATCGGATGAACTTTATTGTTTAAGAGCACTTCTTTAGCACACTGTAACCATCTCCCTTCACAAGCTGTTGCACATTCACCGTTGGCCATGCGTGACGCCTTTTCTCGTTGAAGGGTCGACGAAGCTTCCTTCATCTTCCAGGTTTGCTGGATAAGGATGTTCAGGCTCTTCGAATTGCGTGACAGCACAAAATCTGCAAGATCTTTCTTCCCTTCTTCGTTTTGCTCATTAGCAATAGCCAAAAGTTCAGTTTCACACTTGATCTGGTTTTTCACTATATATCAGCCACCTATAAATTGGAAAGCTTTTTCTTCCTTTTAGAGGTTGTCGATCCTTGAGCAGAATTCTCCTCCGATGTCTTGTCACAGCGCCTTTTGCGGTAGGATTGTTGGCATCGCTTCGTTCTTGGGGAACCAATTTCATCTAGATTTGGGTGTCCTGTGCTGTGGTAAACCATATCAACGTCTTTCTTGATATACTGATAGGCAGTATAATAGCCATCGGGATCTGAGAAATTGACAACTTTACCGTGTTCCGTTTCAAGAGAACTTTTAGCTTCTAGCCATCTTTTTGGACCACTGAGCTTCAAGGCTACATGGTAGTGATAACCACCATCCGAGTGTCTTTCCAAGCAGCATGCCCAGTGTTGTGGAATGACCTTGCTGCGCTGCGATGTGAATGCGGCGAATACAGCATTAGCAAAAGATTCTCTGGTCGGAAACTTCTGCAAATTTGCTTTGCAGTAAGTGATTAGATATGTCCTTCTTGGTTTAGATTTATCCATCTCGTCTATTAACTGTAATGTTTAGCTAACTCGTAAATACAGATTATAACTTTACCAATGTACCATACAGAAAAGTAAACAAACATCGTATTCGATGAGCCCGCGAGACGCAGTATCGTATGTCACGCCTCCCCCCATATCTGCCCAACCGCCCCCCCCCTGAAAAAAAGTATTTCTAGTTACACTGGTTTCCTGTATTTTTAAGTTTACAATACAATAGAATTGGACAAATCATTTAATGGTCAAAACATTAAATTTCTCTTTGTTAGGTTTTTCCGTATTTAGGGACAATCTTGGAAAAAATATTCGTAGACTTTTTGAAAAGTCTATTCAAATTTGAAAACATATCGTCAAAATATGCAATTAATCTCAATCAAATCTACTAATTGCCCTAAATTTCGCCCCTCCCCCCCAGAACAATGTTGGTTCAGGTAGTGTCGATTTGCAAGGGATTCGGCCTCAATACCAACATTGTACAGGGGGGAGAGGGGGGAAATATATCAAAATTCAAAAAGTCTACGAATTTTTTTCCAAGATTGTAGTTTTGCATAGTACATTTTGTACTTCATTAAACCGGTGATTAACACAGCCAAACAGTCATCTCCCCAGACATGCCTGAGCGAACACAAACCAGATAACCTTAAGCAAACGGGGTTTTACTTTTGTAAGATACTGTATGATATCCTAAGATACTGTATGATATCCCAAGATATTGTATTGTATCTTAAGATACTGTATGATATCCTAAAATGATATCTTAAGATACTGTATGATCCCTTTCTCTAACCTTAACCCCAACCCTAACTCTGATACTTAAACCATTTTCATTGACCTCACAAAGTATAATTATACTGAAATCGAGAAATTCGTATATATCTTTTGATAATTTGGTGGCTCTGAAAAGAGCCGGTTTGGTTGCGCTATGCCTTTACAGACTTAGCCATAGACAACCACAATCACCACATTGAAAATAAACAGACAAGACAGTATCTCCGAACCCATGTTGGACACTTTCAATACACGAAATGTGTACTCTTGAGTGACAACAAGAGGTGGTTTTGCTGTCTTGACTGTTTATTTTTTTCACGCAGAGCACGCAGTGGTGATCGAGCTGTAATGACTGCTGCAAAGAAAAGAGCACAGCGCGTAAGGAGCTCTCCAGTTCTCGAGAAGGCCTCTATTCTCCATCTAGACAGACACCCGCTGTGGCAAAGATGTCCACAGCAAGGCGTCGTTACTACCATCGTCGTTCCACAACGGATCTCTTCGAAGCAGAAATGACATTCCTCGTCATTTTCTACCTTGCCAATGATACCAAAAGTATCGACCAATCTTCGCTCTTCTAATTCTTGCTCTGGCGATGGTAACTGACCAAGCTCTTCCATGGTCGAAATCTCGCTTGGACTTTTTTAGGGAAACCACTTCTCGCTTTTATGTGTTCAACCTCAATTGTGTCCTTTTCGGAACGATAATTAGACCATTTAACGCTCTATTATGTTTCTTTGTGAACTTGTCGGAACGATAATTATCATCATTTGCTGATTATCCTCAAACGCCGCCCTGATAGATCCATTATTTTCACCGACACAATGACGTCACGCGCGTCGTAGGCTTAGAGAGTGTGTGTTTTCAAATACTTCCTCTACAATTGCTGAAATGTGAATTCCAAAAAAACTCTGTAGAAATCTTTACCTTGACAATGAGTCAACGTTTCTGTGTGGTCTATGGTTTGATTTTTCCCATTCTGTTAAACACGCTATAACCTTACTATACACTATGTGTCTTCATCTTTGCTATAATTTACCCACCCGCAAAATCGAATAGTCAATGATGATGTAGAATAAGATTTGTCATTAGTAGGAATCAAAACTACGCATTTGCCAAGAGAGGGGTTCGAACCCTCGCGTGCTGAATACACATTGGAACTTAAGTCCGATGAATGTATCAGCGATAACAGGGACTCCCGGGTCGATAAAAGTCCCGCCGGGACATAATTCAAAATGTCCCTGCGGGACTTTTTGTGTTACGGGAGTCCCGAGGAAAAATTGTCCTGCAAAAAAGTTCGGGAGCTAGCGTTATGAGAAGAATGTAAAAACAGAGAATTATATTTTGGAAAACAGATTTATTTCGATTTAGAACTTACAAGTAAAGGTAATATACTTCTAAGAGTATACAGTTTATAGGTAGTTTATTTAAGCGTGTACAAGACTTATTAAGAGTCATTGTCACTCTTTTCGTGTGCATCAGGATAATGTTGGTCTTTGAACATTATTTTCAAAAGAAATTTTCTTTTATCAATAGCAGCCTCTAATGCTTCTTCAGGGTCAAAGTTATCATCGTTCACAAATGCATCCCTCGTTTCCATAATCTTTTTGTGTATTGCATCTCTCCTAAGTTCTCTTATCCATAGTAGACGTTCCAGATAAATACTTTGCAAGTCTTCACGAAGCTTTGGTATGATAAGTAAGTACGCCTTACTATTAGCTTCTTCTTCAGCAAGACCATCTGCAGTGAAGTTCTGCGTTAGCTTTTCGAATTCTTTTAAATTTCGTCTTGATGTTTCCTCTTTTAAAGGTGCCCATGGATCGCTTTCATATTCACCATCTACTTCGCTGTCAGTATTATCTATATCCAAATCACTCTCTGGCGTAGCATCAGCTTCCACTTCATTGTCTGTATTATCTGTATTATTAAAATCGCTTTCTGACGTATCATCATCAGACTCTACGTACTTTCTTTTTCTGCCCATCTCTTCACTATGATCTGAGTCGGATTCTGCTGATGAGTTGTGATCTCGCAGAGTATAGTACTCCTTTCGCGTCTTTTTATGTTTAACCAACGATTAAACGATAGCTACAACTCCTACCTTCATCGAAGCTAACCAGTGAATGTTTTATTTTATGAACAACATAACATTTTATAATTATGCTTATACATAATTCATAATGGCTCCGATTTGATCCGATTAGGCAAGTAAACGTAGTGGAACAGGTGTAAATATGGGTTTTAAGGTTTTAGATAACAAAATGGTAACATATGTTCCAGAGAACGCTTTTAGTTATTTTTATCCAAAACACAAAGTTTTGGAGGACGGTGTTTCCACTATTCCTTTAGATATTTAAGTGTGTGTAAAAATAGAAATTTTCAAAACCACATGTGTGTATTATCGTTGGGTGGGGAGCACCACAGAAATCTTGCGTATCGGGACTCCCGGGACACAAAAAGTCCCGCAGGGACATTTTGAATTATGTCCCGGCGGGACTTTTATCGTCCCGGGAGTCCCTGTTATCGCTGATACATTCAAAACGTCTCGCAGGGACACAAAAAGTCCCGCAGGGACATTTTGAATTATGTCCCGGCGGGACTTTTATCGACCCGGGAGTCCCTGTTATCGCTGATACATTCATCGGACTTAAGTTCCAATGTGTATTCAACACGCGAGGGTTCGAACCCCTCTCTTGGCAAATGCGTAGTTTTGATTCCTACTAATGACAAATCTTATTCTACATCATCATTGACTATTCGATTTTGCGGGTGGGTAAATTATAGCAAAGACGCAGACACATAGTGTATAGTAAGGTTATAGCGTGTTTAACACAATGGGAAAAAATCAAACCATAGACCACACAGAAACGTTGACTCATTGTCAAGGTAAAGATTTCTACAGGTTTTTTTTGGAATTCACATTTTAGGAATTGTAGAGGAAGTATTTGAAAACGCACACTCTCTAAGCCTACAACGCGCGTGACGTCATTGTGTCGGTGAAAATAATGGATCTATCAGGGCGGCGTTTGATTATAATCAGCAAATGATGATAATTATCGTTCCGACAAGTTAACAAAGAAACATAATAGAGCGTTAAATGGTCTAATTATCGTTCCGAAAAGGACACAATTGAGGTTGAATACATAAAAGCGAGAAGTGGTTTCCCTAAAAAAGTCCCAGCGAGATTTCGACCATGGAAGAGCTTGGTCAGTTACCATCGCCAAAGCAAGAATTAGAAGAGCGAAGATTGGTCGATTCTTTTGGTATCATTGGCAAGGCAGAAAATGACGAGGAATGTCATTTCTGCTTCAAAGAGATCCGTTGCGGAACGACGATGGTAGTAACGACGCCTTGCTGTGGACATCTTTGCCACAGCGGGTGTCTGTCTAGATGGAGAATAGAGGCCTTCTCGAGAACTGGAGAGCTCCTTACGCGCCGTGCTCTTTGCAGGCAGCCATTTAAAGCTCGATCACCACTGCATGCTCTGCGTGAAAAAAATAAACAGTCAAGACAGCAAAACCACCTCTTGTTGTCAGTCAAGAGTACACATTTCGTGTATTGAAAGTGTCCAACATGGGTTCGGAGATACTGTCTTGTCTGTTTATTTTCAATGTGGTGATTGTGGTTGTCTATGGCTAAGTCTGTAAAGGCATAGCGCAACCAAACCGGCTCTTTTCAGAGCCACCAAATTATCAAAAGATATATACGAATTTCTCGATTTCAGTATAATTATACTTTGTGAGGTCAATGAAAATGGTTTAAGTATCAGAGTTAGGGTTGGGGTTAAGGTTAGAGAAAGGGATCATACAGTATCTTAAGATATCATTTTAGGATATCATACAGTATCTTAAGATATAATACAATATCTTGGGATATCATACAGTATCTTAGGATATCATACAGTATCTTACAAAAGTAAAACCCGTTTGCTTAAGGTTATCTGGTTTGTGTTCGCTCAGGCATGTCTGGGGAGATGACTGTTTGGCTGTGTTAATCATCGGTTTAATGATTTAAAGTACAAAATGTACTATGCAAAACTAGATTTAATTGCTTTCACCTAACAAGACATGGCAACGCAAAGAATTATGTTAGCTTTCTCTTTTAAATTTCTCGTATCTATGTCTCGCGGATTTTATATAGTGTAATGTTAAATGTATTATTGGTAATAAAATGAAAGCTTTGACTTGAAGTTATGTTTATATATTCGCTTCGCAAACATGTATTTGTAAGACACTTTTCTCATTTCGCCTTAACTCGTCATAAATTATATCTATGTTCTCCATTTCACCGTTTCACCACAAAGGTTAAAAGGCAAGTGAGATATACATGTTATTTTCTTCTCAATAATATGTAAATTCGTGGATCGCTTTATAATGACTTAGCGACGCATATAGCAACGAAAAAGCACACAACACAGTGTTTTTTAAAACATATTTATTGTCACATATATAAATACAGCTAAAAGATGTCTATTTCATCAAGTTCACTTGTTAAAGCATTAACAGATTTAAGAAATGTATACTCCGCGTATGCCTCTTTAGTGTTAGATTTAGTACTATTAAATCTCTCTCCTGTTTCTTCAATCTTGTACCGGTATTGTAGTGGATTACTGAAAAGTTCGATCCCAGTATTGATCACACGTGGTTCTTGCTTCTTCCATTCGAAGAAACCACAAGCGTCTTCTTTGGGGCAGCAGTAAAATAGACGGTTTTGGTTTGGTCCATCTTTCTTGACTTTTCGTTCACAGCATACCATTCCATGTTGGCATATAGGTATTGGCTCTTCGAATACATCTCCTCATTGCCAAAATCTGCTTATGGAGTGACTTTCATTTCGTCAAGAAACTTTCCCATGATATCGTAATCTTCAGAGATATATCCATGCTTGACACACGCGTACCAAACCTTTTCAATAAACTCTTCATTAGTATATACATATATATCTTCGTCGTCGTCATAAACGGGAACCCCTTTCTCAAACTCTTCATCTGTCAATTCATTTAAGATTTTATTCTCAAAACTAGAAGCACACATATTGACAAGAAGCACAAGTTGATTCTTGGCCATGAACAGTATGTCGATAGTCATTGTATAATCTTCTCACGAGTAAAATCCAAAGTACTAAAACCAGTAAGGTGCTGTTGTAATCGTTTTCGAAACGGACTGTGTTTGGAACACGACGCTTGGGAACTTTATACGGACGCTATAGCTATTGTGATAAAAAGCGTCAGGATTAACTCTTTTTGTGACGAAAATGCTGAGCTCAGCTTAATGACTGTTTTGCCCAAACTTGCCTTGCATATAATTATGACGTCAATACATAATTAATTATGTTTATGTTAATGAATTTTTAATGATGTGCTCCGCCCCCTGTTAATGACGCTGCTCCCTCCTGTTAATGACGCTGCTCCCCCCTGTTAATGACGCTGCTCCCCCCCGTACGTTAATGTCCCATATGCTAATGATGTTTGAATTTTTGATGACGTGCTCCCCCCTTGCTCCTCCCTGCTCCTCCCTAAAAATAAGGGTTGATCGGTACCTACACTACTACTCCTGGGCCGATGAACCATCATGTTTTATGCAAGAAACGGGATTTTCAGAGGCCGACGTAGGGTCAAAATTTTGGGTCAATTCCCACTGATGACAGAAGTTGGTGGATGACTGAAGAGAAAGAGAAGGAAGTAAGAGTATGTAACAGGCCCAGAAGATGGCAAACTCAGCCCCGGTAATCCGAGATTGAGATTTAGATTCCCTTTGAGGATGCCATCCGCATGGGAGGGGCGAAAATGAAATTTGATAGATGGGAGAGAAAAGAATAGTAAAAAAGTATGATAAAGGACAGGTAGGAAATATAGAATGTGAAACAGGACGATAAAGCTAACAGTCGGGCTAACAATCGGCGCTTCATATAATGTTTATTCTGATAAATTAAATCAATGTTGAAAACAAACGTAGATTCAACCCAAATTAAGGAAATTAACATAAGCCGTATACAATAGAGCAAGCAAGTCAACATTACAAGGAAGGAAATATCATCTTAATGAGAGATTTATTCATAAATACAATTATTTGTTCAATAGTACAAAGTATATTATCCGTGCTTTGGGGGATTGGGTTGGGAACGATCTGGACGGGACGGTGGGGGGTTAAATGGACGTTTCCAGCATTGTGGGGCCTTGTGACCAGGCGTGCCACATCTATAACAAATGATCCGTGACTGATTTATAGGAAATCTGCCTCGTCGTGGCTGGAAGTTGGTGCGTGGGTATGGGGATGCACGTTGAAAAGATTTATCTATCTTAGACGCTGTATCAAAAATACGTGAAAATTCCTTGTCTGCCAGGAGAGCTAAAAAAAACCCGCTTTAAATTGTTCCGTAGAAACAGTAACTTTGTCACGTAAAGTAGATGCAGTTATTTCATATGTAGGAGCTTTTGCATGCCGAGATGTTTTAGCAACAGAAACAAGACCCTCCGCCAGTCGTAGATCTTCGTATTTATCAAAATCTTCTACTCGGCGGGTACCAAAGTTAGTAATGCGATGGATGAAAGCATCTACAGTGGTTCCTTGTGCTTCCTGTAAGACTTTCAAGCGTTATTGTAAAGCCCGTTGAAGTTAGGAACAAAGTATGTAAATTCTATGGCAATTAAATGTAGTAAAACAATAGACCATTAAGCCAAAGTCATATTAGTCGTTTCTACAATCATATGGTAGGTCAATCACGAAAACAAATAAATAATAGGCAAATCATGTGGTAATAAAATCTTTTGTTATAATAATAAATGCTTTCCTGTTTGCGAAAATGAAGTATGATTTATTGTAAATGACGGCGGTTCGAAATACACATGCACTGCCTTAGAGCATGGTCTTAGTGTGAATAAAATGATTGAAAACAATGGAATAACATTCAGAAATATACTAATCCGTAATGCTTAGGTAGACCACGTTTGAACCAGGTCTAATAAATAATATTCCATATAACCTTCACAATGTACAAGCCCGCAAATTTAAAAAATAGCACGTTAAACCGTGGCTGATTGAATAAATGTTGTGTATAACATTGAAAAATGTATTAAGCCCACAAAGCTATAAAATAGCACGTGTGAAGCAGGGCCGGCTGAATAAACTTCTGTATAATTACACAAATGAACAAGCCCGCAAAGCTATGAAATAGCACGTTAAAGCAGGGCTGATTGAATCACTTTGTGTATAATTACACACGTGTACGAGCCCGCAAAGCTATAAAATAGCACGTTTAAAGCAGTGCTGAGCAACTAGAGTTCTGTAGAGCATTCACAAATATAGTAAGCCCGCAAAGCTATGAAATAGCACGTTTAAGGCAGGGCTGATCAAAATAGCTTCGGTATAGAATTCACAAATGTATTAAGCCCGCAAAGCTAAAAAATAGCACGTTTTAAAGAAGGGCTGATCAAATAAATTTCTGTATATAATTCACAAATGTATTAAGCCCGCAAAGCTATAAAATAGCACGTTTAAAGCAGGGCTGATCAGATAAATTTCTATAACATGCATTCACAAATGTATCAAGCCCGCAAGGCTATAACATAGCACGTTTAAAGCAGGGCTGGTTGGATAAATTTCTGGATATAATTCATAAATGTATTAAGGTCGCGACTATAAAATAGCACGTTTAAGGCAGGGCTTATCAAATAAATTTCTACATGACATTCACAAATGTATTAAGCTCGCAAAGCTATACAATAGCACGTTGAAAGCGGGGGTGATCATTGATAGACGTTATTTATAGTATTGAACGATTTTCGATTAAGAAACCGAACTCGAGACAATGGATGAATACAATTGAAACCCCGGATAAGAATAAGAACAGTACGAACCGCTAAAGAAATCTCTTCGCTGGTTGAGCTTGTAGTCGAAGCCACGGGAGGCGCACTTTGTTGTGGCTGTTGTACTGGCGGATCTTGTGTTTGGTTTGGTTGAACGGCATTCGTATTCTGTGGACGATCGTTGACGGCCAACACAGCTTGGGCGGCTTGTATGTTTCCTGTTGGAATTTGGATATCTGCTTCTGCCATGCTCTTGCTACAACGTTACTTCAACAGACTGAGCTTACTAGTTGTTTGAATCTCCTTTTATAGGCGTGCGTAAGACCGCTGAGAATAGAGTTATAACTATTAACTGTTAGAGCTGACAGCTTTTTATTGAACCAATGTCATAATTATAGGTATTTTATGTCATATACTATATAAACAACTAAAACAATTTAACGCGCATGCTCATTAGTTCAATAATACCCATGTGAATGATCAATATATACATTCTTGCATGTCTATTTGAAAATTAACCTTTTTCAAAAGGGAGCTTCCACAATGCATATTGTAGGTTTAGAAAACTAACAATTTAATTTGTGCAATATTGCTTCTCAGTATATACGAGAACGTTAAGCCAGCCGAACGTGGGACGATTATTGGGCACGTCGCGCATGCGCGATCGTACCAATCTTTTTAGGCAATGATTATTTGTGCGTGTATACTGGATTAACTTAATGTAATAACATTGTAGCAGAAAAATTGCAGTTTTACCTCAAAATTTCAAATAATAATCTAGTTAACAATAACATTGGTCGCTTAAGCTCATGGTTCACTTATATTTGCCTGTATGCTGGTTATTACAGCTTGTACGTATACATTTCAATTTATTTACCACGTTATTGTCTTTATAACATTGTTTGTCACCAAGGTAAACATGGTGTAAATCAGTTGTTTCTTTTCATTAATCCGATTTGGTGTTACAACTATTAATTGTTACAGTTCACATCTTTTAATAATTTATTACTCTCATAAGAATTGATAAGTTTTGTTGTGTTCCGTGTTTACAATCGCCAGGTTAATATTTTGTGGAATTGTACGTAAGAATATAGTAAAACAATATTAGTTGAAGCTTACTTTACCTAGAGGATCATTATATGCATACCTAATTACAATTTAGGCCAATGAAAATGCTTTGTTTTTAACCAATGAACGTGCTTATTAATTAGCCAATGGAAATGCAGAATGAAATTCTATGCTCTTCGTTGACGTCCGACTCTGTAGCATAAATATCAGGGCATTAGTCATAAGAAGTCATTCAGACAACAATTCCACAGTGAGAAGAACAGAAAAAGACGAAGACGAAGATGAAGAGATCAAGCCCTTACAGTAACCAGAAACAGAACTCGCCACGTGGGGTGAACTTCTTCAAGCAATTCGCCCGACAGTTCCTGCGACCATACGGCCAAGTGGAGAAAAGCCCGCAAGTTCACACAGTTTTAAAACGTGTCAAGCCTTTCACGTGCGAGTGGCTGCTTCGGCCGAAAATTGCCCTGTCAGAACTGGCCGAAACAATACTGAAAAACAAGGACGTCCTCACCAACGATTCCACTAATCTCTTAAAACCGGAATTCGTGCGAGACCTGAAAGTTGAACTCAGCGCCGTAGACCCACATCTTAGAAGCCTGTCCCACAATAGCGACCACGAACCAACCGAGGCAGACGTTGTGGAAACACTAAAGTTTCTGTACCAAGAGAATGAGGAATTCGACTCGACTGTTGATGATATGTTCGAGACGGGCGGCGCGTTATTTCTGATGGCTACTCAAATGATTGTGGCAAGAACTCTCGTGCGTTGTCCGGAGGAGTACGCTGAACTCGTCGAGGCAGATGATGGAAGCGATCAGGATTTTCAAGCCAAGAAAGACATTACGACAATGCGTGATTTCATCGTTTCCAGCGTGCTCGGAAAGAGAGAAAAAAGCATAAAGTCGCCCAGAAAAAACCTTATCTCGCAGTTCGACTTGCCCTCTCCGAGAAAAGATCGCCCATCTACCAGTTCATTCAACCACGAGCGCACGTCTGCTGCCTTTGACATGAAACGACCAGCACCTACGTTATCAAAAACCGTCTCCAGTGACTCCCAATCGGAAGAAGAACATATTCCACGGGAAAAAACGATCAGGGCCAAAGCCCCGAAAAAATCGTCAAAGACGACGAAAAATCCTTTGAAACTTCTCGCTGAGGATGAAGAATCGTGTTCAACGCGAAAGAAAACAGACAAGAAATCAAGCAAAGGGAAGAAACCAAAACAATAAACTTTGACCAATCTAGGCTAATTATATTATAGTAAATAGATAGTTTGTAAACATATTTTTATCTTATTCAACTATGTAAAGCAAAATATATTTTATTATTAAACATTTTCATACTTTATACAATTGTGTATCTGTGGTGTTTTAACGTAATTCCCTGGGTACGTTTACTCAATCACAGAGGTCCTAAATTTTATAATTACGTCACATTAGTTCGATCAAAGAATACAGGCTTATCATAAAACCTTTAGAAATTCATTTAAATTAATTTATATTACATAACACAAGGGAATCGATTCTATATACAAAAGTGTTTTCTTTTATGCTACCTTTGCTCTTACTATATGCGAGGGTTACTAAATAGAAGGTTCTTCAGCTTTATGTGCGTCGTAGTTTATTTTGTATTAATCATTCCACAGGCTTTATTAAATCGAACGTGTGGTTGGAAAATAAATTCGACTTTCTTATGTTACATGTTACAATATTTTTATTAAACATTGCAGCCATTTCATGAAAATCCTCAAGATAATTATTACTAACCGTCGAAACACTTTATTTGACAGAATATATATTGATAATAAATATCAACAACTTAAAATCATAACCAAAACAAATACTGCTGCTAATCACCTCATTTACAAATGTATATAATTAATATTCATAATTTGAATTCCTAAGCTGTGATGTAATCTGCAGTATGTAGCTTAATAATTTCACTGGTTTGCCGTCCGTGGTTCGAATCCGGTTGTGCACGGATGTCTTTATTTCCCGCTTCTTCTGAACTTGGGCAGAATATTGCTTTTTAATTTTTTATATATTATTTAAACGTGTTTTAACAAGCTATAGATCCTCCAAATAAATTACTTGCCATGTGTTTACAATAAAATTGCTCGCTACCAGTCCCCCCAAACCAAATATCGCGCTAGACATTTTATGTTTCTAAACCATATAAACAACGAACGCTTTTCGAATTTTATTATCCTTTTAATTATCTACGCATCTGCACTTTGTAGCAAGGCCACTATGTCCTTTTGATATAAAATATTATAAAGATGACAATTTAAAGCGCTTGCTCTTGTATACAAAACATCTTCGTATATATAGAGAACCAATTTTGGGCATATTTACCAGTTATTTTTTCTTGAAACTAAAGTATACATTATATACCAGTTATTTTTTCTGAAATTGAAGTATACATTTAATTGACACACAATGTATGTTTTAAACTCTTGTAAACCACTCTTCATGTAGACATTTAAGAAGGCCGAGCTTTAAAGACATTTCGCGCAAATTGACATACACATAACCATTCAGCGGTGGTTTTTGCTATTTTCACTATTTCAAATGTCCACACTCTTGCACTCGGTACTCACGCCCATTGTTTCCGTTTGATATAAAATATGATAAAAAAACCAATTTAAAGCGCCTGCTCAGTACTTCTGTATCGATCATGCGCATGATCAGTACATAGATGAACATTTTTTTTTTGCCTCTATTGCCTTTCTCGATTTGCATAGATGTCAATGCACGAGGTCGATAGCACTCAATGAGTGGATGAACGTTTATGTTGCTTTTAAAAAACTGTGCATAAAGGGATGAAGGCCTATGTTCATGGGAGCAATTTTTTAAACAATTGTGAAACCTTAAGATTTTAGTCTTTTATACTTGAGAATAAAGGTTATGTTAGCAGCACTATTTACACACCACATATAAATATTACATACCATCAACTCATTTAGACCCCTAGTCACAACAGTTTGGGAATGAAATGCCAAACTGTGCTTATATCTTTATACCAATCAAATATCAAAAGTAAATTTAATATAAGATGATGTTGACGATTGAAATGACAAACAATGACCATGAACTATTGTCGATTTGACCCAAATAGTGTTGAAAATAAATATGGCTTTATTTTAACACTTTTGTGAGTGAACTTTTTCGAAATGTGATGTTGACTATTGAAATGAGAAACAATGACCATAAACTATTGTCGATTTGACCCAAATGGTGTTGAGAATAAATATGGTATTATTTTAACACTTTTATGAGTGAACTTTGTCGAAATAGAAGCTCGAATAATGCAGGATATTCGTACAATATTTAAAAAGGCACACCACAATCACATATAAATATTACATACCATCAATTCTTTTCGTCCCCCTAGTCACAGCAGTTTGGGAAAGAAATGCCAAACTGTGCTTATATCTTTATACCAATTAAAAATCTCAAAAGTATAAGGTGATGTTGACTATCGAAATGACAATTCGATTTGACAATTTTGACACAAATAGTGTTGAGAATAAATATCCCATTATTTTAACACTTTTATGAGTGAACTTTGTCGAAATAGAAGCTCGAATAATGCAGGATATTCGTACAATATTAAAGACACACCACATGTAAATATTACATACCATCAACTATTTTCGTCCCCCTAGTCACAGCAGTTTGGGAAATAAATGCCAAACTGTGCTTATATCTTAATACCAATTAAAAATCTTAAAAGTATAAGGTGATAGCTATTGACTATCGAAATGACAATTCGATTTGACGATTTTGACACAAATAGTGTTGAGAATAAATATTGCATTATTTTAACACTTTTATGAGTTAACTTTGTCGAAATAGAAGGTCGAATAATGCAGGATATTCGTAAAATATTTAAGAAGGCTTACCTTGTTTCCTGATTCAAATGATATTGATATATAGCAGGTCAAGTAAAGTAAATACTTTGTGTAAATTGGCGAATAATTTTCACAGCGTAAAATGCGATCAACCACTTCCAATACTCCCTCGACTCTTGCCATGTTCAAAACAATATACAAAATTAAAATGATCGTTGGTTTGATGCATAATTTTCACCGTCAAATTAAAAATTTTACTCATGTTTACAATTTTCGCCCTTCACTAGTCCGCCATCTTGAAATAATCAACACCAATCCAGTTATGCATTGAGATCAAAGAGTGAAAATATAATTACGTCATTTTAAGCCAGCGGTCACTGATTGGTCAAACGATGTGTAAGCTAATCGGTGATTGGCTGATATAAGCTCGTCGCTGAATGGCTACAAGCTAACAGCTAACTTAACATTAACAAGTCGATAGCATTATATCTGCTATAGACTTTAAAAACTCATTAATAATTCATGAAGAAAATTCAAAAGAAAGAATGTTTAATCAATGTTTGTAAATTGGATAAAGTTTGTCCTGATTTACATAAACTTCAGCTTTGATTTTCTCGGCTTATACAATGTTTCTTTTTAAAATTACTTCGCCAATGAACTCACAAGATGGGTCGTTTTTTAAGTTCGATAAAACATTCGCATCCGATCTTTATCTGATATACAAACGCTCGCCTTCGGCTCGAGTTTCTATATCAGATAAAGATCGAGTGCTCATGTTTTATCTATAACTTCTAAAATTCATTAATTATTCATAAGCAAAATACAAAGGAAACTCATGACCCGTAGCGGATCTATATATTTGATATAGACTTGCTCAAATTTTCTCCTTCAATTTTTACAGCGTAGATAACATCAATCTTCAAAATTCCAACGCCAGTGAGCGTATACAAAACGAGTCATTTTAGAAGTCATATACAAACCTTGCAGTTCGGCCTTTATCAGATCTAAAACACTCGGCTGCGCCTCGATGTTTTAAATCAGATAAAGACCTCTCGCGAGGTTTGTATATATTACATATAAGACTATTTGCTATTTTCTGAAAGTAGGCCAAACATGCATTTGATTATAGATGCCATAGAATAATTTTGATTGTAACATTCTAATATATTACAATGGCTCTATTTCTAATCATTGAACACTTCCCAAATATTAGGCAAATTTTGTATCACAACACCACATGGTGGCAGAAGTTGGGGAGCCATGGAGTCGTCAACCTCCATACTCCATAGTCTATAAGGCTAACTCCAAATTGAAAATGTGCACTTCAAAACTTAGGTGAATTATTAAGAATTCTGGAGTTACAAGCCTGAAACTTCGACATTTTACTATGCTTGTACCTTCTATTAACCTTCTAGAGTACATTGTTTCCCAAAACAATTTATACTGTTCCAGTTCAACGCTATTTGTGTGTTGTTAGCTATACTCATATATTAAGTTATATTTCCATTCGAGCTGGGCGCTCACAACTCTTCATACTTTATACAGTTTCTAAGTGGTTTGAACATGTTTACTCCGTCGAACTAAGACCATTAGGGAATCCATTTAATAGACATTCTCCGTTTATTAAACAAGCAGCTTTAGCAGCATCAAACGAGAGTGTAGAACCCAAGTCAGAAGTTTGTTTGCCTATCGAAACTCGATTAAAGCCATTCGCCTATTCGACTTCTATTTTCATGACTTCGATCCACATGCTTTATCTTTAAATATGTCCGCAACTATTCTGTAGCTTTTAAAGCGCAAGATACTAAATACTTTTTTAATATTTGTAACATAAAATGTTACAGTATTCTGGCGAACGTTTATCAGTATAATTTTGCAGTTGTTTTTATGAACAAATAATTATCCCGTGAGAGTGAGGGTAAGACAGCTTTTGACATTTCTCTTTAGTTTTAATATATGAACAAAATATCCCGTGGGGGTGGGGGTAACATGACCGGTCCATAAGGGTAACAAGACCGGTCCAATGTCTTCGGGTTTTGGCAGGCATCGCCACTAATTTTGTTTTTCCAGCAAATAATTTCTGCCCGCCAATTTTAAGGCGATGCCTGCGGAGGAGGCTAGGTTTGATGCATAATTTCCAACGTCAAATTGAATTTTACTCATGTTTACAATTTTCGCCCTTCAGTAGTCCGCCATCTTGAAATAATCAACATCAATCCAGTTATACATCGAGATCAAAGTGTGACAATATAATTACGTCATTTTAAGCTAGCGGTCACTGATTGGTCAAACGATGTGTAAGCTAATCGGTGATTGGCTGATATAAGCCCGTCGCTGAATGGCTACAAGCTAACAGCTAACTTAACATTAACAAGTCGATAGCATTATATCTGCTACGCAGATACAAAGGTTCCTCATGGGGGCTCCTTATGAGTCCCGGATGTAAGTCCTGAAATGGTCAGGGCGCCTAGCTAAAGAGTGGATCCTATATTGTATGTTTTCTACTGTTGTTTTTTGTTCTTTTTGCTTCGAAGTACTTATACTGCATGTCATAATACCAGAAAGGGCAGGAAACGCCAGGTATCTTATTCTTAGCTGAGAAAAGATTTTCACACAGAATGAATTTTTCTCTCAATAATCATAGTTGCGATTTGTAAACTGTATTTATAAATAGTATAGTTATATATATTATTTCAATTACCAACAAAGCGTGAGAAAATTAAAAGCATTACAAACAAATGCGTCATAATGTGCCCTCGTTTACTATTCTGTCTATATTAGTCTATAATAGTCGGTGCAACGACTAGAATTGTGTTGTTCGACTTCAAGAAAGCCTTTGACCTGATTGATCATTATCTACTGCTTAGCAAGTTGGCAACCTATGACATACCCCAACACGATGGTCAGTTTGTCTCGAAATACTCCCACTCAGGATTATATATTCTAGCGTGTCACGTGACAATATGAAGCATGGCGGAGAAGGAAAATTTAACGCATCGTTAAACTGCATATATTTGCATGCAATTTCGGTTTTTCATAATAATTCCCGTTTTAGCATAAATTACGTGATCTGTGTTAACAAATATTCCAAGGAAGGGTACCCTGCGTGTGTATTTGTACAATTGTACACGATTTTCGGCGAGGTGTTTTTAACTAATTTTCTTTAAAACCCGAGGTTATACGGCAATTGAGAAGCCCCCGAGACACTTGTTCTGATATTTTTGTGTAGCTTACTTGATTTTGAACAAAATGAATTATGATGTCCCAGGTTATTCTAAAAACGTTGCCCGTAAAATGCAAAAAATGCCTCAAATTGGGCTTTGGGGACCCCTATTTGGTAAATATTTGCGTTATATTGCATTAAAACATAGGCATCCATAATTCATATGAAAGTTCGACATCATGGCTTCACAAAGCGAAGGATACACTGATGAGAAAATGTAAGTAGAAGCGCTATAACCCCATGTTTTGAAAGGCCGTATGACGCCATCTTGAATTATCTGTTGTTGTCTTCGAGCAAGTCAGTTCAAGTTCCTTCCTAATGTGGTAAAATCTATACTTTAGAAATGAAAAATTTTGCGGTAAGAGTCGCCGATGTTCAAAGCAAGACAGACATGATGGAAGATGTAATAAAGAGAGAATATATCGTTCGTTTTGGTCCGGCACAGTTGCCCATGTCAAGCATTCGCTTAAGAGAGATCATGATGACGAGACAGAGAGGATAAAGGACGAATTTCAGACGAAACTTGCTAGAGTAGGTGATGAACGGGAAAATGAATTGTCACGAAAGGAAGCTGATATTGATCGTCGAAAGGAAGAGTCTGGTGAGTACAATAAAATCTATCACAGTGTGTATAAATATCCAACACAATGTACATATAGTCAATGACTATGATTGACTATGTAGTAGGTTCATATTGACTAGGTTCCTATAACTGATATGGTATTTTTAAATTATATGAGTGCATGTCAACATGCTATAGTACATAGATCATGTAAATTAAAAAACTGCATAATCATGTCATACAAAATCTGTGTAAATTTCAAACTACTTACCAACTTTATTAAACTGCACAGCTAACAGTATCGAAATATATTTATACATTCTTCAATTTATATTTGCAGTTATGATTTATCTTTAAAAACTATTTTCCTTTAAAGCCGCAATGCTCATGGTAAAATATATTACTGAGTCTATTAACACCAGATGATTTTACTTAACAAAGAGAGTCCTGAGCTATACATTGTATAACTGCACCATCTGCCATTGGTTCTGGCTAACCCATTATTTAAGTTGCAAAGCCGGATGTGCCTGAGGATGCGCCTCAGCACTCTAATATATTAATTACACTATATGTATTTGTATTTAGAAACAGCCTTATTAGTTGCAAAGGAGCAAGTAGATGTTGAAGAAAAGAGGCTGGAGCAACTTAAAAAGGAGTTCAACAACATGAAAATATTGCTAGAACAGACCCAAAAGGCTAGGTCAAGAAGAGCCAACAACGCCACCACGTTTGAAGTCATCTTTGATGCAGGTAGTACCACAAGATTTAGGCGGCGAAAAGAAACCAATGATCTCCTCACCTATATCCATGGCAGTGAGGAAGGGGCATGTTTTGGCGCATGGGATTTCATTGCCTCAACTGCTTCACAAGCAACTGTTGAAAAGTTAATAAGTAGTTATAAACGAGGTAAATACATACAAGGGGTCTTTGGGAAAGCTGTTACTGATTATGTCAAGTCAGAGCAGGCATTAAAGCAAGCCGTTGCTATGAAATTCCAGAATTTTCTTTCTAGGCGTAAATTTAAGTTAATTTGCAAGACACAAAGCTCAGTGTTTAATGCTGATAAGGAAGTTTGGGTTCCGAGGAATATCAAGTGTTGTGATGCTGAGATATCTTTGCCTAAAATAGTTAGTGACTTCAAGGTGGATAGATTTGTTAAAAGTCTTGACATTGGTGCTATTTCTCCTATCCCCAATTACTCTGGGTTATCCCGTACTGTCACTGGCTTGGTATATATGCTCCTCAATTTGTATATAGAGATACCGAGACTTTATGAGAAACTGATATGGTTCAATGAAAATATTGACCACTTTGTCATTCAGTTTTCGGATGATGGTGCCCCAGAAACAAGTGAGTTAGGTATGTCAATAGGCTCCCTCACTTGTTGGAATTTTGGAGGAATGGTTAGGAGTAGGGATTGCCACTACTTGCTTCACTGTCTCAGTGTATCAGAGAAGGATCCAGTGATGGAAGATCTTTGGCAACAGCACACTGATGAAATGCAAATGCTAGAGGGGAACATTTTAACAGTGTGCGGGCATCAGTGCACTGTGGAATTCCAGCCCAGTGCTGATCAGTCCTGGCAAAGCTGGGCTAATAATGAGCTCAACCAGGCAGCCACTTATCCATCCCCGTATGCTAATGTTTGCAAGGGTGATTTAAATAGAATAGGGGCTACAATTGGGAATTCCCAAACTGATACCTGGCAACCCCCCAATTCACAGAATAGGCAGGAAGCAATACTAAAGTTGGATCGCTTTCGAAAAAAGCTCCCGAAAAATCTTACACCTGCCCAAGTACACAGTAAGGAGCTTGAATTTATGGCAGGTAATGGTCTAAGACAAATGGGCCCTCCCCGCATTGGGATATTTGCTAATCGTCAACGACCGGAGCCTTTACACAACGAAATTAATAGCTGGCAGCATTTGCTCAATCTTGCTTACAAGGAAGCCCTGGAAAGGGGGGTAATGGATAAATTTTTGGAGGTATTAAGGAGTCCCATTACCTCTGATGAGTCTGTACCTGGTTGTGGTATATCTTTTGTTGCTAAATCTGTAAAGGAGCATTATGATGACTCCAACCACAGGGCCAACAATCTAGCAACACGGCTAATTGGTAGACAAGCCATTGCTTTGGCCAGGTATGGGTACAGATTGGTTGATTGTTTGGAGATGGCTAATGAGTCCCCAGTTTCCAAACTGAGAAGGCAAGCTTTGGCAAAAGCAATTCAGTATTTAAGGAATGCTGGGACTCTATTCAATAAGGTGAATACAAATTCAGTTGAGATAGCCCAACTTAAGGAGAATTTGACAAACTATTTTAATCTTCTGTCTCTTTTTTTCCCCTTGTCAGTAAATATTACTGTGTGGACCATGGCATATGCTTTACCATATCATGCTGCTTTGTTATATAACAATTACAGAATTGGATATGGGATTATTTCTCTGCAAGCAAAGGAGTCCAAACATGCTGGAGTGAAAATTGACTTGGGCTTAACCAACAGGTCCAAGTCCACTGGTTCTGTGGGTAAATGGTGGCAAGTCATGCGTGCCAATTATGTGAGAGCATTTTACTTGCCAAAACATAATCCAGTGCCTTCGGCATACATTTCCCATCATGAATCTAGACACCCTGCACATTTAAAACAACCCTCCATTTGTGAATGTGGGCGGGTAAAGGAAGATAATGATGCGACAGAGTGTAGTTTTTGTGAAAGTTGTGAGGATGTTGTACAATGTGGACAATTGGGTAGACTAAGCAATCAAGTGTTGATCACCTTGAAACCATTCTATTGTCAAACTTGCAAAGCATGGTTTCCAGACCCTATTTCTCGTGCGGCACATGAGAAACTTGTTCATGGACCTAAGCTCAGTACTTCAGCTCATCTTGACCCAAGACAAATGTCTGTTTCGCAATTACGGAATGCATTAAAGGAGCGATTGAGCACAACAGGACAAAAGGCAATTCTCGCTATAAGACTTTCTGGTGCTTTAGTTGGAGTTTAGCTGTGTTATAATTGGTTTAATGGTGTTATAATTGGTGTTGTTAATGTTAGTTTGACTAGTTAACAATATGGTTTTCTACGGGTTCTCCTGTGAGTATGTGTTATTGATGGCTCTCATTAATGGGCTTTTCAGGAACATTATAATTCATATGAAAATACTATAATATTATATAGTGTAATTAAAGCAAAAAATTAAGCTAAAATTAAGGTAAGTAATAAATTATAATTACTGTATCTAAAGTGTTTTTATGCAATTTACATCTTAGTTCTGTCTCATGTTTTGAACAGACAATCTACTATTCTACTATATGTATAATATTACTACTGTATATACAATTTTTAAAAGTGTGTTATTTTGTAATATAAAAATACTGCGGTATTAAACATTGCAACCAACTGTGTATAGTTGTCAATTTATTGTGTCAAAATTTGTCAAGAACTATAACAGTATAACTGCATTTATTATATTCATTTTGAAATCAATGGATTTCTTGCAAAATGATTGGTCAAAAATAGTGCCAAAACTGAACACAAAGCTGTCAAAAGCACAAGGTATTAAAATATGGAATGATCAATTGTAGTGTCAATGTTTGAACGCACAAAATCACAAGAAACGTTTATCAATTTACATGTAAAGTCTACGATATCTTTACACTTACTTTTTCGGTCTGTATTTCTAGAAATTCTCTCACATAATCACATTTTGCTTGTTCATACTGAGTCAATTTGTCAAATTACAATTCATGTTGTTGCTATGCTACGGAATTTCAGGTAGTTCGCGGGTGTGTAAATTGTAAACAAAGACTAATAAAATACTGCTTCCGGTTTAAAAAAATATTTAGATTTCAAAATGAAGATAATAAAGTGGAAATTGAAATTCGTGTCGTGCAATTTTGGTCTGAAATCAAACTTGTGATTACAAATCGCACTCCTGCTTCGCGGTTGAATGAACTTAGCCTGCTATTAATGCCAAATCATACGAGTGATTACAAAATCAACCGACCGCGTAGCATAGACCATTATGTATTCAAGGTCTATGTTCGGTCTTGAATGTATATATTCCCGCTTGAAAATTTCTGATCTTGTCTAAAAGTACACACGAGTGACCATGAGTGACCGGGTAGGGGTAGGGGATTACCCGGTTACTCGTGTGTACTTTTAGACAATATCAAAATTTCCACCTACACATACCTTAAACTTTAAGTTACCTTGAGCGAGATGTCAAAAATTGCATTTAATTTATACTAACTAGTAGCTGTTTATATGAGGCAGGCAGACTCGCTAATTTTTCCCAGAAACATAATACACTTAATATATGGAGAGCTACTAACTTAAATCTCTCTTAGCATTAATTGTGTTAATTCGTCTGTAACATGGGTTGGTTTTTTTAGATAAACAAAACCTAGCTGAGCGGCGCTGGGCACTATTACACATATTTATGCAATAAATAGCCCGGCCAGCCTCATTCAAAAATAGTAACCTGTTAAACCAGACAACCCAAACTCATATAAACAGCGACTATAAACAGTATACTAAACTGCACAATGTTCAATATATCAAGTGTTGCTTGAGCCAGCCACTATGAACCAGCAAAATCTGTATAGATAGATTTACTTAAATTTTGTGCAAAATACATTTACAGAATTTGTTGGTTCATAAGTGCCTGCAAGCATGCATCTACAACAAAATCTTCAGCAGTATAACGCTGAACATAAAATGTAACAGTTAGAAGTTCCTTGACAGTGTTGTAATCTAAGGAAAGTGGAGTCGAGCTGGTAACGACTACAACACTTTTGCCATTGTAGACAGACACCAGGCCTTTCATAATAGTGTCCTTTGTGGGTACTTTCTTGAAGTGCCGGTAGCCAAGATAGCTCTCCCCACCAAACCTTGCGGGACAAAAAAGCTTCGACGCGCTGTCCATTTCCGTCAAAGTCACATAATGCTTCGAGCCAAGTTTATTGGACTGCATATCGCCACCATATCCTCGTACAAGCGTCAAAATATGGCGATATGCAGCCCATGGTATGAACATAGTAATGGGATTCATTAATCCCGTGGCTTTTGACCTGGAAAGTTTATTTTTCATTCCCATACCAATCTGCTTCAGGTATGAGTCAATAAGTGGCCCAGCCATCTCAAGTTTGTTTCCCACAACTTCTTCAAGCAAACCATCCATGTTTCCCATGCCATAGTTTGGTTTACGTTTCGCTGCCCTCACATTCCGAATCCATTCTGCTTCGACAGAAAATTTCATTTCGACGACAGACGAATTCCAAAAATTAGTCCCTCGATCCGTGTCACTCCCAGACGATTTAAAATCCAAAGTCGAAGCAGTCATTATTTCAAAATTATAGTATTTATATCTTTATATCTCAATTTATACTCGATCAAGCGTGAATCTTTTTAGATTTGGATAAGAGCATATGATTACAGATAAGATGAAGTTACATTATTTTTAGAAATCCCACTGACAATGTGAGCCCGCGTTAATGGTAGTATTTCGAGGCAAACTGACCATCGTGCAACATATCATTATGTGGATCAAAGACTTCTTGCCCTGTAGAAAGCAAAGAGTTAAACTCAGTCAGGACTGTTATTCAGAGTGGGAATCAGTACCGGCAGGAGTTCCCCAGGGAACAAAACTAGGTCCTTGGCTATTCGTAATCATGATAAATGACTGGGAAATTGCTGCTTCTGAAATGTGGAAATATGTGGACGATAAGAGTATGGCTGAAACTGTCGAGAAAGGAAGTGCAAGCTCAATTCAAGATTCCGTTGATGACTTGACCGAACAAGCATTAGCCAATAAATTCCAACTGAATCAAAGTAAATGCAAAGAGTTGCGGGTAGGTTTTAGTAAATCGAGTACATATTTTGAGCCAATCAAAATTAATGATATTCCCTTGGAGGTAGTAAACTGCGCGAAGATACTGGGTTTAATTATCTCACACGATCTCAAGTGGAACGAACATGTGTCTGAAATTATTAAGAAAGCAAGGAAGAGACTGTATTTCCTGTCACAGCTGAAAAGATCACATTTGGATACAAGAGAACTTGTCCAGTTTTACACCACCTGTATCAGACCTATTACCGAGTACGCGTGTCCGGTGTTTCACGACAGTCTGACAAAGTATTTATCACATGACTTAGAGATGATACAAAAAAGAGCCATGAGAATCATCTTCCCTTGGGTATCATACAACGACGCCTTATCCACTGCAGGTCTTCAAACTCTGAATGACAGAAGACAAGAACTGACAGAAAAACTGTTCAAAGATATTGTTACTAACAATGATCATAAATTACACAGCCTACTTCCTCCATATAATTATAATGATATTAACTTGAGGAACAATCGCAAGTTTAATGTCTCTTTTAACACACAGCGTTACAAGAACACTTTTATGAACTTTAACGATATAGTATTGTTAGAATATTTTATAATTTTATAATAAATCATATAGTGTATCATATTAATCTATTGATTATTAGTAGACATTAGTTATCGTTTGTAAAGTATTTTAGTACATGCTAGAGCTAGAATTGTAATATTTAACTTAATTCAGCTTTTGGGCTGCAATGTTTTATACAATAAACCATCTATCTATCTATCTATTAAACGCTAGACAATTTTACTTCAAGAGTGTGTTGTACATTTACAATAAATGATTGACAATCTGTTTTTATTGTTACATGCGGAAAAAGGCTTGGTGGTTTTTGCTTTACATTTTAACTGTGGCAAAAAAGTTCTTCCTTATATAGGGGCACAAATTATTCAAGAGGTTGCTAACATTGTACCCAGGGCCTTGTGGAGATAAAATGGGCATTATTTCTTTACTATTGCAACTGAATCATGAAAAATCCGGTACCACAGGTGGTCAATGGTGTAGGTTGCAAGTAATACGCACTAGCCCTATATGCATTTTAAAAATACAGAGCACACATAAAATTCCAAATGGTAACTTGTTAATTCTGAGTATTTCTTACTTATTGAGAAATTGTGCAACACCCTTTGGTCAAATCCTGACAATAGACTTTCCAAAACATTTATTTTGTGTCCAGGGCTGTTGAGTAGGAGGAAGGGGAGTTGATGAGAAATTAGGCTACGGCTGCAAATTTGAGAGGGGGAGGTGGAACAAAACTTGAGCCCTTGTCAAATTAGGGTACCTGAGGACCTCTTTTCTAGGATGAGTTCTTCACAAAGATAGCACTGCTGCTTCTGTTTTAAAATTGATGACATCATAGAGAGTAGTGCAGCAAGCTAAATCATTTTTTATCAAGGGATTTTTATGTTTGGATATGACAAAAGGATCACTCCTTCATACTATCCATAAACATAATTCTAGGGAATGATTACCCCAGAAAAAGTAAGAACTCCCCCAAAAAGTTATGATTAACATTTGTGGCATTTCTGTTAGAATTTACACTGGTGGTGAAGGCGTACCCTAGCTTTTGGAGTATCTGTATCTTATACAAGATGAACCAACTTGGCCAATTGGCTCTCTTTTAACGGGCTAAGTGTATGAGAAGGCGTGTCTTGTAAGAGGTGAAGTACATGGAAAATGTATAATTTTTACATTTTGGTACCAGTTAGGCAGTCAACTTCAACCTATTTACAACATGAATTGATGTTAAATCACTTAAGTTGAACTGATGTTAAATCACTTAAGTTTTATTTGTATGGATTTCCATATCTTAAGCCAGAAATAGCACACTTTGCATTCTACGAAGTTGAAAGGGGATCATTTGCAGTCTTTACATGCATTGAAATCAATCAAAATTTAAAAAGTGTACCATATGATGCAATCTGCAAAAATATAGGAGGGCCTCAGCCTTCCTCTAACTGAAACGAGGGGCCTATAGTGACCGACAATCAGGTGCAAAAATTATTCAGACACTCTGGTCATTTCCCCCTCCCCCTTTATACAATGTTGTAAGCATGCCACAAAGGCAAATGGTCAGTCAAAAGACGCTGTATATGGGAGGTGGGAGGTAACAACTTGAATAGTGGCAGGAAATTCGGAAAGTCTCATTACTTTTGCACTTGATTCAGTAGTTAGGTATATACCGATGTTACATGTATACCATATGATTACATATCATTGATATTACAAACATTACATTCATATGGTTTGTCCCCAGTAGGTGTTCTTTTATGTCTTGCCAAAATATTTGTTGATGAATATCTAAATATCTTTATACAAACATCACATTCATAAGGTCTGTCTTGTTACAAACATTATATTCTCATGAAGAGGGTTGCCTCTAGTTTGGCATGTTTTGCTAGAATCATAATTATATATTTTATTACAGACATGACATTCATAAGGTTTCTGAGGGTGGCTTAGTGCTTATACCATCGAATTTTAGAATCTCATTGCTTTAAGCGCTCATTTACCATCTCAAATCACCAGATTTTCACACCTGTTGGGGCATTGTGCTCATGCGCAGAGTCATACCATACGCAGTTAATTACAATTATGCTATCATACTTGATATGTATCATATGTGCAGTAAAATAGAACATAAAATGGTAAAATTTAAAATTTTTGCAAATCGGAATGTGAATAGTATTGTACAAGACTTTTCATTACTATATAACAGTCCAAAGGCAATAAATGTTTATGACCAAGGGGTCAGATTGAGTCCTCTTAAAACATTTAAAATTATGCTACTATTGTGTGTAGCATTCTCACAAAAGATTCTCATCCAAACAGTGCCCAAAATCTATTCATCTGAAGAGTCAGCCATGACAATATGGGGACACTTTGGCGACTCGTTCGTAATCTGTCCACGACTTTGCTGACATTGTACCTCGAGGTCGCTCGTCCTCTTACATCACAAAATATAGGTACCCGATGCCTTGCAATGCGAAGTTTCTTGTCCCATTTGGTATACAACTGTGCTATCTCTTCCATGGTTTTTGGACACGAAATAGGGTTGGGCAAACTCCAGTCAACAATAGCTCTTTGCATCAATACGTCGTTACTTTGTCCTCCATCCTTCTTATGTGCACCAACCACACCGTAAAATCCCTCCACGACAGCCTCGCACCCCCCAGCAGCCAATGCAACGTCTAGTGCAATACACATTTCCTGTCCAAGGGACTCGTAAATGGATTGATTTTTGTAAAATTCGGCGATAATATGCTCCTCGCATAATCGTGCTTTTACTAATGCCTCAGAGCTGAAACGTAGTTCCAACCATCTATGTAACGAATTCCCGTTAAGTATGGGACACACAGCAATCAAGCTACTAGTACTCTGTTTGAACTCAAGAATCTCTTTCCCATCCTTGTCCAGGAACATAGCATCTGTACAGTTCCCCAGCCCTAGCCAAAGCATCTTCTGCATAGTTACCTTGAACCTCTTTAGGATTGTGGAGTTGTGGTGTGGCAAGAGATTCACAGCCTGTGTTCGAAGCATGAGTGAACTGACTGGTTGTAGGACATCAAGAGCTCCACAGATATCAATGGCATAACCTTGACCACGAACCTGCAGAGGAAAGAACTTCTTAAGATTTGGAGTTACATTGTTTTAAAGAGATGATTGATGAAGTTACTGTAGCAGGCAATCTAATTTTAGTAGTGCCTTCCTAAAATAGATTTTGTAATTAAGAGTTTGATTATGCTGCATAACGCGATTTTTGGTAACAGCATTTTCATTTCATCTTTATCATGTTTGAAATGCTTTCTTTATAGTAATATAGTGGATTTTTTCTTTATAGAGCAAACCTGATATTTTGTCTCATCATCATCTTCGTTTTCTCTGCATCTTCTAAATGCTTCCATCAAAGCTTTGTAGCTTCTGTAAATCTTGTCCCATTGTTCATAGGAAGAGCTGAAAAAACGTGTTGTGGCAAACGTTACAGTCTCCAGTGCCTTCAATTTGAGGGAAGCTGCCAAGCCTTTATATTCCAAATGGCCACGACCACTTCCAAACATAGTGTGAAGCTTGTTGGATCTCTTAATTAGCCGTTTAAGGAACGCTGATGATGTATCATTTTCTCGCAGTTTTACCATTACAAGGTCCATCCAATGGGACACATCCCATGGTGTCAGAAAGAATGGGTCTGGTCGGTTGTCATTTCCCAGTTCCTCATTGAGAGTTTCTTGGAAAGTATTGGCTTGATATTGGCCGTCAGCATGAACGGCTAAAATTAAACATAATATATTCAATACTTATTTACAGTTAAAAACGATAAAACTAGCTCCAAGTCCGGTTCCGACCATAAGCACGAAACTCAGTAACCAAATTAGAAAATAATATTTTCATGTCTAATTTCAATTAACATACAGTACCTCTGACATAATGCATGTCATTCTGGCGAAAGTCTAGTTTATTCCGTAGGACTGTTACCACCTGTTTTGCAAGATCGTGTCCACTTCCCCCTTCAATTTCGTTTGTTTCTGAAGAAACTGAATAAACAAGGGGAGCATCCAATGGCAATGCACACGTTTCCCATCAACAGGCAAGAGTAATAAAATCGCGTGGTTTGTGTCTCTTTGCGGAGTAGACTTATCAACAGCAACAGATATACGAGGACGTAGACCAGTGGATAGCAACGGCTATTGTAAAAACCTCTTCGTTTGTAGAATGACATATTCATATGCAGTTTTTATTATGTCTGGAAACTGACTACTGTTGGTGAAAAAATAATGTAATAATTAATATCAGTCTACATAAAGTACATATAACTGAATTATCTGCAGTGTTTACACAATCTTTCATTGTAGTAGCATTAACATCAGTAATACAAACCGGAAAGGACATCTCATAGATAATTAACACTTTAAGGCAACTAAAATAAATAAATGTAATTTACCGTCCATGTCCAATATTTCCAACATCTGCACCACAAGATGACAAAAACCCGACCATTTTCTCATTTGCCATTCCAGCAGCTTTCACCTTGCAAACTTGTATTCCAGCACTGACCAAATTGGTGTTCACATCCATATTCCTTGCCTGTATCTTTCTTTCTTTCATAGCATGTTGCTTAGCCTTGAAATGCTCCTGGCCACCACTTCGAATCGAGCTACATCCAATGTGCTCTATCAGTGCTTTTTTAAAGCTGTACCATTGCTGGTTCCCACAAGCCATCAAATGTTCAGTTTTCTGCCTTTCATACGTGAAACCATGCCCCCAAGAAGAGTTTGTATCAAGACTGATTGAAGTGATATATAATTTATCAAACTAATAAACAACACTTCTTAAACCCAAACCTAAAGATGACCGGATGTTTCAAAAATAAACACTCTGAATAAACCAATGTATCGTGTAATCAAATTATGCAGCAGTAGTTGCTCACATCCTATGATATAAAATACTTACATTTTCGTCTTTGGTTGAGATATGAAAAAGTTCCTGCAGGTCATGCATGTAATATTGCAGCCATCATCTAGGATTTTAATAACAATGTCTGGATGTTTAATTCCCAAAAGATTTGATGCAGTTGTCAGGACTGTTACATCACAGTTCACAGCAAGTTTAACATCTTCCGGCTGATCTTTCTCTGTGACAGTTAATGAGTCCAGCATCACTAATATCCGATTGTATTTTCTCTACTGGGGATAGTTGAGGTTTCTCTGCAGTAATAACAAAGCCGGCCAAGGATTTTTGGACAGTTCCTGAGAAAGAACAAGTCTTCTGATTTGTGTTTCCTGTCTGGTTTCATCACTGGCGGTAGTGCAACAATCTTTGGCAGCTGAAGTCGAAACTTTATTTAAATAGAGAGAGAAAGATTAAACATTATCATTACCATCATGTCCTTGCAGCTTATACTGATCCAGTTGACTGGGTAGTATTGTCTGTATTGATACCTTTCTTTTCTCTAATCAACTTCCTTGCCTTTTCATGATTTTCTGGTACAATCATTGACAAGTAAAGGTCTGGCTGTTCATCCTTTTGTACTTGCATCCAATGTCGTTTCTTGTAAAAATCTCTACCACGTGCAACATTGACTCCACATTTTAGGTATATGTGTTCATCAGCCTTCTCTTTTTGTTTAACAAGTTTTGTCACTTTCTTGGCAGGCATAAGTTTATCACTGCTATCATCTATATTTGATAACCGTTTTTATCCAGCACAAGGATTTGATATTGCAGATTAGATTGGTGGTGTTGAGCTCTTCTTTAGCGCAGAGTCAGTATATGCTTTTGACTTCAATAAATGTTGTTTATGTGCTGAACAGTGAACAATAAAACACATGATTTTACAATGTAGTTTTTGACCAAAAAGTGGCGGGATGACCACCCTCTTCCCAGCCCCTTGCGGTACCCTCCGTAGGTTATATATATATATATATATAGTCAAATCTGCAGACATGCATGTTTCGCCGTTCAACGGCTCGTCAGCGCAGCTTGTAACGCAGTCTAGATGCGAGTGACTTCGTATTTATACACCATACTCTTGCCCTCACCAAGCGCATGTGGTACAATACTCAGACACATGCGCATACAGACATGCGTGAAGTATATATATTAACAATTATTCACCGAAGTGGAGGTGAATAGCGTTGGATATCCACCGAGACGCAAAGCGGCGAGGTGAATATTCAGCACTATTCACTGACACTGAGGTGAATAATTGTTTTAGCATATAACAAATAGTGTAGTTATTTTTGTATTTGTTGGCAGTACGGTTTCGTTTATTGAAGATATTTCCTCTTCCGTCACGAAAACAAAGCGAGCGGCCACATTGTTTTATGAAAAGGTGATTAGCCAAGGATATTCCGAGATAGACGAACCAATCAAAACGCGCGGAAATGGATATCCAGGGGGGCGCAGGGGGGCGCAGGGGGGCGCAGGGGCGCAGGGGGCGCAGGGGCGCAGGGGGCGCAGGGGCGCAGGGGGCGCAGGGGCGCAGGGGCGCAGGGGGCGCAGGGGGCGCAGGGGGCGCAGGGGGCGCAGGGGCGCAGGGGCGCAGGGGGGCGCAGGGGCGCAGGGGCGCAGGGGGCGCAGGGGGGCAGGGGCGCAGGGGGCGCAGGGGGCGCAGGGGCCTGGGGGCGCAGGGGCGCAGGGGGCGCAGGGGGCGCAGGGGCGCAGGGGCGCAGGGGGCGCAGGGGCGCAGGGGCGCAGGGGGGCGCAGGGGGCGCAGGGGCGCAGGGGGCCTGGGGGGGCAGGGGCGCAGGGGCGCAGGGGCGCAGGGGGCGCAGGGGGGCGCAGGGGGCGCAGGGGGCGCAGGGGCGCAGGGGCGCAGGGGGCGCAGGGGGCGCAGGGGGCGCAGGGGCGCAGGGGGCGCAGGGGGCGCAGGGGCGCAGGGGGCGCAGGGGGGCGCAGGGGCGCAGGGGGCGCAGGGGGCGCAGGGGGCGCAGGGGCGCAGGGGGCGCAGGGGGGCGCAGGGGGGCGCAGGGGGGCGCAGGGGGGCGCAGGGGGGCGCCAACGCAACTCATCATTACCATAAACATAATTAATTATGTATTGACGTCATAATGATATGCAAGGCGCGTTGGGCAAGACAGTCATTATGTTGAGTTCAGCATATGTTGTGTGCAAAAAAATACAGGTTTGTTGTCGCGAGATTTATAAACTCCTTCAATCTCGTATCTAGTGAAGTATTTCTTTCTGAGTCGACCAATACTAATAAGTTTTAAAGCGTTTATTTAGTAAAGCCTATACAAGTGAGATTTACAAACATTGTCGTTTTGGCGTTAGAGACATAAATATTTTGATGCATTTGTTGCTAATGTAAACTAAAGACACAATAGCTTAACTCATTAAGGGATTAAGTCAAAAGGCTTGTTTGGGCGAAACGAGAAGATCTTAAGGTTTAATCGGCATAGCTAAGGTCTTATAGAGAAATACAAATATATGTTTGCCAAGCGATTGTTAAAGGGATTTAAACCTTACCGAGTTTCAAGCGTTTTAGATGTAGCAGATGAAGCGAGATACAAACATTGTATGCAAACACAATTCTATGCGGTTTGTAAGTCATTTGCAAATCGTTAACAGCGATTTGAATAAATTTAGAATATATCATAGGACGGGAAAATATTGTACAATGTACACACACAGAATTAATTTTTAAAACATATTTATTGATTATAATTTCTTTTACAACGTTAGTAAGGTCTGCTCCTAAGAGCATATCGTTTAGGCGTCTTTTGTGTCTGTAAATAATTCTCATATTCTTGTCTGTCTTCGAGTGATAACCTTACTATATCCTCAACTTTCATAGGAATATATTTTGGTCTCTCGTGAAGCAGTCTTTGTTCGTAACCTTCTCGTTGCTCTGGAGTCATCATTGCTAAATCTTTAGGTCTCCAATCAGCCGAGTCTACCCAATTGTGGAAAAAGTTGTGTTTGAGTTTGGGTCGTTCTCCTTGTGTTGGTGGTGGTGGTGTGAGAAAGCCAGGTTTAGGAGTAGCAGGCACAGGTTGTTTCATCTCGATAGACCTAGGAGTGGTTGGTTGTGTTATCTCCATAGGTTCAGGAGCGGTTGGTGTTCAACGATATCTGGGGTTACAACAATTGGAGGATGATGGACTGGAATATCCGTCTTGTTTTTAAAAGTTAGAAATCGATTTAGTTGGTCAGAATACAGCTTGCTTTTTTCATCCGGGGTAAGCTGTGGTGCTTTAATGATCTCTTGCATTCGCTGCTCGGTGTTATATATTGCATTTACAAGGGGTGGCTGACAATAAGACTGTTTCCGTACATATTCGACTAAGACCTCGCCTGGCAATACATTTGTTTTGAGTCGTTGTTGATCATCCGTTGTAGGTTTTAAATCCAACATTAAATACCCATGAGGACGGCTCGTAGCGTCTTCATAACTTCTCATATACTCTCCCACTTTGCCAGGATGAATTTGTCTTGCAAGCATAGAGATTTGTTGCTTATCTCTTGGTGACTTAAACAACACGATATAATGAGCGTTGAGACTAATATTTCTCATTTCTTTGCCTTGATGAAATATATTTTGGACAATGTAGATGACGGACAAATTTCTGTGATGGCTCCCTTTTGTGAAAAGATCAGCTATACGTTTGTCCTTGCCCGATTGTGCCATAAGATCATCTAGTACGATCAAATTGCGTTGAGACACATCTAGGTAATCTGCCTTGTCAATATCTTCAGGTACTCCTTCATTGAATTCTATTCCAGGCATTGTTCTCATCATATCAAAATAGGATGGCTGCCATTGACCATAACACCAGATGATACGCTGAGGAGGTGGACTTATGGTTTTCTGGGCATTCTCCAATAGACTTTTCACCCATACAGTTTTGCCACTTTCTGTACATCATGCTACGATACAAGTAAAGGGTTGTTGCAGAACAGTAGATCCATCAACTAATATGCGAGCATCCTCTGTTGGTTTTTGACCATGGACCGACCTTCGATGTCGATGTAGATTGAACGACTTAGAGAAATATTTTCCACAGATATGACACAGATGAGACATGTTTACTCTACGAAGGACTGATAGATAATGAATTCCTAGTTAAACTTTTATGACTTATAAACATACCTCCGAGCCGAGCGAGCATAGCTCCATATGCTAGTGTTTGCGGCCCCCTTGCATACTAGTCAAATATTGTTACAACACTCCTGTTAAAATAGTAACTTTGCACTGAATGGCTGCCTCAAAATATAAAAAATGATAACCCATATATGTTTAAATAACAAGCATCTAAGTTTATAATAATATTTGCAGAAATTTGCAGAGTAAACGGCAAAACAAAAAGTGCGATAACATTTTTTCATAGAATACATATTTTGATGAGGTCTTTCATTTCAGGTATTTAAAAGTATAGGTTAGAAAATGTCAGAAAAGTAACTATATACAAGATATGTATTTCCCAACCCACCCACCCTCAATAATTCATTACACATAGCATAACACGTTTATTACACATAGCATATTAACAAAAGATGAACAACATTTACAAGGTTTCATTTCTAACTAAACCAAACTGTATATATACATTTTATAGTTCGTTTTTATTAACATATACAATATTTTAAGGGCGTACACTACAAAATATTAAAGGAAAATCCTATTTTTGAAATTAGCCATATTATGCATCGTTAATGATCCATTTTTCGTTTTCTGCTGTTAATTTTTCTATTTGTTTGGCGGAAAATGGGTAAATAGGGGAATATAGCAGCTTGTTTGAAATTTTGTCCCGTAGTAACCACCATAGCAACGACATCCACCTACCCCCACCCCTAGCTATATAGTGAATTTAAACGATTTTATTTCAAATTACACCCAGTACAAGTAGGTTATATTTAGACGGGAGAGGCGTTATAATGGCGTGAAAGTAAATTGTGTTCACGCTATATATTTTGTATAATTACGGTTCCACTTCAAGGCTTTGACTGATTGAGGACATCCTGTAAAGTCCGACGAAAGTCGATCTGCCATAACCTTTCAAAGAACCGAAGGGTTAAACATTGGTGTCTTTTTAAAGACGGCAACGGCGGAGGTCACAGCTGGGAACCAAACTTTGATGTTGAAATAGTACGTGTTAAACATTTTTCAAAAAATCTAGCATGGCATTTTCATGATATATATGCCTACCTCTCCCGTTTAGGATATGTTTGGCTATGTGACTTCGACCCCGAATTAGTCTTAGTATACTTTGTTAGCATATGAAAATATAGGGGAGCTCCATGTCCAATTTTTCATTTGTGCTTATAATATAAGTAGCTTTTATTCAGTTTTCAATTTTGACCTAATTAGCAGTACGCTAAAAACGATATCCCCTAAAGTAATGAACCAAATGACTTCAAATTTTCAGTGAAGCTTTGTGTATACCTTATCTATGCTGTGAACTAGGATTTTTGAAATTGGCTAAATCTGTGATGTACAATCATTATTTTTCTGACCGAAACGACATAAAAATATATGCGACATCAACTCCTTCAGAAAAAAATAACTAAAACTCAATATTTTTTAAAGATCCTAATTCACAGCATACACGTCATATATTGGTTTCTATTTTTACCATTTTTGAAGATTTGTCATGTTTGGTTGTCTTGTAATCGTTTTTATCGAGACACCATTCTTTGACTGCTGAGGGTAATTATATTGGTAACCATGGCAATCATAATTTTGAAAACTGTGTCATTGGTCATCATTTGATCAGAGGAATAGTTCTGGGCAAAAAAATTATTGAAATAGCCATTTTTAAGAAAATAATAATTTGTTGTGGTGTACCACCTTAAAGAGTTTTTGCAGTATATTGTGTTCTAACACAAACGTTTCATCACTTTATCTAATAAAGTTTGCGATAATCAGGTGAAATGATTTCAGATTAGTTTTGTGCAACCTATTTTGAATGCTTAGCCTTTTTTCCCCCCCTCTTTTCCCGTCTTTCGCGGTTTGTCTCTGCCTCATCCTCCGCAAAGAGATCTTGCAGATTTACTCTCGGTTTTCGTTTCTTCCCTTTTTGTGTGAAGAAACCTTTTTGTGTGAGACCTTCTTCGGTTAAGCAGTTTTTGGGCTCCTCTTTGTCGAGGTCTTTGTTGTGACAGTCTTCGGTGGTTCCAGGGAGAAATCGTTTGAGGACGAGGAATCGCTCTCATCGGAAGATTCTAAAAACTGCATTGTGAGAAACTGTAATGACAGTGCTATTGGGATTGTCAGACAAAGCCCGAAGCAGTTGTTCATCACTTGGATCATTCTCTGAAATAACTTTGTCTTTTTGTATTTGATTTAGGAGGTATTGTGAAGGGCGCCAAAGGCGATTTTGGTGTAAAAATTGACAATAAACCTCATCCTCAGTCCTATGTTGTTCAGTAAGCACCACCTTATTTGTAATATTCTCCAGCTCTTTGCTGGTCATGACAGAGTTTGTTATAAGTGACATTTGGGAAGGAACGATGGTGCACGGATTTCTAAAGGACCATTTTCACTCAAAACAACCTTTAAAGATCGTAAATATTCGCTTCTAGGTGCATGATCTTATACAGCTATTTCAATTAAGGTTGTCCCCGAGCAAAGCGGAAAAGTCGAATACGAGCGCGAAAGGCTTGCTGGGAATCGCCAAAAAATTAATCGACCAAGAATTTGACAAACCTCAGTGGATTCCTAAGAAATTAAGATATTGTTCTTAAGTACAAGACTTTATGCTGCTCATACGATTAGAAGGCATTTTAAATTCCCAAGGGTATAAAATCTTATGGTTAAGAAGAATATGTTAATTTCGAAAGGTTTGTTTTTTATACACCCTGTATACAAATTTGCAATTAAACGTGCTGCAAAACTTATGATTATTCGTGACTCCTGTCGTTATAACGTAGTGGAAAATGCCTCGAACTTGTTCCATCACAAAATTGTATGTCAGCCATAAATGCCACCTTGATTCATTCACAGATGATGCATAAAAACGTCTCAAAGGAATTACCCACAAAGAACAGCCCACAAAATATTTAATACGTTTCTACTTTGAAATATTATTGCTAATTTCTTAGGAAACCACTGAGGTTTGTCAAATTCTTGGCCATTAATATTTTAGCGATTCCCAGCAAGCCTTTCGCCCTCGTATTCGACTTTTCCGCTTTGCTCGGGGACAACCTTCATTGAAATAGCTGTATATGGGGAAAATAGGGTAATTGCAACAGCCCTATAGGCCCCCAGCGACTCAATAGAGCGTCTTGTTTCTATAAGATTTGACCTGTTTAGAAACAGAATTTTAATCCTAACCAAAACTTATTACCTGGGCAATTTCTCCCATCCCACCCACCGTAAAAATGTAGATTCTCGAATAGATATATCAAATAGATATAAATGTTATAGTACAAAATCCTCCATAATTCACAAACATGTGCAAGGCAGTGTGACATTACGCACTTAACCACTAATTGTCTGACCTCAATTTCTCATAGTTGGCATTAAAAGTATGAGTTTGAGATAGAATACGAGGAGAAAAGCTCAGAGGATTCAAATGGGACATTGTGTTACCTAAGAAGATCATCTTATGTCTGCAAACGTTAATATATTTGCGTTTTTTTAAGAAAAAGTATGTTCTGTCAAAAAACGTGTTCTTATAAAGGTCAGACTTTTATAATAGTGTGTTAGTATTACAAAATTTCAACAAGCAATTTTTCGCGTAACTGTATTGTTGACTTTAGATATCCAACAATATTCACGTGTTTTTTGGTGGTTTTTTCCTCATTTTTTCGGTTTTATTCTTTTTATTTTTACCTTAGCGAAACTGTATTTACAACATATTTTTTTGCTTTTATTATTTGTAAAATTGCCAAAAACTAATAAACAAGTTATTATAGTATCTAATCGGATTTGTTCTTTTTACCCTTCCTTGGTCTTCTTCTTTCGGGGTTGTGTTGTTGGTGGTGTTTCTTTACTTTTAACATCTGTAATCTTATCTTCGTTTTTGTTGGAACATGTTTCCTTCCTTTTTTGGCTGTGTTCTTGGTGGTTGTGATGGTGAAGATGACGCTGCTGAAGAACTCTCGTTCTCTGAAGAGCTGTCTTCAAATGCCTTTGCAACTGTTCTTGAAGCTTTTCCGGAGACCGTCGATGTTTCGCCCCCGTCCCCTTGGTCAAAGCAAGCTAATATAATTTTTCATGGCTTCAGGTATGTTCAATTGCTTGAACGTCTCCGCTGTCTTTGATGTTCCCGCTACAATTTTTCCAAATTGTTTTGGATTACGAAGAAGAGACGTAGCAATAATATAGTTTGATGCAATGCCAAACATTGCCCCAGATACCTGGAACAGCTTTTCCATAACTTCTTCACCCACAAGTGATTTTATTACTTTTTTTAGCATCTCCAACTGAAGCAGTTCCTTCAGTTTTTCTAAATAAATGATCTAAATTAGCCATAAGAGGACGAAAATGCTTTTCAACCTTCGCCGTCAAAGATTTGTCAACAATCCCATTTCTCTTCTCTTGTAGCAAAGGGATATTTGTTCTGACCGTATTTGTGAACTCGAAAAGAGCAACTGCGGTGCGTCTTTGGCCTCACGGTAAGGAGTGATGAAACTCCTCATGGCCTGGTACCACAATGACACTCCTTCTCCTTTCTTTTGCGGCATTGTTGGAGAGTATTTTCTCATCTGTACAAAACAGAAAACACAATTAGATATTATATCTTTACTCATGGCGAAATGACAATGACTATTTTTAATGGTGTTTAGTAGTGGTGAAAGATATTGATATTGGAAAGATCGGTCAGAGAGCAAATGCTTATTCTATACCTAAATGAATCTGTCAACTTATAGTAATTAATAGTGTGGGAACTTGAAGACTAATAGCTTTCTGTCTAAATATTAAATTTAGTTACTATCTTAAAGTTGTTGTATAGTAGACAGTATTTAGAAAAATGCACTAGTATGCAAAAAATAAATGATGTTTTTAACAATATGTTCTTTATAATTTCTACTTGTGGCATGTTAACTGTATTTGGTGAAATAATTCACTCTTAGAAAAAGAACAGTCGTTTATTGTTAAATTAACAAAGAGAAACAGGAGTGACGTGGGGTGGCATTATTGGGACCATAAAACGAATGTTATCTACAGTAGTTTCCTACAACGGGAATATGAAGCTCCTCCTGGTGCTATAATAGGAATGTCAAGGCAAACAATACAATCGCTCAGTGTTTGTCCTTGTGCTTTTGGGATTGTCAGAGCATAAGCGGGCATAAAAGGAACTACAGTTTTCAAAAGGCCTTCATCTGTAGGAAATGAAACTGGGTACACTTGTACAACATTATTGTTTGCTAACTTTAAAAACACAGTGCTGCCCTCCATTTGGACAACATATGTGCTATTCTGCCATTAACGATAGAAATATCTTTATTCCTGTTGATGTTCTCATTACCCTCATCCCTTTGTAGATAGGAATTTTCCCCAAGTTACCATCAGATATTACCTAGCCTAAAAAGGAAGATTTTTCTGAAATATTGCTTAAAACGACAGCATTGTGTATCCTGTTGCTGCATTGTGAGAAACTGTAATCACAGTGCTGTTGGGAAAGTCATACAAAGCTTGAAGTAGTTGTTCATCAGTAGTAATACCCCCACTCTGGCTACGGAAGTAATTGGTATGCAAAGGCATGCCAAGGGATGTGCCGCTGGTGGTTCTAATTTTGTGCTGTATTGTTGAGGGTTCGTTACCAACGCGCGCATTGCTCTTAGCTGTGCGATGAACACGAACAACGCAGCTGATTCTTGCAACGACTGAGAGACGTGTCAAGGTCATTATTAGCGAAACACAACCGCATCACTTGATAAACGTCGTCCTCCGTTGGGTTTGTCGTTTTTTTAGAGTCCAAATTTGCCAAGTTCGGCCAAACTGGAGTCATGAGACTGTCGATATTGGTGCGCACCGTGTTATCAATTATGTCACTCGCTTTGAAAATTTCCCAATTGGCACGTAAAGCCTGAGCCGCTTCACTCATGACGATTTTCGGCGTCGTCGTCCATTCCCAGTTTTTTTGCGTTCATTTTTTCTAGGAAATCCTGCTGGTTGTAGTGAAGTTGCGCATCGTAAGGTCGAAGAAAATAATGAAATGCGTCTTATGTTGTACCGAATCTGTTTACTTATTATGAAATTTCTTTTGGCTCGTAACCATAAATAGAAGTTATATACTGCAGTACTGCCGATTTGACATTTAGGTAGACAGGTAACGGTAATGTGGGTCTGTTTCACCATACTATTCTTTACGCTGCAAAGGTTACTGGATGGAAGTGGGACGTTTGAAGAGGTGTTAAAATTTTTATACTTTCCAAGGTTTTAACACGAGATAATGCTACATATGCTGCCCCGGCACCAAGTGTAGTAACATCAAACCATACTACGACATTGTCAAGTGTTTGTCCCTGGCTTTTACAAGTGGTCATGGCATATCCGGGCACAAAAGGGTAGCATGTCTTTATGTAGGTAATTTCGCTTCCGTCTTCCTGTAATTCGCTCGCGGCATTTGAAACAGGGTGCACAGAGACCTTTTTACCGTTAGGTAATTGCAAAATAATTCTCAAGCTTTGCATCATTAATATAATTGCAGGTTGACCATTTACCATGCCATTTTTTTGTCTCTATTTTGTGTGATGACAACACGCATCCCCTTGTAAATATTCGTGGGGGGGGTCTTCATTGTCCATTTGGATTGTGCCAACACAAAGGTTATGGACAAAAAGGTTTTGTAAAATAAGGTTAATTCGTGAGACTGCACTTCTAGAGACCGTTAAAAATGCATTTTCCCGTATGATGAATAGCAGTTCTGCATCAGTAATTGAATGAGAATGATGGAGCGGCCTTTCATGCTGTAGTATGCGCAGAATTTCAGGCGTAGGTTTCCAACAGCGCAAGTGGTTCAAGATTTCCGAGTATTGCGAATCGATGCGACGGTACTGGCGGGTAAGGTTATATAGTGACGTTGTTCTTGGTCGCTATAGGTGGCAGTTGATATTTGTCACCAGAAATTACCAGAATTGGACGGGTGGGCAATTCTTGCAACTCTTGCAGGTGAAGCAACTTGGTTCTTCTGGTTGCAGTAACCTTTCCTCACTACGTACCGGCAAATGACTATAAAATTGTTCTCGCAAATTCAAAAAAGATTTTAGTGTATCAAGGACAGCCGTCTGTATTGGGTCCAGATTGGCAGATTCTGGTTTGGTGGGCAAAGAAAAAAATATTCGTTCCTCAAAATCTGAATTTGCCATAAGTGGTAAACGTTTTTCATATTTGCCACGTAATTTACTACATTGTAGATAAAATAACATTTATGGGCTTCCTTTTGTAACATCTGTCTAATTTGTTGTTCGCTAAAGGATTCTGGGGTGTTTACAAGGCATGAAGCGAAATATTTTAAATCGTCTGGCAGAGTCTCGTGATCTGGGTGTTTTATCCCTTCGAGTTTTCGATGCGGTTTGTTCATGACAAGAAACTGGAAAAAGAAGTCAGGGTTAAAGTAGGAAACGTACCTAATGCCGACCAGGCACGTTTTGCGTTTGTACAAAGGGGCATTCTCCTTCGAAGTGCCGTGTGTCCTAAGAAACTCGAGAAAAGAAACATCTGACTCCTCAGTACGCTTGTGATATTTTGAAAGAATAGAGTCACTCTCTGCAGACAAAGGTCTAGGGGGAACATAACGTTTAGTACTGTTACTCGACCACTGCGCATGCCCGAAATGTGGCCCGCAATCTTAGCACGCGTTACAGCGGTCTGAGGTTGTAATCGGGCTGAGATTGTACCACAGAATAGGAAATGACCAGAAAGGCCACTCAGCAGTGCAACGTGACCCCCTATTTTTATGCAGTTATCTGGCCAGAATAATGGCGGACCAGCCAGTTCAGCGTGTTTATTGGCCAGAAAATGCAATTAACTGGCTAGAATAATGGTAATGAACATGCGTAATGCGACATGCGCAGCGTCAAAAACTTCAAAGGTTCCGCCTCAAGTGGCCTTTCTAGTCATTTCCTATTCTGTGATTGTACTTTGATTTCTCGAGAATCACAAAGTTTCCACTTCGCTTTGTACTGCAAAAATTGCTCGAACATAGTGCAACTCATGCATCAAGTTAACCAACAGAAATTGTAAGAACAGAAGCTAAGTAAAGGGCAAGTAAAACAATTCTCGTAGGATAAGTTACAGAAGCTAAGTATAAAACTAAAAGTGCAATTTGAATTTATAAACAGATTTTTTATATTTGTAAAATATATTACAGGACGTTTTAAAAAGTCAAAAGTGTAAGCCAAGATGTATTTAATATGTTAACAGCTACAATCCTGGCCAAAAGTCCTTGGGACACCTTCACATTTTGGTATATTTTATAGCAATCGCAGCATTTATTGGGCAACTGAGTTTCCTAAATACTTCCCCCCACCCCCCCGAACAATGTTGGATTTACGGGAATGTTGAAGTGAAATTTGGCAAACTTCCAACATTGAAAAGGGGTAGGGGAGGGGAGGGGAAGGTGACTTTTGAAAATTAAGTCTATAAAATGCTCAGTGTCCCAAGACTTTTGTCCAGGATTGTCTTAAAATAGTAAAAATTTTAATATGCAAAAATTATATATTTTTATGTGACATATCACCGTCATTCTTTTGTATTCATGATCGACGTGAATTAACAATTAAACCGGATGTTGAATAACTTATAAACTAACAGTTCTCACACACACGGGAGAACACTTCTCGCCTACAATTTCAACGATAAATACAATATTATTCATTTATTACAATAAAGTTTGGTGACATTTGTCTTTATATCGTATTTCCCTTACAAACAAACCTTAATAGTAAGGATTAAAGGATGTAATTTGCGACTTTTAACAGTTCTCGCTCTTGAGTAAATAAATTTAAAATTTATTCCACTTTTTATACTGAAAGCTAGTGAGAACTGTTGAAAATACGTTCAAGCGTCTCTTCCTAAACACAAGAAGTGAGTTTAAAAGTTGTGCAGCAGTAAATTCAATCAGATTAGAGGATCATCTGAAATATATCATAAAAATCAAGTGCGCAATTTTGAATAATAGTACTGAGAACTGTGTGTGAGTATTGTCTGTGCTATGTATTGTTTACATACGATTAAATATTTAAAATATGACCTTCGTCTTGACCTCGCTTTAAAGTAGTTTCAAAGTGACGTCGTTTACATCAGGCCTTTTTAAGAAATCATTAGTGGGGGGGCATCATCAAAAGGGGACGTAACAAGTAGGTGGTGTATTATATGTGTGGGAAGGCGAAGGGGGTTCTAGAGGTCCTCCCCCAGAAAATTTTTGTATTCTTGAGTCTCTGTGGCTTGATTTCCTGCGTTTTCAGAGACAATTTTTGATATATCCCATCTAAACGGAGCCAGGTTTTGTTGTGAGAATACAATAACTTTCCTCTAAACTCAGTTTTTTTCCATTTTTTGCCTTATACTTTGGACAAAAGGGACCTTCACTGGGGGGGCCAAAATAGCTTACTGGGGGGGGCGAACATGGGGGCTGGGGGGCGAACATGGGGGCTGGGGAGGCTTTTGCCTCCAGTAGCTACATTAGTTAAAAAAGGCCCTGGTTTACATCAATCTTTATATTTAGAGCTAACTTCACATATTTTGTAATAGGATTGTATGCTTTATCGTTATATGTTTAGCTAAAAATAGGATAAAAAGACAAAACAAAATTGCACTGCATATTTTACGAATATTTCGACCGCGAAATTACACTCGCATCTAGAAACATCCAGCTGGCTGCATAACTGCATTTGTCATTGTTTGCATTATATCATATTTCGAAGTATTGTACAATTACTGTATGTAATGTCAATATCAATGTTCCGGAATGTATGAATATTTATCTTAAAAATAATCTCCGATCGTTAGAGGAAGGATTCTTTAATAATGTTTAACTTTCTATTTCGATCTTTTCTGACCCATTTTAAGACAATCCTGGCCAAAAGTCCTTGGGACACCTTCACATTTTGGTATATTTTATAGCAATCACAGCATTTATTGGGCAACTGAGTTTCCTAAACACTTCCCCCCACCCCCCCCGAACAATGTTGGATTTACGGGAATGTTGAAGTGAAATTTGGCAAACTTCCAACATTGAAAAGGGGTAGGGGAGGAGGGGAAGGTGACTTTTGAAAATTAAGTCTATAAAATGCTCAGTGTCCCAAGACTTTTGTCCAGGATTGTCTTAAAATAGTAAAAATTTTAATATGCAAAAATTATATATTTTTATGTGACATATCACCGTCATTCTTTTGTATTCATGATCGACGTGAATTAACAATTAAACCGGATGTTGAATAACTTATAAACTAACAGTTCTCACACACACGGGAGAACACTTCGCCTACAATTTCAACGATAAATACAATATTATTCATTTATTACAATAAAGTTTGGTGACATTTGTCTTTATATCGTATTTCCCTTACAAACAAACCTTAATAGTAAGGATTAAAGGATGTAATTTGCGACTTTTAACAGTTCTCGCTCTTGAGTAAATAAATTTAAAATTTATTCCACTTTTTATACTGAAAGCTAGTGAGAACTGTTGAAAATACGTTCAAGCGTCTCTTCCTAAACACAAGAAGTGAGTTTAAAAGTTGTGCAGCAGTAAATTCAATCAGATTAGAGGATCATCTGAAATATATCATAAAAATCAAGTGCGCAATTTTGAATAATAGTACTGAGAACTGTGTGTGAGTATTGTCTGTGCTATGTATTGTTTACATACGATTAAATATTTAAAATATGACCTTCGTCTTGACCTCGCTTTAAAGTAGTTTCAAAGTGACGTCGTTTACATCAGGGCCTTTTTTAAGAAATCATTAGTGGGGGGGCATCATCAAAAGGGGACGTAACAAGTAGGTGGTGTGTTATATGTGTGGGAAGGCGAAGGGGGGTCTAGAGGTCCTCCCCCAGAAAATGTTTGTATTCTTGAGTCTCTGTGGCTTGATTTCCTGCGTTTTCAGAGACAATTTTGATATATCCCATCTAAACGGAGCCAGGTTTTGTTGTGAGAATACAATAACTTTCCTCTAAACTCAGTTTTTTTCCATTTTTTGCCTTATACTTTGGACAAAAGGGACCTTCACTGGGGGGGCCAAAATAGCTTACTGGGGGGGGCGAACATGGGGGCTGGGGGGCGAACATGGGGGCTGGGGAGGCTTTTGCCCCTCCAGTAGCTACATTAGTTAAAAAAGGCCCTGGTTTACATCAATCTTTATATTTAGAGCTAACTTCACATATTTTGTAATAGGATTGTATGCTTTATCGTTATATGTTTAGCTAAAAATAGGATAAAAAGACAAAACAAAATTGCACTGCATATTTTACGAATATTTCGACCGCGAAATTACACTCGCATCTAGAAACATCCAGCTGGCTGCATAACTGCATTTGTCATTGTTTGCATTATATCATATTTCGGAAGTATTGTACAATTACTGTATGTAATGTCAATATCAATGTTCCGGAATGTATGAATATTTATCTTAAAAATAATCTACGATCGTTAGAGGAAGGATTCTTTAATAATGTTTAACTTTCTATTTCGATCTTTTTCTGACCCATTTTAAGACAATCCTGGCCAAAAGTCCTTGGGACACCTTCACATTTTGGTATATTTTATAGCAATCACAGCATTTATTGGGCAACTGAGTTTCCTAACACTTCCCACCCCCGAACAATTGTTGATTTACGGGAATCTTGAAGTGAAATTTGGCAAACTTCCAACATTGAAAAGGGGTAGGGGAGGGGAGGGGAAGGTGACTTTTGAAAATTAAGTCTATAAAATGCTCAGTGTCCCAAGACTTTTGTCCAGGATTGTCTTAAAATAGTAAAAATTTTAATATGCAAAAATTATATATTTTTATGTGACATATCACCGTCATTCTTTTGTATTCATGATCGACGTGAATTAACAATTAAACCGGATGTTGAATAACTTATAAACTAACAGTTCTCACACACACGGGAGAACACTTCTCGCCTACAATTTCAACGATAAATACAATATTATTCATTTATTACAATAAAGTTTGGTGACATTTGTCTTTATATCGTATTTCCCTTACAAACAAACCTTAATAGTAAGGATTAAAGGATGTAATTTATGACTTTTAACAGTTCTCGCTCTTGAGTAAATAAATTTAAAATTTATTCCACTTTTTATACTGAAAGCTAGTGAGAACTGTTGAAAATACGTTCAAGCGTCTCTTCCTAAACACAAGAAGTGAGTTTAAAAGTTGTGCAGCAGTAAATTCAATCAGATTAGAGGATCATCTGAAATATATCATAAAAATCAAGTGCGCAATTTTGAATAATAGTACTGAGAACTGTGTGTGAGTATTGTCTGTGCTATGTATTGTTTACATACGATTAAATATTTAAAATATGACCTTCGTCTTGACCTCGCTTTAAAGTAGTTTCAAAGTGACGTCGTTTACATCAGGGCCTTTTTTAAGAAATCATTAGTGGGGGGGCATCATCAAAAGGGGACGTAACAAGTAGGTGGTGTGTTATATGTGTGGGAAGGCGAAGGGGGGTCTAGAGGTCCTCCCCCAGAAAATGTTTGTATTCTTGAGTCTCTGTGGCTTGATTTCCTGCGTTTTCAGAGACAATTTTTGATATATCCCATCTAAACGGAGCCAGGTTTTGTTGTGAGAATACAATAACTTTCCTCTAAACTCAGTTTTTTTCCATTTTTTGCCTTATACTTTGGACAAAAGGGACCTTCACTGGGGGGGCCAAAATAGCTTACTGGGGGCGAACATGGGGCTGGGGGCGAACATGGGGCTGGGGAGGCTTTTGCCCTCCAGTAGCTACATTAGTTAAAAAAGGCCCTGGTTTACATCAATCTTTATATTTAGAGCTAACTTCACATATTTTGTAATAGGATTGTATGCTTTATCGTTATATGTTTAGCTAAAAATAGGATAAAAAGACAAAACAAAATTGCACTGCATATTTTACGAATATTTCGACCGCGAAATTACACTCGCATCTAGAAACATCCAGCTGGCTGCATAACTGCATTTGTCATTGTTTGCATTATATCATATTTCGGAAGTATTGTACAATTACTGTATGTAATGTCAATATCAATGTTCCGGAATGTATGAATATTTATCTTAAAAATAATCTACGATCGTTAGAGGAAGGATTCTTTAATAATGTTTAACTTTCTATTTCGATCTTTTTCTGACCCATTTTAAGACAATCCTGGCCAAAAGTCCTTGGGACACCTTCACATTTTGGTATATTTTATAGCAATCACAGCATTTATTGGGCAACTGAGTTTCCTAAACACTTCCCCCCCCCGAACAATGTTGGATTTACGGGAATGTTGAAGTGAAATTTGGCAAACTTCCAACATTGAAAAGGGGTAGGGAGGGGAGGAAGGTGACTTTTGAAAATTAAGTCTATAAAATGCTCAGTGTCCCAAGACTTTTGTCCAGGATTGTCTTAAAATAGTAAAAATTTTAATATGCAAAAATTATATATTTTTATGTGACATATCACCGTCATTCTTTTGTATTCATGATCGACGTGAATTAACAATTAAACCGGATGTTGAATAACTTATAAACTAACAGTTCTCACACACACGGGAGAACACTTCGCCTACAATTTCAACGATAAATACAATATTATTCATTTATTACAATAAAGTTTGGTGACATTTGTCTTTATATCGTATTTCCGTACAAACAAACCTTAATAGTAAGGATTAAAGGATGTAATTTGCGACTTTTAACAGTTCTCGCTCTTGAGTAAATAAATTTAAAATTTATTCCACTTTTTATACTGAAAGCTAGTGAGAACTGTTGAAAATACGTTCAAGCGTCTCTTCCTAAACACAAGAAGTGAGTTTAAAAGTTGTGCAGCAGTAAATTCAATCAGATTAGAGGATCATCTGAAATATATCATAAAAATCAAGTGCGCAATTTTGAATAATAGTACTGAGAACTGTGTGTGAGTATTGTCTGTGCTATGTATTGTTTACATACGATTAAATATTTAAAATATGACCTTCGTCTTGACCTCGCTTTAAAGTAGTTTCAAAGTGACGTCGTTTACATCAGGGCCTTTTTTAAGAAATCATTAGTGGGGGGGCATCATCAAAAGGGGACGTAACAAGTAGGTGGTGTGTTATATGTGTGGGAAGGCGAAGGGGGGTCTAGAGGTCCTCCCCCAGAAAATGTTTGTATTCTTGAGTCTCTGTGGCTTGATTTCCTGCGTTTTCAGAGACAATTTTTGATATATCCCATCTAAACGGAGCCAGGTTTTGTTGTGAGAATACAATAACTTTCCTCTAAACTCAGTTTTTTTCCATTTTTTGCCTTATACTTTGGACAAAAGGGACCTTCACTGGGGGGGCCAAAATAGCTTACTGGGGGGGGCGAACATGGGGGCTGGGGGGCGAACATGGGGGCTGGGGAGGCTTTTGCCCCTCCAGTAGCTACATTAGTTAAAAAAGGCCCTGGTTTACATCAATCTTTATATTTAGAGCTAACTTCACATATTTTGTAATAGGATTGTATGCTTTATCGTTATATGTTTAGCTAAAAATAGGATAAAAAGACAAAACAAAATTGCACTGCATATTTTACGAATATTTCGACCGCGAAATTACACTCGCATCTAGAAACATCCAGCTGGCTGCATAACTGCATTTGTCATTGTTTGCATTATATCATATTTCGGAAGTATTGTACAATTACTGTATGTAATGTCAATATCAATGTTCCGGAATGTATGAATATTTATCTTAAAAATAATCTACGATCGTTAGAGGAAGGATTCTTTAATAATGTTTAACTTTCTATTTCGATCTTTTTCTGACCCATTTTAAGACAATCCTGGCCAAAAGTCCTTGGGACACCTTCACATTTTGGTATATTTTATAGCAATCACAGCATTTATTGGGCAACTGAGTTTCCTAAACACTTCCCCCCACCCCCCCCGAACAATGTTGGATTTACGGGAATGTTGAAGTGAAATTTGGCAAACTTCCAACATTGAAAAGGGGTAGGGGAGGGGAGGGGAAGGTGACTTTTGAAAATTAAGTCTATAAAATGCTCAGTGTCCCAAGACTTTTGTCCAGGATTGTCTTAAAATAGTAAAAATTTTAATATGCAAAAATTATATATTTTTATGTGACATATCACCGTCATTCTTTTGTATTCATGATCGACGTGAATTAACAATTAAACCGGATGTTGAATAACTTATAAACTAACAGTTCTCACACACACGGGAGAACACTTCTCGCCTACAATTTCAACGATAAATACAATATTATTCATTTATTACAATAAAGTTTGGTGACATTTGTCTTTATATCGTATTTCCTTACAAACAAACCTTAATAGTAAGGATTAAAGGATGTAATTTGCGACTTTTAACAGTTCTCGCTCTTGAGTAAATAAATTTAAAATTTATTCCACTTTTTATACTGAAAGCTAGTGAGAACTGTTGAAAATACGTTCAAGCGTCTCTTCCTAAACACAAGAAGTGAGTTTAAAAGTTGTGCAGCAGTAAATTCAATCAGATTAGAGGATCATCTGAAATATATCATAAAAATCAAGTGCGCAATTTTGAATAATAGTACTGAGAACTGTGTGTGAGTATTGTCTGTGCTATGTATTGTTTACATACGATTAAATATTTAAAATATGACCTTCGTCTTGACCTCGCTTTAAAGTAGTTTCAAAGTGACGTCGTTTACATCAGGGCCTTTTTTAAGAAATCATTAGTGGGGGGGCATCATCAAAAGGGGACGTAACAAGTAGGTGGTGTGTTATATGTGTGGGAAGGCGAAGGGGGGTCTAGAGGTCCTCCCCCAGAAAATGTTTGTATTCTTGAGTCTCTGTGGCTTGATTTCCTGCGTTTTCAGAGACAATTTTTGATATATCCCATCTAAACGGAGCCAGGTTTTGTTGTGAGAATACAATAACTTTCCTCTAAACTCAGTTTTTTTCCATTTTTTGCCTTATACTTTGGACAAAAGGGACCTTCACTGGGGGGGCCAAAATAGCTTACTGGGGGGGGCGAACATGGGGCTGGGGCGAACATGGGGCTGGGGAGGCTTTTGCCCTCCAGTAGCTACATTAGTTAAAAAGGCCCTGGTTTACATCAATCTTTATATTTAGAGCTAACTTCACATATTTTGTAATAGGATTGTATGCTTTATCGTTATATGTTTAGCTAAAAATAGGATAAAAGACAAAACAAAATTGCACTGCATATTTTACGAATATTTCGACCGCGAAATTACACTCGCATCTAGAAACATCCAGCTGGCTGCATAACTGCATTTGTCATTGTTTGCATTATATCATATTTCGAAGTATTGTACAATTACTGTATGTAATGTCAATATCAATGTTCCGGAATGTATGAATATTTATCTTAAAAATAATCTACGATCGTTAGAGGAAGGATTCTTTAATAATGTTTAACTTTCTATTTCGATCTTTTCTGACCCATTTTAAGACAATCCTGGCCAAAAGTCCTTGGGACACCTTCACATTTTGGTATATTTTATAGCAATCACAGCATTTATTGGGCAACTGAGTTTCCTAAACACTTCCCCCCACCCCCCCCGAACAATGTTGGATTTACGGGAATGTTGAAGTGAAATTTGGCAAACTTCCAACATTGAAAAGGGGTAGGGAGGAGGAAGGTGACTTTTGAAAATTAAGTCTATAAAATGCTCAGTGTCCCAAGACTTTTGTCCAGGATTGTCTTAAAATAGTAAAAATTTTAATATGCAAAAATTATATATTTTTATGTGACATATCACCGTCATTCTTTTGTATTCATGATCGACGTGAATTAACAATTAAACCGGATGTTGAATAACTTATAAACTAACAGTTCTCACACACACGGGAGAACACTTCTCGCCTACAATTTCAACGATAAATACAATATTATTCATTTATTACAATAAAGTTTGGTGACATTTGTCTTTATATCGTATTTCCCTTACAAACAAACCTTAATAGTAAGGATTAAAGGATGTAATTTGCGACTTTTAACAGTTCTCGCTCTTGAGTAAATAAATTTAAAATTTATTCCACTTTTTATACTGAAAGCTAGTGAGAACTGTTGAAAATACGTTCAAGCGTCTCTTCCTAAACACAAGAAGTGAGTTTAAAAGTTGTGCAGCAGTAAATTCAATCAGATTAGAGGATCATCTGAAATATATCATAAAAATCAAGTGCGCAATTTTGAATAATAGTACTGAGAACTGTGTGTGAGTATTGTCTGTGCTATGTATTGTTTACATACGATTAAATATTTAAAATATGACCTTCGTCTTGACCTCGCTTTAAAGTAGTTTCAAAGTGACGTCGTTTACATCAGGGCCTTTTTTAAGAAATCATTAGTGGGGGGGCATCATCAAAAGGGGACGTAACAAGTAGGTGGTGTGTTATATGTGTGGGAAGGCGAAGGGGGGTCTAGAGGTCCTCCCCCAGAAAATGTTTGTATTCTTGAGTCTCTGTGGCTTGATTTCCTGCGTTTTCAGAGACAATTTTGATATATCCCATCTAAACGGAGCCAGGTTTTGTTGTGAGAATACAATAACTTTCCTCTAAACTCAGTTTTTTCCATTTTTGCCTTATACTTTGGACAAAAGGACCTTCACTGGGGCCAAAATAGCTTACTGGGGGCGAACATGGGGGCTGGGGGCGAACATGGGGGCTGGGAGGCTTTTGCCCCTCCAGTAGCTACATTAGTTAAAAAAGGCCCTGGTTTACATCAATCTTTATATTTAGAGCTAACTTCACATATTTTGTAATAGGATTGTATGCTTTATCGTTATATGTTTAGCTAAAAATAGGATAAAAAGACAAAACAAAATTGCACTGCATATTTTACGAATATTTCGACCGCGAAATTACACTCGCATCTAGAAACATCCAGCTGGCTGCATAACTGCATTTGTCATTGTTTGCATTATATCATATTTCGGAAGTATTGTACAATTACTGTATGTAATGTCAATATCAATGTTCCGGAATGTATGAATATTTATCTTAAAAATAATCTACGATCGTTAGAGGAAGGATTCTTTAATAATGTTTAACTTTCTATTTCGATCTTTTTCTGACCCATTTTAAGACAATCCTGGCCAAAAGTCCTTGGGACACCTTCACATTTTGGTATATTTTATAGCAATCACAGCATTTATTGGGCAACTGAGTTTCCTAAACACTTCCCCCCCCCGAACAATGTTGGATTTACGGGAATGTTGAAGTGAAATTTGGCAAACTTCCAACATTGAAAAGGGGTAGGGAGGGGAGGAAGGTGACTTTTGAAAATTAAGTCTATAAAATGCTCAGTGTCCCAAGACTTTTGTCCAGGATTGTCTTAAAATAGTAAAAATTTTAATATGCAAAAATTATATATTTTTATGTGACATATCACCGTCATTCTTTTGTATTCATGATCGACGTGAATTAACAATTAAACCGGATGTTGAATAACTTATAAACTAACAGTTCTCACACACACGGGAGAACACTTCTCGCCTACAATTTCAACGATAAATACAATATTATTCATTTATTACAATAAAGTTTGGTGACATTTGTCTTTATATCGTATTTCCCTTACAAACAAACCTTAATAGTAAGGATTAAAGGATGTAATTTGCGACTTTTAACAGTTCTCGCTCTTGAGTAAATAAATTTAAAATTTATTCCACTTTTTATACTGAAAGCTAGTGAGAACTGTTGAAAATACGTTCAAGCGTCTCTTCCTAAACACAAGAAGTGAGTTTAAAAGTTGTGCAGCAGTAAATTCAATCAGATTAGAGGATCATCTGAAATATATCATAAAAATCAAGTGCGCAATTTTGAATAATAGTACTGAGAACTGTGTGTGAGTATTGTCTGTGCTATGTATTGTTTACATACGATTAAATATTTAAAATATGACCTTCGTCTTGACCTCGCTTTAAAGTAGTTTCAAAGTGACGTCGTTTACATCAGGGCCTTTTTTAAGAAATCATTAGTGGGGGGGCATCATCAAAAGGGGACGTAACAAGTAGGTGGTGTGTTATATGTGTGGGAAGGCGAAGGGGGGTCTAGAGGTCCTCCCCCAGAAAATGTTTGTATTCTTGAGTCTCTGTGGCTTGATTTCCTGCGTTTTCAGAGACAATTTTTGATATATCCCATCTAAACGGAGCCAGGTTTTGTTGTGAGAATACAATAACTTTCCTCTAAACTCAGTTTTTTTCCATTTTTTGCCTTATACTTTGGACAAAAGGGACCTTCACTGGGGGGGCCAAAATAGCTTACTGGGGGGGGCGAACATGGGGGCTGGGGGGCGAACATGGGGGCTGGGAGGCTTTGCCCCTCCAGTAGCTACATTAGTTAAAAAGGCCCTGGTTTACATCAATCTTTATATTTAGAGCTAACTTCACATATTTTGTAATAGGATTGTATGCTTTATCGTTATATGTTTAGCTAAAAATAGGATAAAAGACAAAACAAAATTGCACTGCATATTTTACGAATATTTCGACCGCGAAATTACACTCGCATCTAGAAACATCCAGCTGGCTGCATAACTGCATTTGTCATTGTTTGCATTATATCATATTTCGGAAGTATTGTACAATTACTGTATGTAATGTCAATATCAATGTTCCGGAATGTATGAATATTTATCTTAAAAATAATCTACGATCGTTAGAGGAAGGATTCTTTAATAATGTTTAACTTTCTATTTCGATCTTTTTCTGACCCATTTTAAGACAATCCTGGCCAAAAGTCCTTGGGACACCTTCACATTTTGGTATATTTTATAGCAATCACAGCATTTATTGGGCAACTGAGTTTCCTAAACACTTCCCCCCACCCCCCCCGAACAATGTTGGATTTACGGGAATGTTGAAGTGAAATTTGGCAAACTTCCAACATTGAAAAGGGGTAGGGGAGGGGAGGGGAAGGTGACTTTTGAAAATTAAGTCTATAAAATGCTCAGTGTCCCAAGACTTTTGTCCAGGATTGTCTTAAAATAGTAAAAATTTTAATATGCAAAAATTATATATTTTTATGTGACATATCACCGTCATTCTTTTGTATTCATGATCGACGTGAATTAACAATTAAACCGGATGTTGAATAACTTATAAACTAACAGTTCTCACACACACGGGAGAACACTTCTCGCCTACAATTTCAACGATAAATACAATATTATTCATTTATTACAATAAAGTTTGGTGACATTTGTCTTTATATCGTATTTCCCTTACAAACAAACCTTAATAGTAAGGATTAAAGGATGTAATTTGCGACTTTTAACAGTTCTCGCTCTTGAGTAAATAAATTTAAAATTTATTCCACTTTTTATACTGAAAGCTAGTGAGAACTGTTGAAAATACGTTCAAGCGTCTCTTCCTAAACACAAGAAGTGAGTTTAAAAGTTGTGCAGCAGTAAATTCAATCAGATTAGAGGATCATCTGAAATATATCATAAAAATCAAGTGCGCAATTTTGAATAATAGTACTGAGAACTGTGTGTGAGTATTGTCTGTGCTATGTATTGTTTACATACGATTAAATATTTAAAATATGACCTTCGTCTTGACCTCGCTTTAAAGTAGTTTCAAAGTGACGTCGTTTACATCAGGGCCTTTTAAGAAATCATTAGTGGGGGCATCATCAAAGGGGACGTAACAAGTAGGTGGTGTGTTATATGTGTGGGAAGGCGAAGGGGGTCTAGAGGTCCTCCCAAAAAATTTTTGTATTCTTGAGTCTCTGTGGCTTGATTTCCTGCGTTTTCAGAGACATTTTGATATATCCCATCTAAACGGAGCCAGTTTTGTTGTGAGAATACCATAACTGTCCTCTAAACTCAGTTTTTTCCCCTTTTTTGCTTATACTTTGGACAAAGGACCTTCACTGGGGGGGCCAAAATAGCTTACTGGGGGGGGCGAACATGGGGGCTGGGGGGCGAACATGGGGGCTGGGGAGGCTTTTGCCCCTCCAGTAGCTACATTAGTTAAAAAAGGCCCTGGTTTACATCAATCTTTATATTTAGAGCTAACTTCACATATTTTGTAATAGGATTGTATGCTTTATCGTTATATGTTTAGCTAAAAATAGGATAAAAGACAAAACAAAATTGCACTGCATATTTTACGAATATTTCGACCGCGAAATTACACTCGCATCTAGAAACATCCAGCTGGCTGCATAACTGCATTTGTCATTGTTTGCATTATATCATATTTCGGAAGTATTGTACAATTACTGTATGTAATGTCAATATCAATGTTCCGGAATGTATGAATATTTATCTTAAAAATAATCTACGATCGTTAGAGGAAGGATTCTTTAATAATGTTTAACTTTCTATTTCGATCTTTTTCTGACCCATTTTAAGACAATCCTGGCCAAAAGTCCTTGGGACACCTTCACATTTTGGTATATTTTATAGCAATCACAGCATTTATTGGGCAACTGAGTTTCCTAAACACTTCCCCCCGAACAATGTTGGATTTACGGGAATGTTGAAGTGAAATTTGGCAAACTTCCAACATTGAAAAGGGGTAGGGGAGGGGAAGGTGACTTTTGAAAATTAAGTCTATAAAATGCTCAGTGTCCCAAGACTTTTGTCCAGGATTGTCTTAAAATAGTAAAAATTTTAATATGCAAAAATTATATATTTTTATGACATATCACCGTCATTCTTTTGTATTCATGATCGACGTGAATTAACAATTAAACCGGATGTTGAATAACTTATAAACTAACAGTTCTCACACACACGGGAGAACACTTCTCGCCTACAATTTCAACGATAAATACAATATTATTCATTTATTACAATAAAGTTTGGTGACATTTGTCTTTATATCGTATTTCCCTTACAAACAAACCTTAATAGTAAGGATTAAAGGATGTAATTTGCGACTTTTAACAGTTCTCGCTCTTGAGTAAATAAATTTAAAATTTATTCCACTTTTTATACTGAAAGCTAGTGAGAACTGTTGAAAATACGTTCAAGCGTCTCTTCCTAAACACAAGAAGTGAGTTTAAAAGTTGTGCAGCAGTAAATTCAATCAGATTAGAGGATCATCTGAAATATATCATAAAAATCAAGTGCGCAATTTTGAATAATAGTACTGAGAACTGTGTGTGAGTATTGTCTGTGCTATGTATTGTTTACATACGATTAAATATTTAAAATATGACCTTCGTCTTGACCTCGCTTTAAAGTAGTTTCAAAGTGACGTCGTTTACATCAGGGCCTTTTTTAAGAAATCATTAGTGGGGGGGCATCATCAAAGGGGACGTAACAAGTAGGTGGTGTGTTATATGTGTGGGAAGGCGAAGGGGGGTCTAGAGGTCCTCCCCCAGAAAATGTTTGTATTCTTGAGTCTCTGTGGCTTGATTTCCTGCGTTTTCAGAGACAATTTTTGATATATCCCATCTAAACGGAGCCAGGTTTTGTTGTGAGAATACAATAACTTTCCTCTAAACTCAGTTTTTTTCCATTTTTGGCTTATACTTTGGACAAAGGACCTTCACTGGGGGCCAAAATAGCTTACTGGGGGCGAACATGGGGGCTGGGGGCGAACATGGGGCTGGGGAGGCTTTTGCCCTCCAGTAGCTACATTAGTTAAAAAGGCCCTGGTTTACATCAATCTTTATATTTAGAGCTAACTTCACATATTTTGTAATAGGATTGTATGCTTTATCGTTATATGTTTAGCTAAAAATAGGATAAAAGACAAAACAAAATTGCACTGCATATTTTACGAATATTTCGACCGCGAAATTACACTCGCATCTAGAAACATCCAGCTGGCTGCATAACTGCATTTGTCATTGTTTGCATTATATCATATTTCGGAAGTATTGTACAATTACTGTATGTAATGTCAATATCAATGTTCCGGAATGTATGAATATTTATCTTAAAAATAATCTACGATCGTTAGAGGAAGGATTCTTTAATAATGTTTAACTTTCTATTTCGATCTTTTTCTGACCCATTTTAAGACAATCCTGGCCAAAAGTCCTTGGGACACCTTCACATTTTGGTATATTTTATAGCAATCACAGCATTTATTGGGCAACTGAGTTTCCTAAACACTTCCCCCCACCCCCCCCGAACAATGTTGGATTTACAGGAATGTTGAAGTGAAATTTGGCAAACTTCCAACATTGAAAAGGGGTAGGGGAGGAGGGAAGGTGACTTTTGAAAATTAAGTCTATAAAATGCTCAGTGTCCCAAGACTTTTGTCCAGGATTGTCTTAAAATAGTAAAAATTTTAATATGCAAAAATTATATATTTTTATGTGACATATCACCGTCATTCTTTTGTATTCATGATCGACGTGAATTAACAATTAAACCGGATGTTGAATAACTTATAAACTAACAGTTCTCACACACACGGGAGAACACTTCTCGCCTACAATTTCAACGATAAATACAATATTATTCATTTATTACAATAAAGTTTGGTGACATTTGTCTTTATATCGTATTTCCCTTACAAACAAACCTTAATAGTAAGGATTAAAGGATGTAATTTGCGACTTTTAACAGTTCTCGCTCTTGAGTAAATAAATTTAAAATTTATTCCACTTTTTATACTGAAAGCTAGTGAGAACTGTTGAAAATACGTTCAAGCGTCTCTTCCTAAACACAAGAAGTGAGTTTAAAAGTTGTGCAGCAGTAAATTCAATCAGATTAGAGGATCATCTGAAATATATCATAAAAATCAAGTGCGCAATTTTGAATAATAGTACTGAGAACTGTGTGTGAGTATTGTCTGTGCTATGTATTGTTTACATACGATTAAATATTTAAAATATGACCTTCGTCTTGACCTCGCTTTAAAGTAGTTTCAAAGTGACGTCGTTTACATCAGGGCCTTTTTTAAGAAATCATTAGTGGGGGGGCATCATCAAAGGGGACGTAACAAGTAGGTGGTGTGTTATATGTGTGGGAAGGCGAAGGGGTCTAGAGGTCCTCCCAGAAAATGTTTGTATTCTTGAGTCTCTGTGGCTTGATTTCCTGCGTTTTCAGAGACAATTTTTGATATATCCCATCTAAACGGAGCCAGGTTTTGTTGTGAGAATACAATAACTTTCCTCTAAACTCAGTTTTTTTCCATTTTTTGCCTTATACTTTGGACAAAAGGGACCTTCACTGGGGGGGCCAAAATAGCTTACTGGGGGGGGCGAACATGGGGGCTGGGGGGCGAACATGGGGGCTGGGAGGCTTTTGCCCTCCAGTAGCTACATTAGTTAAAAAGGCCTGGTTTACATCAATCTTTATATTTAGAGCTAACTTCACATATTTTGTAATAGGATTGTATGCTTTATCGTTATATGTTTAGCTAAAAATAGGATAAAAAGACAAAACAAAATTGCACTGCATATTTTACGAATATTTCGACCGCGAAATTACACTCGCATCTAGAAACATCCAGCTGGCTGCATAACTGCATTTGTCATTGTTTGCATTATATCATATTTCGGAAGTATTGTACAATTACTGTATGTAATGTCAATATCAATGTTCCGGAATGTATGAATATTTATCTTAAAAATAATCTACGATCGTTAGAGGAAGGATTCTTTAATAATGTTTAACTTTCTATTTCGATCTTTTTCTGACCCATTTTAAGACAATCCTGGCCAAAAGTCCTTGGGACACCTTCACATTTTGGTATATTTTATAGCAATCGCAGCATTTATTGGGCAACTGAGTTTCCTAAATACTTCCCCCCACCCCCCCGAACAATGTTGGATTTACGGGAATGTTGAAGTGAAATTTGGCAAACTTCCAACATTGAAAAGGGGTAGGGGAGGGGAGGGGAAGGTGACTTTTGAAAATTAAGTCTATAAAATGCTCAGTGTCCCAAGACTTTTGTCCAGGATTGTCTTAAAATAGTAAAAATTTTAATATGCAAAAATTATATATTTTTATGTGACATATCACCGTCATTCTTTTGTATTCATGATCGACGTGAATTAGCAATTAAACCGGATGTTGAATAACTTATAAACTAACAGTTCTCACACACACGGGAGAACACTTCTCGCCTACAATTTCAACGATAAATACAATATTATTCATTTATTACAATAAAGTTTGGTGACATTTGTCTTTATATCGTATTTCCCTTACAAACAAACCTTAATAGTAAGGATTAAAGGATGTAATTTGCGACTTTTAACAGTTCTCGCTCTTGAGTAAATAAATTTAAAATTTATTCCACTTTTTATACTGAAAGCTAGTGAGAACTGTTGAAAATACGTTCAAGCGTCTCTTCCTACACACAAGAAGTGAGTTTAAAAGTTGTGCAGCAGTAAATTGAATCAGATTAGAGGATCATCTGAAATATATCATAAAAATCAAGTGCGCAATTTTGAATAATAGTACTGAGAACTGTGTGTGAGTATTGTCTGTGCTATGTATTGTTTACATACGATTAAATATTTAAAATATGACCTTCGTCTTGACCTCGCTTTAAAGTAGTTTCAAAGTGACGTCGTTTACATCAGGGCCTTTTTTAAGAAATCATCAGTGGGGGGCATCATCAAAAGGGGACGTAACAAGTAGGTGGTGTATTATATGTGTGGGAAGGCGAAGGGGGGTCTAGAGGTCCTCCCCCAGAAAATTGTTGTATTCTTGAGTCTCTGTGGCTTGATTTCCTGCGTTTTCAGAGACAATTTTTGATATATCCCATCTAAACGGAGCAAGGTTTTGTTGTGAGAATACAATAACTTTCCTCTAAACTCAGTTTTTTTCCATTTTTTGCCTTATACTTTGGACAAAAGGGACCTTCACTGGGGGGGCCAAAATAGCTTACTGGGGGGCGAACATGGGGGCTGGGGGGGCGAACATGGGGGCTGGGGAGGCTTTTGCCCCTCCAGTAGCTACATTAGTTAAAAAAGGCCCTGGTTTACATCAATCTTTATATTTAGAGCTAACTTCACATATTTTGTAATAGGATTGTATGCTTTATCGTTATATGTTTAGCTAAAAATAGGATAAAAAGACAAAACAAAATTGCACTGCATATTTTACGAATATTTCGACCGCGAAATTACACTCGCATCTAGAAACATCCAGCTGGCTGCATAACTGCATTTGTCATTGTTTGCATTATATCATATTTCGGAAGTATTGTACAATTACTGTATGTAATGTCAATCAATGTTCCGGAATGTATGAATATTTATCTTAAAAATAATCTACGATCGTTAGAGGAAGGATTCTTTAATAATGTTTAACTTTCTATTTCGATCTTTTTCTGACCCATTTTAAGACAATCCTGGCCAAAAGTCCTTGGGACACCTTCACATTTTGGTATATTTTATAGCAATCGCAGCATTTATTGGGCAACTGAGTTTCCTAAATACTTCCCCCCACCCCCCCGAACAATGTTGGATTTACGGGAATGTTGAAGTGAAATTTGGCAAACTTCCAACATTGAAAAGGGGTAGGGGAGGGGAGGGGAAGGTGACTTTTTAAAATTAAGTCTATAAAATGCTCAGTGTCCCAAGACTTTTGTCCAGGATTGTAGGTGTAAATAATTGTTGTGTTGAATGATGGCAACAGAGGCTGTAGTGCATGTGTTGCAATCTTAGCACACTTAAATATACTTTGAGGCATTTAGTCTGAGATGTGCATCCTGTAATTATTCCTGTTGAAAATAATGAGATTCACATATTGAGAGGATTTTCTCACTGAGGTTCACTGAACTGCAGTTATTGTTCCGTCAAAATTGCCCCTACTAAATAATAATGCTATTGATCCCGACCCTAAAAAACCCGAACCCTACACACTTTCATAACTATTTAAAGTTATGGGTCTACCTATACCATGAAGGCTTCTGATTGGCTGCTTATCTATGCCTAGCCGAAACCCTGACCCTTGTGATTGGTTGCTGTAGAAGCCATCAGCCAATCGGAAAGCCAATCATATTAGCTAGGTCTTTACCGAAAGTTCTGGATATATTGTCATTTTGTGCAATAGTCAGTTAGCCAAAGGTAAAATGTTGGAATTCAGATACTGTGTGGATTTCAACCTCTTGAGGACATGAAAGACTTTAACAATTATAATATTTAACAGTGTGGTGTGCTAGAATACCCCAGCTAATTTTAGTATATACAAATATTCACAATATTTACATTAATTAGATAATATTTATACAGTGTGTATAAAAAAGTGAACCCAGTTATGAATTACTACTGTATATATTCTTTTCAAATTGCCAGGCGATTTGAAAAGTATATTATACACACGCAATTTGAAAAGAATGCATACTGCAATTAATTCTTAAGTGGGTTCACTTTTTATAGACATTGTATTTGTACTGTATTTATATTATATTTACATTACTGCATGGTGCACACATAATCACCCAAAACTATTTACAATTTTTACAAAGAAAAGTAGTGTTCTTGTTAATATTTCTTGGAACCTTCTCACATCTACGGTGGAACCAGTCGTGGCAATTGTCGCATTCAATCATGAAGACACCCCTAGCATATGGTTGTCGGCAGTGGCAGAACACTTCGATTTTCTCGACTTGGTTGTGGCTTCTGTGTTTCCGGAAAAAGTGTGAGATCTCCTTGCTCGAAACACATTGACAAATGGGGTCTCAACTCCTCTTGTTTCCAAGCACAGTCTTGTGGTAAAAATCCGTAACACAAGCTGGTTGCTACTGCAATTGAAAACAGTCCGCAGTCACAAGAACCTGTTTGTTTCTGCGTGTCAGCCCACTGTAGAGTAAGGTGCTTGGATGTTGGCATCAGCATGTAAGCCACTTGCTTCACAAATTTCTCCTTGCACGAAGGACTTAAATTACCATACAGGGAATCATATATTATGATGGTGTCTTTAGGGCAGCCAATGTTACTGACAGTAATGAAATGATTGCCATTGAATTTTAATATTTGCACAAAATCTTCTTGGGGAGTACCTATAGATTGGCATCCCTCAGAAATAAACACCCACACTGCTTGTAGGCATCCAATGTATGGAAAATGCTATGCGAGCATAGCTTCAGCTTGGCCAATCTGTTCATCTGTCAGCCACTCCCCATTGTTTATTACTGGCAAAAGCTTAGCAAAAGCTCTGTTAAGCATAGCTGGTTGAACAGGTAAAGGTCCGAGTGGTCGTCTTTTCTTCGCTTTTTTCTCACACACGTAAACATCTTCGCTTGTTTTCTGCACTTTGGTTCTTGCTGTGCTGGCTTGAGGTGGAAAAGTTGGAAGTTTTTTGTCTTTATCTGTATCACGGTCACCATCCACTTGTTTCTCTTCCTCAATATTCTCTTGGGAACAAGATTCAGGGTCATCAACTGGAGATGGCATTGGCTTGTGCAAATCACTGACAATGTGTGGTTTAATTTGGTCATAAGGCACTTTGACCTTCAGGACTTCACCACTTTCTTTTGCAAGGGACACACGTTGGTGGTTATCTATCTCCACAATCCTGTATAAAGATAAAGACTCACCTTAAAAAACTGAGAACTCCCAAGAATGAAAGGCTTGACTGAGCTCATTGGTATATGGGCGAAATTGGGGGGTGGGTGGATCAAATTTGCCCAACTGAAACATTTGTGGAGAGAGTCATGCACATGAATGGATTAACACCAGATACAGTACCTGTACGGCCCAGTCCATAATGCATCTAGCTTCCCACCCTTGCGACCAATGTTTTTCATAACCTTGCGGAGGACAAGGTCACCAACTGAATGCAGGAAAACCTTGACCCCTTGTCCTTTCTCTTGGCAAAATCTTTCTTCTGCTTGGCTTGGGCCTTCTCAACATTAGCTTTAACCTTCACAATTTAACAGACAAATTGTGTTATGTAGTAATCTGACTTAATTTGTACCTGGTAAACAAACTTTCTTGTTTGAGAATTAAATACATGTAAATGTGTATATATTATTCAAAAGCGCTTTACAGGGATAATGCAATCGAAACAGCTACGAACAGACCAAGGTAGACCGTACTGTAAGCTTACAATTTTCCAGAAGTATTACATGCTAGTATCTCATGTTATCATACTGTATACAAATAATAAAATTAGGAACCACTAACCAGTGGCATAATTTACCTGCTTGTCAACATTTTCCATCATTTCTGCTCTGTCCGATACCATCTCTTCTAGGATTTCCAGAGAAGGAGTTTCCAGTTCACAATTCTCGCTTTCTTCTGATACCTCCTCTATCTACAATATGCCAATATATAACTTGTAAAACCCGTGTAATCAAATACAGTATCTTCTAGATAGTATCCCTTTGTCAGGATCATAATTACCTCTATTGGTGTTCTTGCATGTCGACCAAACATGAGGAAGAATGGACTGAATTTGGTTGATCCTTGTTTTTGTGTCCGTATTGAAAACGCAACTTCTTCCAAAAAATCATCCCAGTTGTTCTGATGCTCGTTGATTAATTTGGCAAGTCGCACTTTCAATGTTTTGTTGGTCCGCTCATCAAGACCGTTGGTCTGGGGATGGTAAGCACTGGTTACAGAACGACTAATGTCAAACTGTTTACACACCTCTGCGTTCACCTATTAAATTGACAATATTCACCTATTTTCTCATACTTATAGTACAGTATATATAATATATATTTATAGACCAAAGCTCAACAATAAAACAATTAAGTGAATTATTTTGTTCCGAAAGGGGTTTGGGGGGGGAAATTTGAATTTTAGAACCTCGGAAATGCGATTTCACACATTCTGAGCAAACATTTACACACAATTTTGCGGCAAACACGGCTCGAATTTTACACAAAAACAAAGATCCCAAATCATAATTTACAGTAATATTTCACCTAAATCATTAAATTATGCGAACACGTAAACAAAACACGATATTGCACGGTGAAAAAAACCTATTGTTGCCTGTGTTGTTTTCGTGCAAGCGATCGCTCATGGCATTATTAAGAAAATGAAATTGATTTTAATTTATAGAATTTTTAGGACGGGTCAGTCCTCAATTAGGTAGGCTGTAGGCGCCAGCTCCAGCATCCTATTGCATTTGCCGGCCAGTTGCATTTCTTACCAGCCATTGACCGGTAAATACCGGCTAACGGAAACTCTGATCCAATGTTATAATGAAATACAGAGTCATCAGTTCTGTGGAAAAATTCTAAATTTAAAAAAATCATTAAAACTACAGTACACAACTAGTGTTACCTTGGCTACAAATTCACGTCCTTGATCAGACAAAAGTCTGGAAGGGGCACCCCATCTACAAAAAGAATCAAACAATAGCAGTCAGCAATATAACAAGTACAATCGTACCACTGGACCAGGAAACAAATATTACTGTACCTGCAAACAAATGTTTTTATGCTGCGTGCTACTCCAATGGCTGCTTTCTCTCTTAATGGGTAGAAGTCCACAAACTTGGTATAGTAATCAGTGAAGGTTAGGACATACTTATATCCAGCATCAGTAGTTGGCAGAGGCCCTTGGAAATATAAAAATATCATCATTGAATGAATGAAAATTTTATTTAACGAGGAATACCTCATCACCCAAAGGTGCTTTGCACGAGGGTCCTCACACTAACAATAATTACAAAATCATTGACGGATTTTCAGATTTTGCTCTGGGGTGCCCAAAATTCAGGGGGGGCCTGGCACCCCCCGGAATTTTTTTTATTTTGAACTCTCTGAAACACGTTTTACTGCATTTTGGGGGTAGCTCGAGATTTACCATAAAATATTATGATCATAAACAACATCATTTTGATCTATCTTCAGTTTGATCTATCTTCCATTGACCGTTGCTTTTTCCGTTTAATTCTAATTATCGTCCATTTTTTAAAATAAAAATGTGTCGGAACTCGGAAATTGTCGGAAATCACTCGGTTGCTATAATCTGCCATTACGAGAGGAGATCGTATCGTTCAGAATTCTTTAATTTTCTCGTTTCTTTACGTTATATTTTGTGTTAAACTTTGTAAAGCAATACTTATTAGTCTCAGGGTTTAAGCTGTCGTGCGCCAATTCGCCAAATACGTCGTCGAAGTTGAATTTGGCGAAAATATTTCAATCTAAATTCGCCAAAAAACTAATCCAAAGCCTATCCTCGCCTCTTGAGTCTTCTCTCAAAAGTTAAAGTGCCTGTCACATGATTGGGAATTTTACATATTCGTAACTCTCCTGAGAAAATCAGGTTCTAACCGATGATGTTTAACTAGGCTACTCTAGTCGTTAATGTAGTGAATATTTTTTTAGTATTTAACAATCTCTATTTCGTCGGTGTTTATTTGCCTAGTCAACAATCGGCAGCGGTCACAGGTCTTACACTACAAAACTCATGAAGAAACTCCTGTAAGCTCTGTGCAGAGTTGAGACAATTTGGGTGTGATGCTCTACATGGAATGATTATTATTTACACTTACATATTCAACCACATCCTCCTTTATGCCATTCCAATAATATTGGGATATTTTTGATAAAGTGGCATTTATGCCGCTGTGCCCACCCATAGGGTTTGAGTGGTATTGGTTAAGGATTTCAGATATTTCTTCAACATCTGTAATGACCTTCTTCTTAAATCCTTTTTCGCTCCAGCATATATCAGTTCTTTCCCTTAAAAAACAAGAATTACCTCATAAGGCTTTACACATTAGAATTCTTAAAAAATATTCACTAGTGCTCAGTGCCAAATCTGTATTAAGTGGGCAGCCTTAGGGTACAACTAGATCAGTGTCAGTTTAATAGATGTCACTCATGCCACAAGAGGCGACAAAGTTAGTACACTGAGAGTATGAATGTTTCCCATTACATGGTGGCATTTTGATGAAAAGATCCATGTGGTAACAAGTTACATTTTTGGTTATCATTTGTGTCAAATTTATGAAAAAAATAAACAAAAATTAAAATAATTTAATTGCAAACATCTTACTTTTGGGGTCCCACTGGTGTGTCTTAGCCTGGTTTTTAATGTTCCTGACTTCATTTTTTTCCAAACCTGGAGGGCAAACATTTGTTGTCAGGTAGTTGATTAGATTCTGACACTGAATTTTGTGCTTTGCAAGCCTATTTTCTCTAATGGGATGGTTTTCAGGCTCATCACCACCACCATCACCTGCTGCTGACGAATCTGTCACCAGAGGTACTTGCAACACCTTAGCTTCTGGGTTGTCTTGTGGACAGACTTCCCTTGGTGTCGTAACCATGTTAGTGACAGTGTTTCACTAGTAATGAAATAAGATCAATGTCAAAGAAAATTGAGACTAAACTTATTATAATAAAACCTAGCTGTAGCAGTAGCAGCGAACTCATAATTATCAGACTGCTTGCATATTGATATTTGCAAACAACACGCGATATTTTTCGTAAATACACTTGCTTGCAAGGCACTTCTACAAACGCCCTGCGTGCTATACACCGACTATCACTAGCTCGAACATTTAAAACCTTATAATGTTCTTTTACAAACAAAAACTATTAGAAATGGGAATATTTCTCCAGTCCGTAGAGACACGTGCTGCAGCCAACATGCATGACACAAGCAGAAAAGTATAAAAAACATCACAGATTTACCAAATTTTACACAATAGAAACCCTCTTACCTTTATTAAGAAGATGCCAAATTGCCAGCTAATACGAGAAAGGTATGAAAAAACCGATTTATCCACGAGCGTTTATTAACGTTGTTGTTGTTCGAAGAGATGGAAGCAATTTCAGCACGACAAGCTGACCGCCGACACTACCGCGGGCGCATGCAGTCACTACGCATGTGCAGAACAATCTCAGTACGGAACAATCTCAGACCGCCACACCGGGATCAAGTGCGTAGAGTAGAGGGCATCTGTAGATTGCGAGTCTTTAAACTTGAACACATAACTACTAACATACCGCATTAGCATTCCTGACTGGTCCGATAATTGCACATCCATGCGGCATTTCAGAAAAGGAAGAATAGACGAGATGTATGCCCTTAATTTTAATGCAAATGCACTCTGCGGGTAATACAAAGACAACTGAGATTTCCCATGTTGATCTCTACTTAAGCATGTGGGGTATTCGTTCAGTGGCAAAACTGTTTTGTTTGATTGTTGCAAATCGTAAACTAAGAAAGAAAGATCCTTATGAAGAACTGGTACATGAGCATTGATCTCTCGATACGAGCATTTGGAATTGTCTTCTAGCCAAACAAGTAAGTGAATATGCGCCGTACCGCGTCCTTGGAACTCAATACGATAAAACAAGTTCTTAACGTTTTTTGTGTTGGGTTGCTCTGCGAAGTGAAAAATATGTTGTCGCCAGCGCATCGAATTTGTGCCACATAGATTTGTGCCCTCGAACTGTCTGTTCTAGAATATGCACAATGTTCAACGTTTCTAGAGTAGCGAGTTGTGTTGGCATTTTTCCGGATAATTCTGCAGCGTTTTCTAACCACTTAGGTGTTGGAAAAGTCCACTCGTAAGGACTTATCGTTATGAAAACATCCGGGTAGCCATACTGACGTACGGCATCCATGAGGAATCGATGTTGCCACCTCCAGTACTCTAGGAAACGTCTTCGTCGAAAGTGAAGTGGCAGCGCTTGTGCCAAATTTGCTAGAAGATGATATTGCGCCAGAGACTGTCGTGAAAAGCCATCTATCGTAAACAAACTGCAACAACTCATAATGAAGTGAATAATCAAGAATCTCACTGAGTATTTTTAGAGTAAAAGAGATCTTAGCACTTTGGCAAGAAGTGTTGCCTGACAAGCGAGTTTCACACCATTCATAGAATGGGTAAAGGTGAGGCCAAAGTGCACACTCAATTCCTTGATTTTCACTGTAGTCATACAGATTAAGTTGTTTACCACTTTTGATATGTTCCTCTTGAAGTAAGAGGAAATGGTTATAATAGGAAGTTTCTGAAGTGGTTAAATATCTGTACGCTAACATGCACTTGACGTAACTTGGGGGCTCCAGTTTGGAAATTTTGGCAAGCACAGATTCCTGAGAGCAAGAAACACGACAGAAGCCGTCTTTTTTCCTATACCCATGCTGGTGAATCTTGTAGTTCCCACAGTACGACCAAGATTTATTGACTGCCCACTGCTTTATTAGAGGAATGTTCTTGTAAGTCAGCAACCTGTCTACCAATCCCACTATTAAAGAAAGCGGTACGCGATTGTTCAACCCTTTCAAGCCTTGCTGCCATCTCTACATTTTTTGAAGTTTTGCAATCATCAATAGGGTAAGAGCCTATTATACGAAATGGTCTTTGTGACCAAAAGCCATTGTAATCCTGTGTCGCCATTTTACAATTAATATTGAAATACAATATGCAGTAGTATAAAGTAATTACAGTACTATTGTATCTGTGTTTTGTATGGCAAGCAGAGTAAAAGTAGCAAGTAATAATGTCCAACAAGAACGCTATATGTTTACTAAGAAATATAACAGTTTGTTTCCTCTAAAATTACTTGTACAACTCGCAGCTTTTACGGCAAATAAACTTAGTAAATTAAAAGTATATAAGATTATAAATGATATTTGCTTACCGTGAATGAAAATATTGGACAGTACAAGACCAGATGACAATAATCCTGTAAGCAAAAACAAATACAAATTTCAGCCAATTTAAAATGTGGTGAAAAGTCTTGATAAAATAGATATTTGGTCAAAAGACTTAATAAAAGGTAAGAGTAATACCTTATGTTGCTTTCTAAATGAAAACTGTGATCTGATGTTAATAAATCACTAGATAAATAAGCACTTTGAATACAACGTCTAACGAGGACTTGGAATACAACTGTAATCTATCAAAGATGGATGCCTAAGAAAATTTTCTGTTGTTAGCCAATCAAAATCCCTGTTTTGGTGAAGCAAGAGATTTGATTGGTTGAAATAGTTCTAATATAAAATTATAGTAATTTTATGAAATTTGATATAAAATTAGAAAAATATATGCTAAAACCTTTTACAAGTTATATTTAATAAAGTAAAAAGGAATGATGAGACCAAGAAAAACACTATTTGCAACCATATATTACATGGTTACAAAGGTGCATAATTTAATACATATTTACTTATAAATTGTTACACAAAAGAGTAAATGCAATTAAAAGTATATCATTAGAAAGCTGAGGTCACAAGCTTTCTTTTGATATGCATTTTATTGCATTATCATGCATAGTTGACTGTTTAAAATTTTAGACACAACCATATATTCCATGGATACAAAGGTGCATAATTTAAGACATATTTACTTATAAAGTTCTACCCAAAAGAGTAAATGCAATGAAAAGCATATCATTAGAAAGCTGATTTAAGACATATTTACTTATAAATTGTTACACAAAGGAGTAAATGCAATGAGAAGCATATCATTGGAAAGCTGAGGTCACAAGCTTTCCTTTGATATGCATTTTATTGCATTATCTTACATAGTTGACTTGAATCATATATTCTAGAGCAAAGACAACACTGCCCTAAAAACTGTTCTTGCTCGAATCTTCAACGGAAAACGGCATTTCACGCCTCTTGAACGCGTTACCCCCGGTCACCCCCATCTAACTTTGGACGCTGATTCCGAATCTCGTCTCAGATTTGTAAAACCGTCTCAGATTTCCGAAACATGGCTAAATGCCAACATCCCATCAACTCTAGTATGTCCTAGTGGTTATGTTATACAAAGAAAAGACCGTAGTGATGCTCGACAAGGAGGGGGAGTCGCAATTTTGTGTCGTGGTGATTGGAAATGTACTCTTCTAAATTTTGAAAATAATACACTAGAATGTATTTGGTGCGAGATTGGTGCGTCATTTACAGATTTAAGGAACAAGTATTCCCTTTGTGTCAACTTGTCTACTAGTAAATGTCTCTCCCGTTTCTGCTACTTTATACTGATATTGTAGCGGATTGGGAAACAGTACTCCCAAATTCTGAACATGCGGCGAATCCTCCGTGGGCTTCCATTCGAAGAAGTTACAGGCACCGTTTTCTTTCGTACAACAGTAGAAGAGACGATTTTGATTCGGTCCGTCTTTCTTGACTTTGCGAATTCGACACACCACACCATGGCCGCATCTCGGAACAGGATTGTGAAATATATCACCCCATTGCCAAAACGTATACACGGGTTTTCTCGTTCAGCGCATACGAAAAACGGTCGACCATAACTGAGCTTCGTCTTGTCTTTAACCATGCATATCTTGGCAAGTTTCTGATGAGCGGGACATATTGGTTGAAGATTACCACTTTTGCGAAACGATTCTATGGCTTTTGTCATCATGTAACTGTCTTCGTCTGGACAGAAAAAGTTACAGCTAGGCTTTTGACCACAAAACCAAAATGTTCCATGTTGTGTTGTCGAAGAGGCTGTTGGTTTTTCGTGTAGACACTCCATTTCGTTCGAGACACTGCGAGTAAATGAACAGACGCGATGCGTTGCTTCAAGTTAATGTGTAGAAAAACTAATTATCTATTATACGATGACAAAGACTTTTTGTGACGTAGATTAGGATTGCCCAAACTTGCCCACATCGTCTCGCCAATATGACAGGTAATTTATAATGCAATCAAGATTACGATTTTCTTCGGTTAGACGCTGTTCTCTCAATGATTTTAATAATATCGGGTCATCGTTGCTTTCCAGCTGTTGTAAACGTATACGCATGTTCTCATGACAAATCATTTTCAAAACTCTTGTCGCTTCGAGAAATTCGGTCCAAATACAACGTTTGCGTTTCACTTGCTTCACCGCGTCGGCTGTATACAACAACCATTTTTCCTCGTCTTCCATCATAAGACAGTCGTGGTTTCTTTGACTGGGATGACTGACTTGACAACCGTAGCAGCTGTCTACGCAGATTTCAGAAATTTCGTTTTGAATTGCATGGATATAAATGGCTTCCAGTAAGTGAACAGATGCTTCGCCTTCCATGTTTTAAACACTCTTTCTTGGCTTATATGGCGGCTAATAGGGTTATATAATTTGAATACACTAGTCATTAACAGGTCGTTAATTAACTACATGACTGAACACATTGTCATTTTACGACATTGCCCAAACGTGTTTATGCTCAAAGCGTGATCATTAAATCCTATCTTATTTCCTTAAAAAGACATATTATTGTTTTGGTAGTCGAGAAGATAAATTTATCGGCCTTCGCTCTTACCAGTTGAGCTAACAGCAGAGCTTGTTTTATTTTTATTTTTACTACGAGTGATAGTGCAAAGAAAAGCATATTGCCAGGAGCGGGGATCGAACCCACGACAGGGAAAATAATGGTTTATAACGTTAGTCTGTATGTTGCCAAGTGCGGGATTCGAACCCACGTTCTTTGGGACTTTTACAACCCAATGCCTTACCAAATCGGCCACCCTTGCTTAACGATTTACTAAACATCAGAATCATATTTAAGTATGAAATTTCCGCCTAACGCCTTTACTAACTCGGCATTTTAAGGCAATGAATAATTGTGCCAATATTTATTTTAATTACTTTTTTACGGTAAATCCTCGGAAATCATTCGCAAAATACTCGGGCTCCTAAAAGAGTGGGAACGAATGACGTCATCTTCGGGCGGGAGTCGGATGTAAATCGGGATGGCAAAGGAGCAAGGCAATAATGGCGTCATGAATACATAATGAGATGGCATGCTTTTGCATACTAATTACTTCCGTAGCCAGAGTGGGGGGTATTACTACTTTCATCACTTGGATCTTTCTCGAAAGGAACTTTCTTATTTTGTATTTGATTCAGCAGGCTTTGTGAACGGCGCCAAAGGCGAATATGCTGTAAAAATTTACAATAATTCTCACCCTCGCTCCTATTTTGTTCAGTTAGCAGCACCTTAATTGTAATATTGTCCGACTTTTTGCAGGTCATGACAGTATTTGTTGTTGTAATTTTACCATCTATTTTCTCAATTGCTTGCAGCTGCATGCTAATCATCCCCAGCTAACAACGCAATTGGACGAATGGGTAGTTCATACACGGTAGCAATGATGTGATCGAATATTTTTACAGGAACCATGGACAGCTCGTCAATAATAATAACATAATAATTAGAAAGATTCCAGTTGTAGGTTGGTCGTTCGTTTGCGGAGACATGGTAGTGGAAGGCTGCATGGATAGTATCTGAGTCGATATCATTTGGAAATCTCTCTAAAAAGTCAGTTGCTTAATACCGAGTTGGAGTGGCAACAAAAACTTTCGATTGTTAGAAACACAAGTATCAATAACTTTACTGGTTGCATGTCACTTCCCTGTCCCTGCCAACTGTCAAAAAAACTTGCACCAATCTACTGGGCCGTCAAAATGGTCAGATGAAGATTCACTAATTGAGTCAAATGATTGTGTGTGAGTTATTTCTTGTGGTATATCGCCTTCATTCTCACTATCGCTCTCCATATTGTTGAGTCATAATGTTGCTTCGTTTTGTTCAGCATCGTTTGAATAAGTGCTACGACTAGCCTCTGTTTCGCATCTAGTGGATGCTGTGATAACACAAGTGTTGTAAGTTGACCAAACGAAATGACACGTTTTTTCCATAAATAGTCTAGATCTCTCAAAGACTGGAGAAGGTATATATAGATAAATTAGATAGATATAATAGATATAAACACCCAGTAAGTGTAAGTGTTAATCTCCAATGCAAATATGTAAAGAAAAATGTAGTTCCACTATTCCGATTTCGGAGTATAATTATCAGACTTTATAAGCGTCTGATATTGCGCATTTGAAAGGAAAGTATTAAAATCGAGGTAGATTTATCAAATGTCGAGATTGTTAACAATAAACACTATCAGAAAATAGAATGGCCGAGTAAATGTTGAAGTAATGGTAATAACCTGCAAGAGATAGATCTACATTACTTACTTTGTTCATATATCTTGTAGTAGAGAAGTTATTCTTCACGTTAAGAAATGGAATAATGAGCACAAATAGGGTTGTTACCGATACTACTTTAACAACAACAAATAGCAGAATCTAATCAGTGGTTTAAGAACTCAGCATGAACGCTGGCATGCAGAAACACCTGAGAGATCTTTAAAGATAGACGTTAACCTCATTTTTACAATAGTGTAGTGTTTGTATATATATAATTCACTGACGCAAATGTTACTTTGTTCAACAACAAGCAATTGGGGGGGGATAGACAAATTCGAAGGAGGTCCGGGAGCATGCTCCAAAACAGCTTTTCCTGCATCTTTCTAGGGGCTTGAAAACATATAGAAGTCTAGCAATAATAAAATAATATATACTTTGCTTCACCTGCGTTACATTTTGTAGGTGTTAACAGTATGTGTATAGCCTTGTAGTGTTATGCCAATATAACTCTTCTATATAGTAAATATGCTATGAAAAAAGCACTTACACGATAGACACATGCAGATATCCAGGCCTGTGTATGACTGTATAACAAAATATGACATGTGCCCAATATATACTTCGCTTTATCTCTGTCAAATTGTACCTTTGTCAAATCACCAAATAAGCTTTGATACAAGGACCTTGATGTCACAGTTTCTAAAGTTGTTATGCCACCCAATATAAATGTGAATAATTGAATTTAAACATGAAACCAAGCGAACTATTTCCATAAATATGTACATGCATCCCTGTCTTTGGTATATTGTCAATTTTTTCAATTATAAATATATGTGAGGTAGTGGATTTTAACTTGCAACATTACGAACATTTATACATCTATTTTGTCTATGTTACCAATATAAATTTGAACTAGTGAATTTAAACATGGAACAATGCCCATTATAACCAATAATAATATATACATATTTTAGATATTCTATTTTAAATAATCGTTTGTTGTTTAATCATTCCTATTGCAGCACTTCATTTTCCTCTAATGAGTTAAAGTAATACAAATACTTGAATACAATGTAGAAGTACTAATGATACTATACAGGTATACCGGATGCTTCCTTCGTAAAGCTTCCTTATTAGTACAAAGCTAACAATTATAAATTCATGCATGCAGTATAGTGGTCATGAACGAAATAATAACATTTTATACAGTTTTAGAACACAACCAGAACTTTCCACTTTTTTGTATTGTTTTTTTATTTTGTGCCGTATTACCTTACACACAATTTTCAAGAAAATATAAACTATAACAACCATAATTAAAAAAACAATAGAGACGATATTTTGGGTTATTTTCAGCAATAACCTTTGATCCATAGTCATTTTTTGAATGGTGAAAGTGGCACACCACAGAACTTAAGGCTAGTATGCTTAAAATATTTTGGTTCATCAGGACTTGATATGAAGTAACTATGCTTTACTCTTTTTGGCTTCTTGTTTGATTTCTTGTTGTTTTTTTAGGTTCACTTTTCTTTGTTTGCTCTTCTTCTTCGTTGTCTGAGTCCAGCATTTGAAGCAAAGAATAGTTGGATTAAGCCCACGAATAGTTGGATTTGCATTAAATTGTTTCAATTCTTCATTTGTTCCAACGCTTTATTCAGCGAGCCACTCTAGGTTAGATAACATGGAGTGCATGACTGTATAATGGATGCCCATGCTGAACATTGCGGTACCACGCTTTGTCATGTCTTGAAAAAACTTTTCTTCACTTTCGTCAGCTCCCAAGATAGCCTTTAATAATTTATTGACATCATCAGCGTCGGCACTACCGGCGTCATTGGTTGTGTTTAGTTTGAGCAAGGGAGCCAACAAACGCCAGATTTTCTGCTGCATCGTTTGAAATTCAGCGTTATTAACAAGGCTGGAATTGGTTTCCGACAGATGTTGTAGGTTATCGGTTATGGTTGCTGCGAATTCGCTCAAAGCCACTTTTGGGTGAATAAGTAATTCACAGTTTCTCGGATTGACCCTTCTAAATACTGTTGCTTCTGGAGAAGCATCATCTGCCAAACCATAAGGCCGTAAAAAAATTTGATGGGTTTTGTTGGAAAAAGTGCACAGCTTTTGGACTTTCAGGGGTTTGGTGTGTTTTCTTAGAGTACATCTAAAATATACATATGTTCATGTGTGATAGAAATCACCTACAGCAATTGTCCCAATCTTGTAACAGGGTAAGACACTTAGTTATTAATATTTGTTAATTCCGGCTGGAATGTTGTCTATGTCAAACCACAAGATAGCTTTACGTAGTGTTTGCCTCTGCGCTTTACACATTGTGGTTGCATATGCTGGACAAAACGGGTAAAGCATTTTAGTGTTTTGGTCTTCTTTGATGGTAACTGGGTAAATAGCAATTATTTTCTCATGAGACAACTTTAGAAATATACTTGCATTATGTACAGTGTTAACAGTTGCGAATTGTCCATTCACAATGCCAGCGCTTTTATCGCGATTTTGAGTGATAACAACACGCGTCTCTGAAAATATTGGAATTGATAGAAGATCAGAATCAAAGTTGTACTGTTGCCAGTTCTTTTGCATTTCTGAAAATTGTGTGCGTTATTAACTGATTAATATGATGACTGGTTTGCTTTTCACTTCATTTTTTTTCCGCTTATTGTTATCATTTTCGTTGGTATTTTCTAGCCGATTGTAATTTGAGGGAGGTTACTGCTTTTCGTTTCCTATCGCCTGATCTTTGGCTGTGTTCATCATCAGATGACCGAAGAGGAGACGATGGCTTCGGTATTACAATGCTCTCATCAACTGGTTCCTCTAATTGTGCAAGCATTGAAGAAGAGGTGGGCTTAGATGGATTTATTGCCCCACTACCACAGGTTAAGTTTTCATCTAAAAACTGTTTCAAGCCTTTCGCAGATGGATTTTGTTTAAACGCTTTTGGACCTGGCGTAGTCATGGGAACAACCCGTGCGTATTGCCCAGGATCACGCAAAACGGTCTGGGCAACAAGAAGCTGGATGGCCATGGTGTAAAGTGTTGACCCTACAATGAATGCTTCATTAACTGTATCATCTTGCAAGAATTGCCTTAAGTAAGATAACTTGCTCTGAAGTATACCAACACAAAAAACCTATGTTTTCAAGAGTACTTACACAAGAAAAAACCTATGTCTTCAAGAGTTCCTACACCTTTGAGTACCAGTTTGAACTTAGAGAATTTAGTATCTGTTTAGATATTCTATTTTAAATATTAGTCATTTATTGTTTAATAATTGGTAAACGAAGTCTAATGAATTGCACGGGAATAGTGCCAAATATAAAAGGAAATAAAATATTAATATAGTCTGCCACAACGTTTAGTTTACAACAATTTGTAAGTAATAAATTTAAGATCTATAAGGTCAATTTTTAACAAGGAACACCAAAGCTACAAGCTGTCATGTTCAAACAATTGTTTGCAGGTCAATACCTCGTCCGAGTGTCCTTCTGTCCTTCCAGTTTCTGCAGGTGGACGATTTTAGGATAAGTCATTTTAACATGAACCAATATGAATTTGGAAACAAGAAAGCCATTGTGAGCGTATGTGCAAATAACAAATTGTTATTAACATTTTTTCTTTCCACCTTTCTTTACTGTCTTGGATTTAGATTTTGCCTCCAGAAATGTATTTAGCAGTTCTTCTTGTGGGCTTGGTTTGTCCAGTTTCGTTCTTTTTGGTGGTGGTTTGGGAGGCTGAACGTCTTGTACTACCTTTGGTTTTTTCTCCTTGGCGCTGTTCTTTCCCTTTTTTGGAGTCGGCTGCTGTTCTTCCACTCTGCTTCGCTTTGGTTGTTTCTTCGGTGGTTTGGGTAATTCTTTTGTGGGTTCCTCATCACGGTTTGGGGAGGTTTTTGTCTTTTTCTTCTCTGGTGTTGGTTTCTGTTGTTTCTCTGACTTCTTCGATTTGACACTCGGTTCGGGCACTGTAACTTTCTTTGGATCGGACTTGGGGATTCTTCATCCAACGAGTCAGAAGAGCTACTCGAAGCTTCGTGCCTTCCTGACTCACGGTTTGTTTCGGAAAGCTTTTCCAGGTCTTTCACAAGATCTTCTTACACAGTGAAGGAGTGTATGTCGTTGTGTTTTCCCCCGCTGCAGCACACATCGTGTTGAGCATTTCCTTGAGAGATTTCAAATCTCTTCCTCTTAAATGCTTTACAGCGCTTGTCATCAGTGTTGATCCGACCTGCGTACGTTTCTGGATCCGATAACATACTTTGTGCCACCATGTACTGGGGTGGTCATCAGAAACATGGACCCTCCAATCTTAAAAAACTCTTTCATAAGATCATTGGTTCCCGCATCTTCGTCATAGAGCATCGTCAGAACATCTTCCTAATGTGGGTGTTTAGATAGATAAATAGTTTAATTAGAATAGATCACATTACAGCTACGTACTGAATTGCGTGATTATTTACATGACTACATTGCAAAACTACAAAAGGCCTAAAATACTTTACATCAAATACTATACTACTAGACTATATATTTAACCAAACGACTTTTAAAAATATTGGTACTATGTCATCGTACTATTAAAATTACGTACAGCAGAAAGAATAATAAAAGTGTTGCTAAATCTATTGGTCTACATTTCACCGTATTAAAGTTCCATGTCTTCTTTTGGTGTGCAGACGATCCATGGATTCTAGGTTTGGATCAAAATCTGCCAACTTGTGGCTATTCAGATGTTGAGACTCTACGTTGTTTAGAAATGTTAACTGATCGTGCATTGTCTGACAGAATTCAGACATGGCATAATCTGGCCTTAACAGCCATTATCAGCATTTGGGCCATGTTTGTTTGCGCAAGGTTTCGTCATCTGGTGCGTCATTTGCCAGGCCATACGGCCTGAGGAAATTCCCGGGAAAGTGGTTAAAAAACCCACACTTTTTCTGGTGTCATGGGTATTTACATTTCTGCGAAAGTATCAGAAAAAGTATCTTGCTTTAGTTTGTTGTTCAAAACACACACACACTTTGTACAATGTATCATTTAGAAACCTGTTTAGTTTCAATAGGAAACGAAAACCGTAATAATTATTCATAATCTTACAGTATAAATAAATCATACTATGGTGGGCTCCACTAGGAGTACAGTGCAACACATGGTCCCCAAATCTTAAACGAAAGACAGTTATCAGAGTGTCTACATTTTTAACTTTATGTACTCAACTTGGGTTTGGTGACAAACATCATTTGCCTGTTCCGTAACCGTCAATAGATTTGTAGCACCATTTACTGAAACCCACTTATATTGTCATCAACATCTCGGACATGAAAATTCGGGTAATCTATTTCTTTCCGTTAACAATTTTAAACCTGGAACGCAAATCACGGCAAACACCACAGTTTGTATCATATCTAATCAATTTCTGCAGAATCGTATATCAGATGTAAACCTGAAAATCACCATTATTTCTCTTTGCTGCATACTATTGCTAAAGTTTCTGCTGGATCAAATATCCTGGCTATGAAACCGTATATATTTTGTCATATATATTATACAAATAATGAATGTTTATGAGTGCAATGGTAAAAATAGTTTCATGTGGTGAAATATGGAATTTTCCATTTAACGAGGCGAGAGCCGAGTGGAATGGGAAGTTCCATCTTTCAGCAAATGAAAATATTTTTACCATTGCACGAAGGAAAACATTCATTATTTGTTTTTTATGACACCAAAATATATCAATGTTATTGAAAGATTATTGAATTAAATACAAAACAATTACATACCAGAGTTACATGATTGTATCATGTTCAAAATTGACATAAAATCAAGTAAACAAGTCCCAAAAATTTATAATGAATAATTACTAAAATAATGGCATTTATTTCACGAAAGCTTATCGTTAAAAAACCATATTTTTACATCCGCCATTTTGTTTGCATTTAAACATTGTGAAATTATGGTTAAATGAGCTACGAACATGATACGATTAGCATTTTGACGGATGGAATTTAATGAAAACCAAACCGTGGATTTTTGTACTATACGATTTTTTCCATTGCACGGCTGAGCGTGCAATAGTTTTCTCGCTTTATTTCAACGTCACGTGATCATAATCAACCAATTAAATGACGAGAATCTACTAAGGTGTTATATAATAATTATTATTGAACAAATGAGGCTTTATGCTTTTTAACGTATTCTAGAATCAAGCCTCGTAAAATTCCACAGTTAAATTTTTTAATAAAAACTAACAGTTTTTGCAAGTTTAAAAAATCCTTTAGCGTTTTATCTCGGAAGATTTGAATAGAGCCAATGCGATTTAAAATATATGAAATGGAAAATCTCAATCTATTTTACAAAGCGTTATATAGTATCACAACAAAAATAGGCAAACAAAAACAAAACAAAAATGTCATCCTATAAAACCAAATTTTCAGTCATTCAAATAACTTCTTATTCAATTACCAACCTCGTAAGCCTGGTTTACCTTATAGCAACCTCATGCCTGCATAGTATATACGTACAGTTATAACACCAGCAGCTTGGAAGCAATGCGTGTTTATGCATTGATAATTGTAATACGCCTGAAGTTTGCCATTGTTACACAATTGTTTCCAATGACCACGGACATCAAGTATCAACGGTCAATGTGGCTCGCATGCAGTTGCTCATTGTAAACCGGGTTTTATCGTGTACTTTTTGATTTGATCATTTGTATATTTAACAACGCATAAAAAGGTAAATATGTCATAAAGGAAAAGCGTGCATATTTGAAAGCACGCATATATGTTGAAGTTGGATTACCTTTTTTTGATGCACCCTGTATATTACTTGAATAGTTTAAAAAATAGTAAATAAGGGGAATGTATATATTCCATCAGAAGAAATAAAGAGAACATTTATATTCATAAATTTGTACTTTGCATTGAAGATAGAGTTAGATAATGCAACACGTATAACCAAAACTGCAGATGATACCTTCTGGCCTGAACATTTATATTTATTACCATTACCATTACCATTACCATTACCAACACAGTACAATTGTCCGCAGGCCGTATAGATTTTAGAACTATGCCTTTTACATCCGTATAGCTCATATCGATGAAAGAGATAAAATGCTTTCAATTAAATCTATTCTATCCTTCTAGAGTGTACCGGTCACGCTTTTGGCGTAGCTATGCAACAGTTTCTTTTTTTACATCTAAAGTTGTTGTTATTGGAACACGACATACCCCAGTAGAACCAGACGCTATTTATTTCTCATTTTATTTCCTATTTTGGAAGTGTTTATTTCCTCTTTAATGAAATCCAATTTTGGCATGTTATCACGCGTATTGAGTTGATAGCTTCACTTTTCCCGTACCATAGTCTAGGAGCTGTATATCAGTTTGTAGGCAGCATTGCATTTAGGATAGGTAACCTCAACTGCAGTTTGTGGTAAAATGACCATTACTGATCCAAGCCTATTATTGCTGCCGAAGGCAGCATACTATTTTAGCGCCCAGACCTTCGCGGACCTATGTACAGTCGACTTTCCTTGTTTTGTCTGCTAAACGTGCTGATTTACTTTTTATAATAGCCAAACCGTCATCTCTATATAGGCCGATGCTTTCTTTGCCAAATTTCTTACTCAGGTGGTTTAAAATGAAAAGGCCTACTAACTCACAAATTTTCGCGCCGTCGAAACTGCCCATGGTAACGTCAAACAAACTCTTGCTATCTTTTTTTATCCATGAAATTCCTGTATTGAAAAGGAGAGATTTTCTAGCGTGTTTTATTATTGAAATATCGTATATAAATAATATTAGAATTTACTCAACAAAAGAGCTGAAATAATTTCACGGTGTCGTCATCGTAACAAATTTCGCGTAAACAACGCAAACAAAGCCATGAATGCACACATTGTCTCCCACATACACACCCACGCTCCGGCAGGAAGCATATAAGCGGTCATTTCTTTCGATACTTGTCACTGCCTGATGATTCTTTTACAGATGAAACAGCCTGTTGCAGACAAGTTTTGAGGTAAGCGAAAATCCAGAGGAGGTTGGACAGCTGTCACGTGAATTTCTCGACCAATGTAATCGCGCTATTTTCCATCGTGTTTGTCAAAATTCTTGGTCGTGTAATTTGCATTGCACGCAGACACACTTGACATATTAATATTTTAAAAAATCTATAAAAAAGCAAGCGTGGCTTTCATATTATATAAGGACTTGCGATATCTACGAAAACCTTTGAGGTAAGTGTCATTTTTTAACTTATTTTGAGCATCAAAGTTTGTCGTGTCTTCGTTACGTGATGAAGTCTGTTTATAACTTTCAAAATAAAATATCTAGAATTCCCATCGTTCGGTTTTTCTATTTTTTTGCAAAAAAGTCAAGATAAATATATAAACTAAAAATCTTCTGGAGGGATCCCAGAGGTCCCCCGGCAGTTTTCGAGATATTCGGTATTGAAGTGACCATACTCATTTCAACTTTTGCCAAAATGGCACCTTATTTCGCCTGACGACATTGCGCCACCAAAGCTTGTTTTTCCCAATGAACTCTTGAAACTTCTTTAATATAAAGAGCGTTATTCTTTAGAGCAAGCGTTAAAGTACTTTTGAATGAATTGAGGAGATTTAGGAGTTATTTGCGAGTTGATTATAGATGTTATATCTGGGCTAGTGTCTGGCACTCTGGCTCTGTCTGCACTTTTGTTGTCTGACGGCCCACTCGACTCGCGAATATTTTGTCATTGTTATTCAATTTATTTCCTGGAATGCATCCTAGCTATTTCAATAACTATTGATCTACCTATGTGAGCAGTATTTTGTTTGGTAAACGTTATTTTGATCTTTTATATAGGCTGTACGTCGTCATATTGTATTAATCCGATGCCATTTCTGTCAACAATCTTTGAAGTTGAACATCTCGAGTTTCCACACTTGACGCAGTTATTGCTCGTATTTTTCTGAAGAAGTGGACTTTACTGTTTACAATAAGTGCTGAGTTTTAGAAGAAAATTTGTTGTTTCTTTACAGATTTGTATTTTGGTTTGAATTCTATCATTGTATTGTTAATTTGCCTTCTTGGTGGATATTTGCTTTCTTTAATATTTCTTTATATATGTAGAGAATGAGCAGAGATATTATTATACTTTATGCATGCGCTATGTATTTTCAATAAAAATGGAAGTGTATATTACTGTAAAGTTTGTTTTATCTACATTTCACCAGTAATTTCTGTTGCAAAAGATCAATGTCTATGCTACACTTCTCACTAACTTGTTGCACTATGTACATTACAAATACAGACGATTCAGGCAGTGCCAATGGGTCAGCTTATGAAATCGTTTACTTAAGTGTATAAAATGCAATACGTGCAACACTGAACAAAGTGTCCACAAATACATATAAAATTTTCAACACGTTTATATTGACCACAAGACCAGTTGATCACACGCAGCCTTTGAGATTTCTGCACAAATAAATCCATTAAACGGACTCAAAGAGCCTTGTTATACATCGATGCACAAACATTAAACACACCCATCATGATGGCATTGAGTCTCTGGATCAATAGCGTCCATTTTCGCAGAATTTGCTATGGCCAGAGATGTTGACTTCACGGCAGTCAACGCATAAATGAGGCCGCACGTGGAAACAACGCTCATTACCCATGATGCTTTGCGGCCTGCTGTCCAACCTCCTCTGGCGAAAATCTATAATTTGCTCTCACATTGTCTCCCACATACACCCCCACGCTCCGGCAGGAAGCATATAAGCGGTCATTTTACAGATGAAACAGCCTGTTGCAGACAAGTTTTGAGGTAAGCGAAAATCTATAATTTGCTCTAACTATATATATACGTGTAGGTTTAGGTCTACGAAACGCAAAGAGTGCTCGACAACATATAGTTAGAGCAAATTATAGATTTTCGCTTACCTCAAAACTTGTCTGCAACAGGCTGTTTCATCTGTAAAATGACCGCTTATATGCTTCCTGCCGGAGCGTGGGGGTGTATGTGGGAGACAATGTGTGCATTCATGGCATGATTCTTTTACAGATGAAACAGCCTGTTGCAGACAGGTTTTGAGGTAAGCGAAAAAATATATATATATATACTCGGACACATGCGCATCCAGACATGCGTGAAGTATATCTTGGGGCCAGAGTGCTCATACGACCACAAGGGAAGTGAGCTTTATATATATATATATATTAATTCAGTTCTTTTGTTAAGAAGAGTCCTTTTGTCTGCCTTAATGATCTGCAGCTTTTCTTCTATACAAAGGGGGCATCTTCTTGATCCGTTCCGGAATGCAGGCGTTTTCTTAATAACAGACCATTTGATGGTAAATTTTTTCTTATTAAATTCCAAATATACTTTGAGAGCTGTGTTTCGTTTTCATATTTTCCATCTCGGAAAGATTTCGTGTGGTTTCTGTAGCGTTCCTTAAATTCGTTTGCCGTCATTCCAATGTAACATTTGGCGACATTCTCAGTCGCTACTTCGGCTTTATAAACGATGGACGAGGTCTGGCACTTTTTTGCGAGGGGGCAATCTGCTTTTGCTCTGCAGTTACATTCCTGGTCGTCGGAGGAAGTCCGGTTAAATATTTTATGAAGAGGGTGGTTATACTTATTGCCGATGTTGGTTTTCACGCTCTTGCTAAAAGGTGGGTTAAACCAGATAATATTCCTCGATCGCGATCGTTTGCTGGTGGGTGGGTCTGCCCACCCGAGATGCAGCAATTTCGATCATACCCTTAAGTATAGCGATGCAGACCCACCCACCAGGAAACAACGATCGCGATCGAGGAATATTATCTGGTTTAACCCACCTTTTAGCAAGAGCGTGAAAACCAACATCTGCAGTAAGTATGACCACTCTCTTCATAAAATATTTAACTGGAACTCAGTCAAAACAGTTACTGTTGCATGCGAAATATGAAATCCATTATCAGCATACAGTTGCATGCCAAATATGAAATCCATTATCAGCAACCACAACCACATCATCAAGTAAACCCCACTCCACCAAGCACTCCCTCCGACGACCAGGAATGTAACTGCAGAGCAAAAGCAGATTGCCCCTTGCAAAAAAAGTGCCAGACCTCGTCCATCATTTATAAAGCCGAAGTAGCGACTGAGAATGTCACCAAATGTTACATTGGAATGAAGGCAAACGAATTTAAGGAACGCTACAGAAACCACACGAAATCTTTCCGAGATGGAAAATACGAAAACGAAACGGAGCTCTCAAAGTATATTTGGAATTTAAAAATAAAAAATTTACCATCAAATGGTCTGTTATTAAGAAAACGCCTGCATTCTGCAACAGGCTGTTTCATCTGTAAAAGAATCATGATTCTTTAAAAATCATGATTCTTACTAGAAAAAAGAATCATGATTCTTACTATAGGCATCTTTATTACTATTTAGTTTCGTACCACAAGATGTGGCACTCATCAGATAAAATAGCCTAATGACTAGTTGCAGACAAGTTTTGAGGTAAGCGAAAATATATATATATGTATATAGTCAAATCTGCAGACATGCATGTTTCGCCGTTCAACGGCTCGTCAGTGCAGCTTGTAACGCAGTCTAGATGCGAGTGACTTCGTATTTATACACCATACCCTTGCCCTCACCAAGCGCATGTGGTACAATACTCAGACACATGCGCATCCAGACATGCGTGAAGTGTCTTGGGGCCAGAGTGCTCAAACGACCACAAGGGAAGTGAGCTTTTGCGTTGTATCTTGTGCGAAATTGTAAACAATCATTGGGGTCCATGCAAAATATTACCAGTTCAGAATATAGAGGTTGTTATGAATATGGGTGACACATGCATTATTGGACTCTTAGCTTCATCATTATTGTCAACTCTCAAAGGATTGTATAAGCCTTCTTAGTTCAAGTCTTCGTTTCCCTACATTACATCCTTCTATCAACGCAGGACCAATTTCACCCTGCAATAGAAGACAACATTTATAGTAAACATTACATATTCAACATATGATTTTAAGCATTTTGAAAGATTGTTTTGAAAGGATGGTTGAATGTATGCGTATAGGTGCCAGCCAAAATTGTGTAAGCCAGAACACAGTTAGTATATCAGAACATAAATTTGTTCTGACATTATTAAGAATTGTTCACAATAGAGTTCAGTGATCTTTATCTGAATATGTTATTCTTATCAACAAATTACCCCTCCGTTATTCTTCTTGCAAATTCTGACACAAACACACCACAATCCTTTCCATTTGTTTCGCGTGCGACCTGTGATTAGACAATAATTTAGTCCTGTATGACAATATTAATGATATATCATTATCAATTATATATGATTTTTAACGTACATCAGCATAGATCGGTTCAGAAATTGGAGCAATGTCTCTTGGACAATGGTCGTTTTGCATGTCATTACCTTCTTAGACTCAAAGCAATGTTATCCTTCTGCCAACCCAGGCTACACAAGACGTGCAGATGACCAGTCTCGATCTCGTACACAACTAGCCACCAGTGAGTAAGAACGCGTGAATTTAGTAAATTCTTATATTTATTATGGTTTTACCGTGAGCACATAACAGGGTTTTATTGGTTTGCTCTATTGTTTCATTGTTCCATTATATTGTTTTGTATAAGTTATTAATATATGCAAAAACTTTCAAGAGCTTTTTCTGAGCTCACCGAAAAAGCCCACTTCCTATATTGCGTGCAAGATAACTAATGAAGTTTCAAAGCTATCCTGATTAAATTTACAGGATAGACTCAGCATATGTACCTCTAGGAGATGAACTAAAATAATAAAACTTTATTGGATAGTTTTGAAGCAGTGACAGTTTCCGTGGCAAGCAGCATATTCTCTTTTACTATTTGGTCAGTAAAACTGTTGAAAAAGCCTCAATGGAGATAGTTTTGGTTCAACTCCTAGATATTGTTGTTTGTTAGAAAATAAACGTTATTGCAGAATTTTATCATTAAGGATGATCTAATAATCATGTTTATAAAATTGCATGAATTTCATCGTTTGGGGTGCTTTATCATGGTAACCATGGCAACTATATATTGCAACAACATTTTTTTGGTCAGAGAATGTATCCTAACAACATACTAATAGATAAGTTTCAATACTATGAAACGGTAGAAAAAAATATTTTTTGGTATTGGACCCCCTTAAGACAAAATGCACATGATACCACCTCCTATAAACAAACTACTGTCCAAGGATAGTGCAAAGTTTTAAGAGACAAATGCTATGTTACATGGTTTATAGTGCGTACGTAATTGTTGTGCATCCATGTTGTGTTGTGTTGATATTTGCATATTACGTATTTACACGGGCAATTTTTATTTGGCAATTATTTTTACCTTTACTATTTTTATTTGCCCTTGAAAATTGATGAAATGTGACAAGCTTTTGAAAAGCTAGCATGCCAGTTTTTCAACAAGTACACTTGTCAATGAAAAGCTTGTAATATTTCATCATTCGTAATTCTAAATTCGCGATGAGTGATTTATATTTTTGCCAATATATTATAGTAAGCAGATAAAATTGTCTTTTGTTTACGGTTGCAATATTTGATTAGTTTTATTCAACTAATTACAAATATGTCAACTCAACTTCGATTATTTCAAATTTTATTTATTTATTTATTATTTCATCGTGTATATAAAATTTCGAGAGTACGGTTGTACACAGACTACTAAAATAAAGGCTAAGCAAAACTAGAATGTATATAGAATGCATCATACATCATAGTTATATATACAGACGCATCTTCATCAAAATGCCATTCGCATTTGTAAACAACAGAGATGTGTTCTATTAATATTGCATAACAAACGTCAAATTTCAAAATTATGCAGTTCATACTATACACTCTACTACTCTAGTGACTCTTCAAATTACACTCTACGAGTCTACGGACAGAGAATAGCAACTTCTCCTATCTATAAAATTCTCCAGAAACAATACCGTAGCCGTATTAATGTGTATAAATTGTACGCAAGTAGACTTATCTTAGATCGCTGGTAAAATCCAATGCTGTATACTATAACTAACATTTTCGATATTTACGGTAAGGCCAAAGGGATCTCATCGGGTCTTGAATCTTGTATTTGAATTTTTTATATATAACCAGCACCAACTACCAAGTCCAAAATATGTGACATGTTTGAGGCGAAACTTACGCTTCGGAATTTATAAAAATATTGCAATAATGAATATTCGACCCATTCAGTATTGTCTATTGAATATATAAATGACAAAACGCACTACTAATCCAAAAGGCGAAAATGAAAACGTTTATTTGTAAATTTGATCGTATTTCCATCACATTCCCACTCCCAGCTGCCACCATTGTGCGGTGAATATTTCGAAATTTCGTATTTTCGTTCCGTGATACTTGAAAGCACGTGTTCATAGCTACTGGGGGAGTTAGCACCCAATATTATATATAAAACGATTGTTATGATGTAGACGTTTAATACCACAACCCAAATGTTGTTCGTAAATCTAATTAAACACTGCATGAATACAACCGAATTGAGCTATAAGATAACTTGAAAGTGCTTAAAAAAGTTTCAACCCCAAAGTTTAACAGATACGGTATTAATAGAGAATCTTCGCAAACACACACCGGAAAGTTTACACTATGATGTATCTATCTATCTATGTATGTATCTATGTATTTATCGCTCGTGTGAATTTTCGCCCCTCATCACAATACTGCAAAGTTAAAAACTTTGCACTAAAAACTAATGTTTTATGTTGCAGTGCTAGTGCTATAGCCATACATTTATGCATGTATACAGTACTTGCATTCCACTCAACTCTCTTTTATACTATAAATGATCAGTGTTGCATTCACCCTCCTGTAACTTGGATTTCAGGTTGGCCGTTTATCCATTTTGGTTTCCAACAAAACGAACAGGTCGTTGTTATTCCTTCCATTATTTGACAGATACACGGCGAATAGATTTGGAACACCTCGTACTTCGGGCGCCAAACCTCCAAAGAAGCGCGAAGTGCTCCTGCAATGTACATAAAGTGTGTGTGTGTGTCTGTCTAGTATAAAGTTCAGAAATTAAGTGAAATTCAGCTTTTGAATACTTCAACCCCAGTCAAAGAGATTCAATGACTGGGATTGGAGTAAATGTGAAACTTGCTGAATTTTATCCGCATTTGTATACACTCGTCAGACCATTTTCTATTGTTTCCTGTCTGTTATGAAATTCGGCGTAATAACCTCATGTTAGTAGAAATGTTCTATTAGAATTAGTTGTGTCTTTACGCGAAGTAAAAACAGGGCGGCAGCGCGAAAAAGCGCAAGGCTACTTTGTACACAAATGTGCAATGTGCACTAATACACCGTCCAATAGGACAGACAGACCACCAACCAATTGGCTTAAAATTCGTTTTACAGATGCTAAAATTTATATCAAACATTTTTTCCTCATGAATGTAGGAGCATACCAGATCTACTGCGCATTCTCTATAAGCTAATTTCGCCTCACAACCACAGAAGCACTAAGTGAATATTTTGTAAAGAAAGTCGACAGATCAATTGCGCACCTTTACCTAATAAGTAAGGTTCCGCAAGCCGTAAGATAATTTCGTTTTACATAAATATGCCTCATCGTAGCCATTACCAAAAACCTCCGGAACAAAATAAAATAGTGTGCGACAGAATTATGAACTTTCCCTTGCTTTTTCTTACTATGACCTTGCTGGTTAAAATTTTTGAGTTCTGACATAATGTCTTCCTCCGAAACATTCCTACTCGTTTGTCTTGAGGAGCGCTGTAGTTATCAGTCAAAAAAGAATAAGGCGCGTTCAAAACGAGTGTGAAAAATGCCGGTAATGGGACCACGCCTCTCCCAAATCTTCTCTTACTGTCACTGGACGCTTTATAAATGCGGTTAAAATTAATAAAAACCTCAGATGCCAAGTGACATTGGTGTGCAAGTCCGTAAAGGAATGCGTCCAGTTGTAGTCTTTCAGGCCCCGTGCTGAGTGCTTCAAACACACTCCCAGCTTTACTTGCATCCTATTCGTGTGGTAAACCCTTCAGTACATCACCCTTGCTCGGCCCTTCCACAAATTGAAAATAGCCGTTTCATTCAAAAATTGCCGTATAAAGCTTGTTGTAGCCTTTAGCTAACTAAAATTGTTATGACGAATCCATTTCTAGTATTTATCTTGAAATCCAGCAACGTCCCACTCGAATATTTAGCCAGTAAGTCATCGAACTGAATATTCACTCTGCCATTTTCGCAAAAACAACAATTGCTTCGTTTTCGCGCAAAGCATGACGGTATTTTTGAGCGCCAATTGCTCGATTTTCTAAAAAATCTCCTCTTAATGTATCACTCCAAAAAATCTCGTACACCTCCAACAGAAATCCCTAAAAAATCTCTATGAAATCCCTAAATTTCTACAAACCCCCCAAAAACTAAAAAAAAATCCATAAATTCCTAAAACATCCCCCCAAATATCCCACGGAATTTTCAAAATTTCAAAAATCTTGTGCACTTTTTTTTAGTGATACACCTCTCGGTTGTTAAGAATGAAGAATTTATAACACTAAACTGAGCTAATTCTAATTTTGCACGATGGGCAACAAGGATCTATCCTGTTAAAATTAGTGTTTAACACATTTTTAACACAAGGTCTGTGCACAGGCTAGCTAGAATACGTCTGTCTAATGCCAGAAGATTTTACTGTTCCAAGACCAAGGAGCAAATATTGGGCATTAATGGTGTAAACAAGATTATCGTCCCATGTCTCTTGTTGACCCATTAGTCTGCAATCTAATGCACCCTACTTTATTACTTTGCTCTCTACCTAGATGAGCAAAATCATCACATAAATGTCAACAAGGCAAAGGTCATGGGAATAAATAATATTGTACATGGAAAAAATCTCAAAAGGACTGCAGACACGGGGGATAAATGCCACGATTTCAAATTTATGAATACAGGAACTTTCTCAAAAGTTAAAATTGCACTAACTACAAATGACTTAAAACCTACTCCTAAAACTGGCCTCAAAATTTACTTAAAAATATCGTCAATACAGAGTGCACAAAATTTATGTCCACAATCTCTCCCTTGCACAGGATCTTTCAAAACCTCCAGACATATAGCACATTCCAGGACTTAACCCTGTTCTCTATTCCTTATGGCTGTCTGACTAGGGTCAGAATAAAAGTGGCTTGTCGAAACGTTTAACAAGTATGAGAACAGCAATGTCCCTGAGGTCTGCATCATCTTTCCGTGAACTGGATTTGTGGACAAGGAATCGACCAAATTATAATACCTTATTCGTACTTAATTTCGCGATTGTAAAAAAATCGTGATATTAAAGTCGCGCAAAATCAAAAAACCTCGCGAAATTTACGCAACGCGAAATTAAATATCCTAGTTAAAATTTTGAATCATAAAATTCTTGATAAATATGATCAACAACATGTACAGCTCATATATTGACATTAATAACTTGTCTATGCCGGCGATAGATACAATGTCTTGATATACGTTATGTTGATTTGTCTAAAAAGTTTATAGAAATAAGATGTTGCTCAGAAGCTTTCGCGAAATTTGATGTCCTTTTTCTATTTTCTCTTATCAAAATCGCGAAATAAAGTCTCGCGAAATATTGCCTCAAAAAATCGCGAAATTAAGTACGCGTGAAAATAAGTACGAATAAGGTAGAACAATTAAATGATTCAATTAGACACAGTCATGCAAACAGTGGTTAGTGCTTTTCACCTCTGACGCCAGGGTTGGATTCCAGCATTGGGCAATTATGGGTTTAAGTAAGTTTCTCCTCAGTTGTGTATGAGAAGAGTGTTTCCAGTTTGACTCTATCAGACACCGCAGGGTTTCTGATTTCCTCCTGTCGTAACACCTACTGTAAGTAACACTGGAGCGAAGAAGAATGGACCTCTACAGTGGGGAGAACAAACAGAACATGGAAACAAAATTTGCGATACTGCCTGCATGGGCAAATGTTATAAATAAACTGAGTGTGTCACTTTATGAAGTCTTTTTTTAACTCAAATATTTTGCACATGCTATACTTACATATAGTCAATAATTGTTCATCTCTTGCTAACAGAACGTGAATAAAGTCCAACAATGAATATGGCATGATTCTATATTTATATATAGTCAATAATTGTTCATCTCTTGCTAACAGAACGTGAATAAAGTCCAACAATGAATATGACATACAATGTTCAGAAAGTACTGTATATATCATTCATTTAGTAGATCAAGGTTCTATTTCCACTGCAATGTATACAGTATGATTTTTTACATACTGTCGGGAGCATAGAGTGGAATGCAATATAAACTGTGGTATACCATAGCCTGACAGTTTCGTTTCATGCATTGGTTTATCAAATTGTTCCTGTCTAGCTGGAACCAAAGATCGTTCGTAATTGTCAACTTGTGCTTCATTATTTTGTTAATCAACAACAATAAATGTGACTCGCTTGTCGAAAGGCCATGTCAAATGATCATCATAATATCCTTGCAGTAATTGCAAGTAAACACCCATGTAGCCCGTGTTACCGCGAGGACCTTCATTCAAATAGACAAAGATTTTCGCTTTGTACCCATGGCTCGTATAAAAAGGATCGCTCTTAATTTCCCCAATGTCGTTGCTGGATTTTTCGTCATTTAGCTTTCTTCTGACGTTTGGTATTTTCAAAGTCACAGTTACATTTTGGTTTAGAGTAAGTTGTTGCAGTGTTTGCAAAGAGGTGACTGGCAGTGGGGTAAATTTCCCAAAAAATGAGATCTGATCTTGAAGTTTCTTTACTTCTTCGTCACGCTGAAATAATACACAACCAAAAAATTCGTACTTTGTGTATTCAGAAGGATTGTCCACAAAAATTAACGTTTCATTTTAACCATGCATTAATAATTCACGAGAAAACACAACGGAAATCATGACCGTGAAGGAGCTTTTATATCTGATACAAAATCCTGCTGATTTAGCTTACGTTCACACGTGACCGGACGAATTCGGGACCGTACGCAAATTCGTCCGGTTCCACTTGTTCACACGGAACCGATTAATTGTGTAACGAAAAGTGTTCACACGGAACTGGATTAATTGTGTAACGAAAAGTGTTCACACGGAACCGGATTAATTGTGTAACGAAAAGTGTTCACGCGGAACTGGATTAATTGTGTAACGAAAAGTGTTCACACGGAACTGGATTAATTGTGTAACGAAAAGTGTTCACACGGAACTGGATTAATTGTGTAACGAAAAGTGTTCACACGGAACTGGATTAATTGTGTAACGAAAAGTGTTCACACGGAACTGGATTAATTGTGTAACGAAAAGTGTTCACACGGAACCTGATGAATAGTGTAACGAAAAGTGTTCACACGGAACCTGATGAATAGTGTAACGAAAAGTGTTCACACGGAACTGGATTAATGGTGTAACGAAAAGTGTTCACACGGAACCTGATTAATAGTGTAACGAAAAGTGTTCACACGGAACCTGATTAATAGTGTAACGAAAAGTGTTCACACGGAACTGGATTAATTGTGTAACGAAAAGTGTTCACACGGAACTGGATTAATTGTGTAACGAAAAGTGTTCACACGGAACTGGATTAATTGTGTAACGAAAAGTGTTCACACGGAACCTGATTAATAGTGTAACGAAAAGTGTTCACACGGAACTGGATTAATTGTGCAACGAAAAGTGTTCACACGGAACTGGATTAATGGTGTAACGAAAAGTGTTCACACGGAACCTGATTAATAGTGTAACGAAAAGTCTTCACACGGAACCAGATTAATTGTGTAACGAAAAGTGTTCACACGGAACTGGATTAATTGTGTAACGAAAAGTGTTCACACGGAACCAGATTAATTGTGTAACGAAAAGTGTTCACACGGAACCAGATTAATTGTAGCCCCCGAAGTACACTTGTAGTAAACTTGTACGTCGTACAGCAACCGATAAGTCGTTGAAAATCTTGCATACTTGGTTCAGTTGTCTCGGTGGACACATAAGCAAAATGTTAGCTGTAGAACAGACAGTAGTAGATTCCCTTTATTAATTATTTCGCAAGCGGAAGCGCGTTGCATCCTGGTTATAGTGATATCAAATATCAAAACGTTTAAAATGGCGGGATATTTTACGCATGAAAATACAGAAAATACACAATGTTTTGGCGAAAATTTGGTAAACTCTGGCCACTCTACACCTGACCCTAGCTTTTCTAAAAGCTCTTGCACGGGTCAGAAAGAAAATAAACCATTATTGCCAATAATAAGCTCCAACGACACGCACAAGTTAATACTAATAGTCAAGAAACTACTGCTATTCCCACACCTGTCGTTCGTTATGGACCATTACAAGAGTTTGATGAGAACTATTCTGGAGATTGGGTAATGAAAGATCTGCCTCCTTTTACTCAAAAACATTTGGATAATTGCTTGGTTCATTACTCAACGACTATGCCAGATAAGAAAGCACTATTAGCCCACAGAAACAAGCTGAAAGGCTACAAACTTTGGAAAGAGGGCTATGTAAAGAAGCTTCGTACTAAACCTAACATTCATGCAGGGGATAATTGTTTATTCTTTGTCAAAGCCAATGTTTGGGCTTCAATGAAGCAGCAACGTTACCTGGTTTCTTGCCATATTGACCAATCTGCAGAAGTAAAGCATTCTAAATGTAATTGCAAAGCTGGTCAGGGTGGATGCTGTAAGCATGTTGCTGCAGTGCTTTATACATTACTGGACTACACAAGCCTTCAACTTACAGAAGTTCCAGATGATGTCACCTGCACTCAAGTTTTGCAGAAGTGGGACATTCCAAGCTCAGCAGCAAGATCAACAACCCAGGCAGTAAAGTTTGAAGCCATCAACCATGTTGTACAACCTGGTCAAGATGTAAATAGGAGCCAATTGTTTGAGAAGTTACCAAAACCAATACTCTATTTTGCCCTTCATTAGAAAATGATTTGACAGAAAAAGTTGGTGTCACAATGGACGAGGCTATAGCTATTGAAGAAACTACCAGGTCGCAACGAAGCAGTGATATTTGGTACAACGAAAGGCAAAAGCGACTAACCTCCTCCCTTTTTGGAAGAGTAATGAACAGAAGAGAGAGCATACCACCAAAGTCAATTTTACAAACTGTTCAGAAAACCAATAATACAAGTCTTCAAGAATACCCCCAGCACTCCGATGGGGAATTGAAAATGAAAATGTTGCCCTTATGCAATACAAAGCCAGATTTGGTGAGGACATAACAGTGGTTGATTATGGACTTTTCATTAATCCTCGCTGTCCATGGCTAGGCTGTAGTCCAGATGGAATTGTATATGACAAAGGGAATCCTGTTGGTTGTGTTGAAATAAAATGCCCATACACAAAAAGGCTACTGAGTATAGAAGAATGCTGTGACGATAAAAGTTTCTTTATGAAGAAGTCTGATGGCATCAAACTTAAACAAAACCATGTCTATTTTTCCAATGCCAAGAAGTTGTTAATTTGACAAACCTTAATTGGATTGACTTTGTTGTTTACCCAACAAAAACTTTGTTTGTTCAGCGGATTGAAAATGACCTATGGAGAAATAAAATGCTTCCAAAATTGACATCTTTTTATGCCAAATACATGCTGTAAAAACATTGTAGATCAGGATCAGTCTTGTTAGATGAACTAAGATCTGTTTATATGAACTTGGTTAGCCCAGTTAACAAACCATAATAACTAATAGCATAGCCAGGTTCAAATTTGAACCCAGAGTCTTTTCTGAAAATAACAGAAGAGACAATCACATTTTCAGAAAAGGCCCAGGGAATGAGGTTGCAAGTTGTCATATATAATATACCCTTCCAGTAATTATGCCACAACTCTCTTTCTTGGCATATGAGCATCACTCTCATTAGTCAGCAGCCAATCCCAGGCCAAAAACAGAGTTGTGGCATTGTTAACTGTGTTATTGTGTTATTTGCAACATAACAATAAATGTACAGACTCTTCACTCGCGAAGAGCATATCTTCATCTCAATGCAGACTCTGTAGTTTAGAACATTTTACAGGTCTTAAGTTTAATCTTTTTCAACAATTAATGGAGGCATATAATTAGAGAGGTAAGAACATACCACCCATATCTTATTCAGGTCTGCAGCCATAGAGCCATAGATATGGGAAACTCCATTTTCAAAATCCGATAGGATTTGGTGCGGCGAATAGCTCGTTCAACATGTATTCATATTGATGCAATACGTCTTGTTTCAGTCTCCTCTTCAATTGACAAATAGTCCTTGTCTCTGAGAAAGGGTGGGATATTTAGAGTTACTTTATTTATTCTTCAATATCAAAGCCTTTGTCTGCCACCACACTGTCGCCTTCTTCAAGTAAAGGAATAATTCCACAGTCTTTTGTAGCTGCTTTATCACTTGTTCTGCCAGAATACAAGTCTGATACAAATGTAACCATGCCAGACGGTGCAATACCAATAAGCCCCTTTGCTGTATTGTGATGCTTATATTGAGAATAGGTGGTGCTTTGTGACCGAGCAGAATGAGGTATTTCAATAAATAGCTCTGTACAATCAATGATCACTCGGGTGTGGGGTACATATCTTTGAAGCATGTCGGCATTGTTTTCTGCACTGTTTCCTTGGTTGGCCATATTGGGTGGGTTCTGAATCTTGAATGAAGAAAATCTAACCAAGTTATACATATTCTGGAGATGTGCGATGATGATATTCCTACTCTACATACCAAGTCCTCTTCAAGTAAGCCACACCGTCAGGACTCTGGTCAGGACCAGAAAAAGTTCATTTTCTGGTCTAAGAAGCCTCTTTCCGCCTCGTTTCTTTTTATCTGGAACATCTAGTCTCTCCGAGTTGGTGTTGGAATCATAGTATACAAGTTTATCAACCACTGGCCCGAAAGAGTCAAAAATACTTTTAAAACGTTGGTATCCCAGTGTAAAATCGAAAGAGTTTGTCATCATGTTTAAATCTCTCCACAGTGAAGGACTTTTTAAAATTATCATCACTTAAACAGTTGGTTTTCTTTTCTAATTAGCTCACCTCTGCATCATGATGCTGTTTTAGACTATCCAACTCCTTATTTAATCTCAAGTATATCCACCTCTACTAGACACTAGAGAAAGATGCACCTTTGTCGTTAGCAATAACAGCCGGCGTTTCTTCACGCTCCTGTAAAGTTACATCACTCTGCGATAAGCACACTTATTTCTGACCAGTACAAGAGCTTTTAGAAAAGCTAGGGTCAGGTGTGTCAATTGTACGACTCAATTGAAACCCACATTAGAAGTCTTAGAAATCTGGGAATAGATTCGAACTCCCATGGAAGTCTTCTCGTACCACTTATTGTTGGTAAGCTTCCCGCAGAAATGCGTCTCATTGTTGCTCGAAACTTGGAGAAAAATGAGTGGAACATTGACAAACTGTTAAGTGAGTTTAAATCGGAAGCCAGAGAGAGATGTAATACTATCCCAGAATGTAGTTCATCCAAGCCATTTGAAAATAGAGGGACACTCTATAGAGGGAAACTGCCCTATTCGGCTTCAACATTGTTTCAGGAAAATGTCCGTCGTCTGTACCTTACTGTAGTTATTGTTCGAAGCAGCATACGTCAGCGTCATGCCCTATTGTAACAGATATAGCTGTCCGTAGAGCGATTCTAAGAAAAAAGGAGAAATGTTTCTTGTGCCTGAGATCTGGTCATATTATAAAACATTGTGCCTCTCAGTATAAATGCCAAAAGTGTGGTGGTCGTCATCATGTATCAATATGTGAGAAGAATGCCAATAAACCCCCTGCCCCGGCAGTCAAGGTAGATCAACAACATGACCCTGTGGGAAATCAACAAGGTAATCAACCCAATACTAAAACAGATGCTGCACAGGGAACCCAAAGTGAAGCATCAACCTTGTATGTTGACAGTAATACAGTAGTTATTTTACAGACAGCTCAGAGTTTAGTGGGTAAAGTTGGAAGTGAAGTGGATGGAAAACGTCATGGTAGAATTGTGTTTGACTCGTGTAGTCAGCGATCCTACATTTCAAATAGATTGGGAAATGCCCTGAATCTAGAGACAATTGAGTCAGAAAATCTACTTGTTAAGACTTTCGGCGATGAAGCCCCTAAAGTCCTAGCATGCAACAGAGTTAAGTTCGCAGTAACAGATACAGAAGGAAGTGAGATTATGATGGATGCATACAGTGTGCCTACAATATGCAGTCCAATTAGCAACCAGTCGATTAACGTAGCAATCGAAGAATACCCACATCTTCGTGGTTTGAATCTCGCAAATACCCCAAGTATGTCCAGTATTGTGGAAGTAGACATATTAATAGGTGCAGATTACTACTGGAAATTCATAACGGGCACAACAAAACGTGGTGGAAAACCTGATCCTGTAGTTGTCCTTACTAGGCTGGGATGGATACTGTCTGGCCCTGTGATCCAAGAGAATCAGAGAAAACCTAGCTCTTCAATGAACCTGCATGCGACTCATGTACTCCATATTGATGCCGACCCAGTTATAACAGACCCAAAGACAATCTGCACAACCAATTAGAAAAACTGTGGGATCTTGAAACATTAGGAATTCGAGAAAACGAGCTTCCAACCGAGTCTAAGTTTATGGAAGACATAAACTTCAATGGAAAACATTATGAGGTCAAACTACCCTTTCGAGAACAACACGCACTACTACCTGACAACCATACCGGCTCTGTGAAACGGTTAAGTTCCTTGATAACTCGACAAAAGGCTAATCCCAACCTTATACAGGAGTATGACAATATAATACGATATCTAATCAAGTCTGGTGTTGTGGAATCTGCTAATGATGTAATTGTTCCAGTCGGAAATGTTCATTACCTACCACATCGCGAAGTCGTTCGTGAAGATAAGAATACCACAAAGGTCAGAGTTGTATATGATGCGTCTGCAAAAGGCCCCGGAACGAGTTTAAATGACTGTCTGCATCCCGGACCGTCACTCAATACCCTAATTTTTAATATTCTGGTTCGATTTCGGGTATATAAAGTAGCGATGATCGCAGATATTGAAAAAGCGTTCCTGAATTTTGCTATATCACCAGAGCGTCGAGACTATTTACGCTTTTTTTGGATCGATGACATTCATGACACAAACCCGAACATCGTAACCTTAAGATTTGCGCGGCTAGTGTTTGGTCTTACATGCAGTCCAGCCATCTTGAATGCTGTACTCCAACATCACCTTACTCAATATTCCACCATTGATCCAACCTTTGTTATCAAAGTGCTAAAATCCCTCTACGTGGACGATCTTGCATCTGCTTCAGATAATCCAGCATCGGCCTTAGAATTAGCGAAGATCAAAACGCGATTGTTGGAAGGCGGTTTCAACATGCGCAAATGGTTGAGTAATAGTAAAGAATTAATGACGGAGTTTCAAAATGACCCACAGTTTTCAGAAAGTCCTCAACAACCGTCGAAGTCAATCCTCGACCCCCAGCAACTTGAAGCCCACCCTCGTGTTTTAGGTCAAATATGGAATCCTCAAACGGAATCTCGAAACACAGTCTCACCCTAAAATTCTTAACAACATTTCAAACTTGGTGAGGAAATCAGAAAAGCGGAGTTTAAGTGCTGGTATTAAGAAATTAAGGCCACGGGCTAAAATGTTTTTCTCAGTAGCGGTAAGATTACGCGATGAAATTAGTTAAATATAACTTTGTCAGGATCTGGTGTTGAGATGATATTTGAGCGTAGATGAATATGGTCACAGACAGAACGGACGTGTCAAATATTGATAGAGGATGTAAGTCTTGATAGATTTCACATACTTTCATTAACCTCGTCAGTTAGAATACGAATTTTATAATGTTTTGAAAGGAAATTGGAATACCAGTATATGTCAAATAAAAAAACGATCAGTAGCTAAATAATATAATACACTTTTTCCCAACTACAGTAAGATTTTACTCAACAGTTATATACATTCTTAAAGTAGTCTTAAAGAACAATATTAATATAAAATTAGTGTTACTAATTAACAAAAAAAATGTAATATCAAAAAACGAAAAAAGTTTTAAAGGTAAAAACATGATCCCCAAATATGATACACTTCAGAAAATTAGCCACTTAACAGTTTATATACATTCTCAAAATAGTTTTAAGCAACAATATCCATATAAACTCAGTGTAAATACAACTTCAAAAACGAAAACAGTTTAGATAGTATTATTTAGTCATGAGTAACCATGTGATTTTCAAGTTTGCTTGGAACATTAAACTCAATGTCACAGACACCACAAATATATCCAATACCAGTTGGTTTTGTTGATTCCAATTCTTGGCATAAACCACATTGATAGTTTGTAATATTGCCATGTTGCCTTGCTATATGTCGAACTAATTTCTTGATATTACCAAACTTTTCACTGCATTTTTTGCGAACATGTTTTCCAGTGACTTTATCCTTGAAAAACTGTTCTTGTAAATCTTGTGGTTGAGTGATTTCTCTACGACAAGTGCTACACAACAAATGCATTTTTTTATGCCTTTGAAGGTTGTGTCGTTGGGAAAATCTCTTCTTACAAACATCACATTCATAAGGATTGTCCCCAGTGTGTGTTCTTTTGTGTGATGCTAAATTGCTTGATTGACTAAATTTCTTGTTGCAAACATCACATTCATAAGGTTTGTCTCCTGTGTGTGTTCTTTTATGTCGTGCTAAATGATTTGATCGAGAAAATCTCTTCTTGCAAACGTCACATTCAAATACTTTGTGTCCTGTGTGTATGTATTTATGTGTTGCTAAATTTCTTGACTTATGAAAATTCTTCTTGCAAACATCACATTCATAAGGTTTGTCTCCAGTGTGTGTTCGTTTATGTTTTGACAAATAGCCTGATAGAGAAAATTTCATCTTGCAAACATCACATTCATAAGGTTTGTCTCCAGTGTGTGTTCTTTGATGTGTTGCCAAATAGCTTGGTAGTGAAAATTTCTTCTTGCAAACATCACATTCATAAGGTTTGTCACCAGTGTGTATTCGTTTATGTTTTGTTAAATATCTTGATAGAGAAAATTTCTTCTCACAAACATCACATTCGTAAGGATTGTCTCCAATGTGTGTTCTTTTATGTGTTGCTAAATTGCTTGATAGAGAAAATTTCTTCTTACAAAAATCACATTCATAAGGTTTGTGTGTTCTTTCTTCTCTTGCTACTAAGTCCAAGCTGCTCGATGTTGAAAACATCTCCTCACAATCATCAGCACGAAGTAGGCCACAATTCCACAAATCCATGGGATTGAACGTTCAGCACTCAGTATTCACCAGTCAACAGTAAAATCTATCAAGCTTAAACACTAAGAAATTGAGGTATTCACTTTTATAAAACTGCAATCAGCGCGAAAATAGAATAAAGTTTGGCAGTTTCACTGTTTCGAATATTTTAAAATGGATGCTTGATTGCTTGTGTGAATTTTGCGCTAGAGTATAATGGAAATGATTCTGAAATCCGCTGGGGTTTCGAACACGGGCGGCTAACACTGACCTATATACTGGAGTAGGAATATGGTAAATTTTATTTCGGTCGAAAAAACGGAAGATGTAGGCTATTTTAATATTTGTGAGGTAGTAAGGCAAATTTTGAGTTCGTTTTTAGTTTCGTAATTGTTGTGAGTGCTTTTTCAAATCTCTACAAGTACGGGGGTCCGCAAATAACCATAGATCAGGGGCGCCATTGCTGTTTTGCCGTCCGTGTTTTCATCACTGCCCCTCGGTGAGAGTGACTGTGTACGGCTTTTCTGTGGGAAATCCAGTCCAAGACAACCAAACAGTTCAACAAAGAAAAAAGTCTGCTCATTTTGAGACATTGGATTTTTACTCCAGTTACGTATAAAGATCATCGCTGTCTAATGATGTCCTTGTTCCAGTCGGAAATGTTCATTACCTACCACATCGCGAAGTTGTTCGTGAAGATAAGAATACCACAAAGGTCAGAGTTGTATATGATGCGTCTGCAAAAGGCCCCGGAACGAGTTTAAATGACTGTCTGCATCTCGGACCGTCACTCAATACCCTAATTTTTAATATTCTGGTTCGATTTCGAGTATATAAAGTAGCGATGATCGCAGATATTGAAAAAGCGTTCCTGAATATTGCTATATCACCAGAGCGCCGAGACTATTTACGCTTTTTTTGGATCGAGGACATTCATGACACAAACCCGAACATCGTAACCTTAAGATTTGCGCGGCTAGTGTTTGGTCTTACATGCAGTCCAGCCATCTTGAATGCTGTACTCCAACATCACCTTACTCAATATTCCACCATTGATCCAACCTTTGTTATCAAAGTGCTAAAATCCCTCTACGTGGACGATCTTGCATCTGCTTCAGATAATCCAGCATCGGCCTTAGAATTAGCGAAGATCAAAACGCGATTGTTGGAAGGCGGTTTCAACATGCGCAAATGGTTGAGTAATAGTAAAGAATTAATGACGGAGTTTCAAAATGACCCACAGTTTTCAGAAAGTCCTCAACAACCGTCGAAGTCAATCCTCGACCCCCAGCAACTTGAAGCCCACCCTCGTGTTTTAGGTCAAATATGGAATCCTCAAACGGAATCTCGAAACACAGTCTCACCCTAAAATTCTTAACAACATTTCAAACGGGGTGAGGAAATCAGAAAAGCGGAGTTTAAGTGCTGGTATTAAGAAATTAAGGCCACGGGCTAAAATGTTTTTCTCAGTAGCGGTAAGATTACGCGATGAAATTAGTTAAATATAACTTTGTCAGGATCTGGTGTTGAGATGATATTTGAGCGTAGATGAATATGGTCACAGACAGAACGGACGTGTCAAATATTGATAGAGGATATAAGTCTTGATAGATTTCACATACTTTCATTAACCTCGTCAGTTAGAATACGAATTTTATAATGTTTTGAAAGGAAATTGGAATACCAGTATATGTCAAATAAAAAAACGATCAGTAGCTAAATAATATAATACACTTTTTCCCAACTACAGTAAGATTTTACTCAACAGTTATATACATTCTTAAAGTAGTCTTAAAGAACAATATTAATATAAAATTAGTGTTACTAATTAACAAAAAAAAATGTAATATAAAAAAACGAAAAAAGTTTTAAAGGTAAAAACATGATCCCCAAATATGATACACTTCAGAAAATTAGCCACTTAACAGTTTATATACATTCTCAAAATAGTTTTAAGCAACAATATCCATATAAACTCAGTGTAAATACAACTTCAAAAACGAAAACAGTTTAGATAGTATTATTTAGTCATGAGTAACCATGTGATTTTCAAGTTTGCTTGGAACATTAAACTCAATGTCAAAGACACCACAAATATATCCAATACCAGTTGGTTTTGTTCATTCCAATTCTTGGCATAAACCACATTGATAGTTTGTAATATTGCCATGTTGCCTTGCTATATGTCGAACTAATTTCTTGATATTACGAAACTTTTCACTGCATTTTTTTCGAACATGTTTTCCAGTGACTTTATCCTTGAAAAACTGTTCTTGTAAATCTTGTGGTTGAGTGATTTCTCTACGACAAGTGCTACACAACAAATGCATTTTTTTATGCCTTTGAAGGTTGCGTCGTTGGGAAAATCTCTTCTTACAAACATCACATTCATAAGGATTGTCCCCAGTGTGTGTTCTTTTGTGTGATGCTAAATTGCTTGATTGACTAAATTTCTTGTTGCAAACATCACATTCATAAGGTTTGTCTCCTGTGTGTGTTCTTTTATGTCGTGCTAAATGATTTGATCGAGAAAATCTCTTCTTGCAAACGTCACATTCAAATGCTTTGTGTCCTGTGTGTATGTATTTATGTGTTGCTAAATGTCTTGACTTATGAAAATTCTTCTTGCAAACATCACATTCATAAGGTTTGTCTCCAGTGTGTGTTCGTTTATGTTTTGACAAATAGCCTGATAGAGAAAATTTCATCTTGCAAACATCACATTCATAAGGTTTGTCTCCAGTGTGTGTTCTTTGATGTGTTGCCAAATAGCTTGGTAGTGAAAATTTCTTCTTGCAAACATCACATTCATAAGGTTTGTCACCAGTGTGTATTCGTTTATGTTTTGTTAAATATCTTGATAGAGAAAATTTCTTCTCACAAATATCACATTCGTAAGGATTGTCTCCAATGTGTGTTCTTTTATGTGTTGCTAAATTGCTTGATAGAGAAAATCTCTTCTCACAAACATCACATTCATAAGGTTTGTCTCCAGTGTGTGTTCGTCTATGTGTTGTCAAATTGCTTGGTAGTGAAAATTTCTTCTTACAAACATCACATTCATAAGGTTTGTCTCCAGTGTGTGTTCTTTGATGTGTTGCCAAATAGCTTGGTAGTGAAAATTTCTTCTTACAAACATCACATTCATAAGGTTTGTGTGTTCTTTCTTCTCTTGCTACTAAGTCCAAGCTGCTCGATGTTGAAAACATCTCCTCACAATCATCAGCACGAAGTAGGCCAATATTCCACAAATCCATGGGATTGAACGTTCAGCACTCAGTATTCGCCAGCCAACAGTAAAGTCAATAAAGCTTAAACACTAAGAAATTGAGGTATTCACTTTTATAAAACTGCAATCAGCGCGCGAAAATAGAATAAAGTTTGGCAGTTTCACTGTTTCAAATATTTTAAAATGGATGCTTGATTGCTTGTGTGGATTTTTACGCTAGAGTATAATGGAAATGATTCTGAAATCCGCTGAGATTTCGAACACGGGCGGCTAACACTGACCTATATACTGGAGTAGGAATATGGTAAATTTTACTTCGGTCGAAAAAACGGAAGATGTAGGCTATTTTAATATTTGTGAGGTAGTAAGGCAAATTTTGAGTTCGTTTTTAGTTTCATAATTGTTGTGAGTTCTTTTTCATATCTCTAGAAATACGGGGGTTCGCAAATCACCCATAGATCAGGGGCGCCATTGTTGTTTTGCCGCCCTTGTTTTCATCACTGCGCCTCGGTGAGAGTGACTGTCTACGCCTTTTCTGTGGGAAATCCAGTCCAAGACAACCAAACAGTAAAACAAAGAAAAAAGTCTGCTCATTTTTACTCCAGTTACGTATAAAGATCATCGCTGTCGTGACGTGTCAGACGGGAAAATTCCTCATCAGTACAAATTTTGGCGGGAAATCGTGAAAGTATACAGGTAAAATATAATACACTTCTCAACAGTTTACCCAACAGCTTATTTTAACAGTTATTCGCCGAAGGCGAGGTGAATATCGGTGAATGACATCGACTATGGTTCAGTAAAATGCACGGAAAAATTGATGGACACTGCGTCTGAGCCGTGCGTATGAGCCGTGCATATGTAACTAAATTGCACAATGTGTCTGTGTTATGCGTCATTCAATTCCAGCGGCGAACATCCCCCCCGGGTCAACCCCGGGCATTGGTATTTTTTTATTTTTTTGTGAAAATGCCCGGGGGTAGGACAAAAGAGAAGGAACAATGCCCCACCCCGGGTCAAAAGAGTAAAACAAATGTCCCACCGCCGGGCTGACAAATCAGTCAAGATTTTATGCTGGAAACGTCAAATATGCTTTGACACTGTACTAAATCACATGCGTGTTACCAATTATTACTTCAGTTCCTTGTACTTTTTTGGATTTTTTGAAAAAAGGAAGTAAACCATCAGTGTTCAGATGAAAACAACGATGAAAGGCTATGACACACTTGCTACTCGCTATCTACCGTTTATTTTAGATACTAGGCTTTTAATGAATATTTTTTGTTGTAAAACAGTATTAAATTTAAGAAAAGTCATGCAACGAAGAATTCTCAAACATTCTAACTTTTTCTTTTACTACTAACCTGGTTGTCTTGGTACACCTGCCTCTAGGTCAGGAGATATCTTGTTCGCAGGGAGAATTCCTATTTAAAAGAACCGAAGACTTGTGATTAGCTTATGAAATGATTTGTGTTTGGAAATTTTACGGGTAATTACTTCGATCAGCGCTCACCACATTCCATGTATGCTCCCTAACGTTAGCTCTCTGCCTCTAAAGAGGCCTTTTTTGATCTCTATTTCAAAGTAGGATGTATTCAAGCAAACAATAACTAATTTGATAGTCGAATTTGAATAACGCTGTCTTTTGAGATGTAAGTCGTACTTCATGTTATGCAAAATCAAGTCATTACCATTGTTTAACTTGACAGTGGTTCCACTTGAGATGGAAAATTCCTTTTGAAAGGAAATTTTTACAAGATGATGAAAAATTGAAGGAAATGAAATTTTGAAGGAAATTGGAAGGAAATTCCAGGAAAACGAAGAAAATTTCAAGAAAAAATGTGGAATATTCAAAATATTGACAAAAAGGGACAAATCTCAACTTCGTTCCCAGGGCATTTCCCTTTTTTGTTATTGGGACTTGGGACGGCGGTCACATGACCTTCGAACACCCAGATATAGTGGGTGTAATATATTTTGGTTTTGATTTAATGATTTTAATATGCTAAATATTTTCTAAAATGGTTGACACCTAGGAGTTGTCAGAGAAACGTTGTTTCTGATACGGTGACTTGAAATTGCCTTCATTCTTAACAGTGTGACCAGATTTAGCATAATTATGCTCGTTTAGCATAATTTCATCATTTGGAGATGTGTATTAGCATAATGAAAATTTCGCATAATTCTATCATAAATTTACAGGATGTTAGCATAATGTTAGGACATCTCTCCTATTTTAGAGGGAAAGTGTAAAAAATCTCCCCAATACTTGTTATTTATAGCCAAATTAATGAGCTCAGACAGTCAGACTAGTCCCTGGTCTTGTATCCTTGCTCCATTTCTCATTTTCATTACCATGACGATTGACGATTATGACATCATTGCATTGGCTTAGCCTACATGCTTGAAGTTATTCTGTGCTCGTGCTGCATGGCTTTCACCCGAACTTTGCAAGAATAAAAATGCCAGCAGCACTGTAGCTTGTTTAAAATACTAAAATGATTTCATTTTACAACCTTTCAAATTATTAATAGTGACATTTTAAAGTAAATTTAAACGGTTCCACTTTTTAGCATAATTTATCTCAATTTAGCATAATTTATCTCAATTTAGCATAATGTAGTCGGCTGTTTAGCATAATGAATTTTTAGAATCTGGCCACAGTATTAGTTCTTAGAAAGGCATTTCAAGTTTAATACTTTAATGTTTTGTCCATATTAGTATATGGAGTTTTGATGCTTATGGTAGTTCTTTCAACCAGTTTTGGGAACGTCGTGATTGTTATTTGTTTGCTAAACGCAAGCATTTAATAGCTGAATCCACGGGTACTGGCATGTTTACGGCAGACGTTCTCCAGCTGGCCAGGCAGCCCCAAGAAGTCCAGGAAAGTTTGTCCGAACCGGTTGAAAGCTGCGCGACCATGAAGCAAATCATAATATTATTAAACATAAACGTTTGAACAAGAGAGACAACCTACTGCAGTGAAATGAAGTGAGGATACATATTTATTCACTAGCATTATAAACACAGATGAAATGTTATGTACCCCTTTCCTTGTTTACATTTCTCTAGCCGTTAAGGATTTGTGTAGTAAGGGCCTGTTCATATGATCCCACTTGCCGAGACGTCTCGTCTAGCGGGACGAATATTTCTGTGTGTTCATATGGAGTTTTTCATCCCTCTTGCCAAGATGAAATTACAATGTTGTTCTATAATTAGCTATAGCGTTGCAAAACATGTACATTTCATGCACGCAACACAAATATTTTAACGATTTTGTTGTTGCTTTTTATTTTTTTGCAATAAAAAGCATTGGTTTAGCAACATATTTCATGCTTGATTCTAAAACAAACATAAAACTACGTAAAAATCGTCAAATTAAGCGGCAAAATCGGAAATTTGGTTTCTTGATTTCATCCCGGTAGGCGGGCTGGCGTGTTCATATGGAATATTTTTCATCCCGCCTACCTATTATCTCGGCTCTCACAGGTGAGATCTCGCCAAGCGGGCCAGCCCGCTTTCTCATATGGACATGATGTAAATTTTTATAGTAAAATTACTAGGAGGCGAGATCATAGGTAGGCGAGACGTCTCGGTAAACGGGATCATATGAACAGGCCCTAATTGCAACAAAGTATTAAAAGTAAACTACATGGCAGGGCCAAGTGATGTATATTTTACTGTAATATTTTTAAAAGAGAAATATTTAGCTCAAAGAAAATGACAAGCAATTTAGCACTGTTATATTATGAAAGTCTAGTTTGTTTGTGTGCAGCCCAAAGTTGTGTCAAAGATTTGGCAGTTCCATTTATTAAAAAGCTGTACTCCCTATCAAGGAGCTTGAATTCTAGAGGGGTAGGGGCAATTTTGGTGAGGAATTCTGCAGGGAATCTGAGTATTTTGACTGGGATTTATAAAGGGAGCCAAATAAAAGAGGAGTTTGAAGGATCATGCAGGCAAGATGTCCGAAATTTAAAATAAGTTACCCTCCTAGTACCATACACTTAACATCACCCCTTACCTTGTGAACTTTCTCTGTGGCCTAGTGTTCAGAGCGCTGCACCAGCCTACAGTTACATTTTTGGAATTGCCCCTGGTTACAGTAGGTCTAAAGTATTTCTATAGTTTTTCGCCTGACATTTTCATCTACAAAAACTGTCAAGCAAGATGTATCACAAACTTGACAAGCTTTGTTGTTGTAAACAATTTATCATAGTCTGAATATAATTTTGATTTATCTGAACTTCTTTTTGTAGGAAGTTATATTGCCAAATAATGTTTGTAGGATTAACCTGCTTTAAATTTCCATGACAATTAAGGTTAATTGGAAGTAACATCCTAATTCCATGTTGGCATCTTTGTACCATATTCAGTCATGCCTGTAATAGTAATATAGGGGGGCTCTGCCCTCAAGCACCCCCTCTTCTACACCACTGAACGTTCCAAACAATTTAATATTAACAACAAAAACAATGTATATAAATGTATTTAAATAAATTTTACAAATTGCATTACCAAGAGAGTACAGTACATAATTATTAATATGATTATGGTTTTAAAAACTGTTAACATGAGTTTGTCTGACAAAGCAAACTAGACTAGCTTGTCTTGCCAGGTCAGTTTGTTATTTCTTCACATGAAGCAGCTGATCCCTCCTAGCCTGGCAAGAAAATAAGATTGGTGCGTATGCTTTGAAGCACACGTTTAGCCTTACTGCCAGGCCTGCTCAAAGCTTCCATATTAGTGTAGCAATTTGAGGATCTGGTCTTTTTCAAGAACTAGGCTAGCCCAGTTCCTACGATCAGAAGAGAATATCAAAAATTTATCAAAACCATAGGTAAAACTGGTTCGTGGAACTGGCAAGCTAACTGTCTGCCCTGTCAGCTCAAGTCATATGATCAATTCCACTGATCTGGAAAATACTACTGGGTCTAGTATCTAAAAATGAAGCCAGAAGTCAGCCATTAATAAGGGACCATCTGACAAGATTTTTAGCATATAATGGTAGAAATGTATTGCCTGAAATATATTTGATGTTTCATATGTTAAAATAATGTGGCAATCTGGAAACTTTTGAGTTTGAAGACATTTTAAAAAGAAATAGAAAACATTTTCCTGCATAGTTGGTCCCTTAGTAATGGCAGATTTCTATTGTCTGGCAATGTATATAATGCATGGTTGCGTTATCCAGTATTATTTCCAGATCAGTGATCAGTTCTTTATGTACATTCAAAAGTACCAATCTCTATCTTCATGGACTGATGGACAGCGGTGCATGCTCATGAAATTGCATAACACCAGAGAACAATAGTGAGGAATGCTATAATGCACATTTTTGTCCAACGCGGCCAACTTGGAATTGGATGATTTATATATTACACAGGCTGACATTATTCTTGTTAGTCATATATTTAAATACACATGTAATTAAACTACATAGGCATCAGCCAACACTTTCTTACTAGTGACGGTGCTCTGATATCAAGCATAGTTAATATATTAACTATATATCAAGTCATCAGTAAAACAGTCACTAACACACATATTTTAAGCACATATTATTGACATATTATTCACGCGGTCCGTACGTCAGTTTCAGTCCCTCAAAAGTCAATTTCACGCGGTCCGTACGTCAGTTTTAGTCCCCACACTGCGAACCGTTACACGGCCAGTATAAATTTGAATGCAATTACGAAAAACATCGCAAACTCAATGCATTACATTTTAGGAACAAAGTATTTTTCTCCTAAAATTTAGTGCATCGAGTTCGCTGTGACAAAGAAAAACTCGAGGAAAACTTCTTCGTCGGGAGAAAACAATGGCTATAATTTTATAGGGAAATTGCTTCAAATATGCCGATATATTGCGTCGTTCCTGGGTGCACAAGCAAGCAGTACGGAAATAAAAATTGTCGCGAAAAAATATCTTTCACAAGTAGGTAAATTAAATGTAACTGTCTTTACCGTTGCCATTTTTCGCAAATTTTTGAAATGTTTTATAGTTTGTAGAAATTAAATTGAAGCTAAAAAGTATAAACGTGTGTCAATTAATAGTTGACGTGTTAATTCAATTTAAATGTATATAAACAGGCCCTTAATCGCCTAGCTGAAGATCGAGAAATTGGAAATTTGTAAAATTTTGATGGAAAGGCTTTTGGGATCGTTCATTGGAGGGGGGGGGGAAGGGGGCTTGCAGTGGACCACATCAGTGGCGTGGTGGCTGGAGGCCTGGGCCATGGCCCCACCCACGATGGTTTCAAGAGGGGCGCCGAAATGCAGGCGGGGCCAAAATCACCAAGAAGGGATTAGTATTTAATTCTAAAATTTAAATTTTTAAATTAAAATTCTCAAACAATACCGCGCGATACTATTGCGGCACAACAACATATTTTTTATATGGTTCCCGTTGTTACGACAATCTATAACTTAACAGTTTTAGCTGCGACTGCAAAAACTACCGTTTTAAACCATGATAGAGACGGGATGAAAACAAATTACTGAAACTGTTTTCATGTTAGCGACAATTTTATACCGAGCGGGGGGATGAATGTGGGGGTGTGACACCTCCCCAAATTTTCTGAAAATGGTCCGTAGATTGATTTCAGATTGATAGTGGTCGGTTTTTGAAACCAATGCGGGAAGCAGTGGATCGGTAAATTTTAAAATTTCAAACAACCACTGAGGGTTGTACTTTTGTTCATACTCTAGCTATTTCTTGCAGAGGCAACTACAATCATCTCATCTCCAATAGTTTGTCGTTACTTTCACTTTGTGTATGTATAAAAAGCAACAAAACCAATGTTCTGAACAATGACGCTTTTCATTGTATACGGAACAAATATTATTCAAAATTTGGGGATGAGGTTGTAAAAATTTAAAAAGTGCGTTACAAATCTTGAATTCTTGGGTGTAAAAACTCCACAATTTTTTATTAAATATCCTCTCAGGAAGCACGGAAAATGCACTTCTTTGGCTTTAAAAATGCAAAATTTTCCTGGGGGAGCATGCCCCCAAACCCCCCTAGGTTAAACCCGCAATAACAATTTGCTGAAACAAAATGCGTGACGGACTAGTAACGTTATGCGCTCGCTGAGGCTGAGCACCTAGCATCGCTTTTTTGCACTTCAAATTCGGGCGATACTGAATAGAGAACTGTTGGGGGGCGCCCGTATCGAACTAACTTTTAGGGGCGCCATATTTAACACTAGGTTCAATCTTCCAACTGCTGTTCAAATAGATTCTGAACCAGCTTGAGCAAGATATTTACAACATAGTCACAGCTTGTTCTATCTGTTGCTGGGTATAACTTGAAAATATATTTAAGGTATTAAAAGTCAACCAATGATCATAAAAGTTTTTGGACACAAAAACGAGTTTTTCAGGTTACATGCTTTAGGAATTTTTAAAAGAGATCAGGTGGTGGGGATTCATCTGAAAAATATCATTATTTAAGGGCGGGTCACTGGGGAAAAGTTGAGTATGAAGGGGTGGGCCACTGAGAATGATTTAAGAGGGATCTCTAAATTACACCACGGACAAGGGCGTAAATGGCGGCGGGGGCGGTGTGTGTGTGTGGGGGGGGGGTGCACCCCCAGAGATAATGATCCAGTCGGTCTCAAAATGTTAGATTGGACGCATTATGCCACGTAAATGGCTAAATAGTTTCAGAGACCGACTTCAATCGTTGCATTAATTAAAGTTTGTCGAATATACTGTTTCAATCTTTGTTGTAAAGCGTTCTTCTACAATGTCATATCACTCATACTGCATGTGGCGAGCGTATGTTGAATGTTTACAGAAACACTGTAAATGCTAAAACAAACTACTTTGAAGTCGATCTCATTTCGAGCCTTCATCCCCCCAGCCAATATCGATATGTACGCCCCTGACGACGGAATTCCACCAACGGTCCCGTTTAAATTTTTTTACCTATCACGAATCACGATAACCAACAAAAAATTGAATTCATACGCGCATGGTAAGATCCACTTTCAGCCACAGGTTTTATCCAGCTATCCTGTTATATGATATAGATCAGGGGGCGGTTGTATCAAGGCCGGATAGCACTATCCACCGGATAGCGAATTTTCCGACTGTTGTAAAAATGCTCCAAAACCTATAAAACTACGAATGTAGACCCCACAATTAATAAAAAGAAACTTTAACTTATAAATGCTAAGGTTTAATCTAGATTATACAAATCAACGGACAATTTTAGGAAGGTTGGAAGATTCGCTATCCGGTGGATAGTGCTATCCGGCGTTGATACAACCGACCCCAGTTGGTTTGCGCTTAGCTCGGAAATTATGTTAAGATTTGTGTCGGTCGTCACTTGTTTCCATCTACCAAACTGATATTACATCATTTTTCAACTTTGAAGTAAAGTTAAAAACTTTGTAACTGACCCTAACTCCAAAACCTACCTTAACCCAAAACCTAACCCTAAACTTAACCCTAACCTAACCCTAACCAAATTGATGAAGAAAAAACAAGAAAAACGAATATGAAAATCTTTGAAAATCGGGAAAATTGCGTAACGTCAGTTTGATAGATGGAAACAAGTAAATAACGTTTAGACTTTAGATTGCTTCTTTTTGAATTTTTGTGTGTGGACATTTGAATCCTGTTCAAGCAAAGGATAAAATGATGCTACATTTTGCGAGATTGGTATTAAGATTAGACAGGAGTCTATATTTACTTCTTGATGATACCGAGAATGCCAGAAATACGAGGAATAATGCCGTTTCATATTTGTACGCGAGATAATATAAGATTGTGGAACCATGATGAAAGCATTGGTATGTGGTAACAGCATTAAATTCAAGAGGTAATACATAGTCTTTGGATATTTATGTGGTTGAACATTAGATGTGTTATTATGTGTCATTATGTGTGCAGTCTGCTCGAATCAGAATTTCAGATTTAATAGCTCAGGGCCTCGACCACACATTTTTCGATTCATTTTGACAACCTGCATCCGTTCTGTAAATATAATCAATAAATAATACATAGTATCAGGGAAATAATATATAGTGGAGTTAAAAAATGGTTTTAGATTTGATAATGTGTATAGATATTCAAGATGTTAAAGTTGCAAATGTTTACATGCAGTCGTTTGCACCTAAGCATGTTCATATGATCACAAGACATTTTCGAGCTTCTATCATGTATACACTTACCAAAAATCATATTCAGGCCATAAAATTGGGCGAGACAAGGGTGATAATGAGCATGGCAATACACAGCGATAATTGGTGTGCCAGTGATACTGGGCGATACATTTGTCAGGCCATAATTTTATCTGGCCGATTTTGGCTCTACAGTATTATTTCCTGGCAAAATTTTGTTGTTTTATGGGTTTAATTACTCTTAATTACAGTAAATGGCAGTAAATTAAAACATGCAACATATGCAGATATAAAGTAATTAAAGGCCCGAGCAAACGAGAATGCAAGTCATCGCAAGTTTTTACTTGCATTTGCTTGTGCCTTGTTTGACCACCAACTTGGGATGACTTGCGTTAGCTTGCGAATGATTTGAACTGGTTCAAAGTTTTTGTAAACTTCGAGCACTTGCGACATGTTTGAACACCAATCGCAAGTTCAAGCAAGTTTTTTGTGACCAGTTGCCATGGTAACATAAAGCTAGGCTAGTCCCTAGTCCTCTGTGCTAGCACTCTGTTTATCTCTGTGGTTGTTAAAAAAAGCGGGAAATGCCGAAGTCGAATACCGTTTGTTCCAAATGGCTTAAAAAAACACTGAAAAACTGGAAAAAGTCGACGAAAATGTTTCCAATGAGAGTGAGAACATGAAAGAAAAGCACTCGGGCTAAATCGCCCTAAATTTCTTGTGTATCGTTTGATCGGTCTCATCGCAAGTCAACGCAAGTCAAAACAAGTTTACTTGCAATGACTTGCGTTCTCGTTTGATCGGGCCTGACACATATCATACATACTGATACAATACCAAAATAGAATGCAATGCCACTATATTTAAGATTTTAAAGAATAAAAGATCAGTAAAAACAGTATATCCTTTAAGATTGTTAAGGGGCAACATCCATACTCAATCCGACGTTTTCTTTGAAAAATCTCAAATTTTTCTTACCCCCATTGGCATCTGTGCCCCCAGACCCCTGCTGCAGCTTGCTCGGCGGCGCTACGCACCCTGTCGCTCACCTCCTCCCCTAAATTTTTGGCACCCCCCCTAAATTTTCGGCACCCCCCCAGAGCAAAATCTGAAAATCCGTCTATGGGTTACAACTAAGTTTCAGAAAGTTAAGTTTCAGTGGTGCAACATGGCGCCTGCCCGGGACAACTGAAAATCGTTACAGGGTAGTAAAACTTTATTTTTGGTTGCCTGTTTGGGCAAGTGGCTTTCTGTTTCAGCTTTGTCAAAAAAAGCTGGCCACCTTTAAGTCGTTTAATTTCTCCATGTACAATATAAAATGAGTGAAATATAGACCAGTTTAAAATATTCATTCTGCTGGATATCATTCTTTTGATTTTTATTATTTTCTTTTCATACTGTTCATAGAATGTATACAATTTAAATAATTATTTTATATATGGATTGAATATTATTACAGTGATGCTGTCCTTGAAGCGTTAGCAATTTCGGTCATTTCTTTACATTTTAAAAGCTGTGTTCGAACTTTCAAGCGTAGCATTTCACAACATACCGATATTAAGACTTGAAAAATATCATACAGTACCGTTGATGTGAAAGTTAACAGTGCCGTTGGGATGGGATTTCGATTGATGAATATCCCATCCCGCGGGACGAGATACAAGATTGTTAACTTTCCCATGAACGGTACTGTACATATAATAAAAGAAAATCAACAATAGTTTACAGCTCTGCATGAAAGGTCTGAGTGATTTTGTGTGCCATATTTCCTTCCTTCCCTTTAATTCATGCAGAGCAAAGGCAAGGGCACAGGCAAAGGCGCGCAAAGCCGCAAAGGTTCGGGAGGATAATGCTATCCAGGCATAAGGATAACCTGGGTTTCCTGTGATTTGGCCTGAAAATGTCTGACCCCGTCATTTCAGGCTCTGGACATTAGTATTATGGCTAATAGTTGCATGATACAACAACACTGTATTATATAATGTGAGTAATGGTTACAACTTTGACACTATGAATTACAACTGAATATGTGTATTTCTGGGAATGGATATTTGGATATTGATAGATGCTATCCTTGTTCAGCCAATTCATATGATACTGTACAATTCATTTCTGACTCTCAGTTGATGAAAAACATTCAAGTACTTACACTTACCGAAAAACTGTTCTTGCCAAAAGAATTATGGATGGACCTGGTCAGTATCAGTGCAATGACAGAAGGTGGGTTGCATGATATAATGGTGTGATTTTGAAAAATCCATGCCGAACAGCCTATTTTGAAAAATCGCACTCGCATTTATCAGGTTTCAAAAATATGTAACAGTTTGTAGAAAGTATTTAACATTCCAGGGATTATTCTAAGAAAATATTAAAACTCCAGCAAATTAGGAATCTGATGCCCAAAAACCATCTATATTGAATGGTTTTAACTATCAATTGTTGGGGGCCCACTCACTAAACCGTGTCCTACTTACAGCGTTCCCATCGACACTCCTATTAAGGTTTGGAAAGGTCTGGAGGCCATTTCCAGGCTCAATACAGGAAATTGTGGGTTCAGAGAAAGAAGCAATGACATCATACAAAACATATGCCATCCTAACGAGGGAGAACCGCATCTAACCAAATGTTCTTATGTAGCACCTCTAAAAGTAGCTGTGCTAAAATCAGTTCTTAATATCCGCTCAATTCATTAAGTAATTTAGTGGCTCATTTTCAAATTCAGTTCTTCAAATTACTGGAAGAGAAGTCACTTCTACAGCTGACTTTTTTTACTTGCCATTTCATATGCACTCCACAGAGCCGCTGCCATAGCCTTATTGGGGGGGGGAGGGGGGGGGGGCACTAACACTTTTACCCTGCCCGTCAGTTTTTATGTAGATTATAGTACACTAGTTAAGCTATAGGGAGTTAGTGGCCGTAGTCCTGAAATTATAAAATAATGAAATGTTATTCCAATGCCTTCAACTAGTCTTAATTTTCCCAATTAGGGATGACAATATCCCCCAGGGGCAGGGGACCAGGCCCCGGGCACTCCCTCTGGGTGCTAATGGCATTCCGATTCAGCAAAAATAGTCTTACCTCAAGGTTAATATCAGTTATTCCTTGTAAATTACTTGTTTACCTGTTGAAAGGAATTATGGTATATTTAATAGACAAAGTACAGTTTAGATCTTTTGTTTAAATTGGAAATAAAAGTTAAAAATAACAACTCCAGCAATTCCATTTACAACTCCAGAAATATTTTTACAACTCCAAGAAGTGGTAGTAAATCCAGGTTAGAATAGTCGCTGTAACATTCAAACTCTTAAAACAGTTGCGTAAAACTTGCTGTAGTCTTGCATGTGCCTTACAACTACAGTAGTGCCTGTAAATTCTGAACTTGTTGTAGAAATAAAATTATCCTGCTTGCAAAAGTTTTATCTATACCCTAATAGAATGTTGTAAACAATTTACATAAGAAATGACACCTTTACAGACCTTTGGCCTAGACAACATAGGGACTTGATCTTTACATGTACTCCTGGCCAGTCCTGGGTGCTGTTGTAACACTTTGTGTTGATAGTTTAGACTGGCATTTTACATTGGAATTTTCATCCTATTTTTTATAGTTTTCGTGTCTGTTCTCATGGATGGATTGCAACACACTGTGAATATGGCTAAACGTAAGCTCTTATTTCTAGTTTCATGTATATTATGCTATTGTTTGGCTACTGTTGATATAACAAATAGATACTGTTTTGTGGTTGTCTTTTCGGTGATAGATACAAGGTATGAATTAATTATAACTGTCTCCGTTTTCCTCTCACCTCATTCTTCATTATTTCTTAGTTTCTTCCCGCATTAAATTTTCCACGCATGAGCAAACTGTACATTATAAATTTAGAATTTATACTCACCATGACGAGAAGAACGGTTCCTCTGGCAAAAAAAAACATGGCTTCTGTCCCTGTGTGGAGGGTTCAGCATGCGAGAAGTGGGACAGTTGTCACATTGATACTTTAATACTATGGACAGTACCAAACACCGCAAATCGAAACTGCAACTGGGTTGGAAAATACGGAATATTAAATTGGGATGGTTATTTTCCAACGACAACAACCTGCCCAAAGCCAGGTTGATTCCAGGTGTGTAGAGAATATCTTTAAAATTATACATCATAGATAAGTTTTGTTTTCATAAGACTTCAACATGAAGACATGATTTTCTTTCGAATAATTTTTGCGTGAAATACGTACATGTGTTGCGCATTTACAATCATATGAAATAACAAACACATAAGCCCAAGTTGGCGGGGAGCCAGGAAGCAAGGTTTTGGCTCTATTTGTCGAAGCATCAAGCAATATAAAATACTGCTTAGTAGCAGCCCTACAAAAACCGCGGTAACCGGCTAAATTTTGGTTTTTTCATGGTAAATTTAATCTTGGTAAATGTTTGGTTAAATTATTGTAAGGTTTTACCGCAGTTAATCTTGATTTGACTGTCTTGAACGGAACAATAAGCTTCGTATTTTGCCGTTAAAATTTGGAGATAGCCAGTTGGCATCTTTTAACTTTGGTTGAATATTATGAATAAATATCAGACCCGTTTCAGACGCCTCTCCACTCATGCGCCCACGCTTGTCAAGAAATGCACGCCAAAGCGCCAATATGCGATATCTACTGTCCGGTGGTTATTCGAGTGAAATTATAAAGTACTCGGTGGTATTCATTCAAAATGCGGACAAAAAGGACTGAGTAATTCACAAGGAACGAAATAATCAACAAAGTTTTTAATCAAGATTGGAAAAAATTGGGTACGACGAATATGCTTTGGTACATCTAATTATTGACTTCAAAACATTCAGATTCTATTCTATCTTTATTTTTTCACCTATACTTATAGGATTCCTCTTTATATATACATAACTACGTGTAGTATTTTATAGATCAGAAATTTTGTTTACAAATGTGTATTATCTATTATGCAGATTTCAGTGCATATATATTTATAAACATGGTTTTAGGTCCTATGAATTTTCAAACTTAATAACATGTAGATACATTCTTGCAGACAAATTTAATGAAATTTGTAAACAAAATTTACTCATATTTATGCCACCACTGAGCTGATCGTTGCACCAAACTTATCTAAGAGAGAAACTGCTGTTTATCTAGCTGAGTACCAGGACTGGTCCTGGCTAGGCGAGATCATTTCTTGACTCAACGGGTTTCAAGGTTTAAACCGTTGGTACTGTATTTGTCATGTAAACATAGGTGAAAGTTGTTTCGGCAATGTGAGCTAGCCCGGATATGGCAGCTGATTGGCCTCCATATAAACAGACACCAATCTGTTCCGCTTGGTTCAAAAGCCTGTTAATTTTCTCTGAATAGTGCAAATCAGGCAATAAGCCACTTCCAGGCAATATGCTAAATGGTTTACTGTGTAAAATTGAGATCATATTTACCCACTTTGCACAGTAAGCCATTTTTAGTAGACAATACAAACAACTGGGTTTTATACATGATTTTATTTCTCAGAAGTGTCATCTACAAATTATGGTGTTTAAATATACTGTACTGAAACTAATGTACTTAAAAATTGGGATGAAATGTACATACAAATACTAAAACAATATGCTGTAAAATTTAAAGTATTTTGGAAAATATAATATTCAAGGTTGTTGTCAAATGCAGTGTTTTTTTGCTAAGATTGTTCAATTGGCTCACTCTATAATTTAACCCATTAGACAGAGTTAACAATAAATATTGGATGTACAGTATCATAGTTATTGCTCAAAATCCCATCCTTCACAAGTTTTATCCTCTGGAATATTTTAAGACAGAGTATAATAACAAAGGTGGTGCATTGCAGCTTAACCGTTTAACAAGACATATATGTCATGTGGTTTCGTTAAGCCATTAGAGTGCAAGACCCTTCCCAATTGAGAAGTAAGAGTAAAATAACAAAGTGAGGCAGACTGCAGCTTAATTGGAGAACAAGGCGCATTGGCATATAGTAGACTTAAATTCAGCGTCGGCCACGACATATAGAGACAAATTAGGGTTGATTCGCGTGTGCCTAAAAGATATAAACAAAATCTCGACGTTTCGAGCTAAAGCCCTTCGTCAGGATTGGCATATAATTGTTCATTGAACGCATAGACAGAGTATAATATCAAAGTTGGGCGCATTGCGGTAAAGATCTGGGACTACCCAAACCTCGTGGGACAAGTATGGATAAAGACTGTTTTTGCCAGCTGGTGTTGTAATGTAATGATGAATCTAAAGAAAGAAACAAAGAAAGCATAGAATTAGTGCAATCTATTGAAAGCTTAACCCATTAATCTCAAACACTTTCCCCTTGACGAGTAAAATCAACTAAGGTTACTACTGGGGCTGTTTATATGAAAGCCAGGCCAGCCCGGTAAGCGGGATAAATTTGCCTTCTGGTTATATGAAAATTTCATCCCGGCAAGCGAGATGATTTTGTTGTTTTGCCATTTGACATTGTTTTGACAATTTAAAAATAGCTCGCAGACAAATTGGCGGCGGCATCTCTTTGAACTTTCATCCCGGCAATCGGGCTGGCCCGGTTAGCGAGTGTTTATATGGGGAAATTTTCATCCCGGTAAGCGAGATCTCACCTTTTTCAAGCGAGATCTCAGGAACCGGGCCAGCCCGCTTGTCCATATAAACGCACACTAGTTTTTACCCTAAAATCAATTACACGGCGAGATTCAAGCGGGCTGGCCTGTTAAGCGAGTCAGCCCGGGTTCCATACAAACAGTCCCTAAGACAGAGTAAAATTACAAAGTGGTTGCTTTAGGGCTCAATGTGGCTTAGTGGGTTAACAAGCTAGAGACATGGGCAGATAGTCTGGATAACCCATTAATGCCCAACACTTTCCCCTTGACGAGTAAAACTGGCTGGCGTTAGAGAGTGTAAAATGAGAAAGTGGGTGCTTTAGAGCACATTGTGGATTTATGTGTTAATAAGAAAGGGACGAGCATGAATCCAGGTCTCAACACTACCAGAAATTACACACTCTAGTGTTTTGTAATGGTAAATCTGTTCTGCCTCCACCTGCCTAGTAATGTCATCTACTAAATAATCTCCAAGCTCCCTCACTAATTAGTCTGGTCAAATGCAACATACATGTCATATTTTTCAATAATTTTGTCCTCATGCACATCAAATATTATTGACAATGTTCACTTCTCTGCGTATGGCCATATTACTGAAGTATATAGATACAATGCACTCTCAAATCACCCATGGAATAGGTTCTATTTACATTTGGGAGAAGCAAAAATAGCAAGAATATATAAACTATAGTAGGCAGAATGAGAAAGACAATGCTTAATACACAAACAATACCGGCTTTTGAGTTAAAATATAATAGCCTACTTCACTGAATTTGGCGACGTTTGTTGATATATAGTTACTTAACTAACAAACAAGTTATTTTACCTTTTCATCTAGTTTTTAAAGCAATAATTTCTTCGCCCGAGCCTGCTTTTTCATCTCCTCGATAGCTTTCCAATTCATTCTTTGGAGCTTCATATATTCGGCCACATTGAAAAGTTCATATTGATGTCCTCGTGCAAACGGCATTTTTTCGCCGTGGTTTAACGAAAATCCAAAAACAAAAACGATATGACTTCACAAAAATCGAAAAAGTTTAACAATCGGATCAACAATAAAAAACTTAAAGCAAGCAGAAAATTGCGAACTTTTAGGAAATTTCGCGAAAGGGCGACATTCGCACGCCTTGCAAGAAGACTCTTCACAAACAAAGCAAACAGCGTAACCATGGCAACTTTGGTATCAACCCCAATAGGTTTCGTATTACTTTGAATAACCCTAATTGTTCAAGGGCGAAAATAAATTGCGCAATTTTCGAAGTGAAATTAGTCACCAATCTTTCGATATTTTGCGCACGGACTTGCAGAAAATTTGTCACACTTTTGATTGGCGCTGGCGCATGCATTTGCCAAGCGTGGCCGAAGTTAAATGACCATTTAGGTGCGACAGAAGAGCGACGTATGATTGAGTTAGGTACAGTAGAATTTCGGGCGAGATACCCTGTAAGTTCGGCAGAAGTTCGTCAGAGCCAGTTGCATTATGCGACGTTCGGGCGACATTTATTCATATGCCGCATACTCCACGCATGTGCCAAACCGGAATAAAATTTTACTGTAATTTATTAGGATTAGATTATTTACCCCTATTTTCAATTTAGAATTGTATTTAGAATTCCTCGCGAATACTCCTATATAACAAATATAACAAGTTCGGTGCATGAGTGCAGCAGCGTCTGAAACGGCCTTAAACAGTCAAATTTGAAGGAAAATTGCAAGAAAACCGTAAAACCTGTTAAAAAGAAAGATGACCGACCGCAACTGCATGTGTTAATTTGACCCCAATGCTGAATTCAGCATTGCTTAAGCTGAGTGTTAATGTTATTTTAATACTGTATAACAACAGTTCGCAGTCAAGTGGTTACTCTTCATTGGTATTCATAACAAGGGCAATAAGTTCTGAAATGTATTCTTGGGTAGGGGCTGTTGGGGTATCTTTTACTGTTTTGCGACATTCCAACCGAACCAGTTATTATTTTATAATTATGATTGTCTGCTACAGTATGTGCTGGGTTGGTTGGAATCTGATACAAAACAGTTTTTTAATTCAATTCATTGTTTTGCCCAATTTGACAATCATAACATTTTATATGCACATGCACATTGGGACACTTTCTTTAATACTTTTCTTGAATTATTTTCTTAATAAAACCTTAGCCTTACAGTAGTGTAATTAAATCAAAAGGGGAAACCCACCTCCAACAGTCCGATGAGTTACATAATGCTTAACTTGGTGGATAGGGGTTGAGCTATGTAAACAAAACCTTCTTTGTATCAATGCGTTTTCAAATGAAATTACCAAATACGTTATTACTGACAATTACCAATTGATCGAATTGGTGTAACTACTTTAGATCTTTTAATTAAGTAACCTTGAGGTGAACGCTGGAAAGAAGCTTTGTGTCATGGTTATAGTTAAGTTAACAACGTACATGTACCACTCAATTGTCTTAACGATAATCCAAAGAAGTATATTTGAGCAAAAGTATAATTTTCTTTCTCTTGGTTTGATTTAGTGTACGTTTAGTGTTCTTCAATGCGGGAACTATGGCGTTCCACAAAGCCGACACCGTGCCTTTGTCATTGGAGCAGTACCAGGAAACGTGTTCCCGAAACCAACGTATTCCATTGCACCTTATTAACTCCAATTTATGTATTTACATAAATTGGCACTGTAATTTAAACTGAGAATACAGTATAGTCCAAAAATGCGGAGTCTTTCAAAAAAGTGGCCCTGAAATCGTAACATTTTTATCGGACTCCGTCTTTTCCAAACGCAAAGCTTGTGCGGTCACGTGGTTTCCCCTGAAAAGCGGAAACTGTCTGTGATTGGTCAGTAAGTTAGTAAATATTCATGAATAGTGATAATGATGGATAACGCTAAATATAGTTCAAACAAGACGCTCTATTGAGCGCTAGCGCACCAGGGAGGGCACTGTAGACGGCCGGCCAAGTTTGAAAAAGTGTCTAGAAAGCACTATCGATGGCATTTTTTGTTACAAGCATGAAACTACGCAAAATATCTTAGGATAGTGTTTACTTTGAGAGTGAGAGTGGTTGCCAACCGTAAGTGGTTGCCAAACAAAGTTTTTTTCTAAAACATTTCGAAGGATGGGATTGTTGTCGAATGCTGTATTTTATATTAGTGTTTTATTTTAATTGGCTGACTATCTAATTAACGTTTGTAAAGCTCGGGTAATCTTCTTTCGTATAATTCAAAATGATATGTAATAAGAAACATGGCGCAAATACATAAAAACACGACCTTTCAAAAAGAAGCCACAAAAATATGTTTTTGTTGTGTTACAGACAGGCAACAATCACATATGTTTAGCTTACATGCGAATCAGTATTACACGCCCGGTTGCCACCCTTGTAACACAATATATTTCTGTTGAGCCAGTCAAGTTTTGGCATGTGAATGGTTCAAAAACAGCATGTTCGTGCAAACACGTAGTTTTACCACAACACCTAGACGTTCAAAATCGGTAAATATTCGAAATTAAACGCAATAATTTACGAATTTAAGCCTTCGGGTAACCACTCGTCTTAATAAATCCATCCTTATTTTGAAACTCGCCTCCATACAGTTATTTTAACAAGTGTAATAGTAATACAATTTTCTCATTAGCATGTCCCTTTGAGTTATGACAATTAAGAAAAGGAGAAATTTGCACATGTTAATTAGGTAGTAAACCAATTACAATCAATCCATGATATCGAAAACTGCTTTTAAATGGATTCCCATGTATCGAGATGTCGTTATAAAAACCTTCCAATTTCGGTACATAAAAAGAAAACTGACGAATGGCAACCACTTTCACCGTCAAAGTGAACACACTCCGATAACAGTTAGTGTGGTTTCCTGCTTGTAACAAAAAATGCCATCGACAATCACTTTTTTGGAGGTTGGCCGGCCGTCTACTGTGGGGAACGAGTCCCCCCAGGTGTTTTAAAAACCAATTTTGAGATTTTCCTAAATCTGATGAGAAAAGTTTGGGGGAGCGGGTATGATGATTCTAATTTTTAACAGGCAGAAAGTTCTGATTCTATGATTTATACAAAAATAATTTTTTTGCCAGTGTTGTGCGTGCAGAATTAATTTGAGAAACGAACTTCGTTTTGTGTGTTGTCCCCTCCACATCCCAAGCACAAGATCTGGCGACGCCAGAGGAAAACTAAGACGGTTCCCGCTTTTCAGGGATACTGTCACCCTGAGCTTGCTTTTGATGCAGTGATGCGCAGATAGTATAGCCTCCTCAGGCGCATCATCACCGGGGTGGTAGGGGTTTTTTGGTTTTATCCGCATAATTTCTGCCTGCCAATTTTAAGGCGATGCCTGCGACGGAGCCTAATGCGCATACTCAAGTTGATATTTAATAAATTCGGGTTGAGTCTGACCGCAGGCTAACTTTAATGGGGGAGAGGCGCCAAGATATAATAATATTAAGAAATCTAATCTCTATAACGCGGCTTAACACCTTTTTCGCCATATTTAGTTCCTGCTTATACAAGTACTCCAGATAAAGGCGATTTACATTCCACAAATCACATTACAAATTCCCTCTTTTCTCCGGAAATATTTTGTTGGCTGCAGGCAGGGATTATTTTAAAACAGTGACAGTGATAATCAATTTATGCATAAATAAATGAAATTTGCGCATAAATTCGCATTATCAATACATTATATACATTATAAATTACATGTTGTGATCTGGAAAAGACTTCCTCTCGGGAGAGATTGATTTCCCACACGCTCAGACACAACTTTTCAGTATAATGTATATATTAAGTGTACAAGCAATGTTTAGTTATGCGAATTTAGTAAATCTATATAGGCATTATGTCAAAGCCAGTTGAGAAATGTTGTGGGGGGGAGGTGGGACTCTGTATTTTAATTTTGTATTTCAGTTTCAACGGACGATTTTATGAAATGAGGGATCGTCCTCTACGCCCTCGCGGTCCTTCCAAATAGCTATGGAGCACTAAGTAGCCTGAAAAATGGCTTGTTAGTGCCAACAACTATTAAGTATGTACATGCAAATGCAATGTTTAGTTATTGGAATTTCCGCACAAATTTCATTTGTGACTGCATAAATCGGTTATCACTCACTACACCTTGAAATAGGCCATACTTACAGACAATAAAATATGTGCGAAGAAAAGGGAATGTGTAAGTCGCCTTGGTCTGGAGTACTTATGTATAAAGCAGGAACTACACATGGCGAACTCTCTTTTCCCCCACATTAAAGTGGAAAAGACGGAGTCTGATAAAAAATGTTACGATTTCAGGGCCACTTTTTTGAAAGACTCCGCATTTTTGGACTATAGTCTCAGTTTAAATTACACTGCCAATTTATGTAAAATACATAAATTGGAGTTAATAGGGCGCAACATCCGTATCTAAAACTTGTCGACAAAAACGGAAAACATGAGCAAAGAAAACAGCATTTTGGCAACAACTCCCAACTTCTGTCAATTCGTTGCGTGGTTCCTTAAGCCGACATTCTTTAGTTATCAGTTCAATCGATTTTCACAAACCCACTGCTTTATACTTAAGAATCATCAAAATTCTCGCAAAATTCATGTAATTTGTGAAAAGGCCAAAAAGAACCCAAATGATATAAAAGGCCAAACTCTGTTTCGTGGCCAAAAGAAAAAAGAGAAGCAAAATTCCTCGAAGAGGCAATGAAATCTACCAACCCTGTACGTAAGGGGAGAGAATGCGGATGGAATAATTATACAGTGAACAGCTACATAAACCAATCGTTAATACGTAACTACAACTGTATGTGATGGTGAATATATCAACGATTGACCCACTTCCTCCCCGAACCTTTTCAATTGATTGATCATTAATTTCTGTAATATGGCAATAACTGACAATCACAAATATTAATATAATAAACTATAATAACAAATAATACTATACTAATAATCAGGGGTGGTGTGACATTACTGCGGGAAATATACTTTAACCTTAAATTTTGAGGCGCTTGGGTAGAGAAGTTATCTTTCTGGGCCAGTAATAATTGGTTATCTGTAGCACTTTTCTGAGAATAAGAAAGAGTGACTCCTTAGAACAAACGTCAAAGTAATATTTATCAATCATGCCATGTTGAAGAAAACACTGTTTGTCTCAACTCAAACTTTTGACCATAATCACAGTCCAGAAACAATGGCGAATATTGATGTACTTATGCTCTTTTTGCAGTTTTTGTTGCATGCCATATATGGCATGCAACTATCATATAGTTCAAATTTCGATGGTTGTCAGAGCGGCGGTGGTAAATCACGTGGCAGATACGTAATACGACAAATACCGAGTTTTTCCGACAAGAGCAAATTATAAATTTTGAATCGTGTGACCAGTTGATCATGTGAACTTCGTCCATTGACAGTTTTCGCAGTGTTTTCGTCGAGCAATTAAGTGCAAAAAAGAGTATTGTTCGCCGTTATTTACAGAATAAATCGAGCGCTTTCGTCCAGCAAAAATAGATCGAGGTAAGTAAAGCTTGGCTGTTTTTTATTTATCTTGTATTCTGTTTGTTGTGATTTTTATTAACTACGTTGACTATTGTTATATTAGTCAAAATAACTAGTATACCTTCACTATTGCTATAGTAGTCACAAAAACTACCTTGACTATTGCTATATTAGTAGAAATTGTGAGGTGTCTATTGCTTTTCTTGCATTCTGATTGGTCCAAATTGAGCCTCTAAAAAGTGATAGTCACTGCCCAGTGACTATCACTTTTTTTTCAAAATGGCTTCTTCGCGCAAGCAGCCGAATTTAAAACAAAAATCGGTTTTTTGAGCCTGATTCAAAGTTTTAAATGAAAAAACTGCCGCTAAATTCAAGTAGGATATATTTTTTGACATTTTTAAAGGTAAGCGATAATATATACACTATTTTTCTTCCATGCAAGGCAGCGTTTTCTCGCTGTTGAAATGTACATGTATAAAACTTTTTCCGTACGGCTCAACCACTCAAGTGTTTATTTTGAAAATTATTCGTTTTATCCTAATTTATATCGTTATATTCAGCAAAAACCTAGCTGTGATATATTTTTAAAACCATTCTACTTTGTATTTGAGCCCTTCCAAAGTATTTTTGTTACGAAATTGTTTGTTTTTGTTTCGCTTCGATATGTTTTTGACACTCGTCTTTTGCCGGCATGTTTTTAATAATTTTGTCCTATAGCCTTTTCAACTGACCTCATAACTTTCTGTGTTTGTTTTTCTCTTTGAAATTTCTACTAAAACAATTAGTCGCCTCAGGCTCGATGATTACAAGCCTATAGTCACTTCGCCTTCGGCTCAGTGACTATAGGCTTGTAATCACCTCGCCCTCGGCGACTAATTGTTAAGTAGTCACAAAAACTACCTTGACTATTGCTATAGTAGTCACAAAACTACCTTGACGGCTTGACTATTGCTATAGTAATCACTGCTACATAATTCAATCAGCAAGCCATTGTGCCACTGCTACAAACAAAATCAGCAAGCCATTGTGCCACTGCTACAAACAAAATCAGCAAGCCATTGTGCCACTGCTATAAACAAAATCAGCAAGCCATTGTGCCACTGCTACACCGTTTAACTCAGACTATTGCTATAGTAGTCACAATAACTACCCTGACTATTGCTATATTAGTCACAAAAAACTGTCAAAGAACAAATACTGAAAAGTACACTACATATTGAAATTAATTTTATTGTGACAAAACTATTTTATTCCAAACAGTGAGAATATAGAATATGGGTGTGTCAATTGAGATATACAGAGTAAGAATTGGTTCACATAACAACTTTGTGCAAGCACGACAGTCCATGAACCAAATGAAAGGTACATTTTGGAATCATTTGTTAGTAATGTTCTACTGAGAAGTATTTTATTTACAAAGATTGAAAATAATAATGAAGTTTGCATGTGGTATGCACAGATGGTATCTTATCATGTTTATGTACCATTGCTATTGAGGCTTGCAAATGACGTTGAGGAAAATCCAGGTCCAATTAATATCAATGATACTGTTGATCAAAGTTTTACGGTTCGAGCAGGCTTCAACCAAGGTAATAATATATCCATGTTTGGAATAAATGCTGGAAAACAATGTGTTGCCATGTCAATTTATGCTATTGTATACAATGAAATAAAATATGTTAATATTTGGGATACACCACTTATGAACACACTTCTAGTCAATGCAAACAATCTTTATGCCATAATTAGTCAGCACATTCAGAAAGATTTCTTGTTGCTCACCGATGTTCCTGAAATATTGTCTATCAACAATGATACTTTTAATTTGGAGTACAGCTACTCCTTCTCGGGAGCATTGTGGATGGATCATACCAATGGACCATCTGTTACACTTGAACATGCCTTTCATGAAGTATTTGATGCTGGTAATTATAAAGCTTGAACCAAGTCTACCCAAACATGAAAAGGTTTAGTGTAATTTGTAAAAACAGCACGTTCTGTCAATCAAAACGTGACATTTTCGTTACTAATAATAACAATTGCATGCTCATAACGAATCAATTCCATTGGCCAAACGTGTCCAATTACTTCCCGAAACGTTGCGTTCGAAACGTAAACAAATGCGAAATATTTCGCACGCTTCAAGCTTGAACGCAAATGGCAGTAAAGATACAACTTGGAAATTTGGGATAGTCGACTGCAGTTTACCGGACACCAGTTGTCGCTGACCAGTTGTCGCTGTTCAGTTGTTGATGCGTACTGCAGGCTCACGTATTTAAGCAAACCAGACTGTATTTAATTTAATAGGGTTGGGGCAGGGTTAGGGATTAGCAAGCCAAAAAACAGTAAATAAACGCGACAACTGGTCTCCGCTAAACTGCAGTTGTACCTAAGCAGAATCTTCGCTCATAGTACAACATAGCACAAAACATGCTTTAGCCCAGTTGTGCCAAAAAACAAGCTTTATAGGTTAGTTTAAGCACTAGCACTTCCTTAGTTTTCAGTTGGCATGCAACATGTACGCAGTGCGTACCTATTTTTTCCCAATGTCATCGAAAAAATCAATCTTCGCCAACGTTGCGTCGGTGACGAAAGTCCAGCTACAGTGAACCCTGCAACTTGTTCAGGCAGGAGCTGGAAAATCAGGCAGAAGCTGGAAAATCACAGGCATTCGATATTGCTGTGGAAAGCCCAATCCGGAATTTAAAGGAACCGGCACATTCAGTTGTGGTGCATGACTTTACTCGTGAAGTACTTTCGGAGAGTTCCTTGGCTCTTGGCTGTTTCACACAGCCAGAGCCTTTTCTTCAGTTATTTAAACCTCTGGATAAAACTAAAGATGGCTTTTTGGATCGGATACTAATATGCTCTATAAAGCCTCACCTATTACGGGAAGAAGAAGTAGAAGATTGGTGCAAAAAGCTAAATGAATACACTACGCAAGGGTTTACTGGCGAGTCTCTTCAAATTACAACAAAACCCTTACTTATGCATTATCTTGATTTAAATCAATTGGAAGAATGCTGCGGCATATAACACTCCCAATTATAATTAAGTTTGTTAAGCAAGGGTACTTTTGGGTACTCACGTGATTTACGACGTCTAAAGTTCATCAAATATCGCGGGCGCGTGACTATGCCAGTGAGCTCAATATATATATGGAGTAAGAGCTTCTAATTTTCGTCCAATAGGCCAAGTGAAGCCAAGATGGCGGCAATTGACGTCCAAACCCATGACGGTCCAAAACAGTTTTCATACAATTTCAACTTAATTTCTAACAGATCGCATCGCTAATCAAGTAATTAGTTCATAAAATCATAATGTTATTGTTTAAATCGAAGTAAAAACATGAAATTTCAGTTCTCCAGGTATATATACATGCTCACTGGGGTGGCCATGTCACTGATCTGAAAATTTCGGCAGGTCTTTAGAAGCAGAATGAGTGATAAAGTCGCGTCAAGAAGCGTTTATGTCCTTGCTGGTTTAAAAAATGTTAGTTTAATAAATTAACACCGCTTCCCTTGTGTAAGTTTCTGATTACTCGATTACCTGATTACTCGATACGGCAAAGCGCATCAGCGTAAAAGCAGTTAAGTTATATGAACATTTCAAAAGGAACATTTTTACATGACTAATTATTTTATTATACTTATTTTCTACAGACATATATGAGACATTTTTTGAAAAAACACCAGGACGGTTTCGAGTACCGTTACTCTCCTGAGGCTAAGGACAGGTACATCAAGTACGCCAATAATCTTACGGAGAAGAGCAACGCACAGTGGGAGGAAGAAAGTGTTTGTACAGAAAACTTCTCCAAGGACAAAAATAATTTCAGAAGGTATAACAAAACTAATGTCTATTCAAGAGACGGTTCTAACATCAAGGTCATTTTTAGCTAATAATACATGCACTTGAATGAATGAATGATAATAATATTTATTCAGGCAAACCACCATCACAGATTGTCAGGTTTTTCAGGTGGTCCTGGGAAACATTAAACATATTACATTTACGGTAAAGTTATTTACAATATATGAATTTACGATAATAATATATACTACAAAAAAGATCATGTGTATTACTTCTAGCATTGAGGGTATGGTAATTTTAGAAGTTCGCTTCTAAAAGGACCTAACTGTTCAATTTGTTTGATAGCAGAGTTTACGGAGTTATATTCCTTACAGCCTTGATAAAGTAGTTTCTGTTTTCCCCAATTTGTCTTAGGTTTGCTTAGCTAAATATCGTCGTACCTATGGTTAGTGGTAGGCAGTTCGAAAACGAACTCTGTTAGATTATTTTTAATTTTATGTATGGTTAGTATTCTGTATACTTCCAAATATGTTTACTAAAGTTTAAACACAGTTGTCTCAGTGAATATTCAGCATGGATATGGACACGTCGCATAAGAAAATTTACAAGTTAGACTGAATGCAAAGAAACTATATTAAAATGTGCTCTCTTGATATCGCGCGATTTCAGTATTACAGCTCTTTTAGTTTCTAAGTTATAGTAACCCAAACACGAGAACGTTCGTTTGCACCACCCGGTACAATTATGATAACGTTTTACGTTATTACGTGAAATGAAAAACATTTTCAGTTTGCCTGCAAACATGCAGAACTACCCATCATGGTTTTAACTCATTTGTGCCTCTTCTCCATAGAAAATTGAATGCTGCAGACTATATAGATAACCCCTTACAATCAATTGCTGCAATGGGCTCTCTTGTGTTCTCCACGTTCTTTTGACTGTTCTCAGTCATTTCATCGACAACGAGAAGGTCGAAGAAGAATGTGCAATAAAGGAGCAAATCCCTGTTGAACTTTTGCACATTGCTGAAGCAGTCATGCAGTATTTTGCAGATCAGCGGAAAGCTTTTATGATGGTAGGCAATTAATCACTATCAGATATATAACTTATGTTTTCTATCGTTGAACGGCAAAATATTTGTGTGTAGTTTCAATAACATACGCTAACGAACGTTTGACTACCCTGGTTCCAGAGGCTCTTAAAGAACGGCGAGGCGAAATAAATACGAGGCGAAAGAGCCTCTGGTCAAATCGATTACGAATCTCACTTCCATACTTGATTAGGTTCAGAATCTGAACCTCGCATGTGATTGGCTAAATAAACAAACATTGAACTAATTACTAGCCTGGTAAATGTAGCAATGATTTTAATACTGTATATAAAATCAATCAAGCATGAATACTCCGGTTTGACCTGTTTTTACAAACAGCCAATCACATGCGAGGTTCAGATTCTGAACCTAATCAAGTATGGAAGTGAGATTCGCAATCGATTTGACCAGAGACTCTTTCGCCTCGTATTTATTTCGCCTCGCCGTTATTTTGCCTCGACGTTCTTTAAGAGCCTCTGGAACCAGGGTAATGTTTGACATGAGTGTGGTTCATTTCTTCTATTCAACCAGTTGATCAACCCCGTTTTGTCAGACGATGGAAAGAAATATGATAGAAAATATCGAAAAGAACAAGAAGAGCTAAGTGTGGGGCAGTCATCCAAAACTATAATGGGATCGTTTAGGAAATGGTTCGTTGACCGGTTTCAAGACTGGTCACAAGAAGATGTAAGTAAATATAATTATATTTATTATATAAACATAAGTATTATATAGAGTTTTATGCCACTGAGAAAACTCGTATTTAAACACACGTAAAAAATACGATATTTTTACGTGTGAAAATATCATTTTTGCAAGCCAATCAAAAACCTATTACTATTTGTGTACTATTTACGTATTTGTTTTGAGTTTCTATATGAATTGTCGTTTGTTTATAATTTGTTTATAAAATAAACAGAATAGTACATGGTTGTTTGGAAATATGGAATTTATTTATCGTGTTGAAGAGAATATTGCTCACTCGTTCGCTACGCTCACTCGTGAGCAATATTCTCTTCAACACTCGAAATAAATTCCATATTTTCGCGCAACCATGTAATATTCTCTATATAATTGATGTATATAGGAGGTCCAATATTTATGTGGTTTTGTATAGGTTTATAAGTCTACATTATACAGTATAGCAACCACATGTTAAATTGTTAACTGCATGCTGGTCAGATAAGTTACTAAATGCATGCATACTCTGGCTTTTTGTCGGCTCTTTTGATCAGACATTTTCAAATTCAGCGTCATTTAAATAAACTGAATATGAACACGCGGTATGCACACCAACCTTTACGCGATAAATTTATATAGTAACTAACTGTGTTCTTTTAATCAATTGTTAAAATCGGCTGTTTATATTTTTGCGGCAAGCAAGCAAGGCCGATCCATGCTGTAGAACTGCTTTCAACCTATTACCATCGCAGTTTATATAATTATAGAGAGTTCAGCTAACAAAGAGTTATATGTTTTGCTTTGTTGAGGGGAATATCTTACCTAAATGTGGAAAAATAGTTAATTGTGCTTTGAAAATATTTAATTGAAAATGACTTTGGGAAAACCAAGCTTAATTCGCATTCCGATTTGAAAGCCTCCCCAAGGATAGCGTGATTCAATATGAAAAATCTATGCTGAGAAAAGTATTGGTGGAGAAAGAGGATCAGACCGGGACACGACGTATTTTAGAGTACAAGACAGCTCTAGGAAGAGAAAGGAGCAATGCTTAACTGTGCCAATAATCCTCTTTCCCGTTCCGTTAGGAGAAAATATTTCAAATGGTTAGTGTCCTCTCATTTGGAACCCCGCTGTGTAGAACTCGCTTATCTTGAACTCCTCCGCAATTTACCCATTTCCATCATTTTTGCTCGGAACTTGAACTCCCCGCTATGTCGAACTAAATTTGTTTCCCTAATTTACCCGGTTATCGCGATGTTTAATGACCTCAGTTCGACGTCTTTATTCGGCATTCCACTATAGTGTTAAGTGGCTACATGTCGTGAACTTGTTACGTTCTAGTTGGGAAATAAGTTGATTTATTTCTTTCGATTCAACTATCGAACATTTTGGGCGTGGACTATATTGCAAAAATTATTTTGATCTTTTTTACCAGGTTCATGTATGTTTTTAAAAATCTCATTTATAAAGTGAGAATTCGCCAAAAACTGTATTTAAAAACGAAACAAACCGTTAAATTCCCCCCGTTTTCACTCAGCGTTCCACATGTGACCTATGATTGACCTTTCATTAAAGATAGATTTCAAACTTCTGCTTCTTCTTCATTTCATTTATGCCATATTATTTTTCCATTGTTTCATACAGTTCTTCAAGGCCGATCGATACAGCTTGAAAAGACGAATGTTCCGGGAGAGGAGAATGCGAGTAAGCGATTTAAGGTTGTTCCTTATTTGTTATACAGTATAGGAACTTCAGAAATGATAAAAATTACTAATCATTATAATGTGCTTTCTTATACCATGTGATTTCTGAATTCACGAAGTGTTTAATTACACACCCTTACTGGTTACTACTCTACCGTGCATGCACAAACATTATTATTCGTGTTATTGTTTTAGACTCAGATAAAGGACCAATTATTGAAAAGTCAGAGCATGAGAATAAGTGATCTTAAATGAAGTTCTATACTTATCTATGCTCTCTAATAGCATCATATGCTCATGTTTGCTGTTTAATGTTAACCATACTGTTTCCCGTCTTTAGAAGAACATCCGCGACAAACGTAAGCGATTTTAAATGAAGTTGTACTATCCATACCCTCTCAAAGTAAACAACGACTTATTCCAAATTGCAGAAAACAAACAACACTACTGGAAAAGTCGCCCACGTTTGGACCAGTAGCGACAGGGCGATCATTACTTCGTCAAAAAACTGACTGATAATCATATAAATGCGGCACAAAACCTACTTTCAATTCAATTCCCATTGATTGAAGGGTTTCAGGACACTCTACTGTCACAAAATAATATGTCCGCTCCACTATCCCCAGAAGCAATAGGAATACAAATCCACCATGTTCGGGATAACCACTGGGTAACGTCATGTTGGAGCGGTGATTGCGTAGAGGTGTTTGATAGTAATATATCATACACGAGAAGGAGTTTACTAAGTAATATATCATACACGAGAAGGAGTTTATTATAGTGATTTGAAACACCGAAAAGTGTGTTGAAAAACAAGGCGCTAGCCGAGTTTTTTAACATACTTTGAAGTGTTTTTAAATCACTATAATAAACGACTTCGAGTGTATGATATAGCTTATCAAACAAACCAGTATTTAAAGATAAATTCAACGCGAAAGTTGAGTTAATTTATGGGTGTTTATTACCGTGGTATCAAGACAACGATACGGTGGTGATTTCCTTTGTGTTTTGCTCATGAATTATTAATGATTTGAGAAGTACAATTGGCGACTATCTATAAACTGATGGCTAAAGATAATGTGTTGGAAGTAAAGATACTTCCAAGTCAACGCCAAACTGGGTCAACGTGTGTGTGTGTGTCCATGTATGTGAGTCACTTGTGTGAGTTAGTTTTTGACATTTTTGACATGTGCCGTTACTGCAGGCAGTTCATGGTGGTGTTGCAAATGCTTTCTCGTTAACGCACATATATTTTTAGGCAAACTGAAAGAGGAATTGGCCAAACCTGAAGTAGGGAAATTAAGGGATGCGTTGTCTAGCAACTACAGACCAATGAATAAACGAAGACGAATGGACGACACCTGAAGGATCACACTCACTGATCCGAAAACGACTTGACTTTAGGAACAATTTCAATTGATCGGTTGGTTGGCATAAACGAAGACAGGAAATTGATCAAATTGACATCGAACTATCTAAATGTTTTAGCTGGCGTTGTAAAATTAATTGTAGTAATATTTTATCCTCACTTCCATAGCGTATAGCGTAAAACATCTGGTTTGTCTTCCTGCCTACGATAACATTAGCCATTACGTTATGACATCGCCCAGATGAAGATGTGCCAAAGTGGTAAAATATTTAGGTAGGTAGCTACACTTTATTTAAACAGGATACGTAATTACAGTAAAATAACTGTATTCTTCCTTACGGCCCTAAAACCGATTAATCAAACTGTCATTCACAGAAGAGTTACTCAGAAAGCAGGTATGTTTCAGGATCACTGATCTGGACATAATACTGGATTTAATATCGATCTATTGTGGCCTATTGTGTTAACAGTGAAGCCGGAAGTCAGCCATTACTATTAAGGGAGAAATTTATTGCTTGAAATACGTTTGATGCTTCATATATATGTTAAAATAATTGAGGACGTTTTAAAAAGAAATAGAGAACATTGTCCTGCATAGTTGGTCCCATAGTAATGGTGGATTTCTATTGTCTGGCAATGTATAACTTCTGTTTCATTCTCTGCACCAGTGAATAATAGAATGTGTTATATCTAGCGAATATATAAGGCCGATATTTGCAAAGTAATCACAAAAGCGATTAGCATTTATTATTGGTTTAGAAACAATTTATTAGTGTTGTCAAAATACACCCAAATTACGAGATTGCCTTTCTCTATTTATTACCTAATTTAGGATTTACATTGGCAGCGCTGCCTTTAAATTTTTTTTGGTTTATTGACTTTGCTTTATAATATATGTCAACTCGTCGAAAGTTTTGGCACTATTTCATCCAATCAGGCAATGACCTTGCAGATTATGTCTTACTGGTAACAATATACATACTGGGTACACAGCCTCGAACGCACGCGCTTTAGAGGAAAAGAGAAAAAATCGCGCTAAGCTAATATATAAGAGATCAGTACTAAGCGAGCGCGCGGGCCGCTGTATAATATGGATTGTTGGGCATCTCGAGTATCGAGTAGAGCTAATAGACGGCCGTTCAAGTCATCGTATCTTGCAACTTGATGGCAATTTTATGTTAGAAGCTGGCAACAACCATATTCATACTCAGATAGATGTAAGGAACAAGGTTTGAGGTGTTGCCAAGTCGAAATCTTATATTTTGAATGAAAAAATATGATATTTCTAAGCCACCTTCCCGCGAAATCGCGTAGTTTAACTTCAAACGATTACCGACAATTCTGCTGCTATGAGACAGACTCCTTTGCTCTGATTGGCTATCGGAATTGTTCCTAAATTGGTCAGCCAATGGGCGAACGTCGAAAAGTCCTGACGCTTCCGGTTTTTGCAACATACGAGGTAAACAACATCAAAGTACAAGAAAAAAATATGCTGTTTATACGATTTTAATGATATTGAGGTAAGATTTTTCGTGTTAATGCGATCAATATTATCTATTCTGATACAGCCCCCGTTTGCTTAATTACTAAGTATCGTGCCAAAATGTTTTGTATTTTGTCCGGTGCTGAATTGTGTCGAGCTAAAATATTTTAAATATTTTATACTGTATCCAATCTTTGTTGAATTTTGTTCAGTCAATGTTTGAAACCATACTCTCACATTGTATATCAGTCTACCAATGGAAGTGTATTTAACGATTTACCCGATTGTCTAACGAACTACAGTAGGACTCGGCGGCGACTCGCGTCTGTCTTGATTGTTGTATATTTCATTTGCATATATGTTTGCACTGACCTATATCAAGGCTAGCCTGTATTATTCAATGTCTATCGCTGTAGCCTGTAATTATAAACACAAACGCATTTGACTAAAATGACTTTATTCATTAAGAAACTATTGTATATATATTTTTATATTTTAGTGATAACTGTTAGAAACATATTCGGCTTTTGAATGGAACTAACATTAAAAATGTACTTTGCAATTTGTCAAGTTCTAAATAATGTTCGTGAACAAACTCAAGCACGGAAATTTTTAAAGTTCTGACTTCTAGAATGGCTTACGAGACCTGTTATCATTGGGAATGATATGTTATTTTTAATAAATATCGAACACAGGAATTTGATATCAGTCCGACACAAACAGCTGCAACTTGCTACTACGCTAAACCAAAGGCTAAAGAATTGAACTGAACAGTGCGGTAAAATCTTGTTGAAATTATAAGAATACTCTCTGATAGTATTCAGTAAGTCGAGAAATGAGATAGTATCGATTGAATAAAATAGTCATACTTGTTCCAGTCAGACAGTACAATATTTTGTGCACTATATTATTGTACTGGCTGTATTAAAACTATATTCGACTTCACACGACATAGCCATAGGCAGCGGCGATAATCAAGCAAATGCGGGCAAAGGGGTCTAAATCAGTATAACTAAGCAAAGAACAATTGGGTATAGATAATATTGATCGCATTACCACGAAAAATCTTTAAAATAGCATAAATAGCATATTTCTTTCTTGTACTTTGAATATCTTTGATGTTGTTTACCTCGTATGTTGCAAAAACCGGAAGCGTCAGGACTTTTCGACGTTCGCCCATTGGCTGACCAATTTAGGAACAATTCCGATAGCCAATCAGAGCAAAGAAGTCTGTCTCATAGCAGCAGAATTGTCGGTAATCGTTTGAAGTTAAACTACCGCGATTTCGCGGGAAGGAGGCTTAGAAATATCATATTTTTTCACTCAAAATTTAAGATTTCGACTTGGCAACACCTCAAACCTTATTCCCTACATCTACCTGAGTATGAATATGGTTCTTGCCAGCTTCTAACATAAAACTGCCATAAAAATCTTTTAGGAGCATATTTTGAACTCTTGGCCGGCCGACTATAAGTCGTCCCCTGCAAGTAACGCGTACGGTGGTTCAGAAGGGCCATCGCTCTCTCTTTTTTTTCGGCCACGCTCTGAGTTATCAAGCGACTTATCAGCCAAACGTCCAGTTTCGAGCTGCACACATCCAGTGATGCCGCCACTTAAGCGCCACTTATCACGTCATGTGTGTAATCCACAATGGTATAAAAATCAGTAGAAAGGAAATAATATAGGAAATTTGATGTGGAAGAAAACTAATAGGGCTTTTAATGTGTTTCTTAACGTTCCCTCAACGGATCGTAGACAGATAGACTGCATTTACCACATTTCTAACTGCAGACCAACATCCAAATGTGCGATCGTTACGAATTCTTTTTATAGGGCTTTAAACTGTCATATATGAGCTAGATAGATTTCTTTGAAACTACATAAATTTCTTCTAAGCTGGTATTGGTAAGCAAACCAGTACTTTCAATAACTTCGTAACGACTTCACTCTAAAACGGATTGGTTAAAATAACCAATTTAAATTGGTTGTCTCATTTGTTTTGACCAAATAATATTGGTAAAGAAGAAAATCATTCTGTGACAACTAACGAAATTGTTTATTTTAACCAACCCGTGATTCGTAACATGGCTCGTAACATGCGCGTATGAATTCAATTTTTTTGTTGTGTAGCGTGATGGGCCCTTATAACTCAACAGAAGTATAAAGTAGGCTTTAAAAGATTTGAAAGAAAAATATTTAAATGGGACCGTGGGTGTAAATACTCAACTTTTTCCCAGTGGCCCACCCCTAAATAATGATATTTTTCAGATGAACCCCCCCCCCACCTTCTCTTCTCAAAATTCCAAAGTTCATGCAACCTTAAAAACACGTTTTTGTGGCCAAAAACTATTGTGATCATTGGTTGACATTTAATACCCTAAACATATTTTCAAGTTATACTTAGCAACAGATAGAACAAGCTGTAACTATGTTGTAAATATCTTGATCAAGCTGGTTCAGAATCTATTTGAACAGCAATTGGAAGATTGAACCTAACTGCGTAGTCATTCTATGGCTAGGGGGGTTCGGGGGCATGCTCCCCCAGAAAACATTGAATTTCAGTAGCCCAGAATGCCCATTTTGTGTGCTTCTAGGGTGACATTCTATGAGGAGAACTAATATTTTCTTGTGTGGCCCACCCTTTAAGCCCTCGTTTTTTGGATGGCCCACTACCTATTCCCACCCCCCCCCAAAAAAAAAGTTTACAAAATTAAAATTTCTCGATCTTCAGGCGATTAAGTTAAGTTTCAAATTCAACTGGAACAGAATATATTCTTATTTAGATAAACACAGCAAACTAACTAAAATCTGACAAAAGTTCTGATCCATCAATATTAATTTACTGTAAAGTCCTTTTAAATAAGTTAATAACTCAATTGTCAGGAAAACCATCATTCAAAGTTCTTTAACTATTGCACAGGCAATCTCGATCTTCCCTTGATCAACACATCTTTTCCGCTGACTTCGAGAGCCATGGACACATGGAACGGCGGCAGATCGCAGAAGAGGAAACGACAGATCCATTCGAAGCCAGTTTGTCAAGATACTGTTTGTCACTGCGCGTTTCTCGGGTTCATTGGATGAAAAGACAGTCGCCAACGTCTGTTTGGCAACAATTTCCATCGTGTACGTTGGCATAGACTTGCTTCAAGTCTCGCTTTCATTGTTTTTCTGTATTGATCCACTATAGTGTAAATACCATGACGTAGCGAGGGGTGGCGCAGTGAGAGAGAGAGACTTGTCGTTGTGAACTTCCAGCCTCGTACCCAGGTTCCAACTCGAACGCGTGATATCGCGTGTGGTCGCAGCACTAGGCGGGTTGACCCGATGACGCCTGCGACCACGCGCGATATCCACGCGTTCGAGTTAGAGCCTGGTCAACTTCGGAAAATATCGGTTCAAAACTGAACCGAAACGGCTAGTTTTGCTCCAAATCTTTCTGTCATTGTCTTTCTGTATCGTTATCGACTTGGAGCAAGTCTAGCCGTTTCGGTTCAGTTTTGAACCGAGATTTTCCGAAGTTGACAAGTCTTAACATAAGACGTTTAATTCGTCCAGGCGTCTTCTAATATAAATACGACCAATGTTAAAACTAATGGCGGACTCTCGCATTTTTTTCACATTCAACTCTTACCTCCAATGTCTGATATCATCGGACATTGACAGAAATTTCTACATCGTAGCTTACCTGATCTCATCAATAGTTTCACAAACTTCTCGTATTCATGTCTTTTCACCTTCTTCTTCCATATTAATACATGCTGTATTGTGATATCTGTTTTGTTGTTTACACTTTGTTTTGACTAAATCCATCTGATACATTCATGCAACCCCTCGCCATTAGAACAAAACAATTATTCTCCCGAATATCCCAAAAGTTATTGTAACATGAAGTACTAAATCGATTACTGTAACCATGGTAACACGCAAGTGAACACTATTAAAGGTGATGTAAAGTCCCGATGTAAACAAACCGGCAACGTCCGCTTGTTTACATTTTAAACACGCTATATTTACAAAATTATGATGTTTTCTGGTTCGCTATGCTTTAAATAAATACAGATTCGAGTTTCTGATAAAGAAGATGTCGAATTGTAGTCGAAACAACGCAAAATCTGGGCATTGTTTACATCGCGGGACATGCGCAGAATGGACTTTACATGGTCTTTAAATACTGTATATTTCTTTTCTTTTCTGTACAAACTGGTAAAATAGTGTTAGGATTTTTATATACTTTTATATACCAATGGACCCAGAGGAAGGTGGACAGCTGTCACATGATATTTTTCGACCAATGAGGAGACGCTATTTTCTCAGCGCTCGCAAGAAGCAAGTGGACTGTGAGATTTGCATTGGTCTCATAAATACGGAAATATTTCGCTTTGTTATTCAAATTTGCAATTAAATTCGATGCACACCCGTTCAATGAATATTAATCTACTCCCAAGCGAAGAATTTTGGAAGGTAAACGTCGTTTCGTACTATATTTTTATATTTAATGCAGGCACTTATGCGTCACGTGGAAATACGAGGCTGTTTCAACTATCAACTTTTGAAATAGAAAATATCGAATTTCCAAGGTTCGATTTCGCAAATTTTCGCATAATGTGATAGATTAAAGCCTAATCTTTCGTTTTAACTGCCCCCACCTATCCGCGCAACTCACCGTTTTCGAGATATTCGCTGCTGAATTTTCAATACGATTTTGCCCTTTCTAAAAATATCTATCTCCCTTCTTATCATTTGCATTTTATTAAAATATTTTACATTTTTTGTAATATCAATGAATTATATGTTTAAACGCATTTGCTTGATCAGTTTTTGATGGATATTTTAGAAATTATGAAACGTGTTTTTGTTTGTTTTCATGATTGAAGTTGGTCGTGTCTTCGCGACGTGTTGACTAAAGTCCGCGTCTGTTTACAATTTTCAAACTAAAGTATCTAGAATTTCCATTGTTCGATTTTCGTAATTTTTGTATAATGATGAAGACAAATGTATAAACTTTAAATCTGCTGGAATGATCCCGGTGATACCCTGGCAGTTTTCGAGATATTAGGCATCGAAACGATCATAGTCATTTCGACGTTTGCCAAAATGGCATCTAATAGTTTAGGAAGATATTGAGCCACCAAAGCTTGTTTTTCCCAATGAATCTTGAAACCTCTTTAATAGAAAGAGCGTTATTCTTTAGAGCAAGCGTTAAAGTACTTTTGAATGAATTTTAGGAGATTTAGGAGTTATTTGCGTGTTGTTTAGAGATTTTATATCTGGGCTAGTGTCTGGCTCTCTCTGCAATTTTGTTGTCTGATGGCCGGCTCGACTCGCAAATATGGAATATTTTGTCGTTGTTATTCAATATTTTTTCTGGAATGCATCCATGCTATTTCAATAACTATTGATCTACCTATGTGAGCAGTATTTTGTAAGGTAAACGTTATTTTGATCTTTTTTGAAGGCTGTACGTCGTCATATTGTATTAATCCGATGCCATCTCTGTCAACAATCTTTGAAGTTGAACACCTCGAATTTCCACAATTGACGCAGTGATTGCTCGTTTTTTCTGAAGTGGACTTTACTGTTAAAATAAGTGCTGAGTTTTAGAAGAAAATTTTAGAAGTAAAATTTGTTGTTTATTTACAGATTTGTATTTTGGGTTGAATTCTATCATTGTATTGTTAATTTACCTTCTTGGTTTCTTTATTATTTCTTTATATATGTAGAAAATATGCATGTGCTATGTATTTTCAATAAAAATGGAACTGTATATTACTGTAAAGTTTGTTTTGTCTACATCTCACACGTAATTTCTGTTGCAAAAAAGTATATAGAAGTTCTTTGACAACCTCAATATGCGGGTTTTCAGTAGTCACAATGTGCTATTGGGATAAATAAATAACTAAATACATATTAAAAGTCGAATCCTTTGATGCCAGCAGAATCAATCTGGCCAATATATATTTAGTTAATAACTGTCTGTACTATACTCCTCACTAGTTGCACAATGTACATTACAAAATACAGACGATCCAGGCAGTGCCAGTGGGTCAGCATAGTATGTAAAATGCAATACGTGCAACACTGAACAAAACTGTCCACAAATACATATAGAATTTTCAACACATGAACATTTATATTGACCACAAGACCAGTCGATCACACGCAGCCTTTGAGATTTCTGCACAAATAAATCCATTAAACGGACTCAAAGAGCCTTGTTATACATCGATACACAAACACTAAACACATCCATAATGATGGCATTGAGTCTCTATCAATAGCGTCCATTTTCGCAGAATTTGCTATGGCCAGAGATGTTGACTTCACGGCAGTCAACGCATAAATGAGGGCGCACGTGGAAACATACGCTCATTACCCATCATGCTTTGCGGCCTGCTGTCCAACCTCCTCTGCAATGGACCTATAACCTTATAGAAATAGTGGCGCAATGCATGATGGTAGTTGGGTATTTTTTTCATTCTTGTTGAAATGGCGGGCACGAGGCGACGATTCTACGGAGTGCGAGAATTGGCCAATTTTCACCTGTTTTCGTATTGAAAATTACAACTTAAACAACGTAATTTTGACGAGCTTTGTTTTATCGATATTTTTCGAAAAAAATGAGCGAAATCGCTTTATTATTGCCGAGAAAAATCCCTCCATATCGATCGAAGGAGTGAGCAAATTTCGGCCAAAACATTCTCTTCGCAACGTCTCTCGTCCTGTTATGAGGCGAGTGCGCTTATTTATGATCGCTTTAGTCTGTGGCTATTTTAAGGAGTTTTTTCTACCTCGATTTCGTATAAGTTGTACTTTTAAATATTTGATCTTGTTGTTTCGAGATGTTGAATTTGATACTCTGTGATCGGGTTTTCTCAAAATCATAATGGCCGACCACTGGCACACCGACACCGGCCTTTAAACTTGGCCAGTTTTGGCGGGAAAATGCCTCGTTTGATTTCTGGTCTCTTTAAAATACACTAAAGTTATATTTGCTCGATATATTACTGTTGTTTTTGGTTCTGTTTATCCTTCGTGGCTGCATTGGTTTTTGTCTTCCTAAAGCTAGTAAGGTCCTAAACAAATAATAGTAATACTAGGCAATCTTTAGCTTGTGCTAGCATTAAATTTCATATCTAAAATTTGCAATAGTTAAATTTAATAATGTATAGGACGATAGTTAGTTAGTTAGGTAAATTTAGGTAAATTTTAAAATGTAGAATAGACTAGATATTGTATATAATATAGTTAAATTTTTAATATTAGTCATTTAAACCAGTAACTAATGGAAGACAAACCTTGCACCTCAATGGGTGCAGACCAATGAACAGAGCCAGTAGAAGAAAAAAACTTAAAGAAAACTTGCACTGGTGGAGGGAAATATTGTTGTGTTCCACAGTGTCCTAATAACAGCCTACGTAATCCTAAGCTTTAATTTTACTCAATACCTAAGGATGACAAACTGAAAAGGAAATGGCATAAAGTTTTAAAAACAAAAGGGTCATTGGACATAAATAATTATTACAGGGTGTGCTCAGATCATTTTCCAGGTGGAAAAAAGATATATATTAACAATATTCCAACAATATTAACAGTTTGTATTAGTGTAAGTCAGCCACTAAGAGAGAGAGTGTCACGAAATCCTGAGCCTGACACTTCTTTCGAAGATATTTCTCATGGACTGACGAATAATAATAATAATAATAATTTATTGATATCCATCTTTAGTATAAAATTACAATGGATTTACAGTTTATAAAGTTGATACGAGTATATGTACATTGTGTTAAGTATAGTATATGTTATATACAGTGTATATATATACTGCCAAAATTGCCACAAGTTAAATTTGGCAGTTGAGTAAAATTTATTATGACAAATATAGTAAAAATGTTAAGAGCAAAAAGAGTATAAAATTTAGATTATAATAACGCATTTGTTCTTGGGATAAACGAGAGTTTGTGCCTTTTAGTATGTGAGAAAAATTGTGGGAGAGTATTTACTGTTCTTAGATCATATTTTTTCGTCACGATATCTGGTAAATATTTTCTCCATGGATGTGTTTCATCATCAATAATTTTCTTATATTCACGAATGGCGAGCATATTACGACGTTCTTCAAGAGACTGAAGTAGGTCGGACGGCAGGGCAAGTATTTTTTGACTTATAGTTTGGATATTCTCCACCTCATCTATTAAGTATTGTGGTAATCCACTCCATATTGGGGACGCGTATTCCAATACCGGTCTGATTTTGGAGAGGTAACAGGTTAGACCTACTTCTGTCGGTAGATTAGCTCGACGACATTCCCGAAGGTGGAATAAACATTTGCTTGCCTTTCTTGTAATTTCTTCGACATGTGTGTTCCATTTAAGGGTATTATTACACCAAAGGCCCAGCAGCTTAGACGATTTAACTCTTTCAATCACATCATTACCAATCGTAAGTAAAGGTGGTTCGGGAATACCTTCTTTAAAACAGATCCACATATCTTTAGTCTTTTTTGCGTTAAGTTCCATCTTATTTCTGAAGGCCCAGTCATTCATTAAATCAAGCACCATTTGCATGTTACTAGTAGAGCAATATGAGATTGCCTCATCCTGAGTGCAATCATCAGCGTATTTATGCGTATTAATCTGAAAATAGTTAGGAATACAGTCTTCAAGGTCGTTAACATGAACATTAAACAATGTTGGTGAGATAACAGAACCCTGGGGGACTCCGGAGGGACAAGGCCTAGAAGATGATAAGCTCTCACCAAGTTTTACTTGCTGGCTCCTTCCTCCTAAAAAACTCCGCGTCCATAACCAAAAAGACTTTGATACATTCAATTCCGCGAGTTTTCTTAGAAGCAGACCATGTTCGACCAAATCGAACGCTTTACGAAAATCGATAAATAAAGCGTGGATCCCCATTCTTCCATCACGTGAATTTTCAGTCTTATTGTACCAATTTTGGGTAATACTCGCTAATGCAGATACTGTTGATCTACCATGTGTAAATGCATGTTGATTTTCTTTGATCTTAAGGTCGCTTTTATTCAATTTGAGTTGTATGGTTTCTAGGATTTTTGCCATTTGCGATAGCACAGAAATCTGCCGGAAGTCATTATCTATATCATTCGGGGGGTTCACTTTGGGCACAGGGGTGACTAAAGCATGTTTATATAAGGTCGGGTATTTAGACTGGGAGATGCTACAGCAGATGATGTTATGGATAACAGGAGCAAGCTCTTCGCTATAACGACTCAGTAACCATGCAGGAATATCGTCCGAACCACTAGCTTTCCTAGGGTTTAGGTGCTTAAGAATTGCCTTGATTTGACCGATCGAAGGTAGTGCGGGCGCGATGTTCTTGAGTAGGTGTTCGACTTCCCCTAGGTTCGGAATTTCATTTGGTATGGTAGTCTGCCAAGGCTTAGTGAAACTTTGTTGTAAGCGTTCAACTAGGTCATCTGTGGAGGCAGCTGAGAATTGACGATTACATTCGTTAACGGCAGCAAGTTCGTATATAGTTTTATGCCACTTTGCCGGGTTCATTTCACGTATATTTTCCGCTTTCGATTGGTAGTACGTTTTCTTTGCATTGGATATAAGTGAAGAAACTTTGTCGCATAATACTTTATACCTTGATTTGTTTCCTGATGTAAAGGCTTTTTGTCTGGCTATTATTTTATGCTTAATACGCGGGGTGATCCAGGGTTTATCTGAGGGGTGGAAACGTATAATACGTTTGGGCACCGTTTTATTGAGAATGCACATGATAGTACTTGTGAAAGCACTAACTTTATCGTCAATCTCATTAGTAGCATAAACCAATTCCCAGTTCTGCCTATTCAGATGGATACTCAGTTCAACTAAGTTACTACATTTCGTCAACACCTGAGGATTACAGAGCAACTGAAAACACAAGCAACAGTTCCTTGACCAATGAGGCGGGTACTTCCACCTACACGGAGACAGAGGTTGCCAAATTGAAAGAGCAAAGTCAACATCTTGAATCAAAATGTAAATCCCTGGAAAAAATGCATGAGACATCAACATAATGTTTATTTCGACTGGAAAGATTTCTTGGCAGTGATAGGGACTTTCGATTTTATACTGGTTTCCCAGATTATGCAACTTTTAAATTTTTTTTCGATTACTTGTCACCAGCATGCAATAGTTTAATTTACTACGGGTCAAATACTGGCGAAATAACCTCGGCTGACCAAAAAACGTGTTGCAAGAAGAGGTCGACAACACCAGAGCAACAACTTTTTATGGTGTTGGCAAGATTACGTTGTGGTTTTTTGCAACAAGACCTAGCTCACAGGTTTGGCATATCGAGCATGCATGTTTCCAGAATTAGGATTACTTGGCTGACATTCCTTCATCAGCGACTGCGTGCACTTCCGATTTGGCCCACAAGAGAATTCATTGACAAAAATATGCCTCTGTGTTTTAAGCAAAACTTCCCACAAACTAGAGTCATTATAGATTGTACCGAAGTTATGATCGAAATGCCATCTTCGTGCAGGAGCCAATCGGCCACTTTTTCATCATATAAAATCACAATACTGCCAAAGGTTCGCTTGGTGTATCCCCAAATGGCTACCCCAGTTTTGTTTCAAGCCTATATGCTGGTAGGACAAGTGATAAAAAATCACAAAGGATTGTGGAGTCCTAAGCCTACTCGAAGCAGGTGACCAAGTTATGACGGACCGTGGTTTCGACATAGAGGAAGACGGACCGTGGTTTCGACATAGAGGAAGACCTCCCCGCTATTGTTACCCTTAACATCCCTCCCTTTTTAAATGGAAAAGAGCAACTCAGTCTAGAAGAAGAAGTTTCTACAAGACGAATTGCTTCTGTCCGGGTGCATGTCGAGAGGGCTATTGCTAGAATTAAAAATTTTAGGATTCTCCACAAAGTTGTACCAATAACAATTGCAAAAAACCTGGAGAAAATCTGGACTGTTTGTTCCTACTTGACTTTATTCTTGCCTCCTATAATTGTGGAAAAAACAAACACAGAGTAAAGAATTATCAAATATTAGTATTCCAATGTGTAATATGGAAATGTATCAAATTTAGGGTGGTAGAAATTTCTATAAGTTTGTGTTTAGAAAAAAACATATTAAGTATAGTTTGAACTTGTAATAGTTTGTTTACATACTTCACTATGCATTATTATCAAAACTACCCAACTGAAGCTTGTTCCATCACTGTTAATTAAAGTGTTATTAATTAAATTATTGCGAAACTCTAATTCTATCAGAGAACAACAGAACTATAAGTAGACTTTAAGTCAGGTAATACACAGTCAAAATAAAATCTTGTTAGCTCAGGGACCATTGTGTTCTCCCACAAAGAACTGTCAAAATCGATTCGCTCAACAAACAAATCTTTGTTTGTATAAACAACAAAATCAGACCACTTTAACTGTAGTGTAGCCATAGAACCTTGAATTTGGTAGAAATATGCATGATTTCTTTTTAGCCTAATGTTATCTTTTTCAGCAATAAGACAAAAGTTTCGATCGATCGTTGCAAGCTTCTTCAATAGTGCTGTCTCTTTTTGAGAACGGGCATTTAACTTCGCCAAGACCAAGAGAGGAGGATGCCTGTTCGTTTAAATCGTTGACAAGAAAATCTGGGCTCGCGCCTAACCAAGGAAAATTTGGGTTGACAATGAAACCACACGCTGAACACACTTCAACAATATTTCCTTCTTTCTGCTTGCACTCCATGTATTTCTTTACAGCCTCTACTTCATTATCTTTGCCCCACTTGTCAGGTTTTGGACAACCTTTTTTTGGCCTCGATAGTAAAGTGCTCAACAAGGACTTCGGATAAATGTTCTTTCGCCTTTTAATAACTGTTCCAAAATTTGATGATGTTATTCTTTGCCTTCTCTCCTCAAACCATCTATCACAATCTGCTTGACCCCTGGTATTCCTTTCTATTTCCCTTAACTTCTCATCTGTCACACTCAAACCTCCTACAAACTCCACATCACTCTCATTTACATAGGACCAGTTAACACCATGTACTATTTTCTGTAATACTCCTTCTCTTACTTTACTTTCGTTAATGTTATCTCCTGATTCCCTTAGTTCTGTACATCGCTTTTTTGATGGAAGGCTTTGGTGAATATCATCAAATTGGTATGGTTGGTAATCATTTGATTCTAATACAAGTCTTAAATACTCTGCTTTCCCTTGTTGTTCCAAATTATTTGCAATTTTTTTAACTTGATCTTGTGTTATGTCTCTGTAGGGTTAAAATTATCTGATTGACTCTTTCCATTACTGCGTTTCCTACCCTTTACATCTTTCTCATACGATGGCTTTTCAAAAATCATATCCTCATATAAAAGTAGCTCATCAACCTCGTCACCTTTGGGCACATGCCACTGCTGTAGGACTTGCGTGCATGTCAAAGCATCAGGAACCCATGTTAATTCTAACTGAATGTAATCAAGTATTTGAAAAAGAACAGCAGCAACATGCTTACAACAGCCTCCCTTGCCAGCCTTACAAGTGCAACTACCATGTGTAACTTCACTGGTTTTCTGATTTAAATGAACATACACAATATAGTTTTGTTTCTTCATAGATGCACATACGCAAGCTTTTATTAAGAAGTGGACTTCATTGCCTTTCAACACATCAGGTTTAACTTCGACTTTGTTTACATATCTGTCTTTAAACAGGCAGTACCCCAGTTTTTTGTGTCTGCTAGCATCATTCTCACAATCAATGCCTAAGTGCTGTTGTAGCAATGCATGGCTAAATTTTGGAAATGACCGTAAATCTTCGGTCCATCTTTTAATCTCTACTGGCTCTGTGCATTGGTCTGCATCCATTGAGGTGCAAGGTTTGTCTTCCATTAGTTACTGGTTTGAATGACTAATATTAAAAATTTAACTATATTAGCTATATACAATACCTAGTCTATTCTATATTTTAAAATTAACCTAAATTTACCTAAATTTTATTTATTAAAAACTAACTAAAACAATTTGTATACTAACTATCGTCCTATATATTATTAAATTTAACTATTGCAAATTTTAGATATGAAATTTAATGCTAGCACAAGCTAAAAATTGCCTAGTATTAATATTATTTGTTAGGACCTTACTAGCTTTAGGAAGACAAAAAACAAAGCAGCCACGAAGGATAAACAGAACCAAAAACAACAGTAATATATACAGCAAATATAACTTTAGTGTATTTTAAAGAGACCAGAAATCAAACGGGGCATTTTCCCGCCAAAACTGGCCAAGTTTAAAGGGCGGTGTGCCAGTGGTCGGCCATTATGATTTTGAGAAAACCCGATCACAGAGTATCAAATTCAACATCTCGAAACAACAAGATCAAATATTTAAAAGTACAACTTATACGAAATCGAGGTAGAAAAAACTCCTTAAAATAGCCACAGACTAAAGCGATCATAAATAAGCGCACTCGCCTCATAACAGGACGAGAGACGTTGCGAAGAGAATGTTTTGGCCGAAATTTGCTCACTCCTTCGATCGATATGGAGGGCGTTTTCTCGGCAATAATAAAGCGATTTCGCTCATTTTTTTCGAAAAATATCGATAAAACAACTTTCATTTATCTTGTTTTCGAAACTTAATATTTGTCCGAATTAAGAGTACTATTTTGAAAAAAGTTATGCCAAAAATAAAATGCCAAAACGCCAGTTATTTTTCTGACGTATACATAAGGAAACAAAATCGTTGTCTTAGCCAACCAGGATGTTGCTAGTTACCAGTTTTCTCTCGGCTTTAACTCGCGCATGCGCATAACTGAAAAACCGCCCAGTCCATGACAAATGTTGCATTCCACAACATTGAACACTGTTCCACAATGTTTTCACATACTCGGGTTTAAATATGCGAGCGGAATTAGTACCCTCGCACGGCGCTTCGCGCCGATTCGGGGAAAAGTACACAGTTTTTTCCCGACCAGGGGTACTAAATTCCAGACGAAGGGTCTTTGCTCGAAAGGTTGATTTTCTTATTATACTTTTTCAGGATGTTTGATCCTACAATCCTCAAGTATATATATAAATATATATACAAACATTCCCAACTTTTCCACCTCCCTGCTGGCTCAGGCGATTTTTTTCTGTAACTTGGGCGAGCCTCAATCTCGTCCCCCGAACCTGCGATCCTGGGGTGAGACCAGTGAACTCTAAGTAAACTGGATGATAACCCAATTGACGAAGTCCTATGATTGGTTGAGCTGTCGCGCGGAAAAATCAGTTTTCAAAAAAACTAAGGTAGTTTCGAGGAGTGAATTCAGTCGAAAGTTTGTTTTTGAGCAATAATTTGCAAGAAAAACATTTTTTCCATGGAAAGACTTTAATGATTGGGATTCAAACCTGGTTTCCCAATTTGTTCTGATTGTTTTACATCTATCTGCAGCAAAAAGTGAGGAGTTTTACTTTTGTATTTTGAAAAAATGATGAAAGTTTGGACGTGCCGAAGGAAACTTCGCTCTTCAACTAAATAAAAATATACTATAAAACAGTTTGACAGTCCCAAAACTTATTTTTTACTAAACCCCAGGTATTGTTATTTATCCTCAGCTTTTAGTCCTTGTTTTATTCCTTCTAAAACGCGAGTAAATTGACGTTTTTCAAGTGTTGTTATTTTCGTCATCGCATCTTCTTGTTGGCTATTAATAATAATTCTTTTTTTTTGCTTATTAAATTACGTTTCTGCATGCTTGAATGTACAATATAAAAAGCGCTAATGCTTTTTCTATATAAGTGATGGTATAATATCCCCGAACTCTTTCTAGGAAGTCCAAAATCACAAAAAAACTAAAAAATATTAAAAAAATAATATATTTCTGCAGTAAAACAATTTTTGCATATTTTATGTGCCTGGTTTGAAAGTACTGTTGTTCTACTATGCTCTTAGATAAAAATTAAAAGCATCAAAAGAAGGAAAAGTGATGAAATGTATCGATTTTCAAGCTGTATTTTTCGACAAAATTTTGTAAAAAGGTACTGGGGCTACCTACAAAAATCACTCATGAGTGGCTTCAAACATGGCGGCTAAGTTATCATTCCAGATTACTTAGAGTTCACTGGGTGAGACTCAAATAGTAAAATTACTTTGAACATTATAATTGTGATTCATGTTTGGTCCCAGAGGGTCTTAAAGAACGGCAAGGCAGAAGAAGTACCTCGACATATATTGTTTAGACTTCACTGTGGACTTCGTAATGACTTGACCTGTTCTTGTCACTCGAGATAATACCGTCGGCTTTTTAATTCGACAATAAATTATGTAACATTTCAAATATGATGAGGATTAAGGGCTGTTTATACGGGGCGAGCTAACGCTAGGCCTGGTACCCAAACTGGCTCGGTTTTGGCGAGATCCCGCGTTTCCTATTTTCCATATAAACGCAATGACCCGAGATGAGAATAGATGCTGTGTTTCTCGACAGATTTCAATCTTAAAATAAAGGTCTCTGTGATCGTTTCTGTGAGTTATAACTGTATAACGTCTTGTGCGAAAGTATTATTTCAGGTTTGTTGGAAAATTTGTTAATATTATTTAATTTAGCCCGTGCTTTGTTTTGGCGAGCAAAATACGGGCGAAATTCGTCTCGGGAAAGCGAGCTAGCTCGGGTAGCACATAACTCGGGTCATTTAATAGAAATATAATCAGTCGAATCGTAAGAACTGTCCAAGGCAATTATCACCTCTTGGTTCAGATAATCTCGTAGGGGGTCGCTACACTGATGTCAGGGCTTTATCGGGGTTTTTACCCCTAAGGCATTCAGTCTGTCCTGCGGGTCTCATGTATACCCCCGCAGGATGAAAACATAGGCTATACTATATGGGCTATATTTATAGGTGGGTTTCACTGAGCATTATCATGCTGCAAATGGTGGTCAACCTGCAGTTATCACAGTGAGAAAATAATGATAATTATTTTCATTATACGTACTAGTCTTCTATTTGAAAGCAAATAAATAGAATTGAGGGAGATGCAGTTTAATTTTCTTGCTCCTATAAGTGTCAACATTTCTGAAGTTGACCACCATCTCTTGCCCTGTAAACACGTGCATGGTGAAACCACCAATAATGAGTCTTTGGGTTGACCAGAGTTTAAGAGTATAAATATACCTATATATATATATATATATATATATAATTGGTTCACTGCACCTCGATCCGGGTCTGCCGGAATAATTTGGCGCGTGCATTTTGAGTGTATTTCACATATAACAGGCTTGGATCATTAATGGTCATTTTACCCCCAAACTGCAGCTAGGTTATCCATCCTAAATGAAATGCTGCCTGATATACAGCTCCTACAATATGGTACGGGAAAAGTGAAGCTATCAACTCAATACGCATGATAGCATGCTAAAATTGGATTTCATTAAATAGGAAATAAATACGCGTCTGCAGGTTCTACTGGAGTAGGTCGTGTTCCAATAAGGGACCGTTCATTATTTAGAAGGGGGGATGGGGGTCGGTGATTTTTCAATGTCGATTGATAGTATTTTCTTGACACACCAACCAACAATGGTTTAATTTATGCAGCCCACCCCTTGTCATTGGACACAAATTCATGGCCACCCCTGCTACAGTTATTTTCCCCGTCCTGATATATATATATATATATAATTGTTTTGTAACTGTTGTAGACAGAAGAGTGCTCAACACAAAAATTATTGTGGAGCTAAATATTTATTTATTTAATCTTAACCCTATTTGTACCGGGGGCGCGCTGATTGAGCGCACCCCTACATATCATTGCCCGCCACCGCCTAAGAAGTTCAGCTATGCGGCTGTTGTTCAATGACTTTTAATATTTTTGTATTTTGGTTATAACCACAAAAATGTTTTTTGCGAAAACAATTATGTGTTATTGTTTGGCGACATCTGTCGGAAAAGGTGTTGGTTGCCTATAATAGTCAAATATTATCATTCGGATAGGGGACTACTTTTAATGTTGAAATGGGGCAATTTAGTACTTGTGCAATATACCATGATAAAAAAAATAAAATTAACTATTTTAGATAATATATCATCATACAATATATTATTATTGTAAATATAATAATATATCATAATAAAAATATAATATATAGCTTTGATAAAGTCAAAGTTGTATTCAGTCTAGTTTATGCAAGATTGTTATTATATTTTGGATAATTTACAAAATATAGAAAATTATATGCTAATTCTGTATTATGTTGTACCTTGTGTGATCATCCCTGCCTCTTGGAGACTCCAATTTGTTTCCTTGTAAGTATATAATTGTTGATGCACAACTATGCCATCAATTATGTACAAATAAACGTCGCAAATGAACGAAATTATCAAATTGAAAACACTGATTTATGGAAGACAAATTGATACCTGAGCAAACGATAACATAAAGCATTGGTCAGCGGTAATACTGACTGCACACTATGCAATACTTTGTCTAACACATAATATAGTTCGGAGAGAGAAGTCAGAGAACACGTGTATACAAGTTTATAATTTTTCTGCTAAATATTATTGTTGGTTTCAAGTTTTGTTTCAATTTGTAAGTGTGATAAGAGATATCTAATGCCTCCAAAAAGAGCTAGAATTTCAAGGGAATCTGCTATTGAGAATATCCTAAGGTTTGTTGAAGCTGATGATGATGTCAGTGATGATGACTTGAATGATGATGAGAATGATTTGGATGAAATAAATGGGGAGACAGGTCAGTACTGTGAATTTGTTTCAATTTACAGTTGTACAATGCAGAATCACAACGTTTTGATATTATCAATGCTATTATTCACATTGTCAATGTTTATTTACAGATGAGGAAACAGTGGACAGCTTGGAAGAGGACAGTGAAAATGATGTGGAAATCAATGATGAAATTGATGAAGCACCTGGACCTGATGAGGACATCAGGGCTGAGCGGCTGCAACGGCGACAACTAACAAAGAACCGTTTAGTGAATAGCATCGATGCAGCTGTAAATATTGATAACTATAATCAATATGAAATTCCAGCAGAGCTGAAATCTATCCAAAGTGTTGTGAAGGTAGACAACAAACCAGAGCATAACATTGTTCGTACATTCCAAAATCATCCGCCATCTGTAAACGTTGGTCGTATGGATTTGACTTGGTTATGGAATTGGTCAAACCTCACATTGCACAAAGAAGCCAAACCAGTTTGTCGGCAGTCATAAAGAACAAGATTACACTGATAATGGGGCCAATTGCCGAGAATGATCAAATGGTCGTGGACAATGGGCCTGCATTTGGGGAAGGCAGAAGAAGGTGTACCCTATGTCAACAGGCTGCTGCAGGGGAAGGCTATTCTGAGAAGAAGAAGAGCATAAAGTGTGTGAAGTCGCTCTGCCAGGCATGCGGTAATCCTTCTTGTCAGGACCACATTGTACAAAAATGTCTGAAATGTGGCCAGAAATACACGGTGAACAATATTGCTGTACAGGTATTTTGTGGGGGTTTTCCAGATATTCTTATTGTAAATAGTCTGCCATATCAATTAAACATTCAGAAAGACATCAGGTACCAAATGTTTTTGCCTTTTCATGCACTATTTTAAAATTATAGCATAAAAACAGTAATATTTGCATATTTTTTATGGCGGCCATTTTGGAATAATCGGCAGGTGGCCATTTTTGACCACTCTGGCCCCAAGACACTTCACGCATGTCTGGATGCGCATGTGTCTGAGTATTGTACCACATGCGCTTGGTGAGGGCAAGAGTATCGTGTATAAATACGAAGTCACTCGCATCTAGACTGCGTTACAAGCTGCACTGACGAGCCGTTGAACGGCGAAACATGCATGTCTGCAGATTTGACTATATATATATATATATATATATCAAACGACCACAAGGGAAGTGAGCTTTTGCATTATAGCTTATAGCCACCAATTAATCTCACAGAGTGCTCAACAACACAAGTGAAGGAGCATATATAGTCAAATCTGCAGACATGCATGTTTCGCCGTTCAACGGCTCGTCAGTGCAGCTTGTAACGCAGTCTAGATGCGAGTGACTTCGTATTTATACACCATACTCTTGCCCTCACCAAGCGCATCTGGTACAATAATCAGACACATGCGCATCCAGACATGCGTGAAGTGTCTTGGGGCCAGAGAGCTCAAACGACCACAAGGGAAGTGAGCTTTTGCATTATAGCTTATAGCCACCAATTAACCTCACGGAGTGCTCAACAACACAAGTGAAGGAGCATATATAATCAAATCTGCAGACATGCATGTTTCGCCGTTCAACGGCTCGTCAGTGCAGCTTGTAACGCAGTCTAGATGCGAGTGACTTCGTATTTATACACCATACTCTTTCCCTCACCAAGCGCATGTGGTACAATACTCAGACACATGCGCATCCAGACATGCGTGAAGTGTCTTGGGGCCAGAGTGCTCAAACGACCACAAGGGAAGTGAGCTTTTTGCATTATAGCTAATAGCCACCAATTAACCTCACCGAGTGCTCAACAACACAAAGTGAAGGAGCATATATAGTCAAATCTGCAGACATGCATGTTTCGCCGTTCAACGGCTCGTCAGTGATATATATATATATATAGCCATTTTAATATTATATTTATTTATGATAAAAATATAACAGAGGCGTAGGAAGCTCGTTTATTTTTTGGAAGAGGCGACCAAAACAAAAGGTAATCAGTGTGGTGCTAAGGGCACTACCCAACTAGGGGGGGTCTGGGGGCATGCCCCCTCTGAAAATTTTGAAATCTATTTTGGAGTTATTTTAAATAAATTGCAAGACAAGTGATATTTAGAGTATTTCAAGATCTATTTAAAATTTGGGTGTTCCACCCCTTTCCTAATTTATAATTATGTTGGCCCACCCCCAGAAACCATTTTTAAAACTCTGGCCCGCCCCCCAAATCAACCGGCCCACCCTCCCTTTTAAATGATGAACGGTCCCTAACAACAACTTTAGATGTAAAAAAGCAACTGTTGCATTGAGTAGCTACGCCAAAAACGTGAGCGGTACACCCTAGAAGCATAGAATAGATTTAATTGAAAACATTTTATCTATTTCATCGACATGAGCTATACGATGTAAAAGGCATAGTTCTAAAATCTGTACCGACATCTTATTGGCCTGCGGAAAATTGTACTGTGATCAGCTAATAATAATGGCAATGGTAATAAATAGAATTGTTCAGGCCAGATGGCATCATCTGCAGTACAAATTTATGAATATAAATGTTCTCTTTATTTCTTCTGATGGAATATATACATCCTCTTTATTTACTATTTTTTAAACTATCTACGATGGTGTTCTATCTAAGTAGAGGTGTTCGTCATAATTTGACTGGAAATGATCATGATCGGAAGGAACTTCTATCATCAGTGAATATGTATTATTGCGAAGTCCTTGTTCACAAAGTATACAAAAGCAAAATTCACTTTTTTTATCCATGTCAAGTCAAAACACGAAAAACACTCCCACCTGTTTAAGCATAAACAATATAATTTATTAACCTGACAAAAATCTAGCAGTTCATATAAGGAGATAAGTTCTGGTGAAGGAATCACTTCACACATACACACGCTTTTCCTTTATGACACATTTACCTTTTTATGCGTTGTTAAATATGCAAATCATCAAATAAAAAAGTACAAGGTAAAACCCGGTTTACATTTAGCAACGGCATGCGGGCAACATTGACCGTTGATACTTGATACTGTTCGTGGTCGTTGGAACAAAAGTTTAACTTGCTTGGTGTAACAGTGGCCAACTCCAAGCGTATTACAATTATCAATGTATAAACATGCACTGGTGTTATGACTGCACTTATATATAATACATCATGAGGTTGCTAAAAGGTAAACCAGGCTTACGGGATTGGTAATTGAATAAGTTATTTGAATGATTGAAAATTTGGTTTTATAGGATGACATTTTTGTTTTGTTTTTGTTTGCCCATTTTTGTTGTGATACTATATATATCGCTTTCTAAAATAGATTAAGATTTTCCATTTCATTTATTTTAAATCGTTATGGCCCTATTCAAATCTTCGGAGATAGTGATGGAGTATAAAAAATGTAAATGATCAAACGCTAAAAGCATTTTTGCTTGGAAAATTACTGTACTTTGTAAAAAATCTCAGCTCGCATGAAAGGATTAAACTTGCTACTGTTAGTTTTTATTGAAAACTATAGCTGTGGAGTTTAACGAGGCTTGATTCTAGAATACGTTAAAGCCACATTTGTTCAATAATAATTAATTTATATGACAAAGATATACGAAAATTATCCCAAGTTTCATGGCCAGAACATTTGATCCAGCAGAAACTGTTAGAAATAGTATGCAGCAAAGAGAAACAATGGTGATTTTCAGAGTTTACATCTGACATACGATTCTGCAGAAATTGATTAGATATGATACAAACTGTTGTGTTTGACGTGATTTGCCTTCCGGAAGGGTTTAAAATTGTCGACGGAAAGAAATAGAATAGTTGTCCTAATTTTCATTTCTAAAGATATTGATGACAATAGGTGGGTTTCAGTAAAGTGTTTTATATGGTGCTACAAATGGAGGTCAACTTCAAATCTATTGACGGTTATGGGAACAGGCAAATGATGTTTGTCAGCAAACGCAAGTTTAGTACATAAATTTAAAAATGCAGACACTCTGAAAACTGTCTTTCGTTTAAGATTTGAGGACCATGCTGCTGCACTGTTCTCCTTAGTGAAGCCCACCTATAATATGATTCGAAGAAAACGTTTGGTGATTTTCGGAGTTTATAGCTAAGACTTGATTGGACAGAAATTGTTAAAACTGTAAGATTATAAATAATTATTACGGGTTTCGTTTTCTATTGAAACTAAACAGATTTCTATAAATGATGCATTCTACAAAGTGTGTGTGTGTTGAACAACAAACTAAAGCATGATACTTTTTCTGATACTTTTGCAGAAATGTAAATACCCACACCAGAGAATTTGATTAGACCTCGATGACAAACGTTTCCCATCACGCAATATAATTGACAGAAGCACAAACAAAACAAGTTGCATTAAACAGAAACAACAACTAAGCTATCAAGTTAAAACCCACACACGAGTTTAAGACCGAAGACAACTATCTGGAAAGAGTCTTGGCACACCGTCGTATATGAAGCAAGCTGATGATTCACAAATACGACAGAAACAACAAATGCGAAATTTTGATTGGTTCTAGTCAATGTTCAATACGGTACAGAAACCATAAAAGAATCCATGGATAATATACAAAAAAAGAAGCTTATTTGGGATTTAGCTGGAAAGAAAATCTTTTCGATTATATCATCAATCTCTAATAAAATTAATCCACTTAATTCTCATGACAAAAACAATCTGTTCTTAACGGTGGCCATAACCAATAAATTGCGATTGTCTCTACTCTACGATATTGATATTTCCTTTTTTCAAAAACTAAACAAGTAACATGAGAGCAAGAAGTTAGTTGCAATATACATTGTTTTGCGTCGCCGTATTTATTATTTCATTGGGAATAGCAACACTGATTCCTTGATGATGCGGTTTCCCAATTCGCCTTGTACAATATATTTATAACCATCAGCCCTTTTGGTGTTTTCCTTTTCGAATATGGTTGACAAACATTAGGAAAATAATAGGATATGGGCCAACAGAGGTAGCAGGCTTTAAAACCGAACAGATTGTCTACACACATTATAGCAAATAATATGAGGTTACCTTTATGCTAGACAAAACGTTAAAACATACGAGTTCCAGCCATGATGTACCGTACGTTATAGTTTAGTTACAGGATTTAATTAAAGCTCAACATCAGGATATCCGCGCTGATATTCCAACAACAAACCCACAGTTGTCATATCTTGTAGAAAAAGTACAAATATGACAAAATTATTCACCATCTCAAACATCCTTCCAAAGAGTTTGCGTTAAACTTAAGAGCGTAAATAGACACCTTATATTATAACCCAACTTACAATACTCTATGCACTATCAAGCAACATATACGGCGTGGCCATGTTGTTGTGATAATGGTCTTATTTGTACAAGCTAAAAGGTTACGAGGAAGTAATTCAACATCTCACGAACAGTGAGCCTGCCGAACCTGAAATGTGGTTTGAACTGTCATTCAAAAAGTAGCTTGGACGTGTGGCCGAACAAAACGTACAATGTACCAACAAGTCAGACTGTTGAAAGTGATAAAATGGAAAATGTGTGTTGCAAAAGATGCAAAAGTCATGGAAATTTTAGTCGTATTGGGCGGCTACATGCTGTACACCACACTAAATAAACGCCGATGGCATATTCGGGGGAACAAACCTGAGCAGGCACAAAATGTCATCTATCTTCACAAATGCTATTTATCTATATAAGCAAGACCAGATCAGTATATTTGCCACACAGAAATATTAAGGAATTACAGCACCCAGAACATGAAAAAATCCCTGAGACTTAGAAATGGTATGCACAAATCATTTTCCATTTTCCGCACCTTTCGGACAATGACAACAATTTAAGGTCTCGCCTTGTATGAAAGTGGTGACCAAATTTAAAAACGATAATGGACATGCTGCAACTTGGAGGAAATATGTTGGAAGATAATGTTTAGTATCGCTGTCTCTTAAAACAATATGTACCTTAAAGTTTCAACTAGACAATACGTTGAATATTTCAGGTTACAGTATTTATATTTCTCTTTTACTTGCCCGCACTACTAAGTACTAAATACACGCATGCTATAGTATTTAGTAGCAATACTATTGCTTATGCCTCTTCTTTCCGATTTTCGTTCAACACATACGGAGGTTTCATTACTTGTTGCTAAAGAGACTAAGACTAAAATACTTTTAAAAAAGTTAAGGCAACATCTTCAAAGTTGTCTCTGCTGTTTCTGTTAATTTTTGTGCTTTGGACTTGTTAAATTACCACATTTCTGGCGGGCAGGCTGCAATTCGTTATGAAACCTCCTAAGTCAGAAATGTGGTTGGCTCTTTCATCCACCAATCGAATTCAAGAGGGAAAAGTTCTGTGCTTAGATGGTGTATCAATCCTAAACGACTCATCGAAGCCTTCCAGTCTAATCCAGATAGTACAATTTTAACTTTCACAAACCAAGCAGCAAACGAGTTAAATACTTTAATCACATCTTCCTTATTCGCAAACGTTCAACCACTCGCTTTTTTCCAGCTTGACAGCGAAACTGCTATTGTCCCAATTTATAAAGGGATGACAGTCATGATTACCCAAAACCGGGACAAACGACAGAATGTGGTCAATGGGCAAACGGCATTGGTAGAAACATATCATAATGCGACCATCATACTACTAAAATTACCAGGAGATAAGCTAGTCGCAACTTATCCCGTCACTTTAAACACAGGCAATGGCAAGAAGACAAGTTACCCATTCCGTCTTGGCTACGCTAACACAATTTGCACAGCTCAAGGTCAAACGCTAACAAAAGCAATTTTGTGGTTTGACATTGATAACATTCCGGAAGGTACTGCCTATGTCGCTCTTTCTAGAGTAAGGACATTACGTGACTTGCTCTTCTTGACATCTTTGAGACCTGCCTTTTTTAAACCTGTTGCACAATTGCCATGAGACAAACAGTAATAAAACATTATTTCCGTTTGTGTTTACCTTCTGCTGCAAGAATACAAAAGTCAATATTCATGCCCTCTCTATCGCTTATGTTATCCCCAGCATAAATACTTATACTATAACAACACTAAGATATATCTTATTTCCGTTCAGATGCTGAAGCAAAAAAAAACAGTGTCAGCACGCCAGAGAAGGCAAAAGCTGTCTCCTACTTCAACCATTTCCCCTCCAATTTGTTGCGTGCGTACGGTATGACCAGCGACCCTCCAACTCCGGAAACGTTAGAGAAGAGAACAAATACGGTCTCCTGCGAGTGGTAAATCAGACCAAATTTTGCCATGAGCGAATTCTGTGCCACAATGGCGGAAAACATGACCGTCATCCGAGATACCATGTCGCCAATAATCAGTGAAACAACCATGGCCAAATTTGCCGAAGAATTTCAAAAATACCTGCCACCTCTAACACGTCTCAACAGTAAGATCCAGAAGACGAATATGTCACCACGATTCTCACAAAGCTGTATGATGAAGAATCTTCAATCAATGAAATGATGAATGAGTTCTTTAAGATCGGTGGCGCAATGTTTACCATGTCCATACAGTATAAGGTCGTACAACATTTGATGTCAGACCCAGAACTATATGCTCAGCGCTTGGCTACCGATGATCCGCGTTGCAATGATTTCAAACGGGGAAAAAACCTGAAATCCATGCAGGAAAGTTGACCACCATGTGCGTGGCCCGAGAAAATCAAGCGACATCCTCCCATACGATATCTCCATCCAAAAATAATCTCTTAAATGATCTGAAATTACTTGCAAAGAAACCCCAAGCCAGGTCTACGTCTCAAACGTCAACTTCATCAGACTCTTCATCTGATGAACAATTGTCATCTAAGCGACAATGAACATCTGCACAACCACAACCGTCACCTAAGAAAAAAAGAAAGTTGCAGGAGGTTAGCGCAGAAGAGGAAAAACTAAACTCGTTCATTGAAAAAAAGAAATCAAAAAAGGCAAAAGATCGAGTAACAAGCAAAAAAAGTGAACCACTACAAAAATAACCGAAAAGAACAAACATATCCAGAAACATTCGTGTATATAAAATTGTTTTGTTCATGTTGTACAACCTCACATTTGTACTTTGGTATATATCTTAAAAAATTTTATCTAGTAAAAAACAACGAAAAAAAAATAAAAAGAGAAAGAAATAGTAAAAACACATACCCCCCCAAATGTTATGTGTATACTTTATCATATTTGCACTTTTTTTCATATTGTTAAAGCTTTTTGGTAAGATAAATTAGAAAAAAAAAGACAACAAAGTTTAAAAATGTAAATAAAGATTGATTTCGTTAAAATTAATGTTCCATATGAAATATGAACTTGATATTTTTGTATACATATATTACCACCTGGTTTCTCACTTTATTATACTGCAAAGCTTCCCTCGTAAAAATAGCAAATGACGATATTTGCCAGACAGCTACAACTTCATATTATAGGCAGGCATACCAAAATAATGAAGAGGAAGCCACTCCAAGTGATGTCAAGGTTGTCATGAAAACCATGTTGTCGGGTGATGAAGAAACGGATAATTTCTTTGACACAATGTTCCGGTTAATGTACTTGCTGGGAGTACATTCCTCAATAGTCAAGACCAGTCTGTCCAATCCAAAATGGTATTCTCAAAAAGCGGTCGGACCATCTAAAGAAACAACGGAATTCAAGGCAAACCCCACCTTAAAAGGTGTAAAAAAGTACCTAACTTCGATGTGCACCAACAAAGAACCACGGACAGCAAAACCGGGTACACATTCAGCAAAACGCAATTTGGCACAGATGTTGGAGTCGTCGGATGAAGAAGGCGAATCTGTCGCAAATGTTGCAACCACGAGTGACGAGGTTGAGCCGTCACCATCCACAAAGAACAAACCAAGAAGAAAACACAAAAAAGCAAACAACAGAAACTTTGCTCCGTGAGTAGTTTTGTTTCATGAATGTTATCAAACATTTACAGCTAACAAACATTAAAGCTCACGTTCGTTCGCCAGTTTTTACTTCTCATAAAGATAATTAATATTTGGATATTCTTACTTTCTTATTTTCAGAATCTTAGCGATGCTACGTTTACGAAAACACATGGTCACTAAAGAAAAACTTACAAACTTCTTGTTGTTATTCTAATGTATGGGGGAAAATAGAAGAGAAAAACTTTTCAAACTGTTTCCTCTATTATTATTTGTCTTTCCAGAAAGCAACAAAATATAATTATAATTTTTACCTGACTTTCTTCTATCCGAAACCAAAATGAAAATATAATACACTTAAGAATTGTAAAATAGAATATTTTTGGAAAAACTTATCATATATATGCAAGTTGCTCAATGCCCAAATTAGAAATATTTCTTTAATAATAATAATAATAATAATAATAAACTTTATTAAGCACAAAACTAAAAAAGTAGACACTTATTTACATGGAAGCTGTGCAAACCTACGTACAGTGATTAATAGAAAAACCCCCACTAAGATTAAGGACTTACGATTATATGACCAGTACTTATCAGTGAAGTCGCTAATTATTGTATAGCTTAGCAGTGGAATGCGAAAACTATCTATACCTTGACTTGAAATTTTTACAGGATGAATATGTGATCGGGAACGGGTATTATAATTATGTATATCAGAATTAAGAACAAATAGATTCCTACGATTTATAGGATAGAAACCCTTAAGAGATTTAAAGACTGCTAGACATTTATGAAAATCCCATCGATCAGTTAATGGCTTCCATGCTAATTTTCTAAACAATTCTTGACTACTCTAACCAACCCGCTTTTGCAAAATTATCCGAGCCTCTCTCTTTTGTAATTCCAGAAGTCTGTCAAGCACCGTTTTATCTGCATTCGACCAGATTACGTCACAATACTCATACAAGGGTTGAATGAAAGAACTATGCAAATATTTACCAGTATCTACATCAAGATATTTCCTAATTCTCCCCAGAAGGTTTAATCTGCTGTAGACTTTGGATGCATCGTTGTCTACATGGTCGTGTCAGTTTATGCTAGGATCAAAAGTCAAACCCAAATACTTTACTAACGATGCCAATTGAAGGGAGATTCCGGAAAGAAATAACTGGGGCCTATTGCACATTGATAGCCGTTGCTTGGAACCTTGGAAGCATAACTTTTGCCTTTGAACAATTAATTGATTAGCTGAGAACCAATGGTCAAGGAGATATGTTTCACATTGAAGAACTGATTGAAGTAATTGAACACCATTCCCAGCATAAAATATTCCTGTATCATCAGCATATCAAACGATTTTACAATTTGGGATGACTTCTGGAAATCGTTGATAAATATGAAATATTTAGATAGTTATTTTTATAGTCTTTACTCTTACAAAGGTTAGTTAATTAAACTTGCATTTGGCATTTATTTAAAATTCAATTTCTGTCATTTTATCCCAGTTTGCTTTTGGTAAATATTTCAACTTCAGTAAATATTGGTAAATATAGAATGTCATTCCGAACAAAGAGTGCATAATAATAACACACAAATTTTATCACTGTCTATTTCGAATCAAATCTGATTCATCTTCAGCAGTGTTTTTCAGATATGTTTTTCATATTGCATCACATATGGCAGGCGTATTAGATAAGGGTGGGACACCAGCAAGCTTCCACACAGAAGGTACTTGGCATTCAACAAAGGACGTGTTCAAGATATTGGTAATTGGCGAAGCCAGTATGTCTGCAAATTCCTTTAACACCCATGGTATTATATTATCTCACATAACCAAGTTCTACTAATTTTTAGTTATACTATATTGTGTGTGTTTCTTGTCCGAGACATAAGCATCTTGCTTTACTAAGTTCCTGTGAGATCTTCTCTGATTGAGACGTTAGTAGTAATGAGGGGCACTATAGGTCACTTAGGGGTCACTTTCTGAAGAAATTTTAATAAATGTTGCGCAACAATTTACCGAACACGTGTCAAACACAAACCAACACGTGACCAACCAACACGTGCCCAACACGTGCCCAACACGTGACCAACACGTGGCGAACACGTGGAGAACTCCACCGTCGTATGGGAGACAATGGGAGACATTGGGGAGACATTGGGGAGAACTCCACTCGTACATGTTTTAAAAAATGTTTTAAAAAATGTTTGATAAAAATGTTTGAAAAAAATTGGTTTAAAGAATGGGCCACAGTAATAAAGATGCCTTTTAAAATCGTAATATGATGATGGGTTTAAGTGTAGAGATTGTAATAAAAATTTTTCTGGTAAAATAGGACTTCGTATGCATTATAAAATTGCACACCCCTCTGTTTCTCCTAATAAACCTAACCCTAATGAATGTTTTAAATGTTATAAGGAAGCGGGTACAAAATCCAAAAAAAATGGCAATACTTGTAGTTATATTTGTAATTGTGATAAATAAAGTTGCGAACACGTGACGAACACATCCCGAACATGCAAAATGTTACGCAACCATTGCGCAATATAATCCCGAACATACCACGAACTTTACTTGTATGGGAGAACTCCATGAGACAATGGGAGACCTTCGGGAGACCTTCAGGAGACAATAGGGAGACAATGGGAGAACTCGTACATGTTTTAAAAATGTTTTAAAAAATGTTTGAAAAAAATTGGTTTAAAAAGAATGGGCCACAGTAAAAATAAAAATGCCAGATTGTGTTCTTACAGGATAGCGATACTGGTGTCCAAAAAATGTCCAAAAGCTGTAATAATTACAAGGAAATAAAAAATATAAACACTACGGATGGAATATTAAATGGTACCAAACCAACCACAAAAAAGAAAGACGATGGCCCTAAAACAGATTACGAAAAACAAATATGTGCTGTCGTGCGAAAAGATCCTACATTAGTACAAGACCTCGTTAAAATAGGGGTCCTTACCCCAGAACAGGAAGAAGGAGTGTACGACATTAAGGAACTTCCTCTAAGTTGTTTTGCATCCGTAAAAGGAATTAGTATAAAAAATGGCATTATTAAAAATGTAGGTTGTTTTGCACATATATTAAAAAATGATCTTGCTAGTGGATTCCTAAAACCTGTTGGTAAAAGTGGGACAAATTTTAAAAGAGCATAGGAAGTACAATGTTAATTTTTGTAAGCTAATAACTTACAAAAACTATTAAAAAATTCAACGCACACAACACTAGTTTTAATGTAATTTCTCCTAAAAGGACTTGCTTTTATATTTGTTACGGTTATAATACATTCTTTTTGTGGACCAAAAATTTCCGGAGTTGTTTTACACAAATAATTACCGATTATATGTGTGTATTCGAACAGTTCGTGTTTTTTCTCATATTTACTGCTTGGATACTTATCTATTATGTATTCCAACACAAGACTCTCCAAGTATTTAATAGCACAGGACACTTTCTCTGGAATACATACTAGCTTCCTGGTATGTGTATTGCGTTTGGTTTGTTGGATCCAAAGACAATCCTCTCCTGTGTTTACTAGCGTTTGGAGGGTAATTTTTTTTCCGTTTAAGAGGGGGGTAAATACAAACAGAGGTACTTTAATAAATGTTGGTTGTGGATCCCAGCACACATATTGTTCGAAACTAATTTCCCCTTGTAAACAGGATTGGTTTTTAAGGCTAGTTTTTGTTGTTTGTTGTAATTTGTTACCAGCCTCGAAAAGGATGTTGTGTTGTACAGTAGTGGTTTGTGTATCCATTTTATTAAATTAAAATTATTTTTTTTGTGTTTTAAAACAATTTGTAAAAAAACCCCCAAAAAAAACAACAAAAAAACAAAGGATCTCTTGGATTTAAGGAAGACACAGGAGGATGGATTAGTACGATGTATTTGAAACCCATTATAGGTTACAAATAAGTTTTTAAGCATGGTCTATCCGGTTGTGGGATTCCATATGGAAGTAACTTTTAAATTTTATTCCGCACTTTTTACAAGGAAAAACTATATTACCATTGTCGATGGTTGCCCTGTATGGACAATTAATGTAGTGGTTGTTGTGTGTATTAGTATTAAGTTTTTTGTTACACAGTTCGCATATAATTGGATATCATTCCATATTATTTTTTAACCAAAATATAATAGGATTGTACAATTTAACACACTTGTACATAGAGTGCTACCACTATGCTACCAAATGCTACCACTATGTTACCAAATGCTACCAAATGCTACCACTATGTTACTAAATGCTACCACTATGTTACTAAATGCTACCACTATGTTACTAAATGCTACCACTATGCTAACAAATGCTACCACTATGTTACTAAATGCTACCACTATGTTACTAAATGCTACCACTATGCTACCAAATGCTACCACTGTTGTACATTATGCTACCAAATGCTACCACTATGCTACCAAATGCTACCACTATGCATGCTACCACACTTGTACATTATGCTACCACACTTGACTTGTACAACAAAGACAAAGACAATGCCGGGTGAGCATAATTGATCACCCGTAAAATATTTTGTATACTTCTAAAATTACCGCACTTGTACATTATGCTACCAAATGCTACCACTATGCTACCAAATGCCACCACTATGCTACCAAATGCTACCACTATGTTACTAAATGCTACCACTATGCTACCAAATGCTACCACTATGCTACCAAATGCTACAAAATGCTACCACTATGCTACCACTATGTTACTAAATGCTACCACTGTTGTACATTACGCTACCACACTTGTACATTACGCTACCACACTTGTACAACAAAGACAAAGACAATGCCCAGGTGAACATATTGGTCACCGGTAAAATATTTGTATTCTAAAGAAAGCGGGTGAACATATTGGCGGTCACCCTGTAAAATATTTGTACAGTTCTAAAAATTAGGATTATTAGTGGGTGGTGTTTTACACTGCCCACCCTGTAAAATATTTGTACACTCCCACACATGCGAAACTTGTACAATTGTACCATTTTACACACAATACACACACATAACACACACATAACACACACACAATACATACAATACACACAATATAAAGTAAAGTATGGAATCCTTAATGCAAAAATCTATCCTAGAACTGCGTAATATTGGTAAAAACCTTGGTTTTACAAACACAAGGAGCTATGGAAAACATAACAAAAAGGCATTGGTGGATAGAATACTAAACGAAGAAGTTCCTAAAAGTAGCGCGGGACCAACAAACATCCCAGACGAGGACATTGCATTTGCTGTACAAACAGAAATAGAGCTCTTAAAACAGGAAATCCGGGAACTAAAAACTTTTAACCACACAGAGATTTCCCTGTTACAAACAACGATGGAGTCCTTAAAACAGGAGGTCCAGGAACTAAAAACTTTAATCCACACAGAGGATATTACACCATCGGCGGTACAAACAAGTCTCCTAAAAATTAAAAAGAACAACGAGACCCAAACAGCCAGTGTCCAAAAGTTAAAAGAAGAACTTAAAACACATAAAAAACAATCCTTAAAGGAAAGACTTAAGTTGGAGGATGGCATTATAGTAAATTTACATACTTTAGAGACTATTGGACGAAAGAAAAAGGAAGTGGAAAAATCCTGGTGGTAATTTAAATTTAGTCCATAACACATCTTATTTGTAACCAATGTTAGTTACAAATAATATTAACAATAATGTTTTTAAATAATGTTATAAAATAATGTTTACAATAATGTTAACAAATAATGTTTACAATAATGTTAACAAATAATATTTACACTATAATATTAATTACTTTAACTCCTGTATGCACATAGTAATTTCGAAACCATGTCCACAATGGGCTGTGCTTCTTTTTGTTTTTGTTAACTTGGAAATTGTACTTGCACTAATTGTCCATCCTTGGTTTCCATACTGTTTGGATCCTCTTTGCTCCTGCATTTTCTTACTGCTAACATAAATTTCGTAATGGGATAGTACATTATTTTTCCAAATTGTACACAATAATGTTTTACTGTTGGGTTTCTTTTTACCATGGTCGTAAGCCAGTATGTATTTAAAAACATGCTCCAATGCGTGTACGAGTTCCGGTGTTAGGATGGTTTTTATAGCCTGTATAAAATTAAAACAATCCCTTATACCTTGTTTGTTCCATGCACCATATGTTGGTACAAGTTTTCTCTCCTGGACATCCTTTGGATCTGGACGCACATTGTAGTCCACACGAAAATCTTCCCAGTCCCCTCTTCTTCCGAGTTCTATTTTTGGATTGTGCCTTAGTTGTTCCAACACACAAGGGATACTGCTGTGTGGTAAATCCTGGAACCTGCTTTCCGGGATAACAAAAGTTTTGGACGATTTAGGACCCAATGCAATGTAATCCTCTAATGTTTTTACAGCGTCCTGTGTGTATATATTTTTTAACTCTACAAAGGATCTCTCCAGGTTTTTGTTAATACTTTGCCCGGTTGCTTGTTCCTGTAAAAAATCTGGCGTTGGTCCAAATATCTCGTTAGACATTGTTTTGTACAGGATTCTTGTCCAATAAGAGTTCCATCTGTCCTGCATGTGTTTGTTTTGGTTATTGTTAGGATCTAACATATTTGTAATATCGTTCCCACAGGTTGGTGGTGGATAACGATTTAAAAATAATATTTTTAATTTGTACTTGTACTTGTACTTGTACTTGTACTTGTACTTGTACTTGTACTTGTACTTGTACTTGTTGTAACTTGGACGGTAATATTTTTTGTTTGTACTTTAAACAAACAAAAAACTAATTATTAACGCTTCCACCACTTAATACTTGTACCTCGTCTACGACTACAACCACCCCAGTTTTCACACGAACTACATGTACATTCGTCGTCCGGTAAGTTTATTCTTTCTAACATTAACTTGGCTTCTTCCGAAATGTCTTTACACTTTTGTAACTCTAAAACTTTTTCCTCGGTTAACTCCTTAAACTTTTTTGTAACAGCAAGTTCTAACAAATTATTGTAGTATGGATCCCAATTTACAGGAAGCGCCATCTTGTAATTATTGTAAGTTTCCATACACTTTTTGTAAACATTCCCATTATTTTTAATACTTCTTTTTGTACATGGATTTTTTCCACCGGTGCTTGTTAAGTTTTCTTCCCAGTACTTACAATATGTTTTTTCTCCCACCGTTAGCTCTCTGTCTCTTTTTGGTGGGTCTTTGTTTACTATATCCCGAGCCTCCTTAATTGTAGGTTGTGTTGGGTTATTACAGTACTTACAATTTTCGTGGTCTCCAAACAGTATGGTAGGTGGTTGGTTTGTACTTGGTTGTTCTTGGTCTTGCATTTTAATTTATGTTTTTAAAATATAAAAAATAATATTCGATTAAACTTAAATTTGTGTTGTTTAAAAAGGTTATAAATTAAAATGGACTTGGAAATGTTTGTACACAAGTTACAAAAGTTTATCTGTGCGTACCAAAAAGTTTGGGATAGTTTGGAGAACTGTGGAAATCCACAGGCGGATAACGTAATAGATATCTTAGATATGGTAAGTAGAAGTTTTTGTAGGGAATTGGAACAAAACTGGGGTGTGGATATCAACCGGGATAGCTTAGAGTTATCAATACGAAAGGGAATGTAAACCAAACTCCAGTAGTGTTATGTACAAACAACGAAGCGGGGCACGCGGAGCGACTGGGTGGACGAAGGTAGGATAACAACAATTTTAAAGTTAACTACATGGATAAAATATAATGGATGGGCTAACATATGGAGATTTGGAGTATTTAATGGAGGATATGGATATGGACGAGGAGGATGTAATGGAGTTTTTACAGGAAAACAAGGAAAGTGTGGAGAAAGACATGGAAAGTGTGGAGGAGGAACAGGATGTAAAAGAGCAAAATTTTAAAAACTTAGTTTTGAAGGACTTGGCTGGGGAGGAGGAAGACTCGGATGTGGAGGAGGACGACTCGGATGGGAACGAAGAGGAGGACTTGGATGGGGACTCGGACTCGGATGGGGAGGAGGACTCGGATGGGGAGGAGGAAGACTTGGATCTGGAAAACTTAGAAGAGGGTCCTTACAACAACTTACACCATGTAATGCGTAATCCTGCACTTGGTTGGTAAAAAACATACATTATTTGTAACCACCTACAATGGTTACAAATACACACATTTCCCTTTTAGCCATGTCTTAAGGACCAACAAACAAACAAAAACCATCCAAGCGTAAGTAGTCCAGGATTTGTAATAAGTTGCCAAACGCAACCAATTAAATATTTGTCCATATTGTTTTTTAGTAATGTTTAAATTTTTAAAATAATTTGTGTGTGTGTGTACATTATTTGTAACCACTGTACAAACATATTAACACTTTACACCACACACTCTTAATCCTTTTGGATTTCCCTTAAATCCGAAAGATCCTTTGTCGATGTGGAATCCAGTTCCAATACGAGCTCTCCAAGTATTACACTTCTTACACCATCCATTAGTTTCCAAATCCATCTTAAGATTATAGTTGTTAATTTCCAAAACTTTTACTTTGGACGCCAAATCCAGTGTTTCCAGGGATTGCTGTGTTATTTCTGCAAGAAGATCTCGCACACGAGATTTTAATACATCGTACTTTTTCTCGTACTCCATTGCGTTGTCCAGTTCCATTTGTAGTTTGTTAGCTCTTTTGTATTGTTCCTCCCCAGAACGCACCCAATATTCCAATGTGTAAAGACTTCTTACCGCTTTTTTATTTTTTACAGCTCGTCGACGAATATAAGTAATAATTCCCATTGTAAAATATTTTTTTTGTAATATATTATTTTTTTATATTTTTTACACAAAGTATACGATTTTCGAAAGAACTGCTGTAATTTAAGTAGTAGAGTAGTTTTGTTTCTTTCCACAAACAAAACCAAAGAGATAGTAGTTAATGTTAGAGATGTTTTTTGTATGTTTTGGTAAAGAACAACGATAGTACTAACGCTTAAATTTTTTGGTTGGTGTGCTATGCATGTTAACATCCCACCCTCTATGGTTACATATCCAAGGAGTTTATCCTTTGGATACAGATACAATGTCTCCGACCAATGCGAATCAACTTCTTTCTCGCCTGTAAAATTTGGTCTACACACCTTGTACAAAAAATCGTCGTGCACACCAACCATGGTCTTTGGATTATCATAACCATCTTCAAAAAGTATAAATTTCCTGTCGCACACATCGTGTACATATCCAATTACAGTGTAGGGACCATCATCTAAGTCGGTTATAAGTAACATAGTTCTGTTTTCCTCCATATTTGTTATATGTTTATAGTACTTGTACGATTGTGCGATTTATTGCTGCTAAAATGCAAAACATTATTTAAAATAGTTTAAATAATGTTGTGTACAAAGTGCTTAATGTACTTTGCTTCCACCTTGCTTGCGTTAAGGTTGTATTTTTCTAAAAGTTCCCTAATGGTACTATTACCGGCTCCCACATGCGAGTACTTAGCTTTGTCGCTGTTTTTACCAACTATGTGTTCTTTTGCGGCAAGTACATACAGTAAAAAACCATCGTAAAACTTTTCCGAGACAGGTACAAGACCAGTTTTAGATAATTTTGCGTTCTCGTTATAACTTAAATAACCGCATAAGTTTTTACAGTTACTGGATGCAAGTTCCACTAAAAAATCCTTGGTTACCTTTTTTGTAGTTGTAATTTTGTGTTTAGGGACATTGTTTACGGTTGTTTCCTGTCCAATATTTACCGGTTGTGGAGGTTGTTCTTTTTGAAGGGATAGTTGTTTGTGTGCGTTTAAAAACTTAATCCTGCTTTGTACCTTAACGAATCTTTGCTTAGCTTGGTTGTACTGTTTACTAACGGTGGAATGGGTTTTGTTAATTTTGTTCCTGTTTTTACTTGTTATGTTTAAATCCTTATTAATTAAGGCGTGTTGTTGTCTGGCGTTTGTAGTGTGTTTTTTAGTGTTTTGCTACGATGTGCTCCAAAATTTCTTCCGTGTTCAATGGACTGTGGTTGTTTTGTTGTTCCTTGGTTTGTTGGTACTTTGCTTTGGAAATGCTAAGGTCTTGTTTAACAGTATCTAATAAAAGTTTCGACGCCTTCTTTTTGGACTGCAGTTTTTTAAGTTCCGGGTTTGCTTTGGTTAGCTCCTTGTTGTGTTGTTTCTTAACGATGTCCAAATTTTTTAACACTTGTTGTAATCTTTCTTCCTCTTGCACACCTTGCCAAAAAGTTAAACTAGTTGTTCTAAATTTAGTAAAGTCGTTCATTCCTTTATTTATGCTGTGGTGTGTTAATTGTATAAAAGGTTTTTAAAAACTATCGAATTTTTTTAAAAACGCAAAAAGGCCACATTTTACCCCCATGCTCAAAACTATCGAAAAAACGGTAAAGTGGTATGTTTTTCTATAGTTTAACGCAATCTTAAGGCCGAATCCTCTATATTGATCCATAAGAATCTCAGTCCATGTGTCAGTACTATGGAGTCTTTGTGTCTACTAACAACCTGTAACATAGCTAATAATCTTTCTACAGGATTGTGGTGGAATTTAAACTTTGTGTCAGTCGTTCTTTTAATCTGTGCAATAAAATTTCGACAGTTAAGAATTTTATTTTTATAGACCATGTCATCTATTAGATACAGACATTTGTTAATCTGTGTTGGATCCATTTGTTTTATTTTAGCTTTCATAACTTTCGTAAGTTATGAGAACCGAAAAGTCCGAGGGTTTTAGTGGGTTAAAAAGTTATAAAAATGCAACAAAAATGTAACCTTCCAAACGACAGTAGTTATGTAGATTTTAAAAAATTTGGAGTACTCAATAAGGAAGTTGTTACCCTTTATTTATATTAATGTTTTTCTCTAAAGTGTTTTTTAATTATGGTGTTTGTAACAGTGTAATTTTTTAAATTCTTCATTTTTATGTACTAATTTACATATTTTACAAATTGATGCGAAGGGGTTTGGTTCGGCCTGTTTTTTAGTAATATTGATACCATGGCTTACTCTTGCATGTAATTTTAATCCGGTAGGGGAACCCTGCCATGTACAGTTGTTTACTCCGCATGTTAATTTGTTTGTATTATCATCAATATAAGTAATTTTTGTTAATTTAGGCATTGTTTATTATTTTATTTTTAAGGTTTTGTTTTATACGATTGCTTTAAAGTTTTTAATTAATAACAAAATGGACTTGGAGTTATTTGTAACTAGATTACAGGAGTTTATCTGTGCGTACCAGAAAGTATGGATATCCTTAAAAAACAGTAGTAATTCACAAGCGGATAGTACTATAGATATCCTGGATATGGTATGTAGGAGTTTTTGTAGGGAGTTGGAACAGGATTATGGTGTGGATATCGACTGGGATAGTTTAGAGTTACCAATACGGTAGGTAGGATATTTACATCCTTTTTGTTTGTGCTTTTACACAAACAAAAAACACAAACATTTTTATTTTAAAACATGTACGAGTATTGTCTCCCTATTGTCTCCCGAAGGTCTCCCGAAGGTCTCCCGAAGGTCTCCCATTGTCTCATGGAGTTCTCCCATACAAGTAAAGTTCGTGGTATGTTCGGGATTATATTGCGCAATGGTTGCGTAACATTTTGCATGTTCGGGATGTGTTCGTCACGTGTTCGCAACTTTATTTATCACAATTACAAATATAACTACAAGTATTGCCAGTTTTTTTGCATTTTGTACCCGCTTCCTTATAACATTTAAAACATTCATTAAGGTTAGGTTTATTAGAAACAGCGTTGTGTGTAATTTTACAATGCATACGAAGTCCTATTTTACCAGAAAAACTTCTATTACAATCTCCACACTTAAACCCATCATCATGTAAAAAACTTTTTACAACTTTAAAAGGCATCTTTATTACTGTAGTCCATTCTTTAAACCAATTTTTTAAAACATTTTTATCAAACATTTTTTAAAACATTTTTTAAAACATGTACGAGTGGAGTTCTCCCAATGTCTACCATTGTCTCTCAAAGGTCTCCCATTGTCTCCCATTGTCTCCCATACGACGGTGGAGTTCTCCACATGTTCGCCACGTGTTGGTCACGTGTTGGGCACGTGTTGGTTGGTCACGTGTTGGTTTGTGTTTGACACGTGTTCGGTAAATTGTTGCGCAACATTTATTAAAATTTCTTGAGAAAGTGACCCCTAAGTGACCTATAGTGCCCCTCATTACTACTGACGTTGTATTATATTATATTATCTTACATAAAAAAGATCTATCATGTACTTTTTTGTGGCTAGTCCATGTGCAGATTCAGACATTGTTGACTATTGTTAAGATTGACTATATTGACTATATAGGTTTGGACTGGCAATTGTGGGAAAATTGGTTTGGACTCGCAATTGTGGGAAATTGGGTGAGATTGAGTGATAGAGTGTGAGCGTGCGGGATAGTGAGTTCGAATGGGGAAAATGAAGGATGTGAGAGGACAAAAAAGGAGAGAAAACAAAATGGCGGAAACGAAGCGAGAGATTGAGTGGATATTTTATTTAAAACGTATATTTGGAAGTTTTTAGTAAATAAAGAGTAAATAACCCATCGTGGGTCTCTTTGTCGTGTTCAAAAAGCCTTTTACGACAGTAATATTTATTCCCAAAATATGCAATTTAATTACAAACTACATGAACAAATCCCAAAATATTCACTTGTGGTTAAAGACAATTCAATGCTTCGATGAACTGGCACGAATTGAACACAAACTCAGTTTCAAGATTCTGTAATATGTTTATTTTATGCAAATCTTGAGATATCTGCTTCCCTCACATGTTACACGAGCTTCCAACTCTGCTCCTACTTGGTTCTTCCCTCAATGCTCTGACTCCGGCACCTTGGCTGTCCTTTCATATTGCTTTTGGCAGCCTTTCGATTACTTTTCCTTCGATCTCCATTACAATTTATTGAAATATATTACTTTTGGTCTCAATATCAGCCACAACAAAAATTACCACAAAAAACGCAAATTGAAGATAAAATGTATTACACCATCGATATTACAATATGGTTGCTAAGGTTACCAGGATTCGGTCATATTCACTGGTCAGCTTCAAATATGGTTCGTCATGGTGGATAAATATTCTAGTTTGGAATATTTTCTTTCTTCGCTTAATTTCGTTTTAAAGAAACTGGTTTCGAAGATATTGAAAAGGTCAAAGATATTTCAAGTACAAATAGCAAAACGACGACTAAACAAGGTAAACGAGGGAAAGTTCAAAGAAGTAGGTCTGTCATTTTGACTCTCTTATTTGTTTATATTTTGATGGATTTTTCAAATATAATAAAATGTATGTTTGTGGTATTTTCTACACAATATTTTCATGTTTAGTGCGTATTTGCATATAACACTTCATGCCTGTAAATTCCTGACGCAGTGAAGGGACAACCTTGTGTATAAGTAAGTAACCAACCATTATGAACATGTGAAAGATAATACATCTACTGAGTATGATAATATTAAAAATTTTATGTGTTATTTTATTTACAGCCATATCGCTTGTTGGTGGAAAATTTCAACCACGGGAGAAGTTAATTATCCCAAATGTGAAGTTGGATAGATTGATTTACTTAAATTCCATTCAATTCTGCTTTTGTTGCAAAACAGTCCACCTTCCAGGCATATTTGGATGGTCAGCGAAGATTTAGATATGGTATTGTAACCAAGTGCAAACAAATGCAAAACGTTCTCTCATCGCATCATGAAGAGATAATTCCAAAGAGAACATAAGTTGCAAGAGATGCCAAGATTTCCCTTCTGATGTTATAGTTGAGGATGTCTGCAAAAGAGCACTTCATTGGAACGATGAAATCTTTCTATGAGATATATGATCTTCTTATGGCAAGGAAAAAGGAATTATATAATGATAGCATGAATCAGAAGCCATGGGCAAGTGATGAGCACAAATTTGTTAATTTAATGAAACATTGTTACTAGTTGAGGACATGATCAAGCAGAGTAAGCATATGATGCATGATGTTCGACATGTTATGGCTCAGTTGCAAAAAGGTTTGATGTAGGAGAGGTAAGAAAGTGTGAGAAGCAGAGGAAGGCTAGGAGAGAAAAAGAGAACAGGTCATATGGAACAAAATAATCATCCGAGAAAACCATGATACTTTGAATAGTTCGTCTGATGATGAAGTGCCAATTGACCTTATAGAATAAATACTTATATGAAGATTTTTTACATTGATTGTAGGAATTTTTAAATATGTCTTTCTTGTGATACGATCTGGTCATTATAGAGGAACTATCTATGATTCCTGATGTAATATTTGGGCATATTCTTAAGACCATTAACGTCCTTCTCTTTTGGCCGGTCCTTCTTCTTTCTGAAGATGCTCGACAGCAGCAACCATTCACTAGGCAAAATGGAAAGGTAATACAACAGCGCAGTCCTTTTGATAATGAGAACTTCATTACCAATACGTACCATTATAATTTACATGGCAACATCGAGTGGGGGACGATGGGTATTTGTCTTTTCTTAATTCCATACGAAATGGGTGCCTAGCCAAGAGCTTCTGGATGAAATACAGAGTGGCCGTGTGATAAGCACATGAAACAATGTCACTGATGATGATATTCTTGCAGCATACAGCTTATCTCCTGAAACTACAGTACTTACTTTCACTAACAGTGCAGCTGATCATATTAACGAATTAATAACCAAAACGATATTTAGGAACGAAAATGAACTATAAATATCTCAGCTAGATTGTAACCTTCGCCAATGGCAATATATTTTGCGTGTTGTCAATACACAAAATCGGGACAAAAGTAATGGCGTTGTGAATGGCCAATTGGCAACCATTCATACAGTACAAAATTCAAGTATCTTTTTAAAGTTCACGAATGGGAAAAGAGTACCCATTTACCCACTAACGACCTTTTTATCCATTTTCTCCTGCATATGCAACGACAATGTGAGACATTAGCCAAGGTTATCGTATATCGTAAGTGCCAGAGCCTACAGTGGCAGAGCGTACAGTGGCAGAGCCTCCAAAAAAGAAAAGCAAAAAGAGCCCAAAAAATCATTGAACAATTTCAAAAAAGGAAAGGACCAAATTCACATTAAAGATTAAAATGAAAAAATACAGTATACCTGGTTAGCCAAACTGGAAATGGTTATTTGGAAAACCTAGAAAATACCAATGCAAATATCTTGTGTGAAACAGGGAAACATTGTAGTGGGTTTAAAAAACCGTAAAAACGTACAAAAAATGTATACTTAAAAAATGTAAAAGGTGAAAAAATGGAAAGAAAAAACACAAAAAAAATTGTAAATAAGTTTAGTTAATATATTCAATAAGCAGAGAAAAATTAAATAAAAAAATTTGAAAAAAACATTTAAAACTTACAAAAAATGTAGATAATACCTTCTGCAGTTAGGTCACCTTCAAAAGTTTTAATTAGTAATTGTTGGACGTAAAAGCAGGGTGGGAAGGGTGGACAGAAATCAATCTACTATGCAACGATATCTCCACCAACCCTGGCCCAACAGCTAAAGGTCAGGTATGTTCTTCTTGTATGAAAAATGTTAGAAGAACCCAAAATGCCTAGGTGACAATTATGAACTGTTTTAGCCTCCTCCGCAGGCATCTCTTGGATCCCCTGGGTACGGTTGCGTCAGGTACAGAAAGTCGGGGAGATGCCTGCCAAAACCCGACATGGTTGAGCCGTTTCGCGCATCTTGCTTGCGCAGCGATTTTTGTCTTCAGGGTAGGTACGTGGGGAGGATTTTGAAATTCAAAATGGCGGATTGCATGGAGTGGAGAATTTATTTAATCTTTAAGTTCAGCTTTTTTGGACAATTTAAACATGTATAAATGACTTGGTTGAGGTTTTAAAGGTTTTAGAATGTTTGTCGGTAATTTTTCGTGCACTGTATACGCATGCTATATATATTTGATGCTGTAAATCTTTTATTAACAAGCATATTAAAAGGTAGATTTGGTATTTCATACAATGATAATCATTAAATTTTAAATTATAATATTTTTATGAATCACATAATTATTTAGTTTGTATATATTTTTATGAATCACATAATTATTTAGTTTGTGCCATATATATTAAAAACTCTACTGTGGCAGTCTGTCTACTCTGATTGCTTCATATACATAGAAAGTTAGAAACCAATTCAAACCACAAGGGGAATTTTCTATTTGCATGGCAGGCACAATTTCTTAATATAGTATCATTTGCTATGTACAGTTTTTGGTTTCTAAGAAGATGGAAAGTGGGTTAATTCATTATCAAAATGAAAGTATCATAGTACAACTGTACAAGTCAATATAGTGCAAAAAAATCTTTGAAGTTTACCTTATCACAACCCGCACAACCGATAACCTATATATACAGAACTTACGGTTACAGCTCAGCAACTGGCCTCTGTAGCTCAGTTGGTTAGAGCGCTGCACCGGCATCGCAGGGCTGTGGGTTCAATTCCTGCCAGAGGACCTAGTGTTGCATTTTTCGCAACCGTTCCTGGTTAGGTCTTAAATTGTGTATATATATACTCACTTGGATTATCCACCAAACCCAGTATTCAATATAATGTATGCCAAATGTAAGAAATGAGGACAAAATTGTGCTATCTAGCATGTCAATTTTAATAACAAGAAAAATGATTCAAATAGAAAATATTTTTTTGACAACAAATAAGGCATAATACCAGCAGAGAAAAACCATGTCTGGTATTTGTTGCCAAAGTAGCTAGATCTGGCAAGTAGTGAAGCAAGATCTTTGCCAACATGGCCATAATTAAATAATAATGTATCCTTTATAGTTTATGGTATATCTTAGCAGTCATTGTGTGTATGGCAAACTTGTTGCTGCTGCCTGAACAGTTTCAATTTTCTGTTCAGCATATAGCCTGCACCATATTTTAATACATGGGCATGCAACCATTGAAATTGAAAACATTGATCTAGCTATTATAAACAGCCAGCTGGGCATAAAAGTTGTATGACCTACCTTACAACAGGCAGTACTAAATTAATAGTATTAAGTAAGCTTTAATTGGGTCTTTAGGATTAAACTACCAATCTTGAGCCATTTATCTGGAAGTTAGTGAAATTCATCTAGAAGTTAATAGTCACTAACTTCCATGCAAACAGCCTTCCCTTGCAATGTTGAATTTCTTGTTGCATTTTTCAGGTAGTTTGATCATAAACACTTAATTGCACCACATGTTCAGAGTTCAATAGGGAAGGGGGCTGGAAATTTTTTTCCGGAAATCACATAGTATTGCGTTAGTAATGTATTACTTAATAGTTAAAAGTTTATATATATAACAAATTCACTTTTTCAAATGAAATATATAACAAATTTACTTTTTCAAAATGAAAATTTACGTTACTGTTATTTGTGCTAGGGGGGGCACAGGGGGGGGCACAATTTTCCGCTAGGGGGGGGGGGCTTGCCCCCCCTGGGGACCCCCCAGCTACGGGCCTGAGGCACATCCAGTCCAAACATGCATTTGATTATACATGCCATAAAATAATTTTGATTGTAACATTCTAATAGATTACAATGGCTCTATTTATAATCATTGTACACTTCCTGATATTAGGCAAATTTTGTATCGCAACACCACATGATGGCAGAAGTTGGGGAGCCATGGAGTCGTCAACCTCCATACTCCATAGTCCATAAGGCTAACTCCAAATTGAAAATGTGCACTTCAAAACTTAGGTGAATTATTAAGAATTCTGGAGTTACAAGCCAATTTGCAAAACAATTAGATTCACTTGCTAACAACTAGAATTTGGGCCAGGTTGAAGACGAATCTGCCCTCTGAGCCGCACCCATTCTCGTCCTCAGCCCCACAGCTGTGCCGGCATAAGCCTAGCTCCATTTGGAGATTGGCTCCATTTGGAGATTGGCTACATATCTGCCGGCATGAAGCATTGAGCGCTCAAGCAGTACACAGTCATGCATAAGTACTCAAGTACAGCATAAAAACATAGCATAGTAAATTTTAAGTGTGTTCTCGGCTGAAATGTCTCAAAAAAAATTGTAAACAAACCAAACCAGTTGCAAATTATCTTTTGTCTCATCAAGTAAAATGAGTATTATATTCCACCAGCATCAATTATATCTTGCATTTGAAACTTCGACATTTTACTATGCTTGTACCTTCTAACCTTCTAGAGTACATTGTTTCCCAAAACAATTTATACTGTTCCAGTTCAACGCTATTTGTGTGTTAGCTATACCATACTCGCATATTAAGTTATATTTTCCATTCGAGCTCGATATTTTCCATTCATTTGCATTTGTTTTTATGAACAAATAATTATCCCGTGAGATTGACGGTAACACAGCTTTTGACATTTCTCTTTAGTTTTAATATATGAACAAAATATTCCGTGGGGGGTGGGGGTAACATGACCGGTCCATAAGGGTAACATGACCGGTCCAAAGTCTTCGGGTTTTGGCAGGCATCGACACTAATTTTTTTTTTCCAGCAAATAATTTCTGCCCGCCAATTTTAAGGCGATGCCTGCGGAGGAGGCTAGAACTGTCTAAAACTTGTCGTGCTTGTTCTTTCGAATAATTCATCACAACATTCTAAGCCTCTTTCAAAAGATTGATGAGTTGTGAATTATAATAAAGGAATTGAAATAAGAGATCCATTTAATAGCTTTGACTGAAACGTGGGCTAGTAAACAGATTTTGGACGGTGAGCTTGATATACCAGGTTACAATCTCTTCCGAAAGGACAAGGTGCTAGGAGTGGTGCTGTAGCGGTTTTTGTGAGAAATGATATATCCGTAATAAGAAGGAGCGACTTGGAAGATCCAACTGTAGAAGAGTTATGGCTTGAAATTTTAATGCCTAATTCGGGGGAATTTTAGTTGGAACATTTTATAGACCGCCTAACTCTTCGAGCTGTTACGATAACAATTTTATGTTTCAGTTGGAAAACAATTTAGACGTCGCAGCTAATGATGCAAGAACTATCGAAAAGAAACTAAATGAGGAACTTTTATACCGTCACAGGTGTGACGGTATTTTGTTCGTCCTTACCGTCCAAATTTTGTTCTCCTAATGAACAGACAATATGGAATAGGCTGCAAACTTTCAATTGTGAGCTTCTTCAAAGGGCCCAAGGTAGGCATTTCTGAACTAGCTGGCAGTGTGGAGGAAAATTTGAAATCATTATTGAACTGTGACTATAAAATAATTAATGAGAAAAAGGTGAAAAACTTCATCGTAAACATTCGTCCGCTTTTAGAATCGCTAAAGCCGTTAGAGAAAGGTTCGGGTGAAAAAGGTGAAGAGAAGCACATAGTAGATATGTTAAAGCAATTTTTCCAAGAAAATGAGGAAAGATTATATCTCATTAATGAGGTACATATTGTTGGTTCAACACTGTACACAATGTCTATCCACCTCCTTGTGGCCAGGGCAATCTTTCAATATCCTGAGTAATACGCCCGTTTTGCCCATGACTGTCGAAGGAGCAAAAGCGTTTAAACAAATGCCGTCAGTGAAAGGAATGAAACGGTCATTAATTCAAAATATTATAAGTGTCAGTAGATAATCAAGTTCATCCAAATTTAAGCCTTCTTCAATGCTTGCCGAGCTGGAAGCATCAGATGATGAAACCTTGATTAAACCAAAGCCATTGTCACCCATTATTTGATGATGACAGCTCGGAAGAAATACGTATCGCAAAGAGAAAAAAATTACGAGAACAATCGTTCGGGCAAAGAGGAAAAAGGGTTGGAAAAGTGAGAAGAGTTCTGAGAACGAACTTGCCAGTAGTGTTCAGGAGAAACAAATTAAAAAGAAACATAAGAAGAAGAAGCATTATTAATACACCAATATTATTGATCAGTAATATGTGCTATGTTGCATTGTTGCGTTAAAAACAGGGTACTGTGTACATCTTGACAAGTTATTCCTGTGTTGGGTTGAGTTTGACATTATGTTATTATTAACATTCATGCCATGGATGACAAGTTTCGAAAAATTCTATAGTTTTGTGATAACAGAAATGTAACTAGATACATTTTGGTCAGAAGGTAAAGCGTAAAAAATAAAAGCCAAAAAAGTATATAAGAAAAAACCCCGGCAAAATGGGTTCTGTTAAAGTTTATGTTGATAATGAAGAAGACATTCCTATGTGCAACAAATTGTCATTCTCCCCATAAGTTCAAAAAGATACAGGTAAAGGACTATAATGGTGTATAAACAAGGATGTTAGTGCATAAAGTTTTTGGTAACAAACACTAAGAAATAAAAACGTAAAAATATATATAAAATAAAAAAATAAAAACCAAAAAAACGCCCAAAAAATTATCTTTGGATCGGTTAAATTTTACGTTGATAATGAACCTATCTTCAACTATCTGCAACATATTGTCATTGTCTCCATGTCGTCAAAAATGTTCAGTTAAAGGACTATAACGGTGTGAAAACAAGAATTTGTTTTTGGTGACAAACACTAAAAAATAAAAACGTAAAAATACACATAAAAATAAAAACACGAAAAATAATATCGTTGCATTCTGTTAGGTTTGTATATATACATCAGAATGTGGAACATAAAATCGCCATGAGCGAAGCGTCTCAGGCTTTACGTGCAAATTGGGAAATATTCAAGGAGAGTGACTTAATTGATGACACATGCGCACCAATTTTGACAGTCTCATCACTCCAGTTTTGCAGAACTTGGCAAATTTGGACTCAAAAGACAAGTCGTCAAACCCAACCGAAGAAGACGTTTATCAAGTGATTTTTTGTTGCTGAGAACATTGACAACTAGTTACAATTCGATTCCTGAAAAACCAACTCGTGAGTGGTGTGAAACTGGCATAAACGGTCGCTCATCTCGACTGAGTACGAAGAAATCGTGACTACCTTCCTGTACAAATTAAGTATTTTACTGGTGCATACACTTTACTGAATGATTTCTGGTCCCAAACAGAAAATATTCGTACCTACTTTACACAACAGGGCCACCAGGTATGGTTTGTCGAAACCTTGCTGAACATTTCCCCACTCTGGCTGACTATTTCCATCTGTTTCAACGCAGAGTGCTTACCAGTTCCAATATATTACAACTGCCGTTCGTAGTTGCATCCAACTTCAAGATCCAATACAACACCGGTTTTTGCAAGTCGTGTGAAAATATGCCTTAGGAAGAGATGAACATTATGACCTAGGCATGGACGATTTTTATGCGAACGTTTCTGATGTGGACGACGATGAATATGAAGAGCATGATAACGGACAACGAACAACGCAACATGTTCAATCGTTCAGACCAATCGGTAACCATGACCCAGTAGATTGGAAACAGGTGTTACGATTGACAGGAAAAGCCGGAACGGAAAAGACGCATTGCGTTAAAGAGGCAATACACCAGGCAATACATCAGGCAATTGAAGACGATCGAACTGTGCTTGTTTCAACTCCGACAAGCTGTCTTGCAACAACGTTATTCTGCGGCATTTCTAGACGATATAGATACTGACACCGTACACTCCGCATTCAAGTACTCGGTAGTACCAACAATTCGGCCAGAAATCAATTGGGATTTAATGCGGATTTAATGAACGGGCGTTTTTTTGTCGAAGACTCCAATCCTGGCCAAAACAATCGCTGACTCTCTTCCTATTTGACGTTAATTACTATACCACTGCAATAATTATTCACAACCCCAACCCCAACCCCCCCCACTTTACAAAGTTGAACGTACTACAAGAGGTTTAACTATGTTCTGGGGGCTGAATCAACGTTGAATGGTGGGGGAACGGGGGCGGGCTGTTTAAATTTGCCATGATAGTGATAAAGTTGTTCAAATAATTGGAAGTGTTGCAGATGTTTTGTCCAGAATTGTAGCTTGAATTTGTATATACTGATATCAACAATGCTTTGTCATCGTGTGCCGTACAAGATAAAGTTTTGATTAAGTTCGCTCTTACTTAGCTGCTGAACAGAATTATGGTGCCATTTATGTGTTTTTTAGGCCTATATAAACATGTTTATTGAATACTGTGAAATATCTACATTTCACAGGCGTTTTGTCATTCGTAGCGAAAACGCATTGGCAAATCATGTTGATATGCGAATGCATTGACTCAATATTTTACCTACAGGAACTGCAATTAATCTGAAATCGCATGTGTATTTTCTCATTATAATATGTCTGTTTAATGTATTATATTTCCCTCGTTATTTTATTTTATTGCCACTTCTCCTCGCATGCGTGTATGTTGCAAGTGAGTATGCGTACACCTTGGTCCGCATACAAATATATATATATATATATATATATATATATATATATATATATATATATAAATTCATCTGCAGACATGCATGTTTCGCCGATCAACGGCTCGTCAGTGCTTGTATCGCAGTGTAGATGATGCAGTGACTTCATTTTATACACTCTACCCTTGCCCACCAAGCGCATGTGTACAATACTCAGACACATGCGCATCCAGACATGCGTGAAGTGTTGGGGCCAGAGACCAAAACGACCACAGGGAGTGAGCATTATTTTATATTATATTAGCCATATATATATATATATATATATATTTCAATAGGCAAGTTTCTACATGTGACTTCTTCATGACCTGCAAAATATGTAAATCCTTGATAGCAAAATACAGCATAAATGGTATATATCTTATAATATATTGTGGGTAAATGAATATATTGTGGGTAAAATGCATATTTAGCTTACATATCCCTGATGTCCCTGCTAGAGATGGCTGCAACGTGGACTGAAGCACAATCTGACCAATATTGGGATAAAATGGATGAAAATATCTTGCACACAACAACATATTAACCACCGTCAACAAAGTGAAAATGCACCGTGATTCATCTCTTCGAATGAAAGCGACAACTTAACATTTTGGATAATTCATGCTTCATAAAAATATTGTGAGGATTTCAAAGCAATACTGCCACGACTACTGCCACGACAGGGTTCGAACCAAGGTTAACATGCTTGTAAAGATGAACGTTACGTGTCACCGAATGAAAGATATAAGATATGTTCTAAAAAATTTGTCAAACGCGGAGATTTGCGTTTTGCGCCCACTAACAATACACAATGGCAATTATGTTCGAGCAGAAAATGGCTATCGAAAAAAATACGGCATATTCCCGTTGTCGTGGAGCAGTTCGTCTATTATGGAGAACATTCACGCACTCCCAGATCTCGCATCGCCCAGTAGATGCCTGGCAGCTTATAACTACTTAATGAACTTTTGTTGAGAAAAGATATCTCTTGGCAGGTTCGCGAGCGAGATTTAATTTATACCAAAGCACTGAAAGGCAGAACGTTGAGTGTTGCCTGTGGTCGCATCTCTCCCCTCCTCTAGACTGGTGCGCAACCAGCATAAATGGTAAAGAATCTCGACTTAGTAACAAACGGTCTTTTCTTAACAAATTTCTTTCACCTATTCTAGATTACAGCACCAGCTATGACCTTCTCCACTTCCATTACGATTTATGGCTGTTCAAAACCGTAAGTGGTGCACTGTCAAGTGGTCGCTTCCGCGAGTGTTCCCCTGCTAGGTCATTAGAAACAAAACCCTTTGCCATTGAGTATTGGAAGTGGCAACATCGTTACCTTGTAGATGCAGTCTTGCAGTTTGGTCCGCCATCTGTATTCCTTACCATTTCTCCTTATGAATGGTCTTTCCCTGTTCCTCCTTGGCTTTAAAAGACAAATGCTATGTTACATGGTTTATAGTGCGTACGTAATTGTTGTGCATCCATGTTGTGTTGTGTTGGTATTTGCATATCACGTATTTACACGAGCAATTTTTATTTGGCAATATTTTTACTATTTTTATTTGCCCTTGAAAATTGATGAAATGTGACAAGCTTTTGAAAAGATAGCATGCCAGTACACTTGTCAATGAAAAGCTTGTAATATTTCATAGTCATTCGTATTTCTAAACTCGCGATGAGTGATTTATGTTTTTGCCAAAATATTATAGTAAGCAGATAAAATTGTCTTTTGTTTACGGTTGCAATATTTGATTAGTTTTATTCAACTAATTACAAATATGTCAACTCGACTTCGATTATTTCAAAATTTATTTATTTATTATTTCATCGTGTATATAAAATTTCGAGAGTACGGTTGTACACAGACTACTAAAATAAAGGCTAAGCAAAAAAGTATATAGAATGCATCATACATCCTAGTTATATATACAGACGCATCCTCACCAAAATGCCATTCGCATTTGTAAACAACTGCACCGTCAACAGAGATGTGAAGAATTTTAAAATGCAAATTGCCCAATACCTTTATACCAGAAGTTCAGAACGAAGAATTATAAAAGAAATATAATTTGTTTGTTCTATTAATATTGCATAACAAATGTCAAATTTCAAAATTATGCAGTTCATACTACACTCTACTACTCTAGTGACTCTACAAATTACACTCTACGAGTCTACGGACAGAGTATAGCAACTTCTACTATCTATAAAATTCGCCAGAAACAATACAGTAGCCGTATTAACGTGTATAAATTGTACGCAAGTCGACTTACTAAGGATCGCTGGTAAAATCCAATGCTGTATACTAAGGCCAAAGGGATTTCTTCGGGTCTTGAATCTTTTTTATATATAACCAGCACCAACTACCAAAGTCCAAAATATGTGACATGTTTGAGGCGAAACTTACGCTTCGGAATTTATAAAAATATTGCAATAATGAATATTCTATTGAATATATAAGGCGAAAATGAAAACGTTTATTTATAAATTTGATCGTATTTCCATTAACATTCCCACTCCCACCACCATTGTGCGGTAAATATTTCGAAATTTCGTATTTTCGTTCCGTGATATTATTAGATCAGTGGACTTGAACGCACGTGGTGGTCATAGCTACCGGGGGAGTTAGCAACCCAACATTATATATAAAACTATTGTTATGGGTTTAATACCACAACCCAAATGTTGTTCGTAAATCTAATTAAACACTGCATGAATACAACCGAACTGAGCTATAAGATAACATGAAAGTGCTTAAAAAAGTTTCAACCCCAAAGTTTAACAGATACGGTAACAATAGAGAATCTTCGCAAACACCCCCCGGAAAGTTTACACTATGATGTTGCACTAAAAATGGGCCAATCATGTCTTTAACTATAATAACTCATCCACATATAACAACATATTCTATCGGTTTCTCTTTGATAATTTCTTTATCGGGAGTAACACAACCATCTAAATAAACTGATGAATAATATTTGTTACGAACAATCAATGTTACGTAAGCAATTATTATACGACGAATTTCTTTTCGGTTTTAAGACAATCTGGGCATATTTCTGTTCCCAAGGATTTCAGTGAGGTTATAGAATGATTTAATGTGACAAACTTCTAATTAGTTTCTTTTTGCAGTATTAACTTTTTATAGTATTATCGCTTTCAATTGTTTTCATCACTTTATGCACTCTTCCATTGTAAACTACATTATATTTTAATGATGAATTGTAATGAGGTTGTAAAATATCTTCATTTTTGTGCAGATGAGTAAATTTTCACCTACCAGTTCGCCGGCAAAATCAATTGGAGTTAAATGGTGGCAACAGTGTATCAGAAGTTTCATTACACCTTATGGTGCGGCAAAGGAAGCTCCAGAGCCCGCAAAAATTTCAATAGGCTCCAACCATTTACATCTGAATGGCTAACGAGACCGGATGTAGCTCTTTCCAGAGTATGCGTGTACAATTTTAGCAAATATATATTTACTGGAGGAAAGGGGGAACAAAACAGTTGATGCCACCCTGATAACAAAGCTGAAGGAACATTTTCATCCCATCTGGGAAAACCTGCAAAGCCTAAACAAGAAAGGCAACAATTCCGGCACAACTGGTGATGCCAAAAGGTTTTAAAAGCCCTTCTCGATAACGATGAACTCGATGACATAATGGACTCCATGTTCCAAGCATCAGGAGCCATTCGCTGTTTCAGTAAACTATGTAATTGGCAGTTCGCTTTTGCGACATCCAATTCCAAACCGCCTGCCATATTCAAAAAAAAAAGGAACGCCCACAACAATGAAGCAATACATATTGGAGTTATGCATTTCAACAAGCCAACTCTAGTGGGACACCTTCACTAACCAGAAAAACTTCGTCAAATGTTCCGAAAGTCTTCTCAAATTCTTCTTCGTCTTCTTCCTCTGATGACAGCGATTCGTCCACTCCACCCTCAAAGAACAACCCTTCACTGAAATTTGCACATTGCGCCATTAACAATTCACAATGGAAATTATGTCCGCGCTGAAAACGGTTATCGTAAAAAAGACGGCATTTTTCAATTGTCGTGGAGCACCACGTCTGTTTTGGAAAACATTGACGCACTCCCAGATTTCACCTCGCGCAATAGACACATTGCAGCATCTTATAGAAAATTTGTTGAAAAAAGAGGGCTCGTTGCAGCTTCTCAATCGATACAAATCTAGTGAAAGTCACTAGGTTGAGTGTTGCCTGTGGCCCCATCTTTACCCAACTCGTGAGTGGTGTGAAACTGGCATAAACGGTCGCTCATTTCGACTAAGTACCAAGATATCGTTTCTTAACAAAGTTCAGTCACCAATTTTGGATTACAGCACAAACTATGATCTTCTGCATTTCCATTACGATTTATGGTTGTTTAAAACCGTGTGGTGAATTGACAAGTGGTCGCTATCGAATGTGTTCATCTGCTAGGGCTTTAGAAACGAAACCGTTCTCTGCTGAGTATTGGAAGTGGCAGCATCGGTGCCTAATTGATGCTGTTTTGCAATTTGGTCCTCCATCTGTATGAATGGTCTTTTCCTGGTCCTCCGTGGCTTGTTTCGTTAAGACCTTTGACTGGGAAAGGTCGAACACATATATTGGAACAAATCATTCGCGGTTACCTTTGTGGCTCGAATGATAAAAAATGGACCAATCACGTCTTTAACTAATAATAACATATAAACATATAACAACATAAACACATACTTCTATCGTTTTGTATTCCAAGGCCGCGGCATTGTTCATGTCCATTTGCTAGTGTGGCGAAAGGATATCAAACGCATTCGCTTAAATCTTCTTCGTGCAGATATTCCTTGGGGTCATTCAGATCTTTCGTATGAAGTTAGTAAACTTCACAAATCTGATAACGGTGCAATTCATATGAGAAATGAGCCCACACAGGCGATCTATAGCAATGATGCATGCTTAACCTCATATATATCTTCGCTGATGCCATCCCTGAAATGCCACATGGATGTTCAAACATCAGACGGCCATGCGTTATGTGACTTCGTATGTTTCAAAATGGCATGACAGTTTTCAAAGTGATGCTGTCTACTCTGTACACGTTGGACCTTATCAGGCTGCATACAAGCATCTCTTATGTCTCAAGCCTCAAGAGCCCATACTTACGTAGACCTACTAAATACCGCCGCCTATCTTTACTTGAATGGCTCAGGCTAATTGATGAGAATAAGGATGTCGAATATAAAAGTGGGTGTACGCTTGTTGGTGTGAAGAAGGTCTCTCCTCCTATTGTCTAGGACCTGTGTAGGATTATGTATGCATTTCATTTAGCACAGGCAATCTCAACTGTTTTAGGGTAAAATGACCATGGCGGTCAACATGGCATATGTGCGAAAACCTGAATCCGGGACGAAAGTCCTGAAAATGACCCCGCCCTGAAACGGCAGTGCCGACATAGCTCTAACTTCCCGAAAGCTAAAGCGACAGCCTTTCTGAAGTGCTATAGTGTTTAGAAGCTTGCTTTAGGGTAGTTATTGGAAGGAAAAATTTGTCTAAGTATAATATTTTACAAAGAAAGCCATGCACCACCAGGTCAACTGCTAATTATCCATGAAATAACTAATATACCTGGCAGAGATTAAATTTTCTTATTTTCTAATTTTATCATGGGATGAAAAACTATGCTTAATTTAATATAATTATTGTAGATTTCATAAGGATTGACATTGTTTTGTTTAAATATAATACATTTTATTTCACTTACCCCCCACCAAAAACACGATTTCAGCCATATTTTGCCGTCTTGTTTGCTTTTTATCGCCGAGTCTCGCAAGTATCATCCAATTGTTGTACTTTTACATAATGATAGATGGCTAAAGAAGATTTCGACCAAGTTTCGTCAAGTTTTGAAGCAGTGCAGTGTTTATCTTCGATATTGTGTCCTTCGATATTTCGTCAAATAACGGCATTGCAAAGCTCGCCGTTGTCTTCCCGATAAATGCCACTTCTTCGTCTTCATATGTATTTAGATTACAGTATCCAAGAGTACTTCATTGTGAATAGTCCCAATCGAAAAACTAGAGTAGTATAGTCGCATTTGAAAGGAAAAAACCTCCCATAACAAATTTAGGATCAGAATCAAAGACACAAGTTTAAAAATAATTTGAAAGTCACGCGCAATCTTCGCGAAAACTCCTCGTGGCTATTTGACAGGTGGGGGGCAAATATTTTCACGAAACTGGTTCCGTACAGAACCCAGTAAATATATTATATTTATTGTATGTTTATGATTTATGATAAAAACAAGAGAAAATACGCAAATATTTTTTTTTTTTTCATAAATCATAAAAATACAATAAATATAATATATTTACTGGGTTCTGTGGTGGCGAACAGCGTTTCGTGAATATATTTGTCCCCCCCTGTCAAGTAGCCCACGAGGAGTTTTCGCTAAGATTGCTCGTGATTTTCAAATTATTTTTAAACTTGTGTCTTTGATTCTGATCCTAAATTTGTTATGTGAGGTTTTTTCCTTTCAAATGCGACTATACTACTCTAGTTTTCGATTGGGACTATTCTACAATGAAGTACTCTTGGATACTGTAATCTAAATACATATGAGCGAAGAAGTGGCATTTATCGGAAGACAAGCGGCGAGGCATTGCAATGGCCGCTATTTGACGAAATATCGAGACACAATATCGAAGATAAAATACACTGCACTGCTTCAAAACTTGACGAAACTTAGTTGAAATCTTCTTTAGCCATCTATCATTTATATAGTACAACAATTGATGATACTTATGAGACTCGGCGATAAAGCAAACAAGACGGCAGAATATGGCTGAAATCGTGTTTTGTGAAAAGTGAAATAAAATGTATTATATTTAAACAAACAATGTCAATCTATGAAATCTACAATATTATATTAAATTAAGCATAATTTTTCATCCCATGATAAAAATTGAGAAAATAAGAAAATTTAATCCTGCCAGTATATTAGTTATTTCATGGATAATTAGCAGTTGACCTGGTGGTGTACATGTCATTTTCTTGTAAAATATTATACTTAGACAAATTTTTCCTTGCTTACCCCTAAAAGCAACCTTCTAAACACTATAGCACTTCAGAAAGGCAGTCGCTTTGCTTTTCGGAAGTTGGAGTTATGTCGGCACTGCTGCTCAGGTGGGGTCATTTTCAGGACTTTCGTCCCGAATTCAGGTTTTCGCACATATGCCATGTTGACCGCCATGATCATTTTACCCTAAAACATTTGAGATTGCCTGTGCTAAATGAAACGCATACAAACTCCTATACAGGTCCTAGACTACTAAGGATTTGTTCTTTCTACAGCATTTAGTTCTCAATTATCCCCCATTCAGCACTAGTGGAGTTCTTCCATAGAAATCTTGACGACCTTCCTGTGCAAATTAAGTATTTTTCTGGTGCTTACACCTTACTGAATGATTCTGGTCCCAACCAAAAAATATTCGTACCTACTTTACACAACAGGGCCCCAAGGTATGGTTTGTTGAAACCTTGCTGGCACATATCTACAGTCTGGCTGACTATTTCCATCTGTTTCAACGCAGAGTGCTTACCAGTTCCAATATATCACAACTGCCGTTCGTAGTTGCATCCAACTTTCAAGATCCAATGCAACACCGGTTTTTGCAAGTCGTGTGAAAATATGCCTTGGGAAAAGAGAGGAACATTATGACGTAGGCATGGAAGATTTTTATGCGAACGTTTCTGATGTGGACGACAATGAATATGAAGAGGATGTTAACGGACAACGTACATCACAACATGTTCAATCGTTAGTACCAATCGGTAAACATGAACTGTGCGGTGAAGCAAAAGAAGCACCATCACCATCGACAATCATATCAAGAATAAAACCTTTCACCTCTGAAGGGTTATTGTAATACGAAAATATAAGAAAATTGCAAATACTGTTTAGTTTTCCAAAATATAAAAATACATCCAAAAAAGTATTAATAAAAGAAAGAAGCCAGATTGGACAATTCTTAATCTACTTGTGTAAAGTCCTTACTTTGGATTTCATAAAGATTTCATTATAGCTAGACTACAACATGAACTGAGCCAGTAGCTATTATCTGTACTTTTTTTAAGAAAGTTATAATAAAGAAAAGAATATTATATTTGAGTCAAAATATTGTTATATTTGTTCGATTATTATTAACTAAAAATATTTTTTAATTTGTCACAGAAAATACATATCTTGGGTCTGTACAAAAATGTTAAATAATATTAACAAACGAGATCAAAAAAAAGGTTTTGAATATTGTTATTGTTCCATTATTATTAAACAAAAAAAGTTTCATAGTAATAAGCAAAAAATATATCACCATAACCAAATATATTATTACTCAAGGTCGACCACCTTGACCTTGACATGACACCTGATACACGCAAACTCTTATGCTAAGGATAGCTAATATGTTTTGGTGTGTCACTAGCGATTCCTAATACTTCAAGTTCTACAAAGTAAAGCTGTAGAAAGTAAATTTTGTACCGGTGTGCCGCTCCACCAATTGAGCTATCGCACACATTTGAATTTGTACTTGACACGAATATAAACATTATCGTTTGGGCATCCTGATTCACATACTACAATTTCCGAGCGACCGGAAACTGCTTTTCACGTTTCGCACGATTATTTACGTTTCAGATTTATACGTTTGGCACCTAAAATAATTTCGTACAAGTCTGGGTGCCTTCTAATATATTCCATATCTAATTGACGAGCTCCTCAGTCTCAGAGTAATAGACTATATAAATACAAAGTAATCTATACCCGGCAGTAGATAAGACCCCCCATCCAGGGTGATTTTTCCCGCCATATGACGTCAGCATTTTGAGGATCTCGCCATATGACGTCATTTGCGTAGATACGCGTATCTACACATATCTACATCCGGATATGCGTAGATACGCGTAGATACATGTACATGCGGATATGCGTAGATGCCGTAGATACATGTAGATGCATGCGGATATGCGTAGATACGCGTAGATACATGTAGATGCGCGGATATGCGTAGATGCGTGTAGATACGCGTAGATATGCTGCATACGGATATGCGTAGATGACGCGTGAATACGTATGTGCATACGGATATGCGGAATACGCGTATCTACGCGTAGATACATAGATGCATACGGATGTGCGTAGATACGCGTATCTACGCATATCCACATATAGATATGTGTAGATACGCGTAGATACATGTAAATATGCACATATGCGTGTTCAGAGTATAAACTGAGGATGTAAACACTGTTTTTAGCGTGTACTTTTCTATGTAGCAAAATGTGGAAGAACATTGCTTCATGAGATGAATACTTTTTCATACTTGTTATATATGGCTAAACATTGCAGAGCACATAACCTAGGTTAGATGAGTTTATGTAGCAAAATGTGGAAAGAATTACTTCATGAGATGATCACACAGAAAGTCAGAAACTATATACCGGTATATAAATATATTCATTTGTTTACAATTTGACACTTATGTGTTCAATGAAGCATTATGAATAATTATACTTCATTATATTATATTGTGTTATGCGAAGACTGTTTCTATAATAAAGTATGCTCCTTTTATTGTTGTAACGCTATCACGATCTATTGTATTCCTTTAGGTATAACAATTATTTACACAAATATACAGTTATTAAACATATTGTCCAGCTTTTACACTGTTTTCTATGCGAGGGTCGATGTGAGGTCGATGTGAGGTCGATGGCCAAACAAGCCAAAGAGGCCAAACAAGCCAAACAGGCGAAAAAGGCCAGACAGTCAGGAAAGGAAGTAAAATAAAAAGATAAAACTAACTCTCTGTGAGGTCGATGTGAGGTCGATGTGGGGCACCGGTTCGAGTCCGGTTCGGTAGATGTAAACATTTCGGGGTTCTGTAGGGGTTCTGTAGGGGTTCTGCAGGGGTTCTATCGGGGTTCCGTAGGGGTTCCCTCGGGGTTCCCTCGGGGTTCTCTCGGTTTTTATTATTTTATTTTTTTTCAAAAGGCAATCGGACCACTCGGACAATATTTATTTCGATATGCGGGCTTTTGCGGGACATATTTAGCAAGTCCCGTAGAAGTACTCATTTACGGGACCTTGTTGCGGGACATATTTAGGGTCCCGTCGGGTCGAGAAGGTTGTGTGAGTCTTGCCATGGAACAGTCTTACGGGACGTCGCTGCAGGACGCATCTTAATGCGTCCCGACGTCCCGTAAGACTGTTCCATGGCGATACTACCTGAAGCTTCGAACGCAACGAGGCGCCCTAAATATGTCCCACAACAAGCGTCCCAATGCTTCTACGGACTTGCTAAAATGCTCCCGCAAAAGCCGCATATCAAAAAATATTGTCCGGTGGTCCGATTGCCTTTGAAAAAATAAAATAATAAAAACCGAGAGAACCCCGAGGACCCCTATAGAACCCGGATAGAACCCCTGCAGAACCCCTACAGAACCGAAATGTTTACATCTACCCGACGCAAGACTCAGAACCGGTGCCCATCGACCTCACATCGACCTCACAGAGAGTTTTATCTTTTATTTTACTTCCTTTCCTGACTGTCTGGGCTTTTGGCCTGTTTGGCTTGTTTGGCCATCGACCTCACATCGACCTCACATCGACTATAGAAAACAGTGTAAAAAGCTGGACAATATGTTTAATAACTGTATATTTATGTAAATAATTATTATACCTGCAATAGATCGTGATAGCGTTACAACAATAAAAGATCATACTTTATTATAGAAACAGTCTTCGCATAACACAATATAATATAATGAAGTATAATTATTCATAATGCTTCATTGAACACATAAGTGTCAAATTGTAAACAAATGAATATATTTATATACCGGTATATAGTTTCTGACTTTCTGTGTGATCATCTCATGAAGCAATTCTCTTCGACATTTTGCTACATGATCTAATCTAACCTAGGAATTATGTTATGTGCCTGCAATGTTTAACCATATAAAGTATGAAAAAGTATTCATCTCATGAAGCAATGCTCTTCCACATTTTACATAGGAAAAGTACACGCCAAAAACAGTGTTTACATCCTCAGTTTATACTCTGAACACGCATATGTGCATATTTACATGTATCTACGCGTATACACATATATGTGGATATGCGTAGATACGCGTATCTACGCATATCCGTATGCATCTACATGTATCTGCGTAGATACGCGTATCTACGCATATCCGTATGCATCTACATGTATCTACGCGTATCTACGCGTATCTACGCATATCCGTATGCATCTACATGTATCTACGCGTATCTACACGTATCTACGCATATCAGTATGCATCTACATGTATCTACGCGTATCTACGCATATCCGTATGCATCTACATGTATCTACGCGTATCTACGCATATCCGCATGTATATACATGTATCTACGCGTATCTACGCATATCCGGATGTAGATATGTGTAGATACGCGTATCTACGCAAATGACGTCATATGGCGAGATCCTCAAAATGCTGACGTCATATGGCGGGAAAAATCACCCTGGATGGGGGTCATATCTACTCCCGGCCAGGTTTATACACGCCAATTATTTACGTCAGTACATATAACGATTACCTTGTAGCTTATGCGAACTCCAAATATTCCCATTTTGTACAATTAACAAAAACACATGATGGAAAATGATACATTAAACTTGTTTAATTTTAAAAACACACAAGGAATTGAATGTGCACTGTGGCCCAATCTATATCCTCATACATCTTGGTGTGAAAGTAGTATTTTTGATAGTGGTTCAAGACAGGGCACAAAGGTTTATTTCAATACCAAATTGTTATCCGACATTGTTGACTATGGATTACGTTATGACTTACTTCAATTTCAATATGATCGTTGGTTATATAAGACAGTCAGTGCTGCGATTCACACGGCACATTTTCTGAAATGTTCGCCTGCTCGTTCCTTAGACTTACTGCCTTTTCCCGCCACATACTGGCAATGGCAACGTCGCTATATCTTGGATGCGGTCGATCAATTTGGTTTGCCAGAGATTTTTATTACAATAAGTCCTTTTGAGTGGTCATTTCCATTCCCAGCGTGGTTGGATGACATTAGATTTGGCCCATTCAGCCCATTTGCATTTATTGATTTGGTTATAAGAGCTGATGTACCTAAAGACAACCCTGACCTTTCGTACTTAGTAAATAAGTATCAACAGTCTGATAAACCATCTTCATCATTAAATCTTCAAGAGGAAGGAACATTCTTTCAAAACGTTAATGAACAGCATATTTTACATTTAAGGCACCCTGCTGAGGCATTTGCATGCAATCTTAGGGCTTATGTGATGCGACGTTGCTTTCCTATGTAACTTCTTATGTGACTAAATCACAAGATTCGACAACAATTGACAGTATGTACTCGTACGAACTTCAAGGTAGGCAAGCATCAGTGCGGTATCTGATGCGCAACAAGCCAGCTGAACCAGATATGTTGTTTTTTTTCTTTTTTCAAAAAAGGTTGCATGGGCTGCCAGCCGCACAAAACCCTTTGTTGTAGCTACAAGCGAGAATGCCGCTGTTGAAAAGACTGTTTTAAAGTACTGGAAACGTGCCAAACAACATGACGATCTCACTATGATTGAATGATCGTTATTTTATACAAATAACGATGATCCCAAACCGTACAAACAAGGATCAACCCTTGTTGGTACAAAAACGTTATCAATATTTAACAGTGAATACTTCTTCCAGTACGTCTTATTACATTTAGCGCACAGGGAAATCAGTAACATTTGCCATCCCAACCATGATGAACTTCCTCATCAACTCCGCTAGGACGCTGCGGCTGTCCATCACTTTCCACAGCTGTGGGCAAGCCAAACGGAACTAAAATCATTCTTTATAACACAGGGACATCACGACTTTTACATCACAACTCGGACTCAAACTGGGAGATGTCGGCGAGAGCCCCGGGAAGAGTTCTCTTTTCTTTTTAACGGGCAACGTTACCCTGAAATCGGTGTAGCCGGAGATAGAGTTTCACGTCCGGTAAAGCCCTAAACTTATTTTGGGGTCCGGTGCGCTTTCGACGGCCCTTGAAAATCCGAGCGAGTCGTTCATTTTCTTGTCGGGTCGTACTCATAACTGCAGCAGGTCTCCAAGGTGAGCAGCCTCCAGTTGATAGAACAATGTAGGTAAGGGAAGTCGGCAAAATAGATCCGTAACTTCGGGAAAAGGATTGGCTCTATGGGTTGGGTCTGTCGGCTGGGACTTGAAGCGTGAGGACTCGGCGTGGGATGACAGAGATGGGTGGCTTGCTGCGCGTCGAAGTCAAACTGCAAAGGGACTTCGCGTGGATTGGCTCAGCTGTGACCGTCAGGTCGATTCAGGAGGCGATTAACAACCAACTTAGAACTGCAAGGAAAAGGGGAATCTGACTGTTTGACGCAATGTGATTTCTGCCCAGTGCCCTGAATGTCAAAGTGAAGTAATTCATCCCAGCGCGCGTAAACGGCGGGAGTAACTATGACTCTTTTATGGGGATCCCGCCTCCATTCCTCACGTTTCTGAGCGAATTTTATTCGCGAAGCCAGACCTGTCTTGGGGTAGCTGGTAGGACAAACGAACCAATTTATGTGAAGAGGGGAGTAAAGCTGGGTGATCCAATGTCTGTGCATTTATTCAATGCTGTTATAGATTGGGCGTTATCAACTTTAGATCACAATCTTAGCATTGAAGTGGGAGGTGTCAACCTTAATCATCTTGCATTTGCTGATGATATAGGCTTGCTTACCCGGACATATGTTGGGCCGCAGAGTCAGATTGATCGATTGAATGATCATCTTAACAAATGCGGTTTGAAACTAAGTGCAGGTAGCTCGGGGAAGTCTGCATCTTTGAGGATTGACATTGACGGCAAAAGGAAGAGATGGGTAGTCATTTCCAACGAACTTTTGCACGTGGTGGGAGAGGTTATACCTGCTAAATCCATCAAGCAGGTATACGTTTATCTGGTATTCCTTTCTCCGGAAAAGGTCCCATTATTGATGTGGCAGAGAAGCTGCAGGGCAAGTTGGACAATTTAAGTAAGGCGCCCATGAAGCCCCAGCAGCGCATGTACATTTCGATGGCGACATGTATTGGCAGCCCTTTATCATCAGCTGGTTTTAACGGATTGCGCCAAGAAGCTTCTCAAATTTTTGGATATCAAAATTCGTGTTGCAGTGAGAAGGTGGTTGAGGCTTCCTAAAGATGCCTCTAACTACTTTACTCATGACGAGTAAAGTAGTTAGTGACGATTTTGCAAAATGTCATTCCCTTAATGCGTAAAGCAACAACCTGATACTTTTCACGAACGATTTTATTGCCAAGATAATGGTACAAATATATGGAATAAACTTATTCTTGTTACTGGAAACTAGGTTGCGGAAAATCCTATACAATCCATTCAATAGTTAATGCTATTAGTGCGGAGAATGCAGCTATTCTCATTGCAGTTCCAACGGGTTTTCTTGCATCAGTGTTTAGAATGAAAGCGCCACAACACGTCCATTGTGACACAGTCCATGCTTCCTTTCGTTTTCCAATTGAAACTGATGTTGCCCCTTCTATCAACTGGGAACTTTCAAAATATGATCTCGTTATTATAGATGAATTATCGATGATACCAGAAGTGATATTTGATCATATTCTTAAGACATTTAAACTTATTTTGTTTCGCCCTGTGCTTCTTGTTTCTGGAGACGCAGGACAGCAACAACCTTTCACTAGGGAAAAAGGGAAAGTAATGCAAGTACCCAGTGCATTTGACAATGCGAATTTCATTAAGGACACGTATCATTACAACCTACAAGGGCAGCATCGAGTAGGAGACGCCGAGTATTTGTCTTTTCTCAATAGTATTAGAAAATGGGTACCTACTCAACATCTGCTAGACCGACTACAAAATGGTCGTGTCATAAGCAAGGGAGATACTGTCACTAATGATGACATTCTTCGTGCATACAACTTGTGTCCAGACACTACAGTACTAACTTTCACTAATGTCGCAGCTAATCACATTAACCAATTAATAGTCAACATAATCTTCACAAATGAAAAAGAATTGGCTATTGCACAATTGGATTGTGACCTTCCCCCAATGCCAATATATTTTGGAATGCGTGTTGTAATTACACAAAATCGTGACAAGAGTAACGGCGTTGTCAATGGCCAATTAGCAACAGTTCATACAGTTCACAATGCAAGTGTATTTCTAAAGTTACCCAATGGGAAAATAGTGCCAATTTATCCAGTAGCAATGAAACAAAATCAAAATTATAAAACTGTTTATCCATTTTCTGTCGCTTATGCAACCACAATGTGCAAAGCTTAAGGAAAAACATTACCCAAGGTTGTATTATGGTTTGACATTGATAATCTACCACCAGGAACAGCTTATATTGCTCTATCGAGAGTGAAATCCCTAACTGACATCTATTTCCTCAACAAGTTAGAAACCAAATATTTCACTCCTGTAACACGATTAGGTCAATTGCTATAGCTTAAAAATTCACATCATAACCTATTTATTCTAAACTGCCCACTTATAATACACTTTAGATGTACAAGAAAGCAACCACAAGTTCACCAGAGAAGAAAGAGGTGAATTTCTTTCAGCTCTTCCCAAACAGTTTTTTAAGATCTTGCGCCCTCGCAGCTGACGCTCCATCAGAAACGGATGTGTTGAATCGAGTTGGGCCCATAAATTGAGAATGGGTGTTACGCCCGAAAATTGCAATCAGCGAATTCTCAGCCACGGTACACGAAAACCTAATGTATTTGGCAGAGACCGACTCTGAATTGATTTCCGGTGAGAAATTCCAAGAGATACAAGAGAAGATGATTGGGTTTGTCGAGGCTTTGAAGAAGCTCGACACCACTTGTGAAACAGAAAACCAAACTTCTGCAGATGTCAAGAATCTCATGAAAGGGGTCTTGGGAGTGGATGAACCCACCCTAAATTTTTTCGAATCTATAACAAAGCTAGACGGGGCAATGTATCTGATGGTGATCCATTTGACCATCGTGCAAGCCATCCTCTCTAACCGGAATCGCTGCCAAACAAAAGCGTCAGCACCAGCAACAGTTTGAAAACCTTCAAAGACGACCCCACCATCAAGGGTATGAAGGAATATTTCACGGAAAATTGCACGACGCAACCAAACAAAGTTAAAGGAAAAACACCTGCACAAAAAAGGAAACTCGCGGACTTGCTGGACTCAGACAATGAAGTCGAGAAAAACGACAAAACCAAGAAGAAGAAAAAGACCCAAAGAAAGTAAGCATGAAAAAAACCCATATATTACTTACCCTATTGCTATTTAGATAAAAACTAAGAAAACATTCGAAAAAAAATTGTATATAAATTTTGTTTCTGTGGCAGATTATACTCAAAACCTGTTGTTTTAATTCTTCAATATTATACTCGTATTTAGTAAAAATAGGCTAAAAATGTGGTAAAAATATTGTGCCGTATGATGGACACTTACATTGCGTTATTAATATACAACATGTCTATACCAGAGATATATATACATAATATTTCTTAGATAGTAATTATTAAAATCTCATTTTTTGTTAAATTGTTGCTACACTTTGAGCTTATGAATTGTCGGATGCCAAAGTGCACACTCCTGAAACTTGTACGGTATTATACATATCTTCTTCACGACGTAATCGTTGATCACTATTTCATTTTACCCGACCTAATCGAATATCAATCTTTCATTTTGATACCTTCACAGGTAAATCTTGTCCAAATTTTAATTTTGAAATTTTCAGGCAAGGACCCGGGTGGGACGGGTGGGAAGAAAGTGTAACCTTCGAATAAAGCTTCTCAAATTTTTGGATATCAAAATTCGTGGTGCAGTGAGAAGGTGGTCGAGGCTTCCTAAAGATGCCTCTAACTATTTTACTCTTGCACCAATTGTTGAAGGTGGCCTAGGGGTGACGATTTTGCAAAATGTCATTCCCCTAATGCATAAAGCAAGGCTAGAGAACCTATTGGGTAGCAACGATCCTGTTGTCGCCGCCGTTGCTGGGTCTTCAATGGTTGCAAGTATGTTCAGTCGGGACTCGGAGTTAGAGCAGGTGGACGGCATGCCAGTCTGTGAAAAAAACGGTCTGAGACGTGCGTTGGCTCGTGGGTTACATGATTCTGTAGATGGCAGCGACTTTTAACAAAATGGCCAGGTTCCACTTGTGAACAAGTGGGTGGATTTACCCACCCACTTGATGTCAGGCGCAAATTATATCGGCGCATTAAAATAAGGAGTAACTTGATGGCCACTGCTAAAAGAATGGTGCGCGGCCGACCGCAGCGCGATGTAGCCTGCGATGCCTGTGGTCGCACCGATTCATTGCGACACATTTTACAGGTCTGCCCAAGAACCTGTGGCGCCAGGATAGACCGGCATATTTCTGTATTAGCACAGACGGTGAAAGGTGATTTCTGGTCCCAACCAAGAAATATTCGTATCTACTTTACACAACAGGGCCACAAGGTGTGGTTTGTTGAAACCTTGCTGGCACATATCTCCAGTCTGGCAGACTATTTCTATCTGTTTCAACGGAGAGTGCTTACCAGTGCGTTCGTAGTTGCATCCAACATTCAAGATCCAAAACAACACCAGTTTTTGCAAGTGGTGTGAAAATATGCCTTGGGAAGAGAGGTGAACATTACGAGCTAGGCATGGACGATTTTTATGTGAACTGATAACGGACAACGTACATCACAACATGGTCAATCGTTAAGAGCAATCGGTGATCATGACCCTGTAGATTGGAAACAGGTATTAGTATTGATAGGAAAAGCCGGAGCGGGAAAGACGCATTGCGTTAAAGAGGCAATACATCAAGACAATCGAACTGTGCTTGTTTCAACTCCGATAGGCTTTCTTGCAACAACGTATTCTGCGGCATTTCTAGACGATATAGATAATGACACCGTACACTCCGCATTCAAGTACTCGGTAGTACCAACAATTCGGCCAGAAATCATTTGGGATTTAATGCGGTACGATCTTATCATAATCGATGAAGTCTCTATGGTTTCCAAATGTATCATGCAGCACGTACTATCTACGATCAATCAGATTACATTTGCGACATGTTGTTAATATGTGTGGCGATGAGTGGCAACAGCAACCTATAGCAATGTTGGTGGACATATCAGACAGCTACCCTTATTATCGATGATAAGCAATTCTATTCTATTGTTCACCATTTTCAATAGACAACCCAGCATAGATGTGAAGATGAAAATCTCTTAGCTATTCTAAATCACTGGCCATACTATCGACCTTCATAACAATTACTCGAAAATATCCATGAAGGACGCGTATTATGTCCAAGACAACCTCCTTCGGATAAAGATATCGAAAGAGCTCTAAAAGACAAAGCAAACGCCACCGCCATTACAGTTAGCCGCAATCCAGCTAACTTAAAGTTGCCTAGGAAATTACAGTGCGAATATGTGTTCAAATATTTCAAATTTCTGCTGAATCAAATGCCATGAGAATTCTGGATTTAGTTGCAACATTCTCTATGCCAATCATTGATAATTCAATTTCTGCAAAATATAGTAACAAAAGTGTTCCGAACAACTTTTCCATATAGAGTAATTACCAATTCTGACTCACATGCTATTCTATTCCGAAAATCCGAGACATTGGATGATACAAAATTCGAAACTAGTTTACTGTGTGTATTAAATGCTATTTTCATTTCATATCAGGAGATATCCATTATGGTTGATCTTTTTGCACACATTTTCCCATTTCTATTTGAAAAGGATCAAGGACGACAAAAATTTTTTAAAAGATAGTAAAGTGGAAAATCTCGATTTACTTTAAGAAAGCGTCCTATGTTGAGACATTTTTCAATTCTAAAATTGTCTATGTCAGTCACCAGAAAATGCAAGTTATGCATAAACTCTGTACCAAAGACGTTTTACCCTAACTAAGAATAAAGAGAGAGAGGTCGACGAGATGCACGAGACCGGACTCATGGAATATACAGTATATATTATGAAGCCTTAATAGGGTTTTAAAATATCAGTGAGCATTTCTTGTCTGTAAACATAAAAATTCAATATTGGCACATTCTTTCAAGATGATGAGATTGAGTGGTCAAACGACAGCTCTCACAAACTCTCATCCTCAGATAACCTGGACTGAAACAATGTTAAGTATTCTTACTTGCACAGCATATAGATATACAAACTGCTTCCAGCATGTTGTCCCTGGTTCCACGATCCTAAACTCGAACTAGTCTGATCATGTACTGTATTTTGTGTTTGATGAATGTGGCGATCTCTGTCGCAGCAGATTCTAGCGACGTCTTTTTCGTCCTATCTCTCTGTGGTTTAAAATGAATTCTGATGTTACGGATATCTAAAATCAGAAGCAAAGAAGTTCTTCACTTACTATGTTAAATCCATTATAATTATGAATGTTGGAGTTCATTCCTTTTATTTAAGGTGGCTCCCTACAGTTAGTACAGTTTGAAACACGATCTATATAGCCGTGACCGCGGGCAGAAATTTTGAAACAAGCCGCTGGAAGTTATTTTCGGAGACTCACACATTATATCTGCAACGAAATCACAAGTTTTTTATTATAATCGTAAATCTTTGAAATTTAAACAGTACGTATGTAGTTAACCAGTTTCTAAACTTCCATTAGTGTGTGTTTTACCAATATACGTTCAGTATTATCTTTATAATGTAACCTTTGTAACCTTATAACCTTTCATATTTCACATTTCACAGATACATGGAGAAAAAAAGGGCGACGCCAATAATCTAACTTGTCCTAGTTGACCATATAGTCATATATTCACTCAAAACGAATTCGCTATGATCTTCATGAGTGATTTCAACCGATTTGGCCAAGCAATTTAATGGCGATAAATGCTCAAAGTTGAAATCTGGATTCCAAACCCTCATGCCACCCACATATTAACCATGTTATAACTTAGCGAATTTTCATCATTGAAATTTACTTTTGGATAACCCACATGCCTAGTTCCTATTGTTCAAGTTAACGAAAGCATAGAATATAATAAAGCATAGAATATAAAAAGAATTAGAATTTATCAATTCATATATAAACTCACGTGTATATAACTATATAATGTTCTTAGTTACCTTTGTCCTCGCACTGTATATTATTATGGCGCGAATCGAAGACAAATTGCCTGTTTTTCTAAGAATTTTTTAAAACAAAGTTAAGTAATGCAAAAAAATAGCAAAGAAAGTTGGCAAGCTATTAACGAACTGATAAATAAAAGGCATAAAACTACAAAGATTAAACAATTGAATATCAATGATCGAGTTATAACTGACGATGATAAAATTGCAGACAGTTTCAATGAATACTTTTCAACAATTGGTTGCGAGTTGTCTGATAAAATTATAGGTAATGATATTGATCCAATGAGCTTCGTGACTCCTGTTCATGACAATTCATTTAACTTTACAAGCATTACAATTCAAGAAACAATAGATGCACTAAATCATATTAAATCTAAAAAATCTCCAGGGCTTGACGGAAACAGTATAAGACTACTAAAAGATGCAACCAATATCATTGCTGGGCCATTGGTTAACATTTTTCAATGTATCTCTTCAAAGGGCGATATTCCCTGACGATTGGAAGCTAGCGAAAGTGACTCCAGTCTTTAAGGAAGGAAATAAGGCTGACTGCGGAAATTACAGGCCAATATCTGTAATTTCTGTCGTGGCTAAACTTTTTGAGAAACTGGTATACCAACAGCCAAGATCATTTATGACATTAAATAACATTCTTGTGGAGCAACAGTCTGGTTTCCGTCCCCAACATTCTACGGAAACTACGCTTCTTAGCTCCACGAACGAATGGCTGTATAACATGGACAAAGTTTCACTTAGCGGAGTTTTATTTCTGGACCTTAAAAAAGCTTTTGATACTGTCGATCACCACATCCTCTTATCGAAGCTTAAATTATACGGTATTAGAGGGACTAGCCTTAAATGGTTCGATTCATACCTTAAAGACAGAAGTCGAAGGGGTACCACAGGGGTCTAACCTTGGTCCTATTCTATTTCTATTGTACATAACATTAATGATCTTCCCAATTGCTCAGAGTCAACTGAAGCAAATTTATTTGCTGATGACACAAATATTTCCTGTGAAGGGATAAGTCCTCGCGAAATTGAGATCAAACTTAAAAGAGACATTGAGAATGGTGGCTAACAGCTAATAAACTCTCCTGAAACATGATAAAAACTGAAAAAAAGTCTCTTGGCATGATTCTAGATGAGCAACTGAAGTGGGACAAACACAATGATGCACAATGTAAAGTAATTTAAAATAAGATCGCCCTTTTGAAAAGGGCAAGATAATTTATCCCTAGAGAAACTTTAGTAAATATGTACAATGCCTTAGTGGGGCCACACTTCAATTATTGTTCAACAATCTCGAACGATGGGTCTTGTTCGATAATTAATAAATTATTTAAATTACAAAAGAGAGCTGCGCGTATGATAACTGGGGACACGTACGATGTTCGTTCCACACAAATACTAAATAATCTTAATTGGCTTCCAATTGGGGAGCTTTTAAAGAAAAAAAAAGAAGTAATAATGACATTCAAAGCGTTAACTGGTCGATTGCCTCAATATCTTGCAGAACTGTTTGCAAAATGTCAAAATAACAGTTACAATTTAAGAAGTAATCAAACTAAATTAGCGCTACGAAGTCGTGGAACGAGCTTCCAAGTGAAACCATCGAAAATTACAATAAGCTATCAATCTTGTCGTTTAAACGGCGATTATATAATTAGGTATAAAGTTGATGTTAATAATACTGATACTTTTGTAAATAGTCTTTCCTTATTTGTCTATATATATTTTGTATTTCATAGTTTAGTATATACACGGCCCTTTGAAAACCAGTACTGTAAATACTTATCCACTGAATAGGCTACCGTGTGTAAAGATTTTTAATTAAAGATTAAAGAATTAAAGATTAATTGTGTTGCAAATCTTAATATTTCAAATACTGATGTTAGTGAAATACGTCCATGTGATAGTTAAAACTTGCGTGTCACACGTTCTTAAGGAGGCTCCCTATTATTCCTCGTATATCAAGGAATAATTTCAACACACCATGGCGGCATGACGTCATCATTTATCTTGGCAGTTTTAGCCAAAGAAGGTATGATAGCGGAAAAATAAGGTCGGTGACCTACTCCTTTTTTTGCAGAAAGTAAATCATTATGAGATTCTGAGTTTTCTCAGAATTTTTTTTAAAAATCGCCAGTGTAGTTTTTTTTAAAAGCCAAAAATTAGTTTCACAAAAACTACACTGGCGATTTTTTTTAAATTTAAGAATTTAATAGAACTTAGTACGTTGAATACATAGTCAAATTTTGAGATATGGTCACCGGAGATACGAAAGAGAAAAAAGAGCCCAAAGGCCGGTTAACAGTTCGCGCGATTACGTCGCGCGTACTGGAGAATTATTCACGCGAATATAGCGAATCGGGTTTACACATGTTAAAATTCGCTCGAAAATTTGCAAACTTGCAAAAATCCTGGCTCTTGATTAGCTAAACTTTAATTCGTTCGCTGACGACTGGCGAAAAAGTTTAAAATTTTCAACTCTTTCGCCAGTCGCTACGAATCAAGTAGAATGACGAAATTTGCCATAAATAACCCTCGCGCATTCTCAGTGACAAATTCGCTCCTTCGCGCGACCAATTTGCGCGAACTGTAAACCAGCCTTTAAAATGCCATTTAGAAGCTCGCGAAAAACATGCAACGCCAAAAACAATACTGACCGATCACGATATAGTGTTTGCGTGCGCGTGTTCGAGTCACTCGCTGACTGTTTTTTTCGAAATGGTGTACAATTTCGAGCAAAATTATCTTCGTTTTCGTTACCCTTGGCTTGTTGGACCCAAGATTTTATTTTTTTTTGGTCTGATTTGGCGGTTTTGTTGGTGGTTTTCGCATTGAATTAATCCAACGTCTCTTAAATTTGTTTTTATTGTTGAAATCGGTATGAAAACGAATCAAAACATTCAAACAATTCAAAATGTTCAGCAGACAATTCGTAAGTCCTAATTGTCTGTACTGTACTTGTATGCAGTAGTTTTTAAACTTTGAATTGCTTTAAATAATTATATTACTTTGACAGTTCTAATGTGCCTTGAGGAAAGTATAAAATATCATTTTGGAATTATTAGTCTGCAACAAGTCGAAGATTTTGAACATTATAAAAATATTACTGAACTTATATAACTAGTGATCCAAGGATAGTGCAAAGTTTTAAAAGACAAATGCTATGTTACATGGTTTATAGTGCGTACGTAATTGTTGTGCATCCATGTTGTGTTGTGTTGATATTTGCATTTATAATAACATTTATAGTACGCGCGTGCTGATTGGTCGAGAAGCGTGTTTCTATAACTTAAATTTTCCCGCCAAAATTCAAAATCATAAAAAAAACCAAATTTAATGCGAATTATAAAACTTTGAATACTATTTAAAAATAATTTTAATGCTTTTACACATTTTTGACTGTTAATTTTCAAACAGAGTTGCTTTCTTGCAGCGAAATTGACGAGCAAAGTCAGCATGCGTACGTAATGAGAATTTGTAATTTAATCGAGTTTAAAAAATGTCTTTTGAGTTATATTATAAAAGAAATAGAAAACATTTTTTCCTGTGTTTCTATACACTTATAGAAACACTTGTTGGAGTTTGGGAGAACTCGAAATAACGTGGGAAAACTCGCCCTACGGTCTCGTTTTCACACTGATTATTTCTCGTTATCCCAAACTCCCACGCGTGTTTCTATTTAAAGTGCACCTCACCCCAAATGATTTTTATGGCAGTTTAAAGTTGGCAAAAAGGCCCTTTTTGATGGACCTTGTCCGTCGTTACGAGGAGTCTGGAACGAGTAAATTTCGTGACATCACACAAGGGACTCGTCAAAATAAACATTCGGCCCACATGCAAATTCCCTGTATACCGTCGGCCAACTACATTTATATCAGACCTACAAGCACGAAACTGTACGTAAGATGTTTCTCTTGATCAAAGCTTTCGATCTATGCATCTTACATGCATAGAACGTGTTTATTTCTCAAGAAAATGTGCACGAAAATCGATGTATGTTTCGCCGGGATTATGTATATGTTTTAGAAGTTTAGCGCCATTGAATTTTAGTACACTTTGTCGGTGGGCGATAAATAATGAACTGACGAACTTGAAATAACCAATAGCTATCGGACCGTCATGAAGAGAGCTTTATTTTCATGTATGATATGTCTATATAGCTTGTGTATTTCCATTCAAACATTACTACAAATTTCGGCTTTCAAGCGCAGGACTTTAAAGAACGGCACCGGTTTAATTAAAGAGATATACAACCGATCTATTAGCCCGTAAACTTCTACAACCTTGAAACAACTATGAGCGTGGTCGTCATGCCTGCAGCTTTCTATCCGTGCATAAAACATGTGTTTATCAACAAAATAGATTTAAATATATTTTACTAAGTTCATTTCGCGCCGCGGTGACATTGGCACTGCGAAAGTGTGAGTAATATTCCATTTGGATATCGCTTCATATTAAAGTGACATAACTCAGCCAATATCAGACCTACAAACACGAAACTGTACGTAAAATGTTTCTCTTGAACAGATCTTTCGATCTACGCATCTTAGATGTATGGAACGTATGTAGTTCTCAAGGAAAGGTGCACGAAAATCGATGTATGTTTCGCGGGTCAAACGACGAAAATATATCGTGTGTACTAATTGTGTTGTTGTAGGGGTAAACTTTTTTGACGCGCCTCAAGATATACTCTCGTGCTTCACACCAAAAGATAGTCCAGAAAAAGGCGATTTTTTGGTATATATAGCAGTGACCTATATAGTGTAAACAAGTTGTAGTTTTAGATGCCTACACGCGTGCGAAGTTGGATTTTCAACGTGCTCGAACTAAATAATACACTAGTCTTACATATATTGATATATAGCTTAATGCGGCATATTGTTGGATAGCTCTTCTAAAACTGATTCTATCCATATATAGCAATTATATATATCCTGGGTATAATATACTAGTCTGTTTCATGGTTAGATATAATAGCCAGAAAAAAACAGTGTAAACTTCGATTGATTCAAAGCAAAGCCGAAATGGCGAACTGAATACAAGCCGATCAAAGCTAAATGCCGACTACCTTGCGTGACGTCAGAAAATGGGCTAGACCCAGGCTCTTTTTGGTTAGAAAATACGACGGCCAAGGTCCATCGAAAGCAAAGTTCAAAACGCCATAGAAATCGAACGATTTGACCAAATTAAAAAACGTTTTCACGGTATAGTAGAAATGATGGCAAGATTTGATAAAGCCAAAAAAAAAATTGCGGTGAGGTGCACTTTAACAATTAGATTATGAGCTCAAGATTTATATGAGGTGATAGTTGATGAGGGCGAAGCCCGAATGAAGTATCATCTCATAGAAATCGAGAGCGAATAATCTAATTGTTTTAGTAGAAACCAGCAAGAAAACAGCATTTCAAAACATTTTTCATAATTTATTGAAATAAATTCGTTAAAAATCGCGCCTAGGAGATGGCTGTTTCGCTACTCGCTATCTATCGACAATTAGATAGCGAGTAGCGTAGCCAATCAAATTACAGCATTTGCAATAGTATGCTAGTATGTTTCTACTAAAAGTGTATAGAAACACGGAAAATGTTTTCTTAAATTACGTATTTACACGAGCAATTTTTATTTGGCAATTATTTTTACCTTTACTATTTTTATTTGCCTTTGAAAATTGATGAAATGTGACAAGCTTTTGAAAAGCTAGCATGCCAGTTTTTTAACAACTACAAATGTCATTGAAAAGCTTTTAATATTTCATCACTCGTAATTCTAAATTCGCGATGAGTGATTTATGTTTTTGCCAATATACTATAGTAAGCAAATAAAATTGTCTTTTGTTTACGGTTGCAATATTTGATTAGTTTTATTCAACTAATTACAAATATGTCAACTCAACTTCGATTCTTTCAAATTTTATTTATTTATTATTTACTCGCGTATATAAAATTTCGAGAGTACGGTTGTACACAGACTACTAAAATAAAGGCTAAGCAAAACTAGAAAGTATATAGAATGCATCATACATCATAGTTATATATACAGACGCATCCCCACCAAAACGCCATTCGCATTTTGTAAACTACTGTCCGTCAACAGAGATGTGAAGAATTTTAAAATGCAAATTGCGCAATATCTTTATACCACAAGTTCAGAACGAAGAATTATAAAAGAAATATAATTTGTTTGTTCTATTAATATTGCATAACAAATGTCAAATATCAAAATTATGCAGTTCATACTACACTCTACTACCCTATAGTGACTCTACAAATTACACTCTACGAGTCTACGGACAGAGTATAGCAATTTCTATCTATAAAATTCGCCAGAAACAATACATCGACTTACCTAGTTACCTTAGATCGCTGGTAAAATCCAATGCTGTATACTATAACTAATATATTCGATATTTACGGTAAGGCCAAAGGGATCTCATCGGGTCTTGAATCTTGTATTTGAATTTTTTTATATATAACCAGCACCAACTACCAAGTCCAAAATATGTGACATGTTTGAGGCGAAACTTACGCTTCGGAATTTATAAAAATATTGCAATAATGAATATTCGACCCATTCAGTATTGTCTATTGAATATATAAATGACAAAACGCACTACTAATCCAAAAGGCCAAAATTAAAACGTTTATTTATAAATTTGATCGTATTTCCATCACATTCCCACTCCCAGCTGACACCATTGTGCGGTAAATATTTCGAAATTTCGTATTTTCGTTCCGTGATATTATTAGATCAGTGGACTTGAACGCACGTGTTCATAGCTACCGGGGGAGATAGCAACCCAATATTATATATAAAACGATTGTTATGATGTAGACGTTTAATACCACAACCCAAATGTTGTTCGTAAATCTAACTCATGACATAAGTTCGTAACACTGCATGAATACAACCGAATTGAGCTATAAGATAATTTGAAAGTGCTTAGAATAGAAAAAAAGTTTCAACCCCAAAGTTTAACAGATACGGTATTAGCAGAGAATATTCGCAAACACCCCCGGAAAGTTTACACTACGATGTATCTATGTATGTATGTATGGGTGTGTGTGTGTTAAATTGAGTTACAAATTTTTGGGTGCTGGTTGGTGCGTGCGTGTGCGGGTTGGTGCGTGCGTTAAATTTGCAAATTTTTTGGGTGTGTGTTGGTAAGTGGTTGGTGAAATTATTTTGGGAATGGGGTAAATTATTTTGTGACGTCAGCACTTTTTTATGGCTCACTTTTTAGAGGGTAGTTTTTGGGCTAGGAATTATACGGCACTTTTTTTAGCCGCCATAATGTCTGGCCAAAAGGAGGTGTGCCGTAAAAGTGCCGTATACCTCCGTACATTACTACTAACGTTCCTAACGAAATTCGCCATAACGCATAGATTAAGGATAGCTGTCAAGAGAATAGAATAATGTGGCAAACAAGTAACCTCTATCGGCGCAAAAAAGTACTCAAGTGATATAAATATTATACAAATTTAACTAAACATTCTGATAAATTACGCTGTGAGTATTGTTCAATTCGAAAATTCGAAGATATAGTACAGCAGTTATATTAGTTACATGAAGTTGTACAGTATGAATTATTGTGCAGTATTCTTTAAATTTGACATATATTGAGATATTCAATAACTATTCTGGAAGATGTTTCAAACCTCTGATGCGGAAACCACGCTGCCAAAACAAGGCAAGGCAAAGGCTATAATTTAGACAGTTGAACTTTGGATATGCTATATTCTATAGTATGCATGTCTGGCTATTCTCCTTGAGCAGCTTAAATCTCGCGCCAATTGACTTAATTTCCTGCCTGAAATAATTATTATGAAGAAAAAATTGTCAACAGATCAAAGCAAAATCTATTGCGCGTTAAAGAGTATAGACTAGGGTACCTGCAAGGTAGGGAATGCTGCGGGACTGTTATTATTCTTTAGCTTCTTGAAACAAACATGCGAACAAATATGCAACACAAATTATATTCAGTAGACGGTAATTATTGGCATTGACCCAGTGGCTTGCGCGCTGTCAGTAGATGCATACCCTAGCATAGTTTGCAGGATGAGACAAGCTAAATATATCACGAAACATGAAAGACATCAAATTTTGTAACATCTCCAACTTGTATTGTTCTACCACATGGAATTCCCACATGAAACCCATGTTTACTGCGATGAGTAATTGGACACTGCCACGCAAGGAAATTTGCATATTTTTGTAGTGTATATAATTATAAAAGCTTTAAACTATATATACATGTGCGCAAAATAATTTTGCATTTGGAAATGCGAGTCACCTATATGTAAAGCACAACTCATTGCCATTCGAATATTTGTCTTAGTGCGCGCACAACTGAGACCCTTCATGTCTGTTCTGACAATAATATGTGAAGGCCCGCGGCTAGACAAAAATGTTAAGTCCATTGTAAAATAGGAATAAAAACATATTTATATGCCTACAGTAGCCTATTTAATAGGTCAAACAGAATGATTCAGTCAGGCAATTTAGACGATCAATTGCATACCTGTGACTTTGTGTCAAGTTCACACGGAGTCACAATCGTCAAGCGGCATACACGAAACATCACTTGATGCAAAATATGAAAATCAGCAAGAGAAAGCAAACGCGAATGGATAGAAAAACCTTTTAAAGACATCTCTATGTAAGATTTCCATGCTTTACAGCACTAACAGCTCAAGCAAAGTCGATAGCACTAATGCAGAATATATAGTTTATATATAAACAGACACTGAATCTAGCTGCGATCGATTGTGTGCTTTCAGCATTTCATAGATATATAAATTAAGATTGCCAACTTTCCAAAAAGGAGTAAACAAATGTAAATGTAACATATAAACAAAAGACAAAATATCCTACCTTGAATGGTGAAAATAGACTTGAAAAAGCTTTAGAAATTCGATAACAATTCGAAGACTCCGTCCGTCAAAATCGAAAAGCACAGGAACTGAGCGAGTTTAAAATTCGTGTTCTGCGCATAGCAAGCGCGCACGACCACAATTCCATGCGCTAAATAAAATTTACTTCAAAACCCCCTCTCTGCACATATTAGGCTGCTGCTACGCTCGCTCGCTTCAGGCTCGCTCGCTCCGCAGCAATTATATGAATGCTTATTATGTGCCCAATCCTTTTATATAGTTATAAACCAAACTTGTATTCTGTAGATTATTCTCTTTATTATTTATTTAGTTATTTACATCAATTCCAAGTTCGCCATTTTTGTTGCCATATTTTTTCCTACACTGCAGTTATATGCTCTCATTTTGCGAGCACACGACCACATATACAAGTGTTATGCTGTTTGAACAGCATTTTTTTTGTTATCCGTTTTTAAATTTCAACTAAACACCAACTTTCGGTGTAGGAATAATTAAGTGAAGTAATTTTACAGTTTTAGTGAGGGAGCGTAATTAAGGTGTCCAAAACCACACAAAGGCCGAGGTTAATCTACAAAAAACCCGGCACATCCTATAAAGCTGCATATACGGTAGTTCCAGAAAACTGCATTTAAATGACACTATTTTAACGACATCACCTTACGCCGGTCCCCAACCGCAAATTATTAACTCTAGATCAATACATGTTATTAATTAACTAAGTTCTTGGTGGTCACTAATGTATCTCTAAGAATTTCATCAGGAAATATTTTATTTCCCTTCATACTAGAGCATCTACACAGAAATTAATGATAGAAAATAGCATACAATGTCAACTGTCTAAATGTTTCTAAGCTACCTGCGCTAGCTATAATACCCTGAAAAGGAAACCAATTATGCCATGTCTAAGACCTGGCATAAATGGTAAATTTTGTTAGTTAACGTCCGGCGTTCCGCAACTTAAATTCGAATGTCCGGCGTTCCGCAATTCCGAATGTCCGGATTTCCACCCTGAAAAGCAACCTAATACTCGACCCTGGCAGGAATAGCGCACAGTTTTTTTTACTAAGGCAAATAGCAATAGCAAACTGCCCATATAGAAACAGAGGTTCGAAAGTACACTCCAACCGCCCATATAGAAACGACAGTCCCAAACCCATGCACAGGGGAGTTTATACTCACCAATATAACAAAAGAGTGATCCTCATTCACTTCGAGACATCAACTTGTGACACAATTTGTGCCTCCTGCCTACCTACGATAATTCAAGCAAGACTTCCCCAGACATCCACATTGTCAAGTAAGCATAACATAACAACATAACACAATGACATGTTCCTGGCAAAATCTTTTATGCTTGTCCTGCCTATTATTATCCTTCCAATTTTGAGGTTGCATCTACCCACAAATTCATTCAAAATGTTTTTATAAACTTGGTAAGCAATTCTTGTTTGAGTGTGGGTAAATGCACCCTATTTAAATTATCCCAGTTATGTGACCACCAAGCTAAACTACGCAAACCTCATGCCAAGCCACTTTGAAGGTCTGGCAACCTTTCAACTGATGTTTATTCGCGTCCATCTGAACGATACATCAATTTCCTCTTGTCATAATAAGCAATCTAAAGCGAGTTTTACAATGACTCGCTAGATTTTTTCTCTCCTACGTCGATTCACCACGTATGTTATACCGACAATATATAACATGTATATGAACGTCCGCCCTTGAATTGGTGCATACTAAATATTCGCCGTGTTCTCACTCATATTTACCATATATCTAATGTACAGTAGGCCAAATAGTAGATTAATTTGCCTCGAATTATAGTGCTGACAACTACAGCATGCATGTATATGACGTCAAAACCAACGGGGGTCAGTCCTGTGTCAATCCTATATTAATGGAGAGACATATTATACAAACCCCATTATTCTATTAAGAATAGTAAAATAACGTTGCAGTTTAAGGGCACTTGCGTGAGTGCAAATATGAACTGTTTTAAAGTTCGTTTTACTTGTACACACAAAACACACGGATTTTATAAATATCATTGAACGTGTTTCTTGTGACTGCGTTCCTTTGTGGTGGTTAATCTAGCAAGTTATGATGATGATGCATATGTCACTATGTCTCGGCTATCTTGTTAGGCATGCTAATGAATTCAGTTCTCGTCATATTTCGCGAATATAATATCAAAAAATATTTGTACATTGCAGACTTTCATAATACACAGACCTGTTTGTAAGCTCAATTAAGCAGCATAATATTGGCCCGTTATACTGCAAGCTACAATGCAAGCATGTGCAGAACAAATGTTGTAATCTGCCGGCATTCCTGTCTGCACAGGTATACAGTAGATCTTGTTGCTCAGGCTCCGGACTTAGACTAAATACAGTATGTAGAATTTAAACTGCATGCATATGCCATGCAAAATTCCTCAATTTATTTAGGTGTTGTCTGCTGATATACCGATTTCCGACAATGTAAGTTCATTAGCACCTTGCCAAAGCATCTGGCAATGCAGTTGTTATAATACCACATATGGCTTGCGATGTTGTGTGTCCTGTCGGCGAACTTTATGAAACTCTACAGAATTGTTTAAGCACCGCTTTCCATCATTGCACCCTCTGAACCGGCTGTTCAAAAACGATTAGTAGATTTTTAAAAGAAACTTTTTTATGTTATGCTTGAAATAATTGCATTTCGGCAAAAATAATAATAGCATTTCATGTAGTTCACGCTAAGACAGAATCGACAAGCGCACGGAAGAAGATTCGAGTAGCCTATAAACACGAATATCGCTCGAACGAAATCCAATCGTTCGAACGAACGCTAAATCCAAATGTTTGAACGTTTTTGAAACATTTTTCATACGTTTTTTTCCATGCGTTTCAACGGGCCGTTAGGAATTATGAACGTTCTCCAAAATCGTTTTAACGAAACGCTGAAGCGCCTGAACACCTAACGAACGGATAACGAACGAATTTTTAGCACGTTTTTCAAAAGCGTTAAGGTATGTTTTCCCATGGAAGGTCACATATGTGTATTTTTAGGAATCGGTATTAATTTGGATATTGATAGATACAGTACTGCCTAGAAGTAACTTAACACAAATACGCGGTTAACCGCGGGTCACACGCGGTTTGACCGCAGGCGCCCCGCGGTCGGCCCGGAGGCCGCCTGCGGTTTGCCCGGAGGCCGCCCGCGGTCTGCCCGGAGGTTGCCCGCGGTTTCCCCGGGGCCTGCACGCGGGTCGCACGCGATTGTGTGGGCGTATTGAGGTTTGACCGTAACTCACGGCGGAACACGAAAACAGTTCGACTTGCGAACTCGGAATTTTACGTGGGCAAATTAGTATTTAGAAATCAGAATATCACACGATATAATTTGGCAGTTTAATTTCCAACTTTGTCATTGGCATTACAATTTCATGTATATTGCAACCAGCCTAAAAATTTAGTAAATGGTCGTATTTGTTTATAAAGCTTAATAGTGTGTTTTGACGAAGCAAGTCTTTTAACGTAGCTAACGTATTGCACAATTTTACCACACAAATTGCTTATTGATCACAAACACAAAAACTCAAAGCGAATCTCCCAATAACTAGTCTGTAAATTTGGTAAAAAAATTTCTGGAATGCTGTCTGGGTCAATGGAATACTGTTTGGCAATATTGACATATACCTGTTATGTAGAGAGTCAATTAAAATATTTGTAAATAGACTGACAGACAATATTATGTTTGTTTGAGTGAGCAAGCGTAGTAGCGGCGTATATATATATGATTGAGTACGTATCTCAGCCGTTTACTGTAATTTGTATATCTTGAAAATGCGAGGTAGATACTGTATATAGTATTGCAGACGATGACATATGGTAGTTCAATAAACAATGCTAAGAATGGCTGCCGCACGTAATACAAATACGGAAGTTGTTAAATTATCTATTAACTATGATTCGGGTTAGTGTATACGTAGCGTAAGGATATATAATTGTGAGTATTGTCTATCTCCATATGATATGTTCTATATATCACTGCGAGTTACAATTCAGAGTAATCAACGATAATATATATGGCAAATATTCATACCTCTAGACTTGCTTTTAACTATTGAAGCGATGATGTCATATACAATAACACTTATCTTTTCCGGAGGCTAGTGCGCAATGGAAAAGACACGTTGAAGAAATTCTAGTCCCCAATGCAGAGATATTCGATCCATAAATCTCTCAGTGATATACTGATGCGTTCAGAATAAATACAAACTTAAAGCTATCTATTCACCGGCGTTGCCCGGCGCGCTAATGAGTATTTTGGTATTTCCGGGACGTGGGATGAGAACTTGTAAACAGTATGCAGATTACAAAACGAAAATTTGTCAGTATAATTGAAAGAACATGCACGGTGTATTTTTCAACGGGATTTGCTAGCAAAATCAAAGCAAACATTCTGCGGGAAAGCTTTATATAAGCGAAGTGAGAGATCTGAGATTGAGACCCGAGTTTGATACGGGCTTTTCTTAATACAAGAAAGATTATTGATGGATTTGATACACATTGGACACACTAGAGTAAGTAAATAGAAATATTTATATATTTGACTACCATAACAAATCTGTGAGGTCAAATAATCTTAGCTAAATCCATCATTTAACTATTAAAGCTTAACTTGACTTAAATTATCAAAATCGATTCTTTATTATCGTATGTTATGTGTATAACTTTGGGAGTTTGTGTCGCATAAGCCCAGCTCTCTGTTAAATATACACGTAACTACAATACACGGAAAGATGCGACAAAATCTGACTTGCAAACGTAAAGGTATGCGCTTACAATAACAGTTAAATATTTTTTATAAATTAATGCGTTGTTGACTTCGGAATTTGCTGCATGCTATATAAACCCTTTTCTACAGGCTTTTAAACTGATACGCGTATGAAAACTTACGCTTCGGAATTTATAAAAATATTGCAATAATGAATATTCGACCCATTCAGTATTGTCTATTGAATATATAAATGACAAAACGCACTACTAATCCAAAAGGCCAAAATTAAAACGTTTATTTATAAATTTGATCGTATTTCCATCACATTCCCACTCCCAGCTGACACCATTGTGCGGTAAATATTTCGAAATTTCGTATTTTCGTTCCGTGATATTATTAGATCAGTGGACTTGAACGCACGTGTTCATAGCTACCGGGGGAGATAGCAACCCAATATTATATATAAAACGATTGTTATGATGTAGACGTTTAATACCACAACCCAAATGTTGTTCGTAAATCTAATTAAACACTGCATGAATACAACCGAATTGAGCTATAAGATAAAGTGCTTAGAATAGAAAAAAAGTTTCAACCCCAAAGTTTAACAGATACGGTATTAGCAGAGAATATTCGCAAACACCCCCGGAAAGTTTACACTACGATGTATCTATGTATGTATGTATGGGTGTGTGTGTGTTAAATTGAGTTACAAATTTTTGGGTGCTGGTTGGTGCGTGCGTGTGCGGGTTGGTGCGTGCGTTAAATTTGCAAATTTTTTGGGTGTGTGTTGGTAAGTGGTTGGTGAAATTATTTTGGGAATGGGGTAAATTATTTTGTGACGTCAGCACTTTTTTATGGCTCACTTTTTAGAGGGTAGTTTTTGGGCTAGGAATTATACGGCACTTTTTTTAGCCGCCATAATGTCTGGCCAAAAGGAGGTGTGCCGTAAAAGTGCCGTATACCTCCGTACATTACTACTAACGTTCCTAACGAAATTCGCCATAACGCATAGATTAAGGATAGCTGTCAAGAGAATAGAATAATGTGGCAAACAAGTAACCTCTATCGGCGCAAAAAAGTACTCAAGTGATATAAATATTATACAAATTTAACTAAACATTCTGATAAATTACGCTGTGAGTATTGTTCAATTCGAAAATTCGAAGATATAGTACAGCAGTTATATTAGTTACATGAAGTTGTACAGTATGAATTATTGTGCAGTATTCTTTAAATTTGACATATATTGAGATATTCAATAACTATTCTGGAAGATGTTTCAAACCTCTGATGCGGAAACCACGCTGCCAAAACAAGGCAAGGCAAAGGCTATAATTTAGACAGTTGAACTTTGGATATGCTATATTCTATAGTATGCATGTCTGGCTATTCTCCTTGAGCAGCTTAAATCTCGCGCCAATTGACTTAATTTCCTGCCTGAAATAATTATTATGAAGAAAAAATTGTCAACAGATCAAAGCAAAATCTATTGCGCGTTAAAGAGTATAGACTAGGGTACCTGCAAGGTAGGGAATGCTGCGGGACTGTTATTATTCTTTAGCTTCTTGAAACAAACATGCGAACAAATATGCAACACAAATTATATTCAGTAGACGGTAATTATTGGCATTGACCCAGTGGCTTGCGCGCTGTCAGTAGATGCATACCCTAGCATAGTTTGCAGGATGAGACAAGCTAAATATATCACGAAACATGAAAGACATCAAATTTTGTAACATCTCCAACTTGTATTGTTCTACCACATGGAATTCACATGAAACCCATGTTTACTGCGATGAGTAATTGGACACTGCCACGCAAGGAAATTTGCATATTTTTGTAGTGTATATAATTATAAAAGCTTTAAACTATATATACATGTGCGCAAAATAATTTTGCATTTGGAAATGCGAGTCACCTATATGTAAAGCACAACTCATTGCCATTCGAATATTTGTCTTAGTGCGCGCACAACTGAGACCCTTCATGTCTGTTCTGACAATAATATGTGAAGGCCGCGACTAGACAAAAATGTTAGGTCCATTGTAAAATAGGAATAAAAACATATTTATATGCCTACAGTAGCCTATTTAATAGGTCAAACAGAATGATTCAGTCAGGCAATTTAGACGATCAATTGCATACCTGTGACTTTGTGTCAAGTTCACACGGAGTCACAATCGTCAAGCGGCATACACGAAACATCACTTGATGCAAAATATGAAAATCAGCAAGAGAAAGCAAACGCGAATGGATAGAAAAACCTTTTAAAGACATCTCTATGTAAGATTTCCATGCTTTACAGCACTAACAGCTCAAGCAAAGTCGATAGCACTAATGCAGAATATATAGTTTATATATAAACAGACACTGAATCTAGCTGCGATCGATTGTGTGCTTTCAGCATTTCATAGATATATAAATTAAGATTGCCAACTTTCCAAAAGGAGTAAACAAATGTAAATGTAACATATAAACAAAAGACAAAATATCCTACCTTGAATGGTGAAAATAGACTTGAAAAAGCTTTAGAAATTCGATAACAATTCGAAGACTCCGTCCGTCAAAATCGAAAAGCACAGGAACTGAGCGAGTTTAAAATTCGTGTTCTGCGCATAGCAAGCGCGCACGACCACAATTCCATGCGCTAAATAAAATTTACTTCAAAACCCCCTCTCTGCACATATTAGGCTGCTGCTACGCTCGCTCGCTTCAGGCTCGCTCGCTCCGCAGCAATTATATGAATGCTTATTATGTGCCCAATCCTTTTAATAGTTATAAACCAAACTTGTATTCTGTAGATTATTCTCTTTATTATTTATTTAGTTATTTACATCAATTCCAAGTTCGCCATTTTTGTTGCCATATTTTTTCCTACACTGCAGTTATATGCTCTCATTTTGCGAGCACACGACCACATATACAAGTGTTATGCTGTTTGAACAGCATTTTTTTTGTTATCCGTTTTTAAATTTCAACTAAACACCAACTTTCGGTGTAGGAATAATTAAGTGAAGTAATTTTACAGTTTTAGTGAGGGAGCGTAATTAAGGTGTCCAAAACCACACAAAGGCCGAGGTTAATCTACAAAAAACCCGGCACATCCTATAAAGCTGCATATACGGTAGTTCCAGAAAACTGCATTTAAATGACACTATTTTAACGACATCACCTTACGCCGGTCCCCAACCGCAAATTATTAACTCTAGATCAATACATGTTATTAATTAACTAAGTTCTTGGTGGTCACTAATGTATCTCTAAGAATTTCATCAGGAAATATTTTATTTCCCTTCATACTAGAGCATCTACACAGAAATTAATGATAGAAAATAGCATACAATGTCAACTGTCTAAATGTTTCTAAGCTACCTGCGCTAGCTATAGTACCCTGAAAAGGAAACCAATTATGCCATGTCTAAGACCTGGCATAAATGGTAAATTTTTGTTAGTTAACGTCCGGCGTTCCGCAACTTAAATTCGAATGTCCGGCGTTCCGCAATTCCGAATGTCCGGATTTCCACCCTGAAAAGCAACCTAATACTCGACCCTGGCAGGAATAGCGCACAGTTTTTTTTACTAAGGCAAATAGCAATAGCAAACTGCCCATATAGAAACAGAGGTTCGAAAGTACACTCCAACCGCCCATATAGAAACGACAGTCCCAAACCCATGCACAGGGGAGTTTATACTCACCAATATAACAAAAGAGTGATCCTCATTCACTTCGAGACATCAACTTGTGACACAATTTGTGCCTCCTGCCTACCTACGATAATTCAAGCAAGACTTCCCCAGACATCCACATTGTCAAGTAAGCATAACATAACAACATAACACAATGACATGTTCCTGGCAAAATCTTTTATGCTTGTCCTGCCTATTATTATCCTTCCAATTTTGAGGTTGCATCTACCCACAAATTCATTCAAAATGTTTTTATAAACTTGGTAAGCAATTCTTGTTTGAGTGTGGGTAAATGCACCCTATTTAAATTATCCCAGTTATGTGACCACCAAGCTAAACTACGCAAACCTCATGCCAAGCCACTTTGAAGGTCTGGCAACCTTTCAACTGATGTTTATTCGCGTCCATCTGAACGATACATCAATTTCCTCTTGTCATAATAAGCAATCTAAAGCGAGTTTTACAATGACTCGCTAGATTTTTTCTCTCCTACGTCGATTCACCACGTATGTTATACCGACAATATATAACATGTATATGAACGTCCGCCCTTGAATTGGTGCATACTAAATATTCGCCGTGTTCTCACTCATATTTACCATATATCTAATGTACAGTAGGCCAAATAGTAGATTAATTTGCCTCGAATTATAGTGCTGACAACTACAGCATGCATGTATATGACGTCAAAACCAACGGGGGTCAGTCCTGGGTGTCAATCCTATATTAATGGAGAGACATATTATACAAACCCCATTATTCTATTAAGAATAGTAAAATAACGTTGCAGTTTAAGGGCACTTGCGTGAGTGCAAATATGAACTGTTTTAAAGTTCGTTTTACTTGTACACACAAAACACACGGATTTTATAAATATCATTGGAACGTGTTTCTTGTGACTGCGTTCCTTTGTGGTGGTTAATCTAGCAAGTTATGATGATGATGCATATGTCACTATGTCTCGGCTATCTTGTTAGGCATGCTAATGAATTCAGTTCTCGTCATATTTCGCGAATATAATATCAAAAAATATTTGTACATTGCAGACTTTCATAATACACAGACCTGTTTGTAAGCTCAATTAAGCAGCATAATATTGGCCCGTTATACTGCGCAAGCTACAATGCAAGCATGTGCAGAACAAATGTTGTAATCTGCCGGCATTCCTGTCTGCACAGGTATACAGTAGATCTTGTTGCTCAGGCTCCGGACTTAGACTAAATACAGTATGTAGAATTTAAACTGCATGCATATGCCATGCAAAATTCCTCAATTTATTTAGGTGTTGTCTGCTGATATACCGATTTCCGACAATGTAAGTTCATTAGCACCTTGCCAAAGCATCTGGCAATGCAGTTGTTATAATACCACATATGGCTTGCGATGTTGTGTGTCCTGTCGGCGAACTTTATGAAACTCTACAGAATTGTTTAAGCACCGCTTTCCATCATTGCACCCTCTGAACCGGCTGTTCAAAAACGATTAGTAGATTTTTAAAAGAAACTTTTTTATGTTATGCTTGAAATAATTGCATTTCGGCAAAAATAATAATAGCATTTCATGTAGTTCACGCTAAGACAGAATCGACAAGCGCACGGAAGAAGATTCGAGTAGCCTATAAACACGAATATCGCTCGAACGAAATCCAATCGTTCGAACGAACGCTAAATCCAAATGTTTGAACGTTTTTGAAACATTTTTCATACGTTTTTTTCCATGCGTTTCAACGGGCCGTTAGGAATTATGAACGTTCTCCAAAATCGTTTTAACGAAACGCTGAAGCGCCTGAACACCTAACGAACGGATAACGAACGAATTTTTAGCACGTTTTTCAAAAGCGTTAAGGTATGTTTTCCCATGGAAGGTCACATATGTGTATTTTTAGGAATCGGTATTAATTTGGATATTGATAGATACAGTACTGCCTAGAAGTAACTTAACACAAATACGCGGTTAACCGCGGGTCACACGCGGTTTGACCGCAGGCGCCCCGCGGTCGGCCCGGAGGCCGCCTGCGGTTTGCCCGGAGGCCGCCCGCGGTCTGCCCGGAGGTTGCCCGCGGTTTCCCCGGGGCCTGCACGCGGGTCGCACGCGATTGTGTGGGCGTATTGAGGTTTGACCGTAACTCACGGCGGAACACGAAAACAGTTCGACTTGCGAACTCGGAATTTTACGTGGGCAAATTAGTATTTAGAAATCAGAATATCACACGATATAATTTGGCAGTTTAATTTCCAACTTTGTCATTGGCATTACAATTTCATGTATATTGCAACCAGCCTAAAAATTTAGTAAATGGTCGTATTTGTTTATAAAGCTTAATAGTGTGTTTTGACGAAGCAAGTCTTTTAACGTAGCTAACGTATTGCACAATTTTACCACACAAATTGCTTATTGATCACAAACACAAAAACTCAAAGCGAATCTCCCAATAACTAGTCTGTAAATTTGGTAAAAAAATTTCTGGAATGCTGTCTGGGTCAATGGAATACTGTTTGGCAAAGTTCTGATATAGACGGACATGCAAAAGTAATCCAGCTTGTTTCACAATGCAATGTAAGTGGACTCTTGAAGAAAAATTTTTTACAATATTGACATATACCTGTTATGTAGAGAGTCAATTAAAATATTTGTAAATAGACTGACAGACAATATTATGTTTGTTTGAGTGAGCAAGCGTAGTAGCGGCGTATATATATGATTGAGTACGTATCTCAGCCGTTTACTGTAATTTGTATATCTTGAAAATGCGAGGTAGATACTGTATATAGTATTGCAGACGATGACATATGGTAGTTCAATAAACAATGCTAAGAATGGCTGCCGCACGTAATACAAATACGGAAGTTGTTAAATTATCTATTAACTATGATTCGGGTTAGTGTATACGTAGCGTAAGGATATATAATTGTGAGTATTGTCTATCTCCATATGATATGTTCTATATATCACTGCGAGTTACAATTCAGAGTAATCAACGATAATATATATGGCAAATATTCATACCTCTAGACTTGCTTTTAACTATTGAAGCGATGATGTCATATACAATAACACTTATCTTTTCCGGAGGCTAGTGCGCAATGGAAAAGACACGTTGAAGAAATTCTAGTCCCCAATGCAGAGATATTCGATCCATAAATCTCTCAGTGATATACTGATGCGTTCAGAATAAATACAAACTTAAAGCTATCTATTCACCGGCGTTGCCCGGCGCGCTAATGAGTATTTTGGTATTTCCGGGACGTGGGATGAGAACTTGTAAACAGTATGCAGATTACAAAACGAAAATTTGTCAGTATAATTGAAAGAACATGCACGGTGTATTTTTCAACGGGATTTGCTAGCAAAATCAAAGCAAACATTCTGCGGGAAAGCTTTATATAAGCGAAGTGAGAGATCTGAGATTGAGACCCGAGTTTGATACGGGCTTTTCTTAATACAAGAAAGATTATTGATGGATTTGATACACATTGGACACACTAGAGTAAGTAAATAGAAATATTTATATATTTGACTACCATAACAAATCTGTGAGGTCAAATAATCTTAGCTAAATCCATCATTTAACTATTAAAGCTTAACTTGACTTAAATTATCAAAATCGATTCTTTATTATCGTATGTTATGTGTATAACTTTGGGAGTTTGTGTCGCATAAGCCCAGCTCTCTGTTAAATATACACGTAACTACAATACACGGAAAGATGCGACAAAATCTGACTTGCAAACGTAAAGGTATGCGCTTACAATAACAGTTAAATATTTTTTATAAATTAATGCGTTGTTGACTTCGGAATTTGCTGCATGCTATATAAACCCTTTTCTACAGGCTTTTAAACTGATACGCGTATGAAAAAAATTACTAGGTTTATTTACGCATGTAAAAATCTCACATGTTGTTCACAAGTTGTTGGCTTAACAAGCTCGTACTCGGTAGCAAGCCTGTCGACAACGTGTAACAAGCTTGTCATTTTATCAACCGTTGCGTCATATTTTATAGCAAAGTAGAATTAATATAGTAGAGCTGTAGAGCGATTGAATAGATTTATAAAAGTGTCGCTTATCACATTACGGTTGCTTGTTTACTAACACGCAAATATCACGCGGCAAACCCGTAGGGTTTGTATTGGTGACACATTTGTTTATCTGAGTTTATATTTTTCCTTAACACCTCATTCTGTTTATATTCATAATATAAATTCATATCAGTTGTGTATGTTATACAGTTTATTAGAGAAGGTAGTAATTAAGTAAACAAATTAATCCATATAGGAACAAGTCCGTTTGCCGCATAATAACAGTTGTATCAGAAACCGTCGGAACACGACGCAGTGGTTTTTCTGTTTGACGTGTGATTACCGCACGAACCGCAACCGCAAACCGCACGCATGGCATCCGCTAACCGCACGCATGGCACCCGCTAACCGCACGCACGTCACCCGCTAACCGCACGCACCGCACTCGCTAACCGCACGAACCGCAACCGAACCGCAGTGTTAACTTACTTCTAGGCAGTACTGTATCATCCTTGATACTGTGCAAATCATTTCTGACACTCAGTTGATAAAAAAATCTTCAAGTACTTACTCTTACTGAAAAACTGTTATTGCCAAATGAATTGTGGATGGACCTACAGTATCAGTGCAAGGAAAGAAGGTGGGTTGCTAGATATAATGGTGTGATTTTTAAAAATACATGCTGAACAGCCTATTTTGGAAGATCACACTCACATTGATCAGGTTTCAAAAATATATGTAACACTTTGTAGAAATTTAACATTCCAGGTATTATCCCCGAGCCAACGGCGCGAAGCGCCGTTCCGTGCGATATCCCGCGGCGAGGGTACTAATTCCGCTCGGTTATTTATTACACCCGGGAAAAAAGGAAAGCAATGGCAAATCTAAAGTTCATCAAGTTTTGCGGGCGTATGGCCATGTTTCATGGGTGTGATGGGTGGTCATCTCACTGATCTTTAATTGTTATGAGTGGAATGAGCGAATTATAAGAAAAACATCAGTATCAGTAAGTCTGAATTATAACTTATAAATTGCTTTTTGGGACTTCAGGAAACGCGGCGGAAGGGATTTATCGTTTATACTTTATAAAAAGGATAAATAGAGATAGACTATGGCAAGTTTCTTACAAGTTCTGTTGATGTATTTTAATATAGCCCTAAAATGTTGTTTTATTTACATAGATTTTCATTTTATTCCAAATAAAATATCCTATATTTCATGTTTTCAAATTATAAGAAAAGCGAAATTATTTCATTCAAATTATTTCATCAGATTTCATTTCAAAAACTAACAATATCGGTAAAGGCAGCTTAGTTTTACAAACTCTTCGAAACGTTTTAGTGAACGGAAGGTTGCATTTAACATTAATTTGAAGCTTATAGAATGCATAAGAACATACCTACCGCATATATCTCATATTCTTATGAATAAAACAACTAATATTTTAATTACTTTTGCGGCTTTTGTAACCTGTTTAACTGTTTTGTACTCCAGAAAAGATATTTCTATTTCTATTATTAATCGTGTTGCCATGGCTACTGTGCTTCCTCTTCTTGAAACAAAATGTCTATTTTTTATTCTTTCAAAAATTCTTAACCCAAAATAAATTTCCCAAAAATTATCGTTTCCTTCCACTCTTATTTCCAAACTATTACAGTAATGATCAAAATTTTAGTGGCACGTTCAAAATGAAGGAAAACACAGTGATTACGTCAAGTAAAACATTTCATATGACGATAGCCTTTGATTGCGTCGTGAAGAGGGGTGTGAGCCAGGGATCCAATTCTGTTTTCCAAGCCAAAATTTTGCTTTGAACCCAGATATCCGACTCGTCTACCACCTTTGCATAGCGGATTTTGTGATGAAAAAGCTTCGTAATAGTAATGTTTTGGAATGTAGTGTCTGTCCATGTTCAGGTGGGGCGAGGGATTACTGCAAGCATGTATTTCTAGTTCTAAGAAAATATTACAACTCCAGCAAATTAGGAGTCTCAAACCCAAAAAACACCCATATTGAATTGGGTTGGTGGGGGTCCACTCACTAAAACAGTATCCTACTTACAGCATTCTCATCGGCACTCCTATTAAGGTTTGGAAAGGTCTGGTGGCCATTTCCTTTCTCGATACAGGAAATCATCCTAACCAGGAAGAAACGTGCCTAACCAAATGTTCTTATGTGAGACCTCCGAAAGTAGCTAAAATCATCTCTTAATACCCGCTTACTTCATTCAGTAATTATATTACACTAGTTAAACTATGGGGAGTTTGGGGCTGTAGTCCCGAAATCAGTTTAACATCTTAATCTCTAAAGTGCCAATTTCTGCGTCTTGGGGGTGATTTTATAAAGTTTTAGTGATATTAAATCCTTGTTTAGCACATATAACTACATGACTAAATAAAAAATAACTAAAAACACTTAAAAACATAGTAAGATGAAATTTAAATTATAAAATAATGAGATGTTATTCCAATGCCTTCAACTAGTCTTAATTTTCCCAAAGAGGGAAGACAATATCGCCGGAGGAGCCAGGCCCCCAGACACTCCCTCTGGATGCGTATATGCATTCCGATTCAGCAAAAATGGTCTTATCTCAAGGTTAATATCAGTTATTCCTTGTAAATTACTTGTTAACGTGTTGAAAGGAATTATGGTATATTTAATAGACAAAGTACAGTTTAGACCTTTTGTTTAAATTGGAAATAAAAGTTAAAAATAACAACTCCAGCAATTCCATTTACATTTTAATACATACACCTTCAGAAAAATATCGGGATAAAAAAATCAACAGAAAAATCACAAAAGGTACACAAATCAGAAAAATGTCCCAAAAAATCCAGAAAAATAATCACGAAAAATATACAGAAAAATCACATGATTTTTAGGGCAAAGTTTGCACTATTGTCACGAGGCTGAAAATTTACATCAGCTAGGGAACATAAAGAAATGTTAACATTCCCGGGGGTCAAATTTGTTGACTATATTTCGAAGATAAGCCATATTTTTCAATATTTTGGCGTATTTTGCTCCTTGAAGACGCAAGAAGCATTACATCCTCATTGATTAAACGATTTACCCCATAACACATCAAATATCTATCATATCAAAGACTTGGCATTCTTTTTTCACATTCCTGACATTCTTTTCAGTCCCCCTCCCTGATTTGCTCGCATGTGCCTCAAACTAGCACCGAGTCTTGATCCAAACTAGCACCGAGTTGTTTGTAACTGAGCACTTGCTCAATTATTGTATCATTTAGTTTAACATCTATTGAGGTAGAAGTGGTACTTATGTAATTTCGTAAACGTTTACCTGCGATTAACATTGACTTTGTTTTGGAGATGTTTATGATCATACCATTTTCATTACACCATTTCTCCAAGCAAATCAAATCTTGGTTTACTATTTGAGTTAAAACAGGCATTTTGTCGATACTTACACTTCTTGCCAAAGTTTGTCATCGGCATAAATTTCTACATTTGGGTGAGGCATATGAAGAGGCATATCGTTTATAAAGGTAATAAACAATACAGGTCCGAGGATTGATCTTTGCGGTACTCCATGTGATACCAACTGACAAGTGGATACATATTCATATTTAGTTTAGTAAACTGTTTTCTGTCAGATAGATATGATGTAAACCAGGTAATCGACAATTTGTCTACTCCATAGATCGCAAGTTTTCTCAGCAGGATTTCGTGATTAATAAGGTCAAACGCCTTTTTAAAATCAACGAAAGTCAAACATGTAACCTTATCGTTGTCCATATTAAAAAGGAGTTCATCGACAAGGTTTATTAATGCAGTCTATGTCGAATGGTTAGCACGAAAACCTGAATCATGGTACTTATAGAACGATGTAGCCACATGTTTTTCAAGCACTTTCGAGATAACTGGTAGTATCGAAATCGGACGATAATTATCAGCATCATCACGAGATCCACTTTTATATAGGGGTGTCACTTGAGCAGTTTTCCATCTATTAGGGAAGGTACCCGATGATATGGAGTAATTCATAAGGCGGCAAAAAGGTTGAGCCAATACCGGTGCTGCTAACTTTAGGACTCTAGCACTTAGGCCATCACAACCAGTAGATTTATTAGTTGGCATACTGTTCAACGCGGTCAATACCTGCGATGACGTAATGACTGGTATTTCAAAACAATCATTACCAATCTTCGGTTTTACAAAATCGACTAATTTACCCCAATCAAATTCGGTATTGCTTTGATTGTTTTGACTGATTCTGGAGACCAAATTAACAAAAGCTTCATTCATTGCTTCAACAATTTCGGCCTTATCTTTTATTACCGTATCATCGATTGTTATTGGATTCTTTTTCTTCCAACTTGACGATTTTGGCACTTTCCAAATTCCCTTAGGATTTCCCTGATTCTTGTCTATTGATTCATGAATAAATTTACGTTTGGAGTATTTAATCATATTTGTAGTTTTGCATCTAGCATGTTTATACATAGTCCAGTCGGCCGGATTGTTTGACTTGCGAGCTTTCGTCAACAAATTATCTCTATTTCGTATTGAGTTCATAATTTCATCGTTCATCCATGCCGGTTGATTTTGCTTTTTGACACGTTTGTGATTCAATGGCATGTGTATATCAACAACCTCAATAAGCATTTTCATTCTAAGGAATCAACAATATCGTTAATATCATCAAACACAAAAGCCGAGTCCCACGCAGTACACTCAAGTGAATTAATAAACTCATCAGCATTCAAGTTTTTAAAATTACGGTATTTGATGGTATTATGCAATTGTTTATCAGACTTTTTTGCCTTCGAATATTTACGCTGAATAATTAGCGGAAGATGGTCTGAAAGGCCGCTATTCAAAACAGAAAGTCCAATAATAAACTCAGGATGAGTTGTATAGTAATGATCTAGACATGTTGCACTTGTTGGTCTTGTGACAGAATTTACCATTTGACTGAGTTTCATACTATTCATAGCTTTTGCCAAGCGATGTTTCTTATAAGATGAGTCAAAATAATTAATATTGAAATCACGAAGAATATGCAATTCGTAACCTTTCAAATAAGCATTTTCAATGTTATTTTCAAGCTTTATATCAGCATCTGCGTTGGTCGAGGGAGGACGGTATACGGCGCCGACTAGTAAAGCTCTCTTAGATGAATATGGACAAATGCTTAGCCACATAATTTCAACATTTTCATCTTCTAAATCACAAAGTCTGTTATTTTTTAGCTGAATTTTTACATACGCTAATATTCCTCCGCCTTTTTTATTACCCGCCCTGTCTTTCCTATACATTGAATAACCAGGGATTTCATAAATCAAGTCCGATACATTGGGTTTCAAGAATGTCTCGATAAGAAACATCACGTCGATATTGTGCGAAGTTAGAAATAGTTTTATCTGTTCGAACTTTATATCAGTTAAGTTATTTACGTTCCACTCACCAATCATCAAGCCTTTATTTGTTAAATTCATTATTGGGTTATTTACGACCCTTCGACTTTGTTCATTTCCAGAGGTATTAGTATCTGGACCAGGATTTAATTCTACGTCCCCACTGGTTATTAGTTGCCGTTCCAATTGATATCCACAACAGCGATTAGCTGAGTAAGGGATTCTGCTTGACATATATCGCTTCCCGCGACCGTTCTTTGCCATTAATATTGATATTTGCGATGATTGAGAGAGATTTCTAGACTTCAAGGATCTTTCGAGGGGAATTACATTACTGATAGCCATACCCTTTATCTCTACATCATGAACGTCAGCAGCAGAATAGAGTAAAGAAGCAGTCACAAATACAAGTAAAATTATAAAATCACTTGCCCACATGCACAAGCGACCCGCCATGTTGTTCATTGCCCAATAGAAATACTTGCATGTTCAGCACTGTTGAAACATCATGCCAAAACAATATTGTTATGACAAGTGAGAACAATATTGATGGATAAACAACTTGTTTTTAGTTGTTCAAACAACTATTCAACAATGCTGTTAATATTAGACAGTAATTTGAAATTTTGAAATGGACGAAACCAAACTTGTCTTAACGATAAGATTCAATCCAAATAAGTATATTTGAACAAAAATATAATTTTCTTTCTCTTGATTTGTGTACGTTTAGTGTTCTTCAATGCGGGAACTATGGCGTTCCACAAAGCCGACACCGTGCCTTTGTCATTGGAGCAGTACCAGGAAACGTGTTCCCCGAACCAACGTATTGTTTTCTATCAAGCCTTTCATGTATGCATGGTGGACAATGTAAAGGTATGGATGCTGCTTCCAATTCCTCGATCTGCTTTCAAAATGTAATATATCATAGAGTGATTTGTTAATAGAGAGCTTATTGGATTGCAGTGCGGGCACGGGTTTATGCTCCGCTTATAACTAAACTCTTTTTCATTACCCAACGAATACACAACGCCTTTTTTAAACGAGCAGCAACGAAATGGCGATGTGTTGGAGCCTGCTGTATTAGTGCATTTGAAAACCTATATTCATGTAGTATTTAGAAAGGTTAACCTCGCTGGCTGAATCAAATGCGATTGTAGTACAGTATATAGCAAGATTTCGAACATCATACCGTGTTCGTAATTTGGACAACAAAATAACTTGTTGTTGTTTTTAGCTGTGTGTCTGTAGTTGTAACGTATTTTTAGAAGGGCCCACAGTAATTGGTTTTTGCTGTCCCAGGCATTGATTGTTAGTAATTATTGTATATATTAAGGTGCTTGTGTGAGTCATGTGTATCACTGTTGTATGTCTATTTTGCAAAATATTATATTTTAATATAGGATTATAGGAGAATGGAAACACTGCCAGATCAAATAAAATACGATCGCATAATCGCCTGTATATTTATTATTTTTTACAAATAATAGAATAATTGACACGTATTATCGTTTTATAAGCATACTAAACATTTAACAATAATTTGGTCAATATTTTTGCACTTTTAGGTTGGAAAGAATATAATGTTTGGTTTGGATAATCCAAGTGAGTAGATATATAAAACAATTTAAGACCTAACCAGGAACGGTTGCGAAAAATGCAACACTAGGTCCTTTCGCAGGGCAGTGGGTTCAATTCCTGCCAGAGGACCTAGTGTTGCATAGGTCTTAAATTGTGCATATATCTACTCACTTGGATTATCCACCAAACCCAGCATTCTAGTTCAACCAAGTGAAGTGCAAAACAATCTTTGAAGTTTACCTTATCACAACCCGCACACCCTATAACATATATATATATATGTAATATATACAAACCGCACAAGAGGTCTTTATCAGATTTAAAACATCGAGGCGCAGCCGAGTGTCTTAGATCTGATAAAGGCCGAACTGTAAGGTTTGTATATGACTTCTAAAATGACTCGTTTTGTACGCTCACTGGCGTTGGAATTTTGAAGATTGATGTTATCTACGCTGTAAAAATTGAAGGAGACAATTTGAGCAAGTCTATATCAAATATATAGATCCGCTACGGGTCATGAGTTTCCTTTGTATTTTGCCTATGAATAATTAATGAATTTTAGAAATATATATAGAGAACTTACGGTTACAGCTCAGCAACTGGCCTCTGTAGCTCAGTTGGTTAGAGCGCTGCACCGGAATCGCAGGTCCTGCCAGAGGACCTAGTGTTGCATTTTTTGCAACCGTTCCTGGTTAGGTCTTAAATTGTGTATATATCTACTCACTTGGATTATCCACCAAACCCAGTATAATTAATTGGTCAGTTATACCCTAGGGTATTAGTTCATTATATTGTCGCGGACCTTCCTCGAATTTGTCTACCCCCCAACGAAACCAATCCTCCGCCACTACTGGCTCACCCTCGTTTGTTTTCATTTACTTCTAATTGGTATGTTTTCAATGTTCAGGATAGGGATACCGCAACCTACAGAACTATTTGGACATAATACCGTATACTGGAGAGCCACAGTCGCATATCCAGAGACAGGTTAGTTTATCAATTATCTATATAAACAAATTAATATTCAATTTTCGTAAACTCGCGTTCTTATTGGTCAATTTGTACCACGTGTGTGCATTTTATAGAGCAACAACGCATGCACGGCCGTGCCGTTATAGTTTATATCAGCACGGCAAGATGGCGCCCGAATTCACGAATGGAAAAGTTTGTAAGATTTCGTTTATTTTAAACCGAAGATAATCCCAAAACCACGAAGTGGCCAAATTTCTAAAATAATTCCGTATTTAAACGTAAACATGTGTTGTTTATTTAGTCTATTTTACGAATTTACGGAATATAAGTTGTGAATGAGTGGCGCAGTGGCGAAGCCGGTTGAAATATATTCGTAATTCGGCGGACAGATTGAAAACAACAACAAAGTTGTTTCTTATATAAATGCTATTTGTCGTTTTAAAATATTCTAAAAACACTTTTGAATATTATCAAACCTAAACACGGAACTAGTAAACAGTTAGTTCAACAAAGTTTATATAATTTTTTGCTCATAATTCATAAAAAAAAAAATTACCGCCAAATCGTTTACTCAAACGTTTAAAGCATTCTTTGTTCGTGCTTTATCGTGATTTACAAGCACTCGTTCACGAACAAGGAAATGAAACTCTCGTTCATTGTTCGTGAACTCGTGCTTGTAAATCCCGATAATGCACTCACAGAGTGTTTTCATCCTTAACTATAAATACATGCATGCAGCAACCCCTCGCCACAGCTAAACAACGACATTTTCCAACATTATACTTTGACATTTATCTTTCAGTATATACACGGGATGAAAAATTAGATTCGCACAAAATTTGCAACGAATGCAAATTTGGTGCAAATTTGGTATATAGAATTTGCAGCTGGTGCGTATTTATCTTTGCAACCTATCAAATTCGCATCAAATTTGCCCACAAATTTGCAGACGTGCAAATTTATACCAAAATTTGCAAAACATTTGCATATAGGCGCCAATTTGAAGTGAATTCATGAAGTTTGCTTTTGTTTATTCCAGCGTTTTAAACTGTTTTTTGCAGTTATATATAGAATTAAAGTATTTTTAAGCTTAACGATACGAAATCTATAGCCAGTGTGAGTTTCAGTAAAATGTTTGTGAATCGAAATATATTTAAGTTGAAATATCTAATTATCAATTGAAGTCTTCGCATTCCAAATGAACTTTCAGATTCGGCACATAGAAGGAACGCATTGCAGGATATATTTTCAGTTGAGACGATCAAAAACTAATCCGAGACTAACACGCATCTGTTAATCATACTAAGTAAGATACGATGCCTGATGGTCCATTTGCCGGATATGGTCAAACTTAGCCGTCCACGGCCCTCATGTAAAAGGCATATGGAAGACGTAACTTTGATTTAGATCTGCATGGCTGCATGGGCAATGGTAATCGTACGCAGTACAACGTCAAGATAGAGCCGCCTGCGCTGTGCTGTGCGTGGTTGTATATTTGGAATAGGTTGCAGTTTGACGAATATATTTTGGAGATTCAGACTACGTTCACACGAGACCGAACGAATTCTACCCTGGTTGCCAGAGGTTCTTGTATTCCGTCCTATTATGCTCGCTCGTATTTTGTACGAATTCCGGACCGTACTCAAATTCGTCCAGTTCCACTTGTTCACACGGGAATTCGTATACGATTAACTGTGCTTGAATTTGTCCGTTTCCCTATGTGAACAAGTGGAACGGGACAAATTTTGGTACGGTCCGGAATTCGTCCGGTCTCATGTGAACGTAGTCTCAGGCGCGTTTATTCGATTGTTAATGTTAGAAACAACCTGAGAGTTGAAACTTTTGCTTTTTTAGGTACTTATTTGCCGTTTGGCGAGTAAGCTTACTCCAAGCTTTCTTTAGACTAGCTGCCTCTTATACAGGTGTAGCACAAGCTATATTTTAGGCGTACAACACACACTAACTATGACAAGTCCATGGAAAAATCGCATATTTCTGCATTCTTAAACTTAAAAGTTTAAAATGAGTAGGCGCGTTGACTATATGTATTCTGGAACAAATTGGCAAAAAATTGGCATACGCATTCGCATACTGATTTCTTTGTAGCAAATTTAATACCAAATTTGCTTCAACTTTACAATAGAGCGCAAATTTATTGCAAACTTACATGTCAGTTAGGGTATCAATATAGGCACAATTGTTAAGTATTTTTCGTTAACATTATATCTCTTCATTCCAATCAGGAAAATCAAATATTCATGCCAGTACTAGATTATTATAGTCTATAAAGTTTGTGTGCGTGCATGTAGGTTTGTACCGTAAGGTAATTCCCCCTTCTTATATTCAACATCACTCATCAGAATGAATTATTTAAATCGCAAGCTATTACTACATTATGTTCCTTTACAAATTTATAGAGATTGTTGCGTTTACGCTTTAATTATATTTGAAACGTTTTCGTATTACGCTTTGCTCCGGCATCTATGGTTGAAAAGAGTGGAAGGTATATGACTACTTCCATGTGTCCAATTTCTCGTTTAAATGGAAAATAATACGTTAAATGTCTTCTCTACTACTATAAATCTGGTCATATGTCTGTTTTAGAGCATTATGTTACATCGTTGACGTTGTATTTGTGGCTTGGTCAGTCTATAAGGCTCTATAAGTTGCCCGAATGCAAAGCCACCCCTCCACAATTCCTCTGTTTTACACTAAATTCCTAACGAATTGGCGTACGGATTAACATATGGAGTAATTCGTAGCAAATTTAACACTAAACTTTTGCAACGAAATAATAGGGCTTAAGCCGTTTTTGGCTAATATTGAGCCCATATAGAGTCGGTTTTCACCATCTCATACGTACTTACTTAATACTGAATGGACATGGTTATATTTCGTCAGATCTAAGGTATCGCAATTAATGTGCTGGTTGATTGACGCATTGCGTGTAAGCTGATTATGTACGTATTTCACAGTCGGTCTACACTGAATAGAGATGCGAAACGTCTCTAATTCAACACATACCTAATGAACCTAGTAAGATCAGAAAATTAGAATTTAGCGACTGACTCACGGCAAATTGGCAATAAATTGGCATACGCATACGGACGCTGAATTTCATGTAGCAAATTTATCAATAAATTTGCTTCAACTTGGAATACAGCGTAAATTTAATGCGTATATGTTCTATGTACCAAGGTTTGTTTTGTACGTGCTGGCGTTCTTTTGCAATACCGCACGTTTTGTTTCTTCAATTTTACCTAAATACAGTTATACTTTGCAAATGAAGTGTGAATTAGACCTGGTGACCGCAGGTTCATTCCAGTGACCGCTGATTCTTGGCGGGCTAAGACTGTAGAGTTGATTTAAAGCACCAGTGCCAGGGGGGGGCACGTTTCGATGTATTACTTATTAGTTAGAAGTTTATATATATAACAAATTCACTTTTTCCAATGAAATATATAACAAATTTACTTTTTCAAAATGAAAATTTACGTTACTGTTATTTGTGCTAGGGGGGGCACAGGGGGGGCACAATTTTCCGCTAGGGGGGCCTTTCCCCCCCTGGAGACCCCCCAGCTACGAGCCTGACCAGTGCGCTATAGCTAAATAGCCAAATTTGATTTTTCAGCTAACTTCATAAGGCGTGGGGTTGAATAGGACTACTTGCTGGAAGAGGGAATGTAGGTTTTCGATTAAAAACAGATCTAGAATTTTCGAAGCAAATAGCAGTAAAAGGCATGCTAAAGGCATTTAATACCAGAAAATAGAGTATTTCCTATTGAAACCAGCAAAGAAACTATGTACAGAAAATTGAGCACAGAAATTTAGAACAAGCAACTTGTAGTTAACTATCCCCATTTAGTAGACTCATACTAGTATACTATTGCAAATGCTGTAATTTTATTGACTACGCTACTCGCTATCTAATTGTCGATAGATAGCGAGTAGCGAAACAGCGATCTCCTCGGCGCGATTTTTAACGAATTTATTTCAATAAATTATGAAAAACGTTTTGAAATACTGTTTTCTTGCTGGTTTCTACTAAAACAATTAGATTATTCGCTCTCGATTTCTATGAGATGATAGTTCACTCGGGCTTCGCCCTCATCATTGGTTTTTTGAAAGCAATCCAATTCAATACCCTAATAAACGTCTGCCCTATTTCCGCCCGCGTGTGCAGGCTGGGCTTTCTTGGCGGGAAAGTTGACCAATCACGTACCTGGATTTATGCCCGAAGGCGCGAAATCCGAACACAAACATAAATATTTTTAACAAGAAACTACAAGGTTTTTTTGCAGTAAAAAATCACCAAAACTAGAATATTTTGGTGTGTAAGGGAATAAAAAGTGTGCTGTAAGGGAAAATGGACAACTACGTCTTGTTTCCTGAAAGATATCCAACGATTGAAGCTCAGAATGGTTGGAAATACGACATTTGTTTTGAACAAGGGCAAGATTCAACAAACAAAAATGGCTTTCATTCCTTCACCAAAAATACTTTATTTAAAAGACAAAGCGACTATAGAAATTGATCTGGGAAGTTGAAAGAAAGGTTAGAGTATTTTTCTTAATATTATATACTTTATATAGTGTTTTACAACTGTTTTTAGTTCGCTTTTTTAGTTTTGTGCTTTCCGATATAGCTAGGATACGTTTGAACACTTCAATTTCACATCGTTTGCTTTTAATGATTTTGAGCTCATATGTAGAAATATTCTTTAGCTTTTGGAAAAAATTTTAAGCCACAAGTCAAAAGGATACTTATAGTTTCTGCCTGCCTTTATTGTAATTTTCAATGAATTTTAAAATATTTTATTAAAGGACATTGGCAACCAAAATTTTTATTCCTTATATCTATTATACTTACCTATGGAATACTTAATTTCGCGTTTTCGTGTGTCCATCGCATTTAGTTGTTGAGAAAATTTGAAGAAATGTTCATCATACGGAAGCCATTTTAAAAATAGTGCCTTATGCTAATTTATGCAGGAATACATTTGCTGACGTCATTAGCAGGGTAGGCCGAATTTGACAATATAAATTACTATTACGTTAAGAACATTTTGCCAAAAAATAAAAGTTGCAGAGCAAATACAATTAAGCAATTGTGCAAACCTAAGTATTACTGTTCTCCAAATATGTTTTTGACATTATTTCGAATAAACGCATATATCAGAACTGTTAGATGCGTCGAGATTTTGACCCCATGCTGGACGTCTGCCATATATTTCAAATGAGATATTATTGGCATATTGCTGAAATAGTTTGTACATATCAGTAAAAAACAAGTCTTGATTATTTGAAAGTAGTTATATACTAGAAACATTGCTTGTAATATCGAACACGACTCACAGGTGACAATATGCCAATATGTAACATACACCAGCGCTTATACTTTGTACCAAAATTGTTTTACAAAAGGCTGACAAAGGTTGTCGAACAGGAAATCTTGTGTGGGCTTTCACTGACCTAGCCACCAAGTCTGAAAGTCATTTAGCCATAAATGATGTCGGCAAGGGCAACAACAACAATACATTAGCGCGCACCTAAATCTGATCGCGGAAGCCCGAAGGAAGCAATTGAAATCTTGTGTGGGCTTTCACAGACACTTGCAAGGGCAAACAATAGCACATTAGCGCATTAGAAGGAACTTTTTGCGACACTTTCTGACTATATCTCCATTCATCCGGATACACCTTGGTATAAATCTTTTAATGTTTTTTTCTTCGGTGAGGTCTAGCTATTTAAAGAATCGCAATTATCATTGTTGCTGTGTAGGTGCTGACAAGTTCTAAATGAGCATTGTTTGCGAAGGAGCTATATGGCCCATAACGAATTTTGCCGCTTCACTTGCATGCAAGCCGAAGGCGGAACATGTACTGTCCGGTATACGGTTGCAGTAGTGACAGTCAAAAAAATCCGAGTGGAATACGTTTCTTTTCGTTTCCAAGCGGAAAATCCGTAGCCCAACGACACAGAAGAAAGGCATGGGTTGAATTTTGCAAACGCAAAGAGTTCAGTCCTTCGTCGTGCAGTAGAATCTGCTCACGGCATTTCACCGAAGACGCGTACCAGTCAGGGCATTCGCCGCAGTTCCTCGAACGCATCGAGTGCAAGGAAGTGTTTCGTGTACGGTTAAAAAGCGACGCCTTGCCAACTTTGAACAAACCATTGCTTGAGGCAAGCTCAAGCAAACCAAGGACTTCTACAGCAAGAAGACAGCGAGAAAAGGTGAGTCGAATTCTCGATCGATAAATTTATTTTATATGTATTATGTTACACAACACAGCGCATAAGGATATTTTCACACTTTTGTTTCCATATTGTACATTCGTCATTGTCATTGGCAAAGTTGGCCAAAAATGTTACTGTAAATATATTTTATCTACAATTATAGGAACTTGCTAACATTCTAAATCCCGGAGAATCACAACCGGAGGAGAAAAAAGAATCCGAAAGTGTGTCCGATCCGCCAACTGAGCAAAGCAGTGAACCAGACCCAAGGCCGAGTGCGTCAGAGACATTCGAGGAGGAAATATCATCGAACTCTCGAGATAGATCGACGCAAACAGTTAGAAGACGGGGGACAAGATCGGTGAGAACGCAGACCGTTACGGCAGTGACTTCAACGTCTTCTCCAACAAAACCCGTGGTGGAATGTCCATCTTTTCCAGAAGCACAAGCAGTCAGCGAAGCTACAGCCGTGGTTACAGACATGGACAACACTATATTAAATATCAACAAAACGTAGACGACTCTGCAGCACAAACGGCTACAACAACAGAGGTTGACGTGGAAAGCATTGCAAGCAGCGTAAGCGAGGAATCGGCAGCATCACACGGCCACATTCCAGTCGACGTCAATGCATCATCGTCTACCGAAAGCGACGAAAGCAGCGAGGAAGATTCTGATTCTGACAAGCGAACACTGCTAGTGGGGGAAACCTCACAAGATCAGATTAAGTTTATCGTATTCGAAGAAGCGATTTTAGATGTTTTCGGTCAATGCGTACAGTGTGGTTCGAAATGCTTAATTACTGCGGAAAACCAAATTGGCTCGTGTTGCAAAATTTGCATCTCGTGTTCAGCCGATAGTAAACATTATTTTGAGTGGACAACTGGTCCGTGCGTGTCCAAAATGTCAGCATTCCATCTCTTGTTAGCGTCTGGTATTCTCGCAACAGGAATGGAATCGTCGAAAGTTCTTCGTCTCTTCCAAGCGTTGAAGATTCCAAACCTGAAGCAACGCGAGCTGTCGAACATCCTAAAAAATTACACCATTCCCGGAGTTTACCACGTTTGGAAAGCGGAGCAATCTGCGAGATTGCGAGAGGCCGAAGGGGAGCCGATTGTAATTGCGTCAGATATGCGTGTGGACAGTCCTGGACATAGCGGTTTGTTTGGGTCGGGCAGCACTTTAGACATGACGAGGAACGTCATATTAGACACGCAAGTAATTAAGGTAAACTTCATTGCATTGAAATATATGACATCTCCAATATAATATCGTAGTTATAATAATACAGTGATTGCTGTATTTTTCACAAAAAAAGGGGAAAATTCAACTCTTTTAGATGTCCAACTAGCTCTGACATTTTCATCAGATTAGACAATGTCACTGCACACTGGAAATCTGGGCTTACTTTTCTGACTTTTCATATACAGGTCCCCAAATGGATTAGTGGCTAACCGACCAATGAGGTTAAAGTTAGTGTTAGGTTTAGAATTAAACTACAGGATCTTGAGCAGAAATCTAAGATCGGCTTTCCATTTATTTTTTTAAATGTTTTAACAGTCAACAGAAGTGAAAAACTCCAATGCCATGGAGCTCGAATCCTTGAAGAGGCAACTGAAATGCTTGGAGGACAACAACGTTGAGGTAGTATTATCATGATTAGTAGTAGTAGCATTAGTATTTATATCATGTTGTTGTTTTCACACAGTTTATGTTCTTTTTATGCTGAGATATTATTATTACTGTAATAATTATTATTATTAAACTACATATTTTATTATTATCATTATTAGGTAACAAAGTTGGTGACTGATCGTCACATTCAAGTCTCTTCATACATGGCAAATGAGAAGTCAGAGATTGAGCATGCTTATGATGTATGGCATGTAGCAAAAGGTATGTAGCTTGTCATTATCATTAAAGAGCCTGGATATCATGCTCACTGCAGAGTACAGACATATTTTATACAATGCATAATTGTAAACTATTTCATTTACAATATTTCATTTGTCATTTTAAAGGTGAAAAGAAAAAATTGATGAAGGTTGCGAAGAGGAAGAAATTTAGGAAAATTAAGCCATGGATTGGAGTGAGTAGCACACTTATTATATTGGAAAGGAAAAATATTTGGATAGATGCCCACAGAACATTCCTGAAGTCAAGTATCACAAATAAAGCAGTATATATATATATGCTCATGCAGTTTTTGGTACTTTGTATTTAATTTAAAAATTATTTTCATCTACTTGACAGTCAATCATTAATCATATTTACTGGGTTGGTGATTCAAGCGAAAGCGAAGATGAAAGGGAAGAAAAGTGGCGCAGTATTTTAAATCATATTGTCAACATACACAAACATGCTGACCATAAGATTTTCGTTGAATGTCTCCATGGCACACTTGAACGAGAATTGCTTAAGCAAGGTTGAGTAAAATTTAATGAACAAGAGAATTTATGACAAATTTTAATAGTTCACCAAATTTAGCCTTGGCTAGTTAAACACATGGCATCTAGGGGTTTCAATGGTAATCACTTAGTATCCTAACATTTATAATTTATTCTTGTATATTACAGGATCAGCTGCTCATAAAAAGTTAGTCGAGATGTTGACGAGACCACGTCTTATCGCAGCAATTCGAAAGTTATCCAAATATCACCAGACATCTGGTTTGGAGGCCAAGCATGCTTTGGATAACTTGCTTGCTTCAAAGAACACCTACCATTCGTATCATTCATTGAGTGCAAGGTGAGCTTTTCTTTGGGTGGCAGTGTACAATAGCAATTTATGATGTCGAATGTAAGAAATATGTCATGTGTAGTAAATGCAGGTTCAATCCAACTACTTAGAAAATAAAGAAAATACTTTCCAGTCGCCTTTTTGAGTTAAGGTCCTTTGTCAAGAACATTGAATTCACTAGCAACTTGCCAAAGGAGGCATTCACTTGAACAGGCAAAGATTATCTGACAACAGTCTGTTTTCTTTATCTTCAATGTAGTTAATTGGATGACCTACTAATAAAATGCTAAACAGTCTTTTCAATCGATATAGACATTATACAGTGTGTCTCAAAAAAACCCGCTACCCTTAGAAATTAGAGGCTTTAGAAAAAGCCTCGATTTTTGTACACTTGGGAATTCAAAATTGCTTATTTGCTTCTAATTGCATGCAAATATGCCAGACAAAGCAAAATTTCTAAAGCCTCTAATTTCTAAGGGTAGCGGTTTTTTTGAGACACCCTGTATAGGTATTTGCAATGCAATGAGGGTGCTGTGCAGGTCAAGTACTCATTGTTTTTCACCAACATGATATGAGAGCTTCTAATATCAATTTAGTGTCCACTGACACAGTGTCATTATAAAACCAGAATGCTTATTAAATTATCTTTTATACATTCTTGAAATAGATTGTACTGTTCAAACTTGCACTACAATGAAAACAGCAACAGAAAGCAAGCAAAGACTGCTGAAGGAAAACTAAGATGGGCAATTGCATATCCAAAGGCCTTCAAAGGCGAAAAGGCAGTTGCAAAACCATTGAAGGAAAAGCCCACTTATGGTAAGAATTTTATTTCCCCCCAAAAGACAAGCCAAGACAATATGAAGTGTATGATGAAAATGCTTAAATTATTAACTGTTTCCCCTGTATAAAATTACCTAAACTAGAGTGAGTTTAAAATCTTTAAAATATTCTACAGGATATGTACAGTTGATTTTAAGTGAAGTCATGAGATTAAGGAGCCAGTACAAAAGGCTGAAGGATGCCAAAGCCCATGCACATGACATGCTACCTGCTGAACCACAGTCTCTTGTTGCACAGTACTTGGCAGGAAAGGAGTTGGCTGTAGTGGCCAGCAGAAAGTCGCGGTTCAGTAAACCAGCCTTACCTACAAGTGAAGAACGAAGATCACAAAATAAGCCTTGTGCTTGTAAGGGAAAGTGTGCTACACGAAAGTGCAACTGTAGGGCAGTGGAAGTGTTGTGTGACAGCGAATGTAAATGCAAATTAGCACAGTGTGTAAACCGTGAATGAGATATTTATGCACTTTTATACTCAATGTAAATACATATTTATTACTATTAGCTTAACCCATTAATGTGCAATATGCCCTTCTTTAGTATTTACTGTGTCTAACGCCAGACAATTTTACTGGTCAAAAAAAGGAAAAGTCTTGGACGTTAATGGGTTAAATATGTGGTATTCATCAGGGTTAGATGCTTTAAATGTTTATAGTTTTATTTATGCAAGAGTATTATAGTGTTTTCCCATTTGAGGTAAAGGAGAAAAGGCCTTATTTGTATTATATTATTTAGTATATCATTCTAGGGTCCCACCATGTGATTCAGTATGTATATTAAACGCACTCAACCATTCAATATTTGGGTTTGTTTAAATTGCCCAAGTCCAAGAGAAATATATAATTAACCTTTATACCAAATGGGGAAACACCTCACTTTTGCCCACAAGATTTGGACTTTTAGAAATGACAATAATAAACATAAATAATTTACCAACATTTATATCAATTTCCATAATTTGCTTATGTAACGTAAAAGATTACCGTTTTGATGTTTTGGCATATTTGAAATGCGTATATAGGCCAGCAGGCGACGCAAAGCGTTCTCGTATGCTTGAATAAACACACGCAGGAAATGGTCTTCGCTTTTTTTTTCTCCAAAATCTGGAAAATCCACCGTGAACATCGTTGATATGCCACTAAACGATACAGCTTGTGTATTTTCTCCAGATCCCCATCATCTAGAGTCCAATTTTCTTCGAGATAGCGGCAAACATCTATCTTTAGTACGCCTTCCGACATCATGTTGTCTCGAAAGTCCGGATGTATTGTCAAACATTCTTCGCCATGTGCTTCTGTTTGATCAAGAAGCACTCCGTATTCGTCGTACTCCACCGCTTTTTCGTGGCAACAAAAACACTCAATAGCCTTCGTTGACAAAGCACAATGACCACATTTGCACCAGCTTAGAGTTTCAAGGCGCCAAGCGTTTGCTCTTTCGAACTTGTTATCGACTTCCTCCTCAGACGAAGACAAACCACTGCCTTGTTCGGAATCGCTTTCATCGCTAAAATTTGATGTTTCTGCGCCCGCTTCTGGCTCAAATTGGTAGGGTAACACTTCTTCTACTTGATGCTCGTGGATATTTTCCATTACAACAAAAAAACGCCACAATTTCTTATAAAACCTCACGAATCTCGATAAACACGTGTAGAAAAATATATTGTTGTTTTGACGCTGCCCTGCTAATGACGTCACATCGGTCATGTGACCCAAAGATAATTTTTTGAGAACTATTTCCAAGATGGCGGACGAAAATCAAAATTTTGGTGAATTAAGATGCGAATAACTTTTGAACAAAAGAGTTTGGCAAGAAATGAATACCATATTTATTCTTAGATGAGTAAGCACTTTTAAATTACACAATAAAAATTTTGGTTGCCAATGTCCTTTAAGAAAATAATTTCAGGCAGCTAGCAATATTGTATTATTAATTCACATCTTCTGAACCTTAAACTTTGAAGTTCTGCTTGCCGTGCAGGCCAGCTATAAGATATTATCATGATTAGTGTTAATGCAAGTGTATAGCTACATTCGGGTAGTTGTGATTTCAAATTATTTCTATCATTATGAATCAAATTTCTGCCCAAAAGAGTCTACATAGTGACAATAATAGATCCTTTAAACGACTATAGGTTTAAAATGAAAAGCATATTAGGCATTACAGTAGGTGCCCAAAAAATTATAGCTGATAAGATGAAAGTTGATGATGATTAAAGACTTCAGTAAAATGAAGGTCATTAGACATAACACATGGATCATAATATAGTAAGTCTTTGTAGCATGGCTGCCATACTTAGGGCCTGTTTATATGATCCCGGCTAGGCGGGACGGGACAGTTGCCGAGATCCCGCTTATAATAGAAACTCTTGTGTTTATATGATCCCGCTGCTATCCCGCCTAGACGGGATCCCGGCTTCTGTTGCCGGTATCCCGCTTAGCCGGGACGAAAAATTCCCATATAAACACTCTATCCAGCCTAGTCGGGATGAACTTTTCTTCTGAGCACGCGTAAATCCCTTTTCTGCAAGAAAATATGACGTCAAGCACTTAACTGGCTTCATCCCGGCAATGCATTTTGTCCATATAAACACGCCATCCGCCTAGGCGAGTTTCCAGGCTAGGAGGGATGAAAACGTACCGCCTAGCCGGGATCATATAAACAGGCCCTAATATGCAAAGGGTTCAGAAAATGCCCAGAACCATTATACTGTGTTGCATTACTATATTAACCTTAGTAATATAATTCATATTTTTATACCTGCTCGAGATTGAATATTCACTAAATATCATGTCAATACATTGCTATTTAACAAAAAAAAGTTAGGCAACTATTTGCTTTCCAGAAAAACTTTTGAAGAGGCACTGAATTTGCTGTCGTGCAAATCAGCAAAAATTAGTGCATTTTCTGTTTTCTGCAGTATAAATGTCTCAGCCTCATTTGCATAAATTTCATATGAAACAATATTTTAAAAGATGTTTAAGACAGTACATCATCAGATACAGATGAGATGGGTTTAAACAGTTTAGGCATTCACTTATAATTTTGGTCACTGTAAGAATTATGATTTAAACCTAACTTGATTCATAATCAGGAGATTGGATAAATTGGAATATCAGCGTCTCTAACTTAAATTATTCTGAAGGAACGGCTCCTTGTTTTATCATTAAAGTTTTATAGCAATAATAAGGTGTATATGTGTCAGCATTTTAAATTTCTGGAGCAAAACATTGATGAATCTAGCAATCTACATTATAGATTTTGTAATGACTAAATGACTTGGTCGTGGTCCTATCCAATTTCAGATATGTGTATTACTCATGAAAATAAGACGGTCTGCCCAGGCTTGTATGGGCTTTGTTAAAAGGAGATGACTAAACCAATAAGTATTTTTGCCATGCTGAACCACTTCTACTATTATTACAGTAGTGGTACTAATTATAATATGACCTGGTCAATACTATTACAGAAACTCTCAGAAAGTTGATTAATTGTTTGTTAAAGTTCCCTAAAAAACTACTGTTGCTTTAAGTTGTTATTTCTTTATTAAGGACTGAGTTGGAATATAATTACCAATTAGGACAGGGGATTTGTATTTTACATTCATAAAGAAAAAAGCATTTGATCATAGCCAAGAGAGGCATCCAATGCCAATTTGTTTGTCAAATCATTTTTAATTTGCCACATTAATATACAATAACTTACAATACAGATGTGTGCAATACAAATAATGAAACTCATACATGTTGCTTATCTCTACATACAAACACCACACACAAAAATTAAGCTTAATTAAATTGTCGGTCTGACACTGTTCTCTATTTCTTGTTAAAGGATTTCAGTGTACAAATATTTTGTAGCGAACACCATATTTATATGTTTGAAAAGGTTGTTAGGTTGGGAAAAACATTACATTTACAAGATTTGAGTTCAATATGTGATCTTATGACTACTATATCTCAAGATTCTGTAAAGTGCCTCTCACTAAATATAACATCTACAAGGTTTGTTCCCAGTGAGTGTTTTTTTATGATGGAGAAGAGTTCCAGATTGGTAAAATACCCTAGGGAAATCACTATTTAAGGACACAGAATGCTATGTTAAAAGGAGATGACTAAAGCAATAAGTATTTTTGCCATGCTGAACCACTTCTACTATTTTTACAGTAGTGGTAAACTGGTAATTATAATATGACCTGGTGAATACTAATTACAGAAACTGTCAGAAAGTTGATTACTTGTTTGTTAAATTTCCCTAAAAAACTATAGTCACTTCAATAATTTAATGCGAAGGAAATGAGTACACAATTAGCAGGTTATAGGAAATGTAAAATGATTTTAGCAACTGCAGACACATAATTTTGTTGTTATAAGTATTTAATATGAAAGAAAGACTACATTGTCGCATTGTTCAATCATAGTTCAATGCACCACGAGGATAGATTGTAACTAATGGCAAAACTTCATATAAGGTCCATTATAGTGTCTCATTACTATATAATGTCAACACTCCCACTTAATGATAACTAGAATGTATCTTTAAAATGTCAGTTAACTTCCTTAACTCCTAAGTTATTTCTAAACTTTTCAAACACAAACTTTGACAGTGGTTTTGTCATAATGTCCGCCAACATCTCTTCAGTTCGACAATATTCAAGACTTATGACTTTCTCGTTCACTTTCTCTCGCACGAAGCGATACGCAATATCAATATGTTTGGTACGATTAGGGAATTTGGGATTTCTTGACAGCTCGATCGCCCCTTGGTTGTCTTCATATATAAGATATGGTTATTCTTGCTTTAATCCAATGTTTTTCAATAATCTACTTAACCACACAGCTTCTTGAGTTGCCATACTTAGTGCTATATACTCGGCTTCGGTTGATGATTTCGAAACAGAAGATTGTCTCTTACTGCACCAGCTGACAGTACTTCCATAAATTTGAAATACATACCCGGATGTAGATCGTCTCGTATCTATATCGCCAGCCCAATCGGCGTCTGAGTAACCAGTCAAAATACCTTCATTATCTTTAGCTTCAAAGATAAGACCATAATTGATTGTTCCGTTAACATATCTCAGGATTCGTTTGATGCCTTGCTAGTGTTCCTTACTAGGTTTTGACATATATTTCGACAAAACACTAACTGCAGATGCAAGATCAGGTCTTGTAGCAGTTGTTGCATACGTCAAACATCCAATAATCTTTTGATACTCATGAACATTAGTAGCATCTTCATTTTCAGGTAACTCATGGAATTGTCTTCCTTTTTCCATTGGCGTAGAAACAGGTTTATAATGTTCCATGTTGAATCTTTTCAGGATTCCTTCGAGGTACTTTGGTTGACTTATAGTGAGTGTTCTTGACTTTCGATCACGTTTCACCAACATACCAAGAACATGATTAACTTCACCTAAATCTGCAATCTTGAATCTTGTACCAAGTGATATCTTCTCTTCATTTAACATTTCAACATTGTTTGAAAACAACAAGATATCATCAACATGAATAGATAAAATGACAAAGTCGATCTTGCCATTAGGTTGCTTCACAGACTTGATGTACAAACACGGATCAGCACCGACTTGCTTGTAACCATCTGACTTGAGAAAATTATCGATTGCTGAGTTCCAGCAACGAGCAGCTTGTTTTAAACCATAGAGGCTTTTCTTCAATTTGCAAACATGATTTGGCTTTCGTTCGTTAACATAACCCTCTGCTTGCTTCATGTATATTTCCTCGTCCAAATCTCCTTGTAGAAAGGCCGTTTTCACGTCCATCTGGTGTACTTCCCAATCATACGTGTTTGCAAGTGCTAACAAAGATCTAATAGAGGTGTTTCGCACAACTGGAGAGAATACTTCGTGGTAGTCAACACCTTCAGCTTGCGAATATCCTTGCGCTACAAGTCGTGCTTTAAATCGTTGCACACTTCCATTCGCATCTCGCTTAACTTTGAACACCCAACGGCTACCAACAACATTCTTTCCTTCTGGTAATGGAACAAGTTCCCATGTATCAATCTCAATCAATGATCTATACTCAGATTCAGTTGCTTCCTTCCATTGCACACAATACTCGTTATTCCACGCTTCAGAAATGTTTCTTGGCTCGTTAATATCTGCAGTGAGGTCATCAGCAGTATACAGCTCTTCATCAAATCTGACTGGTGGTCTTCGTTCTCTCTGAGGATTCAAATTTCCTACATCTTGCATAAATGGTCAACGATTTGGCTATTAACCACAAAGATAGATGGAAATATGTTGACGACACTAGTCTCTCAGAAACAATCGGTAAAGGTTGTCAAAGTAACCTGCAATCCGTTATTAATAATATCGATCAATGGTGCACGGAAAATGATATGATGCTTAATCGTTCTAAATGCAAAGAGCTAATTATCTCTTTCGCTAAGGACGTCCCTAATCTTCGACCATTGTTTATTAAAGATCACTGTATGTCCCCAGTTTTATCAGCAAAGGTTCTTGGTCTGTACTTTTCTTCTGATCTTAGTTGGAACTTACGTGTTGAACACATAGTATACATCTGACTTGCCAAAATTATCGATTGCTGAGTTCCAGCAACGAGCAGCTTGTTTTAAACCATAAAGGCTTTTCTTCAATTTGCAAACATGATTTGGCTTTCGTTCGTTAACATAACCCTCTGGTTGCTTCATGTATATTTCCTCGTCCAAATCTCCTTGTAGAAAGGCCGTTTTCACGTCCATCTGGTGTACTTCCCAATCATACGTGTTTGCAAGTGCTAACAAAGATCTAATAGAGGTGTTTCGCACAACTGGAGAGAATACTTCGTGGTAGTCAACACCTTCAGCTTGCGAATATCCTTGCGCTACAAGTCGTGCTTTAAATCGTTGCACACTTCCATTCGCATCTCGCTTAACTTTGAACACCCAACGGCTACCAACAACATTCTTTCCTTCTGGTAATGGAACAAGTTCCATGTATCAATCTCAATCAATGATCTATACTCAGATTCAGTTGCTTCCTTCCATTGCACACAATACTCGTTATTCCACGCTTCAGAAATGTTTCTTGGCTCGTTAATATCTGCAGTGAGGTCATCAGCAGTATACAGCTCTTCATCAAATCTGACTGGTGGTCTTCGTTCTCTCTGAGGATTCAAATTTCCTACATCTTGCATAAATGGTCAACGATTTGGCTATTAACCACAAAGATAGATGGAAATATGTTGACGACACTAGTCTCTCAGAAACAATCGGTAAAGGTTGTCAAAGTAACCTGCAATCCGTTATTAATAATATCGATCAATGGTGCACGGAAAATGATATGATGCTTAATCGTTCTAAATGCAAAGAGCTAATTATCTCGTTCGCTAAGGACGTCCCTAATCTTCGACCATTGTTTATTAAAGATCACTGTATGTCCCCAGTTTTATCAGCAAAGGTTCTTGGTCTGTACTTTTCTTCTGATCTTAGTTGGAACTTACATGTTGAACACATAGTATACATCTGACTTGCCAAAATTATCGATTGCTGAGTTCCAGCAACGAGCAGCTTGTTTTAAACCATAAAGGCTTTTCTTCAATTTGCAAACATGATTTGGCTTTCGTTCGTTAACATAACCCTCTGGTTGCTTCATGTATATTTCCTCGTCCAAATCTCCTTGTAGAAAGGCCGTTTTCACGTCCATCTGGTGTACTTCCCAATCATACGTGTTTGCAAGTGCTAACAAAGATCTAATAGAGGTGTTTCGCACAAAACGAGAGAATACTTCGTGGTAGTCAACACCTTCAGCTTGCGAATATCCTTGCGCTACAAGTCGTGCTTTAAATCGTTGCACACTTCCATTCGCATCTCGCTTAACTTTGAACACCCAACGGCTACCAACAACATTCTTTCCTTCTGGTAATGGAACAAGTTCCCATGTATCAATCTCAATCAATGATCTATACTCAGATTCAGTTGCTTCCTTCCATTGCACACAATACTCGTTATTCCACGCTTCAGAAATGTTTCTTGGCTCGTTAATATCTGCAGTGAGGTCATCAGCAGTATACAGCTCTTCATCAAATCTGACTGGTGGTCTTCGTTCTCTCTGAGGATTCAAATTTCCTACATCTTGCATAAATGGTCAACGATTTGGCTATTAACCACAAAGATAGATGGAAATATGTTGACGACACTAGTCTCTCAGAAACAATCGGTAAAGGTTGTCAAAGTAACCTGCAATCCGTTATTAATAATATCGATCAATGGTGCACGGAAAATGATATGATGCTTAATCGTTCTAAATGCAAAGAGCTAATTATCTCGTTCGCTAAGGACGTCCCTAATCTTCGACCATTGTTTATTAAAGATCACTGTATGTCCCCAGTTTTATCAGCAAAGGTTCTTGGTCTGTACTTTTCTTCTGATCTTAGTTGGAACTTACATGTTGAACACATAGTATACAAGGCATCAAAGAGACTTTTTTTTCTCCGAGTGCTTAAACGCAGCGGTCTTGTCAGCAGTTCTCTAATTCAAGTTTATACCACATGTATACGACCTGTGCTTGAATATGCATGCCAGGTTTGGAACTTAAACTCCCTGACTACTTAAAGGAAGAAATCGAAAGAATTCAGAAGCGAGCCCTACGAATAATATGTCCTGACCTGTCATACCGCAAAGCCTTGGAAGTTTATGAAATATCCTTGCTCTCTCAAAGACGAAATAATTTATGTAAATCCTATTTTAAGAAACTTCTCAACCCGGAAAATAAGTTGAATGAACTCATCCCTAATAAACGCGAGGACTTACGTACTTACAATCTACGTAACGATCAGCATATTAACTTAATTAATTGTAAGACTACAAGATTTAGTAAAAGTTTTATTCCTTCTAGTATCGTATCATATAATGATTCATTTTAATTGTAATATAAATTTTAGTTTTAATATACCGTATATATTACTATATGTATTAGTTTTTATCATGTAATTTAAATATCAACTCTGTACAATTCAGCTCTTAGCTGCCATTCAGATTTTGTAATAAAATTCAATTCAATTCAATTCAAAAATGTTTCCTCATACGTTTCTCCCACTGGTTGGTTGCGGTTTTCATGAAAAGGTACAGGAATCACATTTTCAACAGCAGCTTGTTGATCATCAGCATTTTCCTCGTCAGCAACACTTGCTGGGACATAGAAATCAGGAATTGGTTTTGATGAGTGTTCACCGTTGAAATCATGAAACTTCTTCTCATCAAATATTACATCTCTGCTCCGGATAAAAGATTTCGTAGATAGGTCATACAACTTGTAACCTTTCGTTCCTTCAGGATATCCAACGAATACACACTTTCGAGATTTCTCTTGCAACTTCTTTCGCATATGCTCTGGAATATGGGCAAATGATATGCATCCAAATACTCTCAAACTCGAAACGTCAGGCTTTCGATTATACAGACATTCAAATGGTGTAACTCTTTTCAACGAAGTAGTTGGACTGCGATTTCGAACAAACGCTGCAGTGCTAACAGCTTCAGCCCAAAACTCGCTTGGCATCTTTGAATGAGACATCATGGAACGTGCAGTCTCCAAAAGTGTCCGATTCATACGTTCTGCCACGCCATTCTGCGCTGGGTTGTATGGCACGGTAGTTTGATGCACAATTCCGTTTTCCTTCATAAACTCGATAAAGGATTTCGAACAATATTCACCACCATTATCTGAGCGGAGAACTTTAACTTTCTTTCCAGAACTGTTTGTCGCATAATTAACAAACTCTTTAAACTTCTCTAATACTTCACTCTTACGCTTAATGAAGTACACTTGGGTGTATCTCGAATAGTCATCGATAAAAGTAACGAAGTAACGCGAATCTCCAAATGAACTGACATGCATAGGACCACACACATCGCTGTGCACAATTTCGAGCAGTTCAGTTGCTCGGTAAGCTGTTCCTTTAGGGTAGGCTGTTCGATGTTGTTTTCCCATAATACAGGATTCACATGTTGAACTCACTGAATTATCTCTAGCATTGTTCATCCCCTCGACCATATTGTCATTAACTAACTTCGAAATGTTATCAATTCCCAAATGACCGAAACGACAATGCCAAAGGTGCATATCTGACTCTTCTTTTGCAACATTAACATACTCCTTACCTGGAATAACTTTCAACATGTAGAGTTTTCCACACATTTCTCCCATAGCTAGTAACTTTGAATTTCTCGTGATTTTACACACATCACCTTCAAATTTAACAGATGCACCCAACTTTACCATTGCTCGGACAGACAATAAGTTCTTTTCGATATCCGGTAGATATAGAACTTCACGAAGAGCAATATTCTCAGTACGGCCATCAAGATCAGAGACTAAACTATATGTCCCTTTTCCGTACGCCAAAATAGTACGGTTGTCACCAAGGTTTACTTTGCACGGTTGCTTAAATTCCACATAATCAGTTAACCGATTCCTTTCGAATGTCATATGCTGTGTTGCACCCGAGTCGATAATCCAACCAGACTTGTCAACAACATCAGAAGTAACTAAAGCTTCTTGATTCAATGCACGGAAAATGCACGGAAAAATTGATGGACATTGCGTATGAGCCGTGCATATTTGACGACTGATTGTACAATGTGTCTGTGTTATAACTTTATAGCGTCTGCCGTTGTTTTGTTACACTGTATACTAACATGGTCTTTGAGGAAAAGATATATCTGACGAAACGCAGGCACATGTTACCTTCTTAAGTATGGGAACAAGTATTATATTCGCAAAATTGCTATAATCGCTAGGAATCCCATCGGGAATTTTCCCACCGACTAAAATAGCAACTATATATAGTCCATCAAGCAATTGCTAATAAGGAATTTATCAAGAAACGTGGCTGGAGTGTAAAGGACAATCGCGTAAGTCTATACTCCAAATACCAGTAGAAGATACTCTTATTTATTATGATCATTTACTATGTATGCTGATAGATAGATAGGCGCATTGAGGCTGTGATTAAATATAGATCCATTATTTATGACGTGAACATGTATGTAATATAAGAAGTTTGAAACACATACGTGTTCTGTTGACACACGGTTGCACTGTAAATCGTATAACATTTTCATTAATTTAGCTTTGAGTTGATACGGTATAGTCAATTTTCTTACAGTAACTACTAAAAGAACGTGTTTAGGCAGCCTGTATTGATATATTACTGGCTGTTCTTTCCCAAAAAGTATGTAAAATTGTGTGAAGTGTATCGATTGACACTCGACCCTAAAATCACTATAGTATATCAAATATATTTATATAAAAAAGCGTCAACCGTTCCTAAACTTGGCTTAATCACATTTAAACCTTATAACGATATTCTCAACATATTATTCTCAGCCTTGTTCTGTTTTAAAAGCATTTCAGTGGCTCGTTATTTCATTTTTATATAGTGTCAACTGATGTGTTAACCGATGTGACTTTGATGGCATCGTCTAATCCGGAAATGCTTATTAGCAGAGCTTTCGCATACAATTAACGTTCGTTTAACCCAAGAGCGAAGGTAGAATTGTTGATAATAAGTTTAGAAAAACATGAATTACATGCTCTCTTTCTTTCTGTTGATTTTGTAGTATTCGAATAAATTGTATATAAAATATACACGCTTGGCAAAAATGCATGCCAAAGCGCTAATTAAAAACGTAACAATTTTTGTTAGAGTCCGCGCGTAAAATTCAGGAAGACTGCTGACTAATTTGACTTCGAATATTGCGCAATTTCTTTTGCTTCTTGAACAGCTATGGTCGTTCAGGGGCAATAGACAGTCTATGGGGTTGAAAGAGGGATTTTCAATGATAATTTTGGTATCAAAGTTGCCATGGTTACTCGTATTCTTTTCCTTGGGAAGCGATCTTCTTTCAAGGCGTTCGCGCGAATGGCGTCCTTTCGCAACACTTGCTGAAAGTTATAGATTTTCGCCTTGTTTTAAGTTTTTTATTGTGGCTCAAATTGTTAAAGTTCCTCCGCTGTTGTGTATATATGTTATCGACTTAAAATCCTATTTTTTTTTGTTTTTGGAATTTTGTTTTAAAACGCCGTTAAAATGCCGTTTTCACGGGGGCGTCAATACACTCGCTTCAACGTTGGCCGGTATATGCGCCAGAAAAAAATGGACAACGAAGCAGTCGACGCTAAGACAAAGCAAGTTCGGGCGACAGCTGCAAAGCTTCGAAGATTGGACAATAAGGTAAAGAAAAACGTTTGTTAGTTGTGTATATATTTTATCAATAAATATCTTCAAATTTACAAAGTATTAGGCTATTTATATAAAAGCGATTTGTAAACACTTGCAGTGTTTTCCACTATTAAAATTTCCATCAATTATACCTGCAAATTTTGAAATACATCTACATGTTTTTCTTTATACCAATTGGTTATGAGATTGGAGATGTGTAGCATTATAAATATTTTTCAGCGTAATTACAAATCTAGCACTACAGCCACTACTCACAGTCACAGTAGTAGTAAAATTGTCAATATTTACCAAAATATTGACCAACACTACATCTGATGTATTGCAGGTAGCCAGACTAGTTAATGAGTTAGAGGAGGTAGAGGAACTAGAGGATGAAGTTGTCCAGGAGCTTAGTCAGGCCGAAGTAGAACATCAGAGGGAGTTAGGTTTTTCCATTAACAGAAAGACAGCAGCAAGAAGACAATCAGCACCGACTGGAGCACCTGGTTACAGCTTATCAGCAGGGAGGAAACGGAGAAAAGAGACAATGGAGGCAGCATGCATAATAAATGGAGGAAGTTTGGAAAATACAAAACCAGCAACAATTGGAATGGTGGAGGCACTGGAGACCAGATGTCAGGAAGGTGATATTATACAGGCAGTGAAGGGGGTGAGCATGAACAAGTCAAAGTTGAAAGGGACGGTGTTGCCGAAGCTATACAAGGAAGACCTGGAGAAGTTTGAAAGCTCAGGAAATAATATGCTAAGATCAATTGCTATCTATTATAGTAATGGAGTTATGGGTAGGGTTAAATATAGATCTGTGTATAAGGCTTTTTCATATAGTTGTGCCGCAAATAAGAAACGGGCTGCGCGTATTAAGGTTGCAAACTGCCCCACCCCTAGGCTTGTTCCTTACCACAGGTTGATGTCGCATATCAAGTCTATTGAAATAGGTAAGCTGTATAGTGTTCGGGAGATGCTTTGTGATGGGTTGGACGAAAATGATAAGGTGAATGGTTGTTATAGAGATGTTGAAGAGCTTGTTTTGAAGTTGGCAGAGTTTTATATTAATAGTGGTGAGTATAATATTTTGACTTTTGATGAACCTAACACATTCCATATAGCTTTAGGTGGTGATGGTGCTCCTTTCGGCAAGGACGACACTGCATGCTCTTGGCTGGTGAGTATTCTCAATATCGGACACCACATACTGAGTAGAAATGAAAATTTCCTTCTTTTTGGGGCTAACTGCTCTGAGAACTGTTTGCCAGTTAGACGCTTCATTGCAAAGCTAATGACTGATTTAGAGCGGATTCAGAAAAAATCGTATTCTGTATTAGCTGTCAACGGAGAGCCTGTTCAGGTTAAATTTGTTATTGGAGAACTGCCTAACGACATGAAAATGCTTGCATTTTTAGGAGGAGAATTAACCAACAGTGCTACCTTTTTCTACCTTTGCAGATGTCAGTAAAGATACTATAGTTGATTGTAAAGGATTATTTGGTCCCCAGCCCACTGACACCTGGAAGCCTTGGGTTTATACCAAGAGAGTGAGAGATGCAAAGGCAGTTGAAAAGTTTAAGCAGAAACTGAATCCGGATATTAGTGAGAAGACCAGGAGATCGAAAGTTACCGGTTTTATTGCTAAGCAGAAAAGCAGACAGGAATTTATTCCCTTAGTGGCTGATTTAATCAACAAAGCCCACATTGAACCACTGCACCTGAAGAACAATGCATGTGCCCTAGCACATCGTCATCTGTTAAAACTTGTAATTTCATGGTCTAACTTGTCTACTTCTATTTCTACTTTTTCCCAGGTGCCACTCAAATCTCCCTTCTATAGGTATGTTGAGACTCTAAAGTCAAAGTGTGGCCTGAACAGGTTGGCTAAGAGGATCATTAGATGGTTTAATGATACTGGGGCTAATGGTAAGGATTTTAATTACCGCTTTACAGGTAAGGATTCAAGAATGTTTTTATATAATTTCATGTTCCTTATAAATGTTCTTGAAACTCTAGCTAAAAATGAACAAGCTAGACTAGTCATTCATATCCATGCTTACTTGTGTCTTTGTTTGAGAAATGCTGTTTCATTGTTTAGTCGTGTTAAGATAACTGAAGATGAAGTGGCTGAGTTAGAGTTGCATTGTAGAAATTTTTATCGCGGCTATTGTTTATATTTTCATGTTAATCCCACAGTATGGTCTCTTGGCAATGTTGTTCATAAGCACACTCAAGAAATGAAGTTAAAGTATGGGTTGGGCCTTGGGCTGAATTCAATGGAAGGAAGGGAAGCGAAGCATATTGCTATATCACGATATTGTGCTAATACTTGTTATTTGTATAGATGGGAACAAGTGTTCCGCCATGAATACATCTCTTTGGTATGGCTGCGACAACAGGGTTTCAATGCAAAAGCTAAAAAACCGACAACTCAATCCTACTTACCAAAACGTGTTTGCAATAAGGACCCCGAGTTTTGCAACTGTGGTTTTAACAAATTGGAATCTGATGTTTTTTGTAGATTTTGCAGTCACGAGCTCCGCACAAAGATAAAAGAAGGTATTGAAAAATGTGAGGCCATTCAAGCGTAAGTTGAGGTGTACAGTTATTCTTGCATGCTTTGCACAGGAAGGACAGACTCTGCAGACACTTACCTTTTCCTTTGGCAAGCCCTGACAGCTGAAGGAAACACTGTTAACTGAGTCTGAGTTTCCTGTATGTTTAATTGAAGGACATGCAGGGATGGATCCAGCATGATCTGGTAGGGGTAGGGGGAGGGGTGCTCTGGTGCCAACTGCCGAGTTGTGTCGGTCATGTATGCCGCCCGCCCATCAACTACTGTATTTTAATTGTAATTGTTGTTCACAGTTCACTTATCATCAGTGTTATAATTACTCAAATTACTGTATCTCATTTTGTCTTTTTTGCGTTATCATAAAAATAGCACCCCCTGCACCCCTCTGGCCAGGGCTAGTGTGTGCATCCCAGGAAATCCATCTCTGGAAGGACTTACCTATTGAATATTATATAGAACTTTGACTTTGATTAATTTTTATTGTGGATGATACTTGAGAAAACATTAATATGTATATGACTGTATTTGGCCATGGAATGACAGAATCCTAAACTTTTTCAGCCATATACTCCCTTTGTCTTGGAATGATTTACTGGAAGGGCCTTAATTTTTTCACAATACTCAATAGCCGAATTCATATTAGTAGTCAAACTCGTCTCAGATGGACAAATTGGTTCTAAAAGCCCGCCTACATATTTGTCTGCATGTATGAAGCACGGGTGGCCGAGCAGCTTAGCGCGTTGCTTCTTACCACTGAGTTAAGCCCGTCACTGCACAAATAACTGAACACAGTACTACCAGAAGCCGGTGGGCTTTATCAAATCATGCCTTTGTAATTGGGTTGTAACCTGTTAAGGCTTTCCGTCCACCACAGAGTTGTAAAGTGATGTAGATATCAGAATAAGTCTGAGGAACATATCCTTATTTAAACTTAGTCTTAGTCGACAGGGTTTTGGAAACAACTTATCCGTCGTAGGCAAGTTTCTCTAACGCCTTAGGTTACATTATTATAAATTCTTGGATCGAAAATTATAAATTCATTATTATTCATGGCCGGGATCGTTATAATTATTTAGTGCCTACCCACTGTATACTGTTTATGTACGGTATATATATGCTTGTCATCATTTTATTATACAAATCCAAAGTATTCGCAAGGGGTGCTCGTTCGTTTTTATGATTGCCGTGTCAGTGGGATTTTATACTTTTACTATAATTATCTAACACGATTTTAGCATCAATAGCATGGCCGTGAAGACAATATAGGCAACATTCTATTTCGCAAGCTAGACGAGGACCGCTGTTTGAAAATCACGTCAAATAACACGAGCTTCCTGATTAAATATTGTTATCATTATCATGCATATAATTACCGGAGTTATTTTCACTCTATATTACGATGATTTATCATGGCTGTATATCAAAACATCTAGCTTAACAGGTAGAATGTTATCTATGTTACTCAGTATGTGGTGTCCGTTGATTGAAATTAATGTGAAATTAGTGAGATACAGTACCATACTTTGAGGTGTACATGTTTCAAAATCACCATATATCTCTCTCCTCAACAGAGGTTTCCGTGACTTCTGTGTTTCTTTCCATAAATTTCCGCATTTTCCGTACTTTGGAAAGGGAAAAACAAAGGAAACCTCTGTTAACTTTCGGTCGAGATCTGACTAAAACAGGCCAGGGGGGGGGGGGTGGTACGCCAAAATATATTATTTTGTAAAGCAGTTTTCGCTTAAATTAAATATTTGTCTTGCGTCGATGTACATATTTTGTTCAACTTGTATATTGTACACCTCTCTGTTTTAGTCAGATCTCGACCGAAAGTTAGTAGAGGTTTCCTTCGGGTTTTTTCCTTTCCAATTATGGAAAATTATGGAAAGAAACACGGATGTCACGGAAACCTCTGTTGGAGGAGAGAGACCATATATATAATTAAACGATTTTGAGTGTATGATATATTTTTTAAAAAAGCAGTTTAAAGAGAAATTCAACGCGAAAGTTTAGTTAACTAAGCATGGAATTTGTACCAAGGTATGAAGAGAATGGTACGGTGGTGATTTCCTTTGTGTTTTGCTAATCACTCAATCTCGTACCCACAGCCTTTGCTTTACTAAAATGGCCCTGGGTACGAGGTTGCTAATCACTCAGTAATGATTTCATATACTCTGTCGTTCTAACGGTTTATTTTTTGTAGAAATGCTAAAAGTATGTTGTTTGACTAGTTATTCATATGAGTGCAGTGGAGAGTGTGTGCTACTGTATTGGATCGTTGTCTGAAGGGGTAAGGTTGGATTTGTGTTGATATGAGTTGGATTGGAATGGTTCATGAATTTGGGATTTTGCGCTATTATCACGTTTGTAGCATGACACACTAGTTTTTTGACAAAAATGGACATTGTACTGTGTTTTATTTCATTCAATTTGATCGTATCTTCAGTGCTATCTATGGTGCTATGTAAAACTCCATGATAGACCTTTTCACCCAGGATAAGTATCGATCTTTGCCTTCACTATAGACACCTGCGCTGTTACCAATGTAAATCTTTCGGTCTCAACCCACCGCTGCTCGCTTTCTTGAGTACTGTACGTACTACGTACTCTATAAAACGCTTGTGAAGGTATTAATCCTACAGTATGAGAAGTTTGCATCCTATATTTATGAGCCATTGTCACACTATATAGTTGATACAACTTATGTCTTTATGGATAAGACGCGAAATGGCAAGACCATGCTGAGTAATACTAATATTTGTATCGCAACGTAAAATCATGTTGTACCTTTTATATTTACAGCAACTTTTCTACTCTTTTTTCACAGTTGCATGAAACTATTCAATAGACCATTTCCGAGTTACGCTCAGGTTGCCCAGAACAATAATACTGAGTCGAGGCGCCGTTCTAAAAGTTGATATAAACGCATTACAAATTCGCACGGACCTCGTTTTCACCATATGTTTGCAGCCGATGAAGAGTAATTCGGAAATGGTGTATTGGCATTGAAAGAAGAATTGCAAGACAAGTTGCGACAACTATAATTATACAGTGTAACATGGCATCTTTTATAGGTGTGGGTTGTACACTCTGTGGAATTCCTCTAAGTCTCTTTAAATGTTTCAAAAATAAACTTACAGCGAAAAGGATCAGATAAGATCATGTGAAATGTATACATGCATTTTGAAATTCGAGGATTTTTATCATTAACTATTACGATTAACCCATGGAGTGCATTGTATTATGATTTTCTATTTTTGTCGTACTCTGGGTACTACTGTTTAATATTAAATGTGACAAGCATGGTAATGGAATGTACTAGTGCTTGTTTTGTGGGGTTAATCACAACTTTACTGTTAACTATTTCTTCGCCAGACGATCTTTGTGGGTACGTATTCGGTTGACATTTTAGAATTTAGTGGAATTCCAGCTGCTACACCTAACAGTACAAACCTATAATTGAATATATCCACAGCCCGTTTCAATTTGCTTGCGCACATATTTTATATTATTGAGAAGCTTCGGTATTCACGACATATCGTTAAAGGGAATTGTGAACTACAATGCTTTGCACGCTCTTTGTTTATTAAAATTGAAAAATTATTAGATCTGTTATTTATAGTTCCAGCTGAGAGCTCACAAGACAAAAGAATGTATTTGCTATTTGACAAAACTTGCCTTCTCCGCAGGCAAGTCTTTGCCTTTGGCAAAAGTATTACGAATAAAAAATTGGCAAAATGTGAATATTATAGGCCCTTTATCCCTAACTTTAAATTCGCTGTTATTCATAACATTTTTGCCAAAGAGTTGCCTGCGGGGCTAAGCCGGCTTAACGAATAACGTTATCTTGAATTTCTCGACCAAGAAAATGGCGGCCAACGTAAATAAAAAGCGCGCATCGTAGTATCGTTGACAATGCCTCTTTAAATAAAACTAACAGACAAGTAGACTGGGTTGGTTAGGGTATACAGATTAGAAACACGGTGACTGTTTAAATAGAGTTAAATGTAACAGTTACACTGCTATTTAGTTATTTCACTCTGCATAACAGCAGACAGTTTTGCACATGCAGGGTACAAAGGCTATAATTGCAGATAAATTGTACAAAAACCAATTCAACTTTATATTATCTAAATATACTTTAAATATTACAACATATTGCATTGATTGGTTAATCACTGTAGTTACATCAAAATGTACTTTGACCTTCTTAAAATAAAGTTAAATATACTGTACATGTTACACATAGAAATGTGTTAGGCCAAACTTTCAAGTCAGTGCCTAGCAGTGATATTAAGTTAATTATAATAGTAGATACCCCACACATAGGCAAGAACATCATGCCTTCTTTAATTGTGGGAATTTGCACTACAAATTTCAATTACTAATAATAGCTGTTAATAGTGGTATAATATATGTATTATGTTAATGATACATACTATCTTTTTATACTACAATATGTAAATTATGTCATTAGAATTATACATGCATCTTGTGCATTTAATGCCTGTGGCATTTTGTATTTAAATAATGCCTGCCAACCAGGCTAATCAATAAAATCACCTGTTCAAGCCAATTATTGTGTATTTGGTATAGCATGTATTGTTTTTATCAGTTAATAGACCAGGTCAGTTAATGGAACTAGATTAACCGTGAATAGACTCATTGCACCGACCAACCTGTAGTGAAGCTCTACTTATAATGGACAAAGGTCAACTAGCTGCAATATGATGGGTCTATGCAATCAAACTCTGGCTCATTGAGTTCACAAAATATTTTCCAGGTCAATCATTCTGATGCATGTATAGGTGGGTTTCACAAAGGCTATTGTTATGCTTATGCATCATGGCATTGCTTTGTGGCATGCAATGGCAACTACCAGAATGCTTTGTGAGTAAACAATGCCAAATACTTGAAAAGCATTGATAGTCGTCACTCACCTAATTAACCCATTTACTGGCAGTACTCTACCACTGACGAGTAAAATTGTCTGGCGTTAGGCAGAGTAAATACTAAAGTAGGGCACATTGCCAGTTAATGGGTTAATAAGAGACATTAGCGGATAGGTTTGTTAACCCATTTACAGGCAGTACTCTACCAGTGACGAGTAAAATCGTCTGGCGTTAGGCAGAGTAAATACTAAAATAGGGTGCATTCGGGCACATTGCCAGTTAACGAAGAAAATGTCATCATGCATAAGAAAATGTCATCATGCATAAGGTACGTCTATTGGTGGTATTAAATCATTCAAATTTTGCAGCTTGTTCATTCATTGCTATCAGGGCTGGTGTAAGGCATGTTTTCCTTGCTAGTCTGTAGTTTCGAGGAACGAATGCAAAGTTCGATTGAATTGTAATTCAATTGGGCTTTCCATAATTTCATATTTTCTAACCACAGTAGGAAGCAAAAACATGCTAAGTAAATTTTGTTTAAATTTGTCTGCCAAAATATGAAAAATTGCTGAAGCAAAATTATAGGTATGCAATTATTAGCAGGTACAAATGTGTAAACAAAGTTTGCTTACCAATGACCAATGTACTAATACTATATACAAGAAGTAGCCAAGTATACAAAAAATGAATCTTACAGCCTAAATAAAATATAGTTTTATATGTGTTGTGGAAAGCCAGAAACGTTCCATTCACCAAAATTAAATGAAATAACAAGTTTACCTCGCCTGTGCTTATAGACAAAGGCAAAATCCTTAACATCTGAGCAGATGACAGAAATATTATGTCCTCTTCGAGACCCGGCTGTAAGATTCCTTTTAAAATACTTGACTACTTCTTCTTCTGTATAGCCTGATAGCAATGAAAGTAATTCCACCACCAATCGTAGCGACGTAAAAGAGATAACTTCCCCCTTCTTGTTATTACTGTAGTAGCAAAAGGCTCGCAATATGTAGGTGTTGCTTTACCAATTTGACTACTACAGAAAACAACTCGAAGGGTATATCTCGAGAAATCTCGCCAATGAAGGGATTTCTTATCCTCCGTCTCCCACCCAGACGCCGATTAATACCCGTAAGCCATAATCTTGCTTCACCTTGGAAGATCGCGGGGGTGCTCACATTCGATCTTGCCAAAATATCGGCAGCGCAATGTTGACTCTTGCATACGGCATAGAGTGGCATCAACACATTCAGGCCAGCTGATACAAATAAATCGGAGTCCAGCTCCGATTCAGCGGCCAAACCCACTAAGGCCCTCTTCACCTTATCCCTGTCCTCGCGTTTCCGCTTATTTGGACGACCTTCGTTCAAAACCTGGTCAATTACATCGTCCCTGGTGAATTTTGTTCGCCCCGCCATTTTGAAATAAAGTGGCTATGTACTTCATGTAACTATGCGGATTTGGATACTTTTATTTGAATAACCGCTGGCACGTACATATCGCATATTAGCGCTTTGGCATGCATTTTTGCCAAGCGTGATATCTAAAGGGCACCAGCTGACTTGCATCACCGTGGTGATGACCATATCAGTTCAACCATCCGTGGCGCGTTGTTTGATCGCCAAAGCAATGTATAACGGTTTTTTACAATTCTATTTACTATCTACAAACTTTCTGATAGCTTGCCACATACACGTAGTGCTCGAAGTTACAGCTATGTTCAAGTGACTACCTCCTTTTCGTAGGCACCTCCAAACTTACTACCATCTGAGTGATCCCTCATGGGCGGTACGAGAGCCATGGGGAGACAATTCTATCTGAGAATTCTGCTCTAGATAGATGTACACTGTCGCATTAACTATTCGTGTTGAACTAATCGCTTGTTTGGTTTGAAAACACGATTTAGCAGTTGACTGATCCATTGCACGTATATGATTAATAACCGGAAGTCTATTGCTATGCGATAAACTAGCCCTAAATGTAAGATAATTAAACTAAAATAGTTGCGACCCATGTCTTTTCTGACTACCAGACCACATTAAATAATTCACTAATTTTCGGGCGTAATTTATAAATTTTAAAGCTAAAATCACCATAAACCTAAGGGAATTAAAGATGCTATACCCAAAGGCCCATATATTCTGTTAATTATTAACTTTTCTAATTTCACACGAACTAGACTGGTCAGAAATGTTGTATTACATCTCCTATGGACAATATGAATATAAATACATCGCCCTTAAAACATCCTTTGCTTATTATTTTGAAATATACAGTAAGACTTTGGGGTATACAGTAGTGTTCAGACAATCCTTTTCAAATGTGTTGGGGCAGATGCCCCCAAATACCTATTACATTGACAAACTTCGATCCCCCCCGCCCCTATTCAATGTTGTGTCCAAAATATTATCATATTTGATCGCGGTATGGTCTTATAAGTGGGAATCCAACATTGATTGGGAAAGAGGGGAGGAAGGGAGATTAATGTGTGTTACAAGTGTACAGATTGACCTATGCTTTACTGTCGTTCCAATTGAAGTGTTCCTCAAATATTGATTCGATACATTACCTCGCGCTGACCAATTCATTTGTTCAAGTTCCTCGAGATATTCATACACTTCCTGTGAAAGTTGACCAATCACAATCCGTATGTGATTTGAATACGAATCAACTGACCAATGAGGAACTGATCCTGCATTGCAGGAAGTAAACAATATTCAAAAATCAAGAATTCTGTTGTTTTCATTTAACTGAAATTCTTCAAATGTGGAAATACATGTATGGCTTCTCAAGAAAAATGTCAAAGTTAGAAAACGGTTTAGAACCAGAATTGAATAAATATGCAAAGCCGTTGCGAGATCAAGGTTTACTTCAACAAATATAACAAATATCCATTTTATTTTTAGAAACTAAGCGATGAACGTGGGGGTTTTCTAATCTATATTTCAAAGGAAAATGTCACTTTCATCTGTTTACAAAATATATTTTTTCCCGTTAACTCTTTTAGTACAGTAAAAATAATGGAAGTGTATGACAAAAATGACAGGCGTCATTTTATAGTGCAATAAATGTCAGTGGCAAATTTTGGTTTATAGAGCAAATAATTTATTGTAAAGGTATGAAGAAATTTGTTCAAATTTGTTCTCTGCAATATGAAATTGTAACAAACTTTACTGTAATATAGCAATATTATTATAAACAATATAGATTATAGTACAATTTTATAGTTTTAAAACACAAATATGTATTTATGTACTTGCATGACATTTATGATTTAGACAAACAGTGAAAGTGTTTATTTTTGTGGCGCTATTTTGAGGATCGATTCTGATATATAATACGATAATAAATAAAAAATGTCAAGCAAGTACATAAATACATATTTGTGTTCTAAAACTATAAAATTGTACTATAATCTATATTGTTTATAATATTACTATATTACAGTAGAAAATTTGTTACAATTTCATACAGAGAACAAATTTGAAATTTAGAAAAAACTTTTCTTCGTACCTTTACAATAAATTATTTGGTCTATAAACCAAAATTTGCCACTGACATTCATTGCACTATAAAATGACGCCTGTCATTTTTGTCATACACTTCCATTATTTTTACTGTACTAAAAGAGTTAACGGGAAAAAATATATATTGTAAACAGATGAAAGTGACATTTTCCTTTGAAATATAGATTAGAAAACCCCCACGTTTGATCGCTTAGTTTCTAAAAATAAAATGAATATTTGTTATATTTGTTGAAGTAAAACCTTGATCTCGCAACGGCTTTGCATATTTATTCAATTCTGGTTCTAAACCGTTTTCTAAACCATAGAAAATCTTCAACACTTTGACATTTTTCTTGAGAAGCCATACATGTATTTCCACATTTGAAGAATTTCAGTTACATGAAAACAACCGAATTCTTGATTTTTGAATATTGTTTACTTCCTGCAATGCAGGATCAGTTCCTCATTGGTCAGTTGATTCGTATTCAAATCACATACGGATTGTGATTGGTCAACTTTCACAGGAAGTGTATGAATATCTCGAGGAACTTGAACAAATGAATTGGTCAGCGCGAGGTAATGTATCGAATCAATATTTGACGAACACTTCAATTGGAACGACAGTAAAACTGCAGGTGTCCCAACAACTTTTGAAAGTGATTCTTTGTACACAATGTAGAGACATCGTACACAATGTAGATACATTGTACATAATGTAGATACATTGTACACAATATAGGTACATGGCACATAATGACCATGTAGGTACTTCTTATACTATGTTAAGTGGTGGATCGTATACAATCTAGAGACACTGTGCACAATATAGGTACATCGCACACAATGACCATGTAGAGACTTCGTACACATTGTACACATTATAGGTACATCGCACACAATGACCTTGTAGATACTTCCTATACAATGTAGAGACATCGTACACAATGTAGAGAAAACGTACACAATGTAGAGACATCGTACACAATGTAGAGACATCGTACACAATGTACATACATCGTACACAATGTATAGATACATTCTACACAATATAGGTACATAGTACACAATTTAGATACTTCCTATACTATAGATACTTCGTACACAATCTGTAGATGCATCGTTCACTAAGTAGATTGTTCGTACACAATGTAGATGCATCTTACTATACATACCCTTACAATGACGACACCTGAGGGAAGGAAGGCTCAAAATCCCTATCGGTAGCTAAATATTTTATATATTTATTAAAAAGGGGTATATGTTCGTTCTATAATTAGGTATTGGCTTGCTCCATTATCATAGTGCACACACTAACACCTTGCTTCCCGTTTAATGATGGGAGAAAGGATATATATCAGATTAATCTTCCTATGTCTTTTACAGCATTTTGAAGACCAATTCTTACCGTGAAGAAAACCAGTAAACCATTGAATTACAAGCACAGAAAAATTCAATTCATCTTTGCTGTAAGTTTCCTTATATTAATTTTTAATATTTTCAACATACAGAGTTACGTATCAAAATAAAAATAACATTGAACACAGCGTTTTGAATATAATTATGGAGGATTTATAGAGATATATCTAAATATCAGTAGATATTCCATTGTGCTCGGCTGCATTCATTTCAATTCTTACTAACTGCCGCTACCGATCAAGGAGCAGATAATTTAGAGAAATTGAAGTGTAAGCTACTGTCCGTACAGCACCCGCTGGGACTTATGCGAGTGTTGAGATATTCACCCCTTAACGCTGCATTCCTGTATGCCTGTCATGCATTTATTATACGTACGTACCCGCGCGGAGAAGTTTAAATCCCTCTAAGTTTTTAATCTTTTACAAATAAGTTAACAAATGGATACTAAAATTTACAGAACACGAAATTCTGTACATTTATTCATTTGGTTATTTCATAAGTAACATTTAACAAGCATTTATTGGATGAGGTTTGCTGAGACTGATAACAATTACCGAGACCTTGATAATTCCGGATAAAACAAAAACCAAATTCAATAATTTTTTTATTATACATGACATTATTATTAAACGTCTTCGATAAACAACGATTTAAATTGGGTCACACAAAATATTGGGGTAAATTTTATTCTTTTGTTTAAAGTTGCTGCTCTCTAAAAAGTACGTACCGCGGGATCAACCTACAGATAACCGAGTTATCGGCTAGCAAATAACTCAGTTATCTGTAGGTTGCGTGATTGCCATATATTGATGCGAACAAATTCGCCTAGTGAATAGAAAACGGTCTTAAAGGCTGCATTCCAGTCGTGCGTTTTTGGTACTCACGTACACGCACGGAAAAGTTTAAATCCATATTTAACTTTAAGCATTTAGCCAATCAGAGACACGTAGTGACTACAATATATAATAAATGGATTTAAACTTTTCCGTGGGTGTACGTGCGTACGAAAAACGCACGACTGAAATGCAGCCTTTAAGACCCTTTTCTATCCACTAGGCGAATTAGTTCGCACCAAATTACATTTTCTTGTGTCGTCATTACGTCACAACGACGAAAATTGCTAGGCGCGAACAAATTTGCTTAGTGGAAAAAGGTCTTTGCTATTGGCCCAATAATGATTCAATTGCATGCAGCACGGTAGTGCTCAAATGGACGGAGTAGTGGCACGAGAAGCGAGTTAATTGTTCGTATCGTGTGTCTTCTTGATTGGCGTGCGATGTGGCGAAATAGTAACAAGCCTTTCAGCGTGGACAGTGAGATGTAGATTCATATCTCGCTGCTTATGCGTTAGGGTTAGGGTTTGGAAAATATACGCCCAGTACAGACGAGCATGTTTTCCTTGACATGTTTTTTTACAAGTCTTATTTGCTTGTGTGTACGACAAAAAATTGACAAGTTTTCCTTGACAAGGAGCCTTGTATTCAGTTAAAAGCTAGTCATGCCAGCTTTCGAACAAGGAAGATTGTTTGTGTGCACGGCCGACAAGAAAAACTTGACAAGGAAATGCGCAGTAAGCCATATAATCCAGGCACTATATAATAGGTGTACGTAATTTAAGTGTTCATTAATATGAGAGGTCGTCAAATTTGTCAAGGAAAAAACTTGTTTGCCGTACACACGGACAAATAAACTCGTCATAGAACTTGTCAAGCAAAACTTGCTCGTCTGTACGGGGCTTAAGTTTTAGCAATTAATAACAACGAGACATGAATCGATAGAAGGACATTGTAAGTCATCCACCGCTGACTCGGTACTTATCATCAATGGAAGTAAAAAATAGTCATGCTTTTTTCCCAAGCGCCTAAAATATAGCAATTAATTTGTGCATTAACGTGAAAATCTGGATATTAACAATCTAATTTCTAAATGTTTGCATTCTAGTTATGACACCTAGATCTATTTGTCAATCTATGTTTTTCTTTCCTTTTTAGAGATATTCTGTACGGCTGAAGAAAACCAGTTTACTTCAAGAAACTTGAAGAGGGCACTACGCTAGATCTGGTTGTTACACTATACCTGAGTACTGCATATGGATTTGGACAATTTTGAACAATTGCAAACATTTCTTTTCCTCTAAATTTTAATAATTTTGAATGGAGAGCTTTTAATTAATAGGCCTAAAACTTTACTAGAACATAAACAGTGCATCATGATCAAATAGCCTACCGATACTGGCGATAGATTTTAAAACAAGAACCGTATTTCAAGTACTCACGCAGTAAAACTGCGATGATATTTAGTTACCGATATATTATGGTGCACTGAATTAGAAGATTTGGACTTACGAATTGAACTTGGATCTCTAAAATTTGTTGTAACTGTATATAATAAAAAATATCCAACAACATTCTGTTTCTCTGTTTTTGCTCATTACATACAGTAGAGCTTATTTATCCTTTTAAATTAAGTGGGAGTGTTTTAAGAGGTAGAAAAAGAAAGCTCAGTCGCGTGGAAAATTGTATTTTTACTAAATGCGAAAACAGTGTATAGTTATAACATACTCATTAGCTGCAAAATTTAAAAAGTGGCTATTTGCATTATTGCATTAATACATTATCTGACAATAGCAGCAAAGTCTTAAACAACATCAAATTTGCCATTACAAATTTACCTGTGGACTACTGTGCGATTATCCCATTTGCAAAAATTTGGCACTAAATTCGCAATGCTGCAAACATTAAAAATGTTCTTATATATGCACCATATGCGATTTATTTTGCCATACTTACATTCGCAACAAATTCACACTGAATTGGCAATATGTGCAAATATATAAATTCACACTAAATTTGCACTAAATTTGCACCCCGTGGCTTGGCGGTCATCACTCTACCGCACCGGGTGCAAATATGAAGCAGATCTATAAATTTGCACTAGTGCAAATGTGGTCAAAGGTGATCGATTTTGGAATTGGCATCAAATTTGCATATACATTTGCACCTACGCAAATTTGATATTTCATCCCGTGATACTTGCCGAGTTGCCGTCGTTGATTGTTATTACTCATGTTACTAAATAATACCAAATCCAAGTACTTTGCCTGCAAAACACCTGATTTTCACCGGTTTCATTATCGTCGAACGAAAATTTCTTAATCCCTTCGACCTCGGTATAAACTATACATATAGTCCAGGCAGAGGAGGAATGGTGACTATACCGTGATGCTTTGCGGTTAATTATATATTATTCATTTTTCGGACGAGCGCGCTCATTATTCGCTTGGCTTTCGCTATCAACACAACAGGAGTGAGAAATATGGCGGATTTTTTTGCCCAATTCGCGGCCATAAAGCTTCAGTATTGGAAGGACGTGAGCTTCTTATTGTTCGTTGTGTATCGTCGGAGCCTATGCTGCTGGTTCCCAATGGGTTATCGTGTGTTCAGTTTGAATGTCGTGAGATTCACATCAGTTTTTTGGATAATTTGGACATCAGAATAATCGCTATTTGTCCAGCAACTGTTAATGGCATAAAAGTTGACGAAATATTCGCCGATTGCAGTAGTCCCGTACAGATAGAGATACATTCCAGTTGTATTTTTAAGGTATATATTTGTTTTAATCGTGAAACGTATTACAAATTACAAAATAATGTCATGTATTTTTATTAAATAAAATGAAAGCAAATATTTAGCGAAGCAATTATAGGTTACTTTCACTTTGACTTTCAGGCTTCACCTTCATCAAAGCCCGTTTTTGCTTTTTAATTTCAGATTTCTGGGCTTGTATATGATTCATACTCTGATAACCAACGTCTTGAACCAACGTTGGCAATAATATATTATTTGTGCTGTCTATTTTCAAATTTATATGCATTTTTATGGCTGGGAATCCAGTTACTGTAAAGTTTATAGAGAAGCTTTATTTTGTTGCTATTTACTACAATTTAATCTTTACTACACTACCAATATTGTTCTCATATCTTGTAGTTCTCGGACCTGAATGATCCTAGGCGAGATGAAAAAGAACAAAATATTGTCTTTTATGATGTTATTTTATGGGATTTTGATATTCTGTCAACACCACCTTCTCAAGCAGTTCAACGTCGAGATCCGGATACTGTTAATGAAGACTTAGACAATGTGTTGTCACCAGTAAACTTACAAGGGGAAAGTGGATGTAACTGCACCCTACAACCAATAAATCCTGTGTGCTTGGTGGGTATTCCAGTTAATCGGATGTTGAATGATGATGATATGATGAGAGAAAGAGAGATGGAGGAAATCAGAGAATTAACTCAAACTTTGGATGTGGAAGATTCTGTAACAGAGGAGACTGATGATTCCAGGGAAGACGACGATGGTCTTGATGAAGAGGATGGTGGTGATGGTGATCTTAGTGGTGGTGGTGATCTTGGTGGTGATGGTGATCTTGATGGTGCTGGTGATCTTGGTGGTACTGGTACAGGTGATGGTAATGATGGTGGTCTTGATGGTGGTGATGATGATAACAGGGAGATTTAATATGCTGAAAAATTTGTTGTTGTTGGGTCTTGGCATGAACAAAGATACCAAGGTGCTCTTGCAAGCTGCATGTGGAGGAGATCGGCAAAGCTTGATTTACAATTTAATGTGGATTCTGAACCAGACAATGTTAAAGACAAAAATGCTTTGAAATTTTCAATTTTTCACAACAAGTAGCATGTTATTGGTTATCGTGCGGTGAACAAAATACCTAAACTTACGCGAGCTATGCATAGAAACGAAGTACGATCAGTTTCTGTCGAAAGTTTAAAGAAAAGATATGCTCCCAGGGAAAATACATTACTCTACTGTGCAGCTTTGCTGATTGTGGAAAGTGGAACATGGGACACAGATGAACCAAGAAACAATTATAACAGTGATATAGATTACTAGAAAATTGTAAATTATTGTGTTTTTATCTTTTTGTGGAAGTGCAGGAACCCTTTGTACAAAGACCTGTTGTTATTGGAAGGCACATTTGAAAGACTGGAAGGAGACAAATTTTGTCCAGGTAATTTTCTGCTGGGTTACACTCCCTTCCACAACTGTGTGCTATCAAATGTTACAAATTGACAAGTAATCATACATATATACAGCTGTACTACAGATTATGGTTTTTATGATTTTTACATGCGCTGCGATTGCTTTTATAGCTGCTGTTGTGGCATAGTGGCGAGTCTTTATTCCACGAACATAAAAGTTAGAGAAGTATGAAATACTGAGTAAGTATGATCTAGTTGAATAAACACTAAGTCCTAACCTAATACTTCGTTGCAGCATTGTATTGAACATGTATATTGCTTAGGTTATGATGTCATGTTTCATGATTGATAATATATTTTTCTAAGTATTTACTAGGATAAGCACAGTGTTACATTTGTAGAATTTAGACATCATGCATATACTTTTAATTAGACTAGTACATACAGTATTTCATCATAGTTTAAGTTTTACATTTGAAAGTTTTATATTGAACATTTAGATTATTTGTTGGGTTTTTTACATTATTCATTAACTTGGAATTAAGATAATTGTACATATTATGTAGGATCTATAATTTCAGGAAATAAATATGTTAACATGTAAATCTAGAGGTACAAATGATCAGTTTTGTGACTCTAGATAGTATAGTTAAATAAGTGATAGACAGTAGGTTTCTCTAGGCAGAGTAAAAGCACTGTTTTCTTAATCAACCTAATTCTTCCAATGTGTTTTGGTTGAATGAAAATGGTGCAACATTTCTTAAACATTTCTTATTTCAGGTCTACTGTAATTATGACATGATTTGTAACTTGAATTTTATGAAATAGATAAATTGTTTTCATAAACAATTCACCGTGTGTATTTATTATATTGTCTACCTAATTAGTAACAACCTGGGTGTCAGAGCCTTTGAGGGGTTTATTGGGGCTGTGAGAAGTGACGACCTCCATAACTCACAACTGATTTGAAAACAATTCCTGTCTATATTTTGCTCATAGATGGATTTTCCAATTTTGTTCTGGGGGTGTGCAAAAAATTCAGGAAGGTGTAACAGAATTAAATTTTATTTCAATCATATTACATCATGTTACATTATGGTTAGATGTTACATTATTTGCCAAAGCCAAATGCAGGAACAGTTTGTTCAACAAATTTTCTAAATCATCATTTTGTAGACAACTAGCAAGTTTAAACACATTCTCCACTGTAAGTAATGGTTGGGCATCACTTGTTGTTGGTGGTCGTGCAGAGGGTGGTGTTTGTGGTGGTGCAGAGGGTGATGTTGGTAGGGGTGCCGAGGGCGGTGGTGGTGCCGAGGGTGGTGGGAGTGCTGGGGGTGGTAGTGATGGGGGTGCTGAGGGGGGGGGGGGAGTGTGGCCTCTTATCAATCACTAGTTCTGCTCAATTGTCAGATAATGTCAAACCATAATGGATTTCAGCATCTTCCAATGTTGCAAACTTTTTCCTGTACACAACAGTTACTCGTGATTGCAGACGGCAATCTATATAAAAGGCATGAAAACAAGAATGAATTAACATCATATCTATGATTGAATATTTAAAAAAAAACCTTGATCTTACTCTTTTTATACTAAGGGCTTTCAAAATAAGCCGGCAGCTGCTGGGTTACTTTCAGCTTTACCGCTGGGTTACTATGAGCTTTACCACTGGCAACTGTGACCTGTTGGTCAAATTTTAGAACAATTTCAATAACAGACAACTTAAAATCCACATTACCGCCTGCTAATTTATTATCACAACAGTCTACTGTATATTGAACTAATTCTGAAATCCCTGTATATATATATATATATTAATTAGACATCTAACAGTAGCATTAACTTACTTGATAAGAGAATGTTAGAAGAAGTACCACATTTAATATGTTTGGCACCATCGTTCCAGAAAGTGTTCTTTTTACCAAATGTTGGCCAATCTCCAACAGACATTTTTCCATATTTTGGATCTATTTTGGCAATCACTATGAACTCAACAAATGCCTTGTCTTCCTCAAAGGTCCATTGATGAAATTTTACTGGGGACTTCTTTGTAGGAGTAAGTTTCCTCTTTCTGGATATCTTTCTACTAGGAAACTACAAATAAAACCGATTCTACATTCAATTATTAAATACGAAATAGCTTTCAGTTGAACAACAGTTGACACTTGACACACTGTATTTATATTTATCTGTATTCTGTAGGCTATATATACAGGCTACAGCAAGTGCTATAAATGAAACCTTTGTATAATTTTTACCTTTGGTGACATTCCAGGACTCTGAAACAAAGCTCGACTGGATGATGAATCACAGGTTTTCCCGGCGTATCTCCTTTAGAAATATATGCCCTCTTGGCAATATCATTTTCCTCGTCAACAATGTCAATAATATTATAAACATCGCTGTCGTCAGATTCCATTTTTTCCCGAATTCTATAATAAAATAGAAAAATACAGTCAGTACAGTTAAATATATATTGCAGGTATTACACAGGAGAATCAAAATATATAGCAACATATAAGCGTATGTTTCTAAATACAATATAAAATAGTGCATCATATAGACGGCCGGCCAGCTTCGAAAAAAGTGAGTGTCGATGGCATTTGTTTGTTAGTAGCAGGAAACCACACTAAATGTCATCGGAGTATGTTCACTTTGAAGGTGAAATTGGTTGCCTTCCGTAATTTTTCTATTTACGTACCGAAATTGGAAAGTTTTTATAACGACATTTCGATAGATGGTAATCCATTTAAAAGCAATTTTCGATATCATGAATTTATTGTAATTGGTTCACTACCTAATTAGCATGTGCAAATTCCTCCTTTTCTTAATTGTCATAACTCAAAGTGACATGCTAATGAGAAAATGGTATTACTATTACACTTGTTAAAATACCTGTATGGAGGCGAGTTTCAAAATAAGGATGGATTTATTAGGACGAGTGGTTACCCAAAGGCTTAAATTCGTAAATTATCGCGTTTAATTTCGAATATTTACCGATTTTGAAGGTATATGCGTTGTAGTAAAACTACGTGTTTGCGCCAACATGCTGTTTTTCAACATTTACATGCCGAAACTCGACTGGCTCGACAGAAATATATTGTTTTACACGGGTGGCAACCGGGCGTGTAATACTGATTCGTATGTAATCTAAACTTACGTGATTGTTGCCTGTCTGTACACAACAAAAACATATTGTTGTGGCTTCTTTTTGAAAGGTCGTGTTTTGATGTATTTGCGCCATGTTTCTTATTAGCATATCATTTTGAATTATACGAAAGAAGATTACCCGAGCTTTACAAATGTTAATTAGATAGTCAGCCAATTAAAATAAAACACTAATATAAAATAGAGCATTCGACAAAAATCCCATCCTTCGAAATGTTTTAGAAAAAACCTTCGAATTTTAGCACATAAATAAAAAATTACGGTTGGCAACCACTCTCAGTCTCAAAGTAAACACTATCCTAAGACATTTTGCGTAGTTTCATGCTTCTAACAAAAAAATGCCATCGACAGTGTTTTCTAGACACTTTTTTCAAGCTTGGCCGGCCGTCTAATACACAAGATTCCCTCGCGCCATAATGATCACAACGCGGTCTATTCCCGCCATCTGCGTTAGAATAGAGCAAACCGCGATTACTCCTCGATTTACTGGAGCTATTTAAAGTTTTAAAGTACCAATATAAAGAACAAAGCTTGCTGAGTATGATGACTTGATTTTTCCCCGTTTCTGTTTAAAAAAGCTAATTAGCTCCAGCATTGTTTCAAGGTCACTTTTGTGGCGTGCCCTCTGATCCGGAAAAAGCATAAATACAATGCGTAATTAACATAAATAAAAAGAAATATCTATATAACTAAATTAGATACCTAATCAAAACAATTATTAAAACATACCTTCCAAAAAATCAGATCTTTAGGGACAAAAATCGCAATATATTTCAACAATTTTTCACCTAACTTTGTTGAAAATCGCAAATGTGAATATTAATGAGATGCAATGCATTGTGGTATACTCGCCATTCCTCTTCTGTAGTCCAGGTATGTACTGTTTATCTCTATGTCCACACTAATTACTGTTATTTGTTTACAAACAGGTTTGTCCTATCGTGAAATATTATTTTATAATAATGGCGGTGTGGTTGGTCATCTTGCCAGAAACAATAAATGCATGTGTGGTAAGTGATGAAACTGTCCCTGTAGTTGATGGCATACAGCATTCACAGAACGTATAACAGTATTTTTCTTGCTAGCGTAAAGCGATGAAAAAGTTGTGTGAGTGCTTACAGTATTATTGTTGTGTCGTAGTGCAGTAACGGTACGGAATTATATTACGCTGCTACTGAAATTTATCAATCAATAAAATTGGTATAATTAAATTGTGAGCTTTCAAGTATAACCTTTTTACATAGAATTACCAACTTTAGTAGAAAATCATTTGGCCTTGTGTAAAATTGATGTTGCTTTTCTTGGTAAGTCCCCGAACAAAAGTGATTGTGTCAAGGAATACAGTTAAGTTTCCAAGTTAACGAATAATCAATTCTCTATACGTAAAGGTATAACTCAAAAATATCTTGAGCAAGAATGCAACTTTCTTGTTTCGATTTAGTGCATGGTGTCCCCCAAAGCATGCAGGCATCCTGCATTCGTTATTTGTGCAGCACCAGGACACGTGTTACTGTTATTGTGGATAATACAATGGTATGTATGCTGCTCTTAATTAATTTGATTTAAAATTGTGCTTAGTATACGGAGTTCATATTTATTTCTAGCTGGAATTCTTTCATTTGCCAATTCTCTTTTTTATATAAAAAAAAATGATCAACGAGCAACCTACAGTTATTGTACAGTAAACAAGCCGCGGGAAGTTACTTTCGATACTTATCTGCGAAAAAAACACAACTTTTTCATTATAATCGTAAATCTTTGAAATTCAAACAGTACGTATGTTCTTAACCAGTATCCAAGGTTCCTTTTACTATGTTTTTAATAGTAATAGTAATAGATTTTATTACTGCTCTTGGCAAAACAGAATTACAGCAGCATTACACATTTAAAAATGTTAAAAGATTAAAATGAAGGATATATATAATGAGCTATAGTTCAATAAAACTAAAGTTCGCTACATTTGATTTCATAACTTGTTATAAAGTCTGGCTCCTCTGGCTATGAACGAAGACTGATGGCGATTAGTGCGTGATAGGGGAACTCGGATTTCGCTAGTTTTCCTCAAGTTATATACTTGTGTTCTAGGTTCTTCTAAAAATCGATTGCACGGATGATTTTCAGACCTTACAATATTCGTGAATTCCCTAACTGTTTGACAGTCCCTACGTTCTGAGAGTGGAGGTAGAGTATTTCTAGGCTGTCCGATGATGTCCATACACCTATTCTGCACCCTCTGTAGCTCTGTTGTCATATATGCTGGCAATCCTCCCCAAATAGGGGACGCATATTCCAAGAGAGGTCGAATCTTAGAAAGGTATGTCATTAGGCCAACTTCTACTGGTAAATTTGCTCTCCTACATTCCCGCAGATAATACATCCGTCTTCCAACTCTTCTCAGGATATCCTGAACATGAGCATTCCATTTCAGATCATTTTGCACATACGACCCCAACAGTTTAAACACTTCTACCCTCTCAAGTTCAGTCCCGTTTATCTTAATAGGATCAGGACTTGGACACGATTTCTTAAAGCAAATCCACATTTCTTTAGTTTTGTTTTCGTTGAACACCATCTTGTTATTTATAGCCCACACCTCTAGGTTGTTCATAACATCTTGCATATGGCTGGTAGTATTAGCCGTCACCAGCTCGTACTGAGTGCAATCATCAGCATATTTACAGGAAAAAACATCCATATTTGATGGAACGCAGTCTTCAATATCATTAACCATAACATTGAAAAGTGTTGGCGAGATAACACCACCTTGAGGTATTCCTGCGATCACTGGTCCAGTATTAGACAGTACACCAGGGAGTTTAACCTGCTGCGTTCTTCCTGACAAAAAACTTTGAGTCCACTTCCAAAAACTCATACTGACTCCCATGTCAGCCAACTTTTCAAGCAATATTGAATGGTCAACAAGATCGAAGGCTTTGCGAAAATCCAAGAATAAAATGTGGACACCGTCGTATGAACTACCAGGCTCTACAGAATTAAACCAGTCCTGCGTAGTATCGCTAGAGCCGTCACCGTAGATCTTTTTTCTGTAAAAGCGTGTTGGCTGCTTCTGATATTTAGATCGTGTCTATTTAAAATGAGCTGAAACCTTTCCAGCACTTTGGCCACGTGAGGAATCACTGAAATCTGCCGGAAGTCACTACTAATATCCGTTGGATTCTTTATTTTCGGTACAGGACTTATAAGAGCATGCTTATACACAGTAGGATACTTGGATTGCAGTATACTTGCACAAATTATGTCGTGCACCACAGGCGCAAGTTCTTCATGAAATTGTTTCAGTAACCATGCTGGTATTCCATCACAACCAGTGGCTTTTCTTGGATTAAGTAGTCTAAGAGCTGCCTTCACTTGACCAATATTAGGAACATTTGGTAGTTGGTCATTAAGGCGTTCAAGCACGGCATCACTAACAGAGTCAGCAGACGGCTCACAGTTTTCCCAGGACGCAGAGAAGGCTTGTAATAACTGATCTGCGACATATTGTAATTGTTCCTTGGTGGGAGCGGTTATATTTGATTGATGATTTTGCGCACCACATAGTGAAAATATGCTCTTATACCACTTACTTGAGTTTGAGTAGCGCAGGTTACTGGCCTTTGTTTCGTAAAACCGACGTTTTGCATTGCTGATGAGATCCATAACTTTAGCACGTAGTGCCTCATATCCAGCCTGGTCACCTCTCAAGTAAGCTTTTTGTCTAGCCCGTATCTGATCTTTAATATAGGGCGTGATCCACTCTTTGTCACTGGAGTGCATACGCACATATCTTATTGGTGCACAAATGTCCAATATTTCAGTAACTATACTGTTAAAGGATCTGACTTTACCATCAACATCAACAGCTTCAAATACACTATTCCAGTTCTAAGTGTTAAGTTTTAATCCGAGAGCTCTAATATTATCAGCTTTAAGCTTCCTTACATTTCGTTTTATGGTCTTTTTCTCAGCTTGGCTGTTTAAGGCTTTATAGATGAGGCATTGATGGTCTGAACGGCCCAATGGTGGTAAATGTTGGACATTACCGTATAAATGGCTCATATTTGTCAGAATCTGGTCTAAGGTATTATTGCCGCGAGTTGGCGCTTTTACAACTTTACGAAGCCCAAACCTCTGACAGAGCGGGCGAGGGTCTAAGTGGTTGAAATCTCCAGTTATCACAATACCAGAGGACGGTCGATCTTTAAGTAAACTGTCCAGGCCTGATGTAATATGATCATTCAGTTCCTTTTCTTTCGTTGCGTTCTTCCGAAATTCTGGATAGTATAAAGCAACTGTGATTATGCAGCTAAATGGTCTAGGTGTTCGAGCTGGTGTATGAAGTAGCCAAAGAACTTCCATATCTTCAGCCTCAAGATTTACTAATTGTTTAGTTGGTATGTTGTTGTTAACATATGCTAATACTCCACCTCCATTAGATATTGTCCTATCCTTACGAAACATATTATACGAGTTCCCGATATTAATAGCATTGGATGGTGATGTATTGTGATGAGGGGCGAAAATTCACGCGAGCTATCATACATACATACATACATACACACACACACACACACGCACCCCCTCTCTCTCTCTCTACTTAGTACCCATACGGTAGCGTGTCGAAGTTGTCCAAGACCACTCGCTTGTTGTAATCCAACAAGAAGGTCTTCTCTTGGTACTTATTAACCACCGCCTTGGTTTTGGAGTCTCTTGTGATTGCATTTTTTGACGTTACGATATTATCTAATTTCCCGGTAACTATGTCGACCATGCTTTCTTGGTTGATGACCTTACTGTTCTTATGGTTTAATGTAAACCCTTTTACCTTACATACCTTCTCGCCATTACTAGTCTCGTAAGCGTAGGACTTAGGACCGGTTGCAACCCATTTGATTATATGATAGCCACCTAACTCGTCAGCTAATTCCCCAAGCATATCACCAGTTTGCACTGTGTTACCGCCAGGTCTCTTAATGTACCAAACGCTATCGGTATCGTAACCTAACACTTGATCCCCTAGTGTGTCTAACACATCGTACAACATTAACCTAGCCTGACTAGTAGTAAAACTAGCTACGAAGATGATAACATCGTTATGGTTATTGGCGAACTGGTCTTTAAGTGTGTAATTAATTTGGACCAAACCGTTGTTAAAGAAGTGAGTGTTGGTGACATCTAATGTGTCATCCATAATAATTTTGTAATACTTGGCAGGATCCTCCACATACTCGGTTTGAGACATGTTAATCCGCTGACCAAACTTACCCCACAAGCTATTTAAACACAGCTTGGCGATGGCTCGCATTCCTGGATTAAACTTAATCTCACCAAGGTCTATGTCTAAGAGCTTTTTAACTTTCAGTTTAAAGTCGTCCAACGACTTGTAAGCTGTTCTCGGCCCAACTTTTGGTGGCTTAGACGACTCTATTTTAATTTTCATAAACTTTTTCACATAGCTTTTGAACAAATCGGTTGTGGTGTTTTTAAAGTGCCACACTTCGTAAATCTCTTTGACCTTGTAACCCTTTTTAAGTGCCTTGTTAAACTCGTTCGTGCACCAAGTACCAACGAAGCTTCGTTCTTCTGATGTGTGTTTACACTTGGTTTGTTGCTGCGTTGAAGAACAAGTCTTACATAGCGGGAACAACAACTTCTCTGACTGACCGCACATTGTTTTGACAGGTAGCACCGGATGATACAAACCTCTCGGCGGTTCTACTTTGCACTTGATGTAACCGAACCAGTTGTCGTCAAACGCCTCAGGCTTATAAATTTTTTCAGGGTGACCAATTGGGTACTTTTTGAAAAATTGTACAGAGGGGTATAAACTTTGGAAGTCGTCGTACAAACCCTTTTCACCGTCTTTGAACTCGTATTTAAGCTTGGTAACATTAGTACGACCTCCAAAGAAAGCATCCCTAGGATTTAAAGGCTCTACGACTTCGAATGTTGACTTACGACACCAGTTATTAAACTTATTGTCTTGTGAAATGTCGCACTCGTAGATCTCCACAAGGTTGTAACCCGCCGCATCTTTGATCTTTTTGTTTTTAACTTGCGTTCGCTCTTGTATCTCTGACATCGGTAGCTGGTTATTAACGTTAACAAGATCTCTAGAGTAACACTCTGCGCAACCGTGCCAGTAACAACCTTGGAACTCGTACACAGTGTTAGTAGCCGCACAATAACCATCGACCTTTCCCACGCCATCGATCTTGTACTCGCCACCGTTCAAAGCGTGTTGGACCCTAAGTTGTTCGGTCTCGGCAATGTACTCCAACCACTTGATGCTAGCCTTGCTGTAATTTTCAGACTTTTTAGGATCCTTAAAGACCGCTATCTCGTTCTCTGGCATGTGGTCACATCTGTACACAGTCATACAAACACTTGCTATCGTAATGTATTGTAAGGGGTCAATGTTACTTAACGCTATGAAGTCCTCTCTGAACTTCATCATGGACCTTCTTAAAATGTCAACGTCAGAGCGACAGTAATCTTTAAGCTCCTTTGCAAAGTCGAACACAAAGTTTTCATCAACCCTGGCTTTGTACCACTTCATAAAGTTCTTTCGCTCGTCAGACTTCATTGTATCAGGACCGTAGTTTTCTAACCCGGGTATGGGTCCAACGTAATTTTGGTTTTCAGGTGTGTTGAAGTAATGAGGAAAGTAACCCTTCTTAAGTTCCTCCAAACCAAACGTTTTCGGATACTCTGACAACTTTGAAGCCACAAAGTTTATGCTGTCTATGAACCTTCGACCGAAAACTTTCATGTACATGATCTTCGTACCGTTGTAAATACACTTATCTGGTTTTATGTTCATGTCTTCTACAAAATACTTTAATATGAACTGTAAGTCAAATGCTTTGGCGTTAATAGCTACGAATGTGTAACCATCATACTTTTTAAGACACACAAACTCACAAAAGTCCTTGATGTTGTAAAAATAGCACTCGGTACCGTCAAAGTCCCAAGCGTGTGCGTAGTTAACTATATGCTCCCCTGTGGCTTGTGTTGTCTCAAAGTCGAAAATCATATACTTCTCGTTGTATGTCTTACAACTATAACACCACTCTTTACGTCCAAGATCTGACTCTTTACAAGATGGCTCGTCACTGTCGTCACACTTTTTTCGAGTACAATAACCACCTTTAACAGGCTTACGCCCCATGTAACACTTGTGCACTTTTGGGTCGCAGTAATTTTTACAGTTATCACATGTGGAGTAACCGCAGATATGGTTCGTAACCTCATTTGGCGACCAAGTAAGTTTACACAGCAGACACTAATTTTTTATACCACATACCGTCTCAGTTTCTCCCTTTTTTGTAGCTCTGTTCCTTTTGTGCTCGTCAAAACAATCTTTGCCAAAGAACACCCTGTTACAATCGTCGCATGTTATGTTGGGTTCATTTTTTGTTTTACACACACTGTTTTCCTTAAAATATTGCGTGCACTTAGTCGGACACCTATGTTTGTTTTTTTGAGTGTAACTATTTTGACACGTGTGGCAGAAGTAGTCATCGCCAAAAAACCCAGTCATGCTCGTAATTACATCGAAATGCTCGCCTGTTTTGAGTAAGTAGATCATATTAGTTAGTGTTTCGTTAACAGATGGTCCCGCAGTGTGGAGTATCCTGTTAAACATATCGCCATCTACAACGGTAATTCTAACGCCAAGATGGTTAGCGAACTTGGTGATATCATCTAGAGTACAACCGTAACCGGTAACTTCAACATTAGCTGCCTCGGTGAGTTTAAAAGCCTCCTCCGTTTGAAGTTTACGAGACTTATTAAAACCATCCTTAAGCTGAGTATTAGACCACTTATGCTTGTGTAAATTTGCCATCGCAGTAACGATAGCTCGCGGTGCACACAGCGTGTCGGAGTGACTATTCTGATTACCGACCTTTTTAAGGCCAGGTTGTTACGGGTGGCTCTAAGGCTTCTAAGGCGTCCAGAGCCACGAGGTACTTTAACGCTCTGTACATCGATGATAAGCTCGTCTAAGGGAACCTCTTTGTACTCGACAAAATTTATGAGCGCTTTCATAAACCCTGGTGTAATGATACCGTCAGGGGGTATCGTCACAAGCTTTGTACTTATAGGTTTAAACCACTCTAAGTGATTAGCTATTAATCTAATCTTATCACCAGGCCTTAAATTTTTCTCACGGATAACTTTGTTTAGCGCACCTATGAAAAGATCAACAGGGTCAACATAACCGTAAATTTTAACGCTGTACTTAACAAAGTAGGTGCTGAATTTTTCGTTGTTAGTTTCGCTGATCTTAATTAGTTCAAATAAAGGCTGTCCAAAATTGACAGGTGTCGGTGGCGCAAGCGGTGTCGACGCTTGGGGCGCGTCTTTTCTAAACTCTCTCTCCCAGGTGTCCATCATCTTTTTTGCGTCTATACGAATTTTAGACTCTTTAAATATTTGAGTTAGTTTGCGCTCAAGTTTTTTACGCACAGCCTTGATCTTTTTACCCTTACCAAACCACAACCGAGCCTCGTCGTTGACAAATTTTTGTCGACCCTCCTCCTTTTTGATCTCGCGAACCCACTTCGATGCCTCCTTAGCAGCGGTTTTTTCCACTTGACGAGACTCTTTTTTGGTTTGTCTCTGCTGCTGTTTTTGATCACGGGATCGCCTAGCAATAAGTCTTTTTGCTTCGGCTCTTCGTGAATATTGGTTTAACACTGTTGAATCGTTCATTTATTCTAATCTTTCTCACGCAAACCGCGAGAACTAAATCGATTTAAAATTGCTACGCGGTGTAGAGTATAAATAAAGTAATAACATCTACTTATTTTTGTTTTGGTTTGTCTCTGCGGCTGATGGTCTTGATACTTAGGATTTGAATCGTTCATTTTTTTTCATAACTTACGAAAGTTATGAAAACTTTTTAACCGTCCACACGCTACGCGTCGCTAACGCTTGCTAGCTACGCTTCGTTCACGCTACGCTTGCGTTCACATCATAACACTTAACGCCCATCCTGCTCCTAGCCCAACTAACCCAACTGTTAGATGTTTGTACTCATCCATCTCTTTTGACGGTTGGTAATAATCAGTTAACACAGGGGTCCTCGTAAACACCTTGCCGTTGTGTGTAATTTTTTGTAAGTCTGCCAAAGACTTGTTTACAGCGTTCATATCGCTGTTAGCATCTAATAGTTCACGATGCATCTCAGCTATCTTATCTTTTTTAACAACTTGGTTTTCGTACCATTTGTTTTTTGCCTCTGTTAAATCCTCCATAGCTTTGTCGTGCCTTTTAATTTCGTCTTGATATCCTTGGTGATCTAAAAGTCTAAACAGATAACTGGCACCTGTGAACGCCACCGCATTGAACGCCCCCGATAACACTATTGTTGTGGCCATTTTTATTTATTCGTTGTTGTTGGTTTGATCGCTGTTGTTAAATTTTCCACGGCGGTGTCGTGCCTTTTAATTTCGTCTTGATATCCTTGGTGATCTAAAAGTCTAAGCAGATAACTGGCGCCTACGAACGTTACGCCTACGAACGCTACCGTGGTGAATATACTTGATAATGCTATTTTTGTGGCCATTTATTTGTTCCCTCATTCTTTTAACGGATTCTCAGGTAGCATCTTCTTAGCTTCCAACACCTTAATTATCGAAGTACTGACACCGAACGCGACGGCCAGTTTTGAAAGGCCTTCCATCGTACTAGGGATGCTTAGCGAGTCCTTCATCAACTTTTTACTCGCATAAGAGACCGCGACAGCACCTGCCACAATCAAAAGTGACTCGTATAACTCTTTTGGTAAGTCTTTAAATACTCCTGCCATTATTTTATTATACATTCACACATCATCACGTAATAATAAATGCACAAAGTCAATGAACTTTTACCAACTTACGAGAAGATTACTTACTCGCAAATTCGTGGTCCTAAAAAACAAAATGTGTTTACGCTAACACCAACTGAGATAACAGAAAGCCAAGAGCTTTACGTTAACATCCCAAAGTTATACGAGAATGTTTGTCTGGTCCCTGGCTCGTTGTACATCGTGGGTTCGTTTAAAAGTAAAAACACCAAGTCGTGGTTTTTAAACAACCTCGCTAGTCTTTTACAACAAAGTCTAGAGATAACGGTCGACGGTCAGGTCGTGTACGATAACATAGGTGAAAGTCACTACGAAGTCTACAAAGCACTTTGGCTTACAAAACAAAAAAGAGAGTGTATGATAAGCCAAGGAGTCGCCAACGAGAACACTCGTAAGATTATGAGCGGCGATGACTCAGGTGACAAAAATGTGGTCGCCGACAAGTACTTTGGCGAGCTTTACAAAACCAAAGTCCACATACCTATCGGTAAAATTTTGAACGAACAAGGTCTATATGCCTCGTACGGAATGAAATCTAACATTCGGTACAAAATAACGCTACCACCCGCCACAGAGATTATGACTGCGCAAACCGGTCAAAAAGTAGCTGGTTACACGGTCGAAGACTTACATCTCGAATACGAGACCATAACGTCGGTAGAGATGTATCAAAAGTCTTTGGCGTCGTACACGGTTGGTCGGTCTCTCATTTACGAACAAGTTATGCTGATGAAAAAAGAGACATGGGCCAAGGGCTCCACTCTGGTGAACTTAAACATAAATGTACCTCGAAAGTCAATGAGAGGCATCGTGCTATTGTTCAGAGACGACACCAAGGACTCCGAACACTTCGTGTATCCTAACATATCGTCTGTGAAAGTTGCCATCGAAGGTGTTCCAAACTCTTTGTACTCGCAAGGTCTCGAAGAACACAACCTCTTTAGATCGGCAGAGAACTTCTTCTTGGATTACAGTACCGACACTTTAAACATAGAGGACTTTTACACGAGTAACAAGTTTGCACTGGTGATAGACATGAGAACGGTTTGTGACAAAACCGCAGCTGGGATAGGGCGAAAGATTCTCAACACACAGGACGGTGTGCTTTTGGAAATTAAAAAGAGGGTTACCACCAAGGACTTAACATGTTATGTGTACATTATATCTGACGGGGTGGTTAACATTGTTGGGAAGCAACTACAGAGCATAGAGTTTTAAGCTTGCGTTAAATTAAAGGTTTCATTTTTCTAAATTAAAAATTTAGAAAATAGTAGTCGTCTAATTGTCTAACTTTACGAGGTTATTATGTGGTGGACTACTTGGTTTCGATGTCGATGGTGCTGGTGTTGGTTGAGGCGTCGGTTTGTTGGTTTTACAATAGTTCCACAGACATCCTAATCCCAAAATAATACCAATAACTTTAATAATGAACATATAGTTCATATCGGGACCTGCACTTACACACTCTGACGATGTGTCACTTTTTGGTGCTTGTAACTTTTTTTTTGCCGTCGTACTTTTAGCTTTTTTTGACAGTTCGCTTAGTTTTTCACACGCAACCTTTCTCTCTGGATCGGTCTCTGTGATAGGGTCAGTTATTTGGTCACCTGTGTTGTCGCTCATACTTTATTTTAGGAGTATGTGGGACAAACATGGGAGAGTTATGTTTAACAGCGGGAGAGTTATGTTTAACAGCGGGAGTATGTGGGACAAACATGGGAGAGTTATGTTTAACAGCGGGAGAGTTATGTTTAACAGCGGGAGAGTTATGTTTAACAGCGGGAGAGTTATGTTTAACAGCGGGAGAGTTATGTTTAACAGCGGGAGTATGTGGGACAAACATGGGAGTATGTGGGACAAACATGTACAACCTCGGGACAAACATGTACAACCTCGGGAGAGTTATGTACAAACATGGGAGTATGTGGGACAAACATGTACAACCTCGGGACAAACATGTACAACCTCGGAGAGTTATGTACAAACATGGGAGTATGTGGGACAAACATGTACAACCTCGGGAGAGTTATGTACAAACATGGGAGTATGTGGGACAAACATGTGCAACATTGGTGAAACAAAGACCCCTTTACAACAAGATCAGCCAGATAGAGTTCTGATCAACGAGTCAGGGTTTTACTCTCACTTCGTTCGCTCTCACTTGCGCTCAGATCAAAAATACAGTGAGATAATAACCTGTTAACAATGATATTACTAATAGTGCTGATAATGTGTAGTCGCTAGATGCGTCGTCGTAGGGATTGGTGTGTGAGGCATCATGACACTTGCGTTTACGACACCGTCTTGTGGTTCTGATGTATTTGAAACACTTGAGGTGACATCTTGAGCGTCGCTAGGAGTGTCGTCGCTCCGCGTCGCTCCGCGTCACTAACTTGAGGAGTACTTGCATCGGGTTTTACACCACCACCACCAACAACCATGTCCTTGTTAAGATCAGCGTTGTGACCAAACATCATACCCTCGCCAACGACCGTTAATATGTTGTTGTAACCGGGTATTTTTTGTTTTAAAATTATCATGTCGCTTGGTATAAGGATGACACCTGGACTAATTGCGAAATTTAAAATTACATTAGTACTTTTTATGGCGTTTCGCATGTTAGACACCGCGACAGTTTGATCGTCTTGTATGATGGTATCCTCCACTAGTTTTTTAAAGACCTCTTGTGTTTGTAAGGACATGGCGTCCTCGCCCACGATAGCCCATCTGGTGCTTGCCTGTGCACCAAGTACACAATACACATAAGACTCGATGCTTTGTTGAAATAACAACTGTCCGGTTTGTGTTAGGCCTGTCGACTCTGTGGCAACGAACATTTTGTAATCGCTGTCCAAACTTTTTACAGTCCTGTCACCGCGCTTCTCGTATCTAATACCTACTTGACCAAATTTACTAATCTCGGGCCTGTAATTTTTTACGGTACCTCTTGGTTGTTTTTGTAACCAAGTACCTAACTGTTCTTGACCGTAGTGAAACTCTTTGGTCCACTCGTACACGACAGGTATGTTGTTACTTATGAGGTCTTTTATCCTTTGGTTTATGTACCTGTTCATCTTGCTCGGGTCTCTTATGAACCTTCTCATGTGGTAGTACAAGTGGTACCTGGCCAGAGATGCAATGAGAGGGTTCGTGGACCCAAAGTGCTTTGTACTAATACCACAGGCATACGTTGCGATGTAAGCGGCCAAACAAGAGGCGAGATAAACGTTCTCTGTGTAGTCGTTAAACGAGGCCATGTTTTTAGTCACTACGAGGTCCGGAAACCCTGGTTTAAAACTCATCGTGTTGTTGCGTACAAAAATGTCTATGTTACTTGGGTTACCTGCAAACAGTCCTTTTGTGAAACCCTGTACAACCCCTTTCGTGTTCCAAATTCTAGGTTGCCAGTCCAAAGCCCACCCGAACGAAAAGCTTTTTGCTTTTATGTCGTACGCTCTGCCTCCATGTACAAACATTGTTCGAACGAACAGAGTTGTGCCTTTGTAGTCCTTAACAGGTTGGAACATGAACTGGTTGACATTGGCATAGGGGTATTTTTTTTTAAATTCTTGTTGTGCTGACATTTATTTTGTTGAGAGTGTAAAATAAAATGTCAAAGTTAACCGTATATATTTGTACCAGAGAACAAAAAGAATGTGAATTTGGCTGTGTTTCAACATAGCAAAAGTAAACTGTATCTCAGGTCGGCAACAATATTTTGGGCCTACCACAATGTTTTAAGATGTCAAATACAACACGGTACCGATAAAGTTGTGTTCGACACAGGGTACTGGACGTTCGTCGACATCCAAAAGAAACTAAAAGACGAGGGCATAACTTTGGTCGCGAACCCCCACAACTCGTCGTGCTCGATACGAGCCGAAAAGTCTTTGAACCTAGAAAACACCATAGGCCCTATGTTAGGTTTTTTACCAGACACCGCGTTGCTCAAAGACACCTGGCACACGAGTCCAAACCATGTAGATGTTAACCATGGTTTAAAATACATCAACATCGAATGCAGCATTGTGAACACATATCAAAACTTCGATACTAACGGCTTACCAAGTAAAATAATAGCTTCGTTACCTGTCTCGTCGGCGCACCGTTACTAGATACCTCGATATTCTATGACAACATTAACTCAAAAACACCTATCGTACAAAGTTTTAATTCGTTAACGTTCAAACTTACAACCAACATCACTCGCCATGTGAACATGAGTGCATTGTTAGATCTTGAGATGGTTTGAATGTTTAAATAAAAATGAACTTTGAAACAGAGCAAGGTCTTCGCGAGTTGTACCACTCTCCAGGGACAGGGTACCAGTCCGTGGCGAGACTGTACCAAAAAGCACGCACCGAAGGGTTAAGTGTTAGTCGTAAACAAGTTAAAGAGTGGATACTTACGCAAGACACTTACACGACTACGAAACAAAAAGGTGGTAGACATGTGTACCGTAAAACCATAGTCGGTGACCTAGGAGAGCAACTACAGTTAGACTTAGTGGACATGACGGAGGGTCGTAAGTTTAGTAACGATGGTTACAGATGGATTTTAACCTCGATAGAGATCTTGTCGAGGTACGCGTTCACAGAACCAAGCAAAACGAAAGGCGGTGCGGACGTAAGTAACGCTATGGAAAAATTTTTAGGCGAGTTCAAAGTTAGGTTTGGTAAGTACCCAGACGTAGTACAATACGACGACGGTAACGAATTCAAAAACAAACATGTTAACGCGTTACTAACCAAACTTGGTGTGAGACATTTCACAACTCTCGTTAAACGCGGTGGTAAGGCTTTTTTCAACAGAAAGGCGGCTCTCGTGGAAAGACTAAACAGAACGTTAAAAACAACTATGTGGAAGTACTTCACAGAGCACAAGACTAACAAGTGGCTACACATTCTAAAAGATGTCACATTTAATTACAACCATAGCGTTCACAGAACCATTAAGATGAAACCCACAGATGTCAACGAACAAAACAAAGACGACGTTTGGGTGACTTTGTACGGGTGGGGCACCGAACTAAAAAAGCCGCGTTATAAGGTTGGTGACACCGTTAGGGTTGAAAAATATCACACGGGCACGAGGTTCGTAAAAGGTTACACTGTTAACTTTACGGAAGAAACATTTAAAATTACAAAGGTTCATAGAGGCGATCCTGTTATGTACGACATACAAGACATTGAAACAGGTGAAAATATCCACGGCAAATTCTACGAAAGAGAGCTTAGTGAAGTAAAATAAAATACAGTATGGCACAACCAAAAGAACAACCAGACATGGAAATGGAGAACTTAAACCATGACAAACCAGACGACGATCCTGAAAATAATCCTGAGGATGATATTCAAGAAACTGTTAACCCAGGTGGTGTTGATCAAGATGGTGTTGATCAAGATGGTGTTGATCAAGAAAACGCTACCCCTGTTAACAACCCCCTTGATGGTTCAACTGTAAAACAAAAAGGTGATACACTTGATCCAAATGCTAATAAACCTGGTAATAATGATGAGCCTGGTGATCCAAATGCTAATAAGCCTGGTAATAATGATGAGCCCACTACCTCCACACCTGTCAAAAATCCACTTTATGGGTCATTAACAAAAACTAAGTCGAAGACGAGGAAAAAAGTTACTTTTAACCCTATATTAGACGAAAGTATTCCTGTTTTGAGAGGAAACCCTCTTGAGGTAGATGAGCTTATAAAACTTAAAAAACTTGTCGAGGTAAAAACTACGCTTAAAAAAGCAGGCACAATATTAAACGAAGAGGATGTTCCAGACTCACAAATGTTGCTTACAAGCTTATCAGTAGATAGACATAAAACATCAGGTAAAATTAACGGGTTAATATATAATGGTCAAAAAATTTATGTTAGGGATGGTTTAAGAATAAGAAAGTCAAAGGGTGGTTCTAACGATATGATACAAGCTCGGTTAGATTTTGAAAAAGAGTTAATAAAAGCCAAGGCAGAACATTACGCGACACCAGCCTCTGTGGTGGAAGAACATTCTGGTATTTTTAGCAAAGAGTTAAATGACAGTGTAATTAGCAACGCTGGAGATACCTTAAATAGTACTATCGAAGACGATATCGATAACCTTCAAGAAAAACAGGCTGTTTACGAGTCGCGTTCTAAAGAAAAACTTAACTGGCCAAGAGATGTAACTGCACTTATAACACGAAACATTTACAAACAAAATAGTGGATTTAAAGAAAAAATTAGAGACTTAGGTAATGAGAAATTTTTTTGGAACGAACAGTCTGAGAAGGAACAAGACATTGCAAAGAAAAATTTGTTTAAAGCAGTGTCTGTCATCGCAGAGATGGAACAGGATAACATTAGGATAAAAAACAAGATTAGACCCAAGCTTACCGAGGTTATAAAAATTATACAGGACGAGATAGATAGCAGCCCATTAACAAAGTTTGAAAAATTTAAAGAGTGGGCTAAGAAAAACATGGGCATCGCGTCGGCCGTGAGTATAAGTATCGCTGGTTTAATAACAACAATTGTCATGGCTGGAAGAAGTGCTCTCGCTGCGGGTGCTCGTGGTGTGTCAAAGTTTTCAAAAGCGGTCGCTAAAATACTTAGTAAGCTGGGTCCTGTATTTGGTGCCATCGGTAGCATTCTATCAACTGTTCTAAGCATGGGTGCAAAGGGGTTAGCGTGGTTGGGTAACAACATGTGGGTTCTTGCGATAGCCTTGGGATATTTTGTGTACAACGAAATTCAAGCGACGCGTAGCGCGCGTAGCGAGCGGAGCAACGCGGAGCGACGCTGAGCGACAACCGTGGAGCGGAGCGACGGTAAAATAAAAATAAGTAAGTAAATCGATTTTGGTTTATAGGCGCTTGAAAAATTATACTAAATAAAGAATGAGTGGAAGTAGTACAGTAAAACTTGAAAGTCCAAAAGTATTTGAAATCCCAAGTTGTTTAACATGGGGTGTTGAAAAGTCAAAGTTTAAGTCAGGCGGTTATCGAATTCCAATTGTCATAGAAGACAACGAGATAGTTCAACAGCTTTTAAGTCTGGCAACCGAACACAAAACCAAACAGGTTTTGTTCGGTAAAAATAATAACACCTTATACTTGTCGGTAGGCGACCTGACAGCCTTATAACACACCGACCTGTTAGACAAAGGTAGAATGTTGGTTGGTGTTGTTTTTGAGTGTGACTCAGTGTACACAAAGAACAAAACAAAGTACCTAAACTTTACAGTAAAAAGTTTTGGGAAAGTTGGTGAGTATGTCACAAAGAAAACCGCAGCTAAAGATTATGTACCGTCGAAGTTAACGAAAAGCGATCGTAGCGACGCGGAGCGTAGCGACGCGTAGCGTGAACGAAAGCGTAGCGTGAACGAAGTGAGCGTGCCAGTAGCGACGAAGTAGTTTGTATAATTTGTACCCCTATAGGCGGGTACAAATTATTTTTATATTTATAAATGGAAACAGTGTACGTAAAAAACCAAGAGTATGTAATGTACGATTACGATTGTGACCGTAACAACAACGAAATAATCGGTGTTAGACTTAGCACCGTGAACGAAGTTATGAGCGAACGAAGTGAGAACGAACGAAGTGAGAACGAACGAAGTGAGAACGAACGAAGTGAGAACGAACGAAGTGAGAACGAACGAAGTGAGAACGAACGAAGTGAGAGTGGCAGTGACACAAGTTGCATAGCGTGTGAAACCTTTGATCATTGTATGTGTTGTAACGACTCTGACAGTTGCCCAACGTGTGACAACTCTGACGAATCTGACTACGAGATAGAAGAGATCAATGTATGCATAGCGTGTGAAAGCTTTGATCATTGTATGTGTTGTAACGACTCTGACAGTTGCCCAACGTGTGACAACTCTGACGAATCTGACTACGAGATAGAAGAGATCAAAGTAAGTGAAGTAAGTGAAGCACGCGTAGCGAGCGTGTGAGCGTAGCGTGCGTAGCGTGCGTGTGCGTAGCGTATAGGTTATTATATTTTTTTTAAATATAATATACCAAGGTTTTATTTTGTTCTATGATTCGGTGGCGCAAGCGGTGTCGTCGTATTAGATGGTGCTGTCAAGCGGTACCTCGCCAGGTTGTTTAAACACAGGTTTGTCGTTACATGGCGCGTTCATGTCCACTGCTAAAACCACATGATTATAACACAAAGTACCTAGCGAAACGGTTGCCAGTAAATATTTACTGTAATAGTCGTCTGGTGTGTAGCTAGGCATTATATCTTTAATGACGAACATGATGTTTTCGTCACTTAGTATTTTTTCCAAAAATTTTGACTTGTCGATAATTTTAAAGTAGGCTACTGACTGCAAAAGGTGTCGCTAATAGACACAGAGAGTAACACAAAAATCACGGCCATCTTATGTTTACTGATATCGTCTCTGTGTTTTATGTATTCGTCGTGTATATTTTTTAACACAGCTGGCGTTGCCCTTTTTTTGTTTTTTAGAAACGCCTTAGTTTGGTTGATGTAACCTTTCTCGGAGAGGTTTATTAGCTCCTCGCGTAAGACATCTATGTCAATGGGGCATGTGTCCATAATTATTTTATTACAGCGTGCGAACGAGGGAATCTGAGGTTAATTTCTAACCTGGCGTACTTGTTCTCTTTTAAAGTTTTTCGAACGCTGTCTTGTTCTTGTTTAGGGATGTCTAGAAACTCGTCGGTTAATCTTTTCCAGGCGAGAGAGCTTGGCGTGTCAAAAACAACAAGTCTGGCTATGTTCTCACGATAAGATGGTGCAATGGCTGTTAATTTTTGAGTTATAACTATCGTGCTTAGGTTGTAATGTCTTGCAGAGAAAGCTAGTCTAACGAGCTCAGAGGTTCTGTTTTTAACGGACTTAGAGCTCGCGCAGTCGTCGATAATTATCAACGAGTTCGTCCCCTTGTATGTGTCGGAGATGTATTTCAAAAAACTGTCGACTTGGTCTTGGTCACACTGTATCGCGAAAAAACCAGGTGAGTCCTTGTGCTTCCAATCCTGGTATGTTTTGTTGTAGTCAAACGTCGGGCAAACAAGAAATATGTATTGGAAGTGTTGGTAATAGTTGTTTGTTAAAAAGTCCAACAGGTAATATGTTTTACCGCATTCCGTTGCGCCAACGATAAGCATGTTAAATGGTGTTTTCATTTTTTATTTTAAACCTTGGTGAGAACCATCACTGCGTCGTAAACATCGTACATTACGTACGAGTAAAAGTCACCGAAAAAGTCGGTGTAAGATCTCAACTCGACAGTCGACCCACCAGTTATATCTATAAGGGCCTCCATGTAAATATGTTGTTGGTCGTATTTTGTGTTCTCTTTTATGAAGTAGTCAACACCATTCGTCACGACTTTAAACTCAGTTTTAACGGTGCCCTCTACATAGATGCATGTGTAAAGACTCGCGTAGTCGGCAAAGGTCGTAGAGTACCAGCCGTGAAACTTTTGCGGGTTACTACCAGATGTTATTTGGTGTTGGGTGGGCTTTAATGACAGCTTGTACTTAAGAATGTAGCTACCTGTTTGATTAACTATTTTCGTGAAAATAATATTGTTGTTTAGAGAGCACAGTATGCTGTTTTGTCCAGCCATGTACGAGTGCTTACCTGTGTTTTTGTAATAGTTTATAGACAACGCGACGTTAGATGGTCCGGTGGGGCCGGCGTCGCCTTTGTGACCTTTGTCACCGGTGTCGCCTTTTTGACCGCGAGACCCACTGCTACCTTGTCCACCTATGCTTCCGGTATCACCTCTCGCTCCCACCATCCCTGTGAACCCTCTTGGTCCGGTAACGCCTTTGTCACCAGTGTCACCCTTGTCGCCCTTGTCACCTTGAGGACCTTGGGGACCGTCATAACCAATGTCGCCTGTAAGGCCAACAATACCTCGTAGGCCAAGATTTCCTCGGTCACCTTTAAGTCCTTGGGGTCCTGTGTGTCCAATTAACCCTTGGGGTCCTTGTTGCCCTGTGTTACCTGTTAGTCCCTTGGGACCTGTGGTGCCATGTTGTCCTTGTTGTCCTTGGGGACCTGTGTTACCTGTGTCACCTTTTGCGCCTTTTGGACCTTGTGATCCCGATCCTGATCCTGAACTTCCTGATGATGAATCCCCTTTTAAACCTTGAGGTCCTTGTGGTCCTTGCGGTCCTGTGTTTCCAATTAGTCCTTGTTGTCCTTGGAGGCCTGTGTTTCCTGTTAGCCCTTTGGAGCCTGTGACACCTTGCAGTCCTTGTGTGCCTGGGTTACCGTTAGGACCATGTGGACCATCATCACCTTTGTGTCCTTTTGCTCCTTGAGGTCCTGTGTTCCCGAGAAGTCCTTGTTGTCCTTGGGGACCTGTGTTTCCAGTAAGTCCCTTTGGTCCTGTGACACCTTGCATTCCTTGGGTGCCTGTGTTTCCAGTTTAACCTTTTGGACCTCTTGGTCCTTGCGAGGTTCCTGTTGATGAACTAGATTGGCCTTGAGGACCTTGAGGTCCTTGTGGACCTGTGTTACCATTTAGTCCTTGTTGTCCTTGGGGACCTGTGTTTCCTGTTAGTCCTTTGGGACCTGTGACACCTTGTAGTCCTTGGATGCCTGTGTTTCCATTAGGACCATGTGAACCTCCGTCACCTTTGACCCCCTTTGATCCTTGTGGGCCTGTGACACCAAGAAGTCCTTGTTGTCCTTGTGTGCCAGTGTTTCCTGTTAACCCCTTGGGACCCGAGACTCCTTGCAGTCCTTGGATGCCAGTGTTTCCTATTGTTCCTTTTGATCCTGTGTCACCTTTAAAACCTTTAAGACCTCGTTGTCCTGGATTTCCTTGCTCGCCTTGTATTCCATCAGGTCCTTGCGGGCCTTGTGATCCTGGAGGTCCTTGTTGACCGCCCATCGTTGTATATCTATTATCTTTTGTGTAACCAAATGCTAACGCCATAATGTATGTTATGTATTTATTTATTTTTGAGGAAAAAGATTGTTTGGTTCTACAGTGTAAGTGGTTACATGAAGAGTGGACTCGTTACCAGTTGTTTCATCAGAAAGTTGTTTAAATTTTACACACATAAGCTCCATGGTTTTGTACTCTGGAACAACTGTTGGAATGCTAAATTCTTCGTTCAAGATGAAGTAGTTTGTACCCGGAATCTGTTTCGTGGCTAAATTTATTTCTTTGAGGTCCCTCGTTATTTTTGTACCATCCGACATTATGCAGTATAAAGAATATAATATTCTCATTGGAGTAGTAATATCAGCGTCGTCGTCCAAGAGGTGGGCTCTAATAGATATTCCAGACTTCTCCGTAAACCAATTGTGACACCAGATGTACATTGGTCCATAGTTTCTCTTTCTGTCCATAGGATGGCGCCATCTATCTTTAGCCAGCCCATCATAAGACCCCCGGAAATCACTAGTCGTTCGTAAGTACATTGGTTCTGCCCTAAGAGGCTTTTGGTTATGGATGAAGTTTGGTTCATCATTAGAGTGTCCAAATTTAAGTGCCATAATGTTATGTATTTTATTTATGTGTGTAAAAAGTAAAAAAGTTTTCACATAACTTTTGTAAGTTATGTGAGAGAAAGGTCCGAAACATTTGGGCTTATATCTCTTGTGGTGGTTGTGGTTGTGCGTTGTCCAACGATGGTTGTGGTTGTGTTACAGAAGAAGAAGGAGTATCATTACCAGTAACCCTCTCGTATTTTTTAAGTCTCGACGTGACGAAAGCTATCTGTAAGTTACCCTCCAAGCCATCTTTACCGCGAGCCGCTTGTATGCCTGTTAAAAATTTTTACGAACGGTGGTGTCCTCGTTGAACAAGTCACCGTTATGCCGTTGTATTTTACTTGGTTTACACATACCCATTTAGTTTAGACCTACCGAACATAGAAGTACGAATAACTTTTACAACGGTCCCTCCATGTTTTTTCTGACAAGTTAGGTGTTAGTTTCTTGGAATAACAACTAAAAATAATTTCCCCCAGACTCACATATTTTAGATGTGATCTTTGTTCCGAGTGCTCCCTAAAATAATTCAAAATGTTCTCTGTATATTTTTTATCATTAAGACAAAATTTAGGTTTTTTAAATGGGTTGTTACGATATATAATACAAGTCCATAACCCTTTCTCTTTGGGTAGCCATACAGACTCATGTAACAGTGTAATCCACAAACCTCTTAGTCCCTGGGTCAGGGCTATGGAGTCTTTGTGTTCGGTAACAACTTGTACCATAGCTAATATTTTTTTTACAACGTTGTGGTGTAACATAAACTTGGTGTCAGTCGCTCTTTTAATCTTTGCAATAAAATTACGACAGTTAAGAATTTTGTTGTTTCGAACCATTTCCTCAATAAGACATGAGCATTTAACTATCTGGATTTTGTTCATGTTTTATTTATTCGTACAAGGCCTTGTGGTTTGGTCGTTTTAGTCGTCCAAGATGTTTTGGACGAAGATGTTTTTGGACTCTCTCACCCGTGTGAGGTGTGGTAAGTGTGAGCGTAGCGAGCGTAGCTAGCGTGTGACTTGCATGCGTAGCGAGCGTGTGTGTGTGTGTGTGTGTGTGTGGTTAAATTGAGTTACAAATTTTTTGGGTGCGGGTTGGTGCGTGCGTGTGCGGGTTGGTGCGTGCGTTAAATTTGCAATTTTTTTGGGTGCGAGCGTAGCGAGCGTGCGGGTTGGTGCGTGCGTTAAATTTGCAAATTTTTTGGGTGTGTGTTGGTAAGTGGTTGGTGAAATTATTTTGGGAATGGGGTAAATTATTTTGTGACGTCAGCACTTTTTTATGGCTCACTTTTTAGAGGGTAGTTTTTGGGCTAGGAATTATACGGCACTTTTTTTAGCCGCCATAATGTCTGGCCAAAAGGAGGTGTGCCGTAAAAGTGCCGTATACCTCCGTACATTACTACTAACGTTCAATAATTTAATTCGTTCAAACGACTTCTGATAGAACGTTTTTTTATCCGTTCAAATCCTCGACTTTATTCGTTCAGATTTTTTACTCAAATCGTCAAAACGTTTTTGAGATTCGTTGAAACGTTATAACAAAACGTTCTCTATCCGTTCGTTCTCCGTTTTTTTGGCCGTTTCAACGAAATATCGTTAAGGTATGTTTTCCCATGGAAGGTCACATATTCAATTTTATTCATAGTGTCAAAGTTCGAAACATTACTCACATTATATAATACAGTGTTGTTGTATCATGCAACTATTAATCAAAATACTAATCTCGAGAGCCTGAAATGACGGGGTCAGATATTTTCAGACCAAGTCACAGGAAACCCAGGTTCTGCTTATGTCTGGATAGCATTATCCTCCGGAACCTTTGCCCCGCTTGATATAAAGGGAAGGAAGGAAATATGGCACACAAAATCACTCAGACTTGCATGCATAGCTGTAAACTACTGTTGATTTTCTTTTATGATAAATTCTATGATATTTTTCAAGTCTAATCGGTATCACTGTGAAGGCCGGTGACAGGGTGGGGCAGAGGTGGAAAAATACCCCAGGGCTAGGTTAAAAGGGTCCCGGAAAAGTTGGGCAAAGATGTGCACATGCAGAGTTTGTTGCATATATTATTTATTTATTTCGTTTTTTTCACACATTTTTTACTGTTGTGAAATGCCATGCTTGAAAGTTTGAACATAGCTTTTTAAATGTAAACAAATGTCCAAAATTTCTCACGCTTCAACGACAACATGACTGTAAGAATCTTCAATCCACATATAGATAATTATTTAAAATTGTATACATTCTATGAACAGTATGAAAAAAATTAATAAAAATAAAAATAGTAATATCCAGCAGAATGAATGGTTCAAACTATATTTTACTCATTTTATATTGTACATGGAGAAATTAAACGACTTAGAGATGGCCAGCCTTTTCTGGCAAAGCTGAAACAGGCAACAAAAAGAAACTTTTACTACGCTGTAACGAATTTCAGTTGTCCCGGACAGCTCTGGCATCATATTACTGACTACTGAAACTTAACTTCCTGAAACGTAGTTGTAGTCTTTCCCGTACCAAAATCTGGCCAAACACTAATTAAACCAGCGTTAATTCAAAGTGACACAACAAGACATTCATCATAATCACGTTGTCATAACGTTAATATAGATATTACTGAACCTCGATATTAAGCAAAAGTGCATGATCCTCTTCATAAATGTGTAAACAACAAAGAAATGAAGAGAAGCTTGGGGCACTTGCATGAGCTTCCTTCAAGTGGTTTTATATTGAGATAAAAGTCAATTAGGCTTGTTTCAAATGTTGAATTTTGCATGTGTCGAATTCAATAGCTGGAATTATGTTCATGCAAAATTCGACGTCTGAAACAATTAAATTCGACGTTTTTAATTGCGGTCGACCGCAATATCAAATTTGACCGGTTTGGTCGCATAATACAAGCCATTAGTGTGATGTGGTTTCAGACGTCGCACTTTGCATGTGCTGAATTCAACTTGGATTGGGAGTGGCACAGGAGACGCATGTAATGCTATTGAAAGGTAACATGTTGCTAATTTGTCAGGCGCTTTTGCGGCAAATACGGCGGCTGTAGCTTCAGAAAATATATATCTTGTAACAAAGAATTTAATGACCAATCTTACTGCATAACTTGGGGAGTATATACGAATTATAATATGTTTTACGAAATATGTATACGAAATATGTACACAAGGGAGATTTTAAGTAACTGCTGTCTCCAATTTATTAAAATTTGTAAAGTTGGTTTAATATTCCTTCTCCTTACCTTACCAAAATTCAATTAATTCAAAATTATGCTGCAAGAATAATATCGGGTGTACAGAAATTTGATCATATATCTCCAACAATAAGTGCACTTGGATGGCTACCAATTAAAGAACACTTGTTATACAGAGATACACTATTAATGTTTAAATGTATAAATGGCCAAGCTCCTTCATATCTCTGTGATAAATTCAAACGATCGTAATACAAGAAGTAATGAAGATTTAGATATGCCAATGTTTGGGACTTGTACTGGACAAAGAGCTTTTAAGTAAAGAGGTACAAAATTATGGAACAAACTTGATAAAGAGACAAAATTAATAACTAATCTAAACAGTTTTAAAATAAAACTTAAGACTGATCTAATGAAGAAGCATTGATAGTGAACTTTTTCATGTTTCAATTGAACCATATAAAGATACAGTTTGTTTTTAGAATTTTTTTATCAATATAATGTTATATTATAAATTAGATAGATCTTAAATTAGATAATTTCTTAAATATTATGTAGAAATTTTCTTACATTTATACCTGTAAATTGTCATTGAAAAACCCATTTGGGAATGCCAAATAAGTATAATAATAATAATATACAAATTAAATTATTTAAATCATGCTAATTTGTTTAAATTGTTTGAATTTGGCACCATATATTGTGTCTACTTTTAGGAACACGTTCGGTATGTTATTTAATTTGACACTCAATGTTTGAAAAGGGCATCAAATTTAATGTCATTCGCTTGAATCTAATGCGAATTGTATTCGCCACATGCAAAATGCGAGGTTTGAAACAGACCCTAGTCGCTCTTGAGGGGAAAAATAACAGATGCATGACAATACTCAGGCCTTAAAATATCGGTCGGTATAGCCGTCGGACAAAATGTCAGATGACTTTGAGTCGGACATATGTATGATGATGTCCGACGACCTTGAGTTCTGTTTGGCTCGGAAATAAGTAAAAATGACAAATTAATATCAGCACAATGTATTAATTAAATTTTGAACAGTAAATGTTGTGCCGATATTGAATAATTTGTATTATAACTGTCATTCATACTTATTTCTGAGCCAAAACTAACTTTCCTTGCCACTTGAGAAAACAATTTGTACACGGCTTGAAGAACGCTGAATAATTCATTGCTTTTCTCGCCCTAAATCCGTCGTTAAGACTTGGACAATGGATATCAGTCCATAATATCCAATCCATAATACAATCAGGTCGGAGAAACAATAAACCTCAGTTTCACTTGGGTCGGACAGAATGTCTGGTGCTTTCCGCTCTACGTCACACAATTTCACGAATGGGTCGGACAATGTCCGTGACCGACCGATATTTTAAGGCCTGCAATACTTGAACAACATGCACTTTACCTTGAAAATGAATATAATTAACAATCTTAAAGGATATACTGTTTTTATTGATCTTTTATTCTTTAAATCTTTAAAATCTTAAATATATTGGCATTGCACTCTATTTTGGTATGTATGATATGCGTCATTATACTTTATATCTGCGTATGTTGCATGTTTTAATTTCCTGCCATTTACTGTAATTTGCCAGGATATAATACTGTAGAGCCAAATTCGGACCATAATGTTGACCAGAGAGGAGGGTAATTCGCGCGGGAATTCCAAATACAATTCAAAAATATGTAAACATTGGAAAGTGGCTAATCTAATCGTAATAAATCACAGGAAATTTTGATTTAGGTTCAGCATATGAGTGGAGCGGAGTATGAATCAATGTCGCTCTAACGTCGCATAATGAGACAGGCTCTGTCGAACTTCTGCCGAACTTATGTTGCTCCTAACTCGTCATTTAAGTTCGGCACATGAGTGGAGCGGCGTCTAAAACGGGCCTTAGAAGCTCGAAAATGTTTTGTGATCACATGTACATGCTTAGGTGCAAACGACTGTCTGTAAACATTTGCAACTTTAATATTTTTCCGATCATGCACCATTACTTGCAAGAATGTTCAACCATAGTAAAATCTCGAAAGACTATATATTACCTCTACTCTTGAATAAGAATGATGTTACCACATACCACTGCTTTCATCATCATTATCTCAAGTACAATCAAACAGCATTATCCTCTTATTTCTGGCATTCTCGGCATAATAAAGAAGTAAATCTATACTCCTGTCTAACCTTAATATCAATCTCGCAAAATGTGGCATCATTTTATCCTTTAACAACACAGATTGAACAGGATTCAAACGTACCATACACAAAAAGATTAAAGAAGCAAATACAGCAATCTTTAAAAATTACAATACATGAATACAAGTATACAACCAGTGTGACTGTGTGACCACAGGAGGCCCAGGCTCTATTTGCCCGCGCCCGCCTGTGACTTCCTTATAACGAGGGAAGGAAGGAAACATTGTTACATTGAGACCAAAATAGCCCAGACTTGGCATATGTTACAAGAAACTGTCCTCGATTTTTCGCCTTTAAATGCATTTCTTTCGAGATTAATCGATATCCCCTTCAAGAATGATACCGTACAACTCTCAAAACAACGATGCTTTAATCAAAGAGCTTAAATTCGCTCGAAAATCCGTGAGGGAATGACAAAATTTGGCAAAAATGATTGGACAGCTTTGAAATTTGAAATTTTTGTTGATATTCGTTGTCCAATCAGGTTTGAGTGTATTTTGAGTTGTTCAACGACTTCCGGTTTCTGACCAGCAAACCTGGCACGCGGATATATTTTTGCCAAATTTTGTCATTCCCTCACGGATCTTAGAGCGAATTTAAGCCCTTTGATTAAAGCATCGTTGTTTTGAGAGTTGTACGGTATCATTCTTGAAGGGGATATCGATTAATCTCGAAAGAAATTCACTTAAAGGCGAAAAATCGAGGATAGTTTCGTGTAACATATGTCAAGTCTGGGATATTTGGTATAAGGAAGTCACAGGCGGGCGCGGTCAAATAGAGCCTGGGCCTCCTGTGGTGTGACCAGATTTTTTCAGGACCAATTACTAAAAATGCCTGCGAAGAATTACTAAATCCAGACAAAAATTACTAAAAGTTGCACACTTTCCAAAACAGCTCATAAATGATAAATCAGTTTTGTATTAAACTACCATAATGCTTGGCGAGTATAATGAGTATAAATATCATTATTCATATTGCTCCTATAATTTATTAACCCAAGATTTCAGACTTTGGGCCAGGACCGGCGGAGGCTGCAGAGCTGGGGGAGGGAAAGTAGAGGCTGTAGATTTCAGAGGCTGTAGATTTGAAAATGTGCTGGGGGAGCATCCCCCATACCTTCTCCCCCTACTCGATACTGGTGTCACTGCACTCTCGGAGATCTTCTTTAGCCCCCTCAATCCAAAAAATGCTCCGCGGTCCCTCATAGCGCTGCACTGTGCAGGGCATCTTAAGTTTTGACCAGTTTTGACAGGGAAATTTTACCAGACCCCTCCCGCCCCCATAACGAGAAGATGGTAGTTTCCACCCTGTTCTTGCGAACGATGTGAGCTGACGCTCTGAGTCTACTGGTGGCGCCCAGCTGTAATGATTCAATCTTAATATGCAAGAACCTTTAAAACCTTTGTTCTGTTTAGGAGAGCCCACCATCTTGAAATTAAATCTACATTTATAGCGCTCTAGATCATCTTTGCGATGCGTGTCAACTGATAAGTCATAAAATGCCTAAGCAACATGCACAGTAATTTGTTTACATCAATTATTCAGTTTTACTAGTGCTTGAAGTCAGTCTCAGCTAATTCTCCTTTTAAAGAACAACAAAACGAATTGAACATACAAAAGTCATTACTATAAACAGAGGTAGAACACTAGAAATGCGGGAGATTTCTTCAAATTGTGGTCATGCGGGAGGGAGAGGAGTAAATGTTTCCAAAATGCGGGAGCAACGTGACCAGATTTTTTCAGGACCAATTACTAAAAATGCCTCCGAAAAATTACTAAATCCAGAAAAAAATTACTAAAAGTTGCACACTTCCCAAAAGAGCTCATAAATCAGTTTACATGTAACATGGGTATAGACCTGACTACTGTTCAAATCAAGTGCAAAAGTAATGAGACTTTCCGAATTTCCTGCCACTATTGAAGTTTTTGCCTCCCACCTCCCATATACAGCGTCTTTTTGCTGACCATTTGCCTTTGTGGCATGTTTACAAGTAATTTTTACAACACGAGGGGCCATGTTGTATCGGATATACAAACTCGAGTTGAAGACAAGATTTTGTATATCCGATACAACACTGATTCGAGTGTTGTAAACAACTTGTGAAACGTCTTGATGAGAACATTCGTATTCGAATGATATTTGGTGAGATAATTGAACTTAAAGTTTATGTAAATCAGCATGATTCTCTATCATACATACAAACTCATTCACGCTCATGATTTATTTTGTGTTTTCATCATGAATTATTAATGAGTTTCATAACATTGTATAAAGGGGGAGGGGGGAAATGACCAGTGTCTCAATAATTTTTGCACCTGATTGTAGGTCACTATAGGCCCCTCGTTTCAGCTGGGGGAGGGCTGAGGCCCTCCTATATTTTTGCAGATTGCATCATATGGTACACTTTTTAAATTTTGATTGATTTCAATGCATGTAAAGACTACAAATGATCCCCTTTCAACTTCGTAGAATGCAAAGTGTGCTATTTCTGGCTTAAGATATAGAAATCCATGCAAATAAGATATTTTAGTGTACGTTTTCTATGTTTTGCATAGAGCAGGCAAAAATATACCTAGAGCCAAAATTTGGGAGCGATAGCGTTTTTGGTGTCAAATGTTTGCTTGATTAGTAGTGATTAGTACGGGGACGCCATGTTGGTGAACCACTTTGGTACACCTGTTACTGTTACCTGTTTGGTACTACGTAATTCTCGACACACCAACATGGCGGCGAAAATACTAAGGCCCGAAGAAAGCCGAATTTTAATAAAAATGGTTAGATTTATACACAAAATGATTAGATATCACATTTAAAGGTTAAGCAGGCCTAAGACGTCGAATTGTGTGAAAGAAATAGCTTTCTGCGACCTTTGAAAATGCGCTGATGTCAGGATTGTCAAAACTCTATATTAACCCTAGAAGGAATGGTCGTATCAACCTAAACTTTTCGACAAAAACTCACAACAACGATCTACAAAACATATATAACGACCAGCTTTATAGGATTTATAATTTAGATTTTAGAACTTTGATGACGTCACGTGAAAACCATCTATTTTCAGGGTTTGACCAAAGGGTGTTGCACAATTTCTCAATAAGTAAGAAATATACTTGCAACCTACACCATTGACAAGCTGTGCCACCAGATTTTTCATGATTCAGTTGCATTGCAATAGTAAAGAAATAATGCCCATTTTATCTCAACAAGGCCCTGGGTACAATGTTAGCACCCTCTTGAATAATTTGCACCCCTATATAAGGAAGAACTTTTTTGGCACAATTAATATGTAAAGCAAAAACCACCAAGCTTTTTTGCGCATGTAACAATAAAAAACAGATTGTCAATCATTTACTGTAAATGTACAACACACTCTTGATGTAAAATTGTCTAGCGTTTAATATAGACAGAATAGTAAACGAGGGCACATTAGGACGCATTTGATTGTAATGCTCTTAATTTGTTGGTAATTGAAATAATATATATATAACTAGACGTCTAGACTATTTATAAATACAGTTTACAAATCGCAACTATGATTGAGAGATCAAAAATTCATTCTGTGTGAAAACATTTTCTCAGCTAAGAATAAGCTGACGTTTCCTGCCCTTTCTGGTATTGTAACATGCAGTATAAGTACTTCGAAGCAAAAAGAACAAAAAACAACAGTAGAAAACATACAATATAGAATTAACTCTTTAGCTAGGCGCCATATTGAATTTTGCGGCCGCGTCGAGAAAGGCCTGGGCACTAGGTGCTCTACCGTATCTGAAATAGACCCGACCATTTCGCATACAGGACTTACATCCGGGACTCATAAGGAGCCCCCATTAGGAAACTTCAATTTTTACTTTTGTTGACTAACATTTGTCAATTGGATGCATGTCCCCTTACAATCTCTATGCCCCTCCTCCCGCGGATAGTGTCCCCCCGGACAGTATCCGCTAATGGATAGTGTCCCCTTTAATTAGATTCCAGCAGATATTGTCCCCCCACCTGGAAGTCGCAACCAAAGTTGTGTGCGAATTGTGCACATAACTGACATGACTTGAGCTAGAAAATGTGCACAGAATATCTTCGGAGCACACAGCAAACTTAGCAGTCTGGACCCTGGATGAGATCTTGGGAGAGGCAAAATTACAATCTTCCCTGGGAGAGGCAAAATTACATTCATATTATAACAGCTGAAGCTGAAGTGTTTATATGGAAATTTTTAAACTCACCTCGGCTAGTGAGGGTACCCCTGTGGGAGGGACAACTTTTGTCCATGTAAACGGTTTGTCTCCGCCTCCAGGGACAACGTTTTCAGACAGACGAACAAAAAAGGATTGTTTCCCCAGATCTATGTCTGTACAATTCTCTAGTATAAATGCAGGGTAAAGTTGTCTCTGGGGATAAGGTATGCCTGGTACCCGAGATCATATAAACAGCGCCTTAAATGGATCTTTGTTCAAATACCGGCAATCGTAGGTCCCGGCTAAGGATGTAAATCACGTTTCACAACACAAATATCTGTCATTTTATATTTCATGGGAACAAATATTGGCAATTCACGGCTCACGAAAATACCCTTTACAATATCGGTCAGCAGTGCCGTCGGTCAAAATGTCCGGTGTCTTTCAGAATGGGTCGGACATTTTTATAATAATGTCCGATGGCCTTATGTTTCGTTTGGCGCGAAAATGTATTTTCGTAAAATCGGATACTGACGCTAAATGTTGTATGTATATGTATTTTTACGCCCGATCAAAGGTTCGATCAAACCGAACAGAAGTCTCATCGCAAATAAACTTGCGTTGACTTACGATGCGACTAGTCAAACGAACACCCGGCTCCGCTGTCACAAAATACCAAATATAATTTTGAAGTCCTTTGCCTTTGAATTTGCTCCGATCATCACGGGTATTTATAACTCATCTATGAAACAAGGTTATCCCGGGAGGATTAAAGAGATCTGTTGTTGTGCCTGTCCCGAAGGTTCTCCCCCCTTCAAATATCGAAGATGATTTACGCCCAATCGCATCCATGGAGGGATGTACCTTAGACAATCTGTTTCCTGAAGTTGTAAATAAAATGGACACTAAACAATTTGCCCTGCCTAAGAAATCGACAACTCATGCTCTAGTGTATCTCCTACATTCAATTTTGGCCGCCCTTGAGAGAGGTTCCTGCAGTGCCCGGCTGTTTTTTGCTGATTTCCAAAAGGGATTCGACTTTGTAGATCACAATGTTATTGTCCACGAGCTTACTAATCTTGGAGTACACCCAGTGACTATTCGGTGGATTAAAGCTTTCCTCTCCAACCGAGAACAATGTGTGAGGGTTGGAAATTCAAATTCATCTTGGAAGAAAACGAACGGTGGTTTGCCCCAAGGTACAAAATTAGGTCCATTACTGTTTGCTATTCTTGTAAATTCACTACTTAAATATTGGCCTGGCAGAATAAAATTTTCGATGACTCCTCTGCTCTTGAGTCTTGAAGAAAGCAAACTCCCGTCTATACGCCTTGCCTTTATTAAAGAGGGCTGGTTTACAGCCGTCAAACATCATTCAAATGTACTGCTCTTTCATTAGATCCAGAATTGAATACGCGTATCCAGTTTGGTCGTCAATATCTAAAACCTCGTCGGACCTCCTCGAGTCAGTACAAAAAAGGGCTTTAAGGATTGTTTATCCAGATTTATCCTACGATGCGGCCTTGGAAATCTCCAACATCCAACGGCTGAGCACACGAAGAGACGTGTCGTGTAGGAAATTTATTGAATCCTTGCGTCGTGAAAGCTCAGCTGCAAACCCCTTAACTAAAGTTATGGAAATTCGTCCGAGGTCCTGCACTCATGATTACATCCTCCGGAACGAACTGTCGAATGCCAATCAGAACCCTCCATTAATGTCTGAACGTTTCAAAAACTTTGTTACCTTAAAAAGTATTATTATATCAGTAATTATTATGTCATTATATATTTATATATTCATATATAAGTACACATATATATCTTTTACTCTAATAATTATACTTAACATTTTAACTTAATTAGTTTTATATCTAATAATTTTAAGCTTTCCATGTAATTCAGTTGTTAAACTGCAATATGGTTTTATTAAACAGATTGATTGATTGGTTGATTGATTAGCGGACCACATAACAGCTCTGATAAACATTTACGGGGTAAATTTACGTCGGACAAAGTTAAAGTTTGGTCGGACATCAATATAGTTGGGTCGGACAAACGGTAAACCTCAATTTTCCTTTGGTCGGACAGAATGTCCGGTGCGTTTCTTTCTTGGTCGGACAATTTCACGAATGGGTCGGACAATGTCCGTGACCGACCGATATTTTAAGGCCTGAACTTTACCACCCTCTAAATAGGCCTATATAATGCTGCATTACCATGTTAAATACTCATTTTAACTTTGTTTTAACAGTACTGATCCTCGTTGTCCATCATGCAGAATTGGAATATCCAGAGCAACGGTAATTTTAAGTGCTTTCAGACTAGATCTAGTTTTTAGTGTAACAAAATTGCAAGCTTGATGAATTATATCACTGTCATCTAAATTCATTTCTTTAATCTGAAGGTGTTTGAAGATCATGCAGCCAGAAGATTGATCAGAAAGTTGGATGTAAATTGCTGCAATGAAGGGTGTAGATGCATTGGAAGTTTAAGTTCCCTGCTAGAGGTACATGTTCATCACTTCATCTGTCATGTTCTGGCATTGAAATGGGTGCATGTGCAAGCACTGTTTGGATTCGTGCCAGGCACATTTTATATACATTTTAGGAATATTTAGGATATCTCCAATATTGCAGGCTTTGCTTTGATTAACTTGCATGTCAAACACATGTGTTATCCTCCAAATTTGAAGATACATTTGTCGTTTATTTAATCTAGGCTCACATTTGCAGCATCAATAATGTCAATCAACCATATGTGTTGAAGCAAAACTTGAAAGTCTCATGTCGAAAGTTTCAAGATTGGAAGTAATGGTAATTCTTTTGGTAGTTAACTTTTTGGTAAACAGCATTTGTTATCAAAACTAAAGTTCATTTGGGTGAAACCTGGGTTGGTTTGGGTAACTTAGACTGAGCTTATGTGGTTATATACTGTAACACAGTGTATATATATGTAGTAGAAGGTTTAGGTGGATGGATATTTCGAGTGAAATATTATATACAATATTTTAGACCTGAACGGGAACGGCTGCGAAAAATGCAACTCGGCCCTGCGATTCCGGTGCAGCGCTCTGACCACTGAGCTACAGAGTCCAGTTGCCAAGCGTTAACCACAAGTTCGTGTATATATATAGATGCGGGTACTGCAGGTTGTGATAAGGTAAATTACAAGATTTTTTTTCTGCATCTCACTCGATTGAAACTGATGTAGAAGGTTTAGGTGGATGGATAGTTCGAGTGAAATATTATATACAATATTTTAGACCTGAACGGGAACGGCTGCGAAAAATGCAACTCTAAGTCCTCAGACAGGAATTGAACCTGCGGCCCTGCGATTCCGGTGCAGCGCTCTGACCACTGAGCTACTAGAGTCCAGTTGCCAAGCGTTAACCACAAGTTCGTGTATATATATATAGATGCGGGTACTGCAGGTTGGGATAAGGTAAATTGCAAGATTTTTTTTCTGCATCTCACTCGATTGAAACTGATGTAGAAGGTTTAGGTGGATGGATAGTTCGAGTGAAATATTACATACAATATTTTAGACCTGAACGGGAACGGCTGCGAAGAATGCAACTCTAAGTTCTCCGACAGGAATTGAATCTGCGGCCCTGCGATTCCGGTGAAAGCTCGACCACTGAGCTACAGAGTAGCTTTGCCAACAAGTAACGACAACAAGCTCATGTATATATAGTGCGGGTACTGCGAGCGTGTGATAAAAGATAAGATGTTTTTCTTTTTCTGCATCTCACTCGATTGAAATTGATGTGGAAAGTTTGTGTGGATTTCGTTGTACATCAATTTCAATCGAGTGAGATGCAGCAAAAAAACAATCTTGTAATTTACCTTATCACAACCCGCAGTACCCGCATATATATATATACATGAACTTGTGGTTAACGCTTGGCAACTGGACTCTGAAGCTCAGTGGCCAAACCAACTTTAGATCGAACATCCGCATTTCTGGCCGGTCAAAATATTCAGCTAAACTAAAGCCTGACAAAGTCCCATTAAATGTAAATACTTAATGTAACTAGAAAAATGTCTGCAGAAGTCAAGAATCACTTCTGAGTTTTATTGTAAAGTCCGTACAGTAAATATTATTCACAGTAAACGCAACATCAGACGAAATGAACAAAGAACTTCAGTTTTGACAGTTGCAGCCACTGTGGGCAGGCTATTTTCACTTGTCAGCAACTTCCAAACTTAATCCATGACAAAATTGCATGAAAATAGTTTGCTTTTTCGCTTTACTCAGCAACTGAATTGCATGCAAACTTTAAAAAGTAGCTGGTCAAAGTGACGGTCATGCGAGAGTTTGACCTGACAACTACTAATTTTGACCGGACATTGTCCGTTGACCGGCCGTTATTTCGCGCCCTGCTTCTACATCAATTTCAATCGAGTGAGATGCAAAAAAAAACATCTTATATACCGGGTGACCCAAAAAACAGTTTGACTCATAATAACTTCTAAATGAGCCACGCTATTAAACTGAAATAACATTCATTAGATATATGGAAGAATAATTTAGATTTTGATATATCACAGATGTATTTTACTTAAAAATTAACCGAGATATTAATGTTCAAAATCGGTAGCATATTTCTGGATGTGTCTAAAGTTAGCGAAAATCGGCATATCAAATATTAGTTAACTGAAACACGCAATATTAGCAGTAAATAAATGACACTTGACAAATTGTTTATTATGAAACGAAGTATTATTATTTACAAAATACAAGCAAGATTTATTCGTTCGGAATCGCATGTCCTCTAGCACGGATGCACTGCCAGGCCCGTGAGACCATTACGTCGAAGGAGTCATGGATCATTCGTTGTTCTAGATTACGGCATGCTGTCACAATTGAGTTGCGAACATCTTCTAAATTTAGCGGTTGCTGATCGTGTGGTACATTCCAAATTTGCGGCTTAAGGTATCCCCAAAGAAAAAAGTCGCATATTGCCAGGTCTGGAGAGCGAGGGTGCCATGGCCAATCCCCACGTTTGCTCATCAGTCGAAGAGGAAACTGTCCGCGAAGGTATTGCATTGTTGCACCACATCTTATTCCTATCGATGTTATGAAAGTCCCTTTGTATAACATGGTAACGTATAATACCTAAATATTCTCTTGTATCGAGGTTTCTCTCTGCAAAATGTGGACTAAGAATAACGCCTGCTCGAGTAAGACCAACCCATACCATTACTTGATCGGCACCATCAACGTAATTGTCTGCAGGATGTCTGTTTCCATAGGGTGCATACTTGATAACATTTCTCTTATTTACTTCTGAGTTTAAACTAAAGACTGCTTCGTCAGATACAATCAACTGAACAAAAATTGCGGGTTTTGTTCAACTGTATCGACGAGTTGGTTACAGAATGCCATTCGTTGTACCGGATCACCTTCCCTTAACTTCTGCCGTGTAATCATAACGTATGGATGGAATTTGATGTCAAGTTTAGCAATACGGTGAAATGAACTTCGACTTAACCCTAACCCGTTTCGGCGTGAAGATCTTTTGCCATGTTGCGATAAAGACTCGCGTACAAGTTCGATATTGTCAGGCGTCCTTGCGGTTCTTGGACGACCACTTCGACCTTTATTTAAATCGTGGCATGTCGCTTCTCGCAAATACTTTCGATACGTTTTGTTGATTGTTCGTTTAGTTGGGGCAGGAATATTACCCCAACGACCAGGCCATCGTCTTCTAACTTCTGCCGCGTTCTGAAATCTTGCATGCTCTAAGCACACCCAAACTCTTTGATCTTTACTTAATCTTGGCATATTCAGAATAAACACAGAATGAAACACAATCAAACCATAACTCTATCAGACATAACATCCAACTCCCCAGAGACATCCAACATTTTTGGAACAAAACGTAACAAAAATAATAGCGCTGATACTGTAATGTGTATTTGCAAAAAGGCAGTATTATTTTCTTAATTAAAGAACAATATTCATCCTACTCTAACCTATAGAAATAATCAACTTTGTTTTGTGGCCCAAAATATGAAAAAGATTCAAGAAAAACTTATGACCCCTTGCCCTTGGTCTTTCAGGTATTTTTAAGTTTTTAAAGATCTATCAAATACTTGCATAATTTCGAACGTTAGTATTTCAGGAAACAATGAGCTAAAACTTACATGTAAGTTATCTAAATCTACGCTATGGCCCTTACAAACCCTTACGATAATTTATTGAAATATAAGTTGGCCTGATATGTCTTTAAGTAGAGCAAAGTTGGATTAATATTTGATATGCCGATTTTCGCTAACTTTAGACACATCCAGAAATATGCTACCGATTTTGAACATTATTTAAGTAAAATACAACTGTAATATATCAAAATCTAAGTTATTCTTCCATCTATCTAATGAAAGTTATTTCAGTTTAATAGCATCACTCATTTAGAAGTTATTATGAGTCAAACCGGAGTACTTTTTTTTGGGACACCCGGTATATGTAGGTATTTTAAAACGATGCAAATATTTTCAACAGTACAAAAATGACATGGAGCAAATTAACTTAAAGGTTTGTCAGCGTGAAAATGACCTCATGGAACTTAAAATAAAGGTTCGTAGTTTATGCGTATTCTTCCTAATTTTTTGGTCTGATCATTTTTATGGATATTATATCCTGGCTTTTACTAGTAACACTGATGCAACACAAGTATGAGTTGAAATAATATATTCCATGATTTTACTTTAATTATAGTATGACATTGAAATGAGGACAATGAAAACAAAGTTTAGTTTATATACTGGGGAAGGGTTAGTTGTTAAGTTAATTAAAGTAGAAGTTTAAAGTTAATCAGTAATTTAAGTAATAAAGTAAAGTTAAAGTTAATTATAGTAAGTCATGAATTAATAGATCATAACTCCAAATTGAGAAATCCTAACACTAAGGGCTATGTTACAAGGAACAATTTTTAAACATGATTCACAATGCAAATCGTTATGTTCCATGTGATATTGCTTTACACTTTCGCCTTTATCATATTTACGCTGTATTTGAAATAAACACCTTCTGAAACGCCTTGAACATCTGTGTTAATTTTCCTTCCAGCATGAAGCTGACTTGAAAAAAATCAAAATGAAGGTATAAGTGTGCTACTTTTTTAAAGAAATGATGGGCTATTGATTTTGGTTTAGTAAGGCAACCTAGAATTATAAAGGAATGCAAGATATTGTATCGTAACTTTTTAATCCTTAATTATGGAATGGAATTTGTTCTTTTTAATAAATGTATTTCTACAGCATGGAAATGACTTAATTCACTTAAAACTAGGGTACCTGCAAGTTGGGAAGGCTGCGGGCACTGTTATTATTCAATAGCTTCTTGAAACAAACATGACGTTTATGCAACGCAAATTATATTCAGTAGAATGTAATTACTGTCATTGACCCAGTGCGTATGCCAGGATATATCAGGTTGCTTCATTATCCGCCAATCTAGCCCAACTCACGATAGTGGTTGCTGATCTTTTAAAAGTTATAAATACAACATGAGCGGCCATGATGTCTAAGATATACATACACGAGCCGAAGACAAGTGGTTGTAAATCTTATACAACACGGAGGCAATTGTTGTATGTGATTCGTTTTGATAAAACGTTCGTATACTTCAATAATCTTTAACTTGAAAATTTTAACTTAAAGTTTATATGCAAGGCCCCGTTGACACGGGACAGGACGAATTCAGGACCGGACGAATATTTGTACGATTGCGTTTACGCGGGACCGATGAAACCGGACGAATTCGAGCACCGCTAACCGTACGAATTCGAGACCCAAAAAAATTAGGTCTCGCTTTTTACCCGAATGGTTACCAAAGTTAACGTATGAACAGTGGAACCGGTCTTTTTGAAAACCATTTTGCATGGTAGAGGATTGGGAATAATACTAACTATTTAAACTAACATGAAGTATTGAGGTTAATAATAACAAACAAGGAACGCAAAGCCTGACAAAGCTGAAAACTCTTGTTGTCGTTATTTTAAAAAATATGCGGCATACGTACTTCGTCAAAAAGATGAGAAAACTCAATTAGTGCTTCAGCGCTTTTAGCCTTCTTAAGGTGGCTCGATATACTAATCAAAACTTCATACTATAAGAATAAACCCGCGTGACCATTTGTGCGCGCGGGAATATTAACGAAAGAACTTCAAATGAAAACCCCGATACCTGGTGAATAAAACCTAAAAATACCGAGTTTAAAAATTTCAAATTGTTGAACACCCGAATTTTTGAAAACTGTATCGAGCCACCATAACAGGATTGACTGGGGTGCGGCAATAATAGGTTCCCCTTATTAATTATTTCGCAAGCGGAAGCGCGTTGCATCCTAGTTATATTGCTATCAAATATAAAAACATTTAAAATGGCGGGAAATTTTACGCATGAGAATACAGAAAATACACAATGTTTTGGCGAAAAATTGGTAAACTCTGGCCACCCTGAAAACCAATTGTAATATCAAACTAACTTTTATACACATATTGCCCAGCACTGTCCCGGGGGGGATGCCGCAGCTGGAATTGACTGATGCATTATTACTTCGATAGAGTCTGTCGTTGTTTTGTTATAGTGTATACAAATATTGTCTTTGAGGAAAATATATCTGACGAAACGCAGGCACTTGTTACCTTAAGTATGGCAACAAGTATTATATTCGCAAAATTGCTAAAATGGCTAGGAATCCCATCGGGAACTTTTCCACAGAGTAAAATAGCAACTATATATAGGCCATCAAGCGATTGCTAATAAGGAGTATATCAAGAAACGCGGATGGAGTGTATTAAATATAAATAATTCAATAGTTTTCGGGCGTAATTTATATTAGCTAAAAACACCATAAACCTAAGGGAATTGAAAATGCTATACCCAAAAGCCCATGTATTCCGTCAATTATTAACTTTTCCAATTTCACACGAACTGGACTGGTCAGAAATGTTATATATTACCTCTCCTATCAGAGGAGGTTGGACAGCAGACCGCATAGCATGATGGATAATGAACGTATGTTTCCACGTGCGGCCTCATTTATGCGTTAACTGCCGTGAAGTCAACATCTCTGGCCATAGCAAATTCTGCGAAATTACGCTATTGATGCAGAGACTCAATTAATGCCATCATTATGGATGTGTTTAGTGTTTGTGTATCGATGTATAACAAGGCTCTTTGAGTCCGTTTAATGGATTTATTTGTGCAGAAATCTCAAAGGCTGCGTGTGATCAACTGGTCTTGTGGTCAATATAAATGTTCATGTGTTCAAAATTCTATATGTAATTTGTGGACACTTTAATTTGTTCAGTGTTGCACGTTTTGCATTTTATATACTTAAGTAAATGATTTCATAAGCTGACCGACTGCCTGGATCGTCTGTATTTGTAATGTACATTGTGCAACTAGTGAGGTGTGTAGTACAGACAGTTAACTAAGTATTTATTGGCCAGATTTATTCTGCTGGGATCAAAGGTTCGACTTTTAATATGTAATTAGTTATTTATTTATCGCAATAGCACATTGTCGCTACTAAAAACCCGTATATTGGGGTTGTCAAAGAACTTCTATATACTTTTGCAACAGAAATTATTGGTGAAATGTAGACAAAACAAACTTTACAGTAATATACAATTCCATTTTTATTGAAAATACATAGCACATGCATATTCTCTACATATATAAAGAAATATTAAAGAAAGCAAATATTCACCAAGAAGGCAAATTAACAATACAATGATAGAATTCAACCCAAAATACAAATCTGTAAATAAACAACAAATTTTACTTCTAAAATTTTCTTCTAAAACTCAGCACTTATTTTAAACAATAAAGTCCACAACCTCGTACCCAGCGCTAGCCTGCTGGGCGTAGCGCTGGTAAAGGCTGACCACGTGACAGGCAAATACTCCAAGATTCTTGGAGTATTAGCCTGCGAGCGGGCTTTATGGAAATTAAGACAGAGGGGTGACGAAAAGTTCACGAAAGGATAAATGGCGGTTTAGTGAATTGCCGCGGTTATGAGTTATGACTTCTTACTATTATTATCTTTCTTTAATACATTTATACGGCGAATACACATCAATCTTCTTTATATCTGCTTCATGTCGCATTATAATTTGCCGAGGAGGAGACGTTTCGAAGGCGATGAAAGTCATAAAGTCATGAAAGTCATAAAGTTGAGATAAGTAATGCTTTGACCATCGTGAACAATGCAGCAACTCTGTCTTCTAGTAATTCTGAATTATTGGCAAATAGCAGCACTATAAATACACCAACCTCAACTATTAAAGCGAAGTTACCAACGCTGACATTGAGAAAATTATCTGGAGACCCCAAATCTTGGCAGTCCTTTTGGGCCAGTTTCGAAGCTGCCGTACATAATAATAGCAGTGTATCCAAAATTGATAAGTTTAATTATCTGAAGAGTGTGGTTCAAGGCAATGCCGTTTCAGCTATTGACGGTTTCGCATTAACCGCAGATAATTATGAATCAGCAGGTAAATTGCTTGAAGACAGATTCGCTGACCCCCAGATCATTATATCAAGTCACATGGAAGAGTTATTGAATTTACCAGCTGTTAGTGATATACATATATAGTTAGTAAGATTCGTCAATTGTACGACTCAATTGAAATCCACATTAGAAGTCTTAGAAATCTGGGAATAGATTCGAACTCCGACACAGTAATTTTTTCGGGGCCAAAATTTTGACCCTGAGACGGCCCCTTTTAGTGGGGCTGTTTTGGCCCCAAGATGGGGGCCAAAATTACAGTCCTTGATGGGGCCAAAACAGCCCCATTAAAAGGGCCAAAACAGCCCCATTAAAAGGGCCAAAACAGCCCCATTAAAAGGGCCAAAACAGCCCCATTAAAAGGGCCAATTTTAGTGGGGCTTTTTTGGCCCAAAAAATGGGGCCAACATTTTGACCCTAAAACGGCCCCTTTTATTGGGGCTGTTTTGACCCCAAACGGGGGCCAAATTTACAGCCCTCTTGATGGGGCCAAAACAGTCCCAGCTTTGGCCCCATCAAAGGGCCAATTTAGCTTTCGTTGAGGTTATTTTCGTTCGTAATATATAATACTAATAATAATAACTTCAAATAAAGCTAAGTTGACCCTTGTTAATAGGAACTAAAATTGGTGAAGATAAAATATAATAGTGAGTTACACAACAATTTAAAAGTTAAAAAATATATATTTATAAGTTTGACATTATTCTTAGTTTACACACACACATATATATACATACATAGTTAACAGTAAAAAAAACAATGCAAAACAACATGCATGCATGCTATGCAATGCAAATTTTAAATTATTTGTGCTTTTCAAAACTTACAAAACTTAATCTATTGCCTTAAACTCGACGCAGGTTTACTAGCATTTGTATGCATGACCAGTAATTGCCATCGCAGCCAATAGAACTCATCATATATGGTTTGGAAACTCCATGAAGTACATTATAACTCAGTATCTTTATTATTGTCCAGGTTTCTGCTAGAATGTGATTTTATCACATCCAAACAACCAATAGTAATGTCGAAACTAAAAAATCACATTCTTGCATAAACATAAACTAATGAGTTATATTGTACTTTGCAAGTTGATGGTAGTCAATACCCATTTACCCCATACTTTAAAATACATGTATCTTGTCAGATGGCTATATGATTGTATACACTGTTAATTTCAAGGAGTTAATTTTACTCCAAAAATGGAGTAAAAAAGGTACCAGTTGACTAGACCAGCGTTGATCACATCAGTACCAGGGCATTCAGCAAACACTTGGTTCTCCCCAATAACCATTAACTGGTCTACATCCTCCGGGTACCCAGAGCACAGTACACGAAACTGGATCATTTCGTCCCGGACCATACTCTCCATTGTTGACGAGGGCTATGGAAAAAAATATTGTGAGTGTCAATGTAGATATTGGTGTAAGAGACAACTTCTCAACTAGAATACGATTACACATCCAACATAGAATATGAAGTATGAGGTCAGAGTACTTGCACAACATTAAATGTACCGCAGTAAATAGCACTTGCCAAACATCAAATGTCCTGCAGAAAGCAAGCTAGATTATATGCTTTGTCTCAGTGGTGAAGCTAGACATTAGCAACTAGCCATGCTATGCAAATATATTTTTTAAATTATTGAAACCTTTATTTGAGTTATTATAAGGAGAGTGGGATACTCAGCAGTTGACTGTTGTGTAAAACTATCTAAAGACTCACTGGGAGACTCCCTGGACATTAGCTATAAGCTAGCTCTCTTGGATTAAGCAAAACATCTGGCCACAATAGAATCTTAGGAGAATAAAAATTAATACACTATTTTAAAATGCATTGGACATTAATCGGTTAACCTTGAATTATCTCGATTGTGCGGTGCCAGTGTGGGTAGAGTATAGCAAATACGGCGGTTGACTGTTGTGTAATACTACCTGAAAAATACAATAAGAAGTTCGACGTTTCGAGCGAAGGCCCTTCATCTGGGCTTCTACTAACTTCCAGACGAAGGGCCTTCGCTCGAAACGTTGAATATCTTATTGTATTTTTCATGTAGTTTTATATAACAGTCAACCGCCATAACCTTGAATTAGTTAACTACATACTGTATCAAATCTTCTCACAGCATAAAAATACAAAAATTATAATAATTGTTATTTTTGTAAGTCCCTATTGCGACCAGAGGTTTTCTCATCCAAGAGAGAGAGATAGCTTATGGCATTACCTGCACATAATGTCTAGGCAGTCGCCTACTCTCCCTTTGATTACTCAAATTGTCCGGAGTGAAGCCATGGAATCTGCTCTTACTATTCAAATAAGCATGCATTAAAATAACCTAAAGACAATGCATTTCTGAAGGTTTCAATAATTAAAGAATCAACAATTTGCAAATGCATCAATAGCACAACCAGTTGCTACGTCTAGCTTCATCACTGAGACAGAGTATATAATAATAAAGTATTTTCCAATAAGCAGTGGCGGTAGTCGGTAGAGGGACCAGTCGCCCCCCGAATAATTTCTCAAAGCCTTTGAATGATAGCTGGTTAACTGTGTAACAAAGCTGTATCAATTATTGATTTTACAACCACGAAAGCCTTGATAGGCTGTAATTTAAGTAAATTTGCATGAAATTTAAGTGAAAAAGGTTTTAAGAATGGAGATTTGCAGCAACAAAAGGATGGTTATATGTTGGCAACCTAAGTTTGCACCCCCAATATTTCACGAAGTGTCCGCACTGGCAATAAGTTCCATATCCATATCCACACATTGTTTCTGTCTGGCCCCATTAGAATGTGGGAAGGAAGTACTAGTCGATACCACATAGTGTAGAGTGAGAAATAGATATGTTGTACCACAGCCATTATTGCCCTTAGGAAATGCATGTATCAGTGGCTTCCCCCTGGGGTCGACCCCCGGGGATACAGGGGGATTGGTCTTTTCACCCAGTCAGACCTTAGCAAATTCCCCTGGGTACAAGATACAGGTATTAAATACAACCCCCACCCTCAAGGGCAGTATCTTTTTTTTCAGTCCTATATCAAGTTACACAGCCAGTTTCAAGTGGTATAAGCTCTCGTTTATTGACTGACTTATCAACACTAAAAACATCAACACTAAAAACATCAACAATGACTTGTAGCAAAAGATAGGAAACGTATAATATGAATGGCCCTAGACCAATCCTTTAAATTCATAATAAATTCAAAGCGTCAAAGTCACACTCGGGAGTTTCTAAATCAAAATCTCCTGGGTACTTTCCTGTGGGTTTTCGGCTTGAGAACCAAATTTGACATTCCTCCCACCCCCATGGGATGCAAACACAGTTTGGGAAATGTCTCTGGGTCCCCAGGGGTCAACCCCACGGGGAAGCTGCTGATACATGGATAAGCAGGGCATGGTGTTAGTCCTCTTTACTCTTGGAACATAGGCTTGATATAATTTAACATCTATGATTAACTTCTGAAGCAAGCTATTTTTGTGTAAAAGTATGTTCCTGGTACTACCAAATATCCCCTTATCGGTAGCATGAGAGCATCATGGATTTACATTGACTGGTGCATAAACTTCTCACAATCAAAATATATCAACCAGGCATATGAACATTTACATGTAGTTGGACAATGGGCTCAGTGATTTTACATTCTTGGACAGGTTTCGGAAATGTGAAAATATACAAAAGTCATACGAATCTGACCTATTAGTATCGATGAAACATTTCAGCTTACGAAATACAGCAGAATTTATATGCTCTGAATGACAGTATACCAGTTAGTGATGACAAGGTCACAAGGATGCAATCTCTTGAACTCAAATAATATATTTAGAATAGGCAATACTTTGTTTTTTCTCCATTTTCACTGCATATGTATCAACATAATTATATTAAAATCTTATATGAAATTTGTACCTGATTTTTGAGGACAAGATGGGCTCTGAGTATTTAACTGCCAATCTGTCAGATACAGTTGGTAAATATAAACATTGAAAGCCCAAATAAAATTGAAGCTTTTGTATAGTAGCATTTGCTGAAGTCATTTTAAATTGGAACTGTATTATTTTCAGCGTTTTAATTCATATATTGTCGCGGAAAATTCAAATTTTAAACGGGGACAACATGCTTAACATTCACGAATGAAGATTGCAAATATTTTCTAACAAAATCGCTCTATTACATATAAAACATAACAATAACCTTACCTAAATATTATTCAGTAGTTGCCGATGTATTGCTTCTGAAAATCCAGTTTATCTTGGGTCAAAAATATAAAATTTCGAGCTCGATTCGATTAACAGAACAAAAATAAAAAATTTTCACTCTATCCCAAGAACCTCTGCGCGTGTAGTAAGAAGACTAGGTACCAGTCTGTCAGTCAGCGCGCATTGCGGAATTTATTCATTTTTCGTTCATTGGCTTTGATAGAGTGACAAAACTTCAATCACCAGTAAATGTTTAAGATTTTGTGTTACATTTTGACCACTTTCATAATTCAGATGAATATTCAGATGAGTTTAAATATTCTTTTATGTGCATCTTAATAAGCCTTATCAGCCTCGTTTCTGTGACTGAATTGAATATAATTTATTAACCTGAACGAGGTCAATTAGGCTTATTAAGATGCACATAAAAGAATATTTAAACTCATCTTAATTATGAAAGTGGTCTATAGAGCTCTTAAATTCGAACTTGAGAATACCGATATAAATTTCCGAATATATTTCAATATTTTCGTACAAATATTATAGCATACATGTGGATTTCTCAGTATTAGATTATTAACATATATATTAAGGTGGTCCCCTATAAGGAGAAGCAAATGGGGTGATATAAGGAGAAGCAAATGGGGTCAAAATAGCATTGGTGTAGTAATTGTGTAGTAATAGTACAGCCTTGTTATTTCTTTTGGTAGTGACCAAGCATCACATTTTTAAAAAGACATTCCATGTTGAATTTGTCATTTGAAGAGATTTGTAAACAAACTGCTCTCCTGTTTTGGCAATTTGGCCAAAAACGGCCTCCGTGTTTAAAAATAAAAAAATTACTCAAAATAATTTCGTGGCAAAAACAGCTCTAAATTCTAAAAGGGGCTATACAGCCCATAATGTGACAAGACGGCCCCAGAGTTGTGTCTTGGCTCCTGTCAGAGCCAAAACGACCCCCTTTCAAATTGGCCCAAAACGGCCCCCTATGGCTACAACGGCCCCAGAGTTGCGTTTTGGCTCCTGTCAGGGTGTCAAAACGGCCCCTGTTTAAAAGAGTCCAAACGGCTCCCTGGGGCTAAAACGGCCCAAGAGTTGTGTTTTGGCCCGTTTCATGGCCAAAACGGCCCCTGTTTAGAAGAGCCCAAACGGCCCCTTGGGGCTAAAACGGCCCCAGAGTTGTCTTTTGGCCCCTGTCAGGGTCAAAGCGGCCCCTCTTTTAAAGAGCCAAAACCGCCCCCTGGGGCCAAAATGGCCCCAAAAAAATTACTGTGTATGGAAGCCTTCTCGTACCACATTGAGTGGAACATTGACAAACTGTTAAGTGAGTTCAAGCCGGAAGCCAGAGAGAGATGTAATACTATCCCAGAATGTAGTTCATCCAAGCCATTTGAAAATAGAGGGACACGCTATAGAGGGAAACTGCCCTATTCGGCTTCAACATTGTTTTCAGGAAAATGTCGGTCGTCTGTACCTTACTGTACCTATTTTTCGAAGCAGCATACGTCAGCGTCATGCCCTATTGTAACAGATATAGCTGCCCGTAGAGCGATTCTAAGAAAAAAAGAGAAATGTTTCTTGTGCCTGAGCTCTGGTCATATTATAAAACATTGTGCCTCTCAGTATAAATGCCAAAAGTGTGGTGGTCGTCATCATGTATCAATCTGTGAGAAGAATGCCAATAAACCTCCTGCCCCGGGAGTCAAGGTAGATCAACAACATGACCCTATGGGAAATCAACAAGGTAAACCCAAAGTGAAGCATCAACTATGTATGCTGACATTAATACAGTAAATATTATATTTTGTTGGCATCTCACTCGATTGAATAATAGTTGAAGGGTTTTTGTAGATGGAAATTATCGAGTGTAAATTCTATACGTTTATTAGACCTAACCAGGAACAGTTGCGAAAAATGCAACTATAGGTCCCCGGCAGGAATTGAAACTGCGGACCTGCGATTCCGGTGCAGCGCTCTGACCAACTGAGCTACAGATTCCAGCTGTCGAGCTCTAATCACAAGTTCATGTATATATATGATGGTAATGCCATGTTAGGTTATGGGTAAATATTAAATTTTGTTGGCATCTCACTCGATTGAATAATAGTTGAAGGGTTTTTGTAGATGGAAATTATCGAGTGTAAATTCTATACGTTTATTAGACCTAACCAGGAACAGTTGCGAAAAATGCAACTATAGGTCCCTGGCAGGAATTGAACCGGCGGCCCTGCGATTCCGGTGCAGCGCTCTAACCAACTGAGCTACAGATTCCAGCTGTCGAGCTCTAACCACAAGTTAATGTATATATATGATGGTAATGCCAAGTTAGGTTAGGGGTAAATATTAAATTTTGTTGGCATCTCACTCGATTGAATAATAGTTGAATATAAGGGTTTAGTGGGTAAAGTTGGAAGTGAAGTGGATGAAAAGCTTCATGGTAGAATTGTGTTTGACTCGTGTAGTCAGCGATCCTACATATAAAATAGATTGGGAAATGCCCTGAATCTAGAGACGATTGGGTCAGAAAATCTACTTGTTAAGACTTTCGGCGATGAAGTCCCTAAAGTCCTAGCATACAACAGAGTTAAGTTCGCAGTAACAGATACAGAAGGAAGTGAGATTATGATGGATGCATACAGTGTGCCTACAATATGCAGTCCAATTAGCAACCAGTCGATTAACGTAGCAATCGAAGAATACCCACATCTGCGTGGTTTGAATCTCGCAGATACCCCAAGTATGTCCAGTGATGTTGAAGTAGACATATTAATAGGTGCAGATTACTAACGGGCACAACAAAACGTTGTGGAAAACCTGATCCTGTAGTTGTCCTTACTAGGCTGGGATGGGTACTGTCTGGCCCTGTGATCCAAGAGAATCAGAGAAAACCTAGCTCTTCAATGAACCTGCATGCGACTCATGTACTCCACATTGATGCCGACCCAGTTATAACAAACCCTACAGACAATCTGCACAACCAATTAGAAAAACTGTGGTATCTTGAAACATTAGGAATTCGAGAATACGAGCTTCCAACCGAGTCTAAGTATATGGAAGACATAAACTTCAATGGAAAACATTCTGAGGTCAAACTACCCTTTCGAGAACAACACGCACTACTACCTGACAACCATACCGGCTCTGTGAAATGGCTAAGTTCCTTGATAACTCGACAAAAGGCTAATCCCAACCTTATACAGGAGTATGACAATGTAATACGATATCAAATCAAGCCTGGTGTTGTGGAATCTGCTAATGATGTCCTTGTTCCAGTCGGAAATGTTCATTACCTACCACATCGCGAAGTTGTTCGTGAAGATAAGAATACCACAAAGGTCAGAGTTGTATATGATGCGTCTGCAAAAGGCCCCGGAACGAGTTTAAATGACTGTCTGCATACCGGACCGTCACTCAATACCCTAATTTTTAATATTCTGGTTCGATTTCGGGTATATAAAGTAGCGATGATCGCAGATTTTGAAAAAGCGTTCCTGAATTTTGCTATATCACCAGAGCGTCGAGACTATTTACGCTTTTTTTGGATCGATGACATTCTAGTGTTTGGTCTTACATGCAGTCCAGCCATCTTGAATGCTGTATTCCAACATCACCTTACTCAATATTCCACCATTGATCCAACCTTTGTTATCAAAGTGCTAAAATCCCTCTACGTGGACGATCTTGCATCTGCTTCAGATAATCCAGCATCGGCGTTAGAATTAGCGAAGATCAAAACGCGATTGTTGGAAGGCGGTAAATGGTTGAGTAATAGTAAAGAATTAATGACGGAGTTTCAAAATGACCCACAGTTTTCAGAAAGTCCTCAACAACCGTCGAAGTCAATCCTCGACCCCCAGCAACTTGAAGCCCACCCTCGTGTTTTAGGTCAAATATGGAATCCCCAAACGGAATCTCGAAACACAGTATCACCCTTAATTCTTAACAACATTTCAAACGATGTGAGGAAATCGGAAAAGCGGAGTTTAAGTGCCGGTTTTAAGAAATTCAGGCCACGGGCTAAAATGTTTTTCTCAGTAGCGGTAAGATTACGCGATGAAATGAGTGAAATATAACTTTGTCAGGATCTGGTGTTGAGATGATATTTGAGCGTAGAGGAATATGGTCACAGACAGAACGGACGTGTCGAATATTGATAGAGGATATAAGTCTTGATAGATTTGACATACTTTCATTAACCTCGTCAGTTAGAATACGAATTTTATAATGTTTTGAAAGGAAATTGGAATACCAGTATATGTCAAATAAAAAAACGATCAGTAGCTAAATAATATAATACACTTTTTCCCAACTACAGTAAGATTTTACTCAACAGTTACATACATTCTTAAAGTAGTCTTAAACAACAATATTAATATAAAATTAGTGTTACTAATTAAATTAACAAAAAAAATGTAATATCAAAAAACGAAGAGTTTTCAAGGTAAAAACATGATCCCCAAATATGATACACTTCAGAATATTTGCCACTTAACAGTTTATATACATTCTCAAAATAGTTTTAAGCAACAATATCCATATAAACTCAGTGTAAATACAACTTCAAAAATGAAAACAGTTTAGATAGTATTATTTAGTCATGAGTAACCATGTGATTTTCAAGTTTGCTTGGAACATCAAACTCAATGTCACAGACACCACAAATATATCCAATACCAGTTGGTTTTGTTGATTCCAATTCTTGGCATAAACCACATTGATAGTTTGTAATATTGCCATGTTGCGTTGCTATATGTCGAACTAATTTCTTGATATTACCAAACCTTTTACTGCATTTTTTGCGAACATGTTTTCCAGTGACTTTATCCTTGAAAAAATGTTCTTGTAAATCTTGTGGTTGAGTGATTTCTCTACGACAAGTGCTACACAACAAATGCATTTTTTTATGCCTTTGAAGGTTGCGTCGTTGGGAAAATCTCTTCTTACAAACATCACATTCATAAGGATTGTCTCCTGTGTGTGTTCTTTTATGTCGTGCTAAATGATTTGATCGAGAAAATCTCTTCTTGCAAACATCACATTCAAATACTTTGTGTCCTGTGTGTATGTATTTATGTGTTGCTAAATGTCTTGACTTATGAAAATTCTTCTTGCAAACATCACATTCATAAGGTTTGTCTCCAGTGTGTGTTCGTTTATGTTTTGACAAATAGCCTGATAGAGAAAATTTCATCTTGCAAACATCACATTCATAAGGTTTGTCTCCAGTGTGTGTTCTTTGATGTGTTGCCAAATAGCTTGGTAGTGAAAATTTCTTCTTGCAAACATCACATTCATAAGGTTTGTCACCAGTGTGTATTCGTTTATGTTTTGTTAAATATCTTGATAGAGAAAATTTCTTCTCACAAATATCACATTCGTAAGGATTGTCTCCAATGTGTGTTCTTTTATGTGTTGCTAAATTGCTTGATAGAGAAAATCTCTTCTCACAAACATCACATTCATAAGGTTTGTCTCCAGTGTGTGTTCGTCTATGTGTTGTCAAATTGCTTGGTAGTGAAAATTTCTTCTTACAAACATCACATTCATAAGGTTTGTCTCCAGTGTGTGTTCTTTGATGTGTTGCCAAATAGCTTGGTAGTGAAAATTTCTTCTTAGAAACATCATATTCATAAGCTTTGTGTGTTCTTTCTTCTCTTGCTACTAAGTCCAAGCTGCTCGATGTTGAAAACATCTCCTCACAATCATCAGCACGAAGTAGGCCAATATTCCACAAATCCATGGGATTGAACGTTCACCACTCAGTATTCACCAGCCAACAGTAAAATCTATAAAGCTTAAACACTAAACAGTATTCACTTTTATAAAACTGCAATCAGCGCGCGAAAATAGAATAAAGTTTGGCAGTTTCACTGTTTCAAATATTTTAAAATGGATGCTTGATTGCTGGTGTGAATTTTCCGCTAGAGTATAATGGAAATGATTCTGAAATCCGCTGAGGTTTCGAACACGGGCGGCTAACACTGACCTATATACTGGAGTAGGAATATGGTAAATTTTACTTCGGTGGAAAAAACGGAAGATGTATGCTATTTTAATATTTGTGAGGTAGTAAGGCAAATTTTGAGCTCGTTTTTAGTTTCGTAATTGTTGTGAGTTCTTTTTCAAATCCCTACAAATACGGGGGTCCGCAAATCACCCATAGAACAGGGGCGCCATTGTTGTTTTGCCGCCCGTGTTTTCATCACTGCGCCTCGGTGAGAGTGACTGTCTACGCCTTTTCTGTGGGAAATCCAGTCCAAGACAACCAAACAGTAAAACAAAGAAAGACGTCTGCTCATTTTGAGACATTGGATTTTTACTCCAGTTACGTATAAAGATCATCGCTGTCGTGACGTGTCAGACGGGAAAATTCCTCATCAGTACAAGTTTTGGCGGGAAATCGTGAAAGTATACAGGTAAAATATAATACATTTCTCAACAGTTTACTCAACAGTTTATATTTAACAGTTATTCGCCGAAGGCGAGGTGAATATCGGTGAATGACATCGACTATGGTTCAGCAAAATGCAGGGAAAAATTGATGGACACTGCGTCTGAGCCGTGCGTATGAGCCGTGCATATGTAACTAAATTGTACAATGTGTCTGTGTTATGCGTCATTCAATTCCAGCTGTGACATCCCCCCCGGGTCAACCCCGGGTTTGGTAATTTTTTTATTTTTTTGTGCAAATGCCCGGGGGTAGCACAAAAGAGAAGGAACAATGCCCCACGCTTGGTCAAAAGAGTAAAACAAATGTCCCACCGCCGGGCTGACAAATCAGTCAAGATTTTATGCTGGAAACGTCAAATATGCTTTGATACTGTATTAAATCACATGCGTGTTACCAATTATTACTTCAGTTCCTTGTACTTTTTTGGATTTTTGGAAAAAAGGAAGTAAACCATCAGTGTTCAGATGAAAACAACGATGAAAGGCTATGACACACTTGCTACTCGCTATCTACCGTTTATTTTAGATACTAGGCCTTTACTGAATATTTTTCGTTGTAAAACAGTATTAAACATATTGCCCAGCACTGTCCCGGGGGGGATGTCGCAGCTGGAATTGACTGATGCATTATTACTTCGATAGAGTCTGTCATTGTTTTGTTATAGTGTATACTAACATGGTCTTTGAGGAAAATATATCTGACGAAACGCAGGCAATTGTTACCTTAAGTATGGCAACAAGTATTATATTCGCAAAATTGCTAAAATGGCTAGGAATCCCATCGGCAACTTTTCCACAGTGTAAAATAGCAACTATATATAGGCCATCAAGCGATTGCTAATAAGGAATATATCAAGAAACGCGGATGGAGTGTATTAAATATAAATAATTCAATAGTTTTCGGGCGTAATTTATATTAGCTAAAAACACCATAAACCTAAGGGAATTAAAAATGCTATACCCAAAAGCCCATGTATTCTGTCAATTATTAACTTTTCCAATTTCACACGAACTGGACTGGTCAGAAATGTTATATATTACCTCTCCTATCAGAGGAGGTTGGACAGCAGGCCGCAAAGCATCATGGATAATGAACGTATGTTTCCACGTGCGGCCTCATTTATGCGTTAACTGCCGTGAAGTCAACATCTCTGGCCATAGCAAATTCTGCGAAAATACGCTATTGATTCAGAGACTCAGTTAATGCCATCATTATGGATGTGTTTAGTGTTTGTGTATCGATGTATAACAAGGCTCTTTGAGTCCGTTTAATGGATTTATTTGTGCAGAAATCTCAAAGGCTGTGTGTGATCAACTGGTCTTGTGGTCAATATAAATGTTCATGTGTTCAAAATTCTATATGTAATTTGTGGACACTTTAATTTGTTCAGTGTTGCACGTTTTGCATTTTATATACTTAAGTAAATGATTTCATAAGCTGACCCACTGCCTGGATCGTCTGTATTTGTAATGTACATTGTGCAACTAGTGAGGTGTGTAGTACAGACAGTTAACTAAATATTTATTGGCCAGATTTATTCTGCTGGGATCAAAGGTTCGACTTTTAATATGTAATTAGTTATTTATTTATCCCAATAGCACATTGTCGCTACTAAAAACCCGTATATTGGGGTTGTCAAAGAACTTCTATATACTTTTGCAACAGAAATTATTGGTGAAATGTAGACAAAACAAACTTTACAGTAATATACAATTCCATTTTTATTGAAAATACATTGCACATGCATATTCTCTACATATATAAAGAAATATTAAAGCAAGCAAATAATCACCATGAAGGCAAATTAACAATACAATGATAGAATTCAACCCAAAATACAAATCTGTAAATAAACAACAAATTTTACTTCTAAAAATTTTCTTCTAAAACTCAGCACCTACTTTAAACAATATTGAAGCAAATTGACCCAGGACTGAGGTGAACAGAAGGTATGTTTTGTTTTCTTTTTTTAAATGTATTTGAAACTTTTCTCATTAAACCATCATGCTGAAATGTGCCTTTGGTCAACCATTTCCCTGTCTAATGCCAGACTATTGTCTTCTCAAGGGTAGTGCTGGCCGTTAATGTTTTAATAGAAGACAGTTCCAGGAGAACATTAGTGATACAACACATCAGACTTCAACCTGTGGTATTGTAATGTTTACAAGTTAATGTAAAATAGTTGTGACAAAGACAAAAACTAGTATTTATATATTAATATTGGTCCTTTCACATGTAACTGATAATAATATATTATGGTAAGAACAAACCACAGTATTTTTGCAGGTTAATTAAAGGGTATATACTACAAAGGACATATTTCAATGTGCTTGGTTTCAATTTGAGCTATTTCAACAGATGTGTTCAATGTCGCAAGCTGTGTACAAGATTTTTAGACATAAAAATATCAATTATGTTGTACTGATTGTTCAACATTTGGCGAATTGAACAGTTAATATTATGAACACAATTTCAAGTGATTTGGGGGAACAAACATGGAGATTTAACTTAAATTCTGATGTCATAATTTGTATATTGAACACATTGAAATATCTCCAAAATCAAAAAAGCTATTAAAATTTGTAAAATATGTTTCTGTACCAAAATTGATCAGTTCTTTCACATTAGACAAACTTAGTTTTGAAATCAGGATTAATATTATATTAGTTGTAAAAAAATTGTTGCCTTTGCCACATTTTTATCTGTAATAAAAATTGTTCTCTATTTGTTTTCTCATTTTCCTTCACCTTGATTAAAACGATTATACAGGAATTTCTATAGGATCCTATAGGAATTCCTATAGGAAACCTAATAGCATTCCTATTATATTTTGGCCCAATTTCCTATAGGAATTCCTATGGGAAATTGGGCCAAAATCTAATAGGAATTCCTATAGGAAATCCTATAGGAATTCCTATTGGATCCTATAGGAATTTCTATAGGATTTTTTCGTAAGGGTATATAATTATATAAAACATTGACAAAGTATTTACTGTAATTGATGCCATCAGACATAATTAATAATACTCTATTACTAACTTACTATTATTAACTTACATGCCTTGTGTCTCCTATTTTATTTTATTTACTCTCCCCACTAAAGCAAGACAATTTACTTGACAAAGGGAGGCCCTTGCAGTGTTATACTTTGATTGGGTTGTCCGCAGTGTAGTACTTTGGTTGAACAATATGTCTAATATGGCCACTTATGGATTTTTCAATTACCATATGCATGCATTTTGTTGATTTATATGCAAATTAGCCACTGTGTGTTTGTTTTTAACTAAGTACTTACTGTATCAGCACAAACAAGACAGTTAATGGTATACGAAGACATGAATTTGGCTATTCTTTGTTATCTGTTAAATTGAAATATATGGAAAACAATCAGCCAAGAGACAAAAGTTTGAACAAAATTGTACTTTTAGCAGTTGTCTTTCAGCCTTTGCCCTTTTAATAGCTTTGTCAGGGACAACCTTCATCATAGTTAATAGAAATATTACCTTAATTCATTTAGCTGTATATATGTAAAATATATCTTTGAAGCTCATAATGAAATCATTTTATAATGTGTATATATTTAGATATTTTGTACAATGTTTCCATACAACATAAAATTTTAAATCACATTTTAAATATTATAACAAGTTCCAGTACTTTCGTCACAATTTTACTATTGAGTTCAGTCTGCATTTGAACTGAAAGAGTTAGAATTGGAAGTATACTCGATACCTTTGAAGTCTTTGTGGCGCTACTGAGTTCATATAGCACAGGTCAACGATAAACTGTTGAACAATTGTATACAATTATATACAGTATAGTATACAGTATAGTATACAATTGTTTAGTCCAACCTCATTTTGACTATTGTTCCATTGTATGGGATACATGCGGTAGTACTCTTGCTGATAAACTACAAAAACTGCAAAATCGAGCCGCTAGAGTTCTGACGTCATCAAGCTATGATACAAATGCTGAATATCTGTTTGAAAAGCTTGGCTGGAAAAATCTTACATCTCAACGTAGAATTGCCAAGGCTGTCATGGTGCACAAATCTCTAAACGATCTTGCACCAGACTACCTTTCTGAAATGTTTGTTGATCGCAGTAGAGTAACAAATTACATATTGAGGGACACCAGTGGCAAATTAGCAGTACCTCAACCACGAACAAATTTTCTAAAAAATAGTTTCAGCTACAGTGGTGCGGTACTGTGGAACTCTCTTCCTAATGAGTTACGTCAAGTTAATACTTTGCGTAAATTTAAGTCTGATTGCAGCAATTTTATTCGATAAATTTTAAACTTGTATTCACGGCACTCTTGGAAACCAGGTATATATCTTAATAGTTATGTGTTTTATAAGTGTGTACGTAAATTCTTGTAATACAGTATATATATATATATTTAAATTTTTACTCTTTGTAAATCCTGATGAGTCTACCGTGACTAAATAAAAGTTCAGTTCAGTTCAGTTCAGTTCAGTTCAGAACCATTTATCCATTGACATGTTTTATATATTAAATCTGTATAAATTTTGTATACCAGCATCTGTTACAACATTTCGTGCCACTTCCTTCACTTTAAAGCAAGTTCTCGAGTAATAGTTGACCATAGTATTATCGATAAACATATATATCCAATTTTATAGATCTACAGTGTAAATACTAACACGACTTCAATCCATTGTGCTTCGATCAAATAACTCAAAACACTGAAGATTGCATGGCGTTTTGCCTTCACTCCTCTTAATTGTCAATTTGTCATCACACGTACAAAACATTATATATTTTCACCCCCGTCCAAAAATTCCCGCGTGGAGAAATAAGCCACGTTCCTGATGTCACGTGGTTAGCCTTTGCCAGGGCTACGCCCAGCAGGCTAGCCCTGGGTACGAGGTTGTAAAGTCCACTCGTTCAGAAAAATACGAGCAATCGCTGCGTGAATTGTGGAAATTCGAGGTGTTCAACTTCAAAGATTGTTCACAGAAATGGCATCGGATTAATACAATATGACGACGTACAGCCTACATAAAAGAGCAAAATAACGTTGACCTTACAAAATACTGCTCACATAGGTAGATCAATAGTTATTGAAATAGCATGGATGCATTCCAGGAAAAAAATTGAATAACAATGACAAAATATTCGATATTTGCGAGTCGAGTAGGCCGTCAGACAACAAAACTGCAGACAGAGCCAGACACTAGCCCAGATATAAAATCGCTAAACAACAAGCAAATAACTCCTAAATCTCCTAAAATTCATTAAAAAGTACCTTAACGCTTATTCTAAAGACTAACGCTCTTTATATTAAAGAAGTTTCAAGATTCATTGGGAAAAACAAGCTTTGGTGGCTCAATATCTTCCTAAAGGTACGTTCACACGTTGCGATTTGTCTTGCCGATTTCAGATGCATGTTAATGATATTTGAAAAATACGTGGCAAACGTCATCTGGTGACATAATCAACTGAAAATATTCGTCATTAACATTCAGCAAAACCTAAAATCGGCCCGACAAATCGCTGTGTGTGAACGTACCTTAAACTATTAGACGCCATATTGGCAAACGTCGAAATGACTATGGTCACTTCAATGCCTAATATCTCGAAAAGTGCCAGGGGCTCACCGGGATCATTCCAGCAGATTTAAAGTTTATACATTTGTCTTCATCATAATACAAAAATTACAAAAATCGAGCTATGGAAATTCTAGATACTTTAGTTTGAAAATTGTAAACAGACGCGGACTTGAGTAAACACGTCGCGAAGACACGACTAACTTCAATCATTAAAACAAACGAAAACATGTTTCATAATTTCTAAAATATCCATCAAAAACTGATCAAGCAAATACGTTTAAACATATAATTCATTGATATTACAAAAAGTTTAAAATATATAAGGGAAACTTCAAAAGTTGGAGATGGTTATTTTTGGAGAGTGCAAAATCGTATTAAAAATTCAGCAGCGAATATCTCGAAAACGGTGAGTTGCGCGGATAGGGGGGGGGCAGTTAAAACGAAAGATAAAGCTTTAATCTATCACATTATGGATCAATGTGGATAATCTATTTCATTATGGATTAAGCTTTAATCTATCACAAGGAAAACGTGCTCGTCTGTACACAGTAATTTTTTCGGGGCCATTTTGCCCCCAAAAATGGGGCCAAAATTTTGACCCTGAGACGGCCCCTTTTAGTGGCGCTGTTTTGGCCCCAAAATGGGGGCCAAAATTACAGCCGTTGATGGGGCCAAAACAGCCCCATTAAAAGGGCCAAAACAGCCCCATTAAAAGGGCCAATTTTAGTGGGGCTGTTTTGGCCCAAAAAATGGGGACAAAATTTTGACCCTAACGGGGTCCAAAATTTTGACCCTTTACAGCCCTCTTGATGGGGCCAAACAGTCCCAGCTTTGGCCCCATCAAAGGGCAAATTTAGCTTTCGTTGAAGTTATTTTCGTTCGTAATATATAATAATATTAATAACTTCAAATAAAGCTAAATTGACCCTTGTTAATAGGAACTCAAATTGGTGAAGATAAAATATAATAGTGAGTTACACAACAATTTAAAAGTTAAAAAATATATATTTATAAGTTTGACATTAATCTTATTTTACACACACATAATTATATACATGCAAGTTAACAGTGGCAAAACTAACAATGGAGAACTAGCATGCATGCATGCTATGCAATGCAAATTTTAAATTATTTGTGCTTTTCAAAACTTACAAAACTTAATCTATTGCCTTAAACTCGACGCAGGTTTACTAGCATTTGTATGCATGACCAGTAATTGCCATCGCAGCCAATAGAACTCATCATATATGGTTTGGAAACTCCATGAAGTACATTATAACTCAGTATCTATATTATTGTCCAGGTTTCTGCTAGAATGTGATTTTATCACATCCAAACAACCAATAGTAATGTCGAAACTAAAAAATCACATTCTTGCATAAACATAAGCTAATGAGTTATATTGTACTTTGCAAGTTGATGGTAGTCTCAATGATGAAGACCTGATTTATAAGTATGTCAATACCCATTTACCCCATATTTTAAAATACATGTATCTTGATGGCTGTGTGATTGTATACTCTGTTAATTTCAAGGAGTTAATTTTACTCCAAAAATGGAGTGAAAAAAAAGGTACCAGTTGACTCGACCAGCGTTGATCACATCAGTACCAGGGCATTCAACAAACACTTGGTTCTCCCCAATAATCATTAACTGGTCTACATCCTCCGGGTACCCAGTGCACAGTACACAAAACTGGACTATTTCGTCCCGGACCATACTCTCCATTGTTGACGAGGGCTATGGAAAAAATATTGTGAGTGTCAATGTAGATATTGGTGTAAACTGCTCAACTAGAATACGATTACACATCCAACATAGAATATGAAGTATGAGGTCAGAGTACTTGCACAACATTAAATGTCCGACAATAAATAGCACTTGCCAAACATCAAATGTCCTGCAGCAAGCTAGATTATATACTTTGTCTCAGTGGTGAAGCTAGACATTAGCAACTAGCCATGATATGAAAATATATTTTTTAAATTATTGAAACCTTTATTTGAGTTATTATAAGGAGAGTGGGATACTCAGCAGTTGACTGTTGTGTAAAACTACCTAAAGACTGGGAGACTGCCTGGACACTATGTAGTGCTATAAGCTAGCTCTCTTGGATTAAGCAAAACATCTGGCCACATTAGAATCTTAGGAGAATAAAAATTAATACACTATTTAAAAATGCATTGGACATTAATCGGTCAACCTTGAATTATCTCGGTTGTGTGGTGCCAGTGTGGGTAGAGTATAGCAAATACGGCGGTTGACTGTTGTGTAATACTACCTGAAAATACAGTAAGAAGTTCGACATTTCATCTGGGCTTCTACTAACTTCCAGACGAAGGGCCTTCGCTCGAAACGTTGAATGTCTTATTGTATTTTTCAGGAAGTTTTACATAACAGCCAACCGCCATAACCATGAATTAGTTAACTACATACTGTATCAAATCTTCTCACCGCATAAAAATACAAAAATTCTAATAATTGTTATTTTTGTAAGTCCCTATTGTGACCAGATGTTTTCTCATCCAAGAGAGATAGCTTATGGCATTACCTGCACATAATGTCTAGGCAGTCTCCTACTCTCCCTTTGATTACTCAAATTGTCTGGAGTGAAGCCATGGAATCTGCTCTTACTACAGTCGAACCTCTACTTACGGACACCTCCCGGAAGCGGACACCTCTTGTACGCGGACACTGTTTTTGGGTCCCGGCCAATACGCTATTATATTACTATATTTACGACCTCTCCTAGGCGGACACCTCCCGTAAGCGGACGCGGACACCAAAACAACCTTCCCAAACAACATTATAACCTCTTGTAAGCGGACACACTTTATTTATTTTCTGTTAAATTAATAATTATGCCGCCTAGTTGACTTAATACAGTATTAGAATAGAAATATATGTGTTTGATATATTGTGTTATTAGAATGAGCTGATGACAGAATTGATACGGAAACTATTAATTCAATTGTCATATTAACATCATTATTAAAATAATCATGATTCAACAATTACGTAATCAGTTAAATATTAACCAACCCGTAAGCGGACACCAGGTCGTGGTCCCGAGGGTGTCCACTTACGGGAGGTTCGACTGTATTGAAATAAGCATGCATTAAAATAGCCTAAAGACAATGCATTTCTGAAAGTTTCAACAATTTGCAAATGCATCTATGGCACAACCAGTCGGTATGTCTAGCTTCATCACTGAGACAGAGTATATAATAATAAAGTATTTTGCAATAAGCAGTGGCGGTAGAGGGGGCCAGTCGCCCCACGAATAATTTCCCAAAGCCTTTGAATGATAGCAGGTTAACTGTGTAACAAAGCTGTAATGATTTTACAACCACGAAAGCCTTGATAGCCTGTAATTTAAGTACATTTGCATGAAATTTAAGTGAAAAAGGTTTTAAGAATGGAGATTTGCGCAACAAAAGGATGGTTATATGTTGGCAACCTAAGTTTGCACCCCCAATATTTCACGAAGTGTCCGCACTGGCAATAAGTTCCATATCCATATCCACACATTGTTTCTGTCTGGCCCCATTAGAATGTGGGAAGGAAGTACTAGTCGATACCACATAGTGTAGAGTGAGAAATAGATATGTTGTACCACAGCCATTATTGCCCTTAGGAAATGCATGTATCAGTGGCTTCCCCCTGGGGTCGACACCCGGGGATACAGGGGGATTGGTCTTTTCACCTAGTCAGACCTTAGCAAATTCCCCTGGGTACAAGATACAGGTATTAAATACAACCCCCACCCTCAAGGGCAGTATCTTTTTTTTAAATCCTATATCAAGTTACACAGCCAGTTGCAAGTGGTATAAGCTCTCGTTTATTGACTGAATTATCAACACTAAAAACATCAACACTAAAAACATCAACAATGACTTGTAGCAAAAGATAGGAAATGTATAATATGAATGGCCCTAGACCAATCCTATAAATTCGTAATAAATTCAATGCGTCAAAGTCACATTCGGGAGTTTCTAAATCAAAATCTCCAGGGTACTTTCCTGTGGGTTTTCGGCTTGAGAACCAAATTTGACTTTCCCCCCACCCCCATGGGATGCAAACACTTGGCAAATGTCTCTGGGTCCCCAGGGGGAAGCTGCTGATACATGGATAAGTAGGCCATAGTGTTAGTTCTCTCTACTCTTGGAACATCTGTAGGCATGATATAATTTAACATCTATGAATTACCTATGTATATAAGAAATCTGGCTAACTTTAGTATTTTTAAGCAATTAGTTAAGACTTATTATTTTAAGGAAGTCTTTACAGTCAAATCCAGTGTTCTGTTGCGAGGAACATTGCAATATTGTCACACAATATTGCAAATTTGATTTGGAGATTGCTCTGAGCAATTTGCAACTGGTTCGAACAAATTGCAAATTGAAATTCACAAGCAGGTATGTAAACAAAGCTTCTGATTGGCTTCTAGCAAAAGAAGAAACCAATCAAATGCTCCGAGCAATTGGATTGGAGCTTCCTGACCTTTTTGCTAGTAGCCAATCCAAGGCTTTGTTTACAAAACTGGTTGTGAATTTCAATTGCAATTTGTTCACACTGGTTGCAAATTGCTCAGAGCAATCTCCAAATCAAAATTGCAATATTGCGTGACAACATTGCAATGTTCCTCGCAACAGAACACTGGATTTGACTGTAATGTAAATACTTCATGTAACATATAATCTATATAATCTCATTTACTTTTAGTTAGTTTATATGCCTATATAACCATTCAGCATAGAACAATTTTAGTGTAATTATGTTTGTGATGCGCATTTGATCATATACTATAGCACGTTAATTTGCGCAATATAAATATTAAATATTATTATTATTATTATTAACTTTTGAAGCAAGCTATTTTTGTGTAAAAGTATGTTCCAGGTACTATCAAATATCCACTTATCGGCAGCATGAGCGCATCATGGATTTACATTCACTGGTGCATAAACTTCTCACAATCAAAATATATCAACCAGGCATTTGAACATTTACATGTAGTTGGACAATGGGCTCAGTGATTTTACATTCCTGGACAGGTTTCGGACATGTGAAAATATATAAAAGTCATACGAATTTGACCTATTAGTATCGATGAAACATTTCAGCTTACAAAATACAGCAGAATTTAGATACATGACTCTGATTGACAGTATACCAGTTAGTGATGACAATTAGGATGCAATCTCTTGAACTCAAATAATATATTTAGAATAGGCAATACTTTGTTTTTTCTCCATTTTCACTGCATATGTATCAACATAATTATATTAAAATGTTATATGAAATTTGTACCTGATTTTTGAGGAAAAGATGGGCTCTGAGTATTTAACTGCCAATCTGTCATATACAGTTGGTAAATATAAACATTGAAAGCCCAAATAAAATTGAAGATTTTGTATAGTAGCATTTGCTGAAGTAATTTTAAATTGGAACTGTATTATTTTCAGCGTTTTAATTCATATACTGTCGCGGAAAATTCAAATTTTAAACGGGGACAACATGCTTGACATCCACGAACAAAGATCGCAAATATTTCCTAACAAAATCGCTCTATTACATATAAAACATAACAATAACCTTACCTCAATATTATTCAGTAGTTGCTGATGTATTGCTTCTGAAAATCCAGTTTATCTTGGGTCAAAAATATAAAATTTCGAGCTCGATACCATTAACAGAACAAAAATAAAAAAAATTCAAATATGGAGGTGTGATGACTCTATCCCGAGAACCTTTGCGCGTGTAGTAAGAAGACTAGGCACCAGTCTGTCAGTCAGCGCTCTTTGCGGAATTTATTCATTTTTCGTTCATTGGCTTTGATAGAGTGACAAAACTTCAATCACCAGTAAATGTTTAAGATTTTGTGTTACTTATAGAGCTCTTAAATTCGAACTTGAGCATACCGATATAAATTTCCCGATATATTTCAATATTTTCGTGGATATCTCAGTATAAGATTATTAAAATATATATTAAGGTGGTCCCCTGATTTTTTCCAAAGAGGGACGATTTCCGTCTTCGATCCGAAATTTTCTACAACTATTATTTGTATAAAAATCAAAGACGGCGGTTGACTGTTGTGTAAAATTACCTGAAAAATACAATAAGAACTTCGACGTTTCGAGCAAAGGCCCTTCGTCTGGAAGTTAGTAGAATGGGTCGGTAAAAAACATGTGCTTTTGTAGTGAATAAAAAAGCGATCACGTGATAAAAAATAAACCATTCAGATGGATTTAATCAAAACAAACTATAAACAAAATATGGAAATCACAACACAAAATATATTAGCATATAAGGAGAAGCAAATGGGGTCAAAATAGCATTGGTGTAGTAATTGTGTAGTAATAGTACATCCTTGTTATTTCGTTTGGTAGTGACCAAGCATCAAATTTTTAAAAAGACATTTCCATGTTGAATTTGTCATTTGAAGAGATTTGTAAACAAACTGCTCTCCTGTTTTGGCAATTTGGCCAAAAACGGCCTCCGTGTTTAAAGAGCCAAAACGGCCCCCTGGGGCCAAAATGGCCCCCAAACATTACTGTGTACGGAGCTTAAAGCTGCTGTCTATACACACACGGGACTGCATAGATGAATTTGAAACAGTGCTCAAAACATTTCGAGTTTCTAACCGTACGAACTCTCGTATGAACGAATTGAACCGGACGATCGATTTTCGTACAGTTTCAAAATTGCTACAAACTTGCTTCAAAGCTTTTGTCAACACATTTTCAAGCCTGTACGAATCTTTGTTTGAACTGTTCCATTTTATTTATCGTTGCTTTATAGAAATGGATTATACTACATTACAACTTGTGGAGTTTGGCTGCAATGTTGACTGTCAAATCATTATCGATCTTTGAAGCAAATATAACAATAATAATAATAATAATAAAAACTTTATTTCAAGAGGGAGTTACATTGTTACTATTAACGTATTCTTCCCAATGACCCTCGTAGCCTATTTATAAAGTGTTAACGTGTTTGGAATATTAGATTTGGAAAACTTTTACTAGGTATAACATTGATATTTGCATTCTACGCAAGAAAATCTACTGAGATCGTGAAATTCATGATTTAGTTTGATAAAGTAGGTTTTAATATTACTCCACATGATGAAATGGCGTTTTACACAAATGCTCACCGCGCGCTCATTTTTTACGCTTTTGCCGTCAAGTTTTGTGTACGTGATGATAAATCATTGCTGTAACGAGCAATTTAACAAAAATGCTATATTTTAAAAACTGTGGTTGCTACGGGCTACTTTTGAAAATCTGACCTCCTTCGCGTCACGAGATTTGCACGCCGCCGATTTAACCCTAGGACCTGCAAAACATCATATTCCCATCTCAGATAATCAAAGAACAAAAGTAAGTTCCAATTTTTTGACAGCTATTGTATTTGCTTTGATATAAACAGACAAGTTGACTCACACAAATTTTGTATACACGGTAAAACGGATGCCTATAACTCGAAAAGTATGGCGTTAAACGAAAAACGCGAGCACACTTTTGCTCCCTAACTATTGTTCTACATTGTGGCAAAGTTTGGAAGGAATCGGATAAAACGTGCACGGTGCATTTCTCTTTTTGTGAGGACAATCTGAGAATATTTCATTCTGTGTAAAAGGCCAAAAGAGATTTCGCGAGGATTTTCCGCTCCCTGTTGTGTTTCTCCGCCCTCTGTTCTCACTTCAAACTGTAAGCCAATCAGATCGAACCTCATCAAAGTACTTTTGGCATGTGCTCTGGGCAAGGTGGTTCTGCGTCATTTATTGATTATCTAGTTTGTTATAAGTGCGGAGCAGATAAAACAAAAACAATAAAATATGCCGGCAAAACGCAAATGTAGGGAGAGCAAAGCGAATAAGGAGCAAGCTAAATCTGCAAAACGAAAATGTAGGAGATCTGTGGTGCGCGACCAAGAGCCAAGTGAGGATTCACCTGGAGCTGAAAACCAAAGACGTACACTCTTCTTCAGGATATGAGAGCTATTGGGTATGTGCGTTACTTCTTATTTTGTGCTACAAAATTTCTCACCTGCATCCCCATCCGGTATTGAGTTAACACCAATTAGCAGAATGTCAATTACAATTACTATTTTCGCGGCAAATTTAATCGAATTTAAAACATTTTCAGTTATATCTCGGTCGCATTTTAATATTTTTGAAAATAATCTGTGAGGATCGAAAGATTTTCAGCCCCTCAATCCAAATATATAAAAATTTAAAAAAAGATGGAATCAGTGTTTTCAATTCATCATATGGAGTAATCTTAAGTTTGTTTTTAAAAGAGGTAACTGAATGATTTTCAATGGCTCTTTCACACTCTCCTGCGCAGAGCCTATATACGTAAAAAATAAAGTAAAAAATAAAATAAATTTTTAGGGGCGCTAAGTATGACGGGAAGATGGAAGTTTCGTAAGGCTCTGCCATATAATGTTTTAAAAATGGCGCCAAATTACCGTGAGAGATTGGCTCTAGTTCTTGCTCGTGAATTATTCAACATGGCCGACACAAAAAGCATTTTGTCATTGTCCAATAGACCGTTTCAGGATGCAAACGTTTGTGGAAGCATATCTTCGAAACTTCAATTCTCAAGGGAGACTTGTAAATCTTCAAGTTGGCTACTTCGCATTGGATAAAGTGCATCTTCTTTATCATCGTTATCTACATGATATTATATAGTTATGTTATAAGTGCATGCCATGTCTAAATATTGGTTTAAAGACTAACACTAGCATTAAGAAAGTCAAAATATACAATGAAATCATACTATAACTTAAAGTATACAAGCCGTTTTTGAAGAAACCAGTTAGATTTATCAAGCATACATCGACATACAAATATAACAATATGGCGACCTTTGACCTTTCACATGATTAATATATAGTGATTTTTTTTTGTTATAAAATAGCTTCAAAATAACGTGAAATTCATTCTAATTACCTTCAAGACTTAAATTATCAAGTGACAATTCCAAATCCTCAACTGTAATGTCGTTTTCACCTCGCGGTTCGGTCATCCCGAGAACCGATCAAAATCCCTGAGAACCGAACATTATATGGCAGAGGCTTCTCCTCCTTTTCCCCCTTCGCCTCCCCCCCCCCCCATGTCCTCTACTGTCCCTACTTTACCATTATTACCCTCCATTACGAAAAATGCCATTATTACTTCCGCCACGAAAACTATATATTTCCTTTGATTTTATTACTGTGAAAAAACAATTTTAACTGTGAAAAAAACAAAGAAGCCTCTGCGGAGGAGAGTGACTCTTTCACACTACATAAAAATATTTTGGCCTGAATTAGTGATGTCAAAAACATTGCCAGAATGTCAGAAAATATGTCTTGTAAATTGCGTTTTTGAACGAAGCTATAACTTGTCTATTTACTATGCAAATAGTAAATTTAGTGTTTTTTTATAGATTAAGGTGTGCTCTTTCACACCACATGCACCATAACTTAGTAACCGGTCGGAAGCATAAAAGAAATTTGGCCTGAAATAGTGACGTCAAATAATTGCCAGAATGTCAAAAAATATGTCTTGCAAAAGTTTGTCGTGTTTTATCAGATTAATTGGCTGATCGTCTTGAAGAGATTCAATTACTTTTTGCTCACTGTCCGAATATTGATTTAGGTGGTGTATAACAGTCCTGGAAAAAAGCTTTGTGTCATGGTTATAGTTAAGTTAACAATGTACATGTACCACTCAATTGTCTTAACGATAAGATTCAATCCAAATAAGTATATTTGAGGAAAAAGATAATTTTCTTTCTCTTGGTTTGATTTAGTGTACGTTTAGTGTTCTTCAATGCGGGAACTATGGCGTTCCACAAAGCCAACACCGTGCCTTTGTCATTGGAGCAGTACCAGGAAACGTGTTCCCGGAATCAACGTACGTATTCCATTGCACCTTTTTAACTCCAATTTATGTATTTTACATAAATTGGCACTGTAATTTAAACTGAGACTACAGTATAGTCAAAAAATGCGGAGTCTTTCAAAAAAGTGGCCCTGAAATCGTAACATTTTTATCAGACTCGGTCTTTTCCAAACGCAAAGCTTGTGCGGTCACGTGATTTCTCCTGAAGAGCGAGAACTGTCTGTGATTGATCAGTAAGTTAGTAAATATTCATGAACAATGATAATGATGGATAACGTTAAATATAGTTCAAACAAGATGCTCTATTGAGCGCTAGCGCACAAGGGAGAGCACGGGGGGGGGACGAGTTCCCCCAGTTGTTTTAAAAACCAATTTGAGATTTTCCTAAATCTGATGAGAAAAGTTTGGGGGAGCGGGTATGATGATTCTAATTTCTAAAAGTTCTGATTCTATTATCTATACAGAAATAAAAAATGTTTTGCCAGTGTTGAGCGTGCAGAATTACTTTGAGAAACGAAGTTCGTTTTGTGTTTTGTCCCCTCCACTTCCCAAGGTCTGGCGACGCCAGAGGAAAACTATGACGGTTCCCGCTTTTCAGGGGTAGTGTCACCGTACAAGCTTTGCTTTCCTGATGCAGTGATGCGCAGATAGCCTCCTCCGCAGACATCTCATGGGTCACCGGGGTAGGTTGGGTTTTATCAAGCAAATAATTTCTGCCCGCCAATTTTAAGGCGATGCCTGCGACGGAGGCTAATGCCCATACTCAAGTTGATATTTAATATATTCGGGTTGAGTCTGACCGCAGGCTAACTTTAATTTAACTTGGAGAGGCGCCAAGATATAATAATATTAAGAAATCTAATCTCTATAACGGGGCTTAACACCCTTTTCGCCATATTTAGTTCCTGCTTATACAAGTAGTCCAGATAAAGGCGATTTACATTCCACAAATCACATTACAAAATCCCTCTTTTCTCCGGAAATATTTTGTTGGCTGCAGGCAGGGAGTATTTTAAAACAGTGACAGTGATAATCAATTTATGCATAAATAAATGAAATTTGCGTATAAATTCGAATAACTAAACATTGCTTGTACATTTAATATATACATTATAAATTACATGTTGTGATCTGGAAAAGACTTCCTCTCGGGAGAGCTTGATTTCCTACACGCTCAGATACAACTTTTCAGTATAATGTATATATTAAGTGTACAAGCAATGTTTAGTTATGCGAATTTAGTGAATCTATATAGGCATTATGTCAAAGCCAGTTTAAAAATGTTGAGGGGGTAGGACTCTGTATTTTAATTTTGTATTTCAGTTTCAACGAGCGATTTTATCTTTAAGCAACAAAAAGTGCGGGGTCGTCCCCAACGCCCTCGCAGTCCCTCCAAATAGCAATGGAGCACTAAGAGGAGGTAACCCCATCCACCACCGGAAGTAATTCAAACGAATGTATGTATGACGTCACATTTATTTCCAGCCATATGGCATCAACAGGGGTGTGCGTGCAAGAGTTCGTACTTAAGGCCATTTTCCATTACGGTCGTTTTGCCCGCGCGGGCGAAGCGACCGATTCGAATCACGTGAATAATTAGTCGCGCGGGCACGCCAAGAAAGTTGAATGTAGTTCAACTTTCAGGCGTGTCCGCGAGGTGTAAAGCGGACAAAAAAAATCTCATGCTAGACACCTACAGCGAAAGTTGAAACATGGTCGCTCCGCCCGCGCGGGCAAAGCGGCTGTAATGGAAAATTGCCTTTAGTGTGCGTGCAAGAGTTCGTACTTAGTGTGCGTGCAAGAGTTTGTACTTAGCGTGCGTACAAAGCGTTACGTCACACTGCAAAAAATCCCGAGTAAATGGTACTCAAAATATTGAGTAAATGAATGCACCCATAGTTACTCCTAATATTGAGGAAAACCTACTCATATAACATGAGTAAGAACAACTCAAGTTTTTGAGTTGATTTTACTCAAAAAATGAGTAGAACACTACTCAACTACTGAGTTACTCAAATTTTGAGTAATTTTACTCAAGTATGAGTACTCGCTACTCAAAAAATGAGTTGTGGTTATTAAAAAAAAATGCACCCATAATTACTCCTATTTTTGCGCAAATTTTGATTTTACTCAAACTTTGAGTAAACGTACTCAAGAAACTGAGTATCTATAACTCAAAAAAAGAGTTCCACTTACTCAATGAAAATGCACCCATAGTTACTCCTATTTTTGCGCAAATTTTGATTTTACTCAAACTTTGAGTAAACTTACTCAAGAAACTGAGTATCTATAACTCAAAAAAAGAGTTCCACTTACTCAATGAAAATGTACCCATAGTTACTCCTATTTTTGCGCAAATTTTGATTTTACTCAAACTTCGAGTAAACTCACTCAAGAAACTGAGTATCTATAACTCAAAAAAAGAGTTCCACTTACTCAATGAAAATGTACCCATAGTTACTCCTATTTTTGCGCAAATTTTGATTTTACTCAAACTTTGAGTAAAGTTACTCATAAACGTGAGTAAAGTTACTTTGAGTAAAGTTACTCACAAACGTGAGTTGTAGTTCAGTACTGTACTTGCTTTAATCATAATAAAAAACAGTCGCTCAAGAAACGAGTCACTCAAACATTGATAGCAAAAGAAAATATTATTATGGAATTTCCAATGATTCCCTTAAAATATTACCAATATTCAAGTTCGTAACAAAATAATTTAAAAACTACTGTACTATATATATTCTAGACATTCTATAATCATGCATGTATATAGAACAAATTATCTAGTCAGCGGTTTCTGATAACAAATGTGTATACTCTAGCACGTGCAGCAAGTTATTCTAAAATTGCTTCCTTCATCATATTAATAATTTTATTAATTTAGCTAATTTGTTGAAGTAGAGCAAAACCTGTATATGGATAAACCTTGATATATTGAATTTTGAACCAAATTTCGAGAAACAGCATGACTATACATTTGTCAATTGGATATACGACTCGTACAAACGGTACAATACGAACATATTAAATTGTGAGTTAAAGTCTACTTGTATACGTGAGCAAACCTTGTTTGCATAATTTGATTCATTAACACAATATATATGCCTGCCAGGTTCTTGTGCGTTAATCACATGCCTTTTTTAATTCTAATTTAACAAGGTTTAGCCATCTACATACAGCCACATTGAGCGTGCAAGGGATGATGGATAACTTCCTATTTAGAGTCTTTAACTCAGGAAATGTGCTTTGTAACAATGCAAGGGCATATAATAAACACTTATGATGTAGCGATACTTGGTTTACTAAACTAATGTCAAATCTAAGGCTCCAAATAAGTAATACATGTCATACCTTGCCTGCTCAATATTTAAGGTTTAAGATATTTTGAAGGACAACCTTTTTTCAATTGGCTGTATATATACATATATACATATTAGAAAGCAAAGCAATTCATTCTGGATTATATAGTTATCAAAGTGTCTACATGCCCGGCAGCCGGTCAATAGTTTTGTACTGATATCACTATAAAATGATTTGTTACGAATGTTTTCAGTGATGCTGCTGGTGGTGTAGTTGTTAGTGCGGCGCTTGCGAGACCCATGTTGCGGCTTTGAATCTGGCAGAGACACTTGTTATTAAAAAATTTCAAACTGACTGGTTTTCACATTCAAGGGTTAGGGTTATGTTTTGGGTCACTTTTGGGGGTGGTTTAATCTCTAAAAACTACAAAATTCTAGACTGCCGGGCATCTATAGTATTTTGAAAATACTGCCGGCTGCCAGGCATGTAGTCACAGGGTATAGTTATTGAATTGCATCTAGTTTGTTAATGAAGTTTAATAATGTTATTGGCAACTTATTGCCATCATTAATGTGCAGAATGCATTTCTGCAAAAACAAACATAAATTGGTGAATCCTACCGGATATTCAAACATAAAAACATAATTTGCTGCCATGTACGCAACAACCGCTTCGACCAGGGATCCTTGGACTTTGCAAATAACTATGTTTTTTGTACAACAGCTTTCTCCATTTGGTCTTCTAATCTTCCTTTCACCAGTATTCTTGCATGTCCGTCTGTTGCAAGATCATCAAAGCTTCCACCTTCCTGTCATGAAAAAATATAAATGTAAATTAACGATCTCTTTCTAAGGAAAGGGGTATGATATAGCAAGTATATTTTTTGAAGTTAAAGTGCTGTAAGCAAGATATGGTATCATGTAGGCAGATCATTAATAGAAATCTAAAATGATATAACTCACCGGGATCATCTCGATTAAGTGATTCCCAGCTTTCTGCTTCCCAGCTTTCTGCTGAAGGAGAATTGGCAGAACTATCATTGCAACATCATGTGTTTTTGCTATAAAAGTAAGTGAGTTATTAGCATTGAACCTCATTTGAAACAACAGTACATAGCATCATCATTCACCCAAACATAATAACCTAAAATAATGGGTAAGTAATATGGTAGAGCATGTTGCAGCTTAACGGGTTAAGATTTTAATGCAAATTTATCTTCACAAACAAATTAAGTTCATACTAATGCACTTGTTCTTAGAACCGGTTTATTTATTAATAGGCCAAAAAGTCTCTAAAGCACAGAATGTACACGTCTATGTATCTCCCCTTTAATGAGTGGCTTGTATTTACATGCCACTCAAAAGAGGTTCTGGTAAAAGGTGGCAAAAACCACCTTACACAACAACAGTAAACTGCATCAACATAAATGAATACAAGTTTTGAATAAGGACAAAGCAATTCTCACTGACAGGTGGCTCTGAAAGTGCCACCTGAGTGAGCTATTGGTCAAAGGTGCTGTGGGCAACCTTGCCCAAAAGCTGTAAAACAGCACTGCCAAGTACAATATTCAAGACAATCTGTACTGTTATTTTAATTAGTAGCCTTTTGCTAATCAATTTTTAGAAAATCATACATGTAAACAATTTTTTATCCAAACAAATTAAGTTCATACTAATGCACTTGTTCATAGAACCGGTTTATTTATTAATAGCCCAAAAAGTCTCTAAAGCACAGAATGTACACGTCTATGTATCTCCCCTTTAATGAGTGGCTTGTATTTACATGCCACTCAAAAGAGGTGCTGGTAAAAGGTGGCAAAAACCACCTTACACAACAACAGTAAACTGCATCAACATAAATGAATACAAGTTTTGAATAAGGACAAAGCAATTTCACTGACAGGTGGCTCTGAAAGTGCCACCTGAGTGAGCTATTGGTCAAAGGTGCTGTGGGCACCTTACACAAAAGCTGTAAAACAGCACTGCCAAGTACAATATTCAAGACAATCTGTACTGTTATTTTAATTAGTAGCCTTTTGCTAATCAATTTTTAGAAAATCATACATGTAAACAATTTTGATCAAACAAATTAAGTTCATACTAATGCACTTGTTCTTAGAACCGGTTTATTTATTAATTACCCAAATAGTCTCTAAAGCACAGAATGTACACGTCTATGTATCTCCCCTTTAATGAGTGGCTTGTATTTACATGCCACTCAAAAGAGGTGCTGGTAAAAGGTGGCAAAAACCACCTTACACAACAACAGTAAACTGCATCAACATAAATGAATACAAGTTTTGAATAAGGACAAAGCAATTCTCACTGACAGGTGGCTCTGAAAGTGCCACCTGAGTGAGCTATTGGTCAAAGGTGCTGTGGGCAACCTTGCCCAAAAGCTGTAAAACAGCACTGCCAAGTACAATATTCAAGACAATCTGTACTGTTATTTTAATTAGTAGCCTTTTGCTAATCAATTTTTAGAAAATCATACATGTAAACAATTTTTGATCCAAACAAATTAAGTTCATACTAATGCACTTGTTCATAGAACCGGTTTATTTATTAATAGCCCAAAAAGTCTCTAAAGCACAGAATGTACACGTCTATGTATCTCCCCTTTAATGAGTGGCTTGTATTTACATGCCACTCAAAAGAGGTGCTGGTAAAAGGTGGCAAAAACCACCTTACACAACAACAGTAAACTGCATCAACATAAATGAATACAAGTTTTGAATAAGGACAAAGCAATTCTCACTGACAGGTGGCTCTGAAAGTGCCATCTGAGTGAGCTATTGGTCAAAGGTGCTGTGGGCAACCTTACACAAAAGCTGTAAAACAGCACTGCCAAGTACAATATTCAAGACAATCTGTACTGTTATTTTAATTAGTAGCCTTTTGCTAATCAATTTTTAGAAAATCATACATGTAAACAATTTTTTATCCAAACAAATTAAGTTCATACTAATGCACTTGTTCATAGAACCGGTTTATTTATTAATAGCCCAAAAAGTCTCTAAAGCACAGAATGTACACGTCTATGTATCTCCCCTTTAATGAGTGGCTTGTATTTACATGCCACTCAAAAGAGGTGCTGGTAAAAGGTGGCACAAACCACCTTACACAACAACAGTAAACTGCATCAACATAAATGAATACAAGTTTTGAATAAGGACAAAGCAATTCTCACTGACAGGTGGCTCTGAAAGTGCCACCTGAGTGAGCTATTGGTCAAAGGTGCTGTGGGCAACCTTGCCCAAAAGCTGTAATACAGCACTGCCAAGTACAATATTCAAGACAATCTGTACTGTTATTTTAATTAGTAGCCTTTGCTAATCAATTTTAGAAAATCATACATGTAAACAATTTTTATCCAAACAAATTAAGTTCATACTAATGCACTTGTTCATAGAACCGGTTTATTTATTAATAGCCCAAAAGTCTCTAAAGCACAGAATGTACACGTCTATGTATCTCCTTTAATGAGTGGCTTGTATTTACATGCCACTCAAAAGAGGTGCTGGTAAAAGGTGGCAAAAACCACCTTACACAACAACAGTAAACTGCATCAACATAAATGAATACAAGTTTTGAATAAGGACAAAGCAATTCTCACTGACAGGTGGCTCTGAAAGTGCCACCTGAGTGAGCTATTGGTCAAAGGTGCTGTGGCAACCTTACACAAAAGCTGTAAAACAGCACTGCCAAGTACAATATTCAAGACAATCTGTACTGTTATTTTAATTAGTAGCCTTTTGCTAATCAATTTTTAGAAAATCATACATGTAAACAATTTTTATCAAACAAATTAAGTTCATACTAATGCACTTGTTCTTAGAACCGGTTTATTTATTAATTACCCAAATAGTCTCTAAAGCACAGAATGTACACGTCTATGTATCTCCCCTTTAATGAGTGGCTTGTATTTACATGCCACTCAAAAGAGGTGCTGGTAAAAGGTGGCAAAAACCACCTTACACAACAACAGTAAACTGCATCAACATAAATGAATACAAGTTTTGAATAAGGACAAAGCAATTCTCACTGACAGGTGGCTCTGAAAGTGCCACCTGAGTGAGCTATTGGTCAAAGGTGCTGTGGGCAACCTTACACAAAAGCTGTAAAACAGCACTGCCAAGTACAATATTCAAGACAATCTGTACTGTTATTTTAATTAGTAGCCTTTGCTAATCAATTTTTAGAAAATCATACATGTAAACAATTTTGATCCAAACAAATTAAGTTCATACTAATGCACTTGTTCATAGAACCGGTTTATTTATTAATAGCCCAAAAGTCTCTAAAGCACAGAATGTACACGTCTATGTATCTCCTTTAATGAGTGGCTTGTATTTACATGCCACTCAAAAGAGGTGCTGGTAAAAGGTGGCAAAACCACCTTACACAACAACAGTAAACTGCATCAACATAAATGAATACAAGTTTTGAATAAGGACAAAGCAATTCACTGACAGGTGGCTCTGAAAGTGCCACCTGAGTGAGCTATTGGTCAAAGGTGCTGTGGGCAACCTTACACAAAAGCTGTAAACAGCACTGCCAAGTACAATATTCAAGACAATCTGTACTGTTATTTTAATTAGTAGCCTTTGCTAATCAATTTTTAGAAAATCATACATGTAAACAATTTTGATCAAACAAATTAAGTTCATACTAATGCACTTGTTCTTAGAACCGGTTTATTTATTAATAGCCCAAATAGTCTCTAAAGCACAGAATGTACACGTCTATGTATCTCCTTTAATGAGTGGCTTGTATTTACATGCCACTCAAAAGAGGTGCTGGTAAAGGTGGCAAAACCACCTTACACAACAACAGTAAACTGCATCAACATAAATGAATACAAGTTTTGAATAAGGACAAAGCAATTCTCACTGACAGGTGGCTCTGAAAGTGCCACCTGAGTGAGCTATTGGTCAAAGGTGCTGTGGGCAACCTTACACAAAAGCTGTAAACAGCACTGCCAAGTACAATATTCAAGACAATCTGTACTGTTATTTTAATTAGTAGCCTTTTGCTAATCAATTTTAGAAAATCATACATGTAAACAATTTTTGATCCAAACAAATTAAGTTCATACTAATGCACTTGTTCATAGAACTGGTTTATTTATTAATAGCCCAAAAGTCTCTAAAGCACAGAATGTACACGTCTATGTATCTCCCCTTTAATGAGTGGCTTGTATTTACATGCCACTCAAAAGAGGTGCTGGTAAAAGGTGGCAAAAACCACCTTACACAACAACAGTAAACTGCATCAACATAAATGAATACAAGTTTTGAACAAGGACAAAGCAATTCTCACTGACAGGTGGCTCTGAAAGTGCCACCTGAGTGAGCTATTGGTCAAAGGTGCTGTGGGCAACCTTACACAAAAGCTGTAAAACAGCACTGCCAAGTACAATATTCAAGACAATCTGTACTGTTATTTTAATTAGTAGCCTTTTGCTAATCAATTTTTAGAAAATCATACATGTAAACAATTTTTTATCCAAACAAATTAAGTTCATACTAATGCACTTGTTCATAGAACCGGTTTATTTATTAATAGCCCAAAAAGTCTCTAAAGCACAGAATGTACACGTCTATGTATCTCCCCTTTAATGAGTGGCTTGTATTTACATGCCACTCAAAAGAGGTGCTGGTAAGGTGGCAAAACCAACTTACACAACTACAGTAAACTGCTTCAACTTAAATGAATACAAGTTTTGAATAAGGACAAAGCAATTCTCACTGACAGGTGGCTCTGAAAGTGCCACCTGAGTGAGCTATTGGTCAAAGGTGCTGTGGGCAACCTTACACAAAAGCTGTAAAACAGCACTGCCAAGTACAATATTCAAGACAATCTGTACTGTTATTTTAATTAGTAGCCTTTTGCTAATCAATTTTTAGAAAATCATACATGTAAACAATTTTGATCAAACAAATTAAGTTCATACTAATGCACTTGTTCTTAGAACCGGTTTATTTATTAATTACCCAAATAGTCTCTAAAGCACAGAATGTACACGTCTATGTATCTCCCCTTTAATGAGTGGCTTGTATTTACATGCCACTCAAAAGAGGTGTAAAAGGTGGCAAAAACCACCTTACACAACAACAGTAAACTGCATCAACATAAATGAATACAAGTTTTGAATAAGGACAAAGCAATTCTCACTGACAGGTGGCTCTGAAAGTGCCACCTGAGTGAGCTATTGGTCAAAGGTGCTGTGGGCAACCTTACAAAAGCTGTAAAACAGCACTGCCAAGTACAATATTCAAGACAATCTGTACTGTTATTTTAATTAGTAGCCTTTTGCTAATCAATTTTTAGAAAATCATACATGTAAACAATTTTTGATCCAAACAAATTAAGTTCATACTAATGCACTTGTTCTTAGAACCGGTTTATTTATTAATAGCCCAAAAAGTCTCTAAAGCACAGAATGTACACGTCTATGTATCTCCCCTTTAATGAGTGGCTTGTATTTACATGCCACTCAAAAGAGGTGCTGGTAAAAGGTGGCAAAAACCACCTTACACAACAACAGTAAACTGCATCAACATAAATGAATACAAGTTTTGAATAAGGACAAAGCAATTCTCACTGACAGGTGGCTCTGAAAGTGCCACCTGAGTGAGCTATTGGTCAAAGGTGCTGTGGGCAACCTTACACAAAAGCTGTAAAACAGCACTGCCAAGTACAATATTCAAGACAATCTGTACTGTTATTTTAATTAGTAGCCTTTTGCTAATCAATTTTTAGAAAATCATACATGTAAACAATTTTTGATCCAAACAAATTAAGTTCATACTAATGCACTTGTTCATAGAACCGGTTTATTTATTAATAGCCCAAAAAGTCTCTAAAGCACAGAATGTACACGTCTATGTATCTCCCCTTTAATGAGTGGCTTGTATTTACATGCCACTCAAAAGAGGTGTTGGTAAAAGGTGGCAAAAACCACCTTACACAACAACAGTAAACTGCATCAACATAAATGAATACAAGTTTTGAATAAGGACAAAGCAATTCTCACTGACAGGTGGCTCTGAAAGTGCCACCTGAGTGAGCTATTGGTCAAAGGTGCTGTGGGCAACCTTACACAAAAGCTGTAAAACAGCACTGCCAAGTACAATATTCAAGACAATCTGTACTGTTATTTTAATTAGTAGCCTTTTGCTAATAAATTTTTAGAAAATCATACATGTAAACAATTTTTGATCCAAACAAATTAAGTTCATACTAATGCACTTGTTCTTAAAACCGGTTTATTTATTAATAGCCCAAAAAGTCTCTAAAGCACAGAATGTACACGTCTATGTATCTCCCCTTTAATGAGTGGCTTGTATTTACATGCAACTCAAAAGAGGTGCTGGTAAAAGGTGGCAAAAACCACCTTACACAACAACAGTAAACTGCATCAACATAAATGAATACAAGTTTTGAATAAGGACAAAGCAATTCTCACTGACAGGTGGCTCTGAAAGTGCCACCTGAGTGAGCTATTGGTCAAAGGTGCTGTGGGCAACCTTACACAAAAGCTGTAAAAAGCACTGCCAAGTACAATATTCAAGACAATCTGTACTGTTATTTTAATTAGTAGCCTTTTGCTAATCAATTTTTAGAAAATCATACATGTAAACAATTTTGATCAAACAAATTAAGTTCATACTAACGCACTTGTTCTTAGAACCGGTTTATTTATTAATAGCCCAAAAAGTCTCTAAAGCACAGAATGTATACGTCTATTTAATGAGTGGCTTGTATTTACATGCCACTCAAAAGAGGTGCTGGTAAAAGGTGGCAAAAACCACCTTACACAACAACAGTAAACTGCATCAACATAAATGAATACAAGTTTTGAATAAGGACAAAGCAATTCTCACTGACAGGTGGCTCTGAAAGTGCCACCTGAGTGAGCTATTGGTCAAAGGTGCTGTGGGCAACCTTACACAAAAGCTGTAAAACAGCACTGCCAAGTACAATATTCAAGACAATCTGTACTGTTATTTTAATTAGTAGCCTTTTGCTAATCAATTTTTAGAAAATCATACATGTAAACAATTTTGATCAAACAAATTAAGTTCATACTAATGCACTTGTTCTTAGAACCGGTTTATTTATTAATAGCCCAAAAGTCTCTAAAGCACAGAATGTACACGTCTATGTATCTCCCTTTAATGAGTGGCTTGTATTTACATGCAACTCAAAAGAGGTGATAGTAAAAGGTGGCAAAACCACCTTACACAACAACAGTAAACTGCATCAACATAAATGAATACAAGTTTTGAATAAGGACAAAGCAATTCTCACTGACAGGTGGCTCTGAAAGTGCCACCTGAGTGAGCTATTGGTCAAAGGTGCTGTGGGCAACCTTACACAAAAGCTGTAAACAGCACTGCCAAGTACAATATTCAAGACAATCTGTACTGTTATTTTAATTAGTAGCCTTTTGCTAATCAATTTTTAGAAAATCATACATGTAAACAATTTTGATCAAACAAATTAAGTTCATACTAACGCACTTGTTCTTAGAACCGGTTTATTTATTAATAGCCCAAAAAGTCTCTAAAGCACAGAATGTATACGTCTCCCTTTAATGAGTGGCTTGTATTTACATGCCACTCAAAAGAGGTGCTGGTAAAGGTGGCAAAACCACCTTACACAACAACAGTAAACTGCATCAACATAAATGAATACAAGTTTTGAATAAGGACAAAGCAATTCTCACTGACAGGTGGCTCTGAAAGTGCCACCTGAGTGAGCTATTGGTCAAAGGTGCTGTGGGCAACCTTACACAAAAGCTGTAAAACACCACTGCCAAGTACAATATTCAAGACAATCTGTACTGTTATTTTAATTAGTAGCCTTTTGCTAATCAATTTTTAGAAAATCATACATGTAAACAATTTTGATCAAACAAATTAAGTTCATACTAATGCACTTGTTCTTAGAACCGGTTTATTTATTAATTACCCAAATAGTCTCTAAAGCACAGAATGTACACGTCTATGTATCTCCCCTTTAATGAGTGGCTTGTATTTACATGCAACTCAAAAGAGGTGCTGGTAAAAGGTGGCAAAAACCACCTTACACAACAACAGTAAACTGCATCAACATAAATGAATACAAGTTTTGAATAAGGACAAAGCAATTCTCACTGACAGGTGGCTCTGAAAGTGCCACCTGAGTGAGCTATTGGTCAAAGGTGCTGTGGGCAACCTTACACAAAAGCTGTAAAACAGCACTGCCAAGTACAATATTCAAGACAATCTGTACTGTTATTTTAATTAGTAGCCTTTTGCTAATCAATTTTTAGAAAATCATACATGTAAACAATTTTGATCCAAACAAATTAAGTTCATACTAATGCACTTGTTCTTAGAACTGGTTTATTTATTAATAGCCCAAAAGTCTCTAAAGCACAGAATGTACACGTCTATGTATCTCCCCTTTAATGAGTGGCTTGTATTTACATGCCACTCAAAAGAGGTGCTGGTAAAAGGTGGCAAAAACCACCTTACACAACAACAGTAAACTGCATCAACATAAATGAATACAAGTTTTGAATAAGGACAAAGCAATTCTCACTGACAGGTGGCTCTGAAAGTGCCACCTGAGTGAGCTATTGGTCAAAGGTGCTGTGGGCAACCTTACACAAAGCTGTAAAACAGCACTGCCAAGTACAATATTCAAGACAATCTGTACTGTTATTTTAATTAGTAGCCTTTTGCTAATCAATTTTTAGAAAATCATACATGTAAACAATTTTTGATCCAAACAAATTAAGTTCATACTAATGCACTTGTTCTTAGAACCGGTTTATTTATTAATAGCCCAAAAGTCTCTAAAGCACAGAATGTACACGTCTATGTATCTCCCTTTAATGAGTGGCTTGTATTTACATGCCACTCAAAAGAGGTGCTGGTAAAAGGTGGCAAAACCACCTTACACAACAACAGTAAACTGCATCAACATAAATGAATACAAGTTTTGAATAAGGACAAAGCAATTCTCACTGACAGGTGGCTCTGAAAGTGCCACCTGAGTGAGCTATTGGTCAAAGGTGCTGTGGGCAACCTTACACAAAAGCTGTAAAACAGCACTGCCAAGTACAATATTCAAGATAATCTGTACTGTTATTTTAATTAGTAGCCTTTTGCTAATCAATTTTTAGAAAATCATACATGTAAACAATTTTTGATCCAAACAAATTAAGTTCATACTAATGCACTTGTTCATAGAACCGGTTTATTTATTAATAGCCCAAAAAGTCTCTAAAGCACAGAATGTACACGTCTATGTATCTCCCCTTTAATGAGTGGCTTGTATTTACATGCCACTCAAAAGAGGTGCTGGTAAAAGGTGGCAAAAACCACCTTACACAACAACAGTAAACTGCATCAACATAAATGAATACAAGTTTTGAATAAGGACAAAGCAATTCTCACTGACAGGTGGCTCTGAAAGTGCCACCTGAGTGAGCTATTGGTCAAAGGTGCTGTGGGCAACCTACACAAAAGCTGTAAAACAGCACTGCCAAGTACAATATTCAAGACAATCTGTACTGTTATTTTAATTAGCAGCCTTTGCTAATCAATTTTTAGAAAATCATACATGTAAACAATTTTTGATCCAAACAAATTAAGTTCATACTAATGCACTTGTTCTTAGAACCGGTTTATTTATTAATAGCCCAAAAGTCTCTAAAGCACAGAATGTACACGTCTATGTATCTCCCCTTTAATGAGTGGCTTGTATTTACATGCAACTCAAAAGAGGTGTTGGTAAAAGGTGGCAAAACCACCTTACACAACAACAGTAAACTGCATCAACATAAATGAATACAAGTTTTGAATAAGGACAAAGCAATTTCACTGACAGGTGGCTCTGAAAGTGCCACCTGAGTGAGCTTATTGGTCAAAGGTGCTGTGGGCAACCTTACACAAAAGCTGTAAAACAGCACTGCCAAGTACAATATTCAAGACAATCTGTACTGTTATTTTAATTAGTAGCCTTTTGCTAATCAATTTTTAGAAAATCATACATGTAAACAATTTTGATCAAACAAATTAAGTTCATACTAATGCACTTGTTCTTAGAACCGGTTTATTTATTAATAGCCCAAAAAGTCTCTAAAGCACAGAATGTATACGTCTATGTATCTCCCCTTTAATGAGTGGCTTGTATTTACATGCCACTCAAAAGAGGTGCTGGTAAAAGGTGGCAAAAACCACCTTACACAACAACAGTAAACTGCATCAACATAAATGAATACAAGTTTTGAATAAGGACAAAGCTTCACTGACAGGTGGCTCTGAAAGTGCCACCTGAGTGAGCTATTGGTCAAAGGTGCTGTGGGCGACCTTACACAAAAGCTGTAAAACAGCACTGCCAAGTACAATATTCAAGACAATCTGTACTGTTATTTTAATTAGCAGCCTTTTGCTAATCAATATTTAGAAAATCATACATGTAAACAATTTTGATCAAACAAATTAAGTTCATACTAATGCACTTGTTCTTAGAACCGGTTTATTTATTAATAACCCAAAAACTCTCTAAAGCACAGAATGTACACATCTATGTATCTCCCCTTTAATGAGTGGCTTGTATTTACATGCCACTCAAAAGAGGTGCTGGTAAAAGGTGGCAAAACCACCTTACACAACAACAGTAAACTGCATCAACATAAATGAATACAAGTTTTGAATAAGGACAAAGCAATTCTCACTGACAGGTGGCTCTGAAAGTGCCACCTGAGTGAGCTATTGGTCAAAGGTGCTGTGGGCGACCTTACACAAAAGCTGTAAAACAGCACTGCCAAGTACTATATTCAAGACAATCTGTGCTGTTATTTTAATTAGTAGCCTTTTGCTAATCAATTTTTAAAAAATCATACTGCCTTACACAACAACAGTAAACTGCATCAACATAAATGTACACAAGTCTTGAATTCTGTCTTAGTAGTTCTCACTGACAGGCGACTCTCATTCAAAGTGTCACCTGAGTGAGCTATTGGTCAAAGGCGGCAAGTCCCACTTATACAAAAGCTGAGACACAGCACTACTAAAGTCAAAAGTCTAGACAAACCGTATTGTTAATTCAGTCGCATTACAAATACTGTTTGCACGAGTTAAGGCTAAATGTCAATTATTAATAGTGAAAAATGTAAATCATGGTTCCCCAAGCACCCCATTAATTACTGTAGCTATGTCTGAACCATGTAATAATATTAAAAATCAACAAGGTATATATCTATGAAGGTATATATCTATGAATATTGCCTTTCATGAGCTGCTTGTATATACATGCCACTCAAATTCCTCCTCACTTGTTGCAGTGAAAATCAATTCTGTTTATTTCAAGTGGAAAACAATGCGAAACGACGCATAGAAAAGTCCCTCCTAACCATATCTGTACCATGCGACATTAGAAATCATATTGTTGTTATTAATATCTGTAACACTGAGAAGCATATGCACCTATAGCCATGCAACAAAAATTAAAGCACCTTGCTGTGTTAAATGCCTCAATGTGTTATGGGCAATCATTAGAGAGCTGAGACATTAAAGCTTCTGCATTTCACTTGCCAAATTAAATTTCATGGCACTTAATAATAGTTCCCAGACAAATGAAGCAGAGTCAATTGAACCACCCCCAGCCATCATGCTCCCAAGGGTTATAACATTGAAACAAATGCCATAATAAAATTCCTGTGTTTTTAACTCTCAAGGAGCCTAATGGTTTAATAGACTGATGCACATTCATCAGACACAATTCTTTCACTGCTCCCTGTAATCAGTCATCAGATAACTAGATGAAAAGCTTAACTTGAGAATTTTTTAAAACCCCTGTCATCCAAAGATGGGCAAAGCCATACCTATATAAATAATCAGGCATTTTGCAATAAAAAATGAATATAAGGAATACCAACCTCGATTCCTCCTCTGTTGGTACTGCATTACTGTTTTGCTGGTCATGGGTTAGTACATCGGCAGATGTGCATACATGGTTTGGATCATCAACTGCTATACTTTTCATTCTTGGAGATGTTGCATTTTCGCTTTCGACCTCCAATCGACTTTGCCTTTTAAGTTCCTCCAGCTTCTGCAGGAACTTCATCCTGTGCCCGATTACAGGTACTAGCAATTCTGATGCCGTTTCTGACAAAACTTTAAGGGCTTCTCCATCAATCATATTCTCTAAAAAATCAAATATATATATTTTTATTTTCAAATTGTCAATAAGGTTTTAAAGAGATAAATCTATATGTACTCTATCAGGGTTTGATTAAAAAGTACCAGTTAATAGGTGCATTTTCATAGTTGTGGGCTTGTGGCACTGGGGTAAATCAGCTTTAGCTCAGTTCATGAGCCGGACTGGCCCGCTTTACATGACTGATTCGCAAGAGGCGAGATCCCGCCTTATCTATAGTTTTTATGTTTTTGAGATCGTCTCCTGAAGTAGTTACCCACAATAAAATAGTATTTTGCTTTCCCGCCAAAATCACCAGCCTCATGTGAAGCAAATGTCAAACTGGCCCAGCAAAGCTGAGGGGGCCAGCCAGGCCAAAAGGCACAGGTCCTTAGGGGTATTATAATGCTTTGATGTTTTGGGGGAATATTAAAGGCCGAAGCTTTGTAATTAATTTGCTATTAATTCCAATAAGTATAAATAATACACCATAATTATGCGCTTTGACCTTTGCGCTATACACTGATCTGACTGATGACATGATTATAATGTTGGTCGTTGGATTAACCTTAGTATTTCTATTAACTATGGATTAACTGATCAAATATGAATAAAAAATTATATTTTGGCCTATTTGTCAATGATAATATATCCCTATTTAAGTTTTGGTTACAGAAATTATCCTGATATATAGGCATTAAGATATTTAAGTAACATGTATGTTGTAAATAATGGCCAATAATCGAATAGCCCATACGGCGAATCGAAGACAAAGGTGGTATACATTTCCTGAGTTTGAGTCTAGAATCGATTTGTCAAGTAGAAATACTCGTTGTTTAATAATTAATACTATTTGAGGCATTTAGATATGGTATATATCAGGACCTTGGCTATAAACCAGGACCTAAATCCAGTTGACACATTTGGGAATTATGCGCACAGCCCCAAGCGTCAGTATAAACGCCAGATATTTATATACGGCACGAGATTTATATACTTCAAGCGCAAATATATTGTTTTTTGTGGTCTGAATACCTAGTTTAATGTATTTACCACTCTGAGATCTTGAAAACTAGCGAAATACAGACACTATATATACCTATTGAAGAAATTATTTCACACGACATGTCGCTGTTAGACGCTGTATGCCGTATAATTGACTATTTATTTTATTCGCATACCTTCAAACGCATCACAGTAATCGCCAAAACCAACTTCAATAAGCCACGCTTTAACATCATCTACTGTTGTCAGCATCTTCAATATTGTATAATTAAACTATAAGACAGTCTAAATAGACACAGGTATTTTGAACAGCTCGACACAAACGAGAGAGAGACGGCTTTAGTTTGCAATATGTGAATATGGTCGAAATGCGGTCGTTGAATAGATTTTGATTATCCCGCGTCGCAGCCCACGTGAAGGTCACGGTCGCTGATTGGTCAGTAACATCGGCATCGCATGCTGATTGGCCGATCGCTTTACGTCAGAGTTCCATGACACATCATAAAGGAATTTAAGACCGGAAACTCGTTTAGTGAGACGGGATCACATGAGATTAAGAAAGGAACCTCTCTAATCCTGTCTCAATAGACCAAAAATAGACCCACCTGTCACCATATTCGATCTGGCTACACAATATGTAGTTGCCAATATAATTGTTCTATTCAAGTTGCAATATTTTAGTTTGGTTGTTTCATGAATGTATAGACTTGATCTATTTTTTTGAGTTATCCACCGGATGGGGCCGATGGGCTAAACGGGCTTCGTACAACCCTGGTATAATAAATTCATAAATTACCCTATTTTTGGGATTAGTTAATAGTGTGTGTGGTAATACAATATTTTTTTTCTGCATCTCACTCGATTGAAATTGATGTAGAAGGTTTAGAGACATTTTATCTACAGATTTTTATCTAAGAGCCTGACATAAAGCATTTCTATGTTTAGTGAAAAATATATATATATAAGACAGATATACAGTATCAGATGATGTTACGTATCCCTATATTTCACTGACACTGTATATGTGTCAATCACAGTTAAAGAAACTCGACCATTGCTCTACATGTGAGGCGTGTTCAAAATCCTAGTAAACCTCAGTTGTCTTGTCAAGTTTCTAATTGCTATGTCTATGATGAAATAATATTATGTTCAACTGTCCATACTGTGCCGAGTGTAATGCAACAAGTTTTAAGAAACTATTGCGCCACATCGAATTATGGTCAACCAACCTTTGGTCAGATAAGTAAAGTTTTACTTGTCAGGGGATACATTGTGTTACAATACAAGTCTTTGCCGGTGCTGGAATATTCAGAACATCTAAATGCCTATCAAGTGGTTCATAGTGATGATGTGCATTTTGTTAAGCAAGAAAACTTGCAAGATTTCCACCCTCTTGGCACCCATCACGGATTTGGGAACAATGCAAATAAACTGTTCGTCGTTTTATGTTACAGAGTAGATTTCTTAAATTAAAATGCAAAATGTATATAATTTATAAAACTGTTGACATTTGCCATTAGAAGAATAGACATTATCTGGCATTAATTGTGTGCAAATAGGAAATACTGACAGTTGAACGTTTAAAATTTGTTCAGTATAGTAGAGTGATATAAACGTTGTTTACTCACAAAATGAGTACAGATTTTCTAAACCTTTACTCGAAAATTGAGTAACCTTAACATATTGCCTTACTCAGATTTGAGTAAATTCATCATTCACTCAATATATGAGTAAAAAATCTACTTTTACTCAAAATATTGAGTTGGTATAAACTTACTCAAACTTTGAGTAAATAGATTGTGTAATTTACTCAATGTCTGAGTAAGCTTTATATCACTCAAGGTTTGAGTAAATTCATTGTTTACTCAAAATATGAGTAAAAATATTATTTTACTCAAAATATTGAGTATGTGCAACTTACTCATTTCTTGAGTAAACATAAATTTGTGGTTTACTCAAGAAATGAGTAAATTGTACTCTTGTGTTAGAGTAGAAAATACTAAAATAACTTTACTCAAAAATCTGAGTTTTTGTTACTCAAAATCAGGAGTAAAATCAGTTTAGCGGGGAAAGCAGAGTAGAATTTACTCAAAATATTGAGTAATCTGTGCAATTACTCGACAAATGAGTAACAGTTACTCATGCATTTTTTGCAGTGTAGACGACTTCTGTTTACATGCTTTAATGATGAAATTTGAAAGAATGCGACGAATTCGAATACACTGAACACATAATAATTATGTTAAGGATATGCAATAGTTGCTAAATACAGTATGTTTGCGCGTTATAAAATATTTGTTTGCAAAAGAAATGCATACTAAAAAGCCCCCTAGTGTTTTCGGAAAGAAAGCTGTAAATTTACATTTAAAATTGCCTATATTAGTGTCATGATTTCAGGGTCCTTGGCCACGATAGCACAGGGAAGAATTAGTGCATATGTTCAAATATCACTGATACTAAATATCATCATAATTGCTGTCACCAGTCCTGGATCTTGCACACAAGGTACGTAAGCCATATGGGAATTGAATATCTTTCTAGGATTTCAAAGGTTCAATGAAAAATAGCCTCCCAACTGCAGTGAGAGTATAATTTCCAGCATTGGTACACAATATCATCATAATTGCTTTCACTTGTGCAGAAATTCTCAATTAAAGTTAGTCTTATGCGTGGTTGTGGGAATGAAACATCTTCCTAATACTCGGCTGAACGCTTTTGTAGAGATAGATAAATCGAGATTACGATTTAAGAACAATCGTGCGCAAGATGATCTTCATTCTTACTTTGTGCTTAAATTGAGAGTTCAACAGCATTGTGTATCCAATATAATCATAATTGCCTTGCACTTTGACATGAAGTTCATATTGATGCATGCGGTAATCCAAATCTATATATGCATAGTTTATCTTCCTACAATAACTACATCATTATGAGAATTTCTAGAAAAGATCAGCCATTGTCAGTATCAAGATACAGTAGCACTATCCTTGCTCCTTACCCTTGAAAGTTCGTCTTGTGTTTACACTAAAGCTGGTTTTAAGTCAACATACATCGGACCAATATATAGAGATAATATAATTATACTATCTCAATTTTATAAACTATTAAATTTTGAGATATTTACATCACCCGTAACGTATGTATTCGTTTATAGATTGGATATGCGCGAGTACTGTATAAATAAGACATACTCCGAATAGCATCATCTTGTAAACTATTATAGGACAGAGAAGTTTCGGCCAGCGGGACGATTATTTCCGTGTGTTCTATATGGATTGTGGAGTTTTTCATCCCGGTTGCCGAGATGAAATTACAATTATTTTTCATAGTTCTATAATCAGCGCTTGCAAACCTTGTGCATTTCAGTCACGCGCAATAAAAATATTTTAAAACGATTTTGCAATTTTTCTTGATTTATTTGCAAGAAACAGCATTGCTTTAGCAATATATTTGATCGACAAAATCCGAAATTTTGGTTTCTTGACTTCATTCCGGTAAGCTGAACGGGCTTTGCGGGTTCATCAATTAACTGGCAAGTCTTGTATTTCAATTACTTGTGAGTATTAATCATCTGTCTGCATTCTTTTGAATCGATATCTGGAATAGTTTACGAGAACCGAGCAAAAGAAATAGAGAATGCTGACCATAAAAGTCGGGTTTCGCATTATTGTGAAAAATGTATCACAAAATCGTAACTGTATCTTTTAAATTGCCTGGCCTATAACTATCGACAGGTTCTCTTGGGAGAACAGTATTCTACTGATTGTGAATAATGTATAAATAAAGTTTCTATGCCATCCATTTCATCCCGTCCAGTCCAGTTCTATTCTATTCTATTTAGTCTGTCCCATATATCCTCGTATAATGAAAGATATCTAAAGGTACTCGAATGCGTTTTAAAAACCCGTTTGATGTTTGTATTGCCATGTGAAACTCTGCACAACCACAGTATAGCAAATGCGACATTGTTAAGACATACTTTTTTAAGAGCGAGGGGAATTTGATAGTTGCATGTTGTTCATGTCAGTTTCCCAGGTATTGTGGTATAAACTATGTTAAATTTTGCTTAGGGGAGATTTGGGCTACATTAAGATTAAATGAATTGAGTTTAAGGTGTGTCCTCAGAGTTTACATGGAATTCCATGATCTCTGATTCGAATTCACCCTGATTTATTTCATTAAAAAATCCTTGTCATAGATTGTTTTAGTGGGCAGGCATGGACGTATTTTCAGTAAATTTAAAGGGCGTTGTCACTAAACTTTTCCTGCAGGTTACCATGCAGTACTCTCAGGCCTGGTAGATACCCTATTGCTTATAGAAAGTGCAGTAACAAAAATTTCATAAAATTAGTTATGTTCGACAAGGCATGAGGCAAAGCGGATTACATAATCGCCATACATAATTATAATGTTCAGCAATATTTCATGTAAGTTCATAAATGAGCTATATTGTATTCATTTTCAAATCAATGGTATTTCTTGCAATCTGATTGGCTCTTACCAGCGCGATTTCAGCGCGAATCGCACTGTAAGCAGTGCGATTTCAAAATTCCTCGCATGATCTTGGGATGTAATCGTATCCTTTTTCAACCAATCATATTTAAGCGCTGACCTCAGCCAACCAATCAGTTTACATTGCATAATTCAACTATCAATTTTAAGAGGAATGTGAGTTGATAAATGACCAAATCTGATCATTATCGATTTTAATAGAAGTTGTCAATTGATTGCCTAAATATTTTTCTATAAACAGAAAATAGAGGCTAGCCAAATCATAAGATATCAAAGAATTTTTCGGGAATAAAATGCGCAAATTAAGAACAAAATTTTTAATGAAACACAGGTAAATTGGAATCGTCGTTCGTAGTATCGATGTTTGAATGCACATAACTGCGCCTGATCATCTTTCATCTTTTCATAGAAAGTTTGCTTTGGTTTCTGATGGTAAGAGGATGAATGTGCCTTTCAACTCTGCATCCGGAATTCCGGCGTTCCATCTTGCAATGAAACGCTTGTCCGATTATCCCCGAGCCCAGAGGAGGAATGCGGGTCTTCCCGAAATGCAACGCGCGCCGGGGCGGTTTATCATATATAATCAATTTCTCGGCCTGCTCCGTCATTGTTCGATTGTTGCTCGCTGCGTTCACATATCACAACTCAGAGATTATAGTAAAAGTAAAATATTTTAAAATGGCGAGTTTTCGCAGTATTACTGGGATGAAAGCTTCTAAATTAGATGGGCATGGACTTCTTTATGTTCATTGTGTGTCGAAAAACCCTGTGAATATGATCACAGATGGGTTACCGTGCGTTCAACTAGAATGCTGCGAGGTTCATATATGTTTTATGGATAGTTTGGACATTCGACGAACAGCCCTTATTCCATCAGTTGTTAAAGGCATAAAAATCGAAGAAATGTTCGCCGATTGTAGTAGCCCTGCATTGATAGAAGTGCATACCAGTTGCGTTTTCAAGGTGAGATGATTTAAACGCATGCTTTTAAGTTTTAATACTGTATATACATAATTTTGGTTGAAATAGATTTTGTATATTTCAAAAAAATAGAAACGTTAAAAACAGATAAGAAATACACACAATGTGTTTACAGTATATAAGTATCTTTGAATAAGAAATGATTTAATCAGTAAAAATGTAGTGAAAATTGATTATAATATATAAATATATTTGATATAATTCAGGGCATAAAATAAATGTTTTATTTGTTTTTTATATTAATATTAAACACGCCATTGTTAGACTGATATTTAAGTCCTTTACCTTGACTTTGTTCCTACTCAATGTGTTTCTTACTTCCATGTGTAGTTCCACGACCCCATTGAAATCAGGGATGGATGTGGCCGGCTATGTAATATTGTCATGTTGTGGGAGTTTGATATTTTACCATCACCAACATCCCAAGCACAGAATAGGAAATGACCAGAAAGGCCACTCAGCAGTGCAACGTGACACCCTATTTTTATGCAGTTATCTGGCCAGAATAATGGCGGACCAGCCAGTTCAGCGTGTTTATTGGTCAGAAAATGCAATTGACTGGCTAGAATAATGGTAATGAACATGCGTAATGCGACATGCGCAGCGTCAAAAACTTCAAAGGTTCGGCCTCAAGTGGCCCTTCTAGTCATTTCCTATTCTATGATCCCAAGTAGTCCCTCCAGGTGACCCGGATATTCAAAATGATGAGCTGGATAATGTACTTCCACAATACCTTTAGACAATCCAACTGAATGTAATTGTTTTAAACAACTACTAAATCCTATTTGTTTGGCAAATATTGATACACACCGAGTGGTAAAGAACGAAGACCTGTCTAGTGGTGCTAGTGTTGATAAAACTGAGGCAGTGAATGTAGATGAAATTGAGAAAATTCAACAATTGACAGAAATTTTGGATGTGGAAAATATTTTATTTTATTTTATATTATGTAGCTTCGCCAACTAGGGCAGGGTCACCACAACAGCATATGCCAATTACTGTGGGCCCTTTTACCTAACCCACCCTGTCAACTTTCCCTGTGGGAGGAAACCGGAGTACCGGAGAAAACCCACGACTTTCGGCAGAGCGGTGACTTTACTCTTTTCACTTGAACACTGGGTTCGAGTCGCATTGAGAAAGTTCTCACTGAGACTTGAACCTGTGACCTTAGAGGTTAAAGGCAAGTGCGCTAACCACTTCGCCACCGAAGCCCCTGAAATACTGCCTTTGGTGACAATGTGCGGATGATGAAATGTCTGATGATGAGGACAATAGTTTGGATGTTATATCTATGTATTTTGAAAAGTTAGTTGTTGTTGGATTTTGGCAAGAGAACAGATACCAAGCAGCACTCACAAGGTGCATGTGAAGAAGGTCATCAAACCTAGAGTTGACATTCAAAGTGGAACATCAACCAGACAATGTTCGAGACACAAATGCATTGAAATTTTTAGTGTTTCACAATGACAACTGGCATATAATTGGCTATTATATTATATTGGGTGGTATTCTTGGTGGTGGTGGTGGGGGTGGTATTCTTGGTGGTGGGGGGGTGGTATTATTGGTGGATGGCACAGACGGCAATCTATATACAAGGTATGAAATAATGGAATACAGAATTAATTTTTCCAGTATTACAAAGATGTGAAGCTGAAACATAAAGAAAACTGATTCACAAGTCACAACAACTATTCTCTATAAGGTAGAAGTATAATTTTAAACCAGCTAGGATTGATCTGCAAACTGGAATAAAATTTTGCTCCATATCATAATTAATATTGTCAGAGAGCAATAAAAAACAACTATATTTGTAAAGAAATAAATGGTGCTTAAAGATGGTCAGATGGACATTCATTCAAAATTCAAACGTTATAAATCTTTCTATAGATTACTAATAACCCATTTACTGACAGTATTGCTCCACTGACAAGCACTTTATAGGAGTCAGCCTAATCTTTCTGCCAGGAAACTTTATAAAACAAAAAATATTAAATACTTAAATAGTTCTTAGAACCACTCGGCATAATTATTACAGTCAAACCAGATGTTCTCTAGCTTGTGAGCAACATTGTCGCACAATATTGCAATTTTGACTGGGAGGAGATTGCTCTGAGCAATTGCTTGCAAACGATTATTATGTACAGGTAAGACATTGCTGCTGACAGAGTGGAACTGGGGTACAAGTAAAAATTCTTGTAATTCTCTGCCACTCCCATATTAGTCCTGGTTTTGGGATATTAGGGGTTTACATTGACTGACCAGTGCATAATTGTATTTGGCAAGACAGAAAACGTCAGAATATGATGTAATTTTCTTGATTATTACATGCTCAAAGAGATCTGTTATGATACTTGCATATAATTGAATATACAAATTACAATTTATACCTTTGTCTTTGGTGATGTTGTGTAACTCTTAACAAAGATCGATTGGTTTTTGAAGTCTTCTTGTTTTTCGATCTGGTTTCCCTGGTGTATCACCAATAGAAGTATATACACGCTTAGCAGTTTCATTTTCTTCCTCACTAATGACAGCATCGCTATTATTAGTTGCCATTATTATAATACTGCAAAATTCACTCTATAAATGAAAAAATACAATAAAATGTACTCAAATATAACGAAACCTAACCATAAAGGTAACAATGAAATAAAATAAGTAGCAACACATGTGTATTTTCAAAATTATCTCAGAAAATAGCGATCAATACAGTACGTAGTTTTCGTCGCGCCAAAACCACCTCCACGCGGATATATTCCCGCCATCAGGGTTAATAGAATATAGCAAAAATAGCTCATTTTCAAACCGCGATAACTCTTCGGTTTTATGGAGTAAATTCATGTTTTAAAGTATCACTATAAAGAGTAAACATTCCTGAATTCACTGATATGATTTTATTTTAGTTTCCTCGTAAAAAAAGAATAATTTACTCATGAATGTTTCAATGCCATCAGGGTTAGAATACAGCAAAAGTAGCTCATTTTCAAACCGCGATAACTCTTCGGTTTTATGGAGTAAATTCATGTTTTAAAGTATCACTATAAAGAGTAAACATTCCTGAATTCACTGATATGATTTTATTTTAGTTTCCTTGTAAAAAAGTATAATTTACTCATGAATATTTCAATGCCAATTTAAGGTCATGTTCACTGACCCGAAACATGTATAAATACAATGGGAATTTAACATAACCAAAATGCGATATATATACAAAATTATTCCAAATTTCTTTTATTAAATTACTAAACAAAAAAGTTATCAAAACATACCTTTGAGAAAACGAGATCTTCACAGCAAAAATCGCAATACATTTCAACAGTTTTTAATCGAACGGCGCGTTGAGAATAAAGATTTTGAATAATAATGAGCCGCATTGAGGCGCGTTGCATTTCGGGAAGACCCTCATTCCTCCTCTGCCCCGAGCCGGGGCGAAGCGCCGTGCGAGGGTACTAATTCCGCTCGGCTATTTATTACACCCGGGAAAAAAGGAAAGCTATGCGAAACCAAAGTTCCTGGCGTGTGGCTATGTTTCATGGGTGTCATGGGTGAACGTTTTCGCGAATTTCGTGAACTTTTCGTGGACATCGCGTGGACACGTGCGTGCTTAACAGAGAACATAGAACACGTGTTTATGTCCTCCGCGACAAAATGCAAATTTTAAAGTAATATTTTGAGTTTGTATCGACTGATCTTTGATAAATATAAAGCGAAGTAAACAGAGAAATTGGAAATCCACTTATTTTACATAATAATGGCAGTGGAACAAGATAAAATCGAAATGCCTGCAACCATCATGACTGACCCAGACTCGACAATGGCGCGCTATCAAATCGACCAATTCAAGAAATCGCACGCAAAACAAGTGCCATTCGAAAAACAAGATTACGGTATTTACAAAGCAACATGTGTAGCATTCGCCACTTCAGAAGAACGAATCGTGAAATGGACGAAAGCGATGTATCTACGATACCACGTCGGGCTTCAAAACAACGAGACCACGACAAAGCCGAAGCATGGTTTGAAATCGAGATGGGAAGAACAACAAACTTTCAACGACCCTTCCAAGTGCGACAAAATTCACATCCATATTTCCATTGAGAACACCAAACCTTCTGATGCCATGACCATCTTTATTTACTTAAGCACTGGACGAATCCAAATCCAAGGACGTTCGTTTCGTCTGTGGGGCGATGCCGAATTCGAACGTCTTCTCGAAATAATCGACGCGAAGGAATTATCCGATGATATTATAGCGAAAGACATTGATAAATTCGCCGCAAACCTATACCAACCGCAAGTTGAAACTCGGAACAATACTATTCAACTAACGAGTATTATGGATGAAAACGCCAAACACACAAACAAAATTGAAACATCGACAACCAGCCCAAGCCGTGAGAAGTCAATGTCTGCGGTAAAAACCACCGTGGCCAACCTAGAGAGTGATTTTGTTAACTTCAAAAACGAGATCGCGGCGTCGTTTGAACATCTTGAGTCGAAACTAAAACATAAAGATTCGGAGATAAATGTCTTAAAAGACAGAATTTTATCTCTGGAAACATGCAACGAAATCCTGCACACCCAACGAATAAGTGAAACTGCCATATTAGAAAAGCAGATGAAACTAGAGAAGAAGCTAAATGAAGTCATTTCACGCTGTAGCAATTTAGAACATAATATAACGTTATCTGCTACACTAGACATTATTAACACTGAAGTAAACGACCAATCAGTGACTGAAATTGAGATCGGAGAGTTAGTCACAAATGATGAAATCCAAACCGAAGATACTGACAACCCAATATTCCCCAGCACTTCAAATGACCCTAAAATAACAGTAACTTCAACAGATATACACTCCATAGAATCCTCACATGCTACAGCATCAAGTAACTCCCTACCTACCTTTACCGTCACAACCTCAAATCAGTTCTCCACTCTTCCCGACGAGCAAGCAGAAACTGAAGAAACGCCGACTTCAACTATAAACATGACCAACACTCAAGCCACAGCAGCACAAACCCCCAATAATGATTCTACTCCACATCATGGTCATATGCCACCCAAAAAATGCATCTCAACAGAAACAACTATTTTGTGTGATTCAAATGGAAGAAAGATTGACACAAAACTACTTTGCCCTGGTTCCTCCTGTACATACATTAAATGCCCAACTGTCTTAAAAGCTAATAAGATAGTAGATGAACATGATTTTACAAATCCTAAGACCTTTATCATACACTGTGGAAAAAATGATTTAGAGCAACAAATTACTCTACCAACAAATTTCCACCATGATCAAGAAATTAACACAGAAATACCCATACAGCAAGATCATTCCTTCTCCCCCGAAATGACAACCAAAGTTCAAACGACAAACCATGAACTAATTAACATCTGTTTCCCATTTCCAAATGTGACCCTAGTGAAACATTCTACATTATTCTCGTCAAGTCAGATTTTATGTGACAACAAGCATCTGAATGACAAAGGCATCAAACTCTTTGCCAACAACCTGAAAGGTGCATTCTTTTCATCCAACTCACACCTCAAAGACAAGAAAAAAAGACAACGGAGAGAGACCACAAGAAACAACCACAGACAAAGTCAAACATTTAACCCTTCACCGAGACCATTCAACCAGTCATTCCAGCCTTCATCAAGACCATTCCAGCCATCATTCAACCCATCTTTCCCACCATCATTCAACCACACTCACTCTACACATGACAGAAACCTACCTGTAAACAACCTACCATCCTACCCAATACCTACACAAAATCCCACTCAAACTACCTCAGATCATCCCATCCTAAGAAACAACCCACTGGCAAATAAAACCTACAGTGAAGCCCTTACCACACCGCAGAAAAGCAATGAAGCCAACTTGCCCAAACACATTGTAGAATTGGTCAAACTTCTCCATGGATATATATCTTAAAGACTATATTATGCGAGTAGTTCAATTACTAAACATTATATTCATATATTATACTAGAAGGATTTAGTTAACTTAATATATATATCATAAACATATTTATCTTATAATTATATGCATATATGTATATGTATATGTATATGTATATGTATATGTACACTGTGTTTAATGTTTATGTGTATCTACCCATTACAGGTATATGTAAACATGTGCAGTGTACATTAGCAGGTCGTATATGCATGTAATGATTAACTCAATCTAAAACATTGATTTATCAAAGATCAGTTGATCATACTCAAGATGATCTTTAAGAGAACAATAGTTAGTTCTAAATTATACCATGATTTCAAGCATCTCTATTAGTGCTTGGAACATAAATGGCCTAAATAATAGAACGCTCGGCAATAAGCTTAGCAATAGTGACTTTCTTAACAGTCTAATTAATCATGATTTCATCTTCCTTATGGAGACCTGGTCACATCAGGTCGACACCATTCCTGGTTTCAAGGCAATATCCACAAGTACGGCCAAACCCAAAACAAATGCAGGTGGCCGTATATCAGGTGGTATATCATTATTATATAAAACAAAATTCCAACCTATGGTCACTATAGAAAAGCTAACAAACAATTTTTTATGGTGTCGCATAGATAAATCAATTTTGGCTTCTCCAAAAGACCTATATATGTGCGGCATCTATATTCCTCCAGAAAAGTCAAATTACTTTGATGAAGAAATATTTGAGAATTTAGAAAATGATGTTGTACATTTCTCACAGAAAGGCAACATTATGCTTTTAGGAGATTTCAATGCCCGTACTAGTAAACTTGATGATTTTGTATCGAAGGAAGGAAATACCTTCATAAATGATATTACTGAAAATTCTTTTATCCCTACTACAAGAGAAAATGTTGACAGTTCAATTAATAATCATGGAAAAAGTTTAATTGAACTTTGTAAAAACTGCAATTTAAGAATTCTAAATGGTAGAACTATAGGTGATTCTTTTGGTAAACCAACGTTTCATGGAAAAAATGGCACAAGTCTAGTTGACTACATAATTTGTGACCAAGATCTTACTCAATCAATTAAAAACTTTATTGTAAAATCACCAACATACCTGTCCGACCATAGTCAAATCTTGACTTGGATTAAAAGAAAACATCCAATTTCAAACAATTCAAATTCTATGGAAAGTACAAATAATGCTTCCACAAATAGTGCTTCCACAAATAATATTTCCAAAAAACTTCCACTACAATTCATATGGGAAAATAGCACTGCAAATTCATTAAAAGGAAAATTTACGATCAATCAAAACTCAGAGAGAACTTGAAAAATTAGTCAATTCTAACCCTCCTTCGTCAAAAGAAGGAATAAATGAATTTGCTACTCAATTTCAAAATATAATTTTACAAGCAGCTAAGAAATCACTTAGAATTACAAAGAAAAAATACAGACAAAAAATCACAAATGTCTACAACAAGAAATGGTTTGACAAAGAATGTCGACTAAAGAGACACAGTGTTAGAAAGTTAGCCAACCAAAAACACAGAGATCCGCTAAATTTTGATATACGAAACGAATATCATCAAGCTCTCAAAATCTATAAAGAAACTTTAAAACGCAAAAAAGAACTATTTCATGATAAGAAACTTAATGAACTAGAACAGGCATCAGAAACAGATAAAAATTCCTTTTGGAAAACTCTTAAGAGTATGAGTGATAGTTATGTTGATGTCTCCTCTAGTTCATCAGATATAACTACCAAAAATTGGGTATCTCATTTCGAAAAACTACATGCAAAACATAACTTAGATTCTGATCAACAAGAAATTTTACAACGTTTACAATTACTTGAGAACAATATAAATCAAACAACTTTCTGGATGATGCAATTACAGAAAATAATATTCTAAATGCAGCTAAGAAGTTGAAAAATAAAAAATCAGCTTACTCAGATAAGATAAAAAATGAAATGATAAAGGCCAGTGTAGAAATACTCCTTAAAGGATATCATAAATTATTTAACCTTATCCTTGAATTTGGAAGTTTTCCTGACCAATGGTGTGAAGGACTGATTACACCTATTTTTAAAGCTGGCGACAAATCTGACACCAACAACTACAGAGCAATTTGTGTAACTAGCTGTTTAAGCAAATTCTTCTGTGTAATCCTAAACGAACGACTCTATAATTTCAGTCAAGAAAACAATCTTATTCCCCCATCTCAAATAGGTTTCCAACCTGGCCACAGAACTGCTGATCACATTTTTACACTGAAAACATTGTTTGACAAACATATTACCAAAAACAAAAATGACAAAGTTTATGCTGGCTTTGTAGACTTTAAAAAAGCCTTTGATTCTGTCTGGCATGAAGGCTTATTCTTAAAATTACTTGAAAACAAAATTGATGGGCGTTTCTACAATTTAATTAAAAGTCTTTATTCTAACTCAAAATGTGCAGTCAAAATATCTGATACAAGAACAGAATTTTTATCTTACTCCAAAGGTGTACGTCAAGGATGTATACTAAGTCCAATTCTTTTTAACTTATACATAAATGAATTAGCTAAATTATTCGAAAACACTAATTCAGACCCTTTCATACTTCCAAACGGCGCAAGACTGAGTTGTCTTCTTTACGCTGATGATTTAATTATATTATCAAGATCAAAATTTGGACTCCAAAAATGCCTAGATGAACTCAATAACTGGTGTAAAAAATGGCTGATGGAAGTTAACTTAAAGAAAACCCAAATTATGATCTTTCAAAAAGGATATAATAAAATACAGAAACTAAAATTCATGTTAGGTAATAAAAACGTAACGATTGTACAAGAATATTGTTACTTAGGAATCAAATTGAATTCAAATGGTAAATTTACTCCAGCTATAAAACAGCTAAGTGAAAAAGCACTACATGCACTATACAGCCAGGGCCGGATTAACCACGTGGCAGATGCGGCATATGCCGCGGGCCTCGCGCTTATGGGGGCCTCGCGCTTTACTGTGGCACGTCCATTTTTACGAGAACACGCCCATTTTCTATTGGGACACGCCCATTTTAGGTGCCTCGCGAATTTAGATGCCTCGCGAATTTAGGGGCCTCGCGCATTTAAGGCCCCTAGGGTTGGCAGTTGGCCCCAGGAAAATATGCAATACCTGTATGCATGTAATCTCCAGTTGCGCTGAGAAAACAATTATTTAACAATTTTGTATGTCTTTTAATTCAAAGGTTTTCATAACGAGGGGGGGGTTGGGGGCCTCGCGCTGAAAATCTGCCACGGGCCTCGCGCGACGTTAATCCGGCCCTGTATACAGCATACGAAAACATCTCAACTTACACCACCTAAAACCGAAACTAGCTATAAAAATATTCGATAGTATAATATCACCAATTCTTCTCTACAACTCAGAAGTATGGGGTGCATACCTCAAAAATGATTTTAATAATTGGGATAAACTTCCAATTGAAAAAACACACTTGAGGTTTTGTAAATTATACTTGGGAGTTGGTAGAAAATGCAGTAACATCGCCTCCAGAGGTGAACTTGGAAAATTTCCACTAATAATAAATATATTTAAACGATTATTTAAATATATTATACATTTAAACACATTGCCTGAAACAGCAATTGCCAAACAAGCCTTTTTAATATCTAAAGATTTGTATTCTAAAAAGAATACTTCATTTTATGGAAATGTCACAGATATTTTAAAATCATACAATTGTAACACGCAAATACTAGATCTGGAATCAATATCCAATCATTCGGTAAATCTAATCTCAAGCAACATAAAACAAAGTTACATAACATTCTGGAAACACAAACTAGAGAATTCATCGAAACTATGTTTCTACTCTGCTTTCAAAAGAGAATATCAGTTAGAAAAATATCTTACCACAATAAAAAATTCAAATCAAAGGAGAACTTTCACACGATTCCGGATAAGTAATCATAACCTATTGATTGAATATGGTAGATACCAAAACATTCCTCAAGCAGAACGACTATGTACGATCTGTCAGTCAGGCGAAATAGAAAATGAGTCGCATTTTCTCACATCATGTGAAGCCTACGACAGCATTAGAGAACAAATGTTCTCAATAGCACAGATCAAAGAGAACAAAATTTATCCGTAGAAATAATGAAATCAAATGAAACTGAAACGATTTTATTATTATCGAAATTTATTTCTTCCTGTTTTGTGGAAAGAGATAAACGCCTTGAAACCAGGAATGCTGAAAATCTAATTATTTAAATTCTATATTAGCATATATCTTTGTATTTACTTTTATACTTTATACCACATACTTCCACGTAAATAGCACGTATTTTATAGCACATAGTTATCTATATCGTACTTAGTTTAGCACCTATTTCATAGCTTTAGCAATACCTGTAACTAGAGGTCATGCCAATAAAGCAATTATTTACTGTTACTGTTACTGTTATTGTCAGGAGCGGAATGAGCGAAGATTTTAAACATGAGATTATGAGAAATTGTGAATATTTCAAAATCGCTTTTAAGGACTTTATAAATAGGAGCTGTGAGGCGAATTTTATCGCTTTTGCTTTATATAAAAGGATAAGAAGAGATATATGAGCGAAAAAAGTAAAATATAAGGCGAGTTTGTTAAAATTGTTGATGTATTTGTTCATGGCATATTATCATTGTTGTTTTAAAAACTGTTGCTTTATATAAATAGTCAGTCTCGTTCAATTCCAGTTTAAGTATCCTATATTTTATGTTACAAAAAGCTATAAATTAAAAGTAAAGCGGAACCATTTTTACGAGAGAATTGCGGTATACTTTCAACCGCAAGATTTCATTTCAAAAAGGAATGCAGTAAATGCAGTTTTATGAACTTTACAAAACGTTTTATATTGAACGGACGGTTGAATTTTTCAATTTTACTTTAAAATAAAATATTAGAATGCATTACAACACACCTACATGATATATTTCAGTGTTCTATTGTTAAAACCATTAATATTTTAACTACATTGCCGGTTTTGTAGTGTAATTTGTACGCTAAAAAGTAAAAACTGTTAAAAATATTTCTTACTGATCATGTTGCCATAACTACAGTGCTTCCACAGTTTGAAACAAATTTCCATTGTTTATCCTTGCAAAAATCCTTAAAATTTCTTTATATAATTCCTTAATATTTAAATTTTCTTCCAGTTTTCCTTTGTTTTCCTTCCAAACTATTACAGTAATATGATTAAAATTGTCATGGCACATTTGAGATGAACGGAATCACTTAGTATTTACGTCAAGTACTCCATTTAAATGGTAATATCCTTTGAAGGAGGGGGGGGGGGAGGGGGTTTCAATATCGTTTCCCCTGCCAAAATTTTGTCTGAAACCCAGATAACAGACTCGGTCAGTAGGCCACTAATTTACCGAATGCCATTTCCAGTAGTAAAAATTCTGGTGCAACTGCCATATTTTCCAGTTAAGCAATTAAAAAACCCTAGCTCTCGTGGCCTCTTATACCCCTTCACGATCACATTCTGACTAAGTCTCTTTAGGTTTTGAGCAAATCATCCTTTGGATGCAGATTTTGCAACGAAAAGCTTAGAAATGTTTAGGAACTGTCGTTGTTTAGCAGTGGCGAGGGGTTACTGCATGCATGTATTTCTAGTATATTTAACTGTATATAATTTGATTATATATTTACTGTAATCGTGGTCTTAATGACGAAATTAGAAAGGAATGCCATACATCAACGAATACATACAACACGCTATCAGTCAATCTGTTAATGTCAATGGTTGCTGTAAAATTGTTTATTGGTGTTATGCTGTTGTCAAGTGTTTAAAATAGTTGGTCACGCTATTACAGGCAAAGATTAGTCTAGATCACGATTTCAAAACAGCGGTGTACAAGAGTCTCAGGACTCTAAAAATACAGTACAATTGTTAAGGCCATGTTCAGAAACAATGTAACTTTTCCTGCAACTTGCAACGCAATTTCGGACGAAGAGCGATGGTAGTTAAAAAGTACATATATTCGCAGAAAAATTGTGAGCATGAATCTCGTTCTACTTTGGCGATATGTTTCTTGCTAAGCATGCCTATGAATGAGAATGAGCGGTGAAATGCGGGCCATATCTATATAGCATGGCTCTGTGCAAAAATTGCATTGCAAGTTAGAGCAAAATTGCCCTGTCTAACATGACCTATATTAAAATGAAATTGATGATTTTATAACATTGCCACCAAATATCATCGTAATTGCTTCTACCTTTCCTGGATTAATTTCACAAGAAATGTTAATATCTATGCTGCATGGTTAATATGGGAATTAAATATTTTCCTACTTCTCGGCTGTACGCTAGCTATCGTACCATGGAAAGGAATCTCGGTGTTATATAGTAAGGCTATGTTTGCGATCAATAGTTGTTTGGTTAGAAAGTCGCTGTATGCATTATTTAACTCGTCAGAGTTTCGTGTTTGAACCTACGGTTAGTAGTGATACATCCCACTCTGGCGGAGGAAGTGATAGGGGTACCACTACTCGGGTAGATGTCCTTTGTCATTATCCCTACTATCAATACTCAGGTTGATGACAAAAGCACCGCAAAGCAAAAAAGATGCTCCCTCGTGTTTTCCAAACACCCAGCCCTTCGCGTATTGTACCTCCTGTTATAGACGACTTCTGTTTACATGCTTTAATGATGAAATTGGGAAAGAATGCGACGAATTCGAATACATTGAACAGATAATAATTATGTTAAGGACATGCAATGGTTGCTAAATACAGTATGTTTGCGCGTTATAATATATTTCTTTGAAAAAGAAATGCATACTAAAAAGCCCCCTAGTGCTTTCTGAAAGAAAGCTGTAAATTTACATTGAAAATTGTCTATTAGTGTCATGACTTCGAGTGTCCTTGGTCACGCTATTACAGGGAAGGATTAGTGCACACTAAATATCATCATAATTGCTTTCACCTGTCCTGGATGTTGCAAACAAGGTAAGCCATATATATGGGAATTGCATTGAATATCTTTCTAGCAATGTACAATAGCCTCCGTACTGTGAGAGTATAATTTCCAGCATTGGTGCACAATATCATCATAATTGCTTTCACTTGTGCAGAAATTCTCAATTAAAGTTAGTCTTATGCATGGTTATGGGAATGAAACATCTTCCTAATACTCGGCTGAACGCTTTTGTAGATATAGATAAATCGAGATTACGATTTAAGAACAATCTTGCGCAAGATGATCTTCATTCTTACTTTGTGGTTAAATTGACAGTACGACAGCATTGTGTATCCAATATAATCATAATTACCTTGCCCTTTGACTGAAGTTCATATTGATGCGGTAATCCAAATCTATATATGCATAGGAATTAGATTGTTTTGATACAGTTCGTCGGCATGGACTGCATGGTCTTAGAAATGCTCATTAATACTGTAGTTTTTGTGAGTTATAATTCTATTCAGTCGATGGCCCGAACTAGAAAAGGTAGTCTATCTGGATAAACTTGGAGAAAGCAAAACAACTTTTCTCGTATTTGTCTAAACAGATCATTGCATCCGTATAGTTTATCTTCCTACAATAACTACATTATTATGAGAATTTCTAGAAAATATCAGCCATTGCCAGTATCAAGATACAGTAGCACTATTATTGCTCCTTAACCTGGAAAGTTCGGCTTGTGTTTACACTAAAGCTGGTGATAAGTTAACATAAATCGGACCAATATATAGAAATAATAAAATTATGTTATCTCAATTTTATAAACTATTAAATTTTGAGATATTTTCATCACCCGTAACGTATGTATTCGTTTATAGATTGGATATGCGCGAGTACTGTATAAATAAGATATACTCCGAATAGCGTCATTTTGAAAACAATTATAGGACAGAGAAGTTTCGGCCAGCGGGACGATTATTTCCGTGTGTACATATATTGATTATGGAGTTTTTCATCCCGGTTGCCGAAATGCTTGATTTATATTTGCCAGAAACAGCATTGCTTTAGCAATATATTTGATCAGCAAAATCCGAAATTTCGGTTTCTTGACTTCATTCCGGTAAGCTGAACGGGCTTTGCGGGTTCATCAATTAACTGGCAAGTCTTGTATTTCAATTACTTGTGAGTATTAATCATCTGTCTGCATTCTTTTGAATCGATATCTGGAATAGTTTACGAGAACCGAGCAAAAGAAATAAAGAATGCTGACTATAAAAGTCGGGTTTCGCATTATTGTGAAAAATGTATCACAAATTCGTAACTGTATCTTTTAAATTGCCTGGCCTATAACTATCGACAGGTTCTCTTGGGAGAACAGTATTCTACTGATTGTGCATAATGTATAAATAAAGCTTCTATGCCATCATTTTCATCACGTCCAGTCCAGTTCTATTTTATTCTATTTTCTGTCCTATATATCCTCGTATAATGAAAGATATCTAAAGGTACTCGAATACGTTTTAAAAACCCGTTTGACGTTTGTATTGCCATGTGAAACTCTGCACAACCACAGCTAGTATAGCAAATGCGACATTGTTAAGACATACTTTTTTAAAAGCCAGGGGAATTTGATAGTTGCATGTTGTTCATGTGAGTTTCCCATGTATTGTGGTGTAAATTATGTTAAATTTTGCTTAGGGGAGATTTGGGCCACATTAAGATTAAATTCTTGATCCGAATTCCGATACCATGCCTAATTTTAGTGTGCAGTGATAACCAATGTGTGCAGTGATAAAGTGAAACTTTCTGTGCAACGATAAACAGTAAAAATGTACAGTAATAACACTTGTTCGGATAAATTCTAAAGTAACAGAACCCACTAAAATTAATTCACGGTCCTTATCTAATAGTCCTATCGAGCATAAAGGGTAATAAAACTGAGCTTAAGGTGTGTCCTCAGAGTTTACATGGAATTCCATGATCTCTGATTCGAATTCACCCTGATTTATTTCATTAAAAAATTTTGTCATAGATTGTTTTAGTGGGCAGGCATGGTCGTATTTTCAGTTAATTAAAGGCCGTTGTCACTAAAATTTTCCAGGGGGTTACCAGTACTCTCCGGACTGGCAGATACCCTATCGCTTATAGAAAGTGCAGTGATAAAAATTTCATAAAATTAGTTAATATGTTCGACACGGCATGAGGGAAAGCGCGTTACATAATCGCCTTACATAATTATAATGTTCAGCAATATTTGATGTAAGTTGATCATAAATGAGCTATATTATATTCATTTTCAAATCAATGGTATTTCTTGCAATCTGATTGGCTCTTACCAGCGCGATTTCAACGCGAATCGCACTGTAAGCAGTGCGATTTCAAAATTCCTCGCATCATCTTGAGATGTAATCGTATCCTTTTTCAACCAATCATATTTAAGCGATGACCTCAGCCAACCAATCAGTTTACGTTGCATAATTCAACTAGCCAATCAATTTTAAGAAGAATGTGAGTTGATAAATGACCAAATCTGATCATTATCGATTTTAATAGAAGTTGTCAATTGATTGGCTAAATATTTTTCTATAAACAGAAAATATAGAGGCTAGCCAAATTATAAGATATCAAATAATTTTTCGCAAATACATTGCGCAAATTAAGAACAAAATTTTCAATGAAACATAGGTAAATTGGAATCGTGGATCGTGGTATCGATGTTTGAATGCACATAACTGCGCCTGATCATCTTTCATATTTTCATAGAAAAGTTTGCTTTGGTTTCTGATGGTAAGAGGATGAATGTGCCTTTCAACTCTGCATCCGGAATTCCGGCGTTCCATCTTGCAATAAAACGCTTGTCCGATTATATATTTAACTGTATATCATTTGATTATATATTTACTGTAATCGTGCTCTTAATGACGAAATTAGAAAGGAATGCCATACATCAACGAATACATTCAACACGCTATCAGTCAAGCTGTTAATGACAATGGTTGCTGTAAAATTGTTTATTGGTGTTATGCTGTTGTCAAGTGTTTAAAATAGTTGGTCACGCTATCACAGGCAAAGATTAGTCTAGATCACGATTTCAAAACAGCGGTGTACAAGAGTCTCAGGACTCTAAAAATACAGTACAATTGTTAAGGCCATGTTCAGAAACAATGTAACTTTTCCTGCAACTTGCAACGCAATTTCGGACGCAGAGCGATGGTAGTTAAAAAGTACATATATTCGCAGAAAAATTGTGAGCATGAATCTCGTTCTACTTTGGCGATATGTTTCTTGCTAAGCATGCCTATGAATGAGAATGAGCGGTGAAATGCGGGCCATATCTATATAGCATGGCTCTGTGCAAAAATTGCATTGCAAGTTGGAGCAAAATTGCCCTGTCTAACATGAACTATAGTAAAATGAAATTGATGATTTTATAACATTGCCACTAAATATCATCGTAATTGCTTCTACCTTTCCTGGATTAATTTCACAAGAAATGTTAATATCTATGCTGCATGGTTAATATGGGAATTAAATATTTTCCTACTTCTCGGCTGTACGCTAGCTATCGTACCATGGAAAGGAATCTCGGTGTTATATAGTAAGGCTATGTTTGTGATCAATAGTTGTTTGGTTAGAAAGTCGCTGTATGCATTATTTAACGCGTCATAGTTTCGTGTTTGAACCTACGGTTAATAGTGATACATCCCACTCTGGCGGAGGAAGTGATAGGGGTACCACTACTCGGGTAGATGTCCTTTGCCATTATCGCTACTATCAATACTCATGTTGATGACAAAAGCGCCGCAAAGCAAAAAATATGCTCCCTCGTGTTTTCCAAACACCCAGCCCTTCGCGTATTGTACCTCCTGTTATAGACGACTTCTGTTTACATGCTTTAATGATGAAATTGGGAAAGAATGCGACGAATTCGAATACATTGAACAGATAATAATTATGTTAAGGACATGCAACGGTTGCTAAATACAGTATGTTTGCGCGTTATAATATATTTCTTTGAAAAAGAAATGCATACTGAAAAGCCCCCTAGTGTTTTCTGAAAGAAAGCTGTAAATTTGCATTGAAAATTGTCTATTAGTGTTATGACTTTGAGTGTCCTTGGCCACGCTATTACAGGGAAGTATTAGTGCATACTAAATATCATCATAATTGCTTTCACCTGTCCTGGATGTTGCAAACAAGGTAAGCCATATATATGGGAATTGCATTGAAAATCTTTCTAGCAATGTACAATAGCCTCCGTACTGTGAGAGTATAATTTCCAGCATTGGTGCACAATATCATCATAATTGCTTTCACTTGTGCAGAAATTCTCAATTAAAGTTAGTCTTATGCATGGTTATGGGAATGAAACGTCTTCCTAATACTCGGCTGAACGCTTTTGTAGATATAGATAAATAGAGATTACGATTTACGAACAATCTTGCGCAAGATGATCTTCATTCTTACTTTGTGGTTAAATTGACAGTTCGACAGCATTGTGTATCCAATATAATCATAATTACCTTGCCCTTTGACTGAAGTTCATATTGATGCGGTAATCCAAATCTATATATGCATAGGAATTAGATTGTTTTGATACAGTTCGTCGGCATGGACTGCATGGTCTTAGAAATGCTCTTTAATACTGGAGTTTTTGCGAGTTATAATTCTATTCAGTCGATGCCCCGAACTAGAAAAGGATAGTCTATCTGGATAAACTTGGAGAAAGCAAAACAACTTTTCTCGTATTTGTCTAAACAGATCATTGCATCCGTATAGTTGATCTTCCTACAATAACTACATTATTATGAGAATTTCTAGAAAATATCAGCCATTGCCAGTATCAAGATACAGTAGCACTATTCTTGCTCCTTAACCTGGAAAGTTCGTCTTGTGTTTACACTAAAGCTGGTGATAAGTTAACATAAATCGGACCAATATATAGAAATAATATAATTATATTATCTCAATTTTATAAACTATTAAATTTTGAGGTATTTACATCACCCGTAACGTATGTATTCGTTTATAGATTGGATATGCGCGAGTACTGTATAAATAAGACATACTCCGAATAGCGTCATTTTGTAAACAATTATAGGACAGAGAAGTTTCGGCCAGCGGGACGATTATTTCCGTGTGTTCATATATGGATTATGGAGTTTTTCATCCCGGTTGCCGAAATGAAATTACAATTATTTTTTATAGTTCTATAATCAGCGCTTGCAAAGCTTGGGCATTTCAGTAACGCAACACAAATATTTTAAAACGATTTCGCAATTTTCTTGATTTATATTTGCCATAAACAGCATTGCTTTAGCAATATATTTGATCAGCAAAATCCGAAATTTCGGTTTCTTGACTTCATTCCGGTAAGCTGAACTGGCTTTGCGGGTTCATCAATTAACCCCAAGTATTGTATTTCAATTAATTGTGAGTATTAATCATCTGTCTGCATTCTTTTGAATCGATATCTGGAATAGTTTACGAGAACCGAGCAAAAGAAATAAAGAATGCTGACTATAAAAGTCGGGTTTCGCATTATTGTGAAAAATGTATCACAAATTCGTAACTGAATCTTTTAAATTGCCTGGCCTATAACTATCGACAGGTACTCTTGGGAGAACAGTATTCTACTGATTGTGAATAATGTATAAATAAAGCTTCTATGCCATCATTTTCATCACGTCCAGTCCAGTTCTATTTTATTCTATTTTCTGTCCTATATATCCTCGTATAATGAAAGATATCTAAAGGTACTCGAATACGTTTTAAAAACCCGTATGACGTTTGTATTGCCATGTGAAACTCTGCACAACCACAGCTAGTATAGCAAATGCGACATTAAAGCCAGGGGAATTTGATAGTTGCATGTTGTTCATGTCAGTTTCCCATGTATTGTGTGTAAATTATGTTAAATTTTGCTTAGGGGAGATTTGGGCCACATTAAGATTAAATTCTTGATCCGAATTCCGATACCATGCCTAATTTTAGTGTGCAGTTATAACCAATGCGTGCAGTGATAAAGTGAAACTTTCTGTGCAACGATAAACAGTAAAAATGTACAGTAATAACACTTGTTCGGATAAATTCTAAAGTAACAGAACCCACTAAAATTAATTCACGGTCCTTATCTAATAGTCCTATCGAGCATAAAGGGTAATAAAACTGAGCTTAAGGTGTGTCCTCAGAGTTTACATGGAATTCCATGATCTCTGATTCGAATTCACCCTGATTTATTTCATTAAAAATTTTTGTCATAGATTGTTTTAGTGGGCAGGCATGGTCGTATTTCATTTAAAGGCCGTTGTCACTAAAATTTTCCAGGGGGTTACCAGTACTCTCCGGAATGGCAGATACCCTATCGCTTATAGAAAGTGCAGTGATAAAAATTTCATAAAATTAGTTATGTTCGACAAGGCATGAGGGAAAGCGCAGTACATAATCGCCTTACATGATTATAATGTTCAGCAATATTTAATGTAAATTGATAAATGAGCTATATTATATTCATTTTCAAATCAATGGTATTTCTTGCAATCTGATTGGCTCTTAAGCAGTGCGATTTCAAAATTCCTCGCATCATCTTGAGATGTAATCGTATTCTTTTTCAACGAATCATATTTAAGCGATGACCTCAGCCAACCAATCAGTTTACGTTGCACAATTCAACTAGCCAATCAATTTTAAGAAGAATGTGAGTTGATAAATGACCAAATCTGATCATTATCGATTTTAATAGAAGTTGTCAATTGATTGCCTAAATATTTTTCTATAAACAGAAAATATAGAGGCTAGCCAAATTATAAGATATCAAAGAATTTTTCGCAAATAAATTGCGCAAATTAAGAACAAAATTTTCAATGAAACACAGGTAATTTGGAATCGTGGATCGTAGTATCGATGTTTGAATGCACATAACTGCGCCTGATCATCTTTCATCTTTTCATAGAAAGTTTGCTTTGGTTTCTGATGGTAAGAGGATGAATGTGCCTTTCATCTCTGCATCCGGAATTCCGGCGTTCCATCTTGCAATAAAACGCTTGTCCGATTATATATTTAACTGTATATCATTTGATTATATATTTACTGTAATCGTGCTCTTAATGACGAAATTAGAAAGGAATGCCATACATCAACGAATACATTCAACACGCTATCAGTCAAGCTGTTAATGACAATGGTTGCTGTAAAATTGTTTATTGGTGTTATGCTGTTGTCAAGTGTTTAAAATAGTTGGTCACGCTATCACAGGCAAAGATTAGTCTAGATCACGATTTCAAAACAGCGGTGTACAAGAGTCTCAGCTGGACTCTAAAAATACAGTACAATTGTTAAGGCCATGTTCAGAAACAATGTAAATTTTCGTGCAACTTGCAACGCAATTTCGGACGCAGAGCGATGGTAGTTAAAAAGTATATATTCGCAGAAAAATTGTGAGCATGAATCTCGTTCTAATTTGGTGATATGTTTCTTTCTAAGCATGACCATAAATGAGAATGAGTCAAATGCGGGCCATGTTCACTGTGTTTGTGTGCGAACATTTCTGTAATCAATATAACATTGCTCTGTGCAAAAATTGCATTGCAAGTTGGAGCAAAATTGCCCTGTCTAACATGAACTATAGTAAAATGAAACTGATGATTTTATAACATTGCCACTAAATATCATCGTAATTGCTTCCACCTTTCCTGGATTAATTTCACAAGAAATGTTACTATTTATGCCGCATGGTTAATATGGGAATTAAATATTTTCCTACTTCTCGACTGTACGCTAGCCATTGTAGCATGGAAAGGAATCTCGGTGTTATATAGTCGGGCTATGTTTGCGACCAATAGTTGCTTGGTTAGAAAGTCGCTGTATGCTTTATTTAACTCGTCAGAGTTTCGTGTTTGAACTTATACGGTTAGTAGTGTTACATCCCACTCTGGCGGAGGAAGTGATAGGGGTATCACTACTCGGGTAGATGTTCTTTGTCATTATCCCTACTATCAATACTCAGGTTGATGACAAAAACACCGCAAAGCAAAAAAATGCTTCCCTCGTGTTTTCCAAACACCCAGCCCTTCGCGTATTGTACCTCCGGTTACACGACTTCTGTTTACATGCTTTAATGATGAAATTAGGAATGAATGCGACGAATTCGAATACATTGAACAGATAGTAATTATGTTAAGGACATGTAATGGTTTCTAAATACAGTATGTTCGCGCGTTATAATATATTTGTTTGCAAAATAAATGCATACTAAAAAGTCCGCTAGTGTTTTCTGAAAGAAAGCTGTAAATTTGCATTGAAAATTGTCTATTATTGTCATGACTTTCAGGGTCCTTGGCCACGCTATTACAGGGAAGGATTAGTGCATATGTTCAAATATAACTGATACTAAATATCATCATAATTGCTGTCACCAGTCCTGGATCTTGCACACAAGGTAAGCCATATGGGAATTGAATATCTTTCTAGGATTTCAAAAGATCAATGAACAATAGCCTCCCTACTGCAGTGAGAGTATAATTTGCAGCATTGGTACACTGCAATATCATCATAATTGCTTTCACTTGTGCAGAAATTCTCAATTAAAGTTAGTCTTATGCATGGTTATGGGAATTAAACATCTTCCTAATACTCGGCTGAACGCTTTTGTAGAGATAGATAAATCGAGATTACGATTTAAGAACAATCGTGCGCAAAATGATCTTCATTCTTACTTTGTGGTTAATGATCCAAGCACATTATATACTAAAATTCACCGGTAATTAAATTAAACACACGCCAAATTTGTGGGAGAACGGGTTCGGGGTGCAGACTGAAGTGAACCAATATTTATACTCTGGTCAACCCAAAGACTCATTCTAGCCTTATGTTTTCATCCCGCGGGTGTATACATGAGACCCGCTAGGAGAGACTAAATGCCCTAGGGGTAAAAACCCCGATAGAGCCCTGTCATCAAGGTTGCGACCCTCTCCGACATTACCTGAAATAATGGGTGATAATCCCCTTGGACAGTCCTTACGATTCGACTGATTATATTTCCATGAAATAATCTGAGTCTATGGGCAATGAAGTTGACCATTTGGAACACTTCAACCCCACAAATACACTGCAAGTGTATTCCCCATAGACGAAGAAACCCATCTCCCACGAAGCTGTAGTCATAGAGAAGACAGCTTTTGCCTGATGATAGTTGACTTCCATTTGAGCATTACCATCACTCATACTACAGCTGAGATGTCAGGGAGGCCAGGAAAAACCTGCAGTACAGGAAACCTGGATGGGGCCCAAGACATACAGCAGCTCCCCCACAAAGCTTTTATCTCACAAATTCATAATTGGAGTGTTGGTAACACGACCAACAGAGCTGACTAACAAGGCATGTTTGTTTTGTTATTTTCTATTTTATTTAATTATTTATTTTTTAATTCATCTGACGTAACAGTCTGGTATATGTAACTCGGAGCTATACGATAAAAGGTCTCTACATTTGAACAGCAACAGGTTCAGTATACAGAGAATGTGATTGAATAATTGAATTACATACATTAACAAGCAAACAGATTTGTGTATCATATACAAGGTTCATTTGACCCCCGATTATCCGAGATTTGTTTTCTAAAGGTTAACATTAAATTGGCACCAACTGTATTTCCCTAAACTGTGATAACAGTGGTGTATGTAGTATATCGACTCAAGCTTGAACACAACAGTGAAAGCAGTCACATGCATGTTGAGATTTGCACGAGCAAATATGAAATATTATCTGAACATAGTCTACAATGTTGGTAGTACTATGTATAGTATATAAAGAAATTGCAATCTGAAAATAAAATATAATTAACTGGCACATTATTTCCATGATATCTTTTAGTAACTTTGACAACAAGCTTAGCCTTTGACTTAACTGCATATACCAATAGAATCAAGTAGGTTAATATACAGTGGTGGACATTTGGTGAAATATTGGGGTACTGACTTAGGTTGCCAACATACAGCCACCCTTTTGTTGCTGCAAATCTGAGTTCTTAAAACCTTTTGGCCTAAATTACATGAAAATTTTAATTAAATTATAGCCTATCAAGGCTTTCCTGGTTGAAAATCATTGATGTAACTTTCTTACATACAGTTAATCAGCTATAATTCAAAGACTTTGACATTGCTGTCAGTAGAAGTGGTGCCTACCAGGAACTAGATATATTGACAATGAGACAATGCCAGTACGACATATACTGCTCAAATTGGACATACCGTCCTGTTAACCCAAATTATATAATTATAATGGCAAGATGCCAAGATGGCAATAATCCTGAACAACTGATAGACGTTCACGTGAACATACACCAACGCACGCTCGAGTGCACGTGTCCTAATTCCGAACCAAATTTTGACAACTGAACACTGAACTATATTTTATCGTAGTGTTTAATATTCATTAACAAAATACGTGTTGCCGATTTAACGATTATGGTATTCTTTTCTATAGCCGTAAAATTTTACGGTAAATACAAATATTTTCAGGCCTCGAGACAAGGATTAAAGTTTGGACATCAATATAACAATAGGATATATTACAGAGATATATCATGTTATAATTTATACATATATGGTACCAGAATACTATGATATCGAATGGCAATTGAGAGATATACTAAAATTGGTTGAAAAGAAATATACCATTCGTTTGAGTCAGTTGCTGGCAATACTTACGACGCCCCGCATGGGCCACATGCGAGGCAACCAATTGTGTTATATTCAGCACGTCGTGTTCGTCGGATCTGTTGACTGGTTGGCGTCTGTCCGTACTAACTTTATAGCGGAATTGAGCTGGCATATTTCTTGGACCATCGGAGGAATAATACCACAACTGTCATGCTTGCTCTGCATCAGTGAGTTCTGATTGTAGATATAAAACCACGTCGTTATTCGCCATGCTGCCCGTCGTTCGCATTAATCTTGTTGGGTCTTGTTCTTGTGCCGAAGGAGGTCTCGCATCGACATATTTAGCATTCGAATCGCCTAAGTTCTCGCACCGTCCATAACACCGTCCAAAGCACTTCGCATATTATGTAAATCTTTATTCTTGCAGAATTTCGTGTTTATTCAGTTATCCAATATAATCATAATTGCCTTGCACTTTGACTGAAGTTCATATTGATGCGGCAATCCAAATCTATATATGCATAGTTTATCTTCCTACAATAACTACATCATCATGAGAATTTCTAGAAAAGATCAGCCATTGCCAGTATCAAGATACAGTAGCACTATTCTTGCTCCTTAACCTGCACTAAAGCTGGTTTTAAGTTAACATACATCGGACCAATATATAGAAATAATATAATTATATTATCTCAATTTTATAAACTATTAAATTTTGAGATATTTACATCACCCGTAACGTATGTATTCATTTATAGATTGGATATGCGCGAGTACTGTATAAATAAGACATACTCCGAATAGCGTCATCTTGTAAACTATTATAGGACAGAGAAGTTTCGGCCAGCGGGACGATTATTTCCGTGTGTTCATATAAGGATTATGGAGTTTTTCATCCAGGTTGCCGAGATGAAATTACAATTATTTTTTATAGTTCGATAATCAGCGCTTGCAAAACTTGTGCATTTCAGTCACGCAACACAAATATTTTAAAACGATTTTGCAATTTTTCTTGATTTATTTGCCAGAAACAGCATTGCTTTAATTAGCAATATATTTGATCGACAAAATCCAAAATTTCGGTTTCTTGACTTCATTCCGGTAAGCTGAACGGGCTTTGCGGGTTCATATGGAAAATGTTTCATCAATTAACTGGAAAGTCTTGTATTTCAATTACTTGTGAGTATTAATCATCTGTCTGCATCCTTTTGAATCGATATCTGGAATAGTTTACGAGAACCGGGCAAAAAAAATAAAGAATGCTGACCATAAAAGTCGGGTTTCGCGTTATTGTGAAAAATGTATCACAAATTCCTAACTGTATCTTTTAAATTGCCTGACCTATAACTATCCACAGGTTCTCTTGGAAGAACAGTATTCTACTGATTGTGAATAATGTATAAATAAAGCTTCTATGCCATCCATTTCATCACGTCCAGTCCCGTTCTATTCTATTCTATTTTCTGTCCTATATCCTCGTATAATGAAAGAAATCTAATGGTACTCGAATGCGTTTTAACAACCCGTTTGACGTTTGTATTGCCAATGTGAAACTCTGCACAACCACAGTATAGCAAATGCGACATTGTTAAGACATAATTTTTTAAAAGCCAGGGAAATTTGATAGTTGCATGTTGTTCATGTCAGTTTCCCAGTAGTCTAGGACCTGTAAAGGAGTTTGTATGCATTTCATTTAGGACAGATTATCTCAACTGTTTTAGGGTAAAAGGACCATGGCGGTCAACATGACATATGTGCCAAAACCCGAATCCGGGGCGAAAGTCTTGAAAATGACCACGCCTAGAAACGGCACTGTCGACATAGCTCTAAATCCTGAACCGCCAAAGCTACAGCCTTTCTGAATTGCTTATAGTGTTTAGAATGGTTGCCTTTAGGGGTTGCCACTGGAGTGTGAAATTTGTCTAGGTATCATATTTTACAAGAAAATGACTATGCACCATCCCAGGTCATGAATTGCTAATTATGGATCAAATTTCTCATTCACCTGGCAAAGTCTATGTTTTCTTATTTCCTAAAAAATATTGTCATAGGATGAAAAAATCTGCTTATTTTATTATAATTATTATAAATTTCATAAGGAATGATACTGTTTTGTTGAGATATAACACATTTCATTTCACTTACCCCCCGCCAGAACACGATTTCAGCCATATTTTGCCCATTTGTTTGCTTTTTATCGTTTGCAAGTATCATCCAAATGTTGTACTCTAACACAATGCTAGTTGACTAAAGAATAATTCAACCACGTTTCGTCGGGTTTTGGAGTAGTGCCATGTATTTTATCTTCGATTTTGTGTCCTTCGACATTTCCTCAATTATGTCGCTATTGCAATGGCTCTCGCCGCTTCTCTGCCCGATAAATGCCACTTCTTCGTCCACATCTGTATTTATATTACAGTATCCAAAAATAATTGAATGTAGAATAGTTCCAATCGAAAAAACTGAAAGCATTAGTTCCATTTGGGAGTGAAAAACCTCCCCTCGTTGATCAAGAATGAGAATAAAAAACAAAAGATTCAAAATAATTTGAAAGTCTCGCGCAATCTTCACGAAAACTCCTCGTGGACAACATTACAGGGGGGGTGAACATTTTCACGAATACGTTTGTTCGCGACCACAGCAACCCAAGTAAAGTTCGTGTGTTTAACTGTTTATATGTTTATGACAAAATAAACAAATATTCGCGTAATTTTGTATTTTTCTGGTTTCCAAGAAACCAGAGACTTACGCAATCGTTTTGCACCATCCTTTTAAGGCTATTCTGTGTAGACGCCTGTACGTTTCAGATCTCAGTTTTATTTAGTCTTAATAAAAGTAAAACATAATCTATCGCACTTGACAGATGTAAAAATACTATTTTACTTTTTGCATTTTTGCTTGCTAAGGTGTGACCGACGGGTTTCTCGTGCCTTAAGACCAGTCGGCCTCCTAAAGGCTGTTTTGCCGGGATCACGTAGCTGTCAAAACATGTGTAATGTAGAATTTATAACATGTACTTTCTATGCATGGTTTTCGTAATAAGAAAGACAAGATCCATCAGGTTTTTAATTAAGAGTAAATAAAACTGAGGTCTGAGGGCTGAAACGTACAGATGTCTACACAGAATAGCCTTAAAAGGACGGTGCAAAAAGATTGCGTAAGTCTCTGATTTCTCTTTCGTAGCTAAAGGAAGCCAGAAAAATACAAAATTACGCGAATATTTGTTTATTTTGTCATAAACATATAAACAGTTAAACACACGAACTTTACTTGGGTTGCTGTGGTCGCGAACAAACGTATTCGTGAAAATGTCACCCCCCCTGTAATGTTGTCCACGAGGAGTTTTCGTGAAGATTGCGCGAGACTTTCAAATTATTTTGAACCTTTTGTTTTTTATTCTCATGCTTGATCAACGAGGGGAGGTTTTTCACTCCCAAATGGGACTAATGCTTTCAATTTTTCAATTGGGACTATTCTACAATAAATTATTTTTGGATACTGTAATATAAATACAGATGTGGACGAAGAAGGGGCATTTATCGGGCAGAGAAGTGGCGAGACATTGCAATAGCGACATAATTGAGGAAATGTCGAAGGACACAAAATCGAAGATAAAATACATGGCACTACTCCAAAACCCGACGAAACTTGGTTGAATTATTCTTTAGTCAACTAGCATTGTGTTAAAGTACAACATTTGGATGATACTTGCGATAAAAAGGCGATAAAAAGCAAACAAATCGGCTAAATATGGCTGAAATCGTGTTCTGGCGGGGAGTAAGTGAAATGAAATGTGGTATATCTCAACAAAACAATATCATTCCTTATGAAATTTATAATAATTATATTAAAATAAGCATATTTTTTCATCCTATGACAACATTTTTTAGGAAATAAGAAAACATGGACTTTGCCAGGTGAATGAGCAATTTGATGCATAATTAGCAGTTCATGACCTGGGATGGTGCATAGTCATTTTCTTGTAAAATATGATACCTAGACAAATTTCACCCACCAGTGGCCACCCCTAAAGGCAACCATTCTAAACACCATAAGCAATTCAGAAAGGCTGTAGCTTTGGCGGTTCAGGATTTAGAGCTATGTCGACAGTCCCGTTTCTAGGCGTGGTCATTTTCAAGACTTTCGCCCCGGATTCGGGTTTTGGCACATATGTCATGTTGACCGCCATGGTCCTTTTACCCTAAAACAGTTGAGATAATCTGTCCTAAATGAAATGCATACAAACTCCTTTACAGGTCCTAGACTACAGGTATTGTGATGTAAATTATGTTAAATTTTGGTTAGGGGAGATTTGGGCTACATTAAGTTTAAATGAATTGGAATTGTGTTGTTTAAATTCTTGATCCGAATTCCTATACCATGCCTAATTTTAGTGTGCAGTGATAACCAATGTGTGCAGAGATAAAGTGAAACTAAATGAGCGACGATAAACAGTAAAAATGTAAAGTAATAACACTTATTCGGATAAATTCTTAAGTAATAGAACCCAATAAAATTAATTCACGGTCCTTATCTAAAAGTCCTATCGAACATAAAGTGTGATAAAACTGAGTTTAAGGTGTATCCTCAGAGTTTACATGGAATTCCAAGATATATGATTCGAATTCACCCTGGTTTATTTCATTAAAAAATTCTTATCATAAATTGTTTTAGTGGGCAGGCATGGTCGTATTTTCAGTTAATTTAAAGGCCGTTGTCATTAAACTTTTCCTGGGGGTTACCAGCACTCTCCGGACTGGCAGATACCCTATCGCTTATAGAAAGTGCAGTGATAAAAATTTCATAAAATTAGTTATGTTCGACAAGGCATGAGGGAAAGCGCAGTACATGAGCGCCTTACATAATTATAATGTCCAGAAATATTTGATGTAATTAAGTTGATAAATGAGCTATATTACATTCATTTTCAAATCAATGGTATTTTTTGCAATCTGATTGGCTCTTACCAGCGCCATTTCAGCGCGAATCGCACTGTAAGCAGTGCGATTTCAAAATTCCTCGCATCACCTTGAGATATAATCGTATCCTTTTCCAGCCAATCATATTTAAGCGCTGACTTCTGCCAACCAATCGTTTACATTGCATAATTCAACTAGCCAATCAATTTTAAGAAGAATGCGAGTTGATAAATGACCAAATCTGATCATTATCGATTTTAATAGAAGTTGTCAATTGACTGCCTAAATATTTTTCTATAACAAGAAAATAGAGACTAGCCAAATTATAAGATATCAAATAATTTTTCGCAAATAAAATGCGAAAATTAAGAACTAAATTTTCAATGAAACATAGGTAAATTGGAATCGTCGATCGTAGTATCGATGTTTGAATGCACATAACTGTGCTTCATCATCTTTCATCTTTTCATAGGAAAGTTTGTTTTGGTTTCGATTGGTAAGAGGATGAATGTGCATTTCTACACTGCATCCAGCGTTCCACTCCTGCAATAAAACGCTTGTCCGATTATATATTTGACTGTATATTATTTGGTTATATATTTACTGTAATCGTGCTCTTAATGACGAAATTAGAAAGGAATGCCATACATCAACGAATACATTCAACACGCTCTCAGACAATCTGTTAATGACAATGGTTGCTGTAAAATTGTTTATTCGTGTTATGCTGTTGTCAAGTGTTTAAAATAGTTGGTCACGCTATTGCAGGCAAAGATTAGTCTAGATCACGATTTCAAAACAGCGGTGTACAAAAGTCTCAGGATTCTCAAAATACAGTACAATTGTTAAGGCCATGTTCAGAAACAATGTAATTTTTTCTGCAACTTGCAACGACGCAGAGCGATGGTAGTTAAAAAGGATATATTCGCAGAAAAAGTGTGAGCATGAATCTCGTTCTACTTTGGCGATATGTTTCTTTCTAAGAATGACCATGAATGAGAATGAGTGAAATGCGGGCCATGTTCACTGTGTTTGTGTGCGAACATTTCTATAATCTATATAACATGGCTCTGTGCAAAAATTGCATTGCAAGTTGGAGCAAAATTGCCCTGTCTAACATGACCTATAGTAAAATGAAATTGATGATTTTATAACTTTGCCACCAAATAATTGCTTCCTCCTTTCCTGGATGAATTTCACAAGAAATGTTAATATTTATACCGCATGGTTAACATGGGAATGAAATATTTTCCTACTTCTCGGCTGCACGCTATTGTAGCAAACAATTAGTCTAGATAACCATTTGAAAATCGTAGTGTACAAAGGTGTGAATGTACTCAAATTGTATAATTGGTGGCAAAAAGTAAAATTGAGAGTTTCAAAGCATTCATATTCAATATGGCATCATAATTCCTGCCGTAAATGCTTGCCTGCACGCTATTGCAGAATATTATTCATCTATAGATTACGATTTCATAACAAGAGTGCATGCACAATAGTTGCTGGTAAGCAAGAAAGGATGCTTAATCCTCTCGTGTTTTAAAACACCCAGCCCTTCGCTTATTGTAACTCCGGTAAGACGACTTCTGTTTACATGCTTAATGATGGAATTAGGAAAGAATGCGGCAACGAATTCGAATATGCATTGAACAAATAATAATTATGTTAAGGACATGCAATGGTTGCTAAATACGGTATAATGTTTGCGCGTTATAATGTATTTCTTTGCAAAATAAATCCATAGTAAAAAGCCCCCTAGCGTTTTCTGAAAGAAAGCGGTAAATTTTCATTGAAAATTGTCTGTTAGTGTCAAGCAGTTATCAAGTGCATGTTGTCTAGACTTTGAGGATCCTTGGCCACGATATTACAGGGAAGGATTAGTGTGTTCAAATATAATTGATACTAAATATCATCAAAATTGCTTTCACCTGTCCAGGTTCTTGCAAACAAGGTAAGTCATATACATGATTAGTATGGGAATTGAATATTTTTCTAGGATTTTAAAAGAGCAATAAAAAATAGCCTCCGTACTCTGAGAGTATATTTTCCAGCGTTGGTACACAATATCATCATAATTGCTTTCACTTGTGCAGAAATTCTCAATTAAGTTAGTCTTTATGCATGGTTATGGGAATTAAACATCTTCCTAATACTCGGCTGAACGCACTTGTAGAGATAGATAAATAGAGATTACGATTTAAGAACAATCGCGTGCAAGATAATCTTGGTTGTTACTTTGTGGTTAAATTGCATTGAGAATGCGACAGCATTGTTATTTTCAATATCATCATAATTACCTTTCACTTTGACTGAGTTCATATTAAATAGGAATTAAATTGCTAATTAATTTTTTTCGGCGGCATGGAGTTGTCTTACAAATGCTCTTTAATACTGTTATAGTTTAATCTCGCGAGCTAATTATATTTAGTCGAATTCTATCTGGACAAACTTGGAGAAAGCAAAATAAATTATCTCATAATTGTCTAAATAGACGGCCGTATAGTTCATCTTTGCGGATGTACCGTCGACCTGAATATCTACATCATTAGACAAACTTTCAACCTTTGCCAGTATATATAGATTGCACTACATCTTCGCTGCTTAGCCTGTAAAGTTTGGCTTGTGTTTAAACTAAAGCGGTATGTTAAAACAAATCGGGCCAATATAATTATATTAATATTTTAATTATGATTTGTTTCATCTCAATTGCATAAACAATTTAATTTTGAGAAATTTGCCCCACTCATAACGTATTTCGTTTATATAGATTGGCCATGCACGAGTACTGTATAAATTAGGAGATATAAGAAAAGAACATACTCCGAATAGCATGATCTTTTGTGATATTTCGATTCTATTTCAAAGTCATGGGTTGTTAAACTTGACTTTGAAATAATACTTTTTATTTGGAAATGGAGTCGAAATAATACCTTGAATTTTATGTCTTGTTTCCAACGATTCATATTTCGAGTTTACAAAATAATAATGTTTGGAATACTATTTTCTTATATTACAAGGTGTTCTTTTTCTGCATCTCACTCGATTGAAATTGATGTAGAAGGTTTAGGTGGATGGATATTTCGAGTGAAATATTATATACAATATTTTAGACCTGAACGGGAACGGCTGCGAAAATGCAACTCTAAGTCCTCCGACAAAAATTGAATCTGCGGCCCTGCGATTCCGGTGCAGCGCTCTGACCACTGAGCTACAGAGTCCAGTTGCCAAGCGTTAACCACAAGTTCATATATATAATATATAGATGCGGGTACTGCGGGTTGTGATAAGGTAAATTACAAATCGATGTTTTTTTCTGCATCTCACTCGATTGAAATTGATGTAGAAGGTTTAGGTGGATGGATATTTCGAGTGAAATATTATATACAATATTTTAGACCTGAACGGGAACTGCTGCGAAAAATGCAACTCTAAGTCCTCCGACAGGAATTGAATCTGCGGCCCTGCGATTCCGGTGCAGCGCTCTGACCACTGAGCTACAGAGTCCAGTTGCCAAGCGTTAACCACAAGTTCATGTATATATATAGATGCGGGTACTGCTGGTTGTGATAAGGTAAATCACAAGATGTTTGAATCGTTCAGGTCTAAAATATTGTATATAATATTTCACTCGAAATATCCATCCACCTAAACCTTCTACATCAATTTCAATCGAGTGAGATGCAGAAAAAAACATCTTGTAATTTACCTTATCACAACCCGCAGTACCCGCATCTAGATATTATATACATGAACTTGTGGTTAACGCTTGGCAACCGGACTCTGTAGCTCAGTGGTCAGAGCGCTGCATCGGAATCGCAAGGCCGCAGATTCAATTCCTGTCGGAGGACTTACGCCTGTATTCTAAAAGCTCACTCACACTCAAAGAGTGGAGGTTCAATCTAAGCTTCCCTCGAGTGTCAGTGCTATTTTTGAATAGCTGGAGGGTGAGTACTCACATAGTATGGTACGGCACTAACCCTCCAGCTTTTCAAAAACAGCACTGACACTCAAGTTAAGCTCAGATTGAACCTCCACTCTTTGAGTGTGAGTGTGAGTGAGCTTTTAGAATACAGGCGTAAGAGTTGCATTTTTCGCAGCCGTTCCCGTTCAGGTCTAAAATATTGTATATAATATTTCACTCGAAATATCCATCCACCTAAACCTTCTATTTTCTTATATGTTAAATTTACACTCGATATGTTAAACCAACCCGGGTCTTCGCCTCGACTAACCCCAAACCGTGGATACTTTTTTCAGGTGCAAATTTTGCCTATAGGGTTCCAACTTTAAGGTTAGTTTGAACCTAATTGCGCGTTAGTTTGAACCCTAATCACGATAGGATTTTGGCCTTATATACAATTACAAGTATACTATAACTTTTAGGCTTTACCTTCGCTTTGCCTATAGCCTCCTTCGGAGATTTCATTGGTATGAGTTCTGCGGTCAACTAACGTTTGCTTACCCGGGCCGAGCATTCCTTTGCCATTGTTTCGCTAACCAATCAGGATCAAAAGTACTTGATAACAGTTAATCAATAGCTTGCCACACATTTCCAGGGAAAATCCGTATCAATGAATTGGATTTTTGTTGTTTTTTAATTCTTGTTCCGATTTTTGAAATTGCAAGTCGGCAAGCGCACTAAACTCTCGCTTATACTGAAAAGACATAGTGGTGCAAATCAAATGCCGTTGTTTACAAAATGTGGGATATATATGCCCGAAATGTTGCAAACTTGCATTGGTTATCCACAGGTTTTTCTGTGAAATTCAATAGCTGATTAAACTATGGATATACAAACCAAACATTTACAACTCATTCAAATCGATCAATCCACATTCAAAGCAAAGAGTAACGGCATCTCGGGCAATCATTAGTCGAATCAAACATCAACTATAAACCATGAAACTGGCAAAAAACTCATAAAGCATGTCTTCATGTTAAAGAATTTAAAAAAATGCAACCGTACAATACCCGTCATATAAAGTTCTAAAAGAGTAAAAAAGTCTGTATATATAATATATAGCAAAGTCAAAGGTGAGTTTTCCAGATTTTGAGAGCCTAGCTCTGATTGGCTAATGGGTAGGAAAGGAATGTTGTGCTTGGGACAGCAGCTGGAAGTTGGGCCTTAAACAACTACTGACTGCGAGGGAGACTACGCTGAGCCAGGAATGTGAAGGCAAAAAATATCCCCTAAACGTCCTTAAAGTCGGGTAAAGTCATGGGACTGGCACACTGGTGTTATATGCCCCGATGACTTCGGATTTAACCAGATTTAAGGTGGCTCCCTACAGTTCTGTAAATTTCGCTTTCAACTAAATTTATATTGGATATACTTACGACAGGGCAAAATGAGCATTTCCAGGAATGTAAAGAGGTATTGGGCTGTCTCTTTATGGACAAACAGGAATAGTGTTAGTGTTGCTATGGCAACCATGCTGTCTTATCTTTTGCGTTTATATTGTCTAATTTCATATTGAATTGATAATATCTTTTTTCTCCTTATGTTAATTTTTCTGACATTTTTTTGGAAGATTAATGGTCCACCAAAGAATAACATATCAAAATTTGAAGGGTAGTTTATAAGGCTAGTTTCGAGATATTTGGGAATTTCGATTGCAGAGAAACCTCCCTGTAGAATTTTTTGAAATTTGGATATGTTTTTCTTCTTGTCTTATTTAACAAGTATACAAAGTTTTAAAAAATTTCACCGAAGGAAACACGAGAAAAACAGCTTGAAAACCCATTTGAAGTTGCTGACGTGATTAAATATCGACTCGACAAGATCGCACTTTGCGCATGCGTAGAAATTATAATACGTGAACAACACGAAATGAAACCACAACAATCAACGATCTGTGACCACAATAATGAAGCAAAACGTGTCAGTTTAGTTCATGCTTGGTTCTTTCACTTCTTTGACTTTGTTTATATAATTATATGTATTTTCATTCCTACTTTTTGGCTTGTGCTTTATATTATTTACATGTTTGAGGTGAAAAAGGAAGTTTAACAAGCAACACATTAATGTGAAAACGTTTCAAAACATTCAAACAACATGTATTTTTCATATAAAGACAACTCGTATAAAACCGTATAAAACTGTCTGTATTGTAGTTTTATGTGCTAGTTTAGCAGGTCAAACACTAATTGTGAATTGAGTTGGAAGATAGGAGTAACATATTATATTATATTATATTACTTTGGCAGTTCTAGACTTCCTTGAACACAGTATAAAGTATAATTTCAGAATCTAATAGTAATAGTCAATGCAACCAGTCGAAGATTTTGAACATTTAATATAAAAGAATATACGGAACATATATAGGTAAAAAACACACTAAAAGAAAGCTTAGAAACTGGTTAAAAACATACATACTGTTTAAATTTCAAAGGTTTACGATTATAATGAAAAATTTGTGGTTTCTTCGCAGATATATTAAAAGGCTTGCTTCAAACATTTTTGCCGGGTCACGAATATTCCACGCGTGGGACGCGATCATGACGTCTGATCTATATAGATCGGATTTCAAACTGTACTTAACTGTAGGGAGCCACCTTAAAAGGGATTTACTATAATATATTTACCAAATTCGGCTTACCTCCATCTTAGAATTCTAGTATATAATTGACTTCGAGGTTACGGAAACATGGGTATACATAATATTACATCACTAAATTAGATACACTAAAACTACCAAAAGATATACACTACAACTAGTAGTTAGCTATAGAGCTAGTGAGTAGTGACCAACGCAACTGTAGCTGAAGGTTTCACTGACTTTAATGTTTATGTTACGGTAGTTAATTTTAGTGTCTGCTATGCGCGCATGCGCACCGTAGACACTATACTATACTATACTGTAAACTGTAACTCCGGAAGTTTGTCCACATTTAACAGCATGACTTCCGTAAATTTACTATCGACATTTACTGCGTAACTCCGGAAGTTGTCAACATTTACAGCGTAACTCCGGAGGTTGTAAACATTTACAGCTGTAATTTCAAAGTTGTCAACATTTAAAACCACAACTCCGAAGTTGTGAACATCTACAACCATAATTCCGAAGTAGTGCTATGTTTGCACGGTTTATAAATAATCATGTTATTCACGTTAGCAGACTTCGATAAAACATGATTAATGCTCCAATTCGGTTAGTTAATATTTAAAACAATTCAGAGACAATAAAGTACACACAATGTTGTGGGAGAAGGGTTGTTGGGGAGAAATGCTCCGATTATACTTTAAACTGAGGTCAAAGTGTCCCCCACAGACTCATTGTTTAAACTAATTAATGTCCTCAGGGGGTAGTGGTCCCCATGTTGGACTCTAGTGTAATTAATGTCCTCAGGGGGTAGTGGTCCCCATGTTGGACTCTAGTGTAATTGATGTCCTCACGGGGTATTGGTCCCCATGTTGGACTCTGGTGCAATTAGTGTCCTCAGGGCGTATTGGTCCCCATGTTGGACTCTAATGTAATTGATGTCCTCAGGGGGTATTGGTACCCGTGTTGGACTCTGGTGCAATTAATGTCCTCAGGGGGTAGTGGTCCCCATGTTGGATTCTGGTGCAGTTAATATCCTCAGCGGGTATTGGTCCCCATGTTGAACTCTAGTGTAATTGATGTCCTCACGGGGTATTGGTCACCATGTTGGACTCTGGTGCAATTATTGTCCTCAGGGGGTAATGGTGCCCATGTTGGAAATGATCTACTTTAATCTAATATTTTAACTGTATAGTACATCGATTTGTGAGTCTATGGGGTTGAGGATGACCTTTGGGAGAACTCCATCCCCACAAATGTGCAGCATGCGCATTCCCCGTAGACGAAACAGCCTCCCCCTGAAAGTTGGACCAGAAATTTTATTGAGATAAAATTTCAAATCTTGGTTAGTGTGGCTGCAACATTCAATAGTGTTTAACACATTAAGGAGTTTGTATATAACGTTCCTACAATATTTGGATGGGAAAGGGCAGTAGGCAATTTTTATTTTTTGAAAATCTAGGTTCCCTCTGCCCTTCAAAACCTATTCGGGTCCCGTCCCTTAAATCAGAACATAATTGTGAAACAAGCGAGGGTCGGGATGTCCTGCTAGAAAATCTTCTACTTTAGCTACAAAAATAGGTGTTAGTGGTCTAACTACATTACTATAGTTTATCTTGGTTGTGATGGCGCTGGCTGCCGGATGAATGAACTTTTTCTTTTGTTCTATGTGCTCGGGGTCTTTCATCATCTGGACAGTAAAGTCCGTCATGCTCCCCGTCGCAGCGATTACAGACACAGGACTCTCAAAATACAGTACAATTGTTAAGGCCATGTTCAGAAACAATGTAATTTTTCCTGCAACTTGCAACGCAATTTCGGACGCAGAGCGATGGTAGTTAAAAAGTATATATTCGCAGAAAAATTGGGAGCATGAATCTCGTTCTACTTTGGCGATATGTTTCTTGTTAAGCATGACCATGAATGAGAATGAGTGAAATGCGGGCCATGTTCACTGTAGTTGTGTGCGTACATTTCTATAATCTATATAGCATGGCTCTGAGCAAAAATTGCGTTGCAAGTTGGAGCGAAATTGGCCTGTCTAACATGAACTATAGTAAAATGAAATTGATGATTTTATAACATTGCCACCGAATATCATCGTAATTGCTTCCACCTTTCCTGGATTAATTTCACAAGAAATGTTAATATTTATGCTGCATGGTTAATATGGGTATTAAATATTTTCCTACTTCTTGACTGTACGCTAGCTATTGTAGCATGGAAAGGAATCTCGGTGTTATATAGTCGGGCTATGTTTGCGACCAATAGTTGCTTGGTTAGAAAGTCGCTGTATGCATTATTTAACTCGTCAGAGTTTCGTGTTTGAACTTACGGGTTAGTACTGATACATCCCACTCTGGCGGAGGAAGTGATAGGGGTATCACTACTCGGGTAGATGTCCTTTGCCATTATCCCTACTATCAATACTCAGGTTGATGACAAAAGCGCCGCAAAGCAAAAAATATGCTCCCTCGTGTTTTCCAAACACCCAGCCCTTCGCGTATTGTACCTCCTGTTATAGACGACTTCTGTTTACATGCTTTAATGATGAAATTGGGAAAGAATGCGACGAATTCGAATACATTGAACAGATAATAATTATGTTAAGGACATGCAATGGTTGCTAAATACAGTATGTTTGCGCGTTATAATATATTTCTTTGAAAAAGAAATGCATACTAAAAAGCCCCCTAGTGTTCTCTGAAAGAAAGCTGTAAATTTACATTGAAAATTGTCTATTAGTGTCATGACTTTGAGTGTCCTTGGTCACGCTATTACAGGGAAGGATTAGTGCACACTAAATATCATCATAATTGCTTTCACCTGTCCTCGATGTTGCAAACAAGGTAAGCCATATATATGGGAATTGCATTGAATATCTTTCTAGCAATGTACAATAGCCTCCGTACTGTGAGAGTATAATTTCCAGCATTGGTGCACAATATCATCATAATTGCTTTCACTTGTGCAGAAATTCTCAATTAAAGTTAGTCTTATGCATGGTTATGGGAATGAAACATCTTCCTAATACTCGGCTGAACGCTTTTGTAGATATAGATAAATCGAGATTAAAATTTAAGAACAATCTTGCGCAAGATGATCTTCATTCTTACTTTGTGGTTAAATTGACAGTTCGACAGCATTGTGTATCCAATATAATCATAATTACCTTGCCCTTTGACTGAAGTTCATATTGATGCGGTAATCCAAATCTATATATGCATAGGAATTAGATTGTTTTGATACAGTTCGTCGGCATGGACTGCATGGGTCTTAGAAATGCTCATTAATACTGTAGTTTTTGCGAGTTATAATTCTATTCAGTCGATGGCACTATTATTGCTCCTTAACCTGGAAAGTTCGTCTTGTGTTTACACTAAAGCTGGTGATAAGTTAACATAAATCGGACCAATATATAGAAATAATATAATTATATTATCTCAATTTTATAAACTATTAAATTTTGAGATATTTACATCACCCGTAACGTATGTATTCGTTTATAGATTGGATATGCGCGAGTACTGTATAAAAAAGACATACTCCGAATAGCGTCATTTTGTAAACAATAATAGGACAGAGAAGTTTCGCCCAGCGGGACGATTATTTCCGTGTGTTCATATATGGATTATGGAGTTTTTCATGCCGGTTGCCGAAATGAAATTACAATTATTTTTTATAGTTCTATAATCAGCGCTTGCAAAGCTTGTGCATTTCAGTCACGCAACACAAATATTTTAAAACGATTTCGCAATTTTCTTGATTTATATTTGCCAGAAACAGCATTGCTTTAATTAGCAATATATTTGATCAGCAAAATCCGAAATTTCGGTTTCTTCACTTCATTCCGGTAAGCCGAACGGGCTTTGCGGGTTCATCAATTAACCCCAAGTCTTGTATTTCAATTAATTGTGAGTATTAATCATCTGTCTGCATTCTTTTGAATCGATATCTGGAATAGTTTACGAGAACCGAGCAAAAGAAATAAAGAATGCTGACTATAAAAGTCGGGCTTCGCATTATTGTGAAAAATGTATAAAAAATTCGTAACTGTATCTTTTAAATTGCCTGGCCTATAACTATCGACATGGTTCTCTTTGGAGAACAGTATTCTACTATTTGTGAATAATGTATAAATAAAGCTTCTATGCCATCATTTTCATCACGTCCAGTCCAGTTCTATTTTATTCTATTTTCTGTCCTATATATCCTCGTATAATCAAAGATATCTAAAGGTACTCGAATACGTTTTAAAAACCCGTTTGACGTTTGTATTGCCATGTGAAACTCTGCACAACCACAGCTAGTATAGCAAATGCGACATTGTTAAGACATACTTTTTTAAAAGCCAGGGGAATTTGATAGTTGCATGTTGTTCATGTCAGTTTCCCATGTATTGTGGTGTAAATTATGTTAAATTTTGCTTAGGGGAGATTTTGGTCAAATTAAGATTAAATTCTTGATCCGAATTCCGATACCATGCCTAATTTTAGTTTGCAGTGATAACCAATGTGTGCAGTGATAAAGTGAAACTTTCTGTTCAACGATAAACAGTAAAAATGTACAGTAATAACACTTGTTCGGATAAATTCTAAAGTAACAGAACACACTAAAATTAATTCACGGTCCTTATCTAATAGTCCTATCGAGCATAAAGGGTAATAAAACTGAGCTTAAGGTGTGTCCTCAGAGTTTACATGGAATTCCATGATCTCTGATTCGAATTCACCCTGATTTATTTCTTTAAAAAATTTTGTCATAGATTGTTTTAGTGGGCAGGCATGGTCGTATTTTCAGTTAATTAAAGGCCGTTGTCACTAAAATATTCCAGAGGGTTACCAGTACTCTCCGGACTGGCAGATACCCTATCGCTTATAGAAAGTGCAGTGATAAAAATTTCATAAAATTAGTTAATATGTTCGACACGGCATGAGGGAAAGCGCGTTACATAATCGCCTTACATAATTATAATGTTCAGCAATATTTGATGTAAGTTGATAAAGTGTTCATTTTCAAATCAATGGTATTTCTTGCAATCTGATTGGCTCTTACCAGCGCGATTTCAATGCGAATCGCACTGTAAGTAGTGCGATTTCAAAATTCCTCGCATGATCTTGGGATGTAATCGTATCCTTTTTCAACCAATCATATTTAAGCGCTGACCTCAGCCAACCAATCAGTTTACATTGCATAATTCAACTAGCCAATCAATTTTAAGAAGAATGTGAGTTGATAAATAACCAAATCTGATCATTATCGATTTTAATAGAAGTTGTCAATTGATTGCCTAAATATTTTTCTATAAACAGAAAATATAGAGGCTAGCCAAATTATAAGATATCAAAGAATTTTTCGCAAATAAATTGCGCAAATTAAGAACAAAATTTTCAATGAAACATAGGTAAATTGGAATCGTGGATCGTAGTATCGATGTTTGAATGCACATAACTGCGCCTCATCATCTTTCGTCTTTTCATTAGAAAGTTTGCTTTGGTTTCTGATGGTAAGAGGATGAATGTGCCTTTCAACTCTGCATCCGGAATTCCGGCGTTCCATCTTGCAATAAAACGCTTGTCCGATTATATATTTAACTGTATATCATTTGATTATATATTTACTGTAATCGTGCTATTAATGACGAAATTAGAAAGGAATGCCATACATCAACGAATACATTCAACACGCTATCAGTCAAGCTGTTAATGACAATGGTTGCTGTAAGATTGTTTATTGGTGTTATGCTGTTGTCAAATTTTTAAAATAGTTGGTCACGCTATTACAGGCAAGATTAGTCTAGATCACGATTTCAAAACAGCGGTGTACAAGAGTCTCAGCTGGACTCTAAAAATACAGTACAATTGTTAAGGCCATGTTCAGAAACAATGTAAATTTTCCTGCAACTTGCAACGCAATTTCGGATGCAGAGCTATGGTAGTTAAAAAGTATATATTCGCAGAAAAATTGTGAGCATGAATCTCGTTCTACTTTGGCGATATGTTTCTTTCTAAGCATGACCATAAATGAGAATGAGTCAAATGCGGGCCATGTTCACTGTAGTTGTGTGCGTACATTTCTATAATCAATATAACATTGCTCTGTGCAAAAATTGCATTGCAAGTTGGAGCAAAATTGCCCTGTCTAACATGAACGATAGTAAAATGAAATTGATGATTTTATAACATTGCCACTAAATATCATCGTAATTGCTTCCGCCTTTCTTGGATTAATTTCACAAGAAATGTTAATATTTATGCTGCATGGTTAATATGGGAATTAAATATTTTCCTACTTCTCGGCTGCACGCTAGCTATCGTACCATGGAAAGGAATCTCGGTGTTATATAGTCGGACTATGTTTGCGATCAATAGTTGCTTGGTTGGAAAGTCGCTGTATGCTTTATTTAACTCGTCATAGTTTCATGTTTGAACTTACGGGTTAGTAGTGTTACATCCCACTCTGGCGGAGGAAGTAATAGGGGTATCACTACTCGGGTAGATGTCCTTTGTCATTATCCGTACTATCAATACTCAGGTTGATGAGAAAAGCATCGCAAAGCAAAAAAGTGCTTCCCTCGTTTTTTCCAAACGGCCAGCCCTTCGCGTATTGTAGCTCGGGTTAGACGACTTCTGTTTACATGATGAAATTAGGAAAGAATGCGACGAATTCGAATACATTGAACAGATAATAATTATGTTAAGGACATGCAATGGTTGCTAAATACAGTATGTTTGCGCGTTATATAACGACTTTTACGTGGACGATGGACTCTCAGCGAACCGAGCAATAGGCGATTAAATTGGTGAAATCCACACAAACTATGCTAGCTACAGCCCGACTTCGGTTGGAAAATATCTCCGTTGGAAAGAACTCCGTTGCGGTGATGGAAGCGGTACCTATGGAAGATCGAGTGAAAAGTGTTCAGGATTTGGACTTTCGTCACGACAGTCTACAATCCCAGCGTTCTCTGGGAGTTCAATGGGATCTAGAAAAAAATTGATTCACATTTCGCGTAAGTCTCCCTGAAAGACCCTACACTCGCAGAGGTTTACTGTCTGTCATCAACTCGGTATACGATCCTCTCGGTGTAGCTACTCCAGTCATCCTTAAAAGAAAACTTCTGCTTCGCCTGCTGGTCAACCTAGGGAAGAAAGATAACGAAACTCACCTCGAGTGGGACGATCAGTTGCCTGAAAATCTCATGGCTCAATGGCTTGCATGGAAAGACGCGCTTAACGAATTGGAGGAGATTACACTTCACAGATGTTACCATGCTAAGATCTTTGGGCGGGTGGTCCGGTCCGAAATTCACTCCTTTTCAGATGCAAGCGAGGTTGGAAACGGAGTTACAACTTATCTAAGAGCGAGTAACGAAGACGGCGAAGTTAATGTCTCATTCCTGTTTGGCCAAACAACAATCCCTCGGTTGGAGCTCTCGCGGTGCAGTGCTGTCTTCGCAAGTCGTGAATAAATTATTAGAAGAACTAAGTATACCAATCCACGAAGTTGTTTTTTACACAGATTTTAAAGTAACACTTGGATATATCCAGAATGAAAGTAGGATATTCTTTGTATATGTTGCCAACTGAGTTCAACTTATTAGAACTGTGTCAGATCCCTCGCAGTAGAGGTATATCGATACTATTACTAACCCAGAAAATTTGGCAACACGGTGCACAAGCATAGAAAAACTTAAAGATTCCATATGGTTAACCGGACCAAAGTCATTAAAGGAGTATAACTCACATGATCCGACGGGCACAGAGACAGTTCCTATTGATTTGGCAGACCCAGAAGTAAGGATTTCTACGCGTCATAATGGCGTGACTTGTGTCAAAGGCCTAAGATCGGAACGATTTGTTCGCTTTTCTAAATTCGTCAGTTTACGCCGAGCAATCGCCAAACTTAACAACCTGTATCGTTTGGATCCATTCGTGGATGACCAAGGAATTGTCAGAGTGGGAGGCCGTCTGAAATGTTCAAACATGAACTACGCTGAGAAACACCCAGTCTTCATCCAAAAAGGACACCATTTGGCCCAACTTATCATCCGTCACTATCTATGAAAAGGTCCACCACGAAGGTCGCCAAATTACTTCCGGAGCTGTGCGTGCTGCAGGCTTCAGGACAATTGGCGGACACGGAATGGTTTCAAAAGCTGTCAAAATATCGTGCGTCACCTGCAAAAGACTGCGGTCCGCCAGGCTAACTCAGCACATGTCCGACTTGCCCGTTGATAGGACAGAAACCCCACCAGCCTTTACCTATGTTGGATGCGACGTCTTCGGCCCATGGACAGTTCAGACGAGGATTCCAAACGGCGGGGATCAGTCTTTACCTGCCTGAATAGTCGAGCAATTCACGTTGAAGTCTTAGAGTCAATGGACGCAAGTGCGTTTATTTGTTTTGTGACCTTCAGCGGTCTATTGCACTTCGTGGACCTGTTCGTAGTATAAGATGCGCTCGTGGAACAAACTTTATTCGAGGGAAAACAGAGTTAGACGATACCCTATACGACATGAACAAAGGAGTATTAAAGTCCTATCTCGCAGAATAAGGCTGCGAATGGTTGTTTAACCCACCACATTCCTCTCATTTTGGCGGTGTTTTGGAAAGGCAAATTGGAACTATCTGTCGTGTCTTGGGAAGCACCAGTTTACACATGAACTACTCGTTACGCTCCTGGCTGAGGTTACTGCGATAGTCAATACACGCCCTATTGCCACTATTCCATCCGATACCGATGATCCCATGATCCTTTATTACCTGCTATGTTACTTACCATGAAAACGTGCCTACTTCCTCCAGCACCAGGAAAGTTCGTCCCGAAAGATCTATATGCACGTCGCCGCTGGAGAAGAAGCCAATACCTAGCAATTTTGGCTGCGTTGGAGAAAAGAGTACCTGCAGAATTTACAGAAACGACCGAAGTGGAGTAAGCGTGAGCGTAACCTTGTTGCTGGAGATATAGTAATAATGAAGAATAAAGAAACACATTTATTTTATTTATTTATTTATTCAATTTCGCCAGATAAAGGTTATACGAATGACATACACAAGTGCACAACACAAATACAATATAAATAGTAACGAATGGCGGGGACACCGCAACAGTTAAAACCGTGGGCCCTTTTAACATATAAGTTACATATATTATACTAATATCTAGAAACAACAGTTAATGACATTGTTTAAACTTCGACAAGTTAATGACATTGTTTAAACAGTTACAATTTAAACATATAGACTTCCATGTTCTTGGGACCTCTGCATCATAACAAATGTGCAGGGCTTTGAAATAATAGTCCCGCAACAATCTTTTGAATAAAGTTAGACTTGTATCTGAATGCCTTAAGTTTGTTGGGAGACGGTTCCAAACTCTCGTAACACGGGTGAAATAGGAACGCTGGAATGTACTAGTCCTGGGGCCGGCTGTTCGTAAGGCGTTTTAGTCCTTAACCACCGTTTAACTCGCTATCCACCGTATAAAATTTAAACGCTTGAAAAATCGCGTTGTTCAAACCCCGTTTAGTGCTATCCACCGGTTAAATTTCGGCTATCCAGCGGGTAAATTTCAACGGTGTCTTGAGACCGTTTAAGTCTGTATCCGGCGGTTAAATTCGAAGTTCAGTCAAGAAGAACAATGAATGTTTCGCATGATTGGTCAGATTGCAATAAAAATGCAAAATCCCTGTTGGGGAGTCCCTTTTCTATATCGAATAAACATAATCCTCATGGTCTTAAAATTCACGGATCCAAGGTAACTAGCAATGCAATGTCTTTGTTGTAATGTATTTTAATGATCCAAGCACATTATATACTAAAATGCACCGGTAATTAAATTAAACACACGCCAAATTTGTGGGAGAACGGGTTCGGGGTGAAGACTGAAGTGAACCAATATTTATACTCTGGTCAACCCAAAGACTCATTCTAGCCTTATGTTTTCATCCCGCGGGGGTATACATGAGAACCGCTAGGAGAGACTAAATGCCCTAGGGGTAAAAACCCCGATAGAGCCCTGTCATCAAGGTTGCGACCCTCTCCGACATTACCTGAACCAATGGGTGATAATCCCCTTGGACAGTCCTTACGATTCGACTGATTATATTTCCATGAAATAATCTGAGTCTATGGGCAATGAAGTTGACCATTTGGAACACTTCAACCCCACAAATACAATGCAAGTGTATTCCCCACAGACGAAGAAACCCATCTGCCACAAAGCTGTAGCCATAGAGAAGACAGCTTTTGCCTGATGATAGTTGACTTCCATTTGAGCATTACCATCACTCATACTACAGCTGAGATGTCAGGGAGGCCAGGAAAAACCTGCAGTACAGGAAACCTGGATGGGGCCCAAGACATACAGCAGCTCCCCCACGAATCTTTTTATCTCGCAAATTCATAATTGGAGTGTTGGTAACACGACCAACAGAGCTGACTAACAAGGCATGTTTGTTTTGTTATTTTCTATTTTATTTAATTAATTATTTTTCAATTCATCTGACGTAACAGTCTGGTATATGTAACTCGGAGCTATACGATAAAAGGTCTCTACATTTGAACAGCAACAGGTTCAGTATACAGATAATGTGATTGAATAATTGAATTACATACATTAACAAGTAAACATATTTGTGTATCACATATAAGGTTCATTTGATCCTCGATTATCAGAGATTTGTTTTCTAAAGGTTAACATTAAAATGGCACCAACTGTAGTTCCCTAAACTGTGATAACAGTGGTGTATGTAGTATATCGACTCAAGCTTGAACACAACAGTGAAAGCAGTCACATGCATGTTGAGATTTGCACGAGCTAATATGAAATATTATCTGAACATAGTCTACAAAGTTGGTAATAGGCCTACTATGTAGTATATAAAGAAATTGCAATCTGAAAATAAAATATAATGAACTGCCAAATTATTTCCATGATATCTTTTAGTAACTTTGACAACAAGCTTAGCCTTTGACTTAACTGCATATACCAATAGAATCAAGTCGGTTAACATACAGTGGTGGACATTTGGTGAAATATTGGGGTACTGACTTAGGTTGCCAACATACAGCCACCCTTTTGTTGCTGCAAATCTGAGTTCTTAAAACCTTTTGGCCTAAATTACATGAAAATTTTAATTAAATTATAGCCTATCAAGGCTTTCGTGGATGAAAATCATTGATGTAACTTTCTTACATACAGTTAATCAGCTATAATTCAAAGACTTTGAGGAATTATTGGGGGGGGGCCTTTTCCCTCCCCCTTGCTGTCAGTAGAAGTGGTGCCTACCAGGAACTAGATATATTGACAATGAGACAATGCCAGTGCGACATATACTGCTCAAATTGGACATACCGTCCTGTTAACCCAAATTATATATAATGGCAAGATGGCAATAATCCTGAACAACTAATAGATGTTCACGTGAACATACACCAACGCACGCTCGAGTGCACGTGTCCTAATTCCGAACCAAATTTTGACAACTGAACACTGAACTATATTTTATCGTAGTATTTAATATTCATTAACAAAATACGTGTTGCCGATGGTATTCTTTTCTATAGGCGTAAAATTTAACGGTAAATACAAATATTTTCAGGCCTCGAGACAAGGATTAAACTTTGGACTCAACATAACAATAGGATATATTACAGAGATATATCATGTTATAATTTATACATATATGATACCAGAATACTATGATATCGAATGTCAATTGAGAGATATACTAAAATTGGTTGAAAAGAAATATAACATTCGTTTGAGTCAGTTGCTGGTAATACTTACGACGCCCCGCATGGGCCACATGCGAGGCAACCAATTGTGTTATATTCAGCACGTCGTGTTCGTCGGATCTGTTGACTGGTTGGCGTCTGTCCGTACTAACTTTATAGCGGAATTGAGCTGGCATATTTCTTGGACCATGGGAGGAATAATAGCACATGCTTGCTCTGCATCAGTGAGTTCTGATTGTAGATACAAAACCACGTCGTTATTCGCCATGCTGCCCGTCGTTCGCATTAATCTTGTTGGGTCTTGTTCTTGTGCCGAAGGAGGTCTCGCATCGACATATTTAGCATTCGAATCGCCTAAGTTCTCGCACCTTCCATAGCACCGTCCAAACACTTCGCATATTATGTAAATTTTTATTCTTGCAAAATTTCGTGTTTATTCAGTTGAAACATTCGGCAAAGTGACACGCTTGACGTTATATAGCCTGCGTGGCCGGCCCTCGTTGGAGGGGAAAAGAAGAACAGGGAATGAGGGCCTGCAAGAAAACCCAGCTTTCATGACTAAGCGCCCTAACAAAGGCTCATTAAAATTGACCAATACAAATGCAGCTGGACTATAGGGGAAACCCCAAACCGAAGGAAATGTATTCGCTTATGCATAAACATGTCAATCAAGACGAAGAAATGTAATAATATATTTCTGTGTGCGTAAACATGTCAATTATTCTTGGTGTTGACCAATCAAATTCTACGTTCAAAAATTGAACGGCGTTTATTCATGAAAGCTGGGTTTTCTTGCAGGCCCTCATTCCCTGTTCTTCTTTTCCCCTCCAACGAGGGCCGGCCACGCAGGCTAGACGTTATATAGCGCGCTTTACCTATTGTCATTGAAATATGATTGGCTATAGAGTCATTCGATTGGCTGAGCAAATTGCATTCGTATTGCACGTGTCCGGACATACTTTGAACTTTGATCAGAGATATTTTCTTGTGAATTTAGTGGGTGTTGACAGGCTTTTCCCACTTGTTGTATAGTAAAACAAACCTCAAGTTAATGTGTTGTCTCATTAACTTAAATTTATACATTGTGATCTATAAATTGGCTTTATTTTCATGCCGGTGTCGGTCGATTACGAGTTCAGTATTCTGGCTTTTTTCTCCTTTCCTTTTGAAAATAAGCAGTACGTAAAATTCCAACTTTTAGTTATAGGCCGTATTCTGTGGCACGAAAAGTCGCTTAGAAAATGAAATTCGTTGCCCGGGTTCGGGCACTACTTTAAAACAAGATAAATAATTAGGATTAATCATACAAAGTCCAAATCCGCTTGTTTGCACTTCTAAAAACCTGCAGTTTTCGAGTATTTCTTCTTCGAAAATTCAAGAAATCAACATATTTCGCAATAGATCGCCGCCATTTTTTTCAGGGTACTTGGTGTAATATGCACTATATATAGTGTATTTCGTGGTTCTACATTGATTTTTACATGAAGTTTCCAAAACATCCGCTGACATAAAGTAAATATGGCTTTCAGAGTTATTGTTTTTTAGAGTTTTTTAGTCATTTTGATGGGGAAAATGACAAAATTTTAGCGATGTTTCGTTCCAAAAGTTGTTTGGATTGACAAAATATATGGATATCGCTTGACGGGCTTCAAAGGGATGTTGCGTGGGGAAATTTTCATTTTTATTCGCGGTAATGTGAGTGGGTATAAGTGACAATACTAGTGAAAACATTTTATGTATTTTTATCACTGGCAGAGGTCTTGGCAGATTCAATATAGGACTTTCCTTTGTGATGAAAACTGTCTGGTATCAGAACCTGTGTTGTGGGAAATCCTATTCCGTATAGATAGAAAATGCAAAACGGTGACATGCACATTCATCAACCGATGAACAGAACAACAACAACAACATGGAACATTCAACAGTATAATTAGCCTTATATTTCAATCAATTCTAGCATTGCCCCATCCCCCCTGGGCATTTGCAAACTTTTGTTGTGCAGGGACCAGGCATTAGTACTTGCAAACGTTCCCCTGGGCCAGGCACATTATTGTGGTTTCTGCAGCAGCTGCAGTGAACATGTGCACTGCCATGAATATGGATGAAAGTATTTGTGTCATACACATAAACAAATAGAACTTGTGAAGCAAAACTTGCTCATCTTTACAAAGTTAAACATTATTTAATTAAGAATGTAAAACTCATATCCTGATATTCTGACAAATATATGTGTTGGTGTGGCCCAGGGCCAGCAGTTGGCATAATTTATTTGCCCCGGGGTGGGGCATTGTTGCACTTTTCCTGCTCAGCCCCAGAGAATTGTATACTTAGAGAAAAATAGGTGCAAATGCCCAGGGGGGGATGGCAATGCTAGAATTAACTGATGTATTATCTAGATTTAACTTGCTACTTTAATACGTATATTACAACACTGCCATAAATATAAACTATGAACCTGTTTAAAATGTAATACTGCTTGTAGTAACTCTCCTGTTGTTCTTATAATTGTATATTTATATAGTATTTGTTATAGGGCCTGCAGTAATTGGTGTATACTGTTGTGGTGACCCTGAGTCCCTGACACTCCTTTATGTGGCAAAGTTAAATTAAATAAAAAAATATTCCTTGGATTTTGTAGCATGTTCACCTAGTCAGCTACCCTGGGGTTTCACATCAAAGCCAATGATAAGTGCATATTTATATGTACATCCTGTTTGGTGAGAATGAGTTTGTTCCTTTAATAATATACAAATTAGAATTTGAAGTTTGCTCTTTCAACCAGAGTCACAAATCATCAGAGTCTGCAAGTTCTTCTGCCTCATCAAAATGAGTCATATCATAATCTTCCTCATCTTCATTAATTCCTCTTTTATTCCGGCAATCACAACATGTACATGTACCCTGTCTTACACTTGCACTCAACACACTCGAGCAAGGATATGATAGCCTGTGTTCCAGTCCACTTTACACACACAATGGTGTAGTGGACTGGATTACTGGAACACAGGCTAGGATATGACAGATAGACTGTTTTAAATCCAGAAAATGTTCAGATGATTTCTCGCCCCCAACCTGCGACAGCCTTTTCCAACATATCAACAGAGCAAATTTTCAAACAGCATCATGGTCTCAGTGTTGGTGCTGGCTGGACACTCTCCAATCAAGAGCTGGAGATTGTCTGGATGACATGTCCCCCCCCCTGTGGTCCACAATCTTTGCTTGAGTGCAAGTGTAAGACATCCTCTGCATGTGGGCCCTATAACAAATACTATATAAATATACAATTAAATTAAAATAAGAGAACAATACAAGTTTTAAGAACAAGAGAGCGTCGCTATGCAGGCTAGACCATGAGCAGTAACACATTTTAAACAGATCGATTTCCAAGTCCAGGGAATTTCAGGTTCATAGTTTATATTTATGGCAGTAGTGTAAAATACATAAAGTAGCGATTTAAATCTGGATAAGGCTAAGGTATGAGTCCATCAGGAAGAATGTTCCATGTTGTTGTTGTTCTGTTGATGAATGTATATGTCACCATTTTGCATCTGTCTGTACGGAACAGGATTTACCACAACACAGGCTCTGATACCAGACAGTTTTCATCACAAAGAAAAGTTATATATTGAATCTCCCAACACCTCTGCCAGTAATAAACAATTAAACAGAGTTTCCACTGTAAATGTTTTCACTAGTATCTCCCAACACCTCTGCCAGTAATAAACAATTAAACAGAGTTTCCACTGTAAATGTTTTCACTAGTATTGTCACTTTATATATTCCCTCACATTACCGCGAATAAAAATTTCTCCACGCAACATCCCTTTGAAGCCCGTCAAGCGATAACCATATATTTTGTCCATATATTTTGTCAATCCAAACAACTTTTGGAACGTAACATCGCTAAAATTTTGTCATTTTCCCCATCAAAATGACTAAAAAACAATAATTCTGAAACGCCATATTTACTTTATGTCAGCGGATGTTTTGGAAACTTCATGTAAAAATCAATGTAGAACCACGAAATACACTATATATAGTGCATATTACACCAAGTACCCTGAAAAAAATGGCGGCGATCGATTGCGAAATATGTTGATTTCTTGAATTTTCGAAGAAGAAATACTCGAAAACTGCAGGTTTTTAGAAGTGCAAACAAGCGGATTTGTATTTTGTATGATTTATCCTAATTATTTATCTTGTTTTAAAGTAGTGCCCGAACCCGGGCAACGAAACTGAACGATAACGTGCCACAGAATACGGCCTATTATTAAAACAAACAACGAACTAGTGTATATAAAAGACACAACTTTGCCTTTGGAAAGCCAAACAAGTATACAAATAAACAGACAACAAGACGCCGAAAGACGAAAAATCTTTGTTCGCTTGCTTAATGGCTTTCATAAGCCAATCAAAACTTGCGAGAAAATGTTCTTAAAACTATTCAGAGTCAGTGCAAGGTCAAGGAACAAAATATTCAGTCACAGTTTCTGAATCAACGTAAACAAGTCAACGCAACTCACAGTCACTTTTGCTATTGCATTCGCATAAAGCCAAAAGTTTTTGAAGCGAAATGCAGAAAAGTGGATACGAAACTCCCGTACTGCAACGACTGAATGACAAAATTCCAACAAACAGGCAACAGCAAAAATCTCTACCGCATGTTTAATAGTTTAAAGCTTTGTGGATTTCACAAGTTGAATAAACCTATAAATAATACAAATTAAGTTGAAATGTTCAAAAACGCCTAGCAACAGATGATGTAGAGGTAAGAAGTTTCAGGAAAATCCGGTTTTTCCCGGTTAGTTTTAAGGTTATCCGACGGATAGTTAAACGCGACGTAGACTTGGATCAAGTCCGTCTCTCTAGAGTCCGAGGGATCGAGCGCGCCGAGAAGCGGCGCGCGAGGTGCAATAACGCGGGAAAGTTTGAGGGAGAGACGGACTTGGCTCACCTGCAAGCGCGCCAAATTTACCGACCCGTTTTTCCGTCGGTAACGCGTCATAACTAAATTGCAATAATTTATACTAATTGACAATAAAGCGGAAATAACAAAGTATCTTGTTTCAAAATATATAGCGTGTCTGGTTTATACTTAAATGATGAATTCGTTTCAAGATGGTAGTAATTATGGCTTGCGTAAACTTGGATACGATAACTTGATATGATTATACTATAAACTGCACAACTAGTGTCACACTATAAAGTGTCACGGCGAACTTCATGATCACACGAAATTTTGATACAGTCAGGGATATTTTGTGCAAATAGTCATAATAATTAACTAGAAGAGTCTATAGATACGATTTAATAAAACAAGTGTTGTTTAAATATAAGGCTTATAGTTATATAAAAGGCGTATTTTTATTAACATTAAAATATTTGATCATTTATTAATATCACAAGGACAAATCTGTTCGACTGAGGTTTTAGCGTCTCAGAATCGGTCACAATGTCAATGATAACAAATAAATATATATTAAATATATAAATAAATGTAACTTTATTTTGCAGTGACCTTTATATTTTAATATTTTCAATGCTAGACTATTTTGTTTCGATCGCCATCAGTGATCGCGACGGGTATTTTTAATAATTTTGCCCTGACACTTGCGGGCTTCCGCATTTGTAACAAAACCGCTAAAAAGAACACCTGTCTATTAATATAATTTCCCGCCAAAATAATAAATCTGATTCGAAACATTGCAGGTGAGCCAAGTCCGTCTCTCCCTCCATTCTTGCACCTCGCGCGCCGCTTCGCGGCGCGCTCGATCTCGTCGCTTCTCGACTCGGACTCTAAAGACGGACTTGATCCAAGTCTAAACGCGACGCTAAACGCGCTTTGTGCAACACAATTTTATCCACCGTTTAACTATACGCTGGTTAAGAAATTTATACGCCGGATAGCGGCTAAACGCCGTTTAAGCTAAACGGCGTACGAACAACCGGCCCCTGCACTTTTCTGGACGGAATAATACCTCATTACTACTTGATGATCTGGTTACTCTCGTTGGAATAATGGGTTGAGGAACCTATCGTGGAACCTATCGTCAGTGACGACGGCAACATTCGGAAGGCGAACATTTTAGTCTGCAGAGGAGGAATGAGGAAGATTTATCTTCGCGCAATTAGTGAACTAGTGCTCATCCTCCCGGCTCGGAAAAATGAATCACCTGAACAGTAAGGATATTATCCTTAGGCGAGGAGTGTGAAGTTAACTGTAGTTAATTTATTATAATTATTTAGTTAAATTTATTTGTACGCAATTCAACTTAGACCCAGGATCCCAAACTATTTGCTGGTCACTCAGTACATTTTCTTTCATAAGGACAAGCACATTAAAGTATTATAGAAGTAGTTCGCCAGGAAATTTGATGTAAGTGTGTCTCCTTTAGTCATTTATGGTGTTTAGTTAGTGTATATATATATATATATATATATATATAAATATCATATATATATATATATATACACTAACTAAACACCATATGATTAGATATATATATATATAAATTAAGATTCTTTTAGGTAATTTGTTCTAGATTTGACTATATATATACATATATATATTGATATATAGTCAAATCTGCAGACATACGTTTTGTTTGCCGTTCAACGGCTCGTCAGTGTATATATTTATTCTTAGTCTTCTTCAAGCTCTTTCATTTTGTAAAAGAACTTAATAAGCTGTACGGTAATTTGTTCTAGTTTTCACCAATAAATACATATCTATGGTTGACACTTCGCTTCGGGTCGGTCGCCATACGTTTTGTTTGCCTCCGAACGCGACACTATATGCATTTATTGTGAAGTTAGTCTTCTTCCTCCAGATCTTCATCATCCCTTTGTTTGATAGCTGTGCGGATAGCATGGTAAACGACCATAAACAAGTCTTGTAAATTGTCTATATGCCACCACACGAAGAAACCTAAAAACACAGAGCCAGAGGGCTAGCTATATTTTAGGACATAGGCGCAGTAGGGATAAAAATTTATTTCAGACTGAAATCTAAACTATAACATGTTGATATTATGGGAAGTGGAAACTGACCTATACTTTGAATCACCTTGTCGTTATTTCTGTCCACCGCGTTTTTTAAAATTATCGGAAGCGATAATGGAATCCAGGATGGTTTGTGATGCACATTTGTTGGGTATTTGTGGCCTCAGGTTTATCTCTGTCAGCTGTCAGGGCGGCGACGCAGTTCGGTAGTTCAGTGCAACAGCGACATTCCTTTGTCTCTACTAAATTTTCGGTATTACAGTTACCACAATTGTACCTAGAAAAGGGATGTTTTTGTTGTCGTTTTTTGAATAATCAAATCTTCAACATTGCAATATGCCAATATGGCGGCCCCACAAATGGAAAATTGTTTGATTATCTTGCTAAGAGCTCAGATTTAATTCTTAATAATTAATCGAAGATTTAATTCTTCTATTTTCCTGCTATATTCTTGTTGTCTTTGAACATATTCTTCGACTCACGAATCGTCAGCTAGAGGCTCGTCAGTGTATGCTAAAGCGTCTAGATTGTCTAGCAATTCCTCCTCGACGGCGTAGTAAGGCTCACTCTCGTATCCATCATTTGACATCAAACCTGAACTCATTTGACAGATCTGAAATATTTCGTCTTTATTTATAGCAAGACATTATCCGGCCAATATCATTCATCGGTATTTAATATCATATATACGAATATCATTATTTAAAGTTAACTATATTATATATACATAATAAGGAAATTAGAGAACATAATATATAATTTCTGATGATCCTTAATATTTATATGGCATGTTGGTGAATGTTAGATTAGCAAATCTGTTCATCCGTACAACTGAGCGCGTTTAGTGTTTAAGTGTTTAACCATGCTGAACATTTGACATGATGCTTATTGAGCTATTTTCAATGGTAACGTATGGCAACATATCAAACAATAACAATATATACCCCAAAATCCAAACAATATTTCAAATTTGGAAAACTATTTGCAAACACACGGGAGTGATTTTCTTCTCTTTTAATAATCTGAAATATTACCCACCAGTCTTGTACCCAGGCGCTTTGGCTAGCTACACGGTTACGTCACGAGCGCGCGGGACAACACGCGAGGGGAGACATGGAAAATTCGGCGGGAAGCGCCTGGGAGAGTATTCCCATTGGGACGAGGTAATGTCTTACCATTGTATTTGCCTCACTTGGCAAGATGGCGTCGTGAACCCCGAAAAGGCGTATTGTGGGGTAGACAAAAGTAAATTATCTTCTAGCATTACTTCGCATGGCAGATCTTCTTTTTGACATAGTTTGACATTTCACCATTAACAAATAACAAATTCTTGTTCTTTCGCCATATTATGGTTGAACTGGTTAAAAGCTAGCTTCTTGTCTCCACCAGGCTGTGTCCATTCACCATCAAGCTTTGAAGATGGCGGTCAAAATTTGTAATCAAAATGTCAACAGAAAGTTATTATGCGAATAAAGGCAATATAACGGGTAGCACGGGTGGCGGAAGCGGTTAGCGCGCTGCCTCTTACCACTGAGTTGAGCCTGTTTCACAACAGGTCGAGGTCACTGTTGGTACTCGCATGAGATCGGCAGTGTGCTCAAATAACTCATGTAAGTTGAGATTCTCTCCTGTGCTTCGAGGGTTTTCCCCGGGTACTCCGGTTTCCTGCCATTGAGGCGAAGATGAATAAAATAGAATAAAAACATTTTTTCAAAACCATGATATATCAAGGCAACGTGTGGAGTATTTACTACAATCTACAGCCTGGAAAATAGTAAAATATAGACACTGTATTGTATCAGTGTGTCACTGATTTTAATATTAAAGGATTTTCGCAAATTACTGAAAAATCTCAGTGGCTACACGTTTATATATTAACTTTAATGTTGTTTCATCTGCATATTATTATTAAATTGGATAGATCGATAATATTTTATAACCTATCAAGGGAATAATGAGGTATATTTGTATACAATGTACTCTACATGTATACAACTATATTAAAGTTTACATTTGTATAATATTTAGCATGAAAGCCAGAAAGGTTTTTATTAAGCAGTGACAGACATTTTGTAAAATATTATAGGTGCAAATATGGTTTACTTGCATATTTTGACCCTTCTAGTTAGCTTCTATTGCCGTAATCTAAGTATGGAAAGAAAAAGCTGGAACCTTCACATGTTCGGTGCGCAAGTGTGTTGGCCGGCGCAGCAATTGGGGAACAAAAATCTTAAAAGTGCCGGAAGTTGTTACTTGGCGCACAAAAATATTAGATGATGATGTTAATCGTTGAAACTGGCTTAAACATTGTAGAATAATTTGAGTGTCTTGGCGCTCACGAAAAATTTCCGCATGACTGTCCGGCGCATAAAAATACAAGATTCCATACTGGGCAGTAATGTTCTGTTTTTCAGTCTCATTTGGCTTAAATTTATTTGAAATATACTTGATGAATGATGATGATGAGGATATCAAGTTATCATGGTTGAAAAACCTTGTTACAACTCTAATAGTTACTTAGTTTAGCAGTATCTTACATATACAAAACACTCAAAAGCCATTGCAACCAACTCCTTCACCCCCCAGTGTTTGACGCTCGCATGAAGCTGAATTAGGGAAACCAGAACAAGTATGGATGGTGAAATTTGCATCTACAAAGTGTTGACCATTGGTCATACTCAGCAGTAACATTTTTCTGTCAAATTTATCTTGATAAAATAGATATGTAAAAGATACACATTTATATTATTAATTTTAAAATCAATAAACAATACATTTTTGTATGTGTATTCATTATTTAATTCTTCTGTCAGATAGGACAAATAGCTTAATAATAATTAAGCTTCATTCGTGATACATTCAGGAAAACTGACTGTAATACGTAGTGTTAAAATATTTTTTCCTGCATCAGTTAGATCAAGTAAATTCATTTTAAATCAGACTGTTTGACAAAAGAGTCATTTTAAGCAATTTCTTCACACAATTTCACCTTCTTGCTTGGATTATCTGGAAATATGAAAAGATGTCAAAATTATGCACTAGTTAATGACCCAAACCATTGATGAGTTTTGTGGGAAAGTGGTGATTTATGCTCTGATGATTGGATTTTCTCCTTTGGTATGTGATGCAGGAACAAAAACAGTAAAATCACTCAATGTCTGTGATATCAATGACATATTAGACAAAACAGCATCTGTCGATACTAAATGAAATGGCAAATCAGCTCAATATATTGTTATATAAACTTGTTTAGATTTAAACAATACAAAATAATACAGAGAGCTTCAACATATCTCACAGGTATGCTCTTCATGGAGCTAAAGTGCATTGGCCCCTTGCTATTCACCATATTTTAATATCTACTGGTCTTCAAGACATATCACTAATATAGTACACTACTTACCTAGTTACCTCTGCTTTTGGTGTCTATATAAGATCGAATCTGTGAAGAGACAACATTGTACTCTTTAATTTTAATACATGACTATATTCCACTAATAGATAATCATATTCGAATATATAATGAAAAAAATTCATACAAATTTACCTTTTAAAAGTAATATTTTGAAGAGATTCATCAATCTCATCCATGCTTCGTCGAGAAAAGCAAGCTAAAAGCGCTTAAAATCCCCAAAGGTCAACGAAAGTTTTGAAATCTCACTTTTCGACCAAAATCTCACTTTTCGACACGTTTTCTGCCAGGCGCAAACCCGTCCCGTCGTGGGCTACGCACTACAGTTTCCACGCGCGCGTCACGCAACCGCTTGGCACGTTAAGGCGCCTGGAGACGAGGCTGTACCTACACTTAGTGGAAAAATAGCAAATACGTATAGAGTTGGAAGTTTTCACTGCAAAAATCTGTCAACAATGTATATATACTCTTATCAATCATCCCCCGATCTTGCTACGTATATAGAAAATGTAATTCGTTTCATTGTACTGCAAATAATTCCCATGCATGCAATCATAGGATTCAAAAGCTTCGATATTGGTGTTAACATGCACGACTCCCACTTTAGTTAGCTATATGATTGTAACAATTTTGTTCATGTGGATAACTTAACTCTTACGCAGGCTAAAAAAGAAGCCTTGTTTGCTAATGATCGCAGCATGGTGTCCAAGTACGTGCATAGCTTGCTGTGTAATGTACAGCTATAGTATTGCAAATCGATAATTTTTATAGCAGTGAAAGACAAAATCTTCAATAGCTATATAGCGTTTTCAGGTGTATGTACAGTTTAGTTGATGAAGATCATTTCCAGTTAATGCAAGGTAATGCCAGTGGTTGTCTGCCATCATTATGCCGCATATTGACCCTCTTCAGTTTGGTGGCGTCAAAAAGTCCTCAACAACACATGCACTTGTCCATCTTGTTCATCAATGGTTACTGGCAACTGAGACCCCTAAAACTGTGGTTCGGTCGTGTATGATCGATTTTTCCAAGGCGTTTGACCGGATTGATCACAATGTCCTCATTCGTAAGCTTCAGCGTTTCAACGTTCCGCCAGTCCTTTTGAACTGGTGCGCAAGCTTCCTTCACAATCGACAGCAACGCGTGAAATTGGGCAAATTTAAGTCTACCTGGAAAACTACTAACGCCGGCGTACCGCAAGGGACAAAAGTGGGGCCCCTTTTCTTTTTGGTGATGGTAAACGATTTGACGACAGCATTTCCATTGTACAAATTTGTTGACGACTGCACGGTCTCTGAAGTTGTATCTCTGACACCTGGAAGTACCTCGAATTTACAACGGAAATTGATGATATTGCTCGCTGGACTTCTAACAATAACATGAAGCTCAACGCCAAGAAAACTAAGGAGTTTATTGTGACTTTCGCGAAGAGTCAACCTTCGTTACAACCCCTTGCAATTAACGACCAACCGCTCGAACTGGTCCACACTATTAAACTCTTGGGAGTCCACCTGTCTAACAATCTAAAGTGGGACATTCATATTGAACATGTGTGTACTAAAGCGAGCAAACGTCTCTATGCTTATGAATTTTGCGACGCAGTGGTGTCCCTTCAAAGGATTTACGTTCTGTCTACTGCTCCTTCATTCGCCCGGTCTTGGAGTATGCGTGTCCTGTATGGCACTCATCTTTAACTTCGAAGCTTGATGATGAAGTCGAGAAAATCCAACGTCGTGCAATTAGGATCATCTGTCCATGTTTGTCGTATGCTGCTGGACTTGTGGAACTCAAGTTGCCGACCCTCTTTGATAGACGAGAATCACTTTGTAAATCATTTTATTCAAAGGTTTTACGTGCTCCAAACAACTTAAACACCTTGATGCCTGATCCAGTCCAGTCTCAATACAATCTTAGAAAAACTCGTAAATTTCCGATATTTAAATGTCGCACTAAACGGTTCCAAGACAGTTTCTTACCATACTGCGTAAGAAAGTGGGACGCATTAGTTTAGCGCAGCTTCTCACTGAACATAAATATTTAACTACAAATTTTAACATTTTAACATTTTACTCTAATTAGTATAATCGACTTATATAATTATATACTGTATTGTCTCATATTGAGATAGAAAATTTTTAAATTTTTAACTATAACAATTGATGTAAACTTGAGTTTTTCAATTTACAACCTGTGTATATTGCAAATCAAGATTTTAATAAATAATAATAAAAAAAGTAATCGTCGTCGAGGCAGACGTGCATCTTAATTGCTGCTCCACTGAAATTTCACACTCAACTTGAAACGCGTATAAAAAGCAACGCTTCGACTGAGAATCTTAAATTTGTTTGCTAAATATTTATTGAGAATCTAAGCTTAGCTTGGTTCGGTGACTTTGATTCACTAAAGCAATTTGTAAAAGAAATTTCGAAGCTTGATGGTGAATGGACACAGCCTGGTGGAGACAAGAAGCTTTTAACCAGTTCAACCATAATATGGCGAAAGAACAAGAATTTGTTATTTGTTAATGGTGAAATGTCAAACTATGTCAAAAACAAGATCTGCCATGCGAAGTAATGCTAGAAGATAATTTACTTTTGTCTACCCCACAATACGCCTTTTCGGGGTTCACGACGCCATCTTGCCAAGTGAGGCAAATACAATGGTAAGACATTACCTCGTCCCAATGGGAATACTCGTCCCTAGGGTCATGCTATTGTTGCTCTATTGTGTTTTCCCCACTTGGCAAGATGGCGTCGCGAACCCCGAAAATGCGTATTACAACAGCAGTCAAGCATTTGTGATGCATATGCAATTGATATTGAGAGCCTTAAATCAGGTCAGCTGATAAATGGCGAAACGATCCAGACATTGGCAGAATCTGTTTCTCATATTAGCTCTATAATATCCCAACTCCAAACAAATGCAGAGAATAAAAATAATGTTTCTGGGGAAAGTTAACATTGAAAAACCAACAGTTAAAACGATCAAGCAAATTGATTATGCAAATCATGATATTACCGAAAGTCCTATTGTCATGGAAGATTTCATTCAAATGAGAATAGTAGCGATGAATACAATTCTTCGATAAACGGAAAGGCTATAGAAATGAATAATAATGAAGATGAATGCAATTCTTCGATAACTAATGAAGCGATTGATAGTTACATAATAATCCAACAAAAGGCCACCTACGCAGAAGTTGTCTCATTCTGCTAAAGAAAATACTTTAAAGCTTCTGCAAAACCTGCAGTGATAAATTTGTCCCTTGTTACTAATGTAAAGGGAAATATCCAGTCAAAACCGGAAGCATTATTATGCTCGGAGTCTTCTGATGGCTTCATTGGAGTAAAAAGGAAACGACAAAAGAATAAAAAAAAATTCTTATCAGGAATTGCGGAAACTGTTAACGAATGTCAGATATATTTGTACGAATTGGAAATTCCCATTTACAACAATAGCAGTGACATAGTTTGTTTAACGGAGACATGGTTGACTGATAATATACCAGATGAGGCAATTAATTGCCTTGGTATGAATCTCATTAGACATGATAGAATACAAGGAACAGGTGGGGGAGTTGTCTTGTTAATCAACAATAAAATCCATTTAAGATTCGTGTCGACCTGACTAACCCCTCATTTGAGAGTCTTTGGTAACTATACTACTAAAGTGGATTCCTAGAGAGATTTCTCGGATTTCCACTTGCTGTGTCTATTTATGTCCTAGCCAAAGTGTCTTAGCCATGGATTCCTTTTACGGTTATTTATACAGCTGTTATGATAAACTTTGTTTGGAAAGCCCAAACTCGGCTTTTGTCGTTGCGGGAGATTTTAATCCGACAAGAACTGGATTTCAAAGTAAACGGTTAAAGATACATTGTAATCTTAATCAAGTTGTTAAAGATCCAACTAGGAAAAACAACATCTTAGAATTGATTTTTACGAATATTACTCATTTTTACCTGATTCCTGTTACATTAGCGCCATTGTCTACGTCAGACCACAATATATTAATATGCAAATAAAGAAATACATGCCATGCTTTAGAGAAAGGAAAAACAATTGAAATTAAAATTAGGGAGAGCCAACCAGCAAATGTTAATGGTTTTGGCCTTTTCCTGGAGAATTTCGATTGGAGTCAGGTTCTTGACAAAGATGGAATTGACGAGAAAGTTCATTCCTTTCTTGAATGTACTAACTCAATTAATCAATCAATTCTCTCCTGAAAAGTTGATAAAGAGACATAGTAATGATAACAATTTATTACGAATAAGATAAAAGATCTGATTGCCAAAAGAAATAGAGTTTTTAAAAGTCATAATAAGTCACTAGGAAATCGAGTCTCGGTAGAAATAAGGAACGTCAAGTTGTCCTTCTATATGATAGAAAAGTTCGACCTAAACAAAGTGATTGCCCAAAATCTTGGTGGAAACAAATTAAAAGACTTACTGGTAAGAAAAAGGATACTATGACACTACTTGACCCAGTGACAGAGCTTGAATTGGATGACAAACAATCCGCTATTTTCATCAATGATTTGTTTGTAAATCTAACTAAGGATTTTACAGCAATAAAAAGTGAGTGGCTTGATTTGCAGTGCCCAGTCAACATCCTAGTCGTCAGTGTTGAAGACGTACGGATTGATGGCCAAAATGAAAGATCTTGAAAATGTTTGCATACTCGTTTGCAGTTCCCTTGGCTGAAATTTATAACGAATCTTTCAGAACTAAATATTTTCCAGAGATTCGGAAACAATACAAGGTAGCTTCAATCCCGAAGATCATACCTTGTACTATAGTGGAAAACCTTAGAACAATTGCACTTACAAGTGTGTTATCTAACTAACGTCCAGGAATCGTTTGCTGTTAAATGGATTAATGAAGACATTAATGGTAAAATTTCGGATTCCCAGTATGGGGGTCTTCCTGGATATATCGTCAACAGTTCTTGCTCTTTTAATTTGATGGATGGTATAAAGCTATGGACATACGTCAGAGAGCGATACGAATAATGTTTCTAGATTTTTAAGAAAGCATTCGACCTAATTGATCACAATATTTTACGTGATAATATGAGAACGATAGGTGTCAGACTGTCATTGATCAAATGGTTTGCGACGTACTTAAATAATAGATCTCATTTCACTAAAGTTGGCAATGACAAATCAGACTACCAATAAGTCAGTGGAGGTGTACCACAAGGTAGTAAAGTCGGTCCAATTGCTTTTATAATAAAGATTAAAAAACTCCCTTCTGCAATAGGAGACGAGATGAACTTGATTCTTGGCTGCTGTAACGAAAATCATATTGTAATTGAAGATGATACAATAATGTTTATGGACGATCTACATTGTATGAAGCACTAGATGTCAGTGATCACGTCTCTGGAGCACAAATTGGAGGTTTACCTAGAAAAGTTAATAGAGTTCAAAAGCTCACTGATGATGAGAAAATGGAAATGAACTTCACGAAGTGTAAAGAAATAGTAAATGACTTCCGCAGGAATAAAACTATCATCCCACCTCTTGAAATAAATGGTCATGAACTTGAAAGAATCTCATCTTATATGTTACTTGGATTATGGGTTGATGATAACTTGAAGTGGAAATCTAACGCAGAATACTTGGTTAAAAAAGATGCAAAACGTTTGTTTCTTTTAAAAATTTAGATTTGAAAATATTTTACATATCTATCATCAGATCAACACTTGAATACTGTGCGCAGATATAGCGTGGTAATTTAAGAATGGAACAATCACATGATCTTGAAAGAATTCAGAAACGATCTATGCGTATAATCTACTCTAATTTAACTTATGAAGAAGCTTTACCGGAGTGTAATCTTGATACCTTGGAATTACGTAGGGAAGATATGTGTATTAACCTTATTCCAAGTCATAAATTACATTCTTTATTATCTGACAGAGTTGAGGAGATTAGGGATAGAATTACCAGATCGAACTGTGAAAATTTTTACAATTTTAAATGTAGAACTGAACGTTAAAAAAATAGTCCAATTGTGTATGGAATTGATAGATTTAATCAAACTTTATCTTAGAGGACTTTTTTAAACTTAATATTTGAATAATAGTTAAATATTAAACTAGTTTGTAGCTTAAATTCAATTTTTGTAAATAGAGTAATTTAAGTCAATTCACTTTTTTAACAATTGTTGTAATTCACATGATAATTAAGTAATTAGCTTACTATTGAATGTGGAAATTCTTAAAATTCAAATACAAGTAGAAGTTAAAGTATATTGTAGATGTATAAGTTTTATTGTACAAATCTGAATATGTATCGAATTAAAATTATAAATTATATGGCAATTAAAGTTACATTTTTTGCTAGTTATAAATACTAAGTTGTTTGGACAAGCCAGATTGCCGGAATATGTCGCGTACTTATTGACCGGTTTAACAGGCTGAATCAATCTCTTCCTAAGAGAGTTTACTTCAAAAGTTGTCTCCTTAAATTTTGATAACGCGCGACTATGTATCAATGGATAGTATCTGATCTTTTGGTATTTTACGGGAGAGTGATTTGTATCGACAAACATTTCTTTTCTATTTTACATAGATGTGTCTTGTTTGGGTATTCACGTTATTCATCCTCACAAGTTGGCAATTTTCCCAAATTAAAGGTAACAAGTTATATATATATATATATATATATTAACCAATTAACTAGAAATACGTAATGCAAACTTTCGCCCGATAATAACTAACCAATATTAACCCCTAAGAAGATTGAGTGTTTTCACTATATGTGCGAAAAACTCAACTATGATCCTCCTCTGTACCTTGACTGATGACCTAACGCCAAAAACCACCAACCAACCTGCATGACATATGAACCAAGTGTCATGGTTTCCATGGTTATCAGGCGACGGGGGTGTCTGATAACTTCTGGCGATGAGGGCCCAAACATGTAAGTGACTCACAAATTTGGGGGGTGTCAATATTAATTGAACTAGCTCCTAAAGTTCAGGCCCCTTAATGTTGACTTTACTTTTCATGTTTTGGAATTATATATGCAACAGCTACACGGATATATATGTTGGATAAAGATTTGCATGGAAGCATAAACACTACTCATTAGCAAAGCAGTTCACCTTGCTTTGCTTTTTGCTCACTTTACTCTCTTTGTAAAATACATTTCCCCCCAGTGTTTTCCCTTTCAGGACCATTCCCACGAAATATCCACGCAGTCCACGTTCATTCCACAGGAATGCCGGACAAAACTCTGGCCACAAACAAAGTGACAAAGAAACATACAAGTCATGCACTTCTCTGGCTTCCCTTTATACCTATAGTTCTTTCGCCCGAATATTTAGTTGGAGAGATTTTCATCTAAAATAAAATAAAATAATGGAATGATAGATTACTTGAAAACAAGATAAATTGCATCTATTATTGCTCAAAAGGAACACAGAGGATTTTCATTATGGCAGTTTTAGTAACAAAAATGACTAATTTCAATAATTGTAGTTTGAAAAGGCGAGGTTTTCATAGCGAGATATGCTATATCCCACAAAAATATCCCAGATTCTATTTAGAAGCAAAACGCCCACCTCACTTGTTAGACCAGCTGGAGCATGTACAGCTGTTTGTGCATACTTTGCAGTTTAAAACACAAATTATTATTTAATTTTCACATCTTCAAATATTTTTCCATTAGGAAAAACTGAAATAGAATATATCTTCTATTCAAACGCTACACACATTTCTTATGTTCCTGTTGATGGTGGAGAATCTACAGCTATCCTATCAGCACAAAGTGCCACCGTAGGTTATGACGAACAGAACAACCGCCTCTGGTATTACGATACGGTGGACATTACCCTATATAACGCTAATTTGGACGCTAGTGATTTGCGAACTGTGTCGGTTCCATCTAATTTTGGTCCATTTACAGTTGATGCAGTGAATCAAAGTATCTACTACCTGAACGACGATAACAGCGTTAAATCAATTGATTATAACGGCAACCTCTTACCAGAGATTGCTGCGTTACAGGGCAATGATTTCAAAGACATACAAATCGACGCTTATAACAGGTAGGTCGAATGTAAGTCTTGTAAGATATTTTGCTGGTCTGGGGCTTTTTTAAAACAGATAGGCAAAGCGAAGGTCCTCACGTTGAAGTTAATAGCCCAACTAATCACTAATAAGCTCCAGAGGAAGGGCGTTTGTTAGAAACGTAGGTAAATCTTTTGCTTTTTGGTAGTTTAAATACAAATCACGGTAGTTTATTGTAATATAACTACCACTCTAAAACCTCTCCATGAAGACTAGTTCGAAAAGTCAATACCAGTCGACAATTTCCAAAAATTATAATACAAAACATAATCTGAAGATTAACATCTTGAAACTCAATATATGAGTTAAAACAAGACAAGAATGATTTTGTGATATTTCGACTTTATTGCAAAATCATCATCAGAGTAACCAAAGTTACAATAGGCCTATACACTGTATGGTCTATTAATGTCATAGTTCTTTTACAGCCTCGTTGTTTTACAGCCGACATACTTGACACCAAATCAAATGGTTTCTTATAACAAGAGAAGAGATTCCTGATTATACATATTTCTTACATAATGCAACGTAGGCCTATCTCATTAGTCATATCATAAACTAATTAATAATTTTTTCATGGCTTAGCGGGCTCAATCGAGTTATTGAGCACGCTTTTCAGCCAATCAAAAACTTTATCATTTAGATATATATTATAATGAGAGTTCTTCCATTTGTACTATAAAAGGTCGCATGTTATACCCAGGTACCAATTAGGAATTCCCCTTACTGGATTTCTGACGGAATGAGCAACTCAGTTGAAATTGATCAAGTTATTCATTGAAGTAAGATATATAACATAAAATATTTCAATTTATGATTAGTTACAGCATAATTAATGTAAGGTATTGGCGATGCAAGTTACGAAACATGCGATCAATGCCTGCTAATATAACCATCTGATCATGAAGATTCTTTCCTTAAAATATCTTATTGCAATAGGCCTATTGCCTAATGGAGCTTTGGCGCAATGCATGCCGGTAGAGTGGTATCAAATTCACTTCTTCGAGAAATTTTGTTGTCATGGCGGCAATTTTGTTTCAAAGAACAAATGATTAATTTTCTATCAAGTCTACGTCGCGATCGTTGTTATTTTTATCGCTGTGTGTAAAGAGAAGCCTTGGCTAAATTATGTGCAAATTAAAAGGAATTTGCTGCACGTATTACGGAGAAAACAGCCGTGAAAGGACGCCATGAGTGAACACAATTCGAACATATTCATAGTTTTAGAATCGATTTGCTCAACGTTTTCAGGTATTGTAATGTTGTAAGAGACCGTCAGTAAACGATTTTGCTCTAGAAATATTCTCATGTTGTCTATCAATGCTGACCATGTATACCCATATTTTGCGACTTAAAATTGATTCAAAAACTGCCCTAGAATGCTGTAAACAATGGCCTTTGTGACGTACAAGAACAGAGTTTCTCTTGTGTTTTGGCGCGAAAATTTGACTCGCATTTAGGCAAAATTTAATGTATTTTTGCACGAGTTAAAGCAGTTTTTGTAAATGTTTTTCTACTTGGAGTGCCTTGGTTCTTTCATTCTACAAGTAAACAGTAGGTTTTTTTAAATTCTAAGTCATAAAACACACTCTAAATAGGTTTAAAAAGCAGCAGGATTTTAGTTTTAGCATTTATACATCAGATACATTGAAGTTTTAGCATTACAGTCAGGTATTAAGTCATAGTTAAATATATTTCTGTTTATAAATTATTAAACCTTTTGCACAGTATTAATTCAATATTAAAAGGTAGTCTGTAAATTATTTACTATACATATTGTGTATTGAAATCAAATTGTAAATAGTACTTTCTGAATAAGTGTAACTCAAGGTGTAGCTTAGGTTAATGTATTTTTTAAATATTCAATTGGTATTCAAATTAACTAACTATTAACTAACTATAAAATATTATTTCAAAAATTAGAATAGGATTAAATAATTGTAATGGATGAGGAACCTAGCCTGCGAATACAGAATCTATTAATATCACTTATTCTCACAGTGGAATAAGCAATATAAATAGATTCTGTATTCGCAGGCTATGATGAACCAAGCACTTCGAAAGAATCAAACGAACAGCTGCAACAAGGTGAAACTGCTATTTAAAATCACTTGTCAATTGTAACCCCACCTTCCAACATCGGGAAAAGGTGGGAAGATAGATGTTAATACCTCCATACTAAACAATGGCCTGACTCCCTGAGGAAGACTGAACTGACTAACCCTGGCTAATCTCCCAACACATGGGGGAAAGATTTAAAGACATTTCAATTGATTTATTGAACAAAGAATATCTATTAAAATTTATGAATTCTTGTTCAACACAATGCTGTACACATGCAGGGCAGAACCACTCTCTTTCAAATTATTGCAAATTATTTTGCTATTCTGCAAGAAAACAAATCCAGGAACTAATTTCATTGTACCACTGTAGAAAAGCAAACATGCAGGAAAACAAACAGATAATATTTGATTTAATTTGCTCAATATTTCAGATCATGTGTTTAGATCAGGCTTAACAGGCCAACCTTAGACTGTGACTAGCTGTATAGCCAAGCCCCCTGAACGTTTCCCCATATTTAATATGCCCCACATTCAGTAGCGAAGCCAGCCTGACAATTTGGTCATGCTATGAAAATTTTAAATCATTATCATTATTCATTTCTTTAGAAATTGATTGTTTTCACAGTCTATGAACACGGAAATATTTGCATTGCATGACCAAATTGTCAGGCTGGCTTCGGCACTGCCCACATTCAAGGGTCAGGAATCCATGATAATGGGAAATTCCCCACCTAGTCAGGCTTTAGTAACAGTCAATAGAGGAAAAAACGCCCCACGACTCCCTGAGGTGGTGGAGTGGGAGTTACAATTGACAATATATAAGGCTAGAATACTATTGTATGTATCAAGGAGGGGGGGGGGGATTGTGTGCCACACTGTTAAAATAACAGTTGTAGGGACCCAGAGCTGCCATTTGCACTTATTCCACTGAATACTCAATTCCAGTTGTCAATTGTAACCCCCACTCCCCCCACGTTGAGGAATGGCAGGGAAATGTGGGGTGTTTTTCCTATATTGACTGTTGGTTAAGCATGACTAGGTGGTGGATTTCCCATTAAGTGTCAGTACCCTACCACTGACTATAGACATAGGAAGTAACTGTTACTTCAAGGGGGGGGGCACTTCTTAAGGGCACCTCTTCTTTAGTAAAGGGCACTTTGAATTAGCTGGAGAAAGGGGCACTTGGAAGAAAGGTTGGGGGGGGCTCCCCCGGTTCCTACGCCACTGCCACTGACAAGTAAGATCCTCTGGCGTTAGACAGAGTACTGAAAAATATAAAAGTAGGGTGCATCTGCCAGATAGTTTTGTTAATCCATTAACTGCCAGTACCCTACCATTGACGAGAAAAATTGTTGGGCGTTAGACAGAATAAAATACTAAAGTAGAGCACACCTGGGCGTATTCCAGCTAATGAGTTAGTATGGATTCCCGACTAATTTGCAATAATTTGAAAGAGAGCGGTTCTGTCCTGCATTTGTACAGCATTGTGTTTCAGTGTTTGAAAATATTGAACAAGAATTTTAAAAGATATTCTTTGTTCAATAAATCAATTGAAATGTCTTTAAATCTTTCCCCCATGTGTTGGGAGATTAGCCAGGGTTAGTCAGTTCAGTCTTCCTCAGGGAGTCAGGCCATTGTTTAGTATGGAGGTATTAACAAATATCTTCCCACCTTTTCCCGATGTTGGAGGGTGGGGGTTACAATTGACAAGTGAGCTTGTCGCAGCTGTTCGTTTGATTCTTTCGAAGTGCTTGGTTCATCACCATTACAATAATTTAATCCTATTCTAATCTTTGAAATAATATTTTATAGTTAGTTGAAAAATTGAATACCACTTGAATATTTAAAAAATACAATAACCTATTAAAGCTACACCTCGAGTTACACTTATTCAGAAAGTACTATTTACAATATGATTTCAATACACAATATGTACAGTAAATAATTTACAGACTACCTTTTAATATTGAATTAATACTGTGCAAATTGTTTAATAATTTATAAACAGAAATATATTTAACTATGACTTAATACCTGACTGTAATGCTAAAACTTCAATGTATCTTATGTATAAATGCTAAAACTAAAATCCTGCTGCTTTTTAACCTATTTAGAGTGTGTTTTATGACTTAGAATTTAAAAAAACCTACTGTTTACTTGTAGAATGAAAGAACCAAGGCACTCCAAGTAGAAAAACATTTACAAAAACTGCTTTAACTCGTGCAAAAACTAGCAGATTGAGATATGCAATTTAAATAATGCTTTTGTAAAAATTAAAATACATTAAATTTTGCCTAAATGCGAGTCAAATTTTCGCGCCAAAACACAAGAGAAACTCTGTTCTTGTACGTCACAAAGGCCATTGTTTACAGCATATTTCTAGGGCAGTTTTTGTATCAATTTTAAGTCGCAAAATATGGCTATAAAACGTAGAGTCAATCGGTAAAAATACATGATCAGCATTGATAGACAACATGAGAATATTTCTAGAGCAAAATCGTTTACTGACGGTCTCCTACAACATTACAATACCTGAAAACGTTGAGCAAATCGATTCTAAAACGATGAATATGTTCGAATTGTGTTCACTCATGGCGTCCTTTCACGGCTGTTTTCTCCGTAATACGTGCAGCAAATTCCTTTTAATTTGCACAGAATTTAGCCAAGGCTTCTCTTTACACACAGCGATAAAATAACAACGATCGCTACGTAGACTTGATAGAAAATTAATCATTTGTTCTTTGAAACAAAATTGCCGCCATGACAACAAAATTTCTCGAAGAAGTGAATTTGATACCACTCTACCGGCATGCATTGCGCCAAAGCTCCATTTAACAATTAGTCGCCGAAGGCGAGGTGATTACAAGCCTATAGTCACTGAGCCGAAGGCGAAGTGACTATAGGCTTGTAATCACCGAGCCTGAGGCGACTAATTTTTTTAGTAGAAATTTCAAAGAGAAAAACAAACACAGAAAGTTATGAGGTCAGTTGAAAAGGCTATAGGACAAAATTCAGCGCTTTTCTCAGAGGCCGGTTATTAAAAACATGCCGGCAAAAGACGAGTGTCAAAAACATATCGAAGCGAAACAAAAACAAACAATTTCATGAGAAAAATACTTTGGAAAGGCTCAAATACAAAGTAGAATGGTTTTAAAAATATATCACAGCTAGGTTTTTGCTGAATATAACGATATAAATGAGGATAAAACGAATAATTTTCAAAATAAACACTTGTGGTTGAGCCGTACGGAAAAAGTTTTATACATGTTCATTTCAACAGCGAGAAAACGTTGCCTTTCATGGAAGAAAAATAGTGTATTTGTTATCGCTTACCTTTAAAAATGTCAAAAATATATCCTCCTTTAATTTAGCGGCAGTTTTTTTCATTTAAAACTTTGAATCAGGCTCAAAAAAACGATTTTTGTTTTAAATTCGGCAGCTTGCGAGGAAGCCATTTTGAAAAAAAATGTGATAGTCACTGACCAGTGACTATCACTTTTTAGTGGAAATTTCCAGGTGACTATCGATTTTCCTGCATGCTGATTGGTCCAAATTGAGCCTCTAAAAAGTGATAGTCACTGGTCAGTGACTATCACTTTTTTTTTCAAAATGGCTTCTTCGCAAGCTGCCGAATTTAAAACAAAAATCGTTTTTTGAGCCTGATTCAAATAAAAACTGCCGCTAAATTAAAGGAGGATATATTTTTGACATTTTTAAAGGTAAGCAATAACAAATACACTATTTTTCTTCCACGAAAGGCAGCGTTTTCTCGCTGTTGAAATGTATAAAACTTTTTCCGTACGGCTCAACCACTCAAGTGTTTATTTTGAAAATTATTCGTTTTATCCTCATTTATATCGTTATATTCAGCAAAAACCTAGCTGTGATATATTTTTAAAACCATTCTACTTTGTATTTGAGCCCTTCCAAAGTATTTTTCTCACGAAATTGTTTGTTTTTTCGATATATTTTTGACACTCGTCTTTTGCCGGCATGTTTTTAATAACCGGCCGCTGAGAAAAGCGCTGAATTTTGTTCTATAGCCTTTTCAACTGACCTCATAACTTTCTGTGTTTGTTTTTCTCTTTGAAATTTCTACTAAAACAATTAGTCGCCTCAGGCTCGGTGATTACAAGCCTATAGTCACTTCGCCTTCGGCTCAGTGACTATAGGCTTGTAATCACCTCGCCTTCGGCGACTAACTGTTAATTAGAGGCTCAATTTGGACCAATCAGAATGCAGGAAAATCGATAGTCACCTGGAAATTTCTACTAATAGGCAATAGGCCTAATAATACCTTATAGTCTAGGACCTGTAAAGGAGTTTGTATGCATTTCATTTAGGACAGATTATCTCAACTGTTTTAGGGTAAAATGACCATGGCGGTCAACATGGCATATGTGCCGACAACGCGAATCCGGGGCGAAAGTCCTGAAAATGACCACGCCCAGAAACGGCACTGTCGGCATAGCTCTAAATCCTGAACCGCCAAAGCTACAGCCTTTTTGAATTGCTTATAGTGTTTAGAATGGTTGCTTTTATGGGTAGTCACTGGAGGGCGAAATTTGTCTAGGTATCATATTTTACAAGAAAATGACTATGCACCATCCCAGGTCAACTGCTAATTATGCATCAAATTACTCATTCACCTGGCAAAGTCTATGTTTTCTTATTTCCCAAACATTTTTGTCATAGGATGAAAAAATATGCTTATTTTAATATAATTATTATAAATTTCATAAGGAATGATATTGTTTTGTTGAGATATAACACATTTCATTTCACTTACCCCCCGCCAGAACACGATTTCAGCCATATTTTGCCGATTTGTTTGCTTTTTATCGCCGAGCCTCGCAAGTATCATCCAAATGTTCTACTTTAACACAATGCTAGTTGACTAAAGAATAATTCAACCAAGTTTCGTCGGGTTTTGGAGTAGTGCCATGTATTTTATATTCGATTTTGTCCTTCGACATTTCCTCAATTATGTAGCCATTGCAATGTCTCGCACCTTCTCTGCCCGATAAATGCCACTTCTTCGTACACATCTGTATTTATATTACAGTATCCAAAAATAATTGATTGTAGAATAGTCCCAATCGAAAATTACTCCCATTACTCCCATTTGGGAGTGAAAAACCTTCCCTCGTTCATCAAGAACGAGAATCTAAAACAAAAGGTTCAAAATAATTTGAAAGTCTCGCGCAATCTTCACGAAAACCGCTCGTGTGCAACATTACAGGGGGGCAACATTTTCACGAATACGTTTGTTCGCGATCACAGCAACCCAAACTCCCAAAGTAAAGTTCGTGTCAATCGTGTGTTTAACTGTTTATATGTTTTATGACAAAATAAACAAATATTCGCGTAATTTTGTATTTTTCTGGTTTCCTTTAGCTATAATTTAGCTATAAAAAAGAAACCAGAGATTTACGCAATCTTTTTGCACTACCAAACGTATTCGTGAAAATGTTTCCCCCCCCTGTAATGTTGCTCACGAGGAAGTTTTCGTGAAGATTGCGCGAGACTTTCAAATTATTTTGAACCTTTTGTTTTAGATTCTCGTTCTTGATGAACGAGGGAAGGTTTTTCACTCCCAAATGGGAGTAATGGGAGTAATTTTCGATTGGGACTATTCTACAATCAATTATTTTTGGATACTGTAATATAAATACAGATGTGTACGAAGAAATGGCATTTATCGGGCAGAGAAGCTGCGAGACATTGCAATGGCTACATAATTGAGGAAATGTCGAAGGACACAAAATCGAATATAAAATACATGGCACTACTCCAAAACCCGACGAAACTTGGTTGAATTATTCTTTAGTCAACTAGCATTGTGTTAAAGTAGAACATTTGGATGATACTTGCGAGGCTCGGCAATAAAAAGCAAACAAATCGGCAAAATATGGCTGAAATCGTGTTCTGGCGGGGGGTAAGTGAAATGAAATGTGTTATATCTCAACAAAACAATATCATTCCTTATGAAATTTATAATAATTATATTAAAATAAGCATATTTTTTCATCCTATGACAAAAATGTTTGGGAAATAAGAAAACATAGACTTTGCCAGGTGAATGAGTAATTTGATGCATAATTAGCAGTTGACCTGGGATGGCGCATAGTCATTTTCTTGTAAAATATGATACCTAGACAAATTTCACCCTCCAGTGACTACCCATAAAAGCAACCATCCTAAACACTATAAGCAATTCAAAAAGGCTGTAGCTTTGGCGGTTCAGGATTTAGAGCTATGCCGACAGTGCCGTTTCTGGGCGTGGTCATTTTCAGGACTTTCGCCCCGGATTCGGGTTTTGGCACATATGCCATGTTGACCGCCATGGTCATTTTACCCTAAAACAGTTGAGATAATCTGTCCTAAATGAAATGCATACAAACTCCTTTACAGGTCCTAGACTATTAACAGTTCTTACGTCGCGACACTGTCTATCAATGAATATTTGACCTACATGTCATTGAGTATACCTAATGTTTATATGGATTGAGAATTGTGTGACGTAAGCACTTCGAGGTTTAATTTGAGTACGAAAAACTACGGTGGCCCACAGGTGTCACGGCAAACACCAAAACTCCACGGCAAAAACAAAAACTCCACGGCAAAAACAAAAACTCCACGCCAAAAACAAAAGTTCACGGCACAAACAACAAAGTTCACGGCACAAACAACAAAAGTTCACGGCACAAACAACAAAACTCACGGCACAAACAACAAAACTCACGGCACAAACAACAAAACTCACGGCACGAACAACAAAACTCACGGCACGAACAAGAAAAGCTCACGGCACAAACAACAAAACTCACGGCACAAACAACAAAACTCACGGCACGAACAAGAAAAGCTCACGGCACAAGCAACAAAACTCACGGCACAAACAACAAAACTCACGACACAAACAACAAAGCTCACGGCATGAACAAGAAAAGCTCACGGCACGAACAAGAAAAGCTCACGGCACAAGCAACAAAACTCACGGCACAAACAACAAAACTCACGGCACGAACAAGAAAAGCTCACGGCACAAGCAACAAAACTCACGGCACGAACAAGAAAAGCTCACGGCACAAGCAACAAAACTCACGGCACAAACAACAAAACTCACGGCACAAACAACAAAACTCACGGCACGAACAAGAAAAGCTCACGGCACAAGCAACAAAACTCACGGCACAAACAAAAAAACTCACGGCACGAACAAGAAAAGCTCACGGCACAAGCAACAAAACTCACGGCACAAACAACAAAACTCACGGCACGAACAAGAAAAGCTCACGACACAAGCAACAAAACTCACGGCACAAACAACAAAACTCACGGCACAAATGCAACAAAAGCTCACGGCACAAACAACAAAAGTTCTCGGCACAAACGGCAATTGAACAGGCGTGCAGGCGGATGCTGGCCAGCCCGTGTCAAGGTATAGAAATATGGCGGAGAACACATATAAAGAGTGATGTTTTGTCCACAGTGCGGAGCAATGATGCGGGAAATAAGTTTTGCATAAATTGTGGACAAGGTACGTATGTCTATATATTAAATAGATTTGTAAATTTCATTGACATTGCCAATGGCAATCATTGTTCTATATTTAATATTTCAGTTTCGCAACTTGCCCCAGTAAATTTGCTGTCAAGTGTCAATTTTCAGTAATATGTCTACATGTATCAGTTATAACACACACAAGTTGACAGGCAGTAGATTAATTTGTGATATTTTGGAGGGTGTTTGTATTCCGAATAATGATTAACGAGTAATGAGTAATGAGTAACGAGTAATGGAATTTATTATACTTATATATGTTGGTAAGAAAAGCCTTAAAGTCATCGACAGAAGTCCGGTCATCTTTTTTTGCCTTTGGCTAGCAAAAACATTTAAATTAGAGTTAATATGCTTGTTTTTAGCACGCCGTATAACCACATAATCTTGGAAAAATGTTTCAGTTTAGTATTAATAGTCAACACTTTATAAATAACGTTGGGAAATCGTATATCTACCTACAGTAGTCTAAGATGATAGATAATTAGATAAATTAAAATCTAAAGTTTAGTTTTTTTACTGTTAAAATACAAATACCTTCGGATGGCCGCAAAGAAATGACACCAAGTTTAAGACGAGGTTTGGGACGTTTCGAACCTGGTATTCAAAGAAGGCTGAAATGGCTATGTGGCATAAACGAGTATTATTAACTGTCCAGTCTGTTCTTGCATGCTAGCCGAAACGCGTGCCTATTAAAATGAGTCCAAAATATGACTATTATTAATATCACTGCCTGAAAGTATGTTATTCAAGAAAAGGATGACCGGACTTTGATGTCTTTAAGGGTTTTCTTACCAATATAAGTATAATAAATCCATTACTCGTTACTCATTACTCATTACTCATTACTCATTACTCGAAATATGTGATTTTATAGTAAGAACGTGAGGGCAAAACTACTGTAAAATCCTGACGTCTTCAAAGAATATTCCTACGACTTCATTTGCACGTTTCAGTTTGAGAAAATCTCATAAAAATTACTTGGTAACAGTCAAAATACTAGAACGTGGCCTTGTTGAGGTTAAACCTAGCCTGATACCTAGCGCACGTAGATCTGGTAGGAACACTAGATCCTCTGCTAATTCTGTAATTATTTATAAAGTACCTAAATGCAAGACATCAACGTATATCACTACTAGGATTTGGAACACATTGCCATTGGCTAGTGAGATCGATCTCAGCATCTTTTTTATCCCAAGAGCCTGCCGCGCAGGCTAATCTCAGCATGAACAACTTGAATTATTTTAAAGTTGTCCTTAAAAGCTATTACCACGCTTCGCTTGCAGCAACTTACGATCCTGACAATCCTAGGACTTTTAAAACCATCTGTTGTAATGTAACATATCGCGTAGTCTTAAGCACTCAATTACCTGTTGCTACTAGTTCTTATTATCATAATTGCATGAGTTTTCCTTACTATAGCTTTAACTAACCAGGGCCCGCAGTAATTGGCTTACGCTGTTGCGGTTACCCTACCGTCCTCTAGTTTTTATGTAATGCATGTATTATGTCTTATTTACTTTTATATATTTTTATCTATCTATTGTAATTATGACGGTGAAGCAATTAAATTACAAAATTACAAAATGACCTTCCAACTTTCGCTTTTCTGTAATAGTGACAGGACAACCGGTTAAAAAATTTTCCCGGAAACTCTTTACTTTACAATCAATTCTTACGTCCTAAACTCGGATTTTTATGTTAAAAACCACAAATTTATCAAAAATACGCAAACGATATAAATAAACAGTACTGTAAAGTATAAAATTCTGTTTTTTGTTTAAATACAAACTAAATAAATCAATTTTGCCCGAATATTCGTTAACCATTTGCCCGAATTACTTCAATCTACAAATTTTGGGGGGCGGCAGGTGCCCCCCCTGCCCCCACGTGCCGTACGCCCATGATAATAAACAATTAAATACAGAACAAAACATAGTATAAATTACAAACAAAAGCGGAAGTGGGAAGGTTCTAGCCAGAAACAAAGTACACGCAAGTAAATTAAACTATATTACAGTCATATCTTGTGCACCAATCTTTTCCAAAATATCACAAATTAATCTACTGCCTGTCAACTTGTGTGTGTTATAACTGATACATGTAGACATATTACTGAAAATTGACACTTGACAGCAAATTTACTGTGGCAAGTTGCGAAACTGAAATATTAAATATAGAACAATGATTGCCATTGGCAATGTTAATGAAATTTACAAATCTAATATATAGACAAATCTAATATATAAATTTAATATATAGAGATACGTACCTTGTCCACAATTTATGCAAAACTTATTTCCCGCATCATTGCTATGTCCGCACTGTGGACAAAACATCACTCTTTATATGTGTTCTCCGCCATATTTCTATACCTTGACACGGGCTGGCCAGCATCCGTCTGCACGCCTGTTCAATTGCCGTTTGTGCCGTGAACTTTTGTTGTTTGCGCCGTGAGCTTTTGTTGCATTTGTGCCGTGAGCTTTTGTTGTTTGTGCCGTCAGTTTTCTTGTTTGTGCCGTGAGCTTTTCTTGTTTGTGCCGTGAGCTTTTCTTATTTGTGCCGTGAGTTTTGTTGTTTGTGCCGTGAGTTTTGTTGTTTGTGCCGTGAATTTTGTTGCTTGTGCCGTGAGCTTTCCTTGTTCGTGCCGTGAGTTTTGTTGTTTGTGCCGTGAGTTTTGTTGCTTGTGCCGTGAGCTTTTCTTGTTCGTGCCGTGAGCTTTGTTGTTTGTGCCGTGAGTTTTGTTGTTTGTGCCGTGAGTTTTGTTGCTTGTGCCGTGAGCTTTTCTTGTTCGTGCCGTGAGCTTTGTTGTTTGTGCCGTGACTTTTGTTGTTTGTGCCGTGAGTTTTGTTGCTTGTGCCGTGAGCTTTTCTTGTTCGTGCCGTGAGTTTTGTTGTTTGTGCCGTGAGTTTTGTTGTTTGTGCCGTGAGCTTTTCTTGTTCGTGCCGTGAGTTTTGTTGTTTGTGCCGTGAGTTTTGTTGTTTGTGCCGTGAACTTTTGTTGTTTGTGCCGTGAACTTTTGTTTTTGCCGTGGAGTTTTTGTTTTTGCCGTGGAGTTTTGGTATTTGCCGTGACACCTGTGGGCCACCGTAAAAAACAGGAGGAAATATAACATTACTACCTTTGCTCATCAACTTCCATTCGTTTACTGCCTAATTTTCCTCCAATTAGATCAATATTCCTCACCACCGATCTAAGGAACTCTCGAAATCTCATCCGGTACAGTCTGGCAGAGGGAACTGAACTAACTATCGACGATAGTATAACTGGGATAGGCACACATCTTGTGGTTGATACCGTGAATAAAATTGTATACTGGATTCATTTTACTGATGATACTATTTACAAGATATACAAAACAACGTACGATGGTCAGACTGTACAGATTGGAGCAGATCGAACAGGAAGCGTTACTACTGTAGATATTGCAGAGGGGAATGGATATTTTTATATCCTTGATTCAACGACAGCACAAGTTAGTAAATATAATAAAACGACGGAAACAGTAGTTAGTACGATTTCAATTGCGACTGGAGCAACACGAATGATTGTTGTAGCTGGTAAGTGATAAATAATATTATAAAATGCTAGCATAACCCATAGTGATGACTGCACAAAGTCATATGAATTAATCAGTAGAAACAGGATGTGTCTTAATTTTGCTTGGCAAGGATAACATTCCCTATTGAACGGCGAAAGTTTTCCTGTACTTGCCATAATTTTTGGATTGTAAGACGCCATTTATACAACAGGAAGGACGACTGCAATAATGTTACCGGAAACCGTTATCTAGAAAACGGTGCAATTCTAATGCGGATACTGATCAAAAAATACTGGGAGCTGCCGATCCACCTCATGCCTCACGAAAGAATCTGCACGTGCACACTGCGTTTTGCAACATCACTATTGTACACATCAAAACCAAACGATACGCTTGTGATAATTATAGTTAAATATTCACAACAGCAAGTTAATAAAACTATTTTATTTTTCTGCGGGTAGGAATACTACACTACCTCACATAAGGGAATATTTTTCTCTGCTTCAATTTCGTTTTTTTCCAGTTGGAGAGGTTTTTATATCAACAACATTGTGCAATCTTTCTTTCCCTAGACAAGGACAATTGTGCTGTAAACAATACCTGTCCAATAAACTCGACATGCACTAATTCTCCTGGTACTATTGTATGTTCATGCAACACTGGATTCACTGGAAATCAGACATATTGTCAAGGTACAGTAATTTTTGGGTGAATTGCAAGCAATTTAAGAATAGTTTCTCTTAAGTTAAGAAGCCACAGCAGGACTATCGACAAGACTATAAAAAATCTGTTGAATTTATGTTCTGCACCAAGACCAATTAATTATCTGTAAGAAGTTCCGTCTGTGGTTTGTGGTAAATGATTTCTGCGCATTAATAATTATAATGCAAAAAAATTATATAAAATTGACAAAAGCCAGCCATTGGTCGAAACAAAAGATCAAAATATGTTTCGACCTGCAAGCACAAAACAAACAAACCAAACATGCGTTCTTTCGATGCCCACATGTCCACTTTTGACATGGACCATCTAAGCGTGCCCACGGAACGACAACTTTTAATTCGCCAGAAGATCGCCTTGTGTGAAACTTGCACTAACTGCATTCAATACCATTTTTCTATCTTCAAGGTATGAAGCATTTTCCAACATTTCGTGAACCACTACACACACTTCTTTGTAATTACATTAATTAATACTTCAAATCCGAAAATAAGGACTGGACCAGGGTTCAAGTCGGAGCAGTTTGTTCAAGTCGGAGCACTTATAAATCATACTTATAAAATCATTACATAAAGCGTAAGGAATTAACTTTCGTCCAGTTCTAAGACTGAATCTGTTTTGATACAGTCCTAGGAGTAGAGCAATATACTTGACCAGCGATCCATTATCATCATGTGAGCAAAATATTGCATAGTTTTCTCATGAATTATTACATATATTCGAATGATTGAACATAGATAATGCATGAATAAAAAATTAAACAACCGATGGATACAAATCGAGATATTGCTCGACCTCATTCAACAATTTTAAGATGTAACTTTATTTCTACCTTGTGCAGATGTCAATGAGTGTGCGAAAGCTCCATGCGGTTTCAATGCAAACTGCACAAACACTATTGGTTCATACCTTTGTGAATGTCAAACTGGATTTGAAGGAAATGGAACAAACTGTACCGGTAAAACTCAGATATTTCTGTTTCTGCATCTGTTGAACACACGCATGGATTTGCACCTTCCCACAATCTATGGCCATACGGGGAGCAAGAGGGGTACGAATTTTCGTATCATATCTAAATTTTGGATTTGGCAGGGAAACTATCAAACAGAAAATAGATTTCACCATTGGACAATGTGGTGCTAAGGCGCAATATTTCTTTTAATTATTCTATTTCAGTCCAGTTGCTAGGGTTAAAATGGGTTAACGGACATTTGACTGTATTTTTAGCTTCATAATCCGTGATAAGGCTTCAGGGGTCATCTCATGAAACCAAATTTTTTTTTTATCTATACAGTACAAAGGACATTCAACGAGAAGTCTTGTATATATCTTCTATAATACAATTTGTTACTTAAGGCACCGATAAGAACACATTCTATTACTCATGAAGATATCACTGCCTTATCAAATCCTAGATATCGATGAGTGCCAAGCTGATCCTTGCGATGTCAATGCAAAGTGTACCAATAGCAATGGTTCGTATACATGCACTTGCAACGTGGGCTATGAAGGCAACGGCACCAGCTGCACAGGTACACCATTGAAAACTTCATCTAACGTCACGTATGAACAATTGCAAAAAATAGTATGCAAAAATACGAGTATACGTTATTAGTATTGACATTTATATTTGATAACAAATATCCATTTTCTCATTTCCTCGCGGTCGATCGGTACGGGCATTCACAATAGACAAATTTGGCTAACGCTGTTTACGTCGTTGCTACCCAATTCGCAACTTTGGATAACTCACATGCCTAGTTACTATTGCTCTAGTTTAAGAAAACATTGAATAGAACAAAGGTAACTAAGCATTAGAATTATGTATAAGAGCTATTCACTCATGTAGATCATTCTAATGCTTAGTTACCTTTGTTCTATTCAATGTTTTCCCAAACTAGAACAATAGTAACTAAGCATGTAAGTTATCCAAAGTTGTGAATTGGGTATAAACAAGCGTTAGCCAAATTTGTCTATGGCAAACTTACTGAATTGAAATGAATAGTAGAGTTGACCAAAGTAGCACTCTTACTGGAACAATGCAACAGATAGTCCTGCTTAATAATTAGTATTATAATTAAAATTCTTACGTTCACACTCGCATTCCCTTGATAAGTAATCATAAGTTTATTTAACTTTATTGAGATTTACACGTGACCTAAATACCTTGCCATGATTGATTTTTAGTCTTATTACGTATGAATTTCACAAGTAATATATAAAACATGCAGGGCGGTCGATCTGTATGAGATTTACAAACACGAGTCGAAAGCGAGTGGTTATCAATTCCATGCAGAACGGACGCCAATATCTTACTGTACCTATCAAACACGGCTTTATGAATGTTTATATTTGTCACCTAGTTAAAGGTATAGGGTGTTTTATTTGAAAAAGTCGAACGAAATGGTAATGGTGATCAAGACAAAATCTGTTTCAGACCCACAGGCATTTATGAAATGAATTTCGTCGTGAATTTTTAATGATTTGGCATGTAATTATGTCTAATATAGATATGAACGAATGTGAAACAGAGGCTCCGTGCCATGTAAATGCCACTTGTACAAACGTGGACGGATCATACTACTGTGCCTGCAAAGCAAACTATAGTGGGGATGGCTTCTTTTGTGAAGGTAAATGTTTTGAAAATATAAAATACGACGGTTGTATAGTTTAATAGAAACTAGCTTTGTTCCCACTGGATAGCTCTACCAGTTCAAAAATGTTCTCCCAAGAGATCTAGCAAGCGAATCCGTGGTGATCCAGGGCGAAACCAGAAAACTCATAGAAAAATTAAGATGTTTAGTAGAGTACCAACGGCAAGCTTTCCTCTGACATCCAAATGCGGTGAAATGAAATTAAGTAAACGGCGTGTTGCAGGAATCGAAACCAAGTAGCAGAGATAAAAAGCGCATGCACTAATCACCGTGTCCTCTCAACACCTCATTACGGTTTCCTGTCCAAAATAACAGGATCTAAGTATTTTGGCAATTTTCAATTACCATCATGCGACACGAGTAGAGTACGCTGACATGATTTTTTCATAATTGTTTAGAGCTAACATGTAAAGTGGATGCCATATACTATGCAACATCAAGTGCAATAAAAGGTGTATTGTCGGATGGTAATTCCACTTTGACGATATTATCAGCAAGTAACGTGAAGCTGAATTATGATTATTCCAGTGAAAGACTCCTCTACTACGATGGTACCAATCTCATCAGGGTTAAACTGGACGGGAGTGATCCAACCACGATAGCGCCTGTCACGATTATATTACGGTTTGCTGTAGATCATATATCAAGAAAGGTGTACTACATTAGTGATCTATTCAGGAAAATATACAGTATTGACCTGGATACTGGAGTTTCGGCGCAACTAAATGTAATTCTTGGTCAAGTAGAAGACTTGGATAGTGATCCAACTAACAGGTACATGTATTCTTATGAACAATGGAACACACCACAATCAAAGAATAATGAACTGAGCTTGAAATACTTGACGCTGAGCGATATATAAATAGACTTTTTCACGTTTCGTTTCGCACCTCACAGCATCTTCAGACTAACAACAAATTACAAACACAGGAGTTTAGAATGAATTTTAACAAACTACATAAAAAGATATTAAATTAGAAGTATAGGCAAGGAACAAGATGAGAAAATGGAAAATAAACAGGGAAATGAATACAGGGGCGGATATCAGAGTAGAAAAAGAGCCACAATGCTTTGCTTGTTCAAAGAGTTATAAAGTTCGAAAATGGTTCTTGTTGGAAAAGTTGGAAAAGTTCTTTTAATTCCGAAACTTAAACCTTCTCTGCAAAAGCAACGCAGAGCTGTCTATTTTTCTAGTCGATTTTCAGCCCCCATCTGGATTTCTCAGTATTATGACAATATGGCACATCATTCCTTCTCAATCATTTTCGTAATTAAATACGATTCCCATCCGCACACTTCCGACGAAAAGATTATTTGTTGTTTGTAACAACAGAATTTGAAATTCTAATATTCGGATCAATCATTCTCTCTTATTTTAGCTCTCTTGTTTTTGCTGCTACAAACAGTGGAGACATTGTTCGTTATTTCCTCGACAAAGAAACACAGGAAGTTATTTACAATAACAACAGATCACCGTTATATCTGACCATTGACCCTAAATATGAAGTAATTTATTGGATTGACTATATCCTTGCTAATGATAGCTATTCTCTTATGAAAACACATTTCAATGGTTCAACTTCGCAAGTGAAGTATTATCCTGGTACAACAAGATCAGTAAATGTTGCAATAGGTGAAGATTATTTCTATGTTTTGGATAGCACGAGAGGTCGCATTGATAAATTTGACAGACGTAACGCCTCTTTGCTTCATACGTTTTATCTGAGCGATACACCGAGTGAACTAACTGTTGTACAAGGTGAGTCAAGGTTCATATATATTTTAAATCACCTTCGCACGATCCCAAAATTTGGCCGTTATAAGAAAACATATTTTTCAGGTTTTTACTTCCCTGAAAGATACTTCATACCGATACCGCTCTCGTATGGCTTTTGTCAAGTGCACATTGTAGCGTAATACACTGCAATAACAGAACATTCCAAGATGTAACATAGAAGGGAAAGCCATTACATAATAACTATAGGATTCCCCATGATAGTGGATTTGACGCTGTGCATTCGACCTTTTCGTTTCCTTTAAGCCACATCATTAGCAGACAATAGGACAAATGTCCCCAAAATAGAATCACCACAAATAACAATGATCTAAATATGATACATAGCTAAAGCGTTTCCCGCAAAGCAGCGAAATTAACCTATCTCTACCATAACGAAGGCGAAAGGTTTGGATTTTGCACGCGAGAGAGAAGACCCTGTCCCACCTTACCCTAGTGAAACATTTCGATGAGAGCGTTAGGTTTACAAGCAGCATGTTAAGCAGAAGGGCACATAATGAAATGATGGGTACAACTTCGATAGTCTGCCCCATTATAATACCATATAATAAATTCTAAACAAAAGCAAACTAATTTTTGTAGATTTAGACGAGTGTTGTGTTGGTGGTTTTTGCCATGAAAACGCAACATGCACAAACACGCCAGGAAGTTACTACTGCACATGTAAAGTGGGTTTAACTGGGAATAACACACATTGTGAAGGTATACATCGAGTAAATATGTTTTATTGTTCAATAAAGGATCATTCAGTATTATTCGTCTGATTAAGACAGTAAACCGAAAGAAAGAAATTATATTTTTTACAAATGCTCAACATCAAGCCATAGACTAAAGATAAACCTAAAAATGTTTCGAACACGGTAAATGCGCATAAACAAAATATCGTAGTAGTGACTAAATATCAACTTATACAGTCTTCTCGATTACATTTGTTGTAACCTAAAAATTTCTCATTACCAAATAATATAAGATCCATATTCATATTTCAAGATACAATCGAATGAATTCTAGATTTACTATGTCATGCCAATGAAACATGTAATAACACACAAAAATCTAAATCGGTACATGTGATCCTGGATATATGAACTGTTGCAAGGACAGCCCTAAGCAATTCTGAACTTTATCCAACTTTCATTTAGATGTAAATGAATGTCTACCAGATTCACCATGTCATTCCAATGCAACATGCAATAACACAGACGGATCGTACATCTGCACATGCGATTCTGGATACACAGGGAATGGATTTACATGTGATGGTAAGAACAAAATAAATATTATTATAGGAGTACGAACTAGTGCAAGGCCAGTCATAAGCAATTCTGAACTTTATCCAACTTTCATTTAGATGTAAATGTAGAGATAACAATTTGGTTACCAACATAGATATTACTGACAATTCCTGCCATTTTCCCGCCAGTGTTTTCCCCTCCGTACCATTCCCATGAATGTCCACGCAGGTCACGTTCGTTCCACAGGAATCCCGGCCAAATACTCTGGTCACAAACAAAGTGACAAAGAAACATACAAGTCATGCACTTCCCTGGTTTCTCTTTATACCTAGTTCTTTCGCCCGTGTATTAAGTTGGGGAGTTTTTAATACTCGCCCGGAGGGCAAGGGGGCAACTAAAATAATAGAGTGATCGATTATTTGAAAACAAGATAAATTCCATCTGTTGTTGGTTAAAAGGAACCGAGAGGATTTTCATTGTCTTTCGTTGTAAAACACACTCGCTCAATAGAAAAGTTTGAAAACTATAGAAAATGCTCTTTTCAATCATTAAAATAATGAAAAAAAGCAACTTTATCAATTTGTATAGCGCTCTGAAATACACTTCAGATACTGTAATTAATTACAGGGTCGAACAGGAAGCAATAACACTATAGATATTGCAGAGGGGAATGAATATTTTTATATCCTTGATTCAATAACATAACAATTATAAAGTTGATAAATCGACGGATACAGTAGTTAGTACGATTTCATTTATACAACAGGAAGGACGTGAGTGCAATAATGGTAACGAAAACCGTTATCTAGAAAACGATGCAATTCTAATGTGGATACTGTTCAAAAAATACTGGGAGCTGGCAATCCCCCTCATGCCTCACGAAAGAATCTGCACGTGCACAGTGCGTTTTGCCACATGCATCACTATTATACACATCAATACCGCACGATACGGGTGATAATTATTTATATCTTATATAATACGGCCGGGTATTTTACGAGTTTCTCAATCTGCTAAATTTATGTTCTGGATCAAGCCCAATTAATTACCTGTAAGAAGTTCTGTCTGTTGTTTGTTGTAAATAATTTCTCCGCTAGTTTTCCATTGTATTATTACATATATTCGAATGATTGAACATAGAAAGTTCAATATAAGAAAATATAATGCATGAATCAAAAATTAAACAACCAATGGATACAAATCCAGATATTTCTCGACCTCATTCAAAAATATGTGCGCGAAATGCGTGTGCGAATGCTCCATGCGGTTTCAATGCAAACTGCACAAACACTATTGGTTCATACCTTTGTAAATGTCAAACTGGATTTGAAGGAAATGGAACAAACTGTACGGTAAAACTCGGACATTTCTATTTCTGTATCTGTTAAGCACACGCATGGATTTGCACCTTCCCACTATCTTTGGTCACACGGAGAGCAAGAAGAGGGGTGCATATTTTTGTATCAAATCCCAATTTTGGATTTGGCAGGGTAATTATCAAACAGAAAATATATATCGGGCGTTTGCAGGCCACTCTGACCATTTAAATACAGGTAACTGTATTTAAAAACTATTTCCGACATGCTCAGCCCCTTGGCCCTGACGATGGTCCTCAGTGATGAAGCACCATGCCTCGGTCGACAGTCGCACCGGGCTTGATGACTAGCGCCCGCTTAGTACCAACTTCCACCTACCATATCAAGCTGGATCCATCCTTGGAATTAAAGATGGTATGGTAAAGGTCATTTTCACCAAAGGACAATGTGGTGTTAAGGTGCAATTTTTCTTGGGACACTTTGTCATTTCTTCAGCGAATACGAAGTATAATGAGAGGCAGATCGATAAAAGGAAAGGCAACGAAAACTAGGAAAATTTCTGCGGAAGATAATTTTGAAAACCAAATAGAAACTTACTTACTTATTCCGAGGTAAAGATAGTATATAAATATATCTGAACTTTTCGCTGCCCACGGTCAACAAAACAATCTCAACGAGGCAGAATAATTCTTCATTTTTTCTAGTGAATATATCTGTTTTAGTGTGAACATGTCACGTTAACGTTTTTTGCTGCATAGAATTAATATTTCCGCGTCAATTTCTATATTAAAACCCCCAGCAACCTCTTTCACAGGCTCTTATCTCTTGGGGAGATAATACCCTGTATGGAGCTGGTCACGTGTCACCCGGATTTCGCGTGATAAATTGAGAATACACAACTACAATGTCTTCTGTGATATTGTTGCGTTTGGAAAAAAGTATTTTGGGGCGATGAATTGAAAATTTGCAACAAGAAATTGTGACAAAACTGTTGTTACAAAATAGTCGCATTCATCATCATGTCACTACCTACTGCATCCTGGAGTGTTGAGTTACATTTCAAGCGATAAGTAGCGATAAGTTGGATCAGATTTCAATACACAACGCTTGTCAAGCCAAGGAAAGCACGCATCGCACGGTATTTTAATATAAAACACAATCAATAAAACATATCTTCTATAGACTGACTGATATGATTGTTAACAGTGTTGAACCTTATCCTGTCTGGTATTCAAACTGCAAACAAAATGGATTTTTTTAATGCTGACCTATGGAATTGCTATAAAATATCGAGATCCTACTGTGTGAGTGTGTGTAAACAATGCTACGAGAGGTTAAATCTCGTTCAAGATTGTAAAATATCCCGCCTTGGCATCGCTAAACGCGACGATCAAGAAGTATGTCGAGGTATAACTTTATGTTACCAAACGTACGGTAAAATTATCCGATAAAGGCAAATTCAACGACTCTTCCGTGCGTGCGCCGTGCGGTACAACTTGAATATTTACGATAAAACATATGTAATTATACTTCATATGTGTTAGTATACACCACACTTTAAATCCTAAGTTTTCATCGTCTTTCTAGCTTGATCTAATATAATATACAAAAGGGATTTAGAATACAGTTATTTAGTATTTGCTGAAACTTGAAAGTATCCATATCACTATGCTATTGTGTCTGTGCATATGGTCTGTGACTGTGAGACATCATTCAGTGTCCAATAAGCCGACTTATTTTAAAGTCTTTATCCTATAGTATAGACAAAATTTAGTGTACAACTATGTTTTTATTTTGCTGTACTATACACTCTACAGCTGATTCAATGGGAACTCTAACTCTGAAGGACTAAATTTTATATATATATATATTATATATCTGTGGAAAGGCTACGCATCAGTTTTTATTAATTATGTCTCGAATTATGTATGAAAAATATTTTGTAAACCTTATGCGCTATCATTTCTTTGCATATAGCCTATATTTACAATACAATACTATATCGTAATTTGTATTTCCCCCCAGCTGCGGACGAGGCTTTTGCCTTCACTCAGGCTTCAGACTTGTACATGTTTATAGAATCGGCAACAAGAAGGAAGTTCTCGAATAACATAAATCATAATTTACCACATTTCCCTGAGAATTTTTGTATCTTACTACCTTCTAAACTGTAAAATGCTTCAACAGATTTTAGAGTGGACATCAATCTCCGGCTCTCCGCATGTTTATAGCTTGGCATATTACAAAAATATTATAAATATAGGTTTCTATATTTGTAGTGACGATTGATTTAATAATGTAGACTAGATCCAGAGGCGTCTGATATGAAACCGTGCTCGAGAGAACATTAAACAACACCTCAAAAGCATACAATTTTGGTTGGTTACTCGACTTGTCTGTTGATAAAACTGTTTACTACGTTTTTAAAACTTAAAAGCACACAAAAAACAAATTTTGCAAGTGTTGAACTATATATGATTCTCGAGATATATTATACATTTATACATAATAATATCCCACTCCTTGCAATTAAAGTGTATAATTTTCAAGTGGAAGCATGTAATATGATACTTCTCCTCACCCCCTAGGCCTTAGGCAATGAAAATTTAAAGAGACACGTGACCAGCTCCATCCAGGGTCTTATCTCCACAAGAGGGAAAAGCCTGGGTACGAGGATGAACCCCCAGTAGCTCAGGAATATTTTCCGCTAGATTTTCTAACTAAAATAAACCAATATGTTATTAAGTTAGTCGACTGTAGCAAATTACTTTAAAATTTATCTTTGTTTGATTTCATACAAATGACGTTATACAGATGTTGATGTACTTCGGGAACACACAATTTTTGGGCACTTATCACGACTGCAACAAATACGAAGTGATCGGACACATATCAATAAGAGTAAAGGCAACGAAAAATAGGAAAATTTTTAGGAAAGAGAGTTTTGAAAGACCATTTTAAACATACCTATTCATAACCTTTCATGACAAAGGCAAATACTAACATGCCCTATTTGCTTAAACCGAGGGAACTTGTGCATGTAAATATTTCAAAAAATTTCATTCGTCGCCAGTCAACAAAAAATTCTGAACCATAGTTTTTCATCCAGTCTATTGAATAGATAGATCGCGAATCTCGAGATTTTACCCACTTTAATTAATCACATCAGATTGTGGCCAAAGAACTCAGTAGTATTTTGATTTACACATAGAAATTTGTTCTCGTGATTTCGCTAGCCTGATGTTATGAATTGAAGTTAGTAAAATGCCGACGCCAGAAGGCCTCATGGTGATGCGCAGTCGACTTACAGTCGAGATTCGCGATCTGTCTATACTAAACGTTATAATCTATTCTAGCGCGAACATATCACGTCACCCTTTTTTGGGTGCATAGAATAATTTTTAGCAGAGCGAATATTCTTATTTTCCCCCTTTCTAATTTGTTATCAAGTCACCGACGTTATTCTTTTGAACAATAACCACAAAGTTCATCACTAAACTAAACCATTATATTAGCTCATTGTAGAAAACTATTTTAATATGTATTTTTTTGTGTGAAACTTGATCTGATTGATATTAAATTTTTTCAGATATTGATGAATGTACTTGGGGAAGTCATAACTGCCATGACAACGCTACATGTAATAATACTGACGGTTCATTCTCTTGTACATGTAATTCTGGCTACTCGGGAAATGGGACTGATTGTCAAGGTTAGTCTACAATACTTGTTGCACACTGTGCTTATACCGATTTTGTTAACCTCAAACTCGGCACTAATAAAATGTGTTTGGATTATTATTTATTCTTTCCGGACTCGGTATCAAGTTACTGTGTAATTGCATAGTCTTCATGATAGACACATGTTGGAAATACAAGCTATAATCCCCAAGACAAAACAGAAAATACGTCCAAATTTGGGGCACTCATCACAACTAGAACGAATACGAAGTGAGCAGACACATATCAATTAGAGTAAAGGCAATGAAAACTAGGAAAATTTCTACGGAACAAAGAATTGAAAGACCAGATAAAATCCTAGATATCCACAACCTTTCATGAAGAACGCAAATACTAACCCGAGGGAAAGTGTGCATGTAAAAAATTTCAAATCTTTCGTTTGTCGCAAGTCAAAAAAAAATCTGAACTAAGCAGCATATTTCTTCATCCAGTCTATTGAATACGCAGATCGCGAATCTCGAGATTTTAGTCACCTTAATTTATAACTTGAGGCTGTAGCCAAAGAACTCATTCATTTACACATAGAAATTCGTTATTGTGAATTCCCTGGCCGGATGTTATGAATCGAAGTTAGTAAAATACCGACTCGCAAGGCCTCATGCTGATGCGCAGTCAATTTACAGTCGAAATTCGCGATTCGTGTATGCTAAATAGTATAATCTATTGTAGCGTGAAGATATCACGTCACCCATTCTTGCTGCATAGAGTCAATTTTTGGGACAGCGAATATTCTTATTTCTTCCCTTTCTAATTTATCATCAACTGAGCTAAATTATTCTTTTGAACAATAACCAAAAAATACATCACTAAACTAAATAATTATATTAGAAAACTATTTTAGAATGGATTTTTGTGTTTGAAACATGATCTGATCGTCATGATATTTTTTTAAGATGTTGATGAATGTACTTGGGGAAGTCACAATTGCCATGACAACGCTACATGTAATAATACTGACGGTTCATTCTCTTGTACATGTAATTCTGGCTACTCGGGAAATGGGACTGATTGTCAAGGTTAGTCTACAATACTTGTTGCACACTGTGCTTATACCGATTTTGTTAACCTCAAACTCGGCACTAATAAAATGTGTTTGGACTATTATTTATTCTTTCCGGACCCGGTATCAAGTTACTGTGTAATTGCATAGTCTTGAAAATAGACACATGTTGGAAATACAAGCTATAGTCCCAAGACAAAACAGAAAATACGTCCAAATTTGGGGCACTCATCACAACTAGAACGAATACGAAGTGAGCAGACACATATCAATTAGAGTAAAGGCAACGAAAACTAGTAAAATTTCTACGGAACAAAGTATTGAAAGACCAGATAAAATCGTAAATATCCATAAACTTTCATGAAGAACGCAAATACTAACACGAAGGAAAGTGTGCATGTAAAAAATTTCAAATCTTTCGTTTGTCGCAAGTCAAAAAAAAATCTGAACTAAGCAGCATATTTCTTCATCCAGTCTATTGAATACGCAGATCGCGAATCTCGAGATTTTAGTCACCTTAATTTATAACTTGAGGCTGTAGCCAAAGAACTCATTCATTTACACATAGAAATTCGTTATTGTGAATTCCCTGGCCGGATGTTATGAATCGAAGTTAGTAAAATACCGACTCGCAAGGCCTCATGCCGATGCGCAGTCAATTTACAGTGGAAAAACGCGATTCGTTTATACTAAATAGTATAATCTATTGTAGCGTGAAGATATCACGTCACCCATTCTTGCTGCATAGAATCAATTTTTGGGACAGCGAATATTCTTATTTCTTCCCTTTCTAATTTATCATCAACTGAGCTAAATTATTCTTTTGAACAATGACCACAAAATACATCACTAAACTAAGCAATTATATTAGAAAACTATTTTAAAATGGATTTTTGTGTTTGAAACATGATCTGATCGTCATGATATTTTTTTCAGATGTTGATGAATGTACTTGGGGAAGTCACAATTGCCATGACAACGCTACATGTAATAATACTGACGGTTCATTCTATTGTACATGTAATTCTGGCTACTCGGGAAATGGGACTGATTGTCAAGGTTAGTCTACAATACTTGTTGCACACTGTGCTTATACCGATTTTGTTAACCTCAAACTCGGCACTAATAAAATGTGTTTGGACTATTATTTATTCTTTCCGGACCCGGTATCAAGTTACTGTGTAATTGCATAGTCTTGAAAATAGACACATGTTGGAAATACAAGCTATAGTCCCAAGACAAAACAGAAAATACGTCCAAATTTGGGGCACTCATCACAACTAGAACGAATACGAAGTGAGCAGACACATATCAATTAGAGTAAAGGCAACGAAAACTAGTAAAATTTCTACGGAACAAAGTATTGAAAGACCAGATAAAATCGTAAATATCCATAAACTTTCATGAAGAACGCAAATACTAACACGAAGGAAAGTGTGCATGTAAAAAATTTCAAATCTTTCGTTTGTCGCAAGTCAAAAAACAATCTGAACTAAGCAGCATATTTCTTCATCCAGTCTATTGAATACGCAGATCGCGAATCTCGAGATTTTAGTCACCTTAATTTATAACATGAGGCTGTAGCCAAAGAACTCATTCATTTACACATAGAAATTCGTTATTGTGAATTCCCTGGCCGGATGTTATGAATCGAAGTTAGTAAAATACCGACTCGCAAGGCCTCATGCAGATGCGTAGTCAATTTACAGTCGAAAAACGCGATTCGTTTATACTAAATAGTATAATCTATTGTAGCGTGAAGATATCACGTCACCCTTTCTTGCTGCATAGAATCAATTTTTGGGACAGCGAATATTCTTATTTCTTCCCTTTCTAATTTATCATCAACTGAGCTAAATTATTCTTTCGAACAATAACCACAAAATACATCACTAAACTAAACAATTATATTAGAAAACTATTTTAAAATGGATTTTTGTGTTTGAAACATGATCTGATCGTCATGATATTTTTTTAAGATGTTGATGAATGTACTTGGGGAAGTCACAATTGCCATGACAACGCTACATGTAATAATACTGACGGTTCATTCTCTTGTACATGTAATTCTGGCTACTCGGGAAATGGGACTGATTGTCAAGTTTAGTCTACAATACTTGTTGCACACTGTGCTTATACCGATTTTGTTAACCTCAAACTCGGCACTAATAAAATGTGTTTGGATTATTATTTATTCTTTCCGGACTCGGTATCAAGTTACTGTGTAATTGCATAGTCTTGATGATAGACACATGTTGGAAATACAAGCTATAATCCCCAAGACAAAACAGAAAATACGTCCAAATTTGGGGCACTCATCACAACTAGAACGAATACTAAGTGAGCAGACACATATCAATTAGAGTAAAGGCAACGAAAACTAGGAAAATTTCTACGGAACAAAGAATTGAAAGACCAGATAAAATCCTAGATATCCATAACCTTTCATGAAGAACGCAAATACTAACCCGAGGGAAAGTGTGCATGTAAAAAATTTCAAATCTTTCGTTTCTCGCAAGTCAAAAAACAATCTGAACTAAGCAGCATATTTCTTCATCCAGTCTATTGAATACGCAGATCGCTAATCTCGAGATTTTAGTCACCTTAATTTATAACATGAGACTGTAGCCAAAGGACTCATTCATTTACACATAGAAATTCGTTATTGTGAATTCCCTGGCCGGATGTTATGAATCGAAGTTAGTAAAATACCGTCTCGCAAGGCCTCATGCCGATGCGCAGTCAATTTACAATCGAAATTCGAGATTCGTTTATACTAAATAGTATAATCTATTGTAGCGTGAAGATATCACGTCACACATTCTTGCTGCATCGAATCAATTTTTGGGACAGCGAATATTCTTATTTCTTCCCTTTCTAATTTATCATCAACTGAGCTAAATTATTCTTTTGAACAATAACAACAAAATACACCAATAAACTAAACAATTATATTAGAAAACTATTTTAAAATGGATTTTTGTGTTTGGAACTTGTTCTGATGGTCATGATATTTTTTCAGATGTTGATGAATGTACTCGGGGAAGTCACAATTGCCATGACAACGCTACATGTAATAATACTGACGGTTCATTCTATTGTACATGTAATTCTGGCTACTCGGGAAATGGGACTGATTGTCAAGGTTAGTCTACAATACTTGTTGCACACTGTGCTTATACCGATTTTGTTAACCTCAAACTCGGCAATAATAAAATGTGTTTGGACTATTATTTATTCTTTCCGGACTCGGTATCAAGTTACTGTGTAATTGCATAGTCTTGATGATAGACACATGTTGGAAATACAAGCTATAATCCCCAAGACAAAACAGAAAATACGTCCAATTTTGGGGCACTCATCACAATTAGAACGAATACGAAGTGAGCAGACACATATCAATTAGAGTAAAGGCAGCGAAAACTAGGAAAATTTCTACGGAAGAAAGTATTGAAAGACCAGATAAAATCGTAGATATCCATAACCTTTCGTGAAGAACGCAAATACTAACCCGAGGGAAAGTGTGCATGTAAAAAATTTCAAATCTTTCGTTTGTCGCAAGTCAAAAAACAATCTGAAAGAAGCAGCATATTTCTTCATCCAGTCTATTGCATACGCAGATCGCTAATCTCGAGATTTTAGTAACCTTAATTTATAACATGAGGCTGTAGCCAAAGGACTCATTCATTTACACATAGAAATTCGTTATTGTGAATTCCCTGGCCGGATGTTATGATTCGAAGTTAGTAAAATACCGACTCGCAAGGCCTCATGCTGATGTGCAGTCAATTTACAGTCGAAATTCGCGATTCGTTTATACTAAATAGTATAATCTATTGTAGCGTGAAGATATCACGTCACCCATTCGTGCTGCATAGAATCAATTTTTGGGACAGCGAATATTCTTATTTCTTCCCTTTCTAATTTATCATCAACTGATCAAAATTATTCTTTTGAACAATGACCACAAAATACATCACTAAACTAAACAATTATATTAGAAAACTATTTTAAAATGGATTTTTGTATTTGAAACATGATCTGATCGTCATGATATTTTTTTCAGATGTTGATGAATGTACTTGGGGAAGTCACAATTGCCATGACAACGCTACATGTAATAATACTGACGGTTCATTCTATTGTACATGTAATTCTGGCTACTCGGGAAATGGGACTGATTGTCAAGGTTAGTCTACAATACTTGTTGCACACTGTGCTTATACCGATTTTGTTAACCTCAAACTCGGCACTAATAAAATGTGTTTGGATTATTATTTATTCTTTCCGGACTCGGTATCAAGTTACTGTGTAATTGCATAGTCTTGATGATAGACACATATTGGAAATACAAGCTGTAATCCCCAAGACAAAACAGAAAATACGTCCAAATTTGGGGCACTCATCAGAACTAGAACGAATACGAAGTGAGCAGACACATATCAATTAGAGTAAAGGCAACGAAAACTAGGAAAATTTCTACGGAAGAAAGTATTGAAAGACCAGATAAAATCGTAGATATCCATAACCTTTCGTGAAGAACGCAAATACTAACCCGAGGGAAAGTGTGCATGTAAAAAATTTCAAATCTTTCGTTTCTCGCAAGTCAAAAAACAATCTGAACTAAGCAGCATATTTCTTCATCCAGTCTATTGAATACGCAGATCGCTAATCTCGAGATTTTAGTCACCTTAATTTATAACATGAGACTGTAGCCAAAGGACTCATTCATTTACACATAGAAATTCGTTATTGTGAATCCCCTGGCCGGATGTTATGAATCGAAGTTAGTAAAATCCCGACTCGCAAGGCCTCATGCCGATGCGCAGTCAATTTACAGTCGAAATTCGAGATTCGTTTATACTAAATAGTATAATCTATTGTAGCGTGAAGATATCACGTCACCCATTCTTGCTGCATCGAATCAATTTTTGGGACAGCGAATATTCTTATTTCTTCCCTTTCTAATTTATCATCAACTGAGCTAAATTATTCTTTTGAACAATAACCACAAAATACACCACTAAACTAAACAATTATATTAGAAAACTATTTTAAAATGGATTTTTGTGTTTGGAACTTGATCTGATCGTCATGATATTTTTTCAGATGTTGATGAATGTACTTGGGGAAGTCACAATTGCCATGACAACGCTACATGTAATAATACTGACGGTTCATTCTATTGTACATGTAATTCTGGCTACTCGGGAAATGGGACTGATTGTCAAGGTTAGTCTACAATACTTGTTGCACACTGTGCTTATACCGATTTTGTTAACCTCAAACTCGGCACTAATAAAATGTGTTTGGACTATTATTTATTCTTTCCGGACTCGGTATCAAGTTACTGGGTAATTGCATAGTCTTGATGATAGACACATGTTGGAAATACAAGCTATAATCCCCAAGACAAAACAGAAAATACGTCCAAATTTGGGGCACTCATCACAACTAGAACGAATACTAAGTGAGCAGACACATATCAATTAGAGTAAAGGCAACGAAAACTAGGAAAATTTCTACGGAAGAAAGTATTGAAAGACCAGATAAAATCGTAGACATCCATAACCTTTCGTGAAGAACGCAAATACTAACCCGAGGGAAAGTGTGCATGTAAAAAATTTCAAATCTTTCGTTTGTCGCAAGTCAAAAAACAATCTGAAATAAGCAGCATATTTCTTCATCCAGTCTATTGCATACGCAGATCGCTAATCTCGAGATTTTAGTCACCTTAATTTATAACATGAGGCTGTAGCCAAAGGACTCATTCATTTACACATAGAAATTCGTCATTGTGAATTCCCTGGCCGGATGTTATGAATCGAAGTTAGTAAAATACCGACTCGCAAGGCCTCATGCTGATGCGCAGTCAATTTACAGTCGAAAAACGCGATTCGTTTATACTAAATAGTATAATCTATTGTAGCGTGAAGATATCACGTCACCCATTCTTGCTGCATCGAATCAATTTTTGGGACAGCGAATATTCTTATTTCTTCCCTTTCTAATTTATCATCAACTGATCAAAATTATTCTTTTGAAAAATGACCACAAAATACATCACTAAACTAAACAATTATATTAGAAAACTATTTTAAAATGGATTTTTGTATTTGAAACATGATCTGATCGTCATGATATTTTTTTCAGATGTTGATGAATGTACTTGGGGAAGTCACAATTGCCATGACAACGCTACATGTAATAATACTGACGGTTCATTCTATTGTACATGTAATTCTGGCTACTCGGGAAATGGGACTGATTGTCAAGGTTAGTCTACAATACTTGTTGCACACTGTGCTTATACCGATTTTGTTAACCTCAAACTCGGCACTAATAAAATGTGTTTGGATTATTATTTATTCTTTCCGGACTCGGTATCAAGTTACTGTGTAATTGCATAGTCTTGATGATAGACACATATTGGAAATACAAGCTGTAATCCCAAAGACAAAACAGAAAATACGTCCAAATTTGGCGCACTCATCAGAACTAGAACGAATACGAAGTGAGCAGACACATATCAATTAGAGTAAAGGCAACGAAAACTAGGAAAATTTCTACGGAAGAAAGTATTGAAAGACCAGATAAAATCGTAGATATCCATAACCTTTCGTGAAGAACGCAAATACTAACCCGAGGGAAAGTGTGCATGTAAAAAATTTCAAATCTTTCGTTTCTCGCAAGTCAAAAAACAATCTGAACTAAGCAGCATATTTCTTCATCCAGTCTATTGAATACGCAGATCGCTAATCTCGAGATTTTAGTCACCTTAATTTATAACATGAGACTGTAGCCAAAGGACTCATTCATTTACACATAGAAATTCGTTATTGTGAATCCCCTGGCCGGATGTTATGAATCGAAGTTAGTAAAATCCCGACTCGCAAGGCCTCATGCCGATGCGCAGTCAATTTACAGTCGAAATTCGATTCGTTTATACTAAATAGTATAATCTATTGTAGCGTGAAGATATCACGTCACCCATTCTTGCTGCATCGAATCAATTTTTGGGACAGCGAATATTCTTATTTCTTCCCTTTCTAATTTATCATCAACTGAGCTAAATTATTCTTTTGAACAATAACCACAAAATACACCACTAAACTAAACAATTATATTAGAAAACTATTTTAAAATGGATTTTTGTGTTTGGAACTTGATCTGATCGTCATGATATTTTTTCAGATGTTGATGAATGTACTTGGGGAAGTCACAATTGCCATGACAACGCTACATGTAATAATACTGACGGTTCATTCTATTGTACATGTAATTCTGGCTACTCGGGAAATGGGACTGATTGTCAAGGTTAGTCTACAATACTTGTTGCACACTGTGCTTATACCGATTTTGTTAACCTCAAACTCGGCACTAATAAAATGTGTTTGGACTATTATTTATTCTTTCCGGACTCGGTATCAAGTTACTGTGTAATTGCATAGTCTTGATGATAGACACATGTTGGAAATACAAGCTATAATCCCCAAGACAAAACAGAAAATACGTCCAAATTTGGGGCACTCATCACAACTAGAACGAATACGAAGTGAGCAGACACATATCAATTAGAGTAAAGGCAACGAAAACTAGGAAAATTTCTACGGAAGAAAGTATTGAAAGACCAGATAAAATCGTAGATATCCATAACCTTTCGTGAAGAACGCAAATACTAACCCGAGGGAAAGTGTGCATGTAAAAAATTTAAAATCTTTCGTTTGTCGCAGGTCAAAAAACAATCTGAAATAAGCAGCGTATTTCTTCATCCAGTCTATTGAATACGCAGATCGCTAATCTCGAGATTTTAGTCACCTTAATTTATAACATGAGGCTGTAGCCAAAGGACTCATTCATTTACACATAGAAATTCGTTATTGTGAATTCCCTGGCCGGATGTTATGAATCGAAGTTAGTAAAATACCGACTCGCAAGGCCTCATGCTGATGCGCAGTCAATTTACAGTCGAAAAACGCGATTCGTTTATACTAAATAGTATAATCTATTGTAGCGTGAAGATATCACGTCACCCATTCTTGCTGCATCGAATCAATTTTTGGGACAGCGAATATTCTTATTTCTTCCCTTTCTAATTTATCATCAACTGATCAAAATTATTCTTTTGAAAAATGACCACAAAATACATCACTAAACTAAACAATTATATTAGAAAACTATTTTAAAATGGATTTTTGTATTTGAAACATGATCTGATCGTCATGATATTTTTTTCAGATGTTGATGAATGTACTTGGGGAAGTCACAATTGCCATGACAACGCTACATGTAATAATACTGACGGTTCATTCTATTGTACATGTAATTCTGGCTACTCGGGAAATGGGACTGATTGTCAAGGTTAGTCTACAATACTTGTTGCACACTGTGCTTATACCGATTTTGTTAACCTCAAACTCGGCACTAATAAAATGTGTTTGGATTATTATTTATTCTTTCCGGACTCGGTATCAAGTTACTGTGTAATTGCATAGTCTTGATGATAGACACATATTGGAAATACAAGCTGTAATCCCAAAGACAAAACAGAAAATACGTCCAAATTTGGCGCACTCATCAGAACTAGAACGAATACGAAGTGAGCAGACACATATCAATTAGAGTAAAGGCAACGAAAACTAGGAAAATTTCTACGGAAGAAAGTATTGAAAGACCAGATAAAATCGTAGATATCCATAACCTTTCGTGAAGAATGCAAATACTAACCCGAGGGAAAGTGTGCATGTAAAAAATTTCAAATCTTTCGTTTCTCGCAAGTCAAAAAACAATCTGAACTAAGCAGCATATTTCTTCATCCAGTCTATTGAATACGCAGATCGCTAATCTCGAGATTTTAGTCACCTTAATTTATAACATGAGACTGTAGCCAAAGGACTCATTCATTTACACATAGAAATTCGTTATTGTGAATCCCCTGGCCGGATGTTATGAATCGAAGTTAGTAAAATCCCGACTCGCAAGGCCTCATGCCGATGCGCAGTCAATTTACAGTCGAAATTCGAGATTCGTTTATACTAAATAGTATAATCTATTGTAGCGTGAAGATATCACGTCACCCATTCTTGCTGCATCGAATCAATTTTTGGGACAGCGAATATTCTTATTTCTTCCCTTTCTAATTTATCATCAACTGAGCTAAATTATTCTTTTGAACAATAACCACAAAATACACCACTAAACTAAACAATTATATTAGAAAACTATTTTAAAATGGATTTTTGTGTTTGGAACTTGATCTGATCGTCATGATATTTTTTCAGATGTTGATGAATGTACTTGGGGAAGTCACAATTGCCATGACAACGCTACATGTAATAATACTGACGGTTCATTCTATTGTACATGTAATTCTGGCTACTCGGGAAATGGGACTGATTGTCAAGGTTAGTCTACAATACTTGTTGCACACTGTGCTTATACCGATTTTGTTAACCTCAAACTCGGCACTAATAAAATGTGTTTGGATTATTATTTATTCTTTCCGGACTCGGTATCAAGTTACTGTGTAATTGCATAGTCTTGATGATAGACACATATTGGAAATACAAGCTGTAATCCCAAAGACAAAACAGAAAATACGTCCAAATTTGGCGCACTCATCAGAACTAGAACGAATACGAAGTGAGCAGACACATATCAATTAGAGTAAAGGCAACGAAAACTAGGAAAATTTCTACGGAAGAAAGTATTGAAAGACCAGATAAAATCGTAGATATCCATAACCTTTCGTGAAGAATGCAAATACTAACCCGAGGGAAAGTGTGCATGTAAAAAATTTCAAATCTTTCGTTTCTCGCAAGTCAAAAAACAATCTGAACTAAGCAGCATATTTCTTCATCCAGTCTATTGAATACGCAGATCGCTAATCTCGAGATTTTAGTCACCTTAATTTATAACATGAGACTGTAGCCAAAGGACTCATTCATTTACACATAGAAATTCGTTATTGTGAATTCCCTGGCCGGATGTTATGAATCGAAGTTAGTAAAATACCGACTCGCAAGGCCTCATGCCGATGCGCTGTCAATTTACAGTCGAAATTCGAGATTCGTTTATACTAAATAGTATAATCTATTGTAGCGTGAAGATATCACGTCACCCATTCTTGCTGCATCGAATCAATTTTTGGGACAGCGAATATTCTTATTTCTTCCCTTTCTAATTTATCATCAACTGAGCTAAATTATTCTTTTGAACAATAACCACAAAATACACCACTAAACTAAACAATTATATTAGAAAACTATTTTAAAATGGATTTTTGTATTTGGAACTTGTTCTGATGGTCATGATATTTTTTCAGATGTTGATGAATGTACTTGGGGAAGTCACAATTGCCATGACAACGCTACATGTAATAATACTGACGGTTCATTCTATTGTACATGTAATTCTGGCTACTCGGGAAATGGGACTGATTGTCAAGGTTAGTCTACAATACTTGTTGCACACTGTGCTTATACCGATTTTGTTAACCTCAAACTCGGCACTAATAAAATGTGTTTGGACTATTATTTATTCTTTCCGGACTCGGTATCAAGTTACTGTGTAATTGCATAGTCTTGATGATAGACACATGTTGGAAATACAAGCTATAATCCCCAAGACAAAACAGAAAATACGTCCAAATTTGGGGCACTCATCACAACTAGAACGAATACGAAGTGAGCAGACACATATCAATTAGAGTAAAGGCAACGAAAACTAGGAAAATTTCTACGGAAGAAAGTATTGAAAGACCAGATAAAATCGTAGATATCCATAACCTTTCGTGAAGAACGCAAATACTAACCCGAGGGAAAGTGTGCATGTAAAAAATTTCAAATCTTTCGTTTGTCGCAAGTCAAAAAACAATCTGAAATAAGCAGCATATTTCTTCATCCAGTCTATTGCATACGCAGATCGCTAATCTCGAGATTTTAGTCACCTTAATTTATAACATGAGGCTGTAGCCAAAGGACTCATTCATTTACACATAGAAATTCGTTATTGTGAATTCCCTGGCCGGATGTTATGAATCGAAGTTAGTAAAATACCGACTCGCAAGGCCTCATGCTGATGCGCAGTCAATTTACAGTCGAAAAACGCGATTCGTTTATACTAAATAGTATAATCTATTGTAGCGTGAAGATATCACGTCACCCATTCTTGCTGCATCGAATCAATTTTTGGGACAGCGAATATTCTTATTTCTTCCCTTTCTAATTTATCATCAACTGATCAAAATTATTCTTTTGAAAAATGACCACAAAATACATCACTAAACTAAACAATTATATTAGAAAACTATTTTAAAATGGATTTTTGTATTTGAAACATGATCTGATCGTCATGATATTTTTTTCAGATGTTGATGAATGTACTTGAAGTCACAATTGCCATGACAACGCTACATGTAATAATACTGACGGTTCATTCTATTGTACATGTAATTCTGGCTACTCGGGAAATGGGACTGATTGTCAAGGTTAGTCTACAATACTTGTTGCACACTGTGCTTATACCGATTTTGTTAACCTCAAACTCGGCACTAATAAAATGTGTTTGGATTATTATTTATTCTTTCCGGACTCGGTATCAAGTTACTGTGTAATTGCATAGTCTTGATGATAGACACATATTGGAAATACAAGCTGTAATCCCAAAGACAAAACAGAAAATACGTCCAAATTTGGCGCACTCATCAGAACTAGAACGAATACGAAGTGAGCAGACACATATCAATTAGAGTAAAGGCAACGAAAACTAGGAAAATTTCTACGGAAGAAAGTATTGAAAGACCAGATAAAATCGTAGATATCCATAACCTTTCGTGAAGAATGCAAATACTAACCCGAGGAAAGTGTGCATGTAAAAAATTTCAAATCTTTCGTTTCTCGCAAGTCAAAAAACAATCTGAACTAAGCAGCATATTTCTTCATCCAGTCTATTGAATACGCAGATCGCTAATCTCGAGATTTTAGTCACCTTAATTTATAACATGAGACTGTAGCCAAAGGACTCATTCATTTACACATAGAAATTCGTTATTGTGAATCCCCTGGCCGGATGTTATGAATCGAAGTTAGTAAAATCCCGACTCGCAAGGCCTCATGCCGATGCGCAGTCAATTTACAGTCGAAATTCGAGATTCGTTTATACTAAATAGTATAATCTATTGTAGCGTGAAGATATCACGTCACCCATTCTTGCTGCATCGAATCAATTTTTGGGACAGCGAATATTCTTATTTCTTCCCTTTCTAATTTATCATCAACTGAGCTAAATTATTCTTTTGAACAATAACCACAAAATACACCACTAAACTAAACAATTATATTAGAAAACTATTTTAAAATGGATTTTTGTGTTTGGAACTTGATCTGATCGTCATGATATTTTTTCAGATGTTGATGAATGTACTTGGGGAAGTCACAATTGCCATGACAACGCTACATGTAATAATACTGACGGTTCATTCTATTGTACATGTAATTCTGGCTACTCGGGAAATGGGACTGATTGTCAAGGTTAGTCTACAATACTTGTTGCACACTGTGCTTATACCGATTTTGTTAACCTCAAACTCGGCACTAATAAAATGTGTTTGGACTATTATTTATTCTTTCCGGACTCGGTATCAAGTTACTGGGTAATTGCATAGTCTTGATGATAGACACATGTTGGAAATACAAGCTATAATCCCCAAGACAAAACAGAAAATACGTCCAAATTTGGGGCACTCATCACAACTAGAACGAATACGAAGTGAGCAGACACATATCAATTAGAGTAAAGGCAACGAAAACTAGGAAAATTTCTACGGAAGAAAGTATTGAAAGACCAGATAAAATCGTAGACATCCATAACCTTTCGTGAAGAACGCAAATACTAACCCGAGGGAAAGTGTGCATGTAAAAAATTTCAAATCTTTCGTTTGTCGCAAGTCAAAAAACAATCTGAAATAAGCAGCATATTTCTTCATCCAGTCTATTGCATACGCAGATCGCTAATCTCGAGATTTTAGTCACCTTAATTTATAACATGAGGCTGTAGCCAAAGGACTCATTCATTTACACATAGAAATTCGTCATTGTGAATTCCCTGGCCGGATGTTATGAATCGAAGTTAGTAAAATACCGACTCGCAAGGCCTCATGCTGATGCGCAGTCAATTTACAGTCGAAAAACGCGATTCGTTTATACTAAATAGTATAATCTATTGTAGCGTGAAGATATCACGTCACCCATTCTTGCTGCATCGAATCAATTTTTGGGACAGCGAATATTCTTATTTCTTCCCTTTCTAATTTATCATCAACTGAGCTAAAATATTCTTTTGAATAATGACCACAAAATACTTCACTAAACTAAGCAATTATATTAGAAAACTATTTTTAAATGGATTTTTGTGTTTGAAACATGATCTGATCGTCATGATATTTTTTTCAGATGTTGATGAATGTACTTGGGGAAGTCACAATTGCCATGACAACGCTACATGTAATAATACTGACGGTTCATTCTCTTGTACATGTAATTCTGGCTACTCGGGAAATGGGACTGATTGTCAAGGTTAGTCTACAATACTTGTTGCACACTGTGCTTATACCGATTTTGTTAACCTCAAACTCGGCACTAATAAAATGTGTTTGGATTATTATTTATTCTTTCCGGACACGGCATCAAGTTACTGTGTAATTGCTTAGTCTTGATGATAGACACATGTTGGAAATACAAGCTATAATCCCCAAGACAAAACAGAAAATACGTCCAAATTTGGGGCACTCAACACAACTAGAACGAATACGAAGTGAGCAGACACATATCAATTAGAGTAAAGGCAGCGAAAACTAGGAAAATTTCTACGGAAGAAAGTATTGAAAGACCACATAAAATCGTAGATATCCATAACCTTTCGTGAAGAACGCAAATACTAACCCGAGGGAAAGTGTGCATGTAAAAAATTTCAAATCTATCGTTTGTCGCAAGTCAAAAAACAATCTGAACTAAGCAGCATATTTCTTCATCCAGTCTATTGCATACGCAGATCGCTAATCTCGAGATTTTAGTCACATTAATTTATAACATGAGGCTGTAGCCAAAGGACTCATTCATTTACACATAGAAATTCGTTATTGTGAATTCCCTGGCCGGATGTTATGAATCGAAGTTAGTAAAATACCAACTCGCAAGGCCTCATGCTGATGTGCAGTCAATTTACAGTCGAAATTCGCGATTCGTTTCTACTAAATAGTATAATCTATTGTAGCGTGAAGATATCACGTCACCCATTCTTGCTGCATCGAATCAATTTCTGGGACAGCGAATATTCTTATTTCTTCCCTTTCTAATTTATCATCAACTGAGCTAAATTATTCTTTTGAACAATAACCACAAAATACACCACTAAGCTAAACAATTATATTAGAAAACTATTTTAAAATGGATTTTTGTGTTTGGAACTTGTTCTGATGGTCATGATATTTTTTCAGATGTTGATGAATGTACTTGGGGAAGTCACAATTGCCATGACAACGCTACATGTAATAATACTGACGGTTCATTCTATTGTACATGTAATTCTGGCTACTCGGGAAATGGGACTGATTGTCAAGGTTAGTCTACAATACTTGTTGCACACTGTGCTTATACCGATTTTGTTAACCTCAAACTCGGCACTAATAAAATGTGTTTGGACTATTATTTATTCTTTCCGGACTCGGTATCAAGTTACTGTGTAATTGCATAGTCTTGATGATAGACACATGTTGGAAATACAAGCTATAATCCCCAAGACAAAACAGAAAATACGTCAAAATTTGGGGCACTCATCACAATTAGAACGAATACGAAGTGAGCAGACACATATCAATTAGAGTAAAGGCAGCGAAAACTAGGAAAATTTCTACGGAAGAAAGTATTGAAAGACCAGATAAAATCGTAGATATCCATAACCTTTCGTGAAGAACGCAAATACTAACCCGAGGGAAAGTGTGCATGTAAAAAATTTCAAATCTTTCGTTTCTCGCAAGTCAAAAAACAATCTGAACTAAGCAGCATATTTCTTCATCCAGTCTATTGAATACGCAGATCGCTAATCTCGAGATTTTAGTCACCTTAATTTATAACATGAGACTGTAGCCAAAGGACTCATTCATTTACACATAGAAATTCGTTATTGTGAATTCCCTGGCCGGATGTTATGAATCGAAGTTAGTAAAATACCGACTCGCAAGGCCTCATGCTGATGCGCAGTCAATTTACAGTCGAAATTCGAGATTCGTTTATACTAAATAGTATAATCTATTGTAGCGTGAAGATATCAAGTCACCCATTCTTGCTGCATCGAATCAATTTTTGGGACAGCGAATATTCTTATTTCTTCCCTTTCTAATTTATCATCAACTGAGCTAAATTATTCTTTTGAACAATAACCACAAAATACATCACTAAACTAAACAATTATATTAGAAAACTATTTTAAAATGGATTTTTGTGTTTGGAACTTGTTCTGATCGTCATGATATTTTTTTCAGATGTTGATGAATGTACTTGGGGAAGTAACAATTGCCATGACAACGCTACATGTAATAATACTGACGGTTCATTCTATTGTACATGTAATTCTGGCTACTCGGGAAATGGGACTGATTGTCAAGGTTAGTCTACAATACTTGTTGCACACTGTGCTTATACCGATTTTGTTAACCTCAAACTCGGCACTAATAAAATGTGTTTGGACTATTATTTATTCTTTCCGGACTCGGTATCAAGTTACTGGGTAATTGCATAGTCTTGATGATAGACACATGTTGGAAATACAAGCTATAATCCCCAAGACAAAACAGAAAATACGTCCAAATTTGGGGCACTCATCACAACTAGAACGAATACGAAGTGAGCAGACACATATCAATTAGAGTAAAGGCAACGAAAACTAGGAAAATTTCTACGGAAGAAAGTATTGAAAGACCAGATAAAATCGTAGACATCCATAACCTTTCGTGAAGAACGCAAATACTAACCCGAGGGAAAGTGTGCATGTAAAAAATTTCAAATCTTTCGTTTGTCGCAAGTCAAAAAACAATCTGAAATAAGCAGCATATTTCTTCATCCAGTCTATTGCATACGCAGATCGCTAATCTCGAGATTTTAGTCATCTTAATTTATAACATGAGACTGTAGCCAAAGGACTCATTCATTTACACATAGAAATTCGTTATTGTGAATTCCCTGGCCGGATGTTATGAATCGAAGTTAGTAAAATACCGACTCGCAAGGCCTCATGCTGATGCGCAGTCAATTTACAGTCGAAAAACGCGATTCGTTTATACTAAATAGTATAATCTATATTGTAGCGTGAAGATATCACGTCACCCATTCTTGCTGCATCGAATCAATTTTTGGGACAGCGAATATTGTTATTTCTTCCCTTTCTAATTTATCATCAACTGAGCTAAAATATTCTTTTGAAAAATAACCACAAAATACAACACTAAACTAAACAATTATATTAGAAAACTATTTTAAAATGGATTTTTGTGTTTGGAACTTGATCTGATCGTCATGATATTTTTTCAGATGTTGATGAATGTACTTGGGGAAGTCACAATTGCCATGACAACGCTACATGTAATAATACTGACGGTTCATTCTATTGTACATGTAATTCTGGCTACTCGGGAAATGGGACTGATTGTCAAGGTTAGTCTACAATACTTGTTGCACACTGTGCTTATACCGATTTTGTTAACCTCAAACTCGGCACTAATAAAATGTGTTTGGACTATTATTTATTCTTTCCGGACTCGGTATCAAGTTACTGTGTAATTGCATAGTCTTGATGATAGACACATGTTGGAAATACAAGCTATAATCCCCAAGACAAAACAGAAAATACGTCAAAATTTGGGGCACTCATCACAATTAGAACGAATACGAAGTGAGCAGACACATATCAATTAGAGTAAAGGCAGCGAAAACTAGGAAAATTTCTACGGAAGAAAATATTGAAAGACCAGATAAAATCGTAGATATCCATAACCTTTCGTGAAGAACGCAAATACTAACCCGAGGGAAAGTGTGCATGTAAAAAATTTCAAATGTTTCGTTTGTCGCAAGTCAAAAAACAATCTGAAAGAAGCAGCATATTTCTTTATCCAGTCTATTGCATACGCAGATCGCTAATCTCGAGATTTTAGTCACCTTAATTTATAACATGAGGCTGTAGCCAAAGGACTCATTCATTTACGCATAGAAATTCGTTATTGTGAATTCCCTGGCCGGATGTTATGAATCGAAGTTAGTAAAATACCGACTCGCAAGGCCTCATGCTGATGTGCAGTCAAAAAACAATCTGAACTGAGCACCATATTTCTTCATCCAGTCTATTGAATACGCAGATCGCTAATCTCGAGATTTTACTCACCTTAATTTATAACATGAGGCTGTAGCCAAAGGACTCATTCATTTACACATAGAAATTTGTTATTGTGAATTCCCTGGCCGGATGTTATGATTCGAAGTTAGTAAAATACCGACTCGCAAGGCCTCATGCTGATGTGCAGTCAATTTACAGTCGAAATTCGCGATTCGTTTATACTAAATAGTATAATCTATTGTAGCGTGAAGATATCACGTCACCCATTCGTGCTGCATAGAATCAATTTTTGGGACAGCGAATATTCTTATTTCTTCCCTTTCTAATTTATCATCAACTGATCAAAATTATTCTTTTGAACAATGACCACAAAATACATCACTAAACTAAACAATTATATTAGAAAACTATTTTAAAATGGATTTTTGTATTTGAAACATGATCTGATCGTCATGATATTTTTTTCAGATGTTGATGAATGTACTTGGGGAAGTCACAATTGCCATGACAACGCTACATGTAATAATACTGACGGTTCATTCTATTGTACATGTAATTCTGGCTACTCGGGAAATGGGACTGATTGTCAAGGTTAGTCTACAATACTTGTTGCACACTGTGCTTATACCGATTTTGTTAACCTCAAACTCGGCACTAATAAAATGTGTTTGGATTATTATTTATTCTTTCCGGACTCGGTATCAAGTTACTGTGTAATTGCATAGTCTTGACGATAGACACATATTGGAAATACAAGCTGTAATCCCCAAGACAAAACAGAAAATACGTCCAAATTTGGGGCACTCATCAGAACTAGAACGAATACGAAGTGAGCAGACACATATCAATTAGAGTAAAGGCAACGAAAACTAGGAAAATTTCTACGGAAGAAAGTATTGAAAGACCAGATAAAATCGTAGATATCCATAACCTTTCGTGAAGAACGCAAATACTAACCCGAGGGAAAGTGTGCATGTAAAAAATTTCAAATCTTTCGTTTCTCGCAAGTCAAAAAACAATCTGAACTAAGCAGCATATTTCTTCATCCAGTCTATTGAATACGCAGATCGCTAATCTCGAGATTTTAGTCACCTTAATTTATAACATGAGGCTGTAGCCAAAGGACTCATTCATTTACACATAGAAATTCGTTATTGTGAATCCCCTGGCCGGATGTTATGAATCGAAGTTAGTAAAATCCCGACTCGCAAGGCCTCATGCCGATGCGCAGTCAATTTACAGTCGAAATTCGAGATTCGTTTATACTAAATAGTATAATCTATTGTAGCGTGAAGATATCACGTCACCCATTCTTGCTGCATCGAATCAATTTTTGGGACAGCGAATATTCTTATTTCTTCCCTTTCTAATTGATCATCAACTGAGCTAAATTATTCTTTTGAACAATAACCACAAAGTACATCACTAAACTAAACCATTATATTAGAAAACTATTTTAAAATGGGTTTTTGTGTTTGAACCTTGATCTGATCGTCATGATATTTTTTTCAGATGTAGATGAATGTACTTGGGGAAGTCACATTTGCCATGACAACGCTACATGTAATAATACTGACGGTTCATTCTATTGTACATGTAATTCTGGCTACTCGGGAAATGGGACTGATTGTCAAGGTTAGTCTACAATACTTGTTGCACACTGTGCTTATACCGATTTTGTTAACCTCAAACTCGGCACTAATAAAATGTGTTTGGACTATTATTTATTCTTTCCGGACTCGGTATCAAGTTACTGGGTAATTGCATAGTCTTGATGATAGACACATGTTGGAAATACAAGCTATAATCCCCAAGACAAAACAGAAAATACGTCCAAATTTGGGGCACTCATCACAACTAGAACGAATACGAAGTGAGCAGACACATATCAATTAGAGTAAAGGCAACGAAAACTAGGAAAATTTCTACGGAAGAAAGTATTGAAAGACCAGATAAAATCGTAGACATCCATAACCTTTCGTGAAGAACGCAAATACTAACCCGAGGGAAAGTGTGCATGTAAAAAATTTCAAATCTTTCGTTTGTCGCAAGTCAAAAAACAATCTGAACTAAGCAGCATATTTCTTCATCCAGTCTATTGAATATGCAGATCGCTAATCTCGAGATTTTAGTCACCTTAATTTATAACATGAGGCTGTAGCCAAAGGACTCATTCATTTACACATAGAAATTCGTTATTGTGAATTCCCTGGCCGGATGTTATGAATCGAAGTTAGTAAAATACCGACTCGCAAGGCCTCATGCTGATGCGCAGTCAATTTACAGTCGAAAAACGCGATTCGTTTATACTAAATAGTATAATCTATTGTAGCGTGAAGATATCACGTCACCCATTCTTGCTGCATAGAATCAATTTTTGGGACAGCGAATATTCTTATTTCTTCCCTTTCTAATTTATCATCAACTGAGCTAAATTATTCTTTTGAACAATGACCACAAAATACATCACTAAACTAAGCAATTATATTAGAAAACTATTTTAAAATGGATTTTTGTGTTTGAAACATGATCTGATCGTCATGATATTTTTTTCAGATGTTGATGAATGTACTTGGGGAAGTCACAATTGCCATGACAACGCTACATGTAATAATACTGACGGTTCATTCTCTTGTACATGTAATTCTGGCTACTCGGGAAATGGGACTGATTGTCAAGGTTAGTCTACAATACTTGTTGCACACTGTGCTTATACCGATTTTGTTAACCTCAAACTCGGCACTAATAAAATGTGTTTGGATTATTATTTATTCTTTCCGGACACGGCATCAAGTTACTGTGTAATTGCATAGTCTTGATGATAGACACATGTTGGAAATACAAGCTGTAATCCCCAAGACAAAACAGAAAATACGTCCAAATTTGGGGCACTCATCACAACTAGAACGAATACGAAGTGAGCAGACACATATCAATTAGAGTAAAGGCAACGAAAACTAGGAAAATTTCTACGGAAGAAAGTATTGAAAGACCAGATAAAATCGTAGATATCCATAACCTTTCGTGAAGAACGCAAATACTAACCCGAGGGAAAGTGTGCATGTAAAAAATTTCAAATCTTTCGTTTGTCGCAAGTCAAAAAACAATCTGAACTAAGCAGCATATTTCTTCATCCAGTCTATTGAATACGCAGATCGCTAATCTCGAGATTTTAGTCACCTTAATTTATAACATGAGGCTGTAGCCAAAGGACTCATTCATTTACACATAGAAATTCGTTATTGTGAATTCCCTGGCCGGATGTTATGAATCGAAGTTAGTAAAATACCGACTCGCAAGGCCTCATGCTGATGCGCAGTCAATTTACAGTCGAAATTCGCGATTCGTTTATACTAAATAGTATAATCTATTGTAGCGTGAAGATATCACGTCACCCATTCTTGCTGCATAGAATCAATTTTGGGACAGCGAATATTCTTATTTCTTCCCTTTCTAATTTATCATCAACTGAGCTAAATTATTCTTTTGAACAATGACCACAAAATACATCACTAAACTAAGCAATTATATTAGAAAACTATTTTAAAATGGATTTTTGTGTTTGAAACATGATCTGATCGTCATGATATTTTTTTCAGATGTTGATGAATGTACTTGGGGAAGTCACAATTGCCATGACAACGCTACATGTAATAATACTGACGGTTTATTCTCTTGTACATGTAATTCTGGCTACTCTGGAAATGGGACTGATTGTCAAGGTTAGTCTACAATACTTGTTGCACACTGTGCTTATACCGATTTTGTTAACCTCAAACTCGGCACTAATAAAATGTGTTTGAATTATTATTTATTCTTTCCGGACACGGCATCAAGTTACTGCGTAAGTGCATAGTCTTGATGATAGACACATGTTGGAAATACAAGCTGTAATCCCCAAGACAAAACAGAAAATACGTCCAAATTTGGGGCACTCATGACAACTAGAACGAATACGAAGTGAGCAGACAGATATCAATTAGAGTAAAGGCAACGAAAACTAGGAAAATTTCTATGGAAGAAAGTATTGAAAGACCAGATAAAATCGTAGATATCCATAACCTTTCGTGAAGAACGCAAATACTAACCCTAGGGAAAGTGTGCATGTAAAAAATTTCAAATCTTTCGTTTGTCGGAAGTCAAAAAACAATCTGAACTAAGCAGCATATTTCTTCATCCAGTCTATTGAATACGCATATCGCTAATCTCGAGATTTTAGTCACCTTAATTTATAACATGAGGCTGTAGCCAAAGGACTCATTCATTTACACATAGAAATTCGTTATTGTGAATTCCCTGGCCGGATGTTATGAATCGAAGTTAGTAAAATGCCGACTCGCAAGGCCTCATGCGGATGCGCAGTCAATTTACAGTCGAAATTCGAGATTCGTTTATACTAAATAGTATAATCTATTGTAGCGTGAAGATATCACATCACCCATTCTTGCTGCATAGAATCAATTTTTGGGACAGCGAATATTCTTATTTCTTCCCTTTCTAATTTATCATCAACTGAGCTAAATTATTCTTTTGAACAATGACCACAAAATACATCACTAAACTAAGCAATTATATTAGAAAACTATTTTAAAATGGATTTTTGTGTTTGAAACATGATCTGATCGTCATGATATTTTTTTCAGATGTTGATGAATGTACTTGGGGAAGTCACAATTGCCATGACAACGCTACATGTAATAATACTGACGGTTCATTCTATTGTACATGTAATTCTGGCTACTCGGGAAATGGGACTGATTGTCAAGGTTAGTCTACAATACTTGTTGCACACTGTGCTTATACCGATTTTGTTAACCTCAAACTCGGCACTAATAAAATGTGTTTGGATTATTATTTATTCTTTCCGGACACGGCATCAAGTTACTGTGTAATTGCATAGTCTTGATGATAGACACATGTTGGAAATACAAGCTGTAATCCCCAAGACAAAACAGAAAATACGTCCAAATTTGGGGCACTCATCACAACTAGAACGAATACGAAGTGAGCAGACACATATCAATTAGAGTAAAGGCAACGAAAACTAGGAAAATTTCTACGGAAGAAAGTATTGAAAGACCAGATAAAATCGTAGATATCCATAACCTTTCGTGAAGAACGCAAATACTAACCCGAGGGAAAGTGTGCATGTAAAAAATTTCAAATCTTTCGTTTGTCGCAAGTCAAAAAACAATCTGAACTAAGCAGCATATTTCTTCATCCAGTCTATTGAATACGCAGATCGCGAATCTCGAGATTTTAGTCATCTTAATTTATAACATGAGGCTGTAGCCAAAGGACTCATTCATTTACACATAGAAATTCGTTATTGTGAATTCCCTGGCCGGATGTTATGAATCGAAGTTAGTAAAATACCGACTCGCAAGGCCTCATGCTGATGCGCAGTCAATTTACAGTCGAAAAACGCGATTCGTTTATACTAAATAGTATAATCTATTGTAGCGTGAAGATATCACGTCACCCATTCTTGCTGCATAGAATCAATTTTTGGGACAGCGAATATTCTTATTTCTTCCCTTTCTAATTTATCATCAACTGAGCTAAATTATTCTTTTGAACAATGACCACAAAATACATCACTAAACTAAGCAATTATATTAGAAAACTATTTTAAAATGGATTTTTGTGTTTGAAACATGATCTGATCGTCATGATATTTTTTTCAGATGTTGATGAATGTACTTGGGGAAGTCACAATTGCCATGACAACGCTACATGTAATAATACTGACGGTTCATTCTATTGTACATGTAATTCTGGCTACTCGGGAAATGGGACTGATTGTCAAGGTTAGTCTACAATACTTGTTGCACACTGTGCTTATACCGATTTTGTTAACCTCAAACTCGGCACTAATAAAATGTGTTTGGACTATTATTTATTCTTTCCGGACTCGGTATCAAGTTACTGTGTAATTGCATAGTCTTGATGATAGACACATGTTGGAAATACAAGCTATAATCCCCAAGACAAAACAGAAAATACGTCCAAATTTGGGGCACTCATCACAACTAGAACGAATACGAAGTGAGCAGACATATCAATTAGAGTAAAGGCAACGAAAACTAGGAAAATTTCTACGGAAGAAAGTATTGAAAGACCAGATAAAATCGTAGATATCCATAACCTTTCGTGAAGAACGCAAATACTAACCCGAGGGAAAGTGTGCATGTAAAAAATTTCAAATCTTTCGTTTGTCGCAAGTCAAAAAACAATCTGAAAGCAGCGTATTTCTTCATCCAGTCTGTTGAATACGCAGATCGCTAATCTCGAGATTTTAGTCACCTTAATTTATAACATGAGGCTGTAGCCAAAGGACTCATTCATTTACGCATAGAAATTCGTTATTGTGAATTCCCTGGCCGGATGTTATGAATCGAAGTTAGTAAAATACCGACTCGCAAGGCCTCATGCTGATGTGCAGTCAATTTACAGTCGAAATTCGCGATTCGTTTATACTAAATAGTATAATCTATTGTAGCGTGAAGATATCACGTCACCCATTCTTGCTGCATAGAATCAATTTTTGGGACAGCGAATATTCTTATTTCTTCCCTTTCTAATTTATCATCAACTGAGCTAAATTATTCTTTTGAACAATGACCACAAAATACATCACTAAACTAAGCAATTATATTAGAAAACTATTTTAAAATGGATTTTTGTGTTTGAAACATGATCTGATCGTCATGATATTTTTTTCAGATGTTGATGAATGTACTTGGGGAAGTCACAATTGCCATGACAACGCTACATGTAATAATACTGACGGTTCATTCTCTTGTACATGTAATTCTGGCTACTCGGGAAATGGGACTGATTGTCAAGGTTAGTCTACAATACTTGTTGCACACTGTGCTTATACCGATTTTGTTAACCTCAAACTCGGCACTAATAAAATGTGTTTGGATTATTATTTATTCTTTCCGGACACGGTATCAAGTTACTGTGTAATTGCATAGTCTTGATGATAGACACATATTGGAAATACAAGCTGTAATCCCCAAGACAAAACAGAAAATACGTCCAAATTTGGGGCACTCATCAGAACTAGAACGAATACGAAGTGAGCAGACACATATCAATTAGAGTAAAGGCAACGAAAACTAGGAAAATTTCTACGGAAGAAAGTATTGAAAGACCAGATAAAATCGTAGATATCCATAACCTTTCGTGAAGAACGCAAATACTAACCCGAGGGAAAGTGTGCATGTAAAAAATTTCAAATCTATCGTTTGTCGCAAGTCAAAAAACAATCTGAAAGAAGCAGCATATTTCTTCATCCAGTCTATTGAATACGCAGTTCGCTAATCTCGAGATTTTAGTCACCTTAATTTATAACATGAGACTGTAGCCAAAGGACTCATTCATTTACACATAGAAATTCGTTATTGTGAATTCCCTGGCCGGATGTTATGAATCGAAGTTAGTAAAATCCCGACTCGCAAGGCCTCATGCCGATGCGCAGTCAATTTACAGTCGAAATTCGAGATTCGTTTATACTAAATAGTATAATCTATTGTAGCGTGAAGATATCACGTCACCCATTCTTGCTGCATAGAATCAATTTTTGGGACAGCGAATATTCTTATTTCTTCCCTTTCTAATTTATCATCAACTGAGCTAAATTATTCTTTTGAACAATAACCACAAAATACATCACTAAACTAAACAATTATATTAGAAAACTATTTTAAAATGGATTTTTGTGTTTGGAACTTGATCTGATCGTCATGATATTTTTTCAGATGTTGATGAATGTACTTGGGGAAGTCACAATTGCCATGACAACGCTACATGTAATAATACTGACGGTTCATTCTATTGTACATGTAATTCTGGCTACTCGGGAAATGGGACTGATTGTCAAGGTTAGTCTACAATACTTGTTGCACACTGTGCTTATACCGATTTTGTTAACCTCAAACTCGGCACTAATAAAATGTGTTTGGATTATTATTTATTCTTTCCGGACTCGGTATCAAGTTACTGTGTAATTGCATAGTCTTGATGATAGACACATATTGGAAATACAAGCTGTAATCCCCAAGACAAAACAGAAAATACGTCCAAATTTGGTGCACTCATCAGAACTAGAACGAATACGTAGTGAGCAGACACATATCAATTAGAGTAAAGGCAACGAAAACTAGGAAAATTTCTACGGAAGAAAGTATTGAAAGACCAGATAAAATCGTAGATATCCATAACCTTTCGTGAAGAACGCAAATACTAACCCGAGGGAAAGTGTACATGTAAAAAATTTCAAATCTTTCGTTTCTCGCAAGTCAAAAAACAATCTGAACTAAGCAGCATATTTCTTCATCCAGTCTATTGAATACGCAGATCGCTAATCTCGAGATTTTAGTCACCTTAATTTATAACATGAGGCTGTAGCCAAAGGACTCATTCATTTACACATAGAAATTCGTTATTGTGAATTCCCTGGCCGGATGTTATGAATCGAAGTTAGTAAAATACCGACTCGCAAGGCCTCATGCTGATGCGCAGTCAATTTACAGTCGAAATTCGCGATTCGTTTATACTAAATAGTATAATCTATTGTAGCGTGAAGATATCACGTCACCCATTCTTGCTGCATAGAATCAATTTTTGGGACAGCGAATATTCTTATTTCTTCCCTTTCTAATTTATCATCAACTGAGCTAAATTATTCTTTTGAACAATGACCACAAAATACATCACTAAACTAAGCAATTATATTAGAAAACTATTTTAAAATGGATTTTTGTGTTTGAAACATGATCTGATCGTCATGATATTTTTTTCAGATGTTGATGAATGTACTTGGGGAAGTCACAATTGCCATGACAACGCTACATGTAATAATACTGACGGTTCATTCTATTGTACATGTAATTCTGGCTACTCGGGAAATGGGACTGATTGTCAAGGTTAGTCTACAATACTTGTTGCACACTGTGCTTATACCGATTTTGTTAACCTCAAACTCGGCACTAATAAAATGTGTTTGGACTATTATTTATTCTTTCCGGACTCGGCATCAAGTTACTGTGTAATTGCATAGTCTTGATGATAGACACATGTTGGAAATACAAGCTATAATCCCCAAGACAAAACAGAAAATACGTCCAAATTTGGGGCACTCATCACAACTAGAACGAATACTAAGTGAGCAGACACATATCAATTAGAGTAAAGGCAACGAAAACTAGGAAAATTTCTACGGAACAAAGTATTGAAAGACCAGATAAAATCGTAGATATCCATAACCTTTCGTGAAGAACGCAAATACTAACCCGAGGAAAGTGTGCATGTAAAAAATTTCAAATCTTTCGTTTGTCGCAAGTCAAAAAACAATCTGAACTAAGCAGCATATTTCTTCATCCAGTCTATTGAATACGCAGATCGCTAATCTCGAGATTTTAGTCACCTTAATTTATAACATGAGGCTGTAGCCAAAGGACTCATTCATTTACATTAGAAAACTATTTTTAAATCCCTGGCGGATTTTTGAATCGAAGTTTGAAACATGATCTGATCGTCATGATATTTTTCAGATGCTGATGCGCAATTTACAGTCGAAAATATTCGATTATAACGCTAAATAGTATAATATTGTAGCGTGAAGATATCACGTCACCCATTCTTGCTGCATAGAATCAATTTTTGGGACAGCGAATATTCTTATTTCTTCCCTTTCTAATTTATCATCAACTGAGCTAAAATATTCTTTTGAATAATGACCACAAAATACTTCACTAAACTAAGCAATTATATTAGAAAACTATTTTTAAATGGATTTTTGTGTTTGAAACATGATCTGATCGTCATGATATTTTTTTCAGATGTTGATGAATGTACTTGGGGAAGTCACAATTGCCATGACAACGCTACATGTAATAATACTGACGGTTCATTCTCTTGTACATGTAATTCTGGCTACTCGGGAAATGGGACTGATTGTCAAGGTTAGTCTACAATACTTGTTGCACACTGTGCTTATACCGATTTTGTTAACCTCAAACTCGGCACTAATAAAAGGTGTTTGGATTATTATTTATTCTTTCCGGACACGACATCAAGTTACTGTGTAATTGCATAGTCTTGATGATAGACACATGTTGGAAATACAAGCTGTAATCCCCAAGACAAAACAGAAAATACGTCCAAATTTGGGGCACTCATCACAACTAGAACGAATACGAAGTGAGCAGACAGATATCAATTAGAGTAAAGGCAACGAAAACTAGGAAAATTTCTACGGAAGAAAGTATTGAAAGACCAGATAAAATCGTAGATATCCATAACCTTTCGTGAAGAACGCAAATACTAACCCGAGGGAAAGTGTGCATGTAAAAAATTTCAAATCTTTCGTATGTCGCAAGTCAAAAAACAATCTGAACTAAGCAGCATATTTCTTCATCCAGTCTATTGAATACGCAGATCGCTAATCTCGAGATTTTAGTCACCTTAATTTATAACATGAGGCTGTAGCCAAAGGACTCATTCATTTACACATAGAAATTCGTTATTGTGAATTCCCTGGCCGGATGTTATGAATCGAAGTTAGTAAAATACCGACTCGCAAGGCCTCATGCTGATGCGCAGTCAATTTACAGTCGAAAAACGCGATTCGTTTATACTAAATAGTATAATCTATTGTAGCGTGAAGATATCACGTCACCCATTCTTGCTGCATAGAATCAATTTTTGGGACAGCGAATATTCTTATTTCTTCCCTTTCTAATTTATCATCAACTGAGCTAAATTATTCTTTTGAACAATGACCACAAAATACATCACTAAACTAAGCAATTATACTAGAAAACTATTTTAAAATGGCTTTTTGTGTTTGAAACATGATCTGATCGTCATGATATTTTTTTCAGATGTTGATGAATGTACTTGGGGAAGTCACAATTGCCATGACAACGCTACATGTAATAATACTGACGGTTTATTCTCTTGTACATGTAATTCTGGCTACTCGGGAAATGGGACTGATTGTCAAGGTTAGTCTACAATACTTGTTGCACACTGTGCTTATACCGATTTTGTTAACCTCAAACTCGGCACTAATAAAATGTGTTTGGATTATTATTTATTCTTTCCGGACACGGCATCAAGTTACTGTGTAATTGCATAATCTTGATGATAGACACATGTTGGAAATACAAGCTGTAATCCCCAAGACAAAACAGAAAATACGTCCAAATTTGGGGCACTCATCACAACTAGAACGAATACGAAGTGAGCAGACAGATATCAATTAGAGTAAAGGCAACGAAAACTAGGAAAATTTCTACGGAAGAAAGTATTGAAAGACCAGATAAAATCGTAGATATCCATAACCTTTCGTGAAGAACGCAAATACTACCCCGAGGGAAAGTGTGCATGTAAAAAATTTCAAATCTTTCGTTTGTCGCAAGTCAAAAAACAATCTGACCTAAGCAGCATATTTCTTCATCCAGTCTATTGAATACGCAGATCGCGAATCTCGAGATTTTAGTCATCTTAATTTATAACATGAGGCTGTAGCCAAAGGACTAATTTATTTACGCATAGAAATTCGTTATTGTGAATTCCCTGGCCTGATTTTATGAATCGAAGTTAGTAAAATACCGACTCGCAATAGCTCATGCTGATGCGCAGTAAATTTACAGTCGATATTCTCGAATCGTTTATACTAAAGAGTATAATCTATTGTAGCGTGAAGATATCACGTCACCCATTCTTGCTGCATAGAATCAATTTTTGGGATAGCGAATATTCTTATTTCTTCCCTTTCTAATTTATCATCAACTGAGCTAAATTATTCTTTTGAACAATAACCACAAAATACATCACTAAACTAAACAATTTTATTAGAAAACTATTTTAAAATGGATTTTTGTGTTTGGAAATTGATCTGATCGTCATTATATTTTTTTCAGATGTTGATGAATGTACTTGGGGAATTCACAATTGCCATGACAACGCTACATGTAATAATACTGACGGTTCATTCTATTGTACATGTAATTCTGGCTACTCCGGAAATGGTACTGATTGTCAAGGTTAGTCTACAATACTTGTTGCACACTGTGCTTATACCGATTTTGTTAACCTCAAACTCGGCACTAATAAAATGTGTTTGGATTATTATTTATTCTTTCCGGACTCGGTATCAAGTTACTGTGTAATTGCATAGTCTTGATGATAGACACATGTTGGAAATACAAGCTATAATCCCCAAGACAAAACAGAAAATACGTCCAAATTTGGGGCACTCATCACAACTAGAACGAATACGAAGTGAGCAGACACATATCAATTAGAGTAAAGGCAACGAAAACTAGGAAAATTTCTACGGAAGAAAGTATTGAAAGACCAGATAAAATCGTAGATATCCATAACCTTTCGTGAAGAACGCAAATACTAACCCGAGGGAAAGTGTGCATGTAAAAAATTTCAAATCTTTCGTTTGTCGCAAGTCAAAAAACAATCTGAACTAAGCAGCATATTTCTTCATCCAGTCTATTGAATACGCAGATCGCTAATCTCGAGATTTTAGTCACCTTAATTTATAACATGAGGCTGTAGCCAAAGGACTCATTCATTTACACATAGAAATTCGTTATTGTGAATTCCCTGGCCGGATGTTATGAATCGAAGTTAGTAAAATACCGACTCGCAAGGCCTCATGCTGATGCGCAGTCAATTTACAGTCGAAATTCGCGATTCGTTTATACTAAATAGTATAATCTATTGTAGCGTGAAGATATCACGTCACCCATTCTTGCTGCATAGAATCAATTTTTGGGACAGCGAATATTCTTATTTCTTCCCTTTCTAATTTATCATCAACTGAGCTAAATTATTCTTTTGAACAATAACCACAAAATACATCACTAAACTAAACAATTATATTAGAAAACTATTTTCAAATGGATTTTTGTGTTTGGAACTTGATCTGATCGTCATGATATTTTTTCAGATGTTGATGAATGTACTTGGGGAAGTCACAATTGCCATGACAACGCTACATGTAATAATACTGACGGTTCATTCTATTGTACATGTAATTCTGGCTACTCGGGAAATGGGACTGATTGTCAAGGTTAGTCTACAATACTTGTTGCACACTGTGCTTATACCGATTTTGTTAACCTCAAACTCGGTACTAATAAAATGTGTTTGGACTATTATTTATTCTTTCCGGACTCGGTATCAAGTTACTGTGTAATTGCATAGTCTTGATGATAGACACATGTTGGAAATACAAGCTATAATCCCCAAGACAAAACAGAAAATACGTCCAAATTTGGGGCACTCATCACAACTAGAACGAATACGAAGTGAGCAGACACATATCAATTAGAGTAAAGGCAACGAAAACTAGGAAAATTTCTACGGAAGAAAGTATTGAAAGACCAGATAAAATCGTAGATATCCATAACCTTTCGTGAAGAACGCAAATACTAACCCGAGGGAAAGTGTGCATGTAAAAAATTTCAAATCTTTCGTTTGTCGCAAGTCAAAAAACAATCTGAACTAAGCAGTATATTTCTTCATCCAGTCTATTGAATACGCAGATCGCTAATCTCGAGATTTTAGTCACCTTAATTTATAACATGAGGCTGTAGCCAAAGCACTCATTCATTTACACATAGAAATTCGTTATTGTGAATTCCCTGGCCGGATGTTATGATTCGAAGTTAGTAAAATACCGACTCGCAAGGCCTCATGCTGATGTGCAGTCAATTTACAGTCGAAATTCGCGATTCGTTTATACTAAATAGTATAATCTATTGTAGCGTGAAGATATCACGTCACCCATTCGTGCTGCATAGAATCAATTTTTGGGACAGCGAATATTCTTATTTCTTCCCTTTCTAATTTATCATCAACTGAGCTAAATTATTCTTTTGAACAATGACCACAAAATACATCACTAAACTAAGCAATTATATTAGAAAACTATTTTAAAATGGATTTTTGTGTTTGAAACATGATCTGATCGTCATGATATTTTTTTCAGATGTTGATGAATGTACTTGGGGAAGTCACAATTGCCATGACAACGCTACATGTAATAATACTGACGGTTCATTCTCTTGTACATGTAATTCTGGCTACTCGGGAAATGGGACTGATTGTCAAGGTTAGTCTACAATACTTGTTGCACACTGTGCTTATACCGATTTTGTTAACCTCAAACTCGGCACTAATAAAATGTGTTTGGATTATTATTTATTCTTTCCGGACACGGCATCAAGTTACTGTGTAATTGCATAGTCTTGATGATAGACACATGTTGGAAATACAAGCTGTAATCCCCAAGACAAAACAGAAAATACGTCCAAATTTGGGGCACTCATCACAACTAGAACGAATACGAAGTGAGCAGACAGATATCAATTAGAGTAAAGGCAACGAAAACTAGGAAAATTTCTACGGAAGAAAGTATTGAAAGACCAGATAAAATCGTAGATATCCATAACCTTTCGTGAAGAACGCAAATACTAACCCGAGGGAAAGTGTGCATGTAAAAAATTTCAAATCTTTCGTTTGTCGCAAGTCAAAAAACAATCTGAACTAAGCAGCATATTTCTTCATCCAGTCTATTGAATACGCAGATCGCTAATCTCGAGATTTTAGTCACCTTAATTTATAACATGAGGCTGTAGCCAAAGGACTCATTCATTTACACATAGAAATTCGTTATTGTGAATTCCCTGGCCGCATGTTATGAATCGAAGTTAGTAAAATACCGACTCACAATAGCTCATGCTGATGCGCAGTCAATTTACAGTCGAAATTCGCGATTCGTTTATACTAAATAGTATAATCTATTGTAGCGTGAAGATATCACGTCACCCATTCTTGCTGCATAGAATCAATTTTTGGGACAGCGAATATTCTTATTTCTTCCCTTTCTAATTTATCATCAACTGAGCTAAATTATTCTTTTGAACAATGACCACAAAATACATCACTAAACTAAGCAATTATATTAGAAAACTATTTTAAAATGGATTTTTGTGTTTGAAACATGATCTGATCGTCATGATATATTTTTCAGATGTTGATGAATGTACTTGGGGAAGTCACAATTGCCATGACAACGCTACATGTAATAATACTGACGGTTCATTCTCTTGTACATGTAATTCTGGCTACTCGGGAAATGGGACTGATTGTCAAGGTTAGTCTACAATACTTGTTGCACACTGTGCTTATACCGATTTTGTTAACCTCAAACTCGGCACTAATAGAATGTGTTTGGATTATTATTTATTCTTTCCGGACTCGGTATCAAGTTACTGTGTACTTGCATAGTCTTGATGATAGACACATATTGGAAATACAAGCTGTAATCCCCAAGACAAAACAGAAAATACGTCCAAATTTGGGGCACTCATCACAACTAGAACGAATACGAAGTGAGCAGACACATATCAATTAGAGTAAAGGCAACGAAAACTAGGAAAATTTCTACGGAAGAAAGTATTGAAAGACCAGATAAAATCGTAGATATCCATAACCTTTCGTGAAGAACGCAAATACTAACCCGAGGGAAAGTGTGCATGTAAAAAATTTCAAATCTTTCGTTTGTCGCAAGTCAAAAAACAATCTGAACTAAGCAGCATATTTCTTCATCCAGTCTATTGAATACGCAGATCGCTAATCTCGAGATTTTAGTCACCTTAATTTATAACATGAGGCTGTAGCCAAAGGACTCATTCATTTACACATAGAAATTCGTTATTGTGAATTCCCTGGCCGGATGTTATGAATCGAAGTTAGTAAAATACCGACTCGCAAGGCCTCATGCTGATGCGCAGTCAATTTACAGTCGAAATTCGAGATTCGTTTATACTAAATAGTATAATCTATTGTAGCGTGAAGATATCACGTCACCCATTCTTGCTGCATAGAATCAATTTTTGGACAGCGAATATTCTTATTTCTTCCCTTTCTAATTTATCATCAACTGAGCTAAATGATTCTTTTGAACAATGACCACAAAATACATCACTAAACTAAGCAATTATATTAGAAAACTATTTTAAAATGGATTTTTGTGTTTGAAACATGATCTGATCGTCATGATATTTTTTTCAGATGTTGATGAATGTACTTGGGGAAGTCACAATTGCCATGACAACGCTACATGTAATAATACTGACGGTTCATTCTATTGTACATGTAATTCTGGCTACTCGGGAAATGGGACTGATTGTCAAGGTTAGTCTACAATACTTGTTGCACACTGTGCTTATACCGATTTTGTTAACCTCAAACTCGGCACTAATAAAATGTGTTTGGATTATTATTTATTCTTTCCGGACTCGGTATCAAGTTACTGTGTAATTGCATAGTCTTGATGATAGACACATGTTGGAAATACAAGCTATAATCCCCAAGACAAAACAGAAAATACGTCCAAATTTGGGGCACTCATCACAACTACAACGAATACGAAGTGAGCAGACACATATCAATTAGAGTAAAGGCAACGAAAACTAGGAAAATTTCTACACAAGAAAGTTTTGAAAGACCAGATAAAATCATAGATGTCCATAACCTTTCATGAAGAACGCATATACTAACCCGAGGGAAAGTGTGCAAGTAAAAAATTTCAAATCTTTCGTTTGTCGCAGGTCAAAAAACAATCTGAACTAAGCAGCATATTTCTTCATCCAGTCTATTGAATACGCAGATCGCGAATCTCGAGATTTTGCTCACCTCAAATTATAACATCAGGCTATAGCCAAAGAAATCAGTAGCATTTTCATTGACACATAGAAATTTGTTATTGTGAATTCCCTGGTCTGATGTCATGAATTGTTGTTAGCAAAATACCGACTCAGAAGGCCTCATGCTGATGCCCAGACAATTTACAGTCGATATTCTTTTTATACTATATGTTATAATCTCTTCTAGAGCGAACATATCACGCCACCTTTTTTGCTGAATAGAATAAATTTTTAGGACAGCGAAGATTCTTATTTCCTCCCTTTCTAATTTATTATCAACTCAGCGACATTATTCTTTTGGACAATAACCACAAAGTTCATCACTAAAGTAAACCTTTATATTAGCTAATTGTCGCCAACTATTTTAAAATGTATTATTATATTTGAAACTTTATCTGATCGTCATGAATTTTTTCAGATGTTGATGAATGTACTTGGAGAAGTCACAATTGCCATGACAACGCTACATGTAATAATACTGAAGGTTCATTCTATTGTACATGTAATTCTGGCTACTCGGGAAATGGGACTGATTGTGAAGGTTAGTTCTGTATACTTTCACTCTCTGCTGATACAAATTTGCTGAAGAGCAAATTTTGACAGTAATATGAACGGTACATCCATCGGTTATTATCTTTCTTTCATACACGTTATCGTGTGAGTGAAATAGCGGAGTGGGACAAGCTAAGATCATAGGCCTATGTTTGAAATACAAGTTAAAATCACCAAGACAATACCGCGAAAATTGTTACAATTTGGGACATTTCGTCATTGCTGCAGCGAATGAAAATAATGGACGCAAATCGATAAAAGCGAAAGCACCGATAACTAGGGAAACATCTGCGTTATGTAGTTTGGAGGAACAGATAAAAACATGCATTTCTTTAAACTTTGATGACGAATAGAAAAATTACAATTATTTACCTTTCCGAGTGAAAGTGAGTTACTGTAAGTAAATAAATCTAAATTTTTGTAAGCGGCGGTCAACAAAACAATCTGAACGAAGTAGCATAATTCTTCATCTTTTTAGTGAATACTAAACTGTATTATCTGTTTTAGTGTGAACATGTCACGTTACCCCTTTTTGGTGCTTAGGTTTAATGTTTAATGCAGCCAACATATTTACCTCCTCTCTATATTAAACGCTTATCAACTCGCCGATTTTCCGCTAGATTTTTGAAATTAAATTAAACCAATATGTTGGTCAAGTAAAGCAAAATCATTTAAAATGTATCTTTGTTTGAAAATTCATTTCATATATAAATGACGTTTTACAGATGTTGATGAATGTACTACGGGAACACACAATTGCCATGACAATGCTACATGTAGTATTACTGATGTTTCATTCAATTGCACTTGTAATTCTGGCTATTCGGGAAATGGGACTGATTGTCAAGGTTAGTCTACAATACTTGTTGCACACTGTGCTTATACCAATTTGGAACCTCAAACTTGGCACTAATAAAATGTGTTTGGGTTATTATTTATTCTTTCCGGACTCTGTGTCAAGTTACTGTGTAATTGCATGTGTGTTGATTATGGACACATGTGGGAAATACTAGCTATAATCCCCAAGACAAAACTGAAAATACGTCCAAATTTGGGGCACTCATCACAACAACAACGAATACGAAGTGAGCAGACACATATTAATTAGAGTAAAGGCAAAGAAAACTAGTAAAAATTTCTACGGAAGAAAGTTTTGAAAATCCAGGTAAAATCATAGATATCCATAACCTTTCATGAAGAACGCAAATACTAACCCGAGGGAAAGTGTGCATGTAAAAAATTTCAAATCTTTCGTTTCTCGCCAGTCAAAAAGACAATCTGAACTAAGGAACATATTTCTTCATCCGATCTATTGAACACATAGATCGCGAATCTCGAGATTTTGCTCACCTCAAATTATAACATCAGGCTATAGCCAAAGAAATCAGTAGCATTTTCATTGACACATAGAAATTTGTTATTGTGAATTCCCTGGTCTGATGTCATGAATTGTAGTTAGCAAAATACCGACTCAGAAGGCCTCATGCTGATGCCCAGACAATTTACAGTCGATATTCGCGATCTTTTTATACTATATGTTATAATCTCTTCTAGAGCGAACATATCACGCCACCTTTTTTGCTGAATAGAATAAATTTTTAGGACAGCGAAGATTCTTATTTCCTCCCTTTCTAATTTATTATCAACTCAGCGACATTATTCTTTTGGACAATAACCACAAAGTTCATCACTAAAGTAAACCTTTATATTAGCTAATTGTCGCCAACTATTTTAAAATGTATTATTATATTTGAAACTTTATCTGATCGTCATGAATTTTTTCAGATGTTGATGAATGTACTTGGGGAAGTCACAATTGCCATGACAACGCTACATGTAATAATACTGAAGGTTCATTCTATTGTACATGTAATTCTGGCTACTCGGGAAATGGGACTGATTGTGAAGGTTAGTTCTGTATACTTTCACTCTCTGCTGATACAAATTTGCTGAAGAGCAAATTTTGACAGTAATATGAACGGTACATCCATAGGTTATTATCTTTCTTTCATACACGTTATCGTGTGAGTGAAATAGCGGAGTGGGACAAGCTAAGATCATAGGCCTATGTTTGAAATACAAGTTAAAATCACCAAGACAATAACGCGAAAATTGTTACAATTTGGGACACTTCGTCATTGTTGCAGCTAATAAAAATAATGGACGCAAATCGATAAAAGGGAAAGCACGGATAACTAGGGAAACATCTGCGTTATGTAGTTTGGAGGAGCAGATAAAAACATGCATTTCTTTAAACTTTGATGACGAATAGAAAAATTACAATTATTTACCTTTCCCGAGTGAAAGTGAGTTACTGTAAGTAAATAAATCTAAATTTTTGTAAGCGGCGGTCAACAAAACAATCTGAACGAAGTAGCATAATTCTTCATCTTTTTAGTGAATACTAAACTGTATTATCTGTTTTAGTGTGAACATGTCACGTTACCCTTTTTTGGTGCTTAGGTTTAATGTTTAATGCAGCCAACATATTTACCTCCTCTCTATATTAAACGCTTATCAACTCGCCGATTTTCCGCTAGATTTTTGAAATTAAATTAAACCAATATGTTGGTCAAGTAAAGCAAAATCATTTAAAATGTATCTTTGTTTGAAAATTCATTTCATATATAAATGACGTTTTACAGATGTTGATGAATGTACTACGGGAACACACAATTGCCATGACAATGCTACATGTAGTATGACTGATGTTTCATTCAATTGCACTTGTAATTCTGGCTATTCGGGAAATGGGACTGATTGTCAAGGTTAGTCTACAATACTTGTTGCACACTGTGCTTATACCAATTTGGAACCTCAAACTTGGCACTAATAAAATGTGTTTGGGTTATTATTTATTCTTTCCGGACTCTGTGTCAAGTTACTGTGTAATTGCATGTGTGTTGATTATGGACACATGTGGGAAATACTAGCTATAATCCCCAAGACAAAACTGAAAATACGTCCAAATTTGGGGCACTCATCACAACAACAACGAATACGAAGTGAGCAGACACATATTAATTAGAGTAAAGGCAAAGAAAACTAGTAAAAATTTCTACGGAAGAAAGTTTTGAAAATCCAGGTAAAATCATAGATATCCATAACCTTTCATGAAGAACGCAAATACTAACCCGAGGGAAAGTGTGCATGTAAAAAATTTCAAATCTTTCGTTTCTCGCCAGTCAAAAGACAATCTGAACTAAGGAACATATTTCTTCATCCGATCTATTGAACACATAGATCGCGAATCTCGAGATTTTGCTCACCTCAAATTATAACATCAGGCTATAGCCAAAGAAATCAGTAGCATTTTCATTGACACATAGAAATTTGTTATTGTGAATTCCCTGGTCTGATGTCATGAATTGTAGTTAGCAAAATACCGACTCAGAAGGCCTCATGCTGATGCCCAGACAATTTACAGTCGATATTCGCGATCTTTTTATACTATATGTTATAATCTCTTCTAGAGCGAACATATCACGCCACCTTTTTTGCTGAATAGAATAAATTTTTAGGACAGCGAAGATTCTTATTTCCTCCCTTTCTAATTTATTATCAACTCAGCGACATTATTCTTTTGGACAATAACCACAAAGTTCATCACTAAAGTAAACCTTTATATTAGCTAATTGTCGCCAACTATTTTAAAATGTATTATTATATTTGAAACTTTATCTGATCGTCATGAATTTTTTCAGATGTTGATGAATGTACTTGGAAGTCACAATTGCCATGACAACGCTACATGTAATAATACTGAAGGTTCATTCTATTGTACATGTAATTCTGGCTACTCGGGAAATGGGACTGATTGTGAAGGTTAGTTCTGTATACTTTCACTCTCTGCTGATACAAATTTGCTGAAGAGCAAATTTTGACAGGAATACGCCCGGTACATCCCCAGGTTATTATCATTCATTCATACACGTTATCGTGTGAGTGAAATAGCGGAGTGGGACAAGCTAAGATCCTAGGCCTATGTTTGAAATACAAGTTAAAATCACCAAGACAATAACGCGAAAATTGTTACAATTTGGGACACTTCGTCATTGTTGCAGCTAATAAAAATAATGGACGCAAATCGATAAAAGCGAAAGCACCGATAACTAGGGAAACGTCTGCGTTATGTAGTTTTGAGGAGCAGATAAAAACATGCATTTCTTTAAACTTTGATGACGAATAGAAAAATTACAATTATTTACCTTTCCCGAGTGAAAGTGAGTTACTGTAAGTAAATAAATCTAAATTTTTGTAAGCGGCGGTCAACAAAACAATCTGAACGAAGTAGCATAATTCTTCATCGTTTTAGTGAATACTAAACTGTATTATCTGTTTTAGTGTGAACATGTCATGTTACCCCTTTTTGGTGCTTAGGTTTAATGTTTCATGCAGCCAACATATTTACCTCCTCTCTATATTAAACGCTTATCAACTCGCCGATTTTCCGCTAGATTTTTGAAATTAAATTAAACCAATATGTTGGTCAAGTAAAGCAAAATCATTTAAAATGTATCTTTGTTTGAAAATTCATTTCATATATAAATGACGTTTTACAGATGTTCATGAATGTACTACGGCAACACACAATTGCCATGACAATGCTACATGTAGTATGACTGATGTTTCATTCAATTGCACTTGTAATTCTGGCTATTCGGGAAATGGGACTGATTGTCAAGGTTAGTCTACAATACTTGTTGCACACTGTGCTTATACCAATTTGGAACCTCAAACTTGGCACTAATAAAATGTGTTTGGGTTATTATTTATTCTTTCCGGACTCTGTGTCAAGTTACTGTGTAATTGCATGTGTGTTGATTATGGACACATGTGGGAAATACTAGCTATAATCCCCAAGACAAAACTGAAAATACGTCCAAATTTGGGGCACTCATCACAACAACAACGAATACGAAGTGAGCAGACACATATTAATTAGAGTAAAGGCAAAGAAAACTAGGAAAATTTCTACGGAAGAAAGTTTTGAAAATCCAGGTAAAATCATAGATATCCATAACCTTTCATGAAGAACGCAAATACTAACCCGAGGGAAAGTGTGCATGTAAAAAATTTCAAATCTTTCGTTTCTCGCCAGTCAAAAGACAATCTGAACTAAGGAACATATTTCTTCATCCGATCTATTGAACACATAGATCGCGAATCTCGAGATTTTGCTCACCTCAAATTATAACATCAGGCTATAGCCAAAGAAATCAGTAGCATTTTCATTGACACATAGAAATTTGTTATTGTGAATTCCCTGGTCTGATGTCATGAATTGTAGTTAGCAAAATACCGACTCAGAAGGCCTCATGCTGATGCCCAGACAATTTACAGTCGATATTCGCGATCTTTTTATACTATATGTTATAATCTCTTCTAGAGCGAACATATCACGCCACCTTTTTTGCTGAATAGAATAAATTTTTAGGACAGCGAAGATTCTTATTTCCTCCCTTTCTAATTTATTATCAACTCAGCGACATTATTCTTTTGGACAATAACCACAAAGTTCATCACTAAAGTAAACCTTTATATTAGCTAATTGTCGCCAACTATTTTAAAATGTATTATTATATTTGAAACTTTATCTGATCGTCATGAATTTTTTCAGATGTTGATGAATGTACTTGGGGAAGTCACAATTGCCATGACAACGCTACATGTAATAATACTGAAGGTTCATTCTATTGTACATGTAATTCTGGCTACTCGGGAAATGGGACTGATTGTGAAGGTTAGTTCTGTATACTTTCACTCTCTGCTGATACAAATTTGCTGAAGAGCAAATTTTGACAGTAATATGAACGGTACATCCATCGGTTATTATCTTTCTTTCATACACGTTATCGTGTGAGTGAAATAGCGGAGTGGGACAAGCTAAGATCATAGGCCTATGTTTGAAATACAAGTTAAAATCACCAAGACAATACCGCGAAAATTGTTACAATTTGGGACACTTCGTCATTGCTGCAGCGAATGAAAATAATGGACGCAAATCGATAAAAGCGAAAGCACGGATAACTAGGGAAACATCTGCGTTATGTAGTTTGGAGGAACAGATAAAAACATGCATTTCTTTAAACTTTGATGACGAATAGAAAAATTACAATTATTTACCTTTCCCGAGTGAAAGTGAGTTACTGTAAGTAAATAAATCTAAATTTTTGTAAGCGGCGGTCAACAAAACAATCTGAACGAAGTAGCATAATTCTTCATCTTTTTAGTGAATACTAAACTGTATTATCTGTTTTAGTGTGAACATGTCACGTTACCCTTTTTTGGTGCTTAGGTTTAATGTTTAATGCAGCCAACATATTTACCTCCTCTCTATATTAAACGCTTATCAACTCGCCGATTTTCCGCTAGATTTTTGAAATTAAATTAAACCAATATGTTGGTCAAGTAAAGCAAAATCATTTAAAATGTATCTTTGTTTGAAAATTCATTTCATATATAAATGACGTTTTACAGATGTTGATGAATGTACTACGGGAACACACAATTGCCATGACAATGCTACATGTAGTATTACTGATGTTTCATTCAATTGCACTTGTAATTCTGGCTATTCGGGAAATGGGACTGATTGTCAAGGTTAGTCTACAATACTTGTTGCACACTGTGCTTATACCAATTTGGAACCTCAAACTTGGCACTAATAAAATGTGTTTGGGTTATTATTTATTCTTTCCGGACTCTGTGTCAAGTTACTGTGTAATTGCATGTGTGTTGATTATGGACACATGTGGGAAATACTAGCTATAATCCCCAAGACAAAACTGAAAATACGTCCAAATTTGGGGCACTCATCACAACAACAACGAATACGAAGTGAGCAGACACATATTAATTAGAGTAAAGGCAAAGAAAACTAGTAAAAATTTCTACGGAAGAAAGTTTTGAAAATCCAGGTAAAATCATAGATATCCATAACCTTTCATGAAGAACGCAAATACTAACCTGAGGAAAGTGTGCATGTAAAAAATTTCAAATCTTTCGTTTCTCGCCAGTCAAAAGACAATCTGAACTAAGGAACATATTTCTTCATCCGATCTATTGAACACATAGATCGCGAATCTCGAGATTTTGCTCACCTCAAATTATAACATCAGGCTATAGCCAAAGAAATCAGTAGCATTTTCATTGACACATAGAAATTTGTTATTGTGAATTCCCTGGTCTGATGTCATGAATTGTAGTTAGCAAAATACCGACTCAGAAGGCCTCATGCTGATGCCCAGACAATTTACAGTCGATATTCGCGATCTTTTTATACTATATGTTATAATCTCTTCTAGAGCGAACATATCACGCCACCTTTTTTGCTGAATAGAATAAATTTTTAGGACAGCGAAGATTCTTATTTCCTCCCTTTCTAATTTATTATCAACTCAGCGACATTATTCTTTTGGACAATAACCACAAAGTTCATCACTAAAGTAAACCTTTATATTAGCTAATTGTCGCCAACTATTTTAAAATGTATTATTATATTTGAAACTTTATCTGATCGTCATGAATTTTTTCAGATGTTGATGAATGTACTTGGGGAAGTCACAATTGCCATGACAACGCTACATGTAATAATACTGAAGGTTCATTCTATTGTACATGTAATTCTGGCTACTCGGGAAATGGGACTGATTGTGAAGGTTAGTTCTGTATACTTTCACTCTCTGCTGATACAAATTTGCTGAAGAGCAAATTTTGACAGTAATATGAACGGTACATCCATCGGTTATTATCTTTCTTTCATACACGTTATCGTGTGAGTGAAATAGCGGAGGGACAAGCTAAGATCATAGGCCTATGTTTGAAATACAAGTTAAAATCACCAAGACAATACCGCGAAAATTGTTACAATTTGGGACACTTCGTCATTGCTGCAGCGAATGAAAATAATGGACGCAAATCGATAAAAGCGAAAGCACGGATAACTAGGGAAACATCTGCGTTATGTAGTTTGGAGGAGCAGATAAAAACATGCATTTCTTTAAACTTTGATGACGAATAGAAAAATTACAATTATTTACCTTTCCCGAGTGAAAGTGAGTTACTGTAAGTAAATAAATCTAAATTTTTGTAAGCGGCGGTCAACAAAACAATCTGAACGAAGTAGCATAATTCTTCATCTTTTTAGTGAATACTAAACTGTATTATCTGTTTTAGTGTGAACATGTCACGTTACCCCTTTTTGGTGCTTAGGTTTAATGTTTCATGCAGCCAACATATTTACCTCCTCTCTATATTAAACGCTTATCAACTCGCCGATTTTCCGCTAGATTTTTGAAATTAAATTAAACCAATATGTTGGTCAAGTAAAGCAAAATCATTTAAAATGTATCTTTGTTTGAAAATTCATTTCATATATAAATGACGTTTTACAGATGTTCATGAATGTACTACGGCAACACACAATTGCCATGACAATGCTACATGTAGTATGACTGATGTTTCATTCAATTGCACTTGTAATTCTGGCTATTCGGGAAATGGGACTGATTGTCAAGGTTTGTCTACAATACTTGTTGCACACTGTGCTTATACCAATTTGGAACCTCAAACTTGGCACTAATAAAATGTGTTTGGGTTATTATTTATTCTTTCCGGACTCTGTGTCAAGTTACTGTGTAATTGCATGTGTGTTGATGATGGACACATGTGGTAAATACTAGCTATAATCCCCAAGACAAAACTGAAAATACGTCCAAATTTGGGGCACTCATCACAACAACAACGAATACGAAGTGAGCAGACACATATTAATTAGAGTAAAGGCAAAGAAAACTAGTAAAAATTTCTACGGAAGAAAGTTTTGAAAATCCAGGTAAAATCATAGATATCCATAACCTTTCATGAAGAACGCAAATACTAACCCGAGGGAAAGTGTGCATGTAAAAAATTTCAAATCTTTCGTTTCTCGCCAGTCAAAAGACAATCTGAACTAAGGAACATATTTCTTCATCCGATCTATTGAACACATAGATCGCGAATCTCGAGATTTTGCTCACCTCAAATTATAACATCAGGCTATAGCCAAAGAAATCAGTAGCATTTTCATTGACACATAGAAATTTGTTATTGTGAATTCCCTGGTCTGATGTCATGAATTGTAGTTAGCAAAATACCGACTCAGAAGGCCTCATGCTGATGCCCAGACAATTTACAGTCGATATTCGCGATCTTTTATACTATATGTTATAATCTCTTCTAGAGCGAACATATCACGCCACCTTTTTGCTGAATAGAATAAATTTTTAGGACAGCGAAGATTCTTATTTCCTCCTTTCTAATTTATTATCAACTCAGCGACATTATTCTTTTGGACAATAACCACAAAGTTCATCACTAAAGTAAACCTTTATATTAGCTAATTGTCGCCAACTATTTTAAAATGTATTATTATATTTGAAACTTTATCTGATCGTCATGAATTTTTTCAGATGTTGATGAATGTACTTGGGGAAGTCACAATTGCCATGACAACGCTACATGTAATAATACTGAAGGTTCATTCTATTGTACATGTAATTCTGGCTACTCGGGAAATGGGACTGATTGTGAAGGTTAGTTCTGTATACTTTCACTCTCTGCTGATACAAATTTGCTGAAGAGCAAATTTTGACAGTAATATGAACGGTACATCCATCGGTTATTATCTTTCTTTCATACACGTTATCGTGTGAGTGAAATAGCCCAGTGGGAGAAGATCGTAGGCCTATTTTTGAAATACAAGTTAAAATCCCCAAGACAATAACGCGAAAATTGCTACAATTTGAGACACTTCGTCATTGCTGCAGCGAATGAAAATAATGGACGCAAATCGATAAAAGCGAAAGCACCGATAACTAGGGAAACATCTGCGTTATGTAGTTTGGAGGAGCAGATAAAAACATGCATTTCTTTAAACTTTGATGACGAATAGAAAAATTACAATTATTTACCTTTCCCGAGTGAAAGTGAGTTACTGTAAGTAAATAAATCTAAATTTTTGTAAGCGGCGGTCAACAAAACAATCTGAACGAAGTAGCATAATTCTTCATTTTTTTTAGTGAATACTAAACTGTATTATCTGTTTTAGTGTGAACATGTCACGTTACCCTTTTTTGGTGCTTAGGTTTAATGTTTAATGCAGCCAACATATTTACCTCCTCTCTATATTAAACGCTTATCAACTCGCCGATTTTCCGCTAGATTTTTGAAATTAAATTAAACCAATATGTTGGTCAAGTAAAGCAAAATCATTTAAAATGTATCTTTGTTTGAAAATTCATTTCATATATAAATGACGTTTTACAGATGTTCATGAATGTACTACGGGAACACACAATTGCCATGACAATGCTACATGTAGTATGACTGATGTTTCATTCAATTGCACTTGTAATTCTGGCTATTCGGGAAATGGGACTGATTGTCAAGGTTAGTCTACAATACTTGTTGCACACTGTGCTTATACCAATTTGGAACCTCAAACTTGGCACTAATAAAATGTGTTTGGGTTATTATTTATTCTTTCCGGACTCTGTGTCAAGTTACTGTGTAATTGCATGTGTGTTGATTATGGACACATGTGGGAAATACTAGTTATAATCCCCAAGACAAAACTGAAAATACGTCCAAATTTGGGGCACTCATCACAACAACAACGAATACGAAGTGAGCAGACACATATTAATTAGAGTAAAGGCAAAGAAAACTAGTAAAAATTTCTACGGAAGAAAGTTTTGAAAATCCAGGTAAAATCATAGATATCCATAACCTTTCATGAAGAACGCAAATACTAACCGAGGAAAGTGTGCATGTAAAAATTTCAAATCTTTCGTTTCTCGCCAGTCAAAAGACAATCTGAACTAAGGAACATATTTCTTCATCCGATCTATTGAACACACATAGATCGCGAATCTCGAGATTTTGCTCACCTCAAATTATAACATCAGGCTATAGCCAAAGAAATCAGTAGCATTTTCATTGACACATAGAAATTTGTTATTGTGAATTCCCTGGTCTGATGTCATGAATTGTAGTTAGCAAAATACCGACTCAGAAGGCCTCATGCTGATGCCCAGACAATTTACAGTCGATATTCGCGATCTTTTATACTATATGTTATAATCTCTTCTAGAGCGAACATATCACGCCACCTTTTTTGCTGAATAGAATAAATTTTTAGGACAGCGAAGATTCTTATTTCCTCCCTTTCTAATTTATTATCAACTCAGCGACATTATTCTTTTGGACAATAACCACAAAGTTCATCACTAAAGTAAACCTTTATATTAGCTAATTGTCGCCAACTATTTTAAAATGTATTATTATATTTGAAACTTTATCTGATCGTCATGAATTTTTTCAGATGTTGATGAATGTACTTGGGGAAGTCACAATTGCCATGACAACGCTACATGTAATAATACTGAAGGTTCATTCTATTGTACATGTAATTCTGGCTACTCGGGAAATGGGACTGATTGTGAAGGTTAGTTCTGTATACTTTCACTCTCTGCTGATACAAATTTGCTGAAGAGCAAATTTTGACAGTAATATGAACGGTACATCCATCGGTTATTATCTTTCTTTCATACACGTTATCGTGTGAGTGAAATAGCGGAGTGGGACAAGCTAAGATCATAGGCCTATGTTTGAAATACAAGTTAAAATCATCAAGACAATACCACGGAAATTGCTACAATTTGGGACACTTCGTCATTGCTGCAGCGAATGAAAATAATGGACGCAAATCGATAAAAGCGAAAGCACCGATAACTAGGGAAACGTCTGCGTTATGTAGTTTGGAGGAGCAGATAAAAACATGCATTTCTTTAAACTTTCATGACGAATAGAAAAATTACAATTATTTACCTTTCCCGAGTGAAAGTGAGTTACTGTAAGTAAATAAATCTAAATTTTTGTAAGCGGCGGTCAACAAAACAATCTGAACGAAGTAGCATAATTCTTCATCTTTTTAGTGAATACTAAACTGTATTATCTGTTTTAGTGTGAACATGTCACGTTACCCTTTTTTGGTGCTTAGGTTTAATGCAGCCAACATTTCTACCTCCTCTCGATATTAGACGCTTATCAACTCGCCGATTTTCCGCTAGACTTTTGAAATTAAATTAAACCAATATGTTGGTCAAGTATAGCAAAATAATTTAAAATGTATTTTTGTTTGAAAATTCATTTCATATATAAATGACGTCTTAAAGATGTTGATGAATGTACTGCGGGAACACACAATTGCCATGACAATGCTACATGTAGTATTACTGATGTTTCATTCAATTGCACTTGTAATTCTGGCTATTCGGGAAATGGGACTGATTGTCAAGGTTAGTCTACAATACTTGTTGCACACTGTGCTTATACCAATTTGGAACCTCAAACTTGGCACTAATAAAATGTGTTTGGGTTATTATTTATTCTTTCCGGACTCTGTGTCAAGTTACTGTGTAATTGCATGTGTGTTGATTATGGACACATGTGGGAAATACTAGCTATAATCCCCAAGACAAAACTGAAAATACGTCCAAATTTGGGGCACTCATCACAACAACAACGAATACGAAGTGAGCAGACACATATTAATTAGAGTAAAGGCAAAGAAAACTAGGAAAATTTCTACGGAAGAAATTTTTGAAAGTCCAGATAAAATCATACATGTCCGTAACCTTTCATGAAGAACGCAAATACTAACCCTAGGGAAAGTCTGCATGTAAAAAATTCAAATCTTTCGTTTGTCGCCAGTCAAAAAACAATCTGAACTAAGGAACATGTTTCTTCATCCGATCTATTGAACACACAGATCGCGAATCTCGAGATTTTGCTCACCTCAAATTATAACATCAGGCCATAGCCAAAGAAATCAGTAGCATTTCAATTTACACATAGAAATTTGTTATTGTGAATTCCCTGGTCTGATGTCATGAATTGTAGTTAGCAAAATACCGACTCAGAAGGCCTCATGCTGATGCCCAGACAATTTACAGTCGATATTCGCGATCTTTTTATACTATATGTTATAATCTCTTCTAGAGCGAACATATCACGCCACCTTTTTTGCTGAATAGAATAAATTTTTAGGACAGCGAAGATTCTTATTTCCTCCCTTTCTAATTTATTATCAACTCAGTGACATTATTCTTTAATTTTGGACAATAACCACAAAGTTCATCACTAAAGTAAACCTTTATATTAGCTAATTGTCGCCAACTATTTTAAAATGTATTATTATATTTGAAACTTTATCTGATCGTCATAAATTTTTCAGATGTTGATGAATGTACTTGGGGAAGTCACAATTGCCATGACAACGCTACATGTAATAATACTGAAGGTTCATTCTATTGTACATGTAATTCTGGCTACTCGGGAAATGGGACTGATTGTGAAGGTTAGTTCTGTATACTTTCACTCTCTGCTGATACAAATTTGCTGAAGAGCAAATTTTGACAGTAATATGAACGGTACATCCATTGGTTATTATCTTTCTTTCATACACGTTATCGTGTGAGTGAAATAGCGGAGTGGGACAAGCTAAGATCATAGGCCTATGTTTGAAATACAAGTTAAAATCACCAAGACAATAACGCGAAAATTGTTACAATTTGGGACACTTCGTCATTGTTGCAGCTAATAAAAATAATGGACGCAAATCGATAAAAGGGAAAGCAACGAAAAGTAAGGAAACGTCTGCGTTGTGTAGTTTCGAGAAGCAGATAAAAACATGCATTTCTTTAAACTTTGATGACGAATAGAAAAATTACAATTATTTACCTTTCCCGAGTGAAAGTGAGTTACTGTAAGTAAATAAATCTAAATTTTTGTAAGCGGCGGTCAACAAAACAATCTGAACGAAGTAGCATAATTCTTCATCTTTTTAGTGAATACTAAACTGTATTATCTGTTTTAGTGTGAACATGTCACGTTACCCCTTTTTGGTGCTTAGGTTTAATGTTTCATGCAGCCAACATATTTACCTCCTCTCTATATTAAACGCTTATCAACTCGCCGATTTTCCGCTAGATTTTTGAAATTAAATTAAACCAATATGTTGGTCAAGTAAAGCAAAATCATTTAAAATGTATCTTTGTTTGAAAATTCATTTCATATATAAATGACGTTTTACAGATGTTGATGAATGTACTACGGGAACACACAATTGCCATGACAATGCTACATGTAGTATGACTGATGTTTCATTCAATTGCACTTGTAATTCTGGCTATTCGGGAAATGGGACTGATTGTCAAGGTTTGTCTACAATACTTGTTGCACACTGTGCTTATACCAATTTGGAACCTCAAACTTGGCACTAATAAAATGTGTTTGGGTTATTATTTATTCTTTCCGGACTCGGTGTCAAGTTACTGTGTAATTGCATGTGTGTTGATTATGGACACATGTGGGAAATACTAGCTATAATCCCCAAGACAAAACTGAAAATACGTCCAAATTTGGGGCACTCATCACAACAACAACGAATACGAAGTGAGCAGACACATATTAATTAGAGTAAAGGCAAAGAAAACTAGGAAAATTTCTACGGAAGAAAGTTGTGAAAATCCAGATAAAATCATAGATATCCATAACCTTTCATGAAGAACGCAAATACTAACCCGAGGGAAAGTGTGCATGTAAAAAATTTCAAATCTTTCGTTTCTCGCCAGTCAAAAAACAATCTGAACTAAGGAGCATATTTCTTCATCCGGTCTATTGAACACACAGATCGCGAATCTCGAGATTTTGCTCACTTCAAATTATAACATCAGGCTATAGCCAAAGAAATCAGTAGCATTTTCATTTACACATAGAAATTTGTTATTGTGAATTCCCTGGTCTGATGTCATGAATTGTAGTTAGCAAAATACCGACTCAGAAGGCCTCATGCTGATGCCCAGACAATTTACAGTCGATATTCGCGATCTTTTTATACTATATGTTATAATCTATTCTAGAGCGAACATATCACGCCACCTTTTTTGCTGAATAGAATAAATTTTTAGGACAGCGAAGATTCTTATTTCCTCCCTTTCTAATTTATTATCAACTCAGCGACATTATTCTTTTGGACAATAACCACAAAGTTCATCACTAAAGTAAACCTTTATATTAGCTAATTGTCGCCAACTATTTTAAAATGTATTATTATATTTGAAACTTTATCTGATCGTCATGAATTTTTTCAGATGTTGATGAATGTACTTGGGGAAGTCACAATTGCCATGACAACGCTACATGTAATAATACTGAAGGTTCATTCTATTGTACATGTAATTCTGGCTACTCGGGAAATGGGACTGATTGTGAAGGTTAGTTCTGTATACTTTCACTCTCTGCTGATACAAATTTGCTGAAGAGCAAATCTTGACAGGAATATGAACCGGTACATCCACTGGTTAATATCTTTCATTCATACACGTTATCGTGTGCCTGAAATAGCGCAGTGGGAGAAGATCGTAGGCCTATTTTTGAAATACAAGTTAAAATCCCCAAGACAATAACGCGAAAATTGCTACAATTTGAGACACTTCGTCATTGCTGCAGCGAATGAAAATAATGGACGCAAATCGATAAAAGCGAAAGCACCGATAACTAGGGAAACATCTGCGTTATGTAGTTTGGAGGAGCAGATAAAAACATGCATTTCTTTAAACTTTGATGACGAATAGAAAAATTACAATTATTTACCTTTCCCGAGTGAAAGTGAGTTACTGTAAGTAAATAAATCTAAATTTTTGTAAGCGGCGGTCAACAAAACAATCTGAACGAAGTAGCATAATTCTTCATCTTTTTAGTGAATACTAAACTGTATTATCTGTTTTAGTGTGAACATGTCACGTTAGCCTTTTTTGGTGCTTAGGTTTAATGTTTAATGCAGCCAACATATTTACCTCCTCTCTATATTAAACGCTTATCAACTCGCCGATTTTCCGCTAGATTTTTGAAATTAAATTAAACCAATATGTTGGTCAAGTAAAGCAAAATCATTTAAAATGTATCTTTGTTTGAAAATTCATTTCATATATAAATGACGTTTTACAGATGTTGATGAATGTACTACGGGAACACACAATTGCCATGACAATGCTACATGTAGTATTACTGATGTTTCATTCAATTGCACTTGTAATTCTGGCTATTCGGGAAATGGGACTGATTGTCAAGGTTAGTCTACAATACTTGTTGCACACTGTGCTTATACCAATTTGGAACCTCAAACTTGGCACTAATAAAATGTGTTTGGGTTATTATTTATTCTTTCCGGACTCTGTGTCAAGTTACTGTGTAATTGCATGTGTGTTGATTATGGACACATGTGGGAAATACTAGCTATAATCCCCAAGACAAAACTGAAAATACGTCCAAATTTGGGGCACTCATCACAACAACAACGAATACGAAGTGAGCAGACACATATTAATTAGAGTAAAGGCAAAGAAAACTAGTAAAAATTTCTACGGAAGAAAGTTTTGAAAATCCAGGTAAAATCATAGATATCCATAACCTTTCATGAAGAACGCAAATACTAACCCGAGGGAAAGTGTGCATGTAAAAAATTTCAAATTTTTCGTTTGCCGCCAGTCAAAAAACAATCTGAACTAAGCAGCATATTTCTTCGTCCAGTCTATTGAACACACAGATCTCGAATCTCGAGATTTTGCTCACCTCAAATTATAACACCAGGCTATAGCCAAAGAAATCAGTACCATTTTCATTTACACATAGAAATTTGTTATTGTGAATTCCCTGGTCTGATGTCATGAATTGTAGTTAGCAAAATACCGACTCAGAAGGCCTCATGCTGATGCGCAGACAATTTACGGTCGATATTCGCGATTTGTTTATACTAAATGTTATCTAATCTAGAATGACCACACCACGTCACCTTTTTTGTTGAATAGAATCAATTTTTAGGAGAGTGAATATTCTTATTTCCTCCCTTTCTAATTTATTATCAACTGAGCGACATTATTCTTTAATTTTGGACAATAACCACAAAGTTAATCACTAAAGTAAACCTTTATGTTAGCTAATTATCGCCAACTATTTTAAAATGTATTATTATATTTGAAACTTTATCTGATTGTCATGAATTTTTTCAGATGTTGATGAATGTACTTGGGGAAGTCACAATTGCCATGAGAACGCTACATGTAATAATACTGAAGGTTCATTCTATTGTACATGTAATTCTGGCTACTCGGGAAATGGGACTGATTGCGAAGGTTAGTTCCATATACTTTCACTCTCTGCTGATACAAATTTGCTGAAGAGCAAATTTTGACAGTAATATGAACGGTACATCCATCGGTTATTATCTTTCTTTCATACACGTTATCGTGTGAGTGAAATAGCGGAGTGGGACAAGCTAAGATCATAGGCCTATGTTTGAAATACAAGTTAAAATCACCAAGACAATACCGCGAAAATTGTTACAATTTGGGACACTTCGTCATTGCTGCAGCGAATGAAAATAATGGACGCAAATCGATTGTTTGAAATACAAGTTAAAATCACCAAGACAATACCGCGAAAATTGTTACAATTTGGGACATTTCGTCATTGCTGCAGCGAATGAAAATAATGGACGCAAATCGATAAAAGCGAAAGCACCGATAACTAGGGAAACGTCTGCGTTATGTAGTTTTGAGGAGCAGATAAAAACATGCATTTCTTTAAACTTTCATGACGAACAGAAAAATTACAATTATTTACCTTTCCCGAGTGAAAGTGAGTTACTGTAAGTAAATAAATCTAAATTTTTGTAAGCGGCGGTCAACAAAACAATCTGAACGAAGTAGCATAATTCTTCATCTTTTTAGTGAATACTAAACTGTATTATCTGTTTTAGTGTGAACATGTCACGTTACCCCTTTTTGGTGCTTAGGTTTAATGTTTAATGCAGCCAACATATTTACCTCCTCTCTATATTAAACGCTTATCAACTCGCCGATTTTCCGCTAGATTTTTGAAATTAAATTAAACCAATATGTTGGTCAAGTAAAGCAAAATCATTTAAAATGTATCTTTGTTTGAAAATTCATTTCATATATAAATGACATTTTACAGATGTTGATGAATGTACTACGGGAACACACAATTGCCATGACAATGCTACATGTAGTATGACTGATGTTTCATTCAATTGCACTTGTAATTCTGGCTATTCGGGAAATGGGACTGATTGTCAAGGTTAGTCTACAATACTTGTTGCACACTGTGCTTATACCAATTTGGAACTTCAAACTTGGCACTAATAAAATGTGTTTGGGTTATTATTTATTCTTTCGGACTCGTGTCACTGTGTAATTGCATGTGTGTTGATGATGGACACATGTGGGAAATACTAGCTATAATCCCCAAGACAAAACTGAAAATACGTCCAAATTTGAGGCACTCATCACAAATACACAGAATTCAAAGAGCATTTATAACAATTATAAAGGCAAAGAAAACTAGGAAAATTTACGCAAGAAAGTTGAAAATCCATAAAATCATAGATATCCAAAACTCAAGTGAAGAATAAAAATACTAACCCGAGGGAGTGCAAGGTAAAATTTTTCCAAATTTAAAAATCTCAGCCTTTCACAATCTGAACTAAGGAGCATATTTAGGGCTTCATCACGGATGAACAACAACGAATCGCGAATCATATTAAAGGAGCAGAAAATTATAACATCAGGCTATAGCCAAAGAAATCAGTAGCATTTTCATTTACACATTGAAATTTGAAATTGTGAATTGTGAATTCCCTGTCTGATGTCATGAATTGTAGTTAGCAAAATACCGACTCAGAAGGCCTCATGCTGATGCCCAGACAATTTACAGTCGATATTCGCGATCTTTTATACTATATGTTATAATCTATTCTAGAGCGAACATATCACGCCACCTTTTTGCTGAATAGAATAAATTTTTAGGACAGCGAAGATTCTTATTTCCTCCTTTCTAATTTATTATCAACTCAGCGACATTATTCTTTTGGACAATAACCAAAGTTCATCACTAAAGTAAACCTTTATATTAGCTAATTGTCGCCAACTATTTTAAAATGTATTATTATATTTGAAACTTTATCTGATCGTCATGAATTTTTTCAGATGTTGATGAATGTACTTGGGGAAGTCACAATTGCCATGACAACGCTACATGTAATAATACTGAAGGTTCATTCTATTGTACATGTAATTCTGGCTACTCGGGAAATGGGACTGATTGTGAAGGTTAGTTCTGTATACTTTCACTCTCTGCTGATACAAATTTGCTGAAGAGCAAATTTTGACAGTAATATGTCTTGACAGGAATATTATTCTTTTTCGGTACATTACGTTATCGTATCTTTGATTATACACCTGAACAAGCTTAAAATCGCAGGACTATTTTTGAAATACAATTTGATCAACAATAACGAAAAATTGCTGCAATTTGAGGACAACTCGTCATTGCTGGACGAATGAAAATAATGGAAAAATCGATAAAAGCAAAAAGTAAAGGGAAACATCTGCGTTATGTAGTTTGGAGGAGCAGATAAAAACATGCATTTCTTTAAACTTTGATGACGAATAAAAATACAATTATTTACCTTACCGGAGTGAAATGAGTTACTGTAAGTTAAATAAATCTAAATTTTTGTAACGGCGGTCAACAAAACAATCTGAACGAAGTAGCATAATTCTTCATCTTTTAGTGAATACTAAACTGTATTATCTGTTTTAGTGTGAACATGTCACGTTACCCTTTTTGGTGCTTAGGTTTAATGTTTAATGCAGCCAACATATTTACCTCCTCTATATTAAACGCTTATCAACTCGCCGATTTTCCGCTAGACTTTTGAAATTAAATTAAACCAATATGTTGGTCAAGTAAAGCAAAATCATTTAAAATGTATCTTTGTTTGAAAATTCATTTCATATATAAATGACGTTTTACAGATGTTCATGAATGTACTACGGCAACACACAATTGCCATGACAATGCTACATGTAGTATGACTGATGTTTCATTCAATTGCACTTGTAATTCTGGCTATTCGGGAAATGGGACTGATTGTCAAGGTTAGTCTACAATACTTGTTGCACACTGTGCTTATACCAATTTGGAACTTCAAACTTGGCACTAATAAAATGTGTTTGGGTTATTATTTATTCTTTCCGGACTCGGTGTCAAGTTACTGTGTCGTGTAATTGCATGTGTGTTGATGATGGACACATGTGGGAAATACTTATAATCCCAAGACAAAACTGAAAATACGTCCAAATTTGGGGCACTCATCACAACAACAACGAATACGAAGTGAGCAGACACATATTAATTAGAGTAAAGGCAAAGGCAAAACTAGGGTAATTTCTACGGAAGAAAGTTTTGAAAATCCAGATAATGATATCATAGATAATAACCTTCGCAAAGACAATACCTGAGGGAAAGTGTGCATGTAAAAATTTCAAATCTTTCGTTTCTCGCCAGTCAAAAACAATCTGAACTAAGGAACATATTTCTTCTTTCCGGTCTATTGAACACACAGATCGCGAATCTCGAGATTTTGCTCACCTCAAATTATAACATCAGGCTATAGCCAAAGAAATCAGTAGCATTTTCATTTGACATAGAAATTTGTTATTGTGAATTCCTGGTCTGATGTCATGAATTGTAGTTAGCAAAATACCGACTCAGAAGGCCTCATGCTGATGCAGACAATTTACAGTCGATATTCGCGATCTTTTTATACTATATGTTATAATCTAATCTAGAGCGAACATATCACGCCACCTTTTTGCTGAATAGAATAAATTTTTAGGACAGCGAAGATTCTTATTTCCTCCTTTCTAATTTATTATCAACTCAGCGACATTATTCTTTTGGACAATAACCACAAAGTTCATCACAAAGTAAACTTTATATTAGCTAATTATCGCCAACTATTTTAAAATGTATTATTATATTTGAAACTTTATCTGATCGTCATGAATTTTTCAGATGTTGATGAATGTACTTGGGGAAGTCACAATTGCCATGACAACGCTACATGTAATAATACTGAAGGTTCATTCTATTGTACATGTAATTCTGGCTACTCAGGAAATGGGACTGATTGTGAAGGTTAGTTCTGTATACTTTCACTCTCTGTTGATACAAATTTGCTGAAGAGCAAATCTTGACAGTAATATGAACGGTACATCCATCGGTTATTATCTTTTCATACACGTTATCGTGTGCCTGAAATAGCGCAGTGGGAGAAGATCGTAGGCCTATTTTTGAAATACAAGTTAAAATCCCCAAGACAATAACGCGAAAATTGTTACAATTTGGGACACTTCGTCATTGTTGCAGCGAATAAAAATAATGGACGCATATCGATAAAAGGAAAGCACCGATAACTAAAAAACGTCTGCGTTGTAGTTTGGAGGAGCAGATAAAAACATGCATTTCTTTAAACTTTGATGAGGAATAGAAAAATTACAATTATTTACCTTTCCCGAGTGAAAGTGAGTTACTGTAAGTAAATAAATCTAAATTTTTTTGTAAGCGGCGGTCAACAAAACAATCTGAATGAAGTAGCATAATTCTTCATTTTTAGTGAATACTAAACTGTATTATCTGTTTTAGTGAGAACATGTCACGTTACCCCATTTTGGTGCTTAGGTTTAATGTTTAATGCAGCCAACATATTTACCTCCTCTCTATATTAAACGCTTATCAACTCGCCGATTTTCCGCTAGATTTTTGAAATTAAATTAAACCAATATGTTGGTCAAGTAAAGCAAAATCATTTAAAATGTATCTTTGTTTGAAAATTCATTTCATATATAAATGACGTTTTACAGATGTTGATGAATGTACTACGGGAACACACAATTGCCATGACAATGCTACATGTAGTATTACTGATGTTTCATTCAATTGCACTTGTAATTCTGGCTATTCGGGAAATGGGACTGATTGTCAAGGTTAGTCTACAATACTTGTTGCACACTGTGCTTATACCAATTTGGAACCTCAAACTTGGCACTAATAAAATGTGTTTGGGTTATTATTTATTCTTTCCCGGACTCTGTGTCAAGTTACTGTGTAATTGCATGTGTTGATGATGGACACATGTGGGAAATACTAGCTATAATCCCCAAGACAAAACTGAAAATACGTCCAAATTTGGGGCACTCATCACAACAACGAATACGACAGTGAGCAGACACATAATGAAGTAAGAAAAATTAAATTAGAGTAAAGGCAAAGAAAACTAGGAAAATTCTACGGAAGAAAGTTGTGAAAAATCAGATAAAATCATAGATATCCATCCATAACCTTTCATGAAGAACGCAAATACTAACCCGAGGGAAAGTGTGCATGTAAAAATTTCAAATCTTTCATGCCGCCAAAACAAAATCTAACTAAGGAACATATTTCTTCATCCGAAATGTCATTGAACAAATAGTTTATTGACACATAGAAATTTGTTATTGTGGAATTCTGGTCTGATGTCATGAATTGTAGTTAGCAAAATACTGACTCAGAAGGCCTCATTTACATCGAATTCGCGATATTCAAGCATTTTTATACTATATGTTATAATCTCTTCTAGAGCGAACATATCACGCCACCTTTTTTGCTGAATAGAATAAATTTTTAGAGAGTGAATTCATTCTTCCTCCTCCTTTCTAATTTATTATCAACTCAGCGACATTATTCTTTTGGACAATAACCACAACCACAAAGAGTTAATCACTAAAGTAAACCTTTATATTAGCTAATTGTCGCCAACTATTTTAAAATGTATTATTATATTTGAAACTTTATCTGATCGTCATGAATTTTTCAGATGTTGATGAATGTACTTGGGAAGTCACAATTGCCATGACAACGCTACATGTAATAATACTGAAGGTTCATTCTATTGTACATGTAATTCTGGCTACTCGGGAAATGGGACTGATTGTGAAGGTTAGTTCTGTATACTTTCACTCTGTTGATACAAATTTGCTGAAGAGCAAATCTTGACAGTAATATGAACCGGTACATCCATCGGTCCACTATAATATCTTTCATTCATACGTTATCGTCGTGTGAGTGCCTGGAAATAGCGCAGTGGACAAGCGCTAAGATCGTAGGCCTATGTTTGAAATACAAGTTAAAATCCCCAAGACAATAACGCGAAAATTGCTAAATTTGGGACACTTCGTCATTGCTGCAGCGAATGAAAATAATGGACGCAAATCGATAAAAGGAAAGCACCGATAACTAAGGAAACGTCTGCGTTGTGTAGTTTTGAGAAGCAGATAAAACATGCATTTCTTTAAACTTTCATGACGAACAGAAAAATTACAATTATTTACCTTTCCCAGTTCCCGAGAGTGAGTTAAGTGAGCTAAGTAAATAAATTAAATTTTTGTAAGCGGTCAACAAAACAATCTGAACGAAGTAGCATAATTCTTCATCTTTTTAGTGAATACTAAATCTGTTTCAACATTATCTGTTTTAGCCTTTTTTAATGTTTAATGCAGCCAACATATTTTACCTTCTCTATATTAAACGCTTATCAACTCGCCGATTTTCCGCTAGATTTTTGAAATTAAATTAAACCAATATGTTGGTCAAGTAAAGCAAAATCATTTAAAATGTATCTTTGTTTTGAAAATTCATTTCATATATAAATGACGTTTCACACATTTTACAGATGTTGAATGACTGATGTTTACAATAATACAATTGACAATGCTACATGGTAGCAGCTGATGTTTCATTCAATTGCACTTGTAATTCTGGCTATTCAAAATGGGACTGATTGTCAAGGTAGTCTACAATACTTGTTGCACACTGTGCTTATACCAATTTGGAACTCTCAAACTTGGCACTAATAAAATGTGTTTGGGTTATTATTTATTCTTTTTCGGACTCGGTGTCAAGTTACTGTGTTGATGAATGTACTGATGACAATTGCATGACAATGCTAGCTATAATCCCTAAGAAAAACTGAAAATACGTCCAAATTTGGCTACTCATCACAACAACACGAATACGAAGTGAGCAGACACATATTATAGAATTAGAGCAAAGGCAAAGAAAACTAGAAAATTTTCTTCTAAAGAAAGTTTTGAAAATCCAGATAAAATCATAGATATCCATAACCTTTCATGAAGAACGCAAATACTAACCTGAGGGAAAGTGTGCATGTAAAAATTTCAAATCTTTCGTTTCTCGCCAGTCAAAAACAATCTGAACCAAGAACTAACATATTTCTTCATCCGGTCTATTGAACACACAGATCGCGAATCTCGAGATTTTGCTCACCTTCAAATTATAACATCAGGCTATAGCCAAAGAAATCAGTAGCATTTTCATTTACACATAGAAATTTGTTATTGTGAATTCCCTGGTCTGATGTCATGAATTAGCAAAATACCGACTCAGAAGGCCCTATGCTGATGCCCAGACAATTTACAGTCGATATTCGCGATCTTTTTATACTATATGTTATCTAATCTAGCGAACATATCACGCCATCACGCCTTTTTGCTGAATAGAATAAATTTTTTTGGAGCGAAGACTTATTTCTCCCTTTCTAATTTATTATCAACTCAGCGACATTATTCTTTTGGACAATAACCACAAAGTTCATCACTAGTAAACCTTTATATTAATCACTAATTGTCTCCAACTATTTTAAAATGTATTATTATATTTGAAACTTTATCTGATCGTCATGTATTTTTTCAGATGTTGATGAATGTACTTGGGGAAGTCACAATTGCCATGACAACGCTACATGTAATAATACTGAAGGTTCATTCTATTGTACATGTAATTCTGGCTACTCGGGAAATGGGACTGATTGTGAAGGTTAGTTCTGTATACTTTCACTCTCTGCTGATACAAATTTGCTGAAGAGCAAATCTTGACAGGAATATGAACCGGTACATCCACTGGTTAATATTTCATTCATACATCGTTATCGTGCTGAAATAGCGCAGTGAGAAGATCGTAGGCCTATTTTGAAATACAAGTTAAAATCCCCAAGACAATAACGCGAAAATTGCTACAATTTGGGACACTTCGTCATTGTTGCAGCGAATAAAAATAATGGACGCAAATCGATAAAAGGGAAAGCAACGAAAAGTAAGGAAACGTCTGCGTTGTGTAGTTTCGAGAAGCAGATAAAAACATGCATTTCTTTAAACTTTGATGACGAATAGAAAAATTACAATTATTTACCTTTCCCGAGTGAAAGTGAGTTACTGTAAGTAAATAAATCTAAATTTTTGTAAGCGGCGGTCAACAAAACAATCTGAACGAAGTAGCATAATTCTTCATCGTTTTAGTGAATACTAAACTGTATTATCTGTTTTAGTGTGAACATGTCATGTTACCCTTTTTGGTGCTTAGGTTTAATGTTTCATGCAGCCAACATATTTACCTCCTCTCTATATTAAACGCTTATCAACTCGCCGATTTTCCGCTAGATTTTTGAAATTAAATTAAACCAATATGTTGGTCAAGTAAAGCAAAATCATTTAAAATGTATCTTTGTTTGAAAATTCATTTCATATATAAATGACGTTTTACAGATGTTGATGAATGTACTACGGGAACACACAATTGCCATGACAATGCTACATGTAGTATTACTGATGTTTCATTCAATTGCACTTGTAATTCTGGCTATTCGGGAAATGGGACTGATTGTCAAGGTTAGTCTACAATACTTGTTGCACACTGTGCTTATACCAATTTGGAACCTCAAACTTGGCACTAATAAAATGTGTTTGGGTTATTATTCTTTCCGGACTCGTTTCAAGTTACTGTGTAATTGCATGTGTGTTGATGATGGACACATGTGGGAAATACTAGCTATAATCCCCAAGACAAAACTGAAAATACTAGTTAATATTCATCACAACAAGACAATACGAAGTGAGCAGACACATATTAATTAGAGTAAAGGCAAGAAAATACGAAAATTTGGGAAACTTTTGAAAATCCAGGAGATAAAATCATAGATATCCATAACCTTTCATGAAGAACGCAACACCTGAGGGAACCTGAGTGTGCATGTAAAAATTTCAAATCTTTCGTTTCTCGCCAGTCAAAAAACAATCTGAACTAAGGAACATATTTCTTCATTCGGTCTATTGAACACACAGATCGCGAATCTCGAGATTTTGCTCACCTCAAATTATAACATCAGGCTATAGCCAAAGAAATCAGTAGCATTTTCATTGACACATAGAAATTTGTTATTGTGAATTCCCTGGTCTGATGTCATGAATTGTAGTTAGCAAAATACCGACTCAGAAGGCCTCATGCTGATGCCCAGACAATTTACAGTCGATATTCGCGATCTCTTTATACTATATGTTATAATCTCTTCTAGAGCGAACATATCACGCCACCTTTTTTGCTGAATAGAATAAATTTTTAGGACAGCGAAGATTCTTATTTCCTCCCTTTCTAATTTATTATCAACTCAGCGACATTATTCTTTTGGACAATAACCACAAAGTTCATCACTAAAGTAAACCTTTATATTAGCTAATTGTCGCCAACTATTTTAAAATGTATTATTATATTTGAAACTTTATCTGATCGTCATGAATTTTTCAGATGTTGATGAATGTACTTGGGGAAGTCACAATTGCCATGACAACGCTACATGTAATAATACTGAAGGTTCATTCTATTGTACATGTAATTCTGGCTACTCGGGAAATGGGACTGATTGTGAAGGTTAGTTCTGTATACTTTCACTCTCTGCTGATACAAATTTGCTGAAGAGCAAATCTTGACAGGAATATGAACCGGTACATCCACTGGTTAATATCTTTGATTCATACACGTTATCGTGTGAAATAGCGCAGGAGAAGATCATAGGCCCATTTTTAAAATACAAGTTAAAATCAAGACAATAACGCGAAAATTGCTACAATTTGGGGACACTTCGTCATTGCTGCAGCGAATAAAAATAATGGACGCAAATCGATAAAAGGGAAAGCACGGATAACTAGGAAACGTCTGCGTTATGTAGTTTCGAGAAGCAGATAAAAACATGCATTTCTTTAAACTTTGATGACGAATAGAAAAATTACAATTATTTACCTTTCCCGAGTGAAAGTGAGTTACTGTAAGTAAATAAATCTAAATTTTTGTAAGCGGCGGTCAACAAAACAATCTGAACGAAGTAGCATAATTCTTCATCTTTTTAGTGAATACTAAACTGTATTATCTGTTTTAGTGTGAACATGTCACGTTACCCTTTTTTGGTGCTTAGGTTTAATGTTTAATGCAGCCAACATATTTACCTCCTCTCTATATTAAACGCTTATCAACTCGCCGATTTTCCGCTAGATTTTTGAAATTAAATTAAACCAATATGTTGGTCAAGTAAAGCAAAATCATTTAAAATGTATCTTTGTTTGAAAATTCATTTCATATATAAATGACGTTTTACAGATGTTCATGAATGTACTACGGCAACACACAATTGCCATGACAATGCTACATGTAGTATGACTGATGTTTCATTCAATTGCACTTGTAATTCTGGCTATTCGGGAAATGGGACTGATTGTCAAGGTTTGTCTACAATACTTGTTGCACACTGTGCTTATACCAATTTGGAACCTCAAACTTGGCACTAATAAAATGTGTTTGGGTTATTATTTATTCTTTCCGGACTCGGTGTCAAGTTACTGTGTAATTGCATGTGTGTTGATGATGGACACATGTGGGAAATACTAGCTATAATCCCCAAGACAAAACTGAAAATACGTCCAAATTTGGGGCACTCATCACAACAACAACGAATACGAAGTGAGCAGACACATATTAATTAGAGTAAAGGCAAAGAAAACTAGGAAAATTTCTACGGAAGAAAGTTTTGAAAATCCAGATAAAATCATAGATATCCGTAACCTTTCATGAAGAACGCAAATACTAACCCGAGGGAAAGTGTGCATGTAAAAAATTTCAAATCTTTCGTTTCTCGCCAGTCAAAAAACAATCTGAACTAAGGAACATATTTCTTCATTCGGTCTATTGAACACACAGATCGCGAATCTCGAGATTTTGCTCACCTCAAATTATAACATCAGGCTATAGCCAAAGAAATCAGTAGCATTTTCATTGACACATAGAAATTTGTTATTGTGAATTCCCTGGTCTGATGTCATGAATTGTAGTTAGCAAAATACCGACTCAGAAGGCCTCATGCTGATGCCCAGACAATTTACAGTCGATATTCGCGATCTTTTTATACTATATGTTATAATCTATTCTAGAGCGAACATATCACGCCACCTTTTTTGCTGAATAGAATAAATTTTTAGGACAGCGAAGATTCTTATTTCCTCCCTTTCTAATTTATTATCAACTCAGCGACATTATTCTTTTGGACAATAACCACAAAGTTCATCACTAAAGTAAACCTTTATATTAGCTAATTGTCGCCAACTATTTTAAAATGTATTATTATATTTGAAACTTTATCTGATCGTCATGAATTTTTTCAGATGTTGATGAATGTACTTGGGGAAGTCACAATTGCCATGACAACGCTACATGTAATAATACTGAAGGTTCATTCTATTGTACATGTAATTCTGGCTACTCGGGAAATGGGACTGATTGTGAAGGTTAGTTCTGTATACTTTCACTCTCTGCTGATACAAATTTGCTGAAGAGCAAATCTTGACAGGAATATGAACCGGTACATCCACTGGTTAATATCTTTGATTCATACACGTTATCGTGTGCCTGAAATAGCGCAGTGGGAGAAGATCGTAGGCCTATTTTTGAAATACAAGTTAAAATCCCCAAGACAATAACGCGAAAATTGCTACAATTTGAGACACTTCGTCATTGTTGCAGCTAATAAAAATAATGGACGCAAATCGATAAAAGGGAAAGCAACGAAAAGTAAGGAAACGTCTGCGTTGTGTAGTTTCGAGAAGCAGATAAAAACATGCATTTCTTTAAACTTTCATGACGAATAGAAAAATTACACTTACATACTTTTACCGAGTGAAATTGACTTACTGCAGGTAAATAAATCTAAATTTTTGTAACCGGCGGTCAACAAAACAATCTGTACGAAGTAGCATAATTCTTCATTTTTTTTAGTGAATACTAAACTGTATTATCTGTTTTAGTGCGAACATGTCACCTTACCCTTTTTTGGTGCGTAGGTTTAATGTTTAATGCAGCCAACATTTCTACCTCCTCTCGATATTAAACGCTTATCAACTCGCCGATTTTCCGCTAGATTTTTGAAATTAAATTAAACCAATATGTTGGTCAAGTAAAGCAAAATCATTTAAAATGTATCTTTGTTTGAAAATTCATTTCATATATAAATGACGTTTTACAGATGTTGATGAATGTACTACGGGAACACACAATTGCCATGACAATGCTACATGTAGTATGACTGATGTTTCATTCAATTGCACTTGTAATTCTGGCTATTCGGGAAATGGGACTGATTGTCAAGGTTTGTCTACAATACTTGTTGCACACTGTGCTTATACCAATTTGGAACCTCAAACTTGGCACTAATAAAATGTGTTTGGGTTATTATTTATTCTTTCCGGACTCGGTGTCAAGTTACTGTGTAATTGCATGTGTGTTGATGATGGACACATGTGGGAAATACTAGCTATAATCCCCAAGACAAAACTGAAAATACGTCCAAATTTGGGGCACTCATCACAACAACAACGAATACGAAGTGAGCAGACACATATTAATTAGAGTAAAGGCAAAGAAAACTAGGAAAATTTCTACGGAAGAAAGTTTTGAAAATCCAGATAAAATCATAGATATCCATAACCTTTCATGAAGAACGCAAATACTAACCCGAGGGAAAGTGTGCATGTAAAATTTCAAATCTTTCGTTTCTCGCCAGTCAAAAACAATCTGAACCAAACAGCATAGTTGTTCATCCAGTCTATTGAACACACAGATCGCGAATCTCGAGATTTTGCTCACCTCAAATTATAACATCAGGCTATAGCCAAAGAACTCAATAGCATTTCATTTACACATAGAAATTTGTTATTGTGAATTCCCTGGTCTGAAGTCATCAATTGTAGTTAGCAAAATACCGACTCAGAAGGCCTCATGCTGATGCGCAGACAATTTACGGTCGATATTCGCGATCTGTTTATACTAAATGTTATAATTACTAAATTAAACGAGACTTATCTGGAAGTCGAAGTTTGATTTGGATTCTATCTTGGTCATCAGTCCGGAACGAAGGAGTCACATGAGATGTGCATACGCTTTTGCTGATCAGTTTTCAACATGAGTAGTGCAGGAAGTTTACGAAGGTGTCACAAAGTCAAAGATGGGAAGAGCGGGCATTATAAATTGGGCATGTGACTCCTTCGTTCCGGACTGATGATCAAGATAGAATCCAAATCAAACTTACCGAAGAGAGAACCGATAACTTATAACTTGAGACAGAAGCGGAGTTTATCACTGGTTAAATGCCGAACGGAACGGTTTAAGAAAAGCTACATTCCCTTTGCTATTCAGCATTATTTGTAATATATTTTATTGTATATAGTATAAATCTAGATTTTAATGTATGATAACGCAATTCAGCTTGCTTTCGCAGCTGCAAAGTTCTCTTAATAAAGCTTAAAATTAAATTAAAAAAAAACAACTTCGACTTCCAGGTATGTCTCGTTTAATTTAGTAATTCTATCTTGTCATCAGTCCCAGTCACGAAGGAGTTCCATGAGATTTCAAAGTCCTGTGCTACGAACTATCACACATTACACCAATATGCAATAACTTCCAATGAACGTTAATCAATATAACCCAACTAATAAACATTGTTCACTGTTTTAACAATACACTACCAAAGTTCTGGCTTTCACTATCAACTGACTTTTCATAAAATATTGCAAATGTCCTCGCGTTCGACCAACCTGCAGCTGCAACCTGAGTTTAGAGGAAAGTTATTGTATTCTCACAACAAATGACCACCGTTTAGATGGGATATATCAAAAATTGTCTCTGAAAACGCAGGAAATCAAGCCACAGAGACTCAAGAATAGAAAAATTTTCTGGGGGAGGACCCCCATACCCCCCTTCGCCTTCATACACATATAATACACCACATACTTGTTACGTCCCCTTTCGATGATGCCCCCCACTGATGATTTCTTAAAAAAGGCACTGCATAACAGCATTGTTAGTTTTAATGTGAGTTCCTTTAGTGGTAATGCAGCAACTTGCTCAAATGTTTTTACATAATTTTACACAACAGTAACATCCCATATTTCTGAATATTTAGGTAAGGCTAATCTCGAACATGCCTTTCATGTAACGAGTAACAAGGGGGTGTTCCCCAAATTTAATACCATTTTCCAGTGTAAGTATGTTAGAAAGCGCTGAGCGAGCAGTGTTAATGGCACTGTATCCTATACCTGAATTGTAACGTGTGACAAGAAACTCAATTGCATTCTCCATGCCTAGTTTAAATACAGCAATTTTCTGCTCCCTACAATAAATCGGCCATTTATCTAAATACGTTTTGTACTGTTTTGATGTACCTGGTCTCCACGAAGCCATTATTATTTATTTTGCATTCGCTGATAAGTCATACCTCTCTAGGTTTTCCCAGATAAGAGGCAGATTATGAGATTCATTTTTTCCCAAATTGGATGTGTTTCTTGCGGATGGCTTGGCAGATGTAGTAGATCTTTGCTGGCTTTGATGTAGATTGATTCCTTCGTCATCATGTGAAAAGCTTTCGCAAACCAACTCTGGGTTGGCCAGTTTGGTAGGACACAGATTCCCTAACATCCCTCTTTTTGAATCTTTGCTAACATGGCTGCCATGACACTAAAAGGTGGGAAGGCATAAAATTTTAGGTGCCCCCATGATAAGGTGAATGCATCTATTGCACAAGCGTTTGGGTCTGGTCGGTACGCCACATATTTGGGGAATTGCTTGTTCTGCCGACTAGCAAATAAGTCAATCTCTGGGCTAAAGTTAAGCTTTGCCAAGGCTTCTAAAAGCAATGCCTTTCTTAGCATCCATTCAGATTCCCTTTCATGTCGCCTTGATTCATAATCTGCAACTAAATTTTGTTTCCCGGAATGTGAGTTATTTAAATCCATATGCATTTATTTATACACCACTCCCAAACTTTCTTTGCCATACTATTGCAAATGTCAGAATGGCTCGTACCCATGTGATTTATGATGTTAACCGCACTTGCATTATCACGCATTATTCTTATGTGTGTTTTATTCATATTTTTTGCAAATTTCTGCAGACCAAGAAAGATAGCTAACATTTCTAGGTAGTTAATATGATTTGACTTGGTCCACATTCCCCCTGTTGATATCCCTTGGTACTCTGCCCCCCATTCCGAAAGGGAGCATCAAAATTACGTTTGGCTTCTTTTAGAGCTTGGGTTTTCGCGTTTTCCAGCTCTCTGTAATGCAAGTGGCCATACATTACCCCTGGGAAGCTTGCTACTATTTTACCAATAACTTTGGCTACCTCTCGAATAGCTTGTGGTTTGGATGAATTTAGTACAGCTTTACAAACGTTTCTCAAATCAGAGGCTTTATCTTTAGTCAACCGTATGGTCATTGTCACCGAGTTAATAAGAAATCCAAGGGTGACAATTTCTTGAGAAGGTTTTAGAATCGATTTAATGGGGTGTATCACAAACCCTAGGCTGTCAAGCAACATGAATGTATCAATGACATTAAAAACACATTTTTCATAAGTCTGACCTTGCAGATAACAATCATCAATATGTGCCACTGAGATGTGGCCCATGGAATGTAAACTTGCTAAACCAGGTTTTTGTAAATATCCTACATGCACATGAAAGCCCATTGGGCAAACATGTAAATTGGTAAATTTTTCCCCTCAGGAATTTGCGAAATTTTTGGTCTGATACTTCTATTTGTATGGAGTAGTATGCATTTTTTAAATCCAAAGATGCCATAAAGCAATCTTTTGTAACTAGTTTAGTTATGTTGTAAATAGAATCCATCTTAAAAATGATGCTAGACCACTGTTTCATTGAACTTTTTCAAATTGAGAATTAGACGGTGTGACCCATCTGGTTTTGGCCGCAAAAATATACTAGAGATAATTTGTGTTGTTCAGGGTGCACTTTATGTATATACGTATTACACCTTTATCAACTAACTTCAATATCTCCACATCAAATATTTGGTATTCATGTGGGAGAAATATTTGAACAGGTAGGCCAATGCAGGTTTCTCAATGCATTCAATTACTACTCCCATTATGTGAGACAAAATTGCTTTGTCACTTGTTATTTTAGTCCAGGGGCCGGTTGTATCAAAGGTGGATAAGTCGCTATCCGGTGGATAAGTCGCTATCCAGCGGATAAATTTTATCCAGAGTAAAAATTGCGTTGTACCAAGCTTGGATAGCGTTATCCAACAGACAAAAAAGCACTATCCGTAGGATAAATTTATCCGAGGTCCGGAGGTAGTTTAAGGTGGCTCCCTAGGGTTTTTACTCAAGACAACACTGATGAATAAAACGACTCCCAAACCATTACCTTGCGTGATATGAGCACGAAATTTTCGCCAAACATGCGTTACATTAGTTTGAAGATTTTGCCACGTCTTCAATAAAGTACGTTTTTTCTATTCTTCTTGCCATTTTGAAGATTTTCTTCTTTTGAAAATTTGCAAATCAAAGAGTCGTGTTTCAATAGTTATTTTGCTGTATTTAAAAAAATTAAATCGATACATTTTCGAGTAATGTAAAATTGATATTAAAAAAAAATGTATCGATTTAATTTTGTGAAAATTTGTATTTGGATTAACGAAAGTAATGTCTTTATACATATGAAATTAAAAAAAAATTCACCGAAGGAAATAAAAGAAAATCAAAGTAATGTTTGAAAGATTCTGCGAGCTGTTACGTCATAAAATTTTCCAAAATTCACAGTTTCGCGCGAGACATCACGCGCGTATTTCGTGAAATTGATAACGAAGGCAAGGTCTTCCCGCCATGCATACGAGAAACGTTACCCTCGGGAAAAAAACCCTAGGGAGCCACCTTAAAGATCAAATAGTAAATATTTCGGATGAAAGAGGGTCGGATCGGACAGAAATGCAATAATTCTGTTTATAAGTCAACATCCTTTATATATAATATTAAATGCAATAAACATAAGTACTCACTTTTGTAGTTTTGTATATTTTTTTGACTGAATATCCCAATAAATCTATGTCGGTGGCAGTGTCGACCGGCAGTCTTCTTCAGATCCTTTTCTTTTATATAGTTTGAAAACAAGCAGTGAATTTCTCACTTTTAGTCAGTTTAAAAACACGATGAACGTACCGAAGATACAACTTGGAAAACCAAACAAAATTAGGCAATAGACAAAGACGGCGAATTTTGTAATTTTTGTTCGTTCGCTTTGATTAGCCAATCAAAACTTGAGAGAAAATGTTCTTAAAATTGTTATAAAATGTGTCAACTCACATACTAAACAGTTTCTGCCTCTGCTGTTGTCTTCGCATGAACAAAGATCGTGAAATGCTAGCTAGTGAATAAAAACACACGTATTTCACATACGTACTATGAAAATGTACAACAAAATCATGCAAGTCTGACTATATTAATAATACTAGTGACGACGGACTGAAAAAGAACAATACAACCAACAACGGGAAATTTATCGCAAGTTAATTCAAGATATGGATGGATTTTATACAAGTTAAACTTACAAAGTTCACAAAAGCTCAGCAACAGCTGATGTTGAGGTAGGATATTTCAGGAAAATCCGGTTTTTTCCGGTTAAATTTAAGCTTATCCGACGGATAGCTATCCACCCTGCTATCCGTGCTTCGTACAACGCATTTGTATCCAACAGATAACTATCCATCGGATAGAAGATTTATCCATCGGATAGGACTTATCCACCGGATAACTTATCCACCTTTGATACAACCGACCCCAGGCTGGGAAATGCTGAGCAACCCGTCCTGCCCAAAAATGTTTGCATAAACTCTGTAAATATTTTATAATAACAGGAATAAATTCCTCAAACTCACTTGCCGAGTTTTTAATTTGTTTGAGAAGTTCTACCATTTCTTCTCTTGTCCCCCCTTCCAAGGTTGTTTTTTTCTCTGAGTGTTCCTCTGCTGGCCTTGCCATGAAAAAGTTTTGTTGCTATAAGAACGGCCCTTCTTGTATGTGGAGGCTGGTTTTTTGTTTGCAGAGTACGGTTTGGGGGTAAAACTTCTCATAGAAGAGCCGATGTGACTTGCCTCTTTAGCCTCTTTTAAGTTTTTAGCTTGGTCACTGCCAAACAGCAGTTTACTGTCTGGCTGGTCCTCAAGTGCACATATGGCTGAGTATTCCTGTTTAATTGCAGGTTTAATTTGATCTTTCCTTACCAAGGACAAGTTACTGTGAACATGTGCTAGCATGCTATGGTATCTACTAAATTTTCAAATAACTGGGAGTTGTCCGTACTAGAGCTAGAATCAGAGGAGGAATGGTGACTATACCGTGATGCTTTGCGATTAATTATATATTATTCATTTTTCGGACGAGCGCGCTCATTATTCGCTTGGCTGTCGCTATCAACACAACAGAAGTGAGAAATATGGCGGATTTTATAAGCCCAATTCGCGGCCATAAAGCTTCAGTTTTGGAAGGACATGAGCTTCTTTTTTTTCATTGTGTATCATCTGAGCCTATGCTGCTGGTTCCCAATGGGTTATCGTGTGTTCAGTTTGAATGTCGTGAGATTCACATCAGTTTTTTGGATAGTTTGGACATCAGAAGAATCGCTATTTGTCCAGCAACTGTTAATGGCATAAAAGTTGACGAAATGTTCGCCGATTGCAGTAGTCCCGTACAGATAGAGATACATTCCAGGTGCATTTTTAAGGTAGGTATTTGTTTTAATCGTGAAACGTATTACAAATTACAAAATAATGTCATGTATTAAAATAAAAGCAAATATTTAGCGAAGCAATTATAGGTTACTTTCACTTTGAGGCTTCGCCTTCATCAAAGCCCGTTTTTGCTTTTTAATTTCAGATTTCTGGGCTTGTATATGATTCATACTCTGATAACCAACGTCTTGAACCAACGTTGGCAATAATATAATATTTGTGCCATCTATTTTCAAATTTATATGCATTTTTATGGCTGGGAATCCAGTTACTATAAAGTTTATAGAGAAGCTTTATTTTGTTGCTATTTACTACAATTTAGTCTTTACTACACTACCAATATTGTTCTCATATCTTGTAGTTCTCGGACCTCAATGATCCTCAGCGAGATGAAAAAGGACAAAATCTTGTCTTTTATGATGTTATTTTATGGGATTTTGATATTCTACCAACACTACCTTCTCAAGCAGTTCAACCTCGAGATCCGGATACTGTTAATGAAGAGTTAGACAAAGTGTTGTCACCAGTAAACTTACAAGGGGAAAGTGGATGTAACTGTACCCTACAACCAATAAATCCTGTGTGCTTGGTGGGTATTCCAGTTCATCGGATGTTGAATGATGAGGATGTGATGAGAGAAAGAGAGATGGAGGAAATCAGAGAATTAACTCAAACTTTGGATGTGGAAGATTCTGTAACAGAGGAGACTTATGATTCCAGGGAAGACGACGATGGTCTTGATGAAGAGGATGGTGATCTTGGTGGTGATGGTGATCTAGGTGGTGATCTTGATGGTGTTGGTGATCTTGATGGTGATCTTGATGGTGCTGGTGATCTTGGTAGTGCTGGTGATCGTGGTGGTGCTGGTACAGGTGATAGTAGTGATGGTGATCTTGATGGTGGTGATGATGATAACAGGGAGATTTTATATGCTGAAAAATTTTTTGTTGTTGGGTCTTGGCATGAACAAAGATACCAAGGAGCTCTTGCAAGCTGCATGTGGAGAAGATCGGCAAAGCTTCATTTACAATTTAATGTGGAATCTGAACCGGACAATGTTAAAGACAAAAATGCTTTGAAATTTTCAATTTTTCACAACAACAAGTGGCATGTTATTGGTTATTGTGCGGTGAACAAAATACCTAAACTTAAGCGAGCTATGCATAGAAACAAAGTACGATCAGTTTCTCTCGAAAGTTTAAAGAGAAGATATGCTCCCAGGGAAAATACATTACTCTACTGTGCAGCATTGCTGATTGTGAAAAGTGGACCATGGGACAGAGATGATCCAAGAAAAAATTACAACTGTGATATAGATTACTAGAATATTGTAAATTATTGTGTTTTTATCTTTTTGTTTTCTTAATCAACCTAATTCTTCCCATGTGTTTTGGTTGAATGAAAATGGTGCAACATTTCTTAAACATTTTATGCATTTCTTATTTCAGGTCTACTGTAATTATATGATTTGTAACTTGAATTTTATGAAAGAAATAAATTGTTTTCATAAACAATTCACTGTGTGTATTTATTATATTGTCTACCTAATTAGTAACAACCTGGGTGCCAGAACCTCTGGGGGTTTTATTGGGGATGTGAGAAGTGACGACCTCCATAAGTCATAACTGATTTGAAAACAATTCCTGTCTATATTTTGCTCATAGATGGATTTTCCAATTTTAACAGAATTAAACTTTACTTCAATCATATTACATCACTCCTGTAAATTTCTTGAAGGGGGGGGGGGGGATTTCTGTGGGTACACACTCATGGCCAGAAAATCCATCTATGATGTATATCTACTGTTTTATACAGTATCAGAGCCCAGACGCACAGAACTGTGTCACAATTATAAAAGCTGATAAAAATTGGTCATGATTTAAGCTGGCCAATTGTATTTACTTATTTGTGAAAATTATGTGGGCATGCCATGATATTTGTAAAATTTCAAGTTCTCAATTTCGCAAATGAAAGTGAACTATTTACCTGTCTAATTCGTTTTTTCCCCTTTTCATTATATCAAACAAATAGAATTTGTAAAATAAAACGAATACATCTAGAGCTTGTAAGTGAATACATGCGTATGTGTCTTTATGACGTCACAAGTACAACAACCAAACACAAAAGCTGTATCTATGTACTCGCCACGATGGCTCGTTAATTAGGCCTTAGGCCTTTAAACAATCATAAGTAATGGTTGGGCATCACTTGTTGTTGGTGGTGGTGCAAAGGGTGGTGTTGGTAGGGGTGCCGAGGGTGGTGGTGCCAAGGGTGGTGGTGGTGCTGAGGGTGGTGGTGCTGAGGGTGGTGGTGCCGAGGGTGGTGGTGGTGCCGAGGGTGGTGGTGGTGCCGATGGTGGTGGTGCCGATGGTGGTGCCGAGGGTGGTGGTGGTGCCGAGGTTGGTGGGAGTGCTGAGGGTGGTGGTGGTGCCAAGGGTGGTAGTGATGGGGGTGCTGAGAGTGGTGGTGGCCTCTTATCAATCACTAGTTCTGCTAAAATGTCAGATAATGTGAAACCATAATGGATTTCAGCATCTTCCAATGTTGCAAACTTTTCCTGTACACAACAGTTACTCGTGATCGCAGACGGCAATCTATATAAAAGGCACGAACACAAGAATGAAGTAACATCATATCTATGATTGAATAAAATTTAAAAAAATCCTTGATCTTACTCTTTTTATACTAAGGGCTTTCAAAATAAGCCGGCAGCCGCTGGGTTACTTTGAGCTTTACCGCTGGGTTACTATGAGCTTTACCGCTGGCAACTGTGACCTGTCGGTCAAATTTTAGAACAATGCAATAACAGACAACTTAAAATCCACATTACCTCCTGCTAATTTATTATCACAACAGTCTATATTGAACTAATTCTGAAATCCCTGTATATATATATTAATGAATTATACATCTAACAGTAGCATTAACTTACTTGATAAGAGAATTTTAGAAGAAGTACCACATTTAATATGTTTGGCATCTGTTTTGGCAATCACTATGAACTCAACAAATGCCTTGTCTTCCTCAAAGGTCCTCAAAGGTCCATTGATGAAATTTTACTGGGGACGTCTTTGTAGGAGTAAGTTTCCTCTTTCTGGATATCTTTCTACCAGGAAACTACAAATAAAACCGATTCTACATTCAATTATTAAATACGAAATAGCTTTCAGTTGAACAACAGTTGACACACTGTATTTATATTTATCTGTATATATACAGCAAGTGCTATAAATGAAACCTTTGTATAATTTTTACCTTTGGTGACATTCCAGGACTTGTTCACAGGGTTTCCCGGCGTATCTCCTTCAGAAATATATGCCCTCTTGGCAATATCATTTTCCTCATCCAACAAATATGTCAATAATATTATAAACATCGCTGTCGTCAGATTCCATTTTTTCCCGAATTCTATAATAAAATAGAAAAATACAGTCAGTACAGTTAAATATATATTGCAGGTATTAAACAGGAGAATCAAAATATATAGCAACATATAAGCGTATGCTTCTAAATACAGTATAACATAGTGCATCATACACAAGATTCCCTCGCGCCATAATGATCACAACGCGGTCTATTCCCGCCATCTGCGTTAGAATACAGCAAAAATACCCCATTTTCAAACCGCGATTACTTCTCGATTTAGTGGAGCTATTTAAGGTTTTAAAGTACCAATATAAAGAACAAAACTTGCTGAATATGATGACGTGATTTTTTCCCCGTTTCCGTTTAAAAAAGCTAATTAGCTCCAGCATTGTTTCAAGGTCATTTTTTTGGCGTGCCCTCTGACCCGGAACAAGCATAAATACAATGCGTAATTAACATAACTAAAAAGAAATATCTATACCAAACAAGTCAAAAATAACTACATTAGATACCTAAACAAAATAATTATTAAAACATACCTTCCAAAAAATCAGATCTTTAGGGATAAAAATCGCAATATATTTCAACAATTTTTCACGTAACTTTGTTGAAAATCGCAAAAGTGAATATTAATGAGATGCAATGCATTGTGGTATACTCACCATTCCTCCTCTGAGCTAGAATCAACGAAGGAGTCACATGATGTTCATTTGTTTGCCCCATGTTTGCCCCATAGCGCTATGTGCTCCAGTTTTTGCGATATATTTGGGCCTGCGGTTTCATCGTCCGACAAACCTTTCGCAAGATCGTCTAATAAACTTGCGCTTCGGCATCGGGTTCATTTTCCCGCTCTTTTGAAGCAGTGTCTTCAGAGCTACCCAAAGGTTGTGCTAGCTCATCCATGCTTTCGCCGGCATGAATGCTTATTGCACCAGGAGACATATCGCGACGTTGTCGCTTGCCTCTATCTCTGAAAGACGAGGTTTCTGATTCAGACTCGTCCGCAGAGGCGTCTCTACAGGTTCGACTGATGCTCGTTTCCTGCTGTCCGTTGGGCGATCGCCTTGTAAAGGCTTGTCAGCTTTATCAGCTATTATTCGTTCAAACAACTTGGCCATTGTGCCCATCGTAGCGTCTATATTAGCTAAGGCTTTATAAATGTCAGGTTTAGCCATTTCAGCCGCTTCTGCAGGCTGTTTGTTTGACGGTTCAGTAACTTCTGTGACTGTCTGAACCGGTGCTTCGTTTGAAACCTGTCCGTGGTCCATGAATAAATTGTGAAATTTTCCAAATACAGTTCTAGATAAAGAAATATTAAAATGAAATTATGATACTTGCTTATATCTTCCTGCTTCTCCAAGCTATTATTCCTACTATCTAAACGAGATGGTAAAAATTTTAAAAGGATTTTGTCAAGATGCAAATGCGCATGCGCATGTCATGGGACTCCTTCGTGACTGGGACTGATGACAAGATAGAATCTATTCTAGAGTGAAGATATCACGTCACCCTTTTTTGCCCAATAGAATCGATTTTTAGAACAGCGAATATTTTTATTTCCTCCCTTTCTAATTTATTATCAACTTATCGAGATTATTGTTTTAGACAATAACCACAAAGTTCATCACTAAAGTAAACCTTTATATTAGCTAATTGTCGCCAACTATTTTAAAATGTATTATTATGTTTGAAACTTGATCTGATTGTCATGAATTTTTTTCAGATGTCGATGAATGTACTTGGGGAAGTCACAATTGCCATGACAACGCTACATGTAGTAACACTGACGGTTCATTCGATTGTACTTGTCATTCTGGCTACTCAGGAAATGGGACTGATTGTCAAGGTTAGTTTAGACTACATGCATTCTCTGCTTATACTAATTTGGCAAACCTCAAATTTTGACGCTAATATCAAGGGAACTTGGGTTATAGTTAGCCTTTTCGATACATACTAAAGATCGCCACTATTTCCCCCTCTTTAGATGGACACTCCTATCAACTCTGGTCATTTTTCTTTTGGAATATATATATATATAAATTCATTACACAATTTTGAACTGTATCTTTATGTTTGAAATTTGATCTCATTCCAATGGAATTTTTCAGATGTTGATGAATGTACTGGGGGAACTCACAATTGCCATGAAAATGCTACCTGTAGTAATACTGACGGTTCGTTCAATTGTACTTGCAAATCTGGCTACTCGGGAAATGGGACTGGTTGTCAAGGTTAGTTTAGAACACTTGCATTCTGGGCTTATACTAATTTTTCAAACCTCAAATTTTAAACTTTTCGCTACAAGTTATCAAGTGACTGAAATAGAGCAAATTAGTCATAATGGTAGGCCAATGGTTGGAAATACAAGTTTTAATCCCCAAGACAATACCCGGAAAGATGTCCCAATTCGTCAGGGCTACAGCGAATACGAGGTAATCAGAGGCAGATCGGTTAGAGGAAAGGCAACGAAAATTGGGAAAATTTCTGTGGAAGAAAGTTTTGAGAAAAAAATTTAGAAACATACATGTGTATAACCTTCCATGACGAAGGCAAATAGTTACACTTACCTACTTGGACCGATGGAAACTGTGTTTGCAAATATTTCTAAACTTCCCGTGGCGCGGTCAAGAAAACAATCTAAATAGAGAAGCGCAGGTTTTCATTCTGTATATTGAATGCTAAACTTTCATCTCTATATTAGTGTGAACATGTCACGCTACCCTTTTGCTGCTGCATAGAATTAATGTTTAGGAGCGCCTATATTTTTATTTCCTCTTTATATACTAATATTCTTATCAACACAGATTCATTTTTTCTTGAATAATATAAAAATTCGTCACTAAACTAAACCATTATATTAGTTTACTACAACATGCTATTTTAAAATGTAAGTCTATGTTTGAAATTTTAACTCAATGAAATGAAAATTTAAAGATGTTGATGAATGTACTGGGGGAACTCACAATTGCCACGAGAACGCTACATGTAGTAATACCGACGGTTCATTCAATTGTACTTGTAATTCTGGCTACTCGAGAAATGGGACCGATTGTCAAGGTTAGTTTAGAGTACATATATTCTTTGCTCATACTAATTTGGCAAGGCTCGAATTTTGGTTATTATCAGACATTCGATACACGTTACCAAGTGAATGAAATAGCGCAATGGGTCATGATCAAAGGTCCATGTGTGAAATACAAGTTATAGCCCCCCAGACAAAACCTGGAAAGACGTCCCAGTTTAGATGGTTCGTCATTGCTACAGCGAATTCGAGGTAATCAGAGGCAGATCGATAGGAGCAAAGGCAGGGAAACCTAGGAAAAGTTCTGTGGAAGAAAGTTTTGATATCACGTAAACACATGCATGTCTATAACCTTTCATGACGAAAGGAAATAGTTATAATTTCCTACTTCAGCCGAGGGAAGCTATCTATGTAAATATTTCTGAACTTCTCGTTTCCCTGTCAACAATGCAATCTGAATAAAGAAGCATAGTTCTTGATTTTGCCCATTGAATGCTAAACCTGATGACTTTCCATTTTAGTATGAAAATGTGACATAACCGTTCGTTAAATAAATAATTATTCAGCAGAAGGAAACTATCTATGTAAATATTTCTGAACTTCGGCGATTGTATAAAGAAGGCGATTTGTATAAAGAAGCATAGTTCTTCGTTCTGTCTATTGGATACTAAGTCTTATGATTTCTTAATGTACAGTAGTATTAACATGTCAGATAACCTTTTTGTTGCTGCATAGAACTAAAGCTAAACACCGCCAATATTTTATCAACTCAGGCCGGCACATTTTTAACTAGAGTAATTTATAGAAATTTTTTATTAACTAAACGATTATTATAATATTAGTTCATCATAGCAAGGTATTTTCAATGTATTGTAATGTGTGAAATTTGATCTCATTCAAACGATGTGTTACAGATGTCGATGAATGTACTGGAGGAACTCACAATTGCCATCACAAAGCTACATGTAGTAATACTGACGGTTCATTCGATTGTACTTGTAATTCTGGCTACTCAGGAAATGGGATTGATTGCCAAGGTTAGTTTAGACTACATGCATTCTGTGCTTATACTAATTTGGCAAACCTCAAATTTTGACGCTAATATCAAGGGAACTTGGGTTATAGTTAGCCTTTTCGATACATACTAAAGATCGCCACTATTTCCCCCTCTTTAGATGGACACTCCTATCAACTCTGGTCATTTTTCTTTTGGAATATATATATATATAAATTCATTACACAATTTTTAACTGTATCTTTATGTTTGAAATTTGATCTCATTCCAATGGAATTTTTCAGATGTTGATGAATGTACTGGAGGAACTCACAATTGCCATCACAAAGCTACATGTAGTAATACTGACGGTTCATTCGATTGTACTTGTAATTCTGGCTACTCAGGAAATGGGATTGATTGCCAAGGTTAGTTTAGACTACATGTATTCTGTGCTTATACTAATTTGGAAAAACTCAAATGTTGAGGCTAATATCAAAGGAACTGGGTTATAATTTGCCTTTTCGATAAATACTAAAGACCGCCACTATTTTTCCCTCTTTGGATGGACACTCCTATCAAATCGATAAACCAAAGGCAGCGACAACCAGTGAACTATATATACATGGAGGGCTGACTCCAGCTCAAAAAGTGAAGCGAAACATTGCGGAAGTTGATGGCATTCTTTTGCGTCTGTTTCAGTCCCCTACGCGCGCTGTCAAACTCTTTAATTGGCAGAGGAGTGATATGTATAAAAAGATAACAAAGTTCAATGTAAAGTTTGAATTCTGTGTTTTGTTTTGGTGGGGTTTAAATAGTAAATTTGTTTAAAAAGACTGCGATATTTGAGCTATATTTCTAGCTAGAAACCACAATTGAAGGTCATTTTATGAAATAATAAAATACAAAACAATATGAAATTGCATATCAATTTTTCATTGTATACACGAAAAACTTTCTTAATATACTAAACGCTAGCCTAAAATTGTACTTGAAAAACATTCGTATGTGACGAAAAACTACAAATAAACAATATAATAAAGTGAATGAATTCAGAAATGTATATAAGCAAAAACAACAACAACAAAAATTTTATTTATAATGAAAAATAAAGATTTACTGGAAAACAAAAACAAAAGTGTGATAAATACAGATTTATTCGCACATACAGTGGAGAAAACAGCGGAAAGAAAATCAGATCTACATTAAATATATAAAGTTTAGAATTTTTTCCATTTTTTTCATTATAAAATGAACAAAAACAGGATCTGAAAATCGCGAGAACATCACTCACCGCTATAAAAAAGGATTGATCACCTGCGTAGGGGACTGAAACTGACGCACAAGAATGCCTTCAATTTCTGCCATGTTTGGTTTCACTTTTTGATTACGTAATAGTTAGAAGTCGGCCTTCCATGTATATATAGTTCAGTGGCGACAACTCGGAAAATTTCTGTGGGAGAATGTTTTGAAAACCAGATAAAAACATGCCTGACTATAACCTTTCATGTCGAAGATAAGACAAATAATTGCACTTATTTACTGAAATCGAGAGAAACTGTGACCGCCATTGTTACTCGGAACACGCCCAAAGGCAACAACGAGAGGGCGAACAACCTTTTTTGTTTCCCTACGATTCCAGTAAGAATTTCAGTTCTTTTTCATATTGTTAGTGTCTAGTGAGACCATGTCTTCGTTTGAAACTTAAAAATTGGGATTCAAACAAAAATGGTTAAAAAAGTCTTCACTTCGTGTTTGGATATTTTTGTACGGGAAAATAGATATAAGGCTGTCCAGTGTGATTGATTAGGTGGAAACATTCCAAATTTGCGACCGGCATTCATGGTCTTTTTTAATTCCTAAGCAACAATAGCAATAATTCTAAGATATTAACATTCGTACGATACTGTGTTTAATTTGATTAAAATGATATTGAGTGAACGCGTATTCTCGGTATAAATATTACCTTTAATGGTCGCAGATGATGATGAATGTGCTCTTGAAACTGACAACTCTCACGATGAACTAGCCACAATGCCACATGTCAAAACCCTGATAGTTCATTTGAATGCACCTGCAATGACGGATATCCTGTAAATAATTTTAAATGTGAAAGTATAGGTAGACTTGATATCCTGAATCGACTCGTAATGAAAGAAAAGTGGAAAACTACCTGCAACCATTTTTCAAATATCACATTTTTGATTCACAAATATCTTGATTTCGGATTGGCGTAGATCAAAAGTTATTCACAATTTCCAAATTGACCTGCCAATTCAAACACTGGACATTATAGGTTGCAGTATCATCTGTCATTTTAATTTTGACAATTAGTATTCCATAAGCGTTACGGCGACATTACGTTGAGTCTGTTAAGATGACTTCCCTTGCACAAATCCTTTGTATATTATGGCCAAATATTAATATAATTATTAGCAGCACAGTCGTCGGTCGGTTAAGCGATTGGACAAGATGATATGTGAACCAGTTCAATATGAATCAAGATGATACTGGATAATTAAAATTAGTAACGTACATATTATTTGAGAATGAATGTTTTGCCAAGTCAGAGCAAACATCTGTTCTTAAAAGTAGACCAAAAGTAAAACCTAGAGCACATTCTCAAAATCTAAAACTTAATTAACGCAGGGAAATATTGCTCAAACAGTTCAAAATCTCCATCCAATATTGGGTAAATCAATTAGTTTGATGAATGTTAGTGGCAATTCAAGCAGAGTGTGCTCAGTTTAGGCAAGAATAGCTATATCATCTTGAAATAACTACTAACAGTATTTTACATAGCTATTTCAACTACAAGAAACAATACGCAAAAACGTTCAAAAATCCATTACAGTTCAAAGACCACCAATACATTCGCTTAGGGGTTTCCAAAATAAGAATCGCAAAATGCCATATCATACGCTTCGAATAGTTCATCCTCAGAGGGAAGAGAGATGTTCATAGTCTGCACATGGTAAATACAGTGCATTTGTACAAGTGATTTCTTTCGGAAGAAATGACCATTTCGTTAAGGAAATTGAGGTTGCAAATATGATAGATGGTTCAGTTCCAAAGCCCAGAACAGGTTCTTCAGCAGTTGCAGTTGTAAATTGTGCTCAAGGGTAACATTACCTCGTTTACCACCTGCTGCTTCTCTTGTTTACTTAAAAAACGATGCATACAATTGGTTTTCAAATTGTCGCCAATTACTGCCATCTTCTTAAAATTTGGGTTTTAGCATATGCAGCAGCATTCTCCGTCACAACAAAGGAGCAGACGAGGGCCAAAAGAGGTGCAAGAATATTGGAAGAATTTTTCCGATTTCACACAAGCCCAATTTGTTGAGATCTTGGGCAAGCCAAACAGCTGGATGCTGTTATGAAGATTTCCTGTAATTGGTCATCAGTAAGATACCTTGGTGTGTTTCCATTTTGCAATACACTAAGTGCCATAATCATTCCTACACTTTTGTAATCTTCAGAAAGATGTTCTGGCCACTGTCAAAATATTTTTGTTTTATATCCTTAAGACGCAAACTAAAAAGTTTTCTTCTCGGTCCACCAGCATCTTGTGCATTTTCTCCATAAAAGGACACTTCAATTGTCAACTGAACATCTTCTATACCAGCTATTTCCTCTATAGTAGTTCCGATGACATCATGGTGATTTATAGGGATAAAGCAACTGAGATGATAAAGCAATGAGAGCAACGTAAAATCTCAACTGGGTCTAAGATATACTGCTCTTGACAGTACGTGACACAACGATCAGTAGCTTGAGAAACTGTAGCTTCGTCGTTAGGTGTTATTGATAGCTGTTGTGGTGCAGAAGGGTTATCTGCAAGTTGTTGTATTACAGTAAAGGGTGTCACTTCTGCAAATAATGTTATGCTAGAATAGGTATCTGCAGGTTGTTGATTCAAAGTGGAAGAGGTGGTGTTTAGAGGACTAGAAATTGATTGTAGAATACTTTGCAATGAAACAGGAGTGTTTGACATTTGATTATAACTTTCACCTCTCAAGTCTTTATGTGAACCACTTGCTGAAGTTCTTGTTCTATTTTTATCCTTGAATTCTGCGATGCCAGGCTCCCTGGTAACTGTTTCTTCATAAATATATCGGTATTAATTTCAATTTATTAAGATGTCACACAACTAAATCTGCAGGCATCCATGTTCCGCTGCTCATCCGCTTATTAGTGTAAAGATTGTGTGAGCTTTTAACCAGAAAAACCCAACTCAATATATTTACTACACGGGTTAGTATTGAGCACCACGCCACTTTCTCAGCATAATTTTCAAAAGCTGGTGGTTGCTATACCATTAAACTGGTGGTTGCTATACCACAGAAACCATAGAAATTTCTCACCTAAACAATGTAAATAAAATCCCTCTCTATTAAGCCCTCTCTTTCCATTAGCCCTCCCCCCTCCCACTTTCCAAAAAGCCTCTCCTTTTCCAATAAGTTATCCTGTCTATTAAAACTCCTCTCTCCAATAAGCCCCCTGATAAAACACGATTGAAATAAACAACCCCCAGTTGGGATAGCTTAACAGAGGATTTATAGGATTTACTTTATTCTTCGTTTCAATGAAACCACGACGGGCAACCATGTTGTCATTCAAAATAAACGATTTTATTTTTATCTTCCAAACGAGGATTTTTGGGCGCTCGTTTGGACGAGGTAGCTCTCAGTCGCTCTTTTCCCCCCAAACGTGAGTACACCCCCTTCGGCGAAGACTGTTGAATCATCAGCCGTGCAGGATTTACAGACGAGGCAACTACACTGACGTGCTGAGTCTGCTGACTTGTTGAACCGTAGAACCTTCGCTTTGACCACGTTCTGTGACGTTAACAGTAGGAAGCTTTAGCAGTGACTACGAGTACGACACGAGTACAAGATTCGTCATCTTGCTCCGTTTTGTTAGCATACGCCATCTAACAAAAGTCGTAGTCGTCGGGCTTTTGAGTACGAGATTTATCACAAATTTTGTACTCAAAAGCCTAACGACAACGACTTTTGCGAGATAGCGTATACAAACAACACGGCGTTTGGCGCGAAAATGACGCATCTGGTACTCGTAGTCGTACTCGTAGTTACTGCTAAAGCTCCCTAGTGTTGATCAGGGTGTTGGCAGGCTCCATTCGTCTCCGTTCAGCACGCCCTCGATTATCTGACTGCTGTGCTCGCTCGCCCAAAAGGTTATTAGGTTGTTCGTCCGATCTCCCAGCTAAAAATGAGTTATTCAAGCTGCTAACTCTATTTAAACAGTTTGAAAGTTGGCGAATTGAAGATTTGATTCGTCGTCGTCCATCTTCTTTTCGAGAGGATCGCGAGCCCATTCTAGAGACCTGCGCACTAGGTTATGTTGATTGTTGTATAAATTAGTTGAATGTTGAATAGATTTGTTGAATGTTGGTTAGATTTGTTGAATTTGGAATTTATTTTGCTGAATTAATGTTGAATCTTTTTGTTGAATGTCGAATATATTTTGTTGAATGTTGAATATAATTTGTTGAATGTTGAATTTGTTTGTTGAATTTTACTGTTGAATGGTGAAACAATTTGCTGAAGTTTGACTGTTGAATATTTCTACATATGGCCTGCCATACAGGCGAGCATATTTCAAATATGATTTCACGTATGAAAATGCCTTTTCATAGGTAAACTACAAGATATTTTTTTTATTTTTTTTTGTTGTTTGTTTTTTTCCTTTTTTTTCTCTTTTTTCCCCTTCTTTTTTCTGTATCTCACTCGATTGAAATTAAGGTAGAAGGTTTAGGTGGTGGATATTTTCGAGTGAAATAATATATACAATGTTTTAGACCTGAACGGGAACGGCTGCGAAAAATGCAACTCCAAGCCCTCCGACAGTTGCATTTTTCGCAGCCGTTCCCGTTCAGGTCTAAAACATTGCATATATTAATTCACTCGAAAATATCCACCACCTAAACCTTCTACCTTAATTTCCAAATAGGTTTTGACATATTAACCTTCACTTTCATATATGAAAAAATATGTGAAACTCTAATTTCATAATATAGTATATGAATTTCACATATGAAATGTGCCTTTTTACATGTGAAATGTTCCAATTCCACCCACAATTTCACATGTAAACTTTTCATTGGTATTATTTAAGAACGTGTAATAATGCATTATTTTCAAGGTCTTTCTTTGCATTTTGCTACTCCGTATGCAAGTCTATTGCTGGCCTGAAAAAATGCAGATATAGACATAATAGACATAATATTTATTTTCCGCCATTGAAATATAACAGAAATGGCATAGGTTATCTGTAATGAGCCACTACGAGTCTTCAATGAGCTTGCAAAAGCCTTGTTGACACGTTGTGTTAAACTTTAGAAAAGACAGGATTGTGACGCAATAAGCGCCAGTGAAATGGTGGCATCGACCGTCACTTGTGAAAACGACCGTTTACGAAACGGCAAATTGCGGCAGCGCCATGTTGTTTTTGTTCGTATTTGGCGTGACGTCATAGCGTGAGATATAATTTTTTTCATATCACACGCTATGACGTCAACTTGTGGGATATGATGTCACAACTCCATATTTGGTCTGCCATTGAGTTGATATGATTTCAGCTTTTGGCAGTTACCCAATGCGAAATCATGAATCCTCTAAATATGTAATAATAAACATTGTATAAACACGCTTAGGAAATTTGTGTGAGGTATATTTCCACATTGTTTGTTGGCCCTGCATAGTTCTACATGCATTTATAAGTAAACTTGTAGTATAAATATAAAAAGTTGGTCCTTGAACAATCGTCACCCCGCCAAACTTTTTTTAATATGCACGAGAAGTGGTAAAATGCAAAGAAAGACCATGAAAATAATTCATTATTACACGTTCTTAAAGTAGAGGAAAATAATACCCATGAAAATTTTACGTGTGAAATTGTGGGGGGAATTGGAACATCTCACATGTGAAAAGGCACATTTAATGTGTGAAATTCATATGATAAATTATGAAATTTGAATTTCACATCTTTCACATATGAAAGTGAAGGTTCATATGTCAAAATCTATTTGGAACTGTTTACGTGTGAAAAGGCATTTTCATACTTGAAATCATATGTGAAATTTTTGTATGGGTCAATAGATGTTGATCGAGGCCCGAGCGACAGTCTCAAGTCTTTCAGTTAAGAGAGTGCTGTAGCTTTTTCAGCTTGCAGCTTTTTCAACTCTCCAGATGTTCCTGAATGCACACAAGGAAATCACAATTGCCATTATAATGCTACATGCAGTGATAATGATAGTTTTTTTGACTGTAAATGTAATTCTGGCTTTTCGAGAAATGGGACTTATTGTTAGTTCACAGTATTGGGGAAAAAAGGTCAATATATTATATATTATTAAGTAATAAACGTGGTCATGCGAAAAATTAGCCTTGATAGTCGCTGCCATTGGTAGCGATATCAAAGATTTTTGTCCACTTTTTCGTCTGTGTTTCGTAATCATAGTGGCTTACGAAAGTAATGTAACTGCCTGATAACTTTTTTGAAATAACATAAATACAGCCTACAGATTCGCCCTTTCCTCTATACTCGTATTACATCTGTCATTGTCAACCTTTTTGCAAACCTGTGTCGTTACAGGAAAAGGTCAATACAGTAGACCTATGACATTACAAACAAAACTCAACTATGTACACAGTCCATCATCTTCCTTCTAATTATTTATCGAATTAGACCAGACCATTTCTCGTTATCACATTAGCTTATCAGAACAGTTGAGCTTTATAGATTGATACCTACATACTAACATGACCTGTACTTGGGTAATTTAACGTGGCATACAAAGTTTCTGACTTTTTTCGTGTATAATTGTACGTTTTAGCATACCTGCAAATCACAACATGTACTGTAATTAAAAAAACTGTAAATCTGATTTGATCCATATTAATACAATCCTCGCGATGCTGATAAGTCTGACTGTTAGTCTAGAGCTAAGATTCTAGTATCTTGCCGATGTTCCTTTTAGACATTGATGAATGTAACGGCGATGCTGATTGTTCACCACACGCTATGTGTAAAAATACAATCGGATCATATGAATGTGCTTGTAATGGTGGCTATCAAGGCAGTGGAACTCAATGTGGTTAGTATATTCTGTACATCTCTATTTTCCCCCGTGCTAACGGCGGGAAGCGTCGTGCGAGGGTACTAATTCCGCTTGGATATTTACACCTGTGTATGTGAGAACATAGTGGAATGCAAAGTCGTCCGCCATTATGTCATGGACCCTACGTCATGGACCGTTTTGTTCGTTATGCGCATGCGTGAGCACAAGCCGAGAGCGGACTTGTATCTATGAAATTTATGATTGGCTAAGATAAAGAGTTTGTTTTTTTCAGAGTACACGTGAGAAGTTTAACTGTCAATATTTCATTTAATTTTGCACTAGTTTTTTTCTTTTTATACGGACTGCGAAATAGGATCTCATAAAGAAACATTAAAACAAACTAAACTACAATGACGAACGTATTTGAACAAGTATTGGTGCTTTGTGGGATTGTCATGTTTCAATGGACCATTCCCCTATTAAACTAACTTTGGAACTAGGAAATTGTATAAGTACAGCTGGAAAGAGCATCCTAAGTTTAGTAAAATTGCAAAGTTTGGTTGCGAAATGTTGTAAAATGTGAAAAATATAGCGCTGTGAAGTTTGTAAATTTTGTATACTTTAGTATTACGCACGCAAAATGGTTACCACTTTTAAAAAAGTGGTGACCGTTTTCCGCGCGTAATATAAAAGTATACAAAATTTACCAACTTCACAGCGTTAATGATCCAAGCACATTATATACTAAAATTCACCGGTAATTAAATTAAACGCACGCCAAATTTGTGGGAGAACGGGTTCGGGGTGAAGACTGAAGTGAACCAATATTTATACTCTGGTCAACCCAAAGACTCATTCTAGCCTTATGTTTTCATCCCGCGGGTGTATACATGAGACCCGCTAGGAGAGACTAAATGCCCTAGGGGTAAAAACCCCGATAGAGCCCTGCCATCAAGGTTGCGACCCTCTCCGACATTACCTGAACCAATGGGTGATAATCCCCTTGGACAGTCCTTACGATTCGACTGATTATATTTCCATGAAATAATCTGAGTCTATGGGCAATGAAGTTGACCATTTGGACCACTTCAACCCCGAACCAAAGCTTTATTCAACATCAACAAGTTTAGATATATACAACATGATCATTGATTCACAGCAATAAAATTGTTCGTGTTTTCCTCTTGGATTTATTATCCAGCGTAACTAAAGCAAGACCACATCCAGCATAACGACACAGCAAGAACATTTCCAGCGATACGATAGAATTGATCGTTTGTTCCTCTTGAATTACCCTGCATGAAAATAACTATATAATGAGATAGATAAATATATCGTCCATTAGATTAGTTCCTCCAACATGTAAAATAGAAGGGTGGGTGGGTGGAAATTTTTATTCTTGCAGAATTTCGTGTTTATTCAGTTGAAACATTCGGCAAAGTGACACGCTTGACGTTATATAGCGCGCTTTACATATGGTCATTGAAATATGATTGGCAATAGAGTCATTCGATTGGCTGAGCAAATTGCATTCGTATTGCACGTGTCCGGACAACTTTGAACTTTGATCAGAGATATTTTGTTGTGAATTTAGTGGGTGTTGACAGGCTTTTCCCACTTGTTGTATAGCAAAACAAACCTCAAGTTAATGTGTTGTCTCATTAACTTAAATTTATACATTGTGATCTATAAATTGGCTCTATATTTTCCACATTTTACGACATTTCGCAACCAAACCTTGCAATTTTACTAAACTTAGGATGCTCTTTCCAGCTGTACTGATACAATTTCCTAGTTCAAAAGTTAGTTTAATAGGGGAATGGTCCATTGAAGTATTAAAAATTAGTGTGGCTGTAAAAGATGAAATCCAAACGAAGAAAACAAACTTGAAAGTTTTACACTATTGTCGTTTCTTGGTAACAATGAACTAAAAACTATCTGACTATTATCTCAACTATTATCATTCTTAAACTATTATCATTCTTAAAAAATAATTTATTTTTTATGCAGGTTCATGTTAATACTTTATAGTAATTACTGTAATTGTTCATTTCAGCCAGCGGTTTTTGTTTTTTTTATCGTGTTTTTAATAGTCTTTGGTAACGATACAATGTGGCTTGAGCAAAAAATGTTTCAAATATGCTAACTAAAACGTTTGTGATGAAAATATTTCACAGTTTCTCGACTATAGCTGAAAGGGACTCACCAACAGTGGAGACTGGAGTTTCATGAACATATTTTGAAACGTTTTACAAAACGTAGAGGGCTGAATTTCATCATAAATTGAAGCATATTGAATGCCTAATAAAATAACTAAACTGGCAATATATAATTCTATAGTTCAAAGTATTAATCTTGCAACGTCTCCTACCCCATTTCGTCGTTACCAATCTTGTTCTTCACCAAAATCCCCAGGATCCATGGCAACAATGGCATCTTTGTCCTTATATGTACGTCCAATTTCTCGTATTTTCTTTGTGTAGACGATATAGATGAATGTACAGATCCACCACGAAAATGTACAGGTGCAGGTCAAAGATGTACCAACTATCCAGGAGCATACCGCTGTAACTGTATCAGTCCCGGACGACAGCTTACTGATGGCGAATGTGTTGGTATGTATGGGATAATTAACATTGTTGACAAGTTTGGTCATTGTATCTGCACTCCGAGATCCGCAGTTAGCGGGTGGCACCAATTAGCGACGTGCTTACAATTAGCTAGCAATAACGTAATGTTCACCCATTTGCGACGAGACTATATTTAGCTTATAATGACGTAATATTTTCTGAAAGTAAGAAATTCCAGTATGGCGACTAAGGAGTTGATGTTAATGATCCAAGCACATTATATACTAAAATGCACCGGTAATTAAATTAAACACACGCCAAATTTGCGGGAGAAAGGGTTCGGGGTGAAGACTGAAGTGAACCAATATTTATACTCTGGTCAACCCAAAGACTCATTCTAGCCTTATGTTTTCATCCAGCGAGGGTATACATGAGACCCGCTAGGAGAGACTAAATGCCCTAGGGGTAAAAACCCCGATAGAGCCCTGTCATCAAGGTTGCGACCCTCTCCGACATTACCTGAACCAATGGGTGATAATCCCCTTGGACAGTCCTTACGATTCGACTGATTATATTTCCATGAAATAATCTGAGTTTATGGGCAATGAAGTTGACCATTTGGAACACTTCAACCCCGAACCAAAGCTTTATTCAACATCAACAAGTTTAGATATATACAACATGATCATTCACAGCAATAAAATTGTTCGTGTTTTGCTCTTGGATTAATTATCCAGCATAACTAAAGCCAGACCACATCCAGCATAACGATACAGCAAGAACATTTCCAGCGATACGATAGAATTGATCGTTTGTTCCTCTTGGATTACCCTGCATGAAAATAACTATATAATGAGATAGATAAATATATCGTCCATTAGATTAGTTCCTCCAACATGTAAAATAGAAGGGTGGGTGGGTGGAAATTTTTATCCTTGCAAAATTTCGTGTTTATTCAGTTGAAACATTCGGCAAAGTGACACGCTTGACGTTAGAGCGCGCTTTACCTATTGTCATTGAAATATGATTGCAATAGAGTCATTCGATTAGCTGAGCAAATTGCATTCGTATTGCACGTGTCCGGACGTACTTTGAACTTTGATCAGAGATATTTTCTTGTGAATTTAGTGGGTGTTGACAGGCTTTTTCCACTTGTTGTATAGTAAAACAAACCTCAAGTTAATGTGTTGTCTCATTAACTTAAATTTATACATTGTGATCTATAAATTGGCTTTAATGATCCAAGCACATTATATACTAAAATGCAACGGTAATTAAATTAAACACACGCCAAATTTGCGGGAGAACGGGTTCGGGGTGAAGACTGAAGTGAACCAATATTTATACTCTGGTCAACCCAAAGACTCTTTCTAGCCTTATGTTTTCATCCCGCGGGGGTATACATGAGACCCGCTAGGAGAGACTAAATGCCCTAGGGATAAAAACCCCGATAGAGCCCTGTCATCAAGGTTGCGACCCTCTCCGACATTACCTGAACCAATGGGTGATAATCCCCTTGGACAGTCCTTACGATTCGACTGATTATATTTCCATGAAATAATCTGAGTCTATGGGCAATGAAGTTAACCATTTGGAACACTTCAACCCCACAAATACACTGCAAGTGTATTCCCCATAGACGAAGAAACCCATCTCCCACAAAGCTGTAGCCATAGAGAAGACAGCTTTTGCCTGATGATAGTTGACTTCCATTTGAGCATTACCATCACTCATACTACAGCTGAGATGTCAGGGAGGCCAGGAAAAACCTGCAGTACAGGAAACCTGGATGGGGCCCAAGACATACAGCAGCTCCCCCACGAAGCTTTTTATCTCACAAATTCATAATTGGAGTGTTGGTAACACGACAAACAGAGCTGACTAACAAGGCATGTTTGTTTTGTTATTTTCTATTTTATTTAATTAATTATTTTTCAATTCATCTGACGTAACAGTCTGGTATATGTAACTCGGAGCTATACGATAAAAGGTCTCTACATTTGAACAGCAACAGGTTCAGTATACAGATAATGTGATTGAATAATTGAATTACATACATTAACAAGTAAACATATTTGTGTATCACATATAAGGTTCATTTGATCCTCGATTATCAGAGATTTGTTTTCTAAAGGTTAACATTAAAATGGCACCAACTGTAGTTCCCTAAACTGTGATAACAGTGGTGTATGTAGTATATCGACTCAAGCTTGAACACAACAGTGAAAGCAGTCACATGCATGTTGAGATTTGCACGAGCTAATATGAAATATTATCTGAACATAGTCTACAAAGTTGGTAATAGGCCTACTATGTAGTATATAAAGAAATTGCAATCTGAAAATAAAATATAATGAACTGCCAAATTATTTCCATGATATCTTTAGTAACTTTGACAACAAGCTTAGCCTTTGACTTAACTGCATATACCAATAGAATCAAGTCGGTTAACATACAGTGGTGGACATTTGGTGAAATATTGGGGTACTGACTTAGGTTGCCAACATACAGCCACCCTTTGTTGCTGCAAATCTGAGTTCTTAAAACCTTTTGGCCTAAATTACATGAAAATTTTAATTAAATTATAGCCTATCAAGGCTTTCGTGGATGAAAATCATTGATGTAACTTTCTTACATACAGTTAATCAGCTATAATTCAAAGACTTTGAGGAATTATTGGGGGGGGGCCTTTTCCCTCCCCCTTGCTGTCAGTAGAAGTGGTGCCTACCAGGAACTAGATATATTGACAATGAGACAATGCCAGTGCGACATATACTGCTCAAATTGGACATACCGTCCTGTTAACCCAAATTATATATAATGGCAAGATGGCAATAATCCTGAACAACTAATAGATGTTCACGTGAACATACACCAACGCACGCTCGAGTGCACGTGTCCTAATTCCGAACCAAATTTTGACAACTGAACACTGAACTATATTTTATCGTAGTATTTAATATTCATTAACAAAATACGTGTTGCCGATGGTATTCTTTTCCATAGGCGTAAAATTTAACGGTAAATACAAATATTTTCAGGCCTCGAGACAAGGATTAAACTTTGGACTCAACATAACAATAGGATATATTACAGAGATATATCATGTTATAATTTATACATATATGATACCAGAATACTATGATATCGAATGTCAATTGAGAGATATACTAAAATTGGTTGAAAAGAAATATAACATTCGTTTGAGTCAGTTGCTGGTAATACTTACGACGCCCCGCATGGGCCACATGCGAGGCAACCAATTGTGTTATATTCAGCACGCGTGGCACGTCGTGTTCGTCGGATCTGTTGACTGGTTGGCGTCTGTCCGTACTAACTTTATAGCGGAATTGAGCTGGCATATTTCTTGGACCATGGGAGGAATAATAGCACATGCTTGCTCTGCATCAGTGAGTTCTGATTGTAGATACAAAACCACGTCGTTATTCGCCATGCTGCCCGTCGTTCGCATTAATCTTGTTGGGTCTTGTTCTTGTGCCGAAGGAGGTCTCGCATCGACATATTTAGCATTCGAATCGCCTAAGTTCTCGCACCTTCCATAGCACCGTCCAAAGCACTTCGCATATTATGTAAATTTTTATTCTTGCAAAATTTCGTGTTTATTCAGTTGAAACATTCGGCAAAGTGACACGCTTGACGTTATAGCGCGCTTTACCTATTGTCATTGAAATATGATTGCAATAGAGTCATTCGATTGGCTGAGCAAATTGCATTCGTATTGCACGTGTCCGGACATACTTTGAACTTTGATCAGAGATATTTTCTTGTGAATTTAGTGGGTGTTGACAGGCTTTTCCCACTTGTTGTATAGTAAAACAAACCTCAAGTTAATGTGTTGTCTCATTAACTTAAATTTATACATTGTGATCTATAAATTGGCTTTTTAATACATTTTCAAATGTGGAACAAAATTGATAGGTAATAAACTTCGATATACAAAATGCACTGAATATCTCGCAGTGTTGCCCCAACACCAAAAAGGTGTTGAGTGTAACATTACACTATCACAGTGTAGCTCCACACCATGGTAGCGTTCCGTTAACACTTCTGACTATGAGGGGTGATCAGGGCCAAAATTAATCAATTCAGTTATGCAGTTCAGATACGATGTTATGCAGTTCATGTTTGTTATTATGCAGTTCAGATACGATGTTATGCAGTTGATTTGTTTTATTATGCAGTTGATTTGTTTTGTTATGCAGTTTATTATTTCTATTATGCAGTTGACTTGTTTTATAATGCAGTTCTGTTATGCCATTCAGATACGATGTTATGCAGTTGATTTGTTTTGTTATGCAGTTCTGTTGTTCAGTTGGGCACGTTTGATGTGTCATGCGCCCGCAATCTTTGCATACAATGTGTACTTCATCTTACAGAGATATTTGTCTCCACTCGAAATCGAAAATGGATGCCACGTCTATGGCAACAACACGAGTCTGGAAATATCTCAGAAACGGTAAGATGCTTACTTATTTTTACCACTGCCTATGCCAGCTAAAGTCTTTTCATATATAACCTTGTCGAATTTGCCAATTTGGGCTCTCATTTTCACTACTTCTAACTTCTTTAAAAAATATGATGGTGTGGATAGATATTATCGTTCATGGCAGTAAATATATACTTAATGCTGTATGTGTAATGCAAAAATCACAGAAGTCAGATATCAGATTATGCATGACAAATATACTTAGTTTTAGTGATGATTGAATTATAATTCAGTCTATTTAATATACTGTTCTGTATCGTATGGCAAATCGACAGGGTTATAATGTGAAAAATACTTTAGCTGGCATAGGCAATGGTAAAAATAGGTAAGCATCTTACCGTTTCTGAGATATTTCCAGATTCGTTTTGTTGCCATAGACGTGGCATCCATTTTGTATCAGTTGTATTTTGAGTGGAGACAAATGAAGTACACGTTGCATGCAAAGATTGCGGGCGCATGACGCATCAAACGTGCCCAACTGACCAACAGAACTGCATAACAAAACAAATCAACTGCATAACATCGTATCTGAATTGCATAACAGAACTGCATAATAAAACAAATCAACTGCATAACAAAACAAATCAACTGCATAATAAAACAAATCAACTGCATAACATCGTATCTGAACTGCATAATAACAAACATGAACTGCATAACATCGTATCTGAACTGCATAACTGAATTGATTAATTTTGGCCCTGATCACCCCTCATATCTGACGTCTTTGGTGTAAAGTAGAGAAATATCATATTAACAGTTAATTCAATGTAAATTTTACTATAAATGGTGTAATATTGCCCCATTTCCCTGCTATTTTACCCGTTGTGACAGTGTAAATATACACTAGTTATTTTGTGCTAAATATGCTAACCGTTAAGCATTGTAAATATACACTTAACTTGGTGTACAATTACGCCAAGAACGTGCTACAATACACTGATCTGGCTTCCTCCTCCACAGGCGCTTTATTAATTTGAGCGGGCTTGGAAAATTAGGGAAGGGACGCACGGGCGGCATAAAAAATGCAGGTAAGGCGAAGGGAAGCGCCTGCTGACTAATGTTCTCAACATGGCAAAAGCTATTCACCACTTATTTGTTTATAATTGTGGAGATAGAGTTTGTTAATGATTCTTATGAACGTAGGCTCTTACAAAAGGCTAAGGAAGATGGGAAAGTACTTTGCCCTAACTGTCATGCTTCTGATGGCAAAATAAATACGCATATATACTTTTAGATTTGTTATACATTATTATTTTGCAAATAATTTTCCTTTCAAGTTATACATATTCATAGTCAAATACATACTCATACTACACACTAAATGACACATTAATGATGTAGACATCACTATCACTGGAGTGGAGTCAATTGAACCCTTTTCCGTGCATTTTTCGCTGTTGTCGCCCATTGCATTTTTCGGTGTTGTCGCAAATTTCTGTTTTGATATTCCTGCATTAATCTTTCCGCCCGTTTTCCCGCCTAATTTTCCAAGCCCGCTCCAATTAATAAATCGCCTGTGGAGGAGGAAGCTGATCTGGTGTAAAGTAGAAGCTATCTTATTAGCACTTATTGGGTTGTGAATTTACCATTAAACGGTGTAATTTAACTCTATAATAGTGTACATGATGACACCATGATAGTGCAAAATACACAGGTATGGTGCATAACTATGACCGCCGTTTGCAGTGTAAATCTACACTTGGGCTGGTGTATCACTGCATTTGGAAATGATGTTCAAATACACTGATCTAGTGTAAAATAGAAACTATCTTATTAACACCGATTGGGTTGTAAAGTTACCTTTAAACTGTGTAAATAGACCCAATCATAGTGTATGAGATAACACCCTGATAGTGTAAACATACACCGGTATGGTGTAAAGAATGTTGACTATACTCCGCCTGGTTGTAGCGATTGATGATCAACCAAGCAACTATGAATTGTTGAAACAAATTTATGGTAAAATAGTTATCTCATAACATTGCACATGACTGTTGACACAATTGTTTGTAGCTTCTTACAACAAGGGCAACATCCTTAAGTCATCATTATGATCACCGGCCATCCATAACGGTTATGGGACAAGGTATTAAGCCGATCAATCCTGACACGCAGCGCCCTTTTTGGAAAAGGGTTATTTTTTAACCAAGAGGGTTAATCATGAGACTTATTAGGTTCATTCACAGTTACACAGTGCATTAGCGCAAATACCCATGAAATTTAGCACCATAAATGTAATAAAAGTTCAACTCAATTCATGAATTGTTGTAAACGAAAATCTTTCGTGCTCTTCGAGTTTAATATACTGCCTTTTGGCCAGAAATTGTTCGCAAATGGACATTACTACAGGAAGACTGGTGTCTAGCTTAATATGTTCTATAGTCCATAAAAACACCCTGAGAACGAGGTTGTCCCCTACAGTAGTATTATTGTAAGAATAAAAAATGAGTGATACTGCAATGAGAATCCATGCAGAGAAACGTTTATTACAATATTACACTTCAAGTATATTTTTAAAACATGAAGTTTAAATACAGGTTTAGTCCTCTCCTTTGGCAATACCACCCAAGCCATACATCCATGACTTCGGCCACTTTTGTCAACGTGTTTCTATACTAGAATCTATACGTTAAGTACCAAGAATATGGAAGGAAATTTTCCTGAATTATGACCATGTTACACGAGGCAATTTTTGCTGCAACTTGCAATGCAATTCGGTAAATCATGTAATATTTAAGGCAAGAAACATTAAAAAGTAAGAAGTGTGTAAATACTACTATTCTCTTCAGCATAATAGTTACTGTACATATTTTATTCCTGTCAAAAACAAGGACCTATGAGAAAATTAAAAAACATAAAATCGGAATTTTTTCAATAATTTACTTTCATGGTCCTATTTGTACGTTTGTTTTATAATTCAGCAATATGAAAGTTCATAATCATATGTAAATTTCCAAAGAGTCAGTAACTCAATTACTTAAGAGTATATGTGTAATACTTCAAATAGTATCAATTCATAGGTCACTCACCCACTCTATCATTCTATCCACAAGGCTAACAAGCCCAATTTTCATATACTCATTGTATACCAGTCTCGTACCAAGGCCTCTATAAAGAAGAAGTGCGCTGAGCGCGTGCGCGCACGGCATATTGAGACAGACGAGAAAATAGTTGATATCTGAATGGAAAATGTCGATTTCTGAAATATTCAATGACACAACACCTTTAATGCCATTGACTGCAACCTATTCAAGAAAAAATATTATGTACAATACTCATTAACAAGTTCATATTTATTTGAAGTACAATGTGAGTAATCTAGTCATTTTAAAATACTGGAAATGGCTATTTGGGGGAGTAGATTAGAAGGGCAGGCAAGATCGAGTGTTTTATCATAGATTACACATTATCACACATTTTGTTTACAAAATAACTTCTTGTAATAACTTCAAATTTCTAAACTACCTTATCAAAAACAACTTTATAATCTTGACAACTGCCTAAAATCAATTATTTTGAACCCGCTTGAAATTGAAATAAAGACGTGACGACAAATCGCCATTTTGCATACTGGTCACTTTCACAAACTATGTTCGATTCATGTTCGATAAAGAAGGCATTCTTCTTCGATTTTTGTGGGTGTCGTATCTTTGAAAATGTTTTGAGAAAAATACTCAACAAGAATTTGTTTTTTTTTAATAAATATTGATAGGTTAATGTCCCATCTACATGTACACAATTTTTCTAAGTTGGGGTAGCATTTTTACATAGAAAGTGCTCTGATTAAAGCTGAAGCAACTGTTTTTGTTACACAGAAACAGTCAATGGTGCTCTTTACATACCTGAAGATCTAAGGTGGGGTTAGCAGTAGAACCATTCCAAATTTCATGTTGAAATCTACCTCTGTTCAACGTATACGATTGGCATGGATTTCATCCACAATAAAATGTTGTTGAATATCTTCTTTCCGCATAATGCACTTTTATAAGTTGAAATAAACATCATATGAAGTGTATTTGTTAAAAAGACATTGAAATGTATTGCACAATCTGCGTAAAAGCGAAAAGAAAGCAACACTACAAAAACTTACTCCTTTGCCATTTTCCCCTCAAAACACGCTCGTGCCAGTCCTCTGCCGCATCATACATCGATCAGCGCGCTATGAGCGCGTTTCACCGCCCACTATATAAGCGCCCTGTTTTCAACTGTCAATTATAGCCGTAACATGTTTAAGAAAAAATCGCAAATAGCCGTAAAAAAACACAGTCTTTTACTTTCATTTCAACAGCATAATAATACTTTCATAATACGACAAATTTTGTGAAAAAATCAGTATTGCAGAAATACCAGCAATCATCGATGGCCCGAAGCTCTTGTTGTGGTCGCATATAAAAACATACAAAAGCCATCATTTGCAACAGAAAAATATACTCGTATCTTTGAAAAGGTTATTCTCAACTGGATCGCGAAGGTAACAATTATTTACCCGAAGCAACAAATTTTGCCAAAAAACTACACAAAATTGAACATTTTTGAAAATTGAAAACGCCATTCGCCCATGAACACAAAAAAAAATTAAGAAAATTTTGGTGATGCTGTAAATTTCATCGACGCGAGGACCTATTCGACGTCAGCATCGGTGCGCTCACTGCAGCACAAAATGAGGGGCGTCACGTTCGTATTTTGAAAAAGTGACAAACGTTTGAACGTACCGAAGCAAACTTTGCTCTTCAACTCAGAAAAATATGCTAAAAAACATTCCGGAAGTCCCCAAACTGATTTTGTACTGAACTCCAGGTATTAATATTCACCTTGAGCTTTTAGTCCTTGCTTTAACCCTTACAAGACATGAATAAATTTGTGTTTATTGTAACTACTTCGAGTGAAAAGTTCAATTCGCCTAATATGCTCTATGATGATGAAAATTATAATGACAAAATGTTTGGATTCAAAAACTATATTTTTCAACAAAATTTTGTAAAAGAGGATTTGTACTACCTACAAAGCATGGGCTATTTCACTATGTAATTGGTAGATCAATCTGATGGATAATGAATATACAGTATTTTATAAATGCTTATTTAATTGATTGATAGATATACAGTAAACCATGCGCCCTACTTTATTATTTTACTCTAACACCAGACGATATTATTAAATTCCGTTCTCACGTATTCTGAAATAATGTTTTAATGTATACAAAAGATAAAAGAATACAATATAAATCGCAATATGAATGTTCTCACACGTTGACAGAACCACACCAGTTCTAAAACCGCCAAAAAGTATATGTCATGTGATAGTTCATAACCAATCAGAAAACAATAACAACTATAATAATTATCACGTCTGTTTAGCATAAATTATCACTATTTTAACACTCCCACTTGATAATTATGCCGCTTATGTCATATGATACAGTACGATAGTGTTTAAATAACATCAACAGCCAACAATCTTCATATCTTCTCAAAGCTAGATCCTGGTAGTCCCTTAGTCATAATATCAGCCACCATGTGCTCCGTAGGACAGTAAATCACATTGATTTCATTCGACATTACTCGTTCACGAAAAAAATGATGACAAATGTCAATGTGCTTGGTTCGGTTGTGATACTAGCTCCATGGCTCCTTGGTTGTCTTCGAAAATAGTGATAGGTTTATCCACCCTTTTACCAAGATCATGCATCAAACGTCGTAACCATATCGCTTCTTGTGCTGCTAAACTTATGCAACATACTCCGCTTCCGTAGACGATTTTGCTATAGTAGCTTGCTTCCGACTTGACCAACTAACAGTACTGTTACCAGTTTGAAATACGTAACCAGATGTTGACCGACGTGTGTCAACGTCTCCTGCCCAATCTGAATCAGAATAACAACTAACTCTGGTTCTTCGTTATTAGCTGGATACTTAAGTACATAGTTTAATGTTCCCCTTAAATATCGTAAAACACGCTTAACACCAATCCAATGGTCTTTGCTTGGTCTGCTCATGTACTGAGATTATATCCTAACTGCTGCTACAATATCAGGTCTAGTTGTCACAGATGCATACATTAAACATCCTGTCGCTTGCTGATATGTTCGAGTATCAAAACTTTCATCATCACTAGATAATGCATGAAATTTCTTACCAGGTTCCAGAGGTGTTTCAACTGGTTTACAAGACTACATTCCGAATCTTCTAACCACTTTCTCAGTGTAGCGTTGTTGACTTATCGACAAAGTCTTCGCTTCTCTGTCTCGCTTGATCAACATTCCGAGAAGATAATGTGCTTCTCCACGGTCATCCATCTTAAACCTTCGACATAGCGCCTCTTTCTCCAAATTTAGCATAGCAATATCATTTGACACTGGAATGACATCATCCACATATACACCAAGAATAACAAAGCTGATACGCCCATCATCATTCCATGAATAATTCTTCATATGTTTTTGTTGATGGTCTTTCAGTTTCTCCCACTTGTTCGACATTCTCAGGATTCGTGGGTTGTTCATCATTTCTCAATGTTCAATTAGGAACTTCATGTAAGGGACCTGTCATAAAGTATGTGTACTGGGGGGGGTGGAGGGTAAGTTGGGGGGGGGGCGAAACGTTTCATCACCTTTGAGGGGGGTATTAAATATTTTCCGACGCTGTTCGGGGGGGTGCCAAATTTTGTGGTAGTATTTTTGAATACCCTCCACCTCCCCAGTACACATACTTTATGACCGGTCCCTAAGCTGTGATCAATTCCATGATCATTCACAGCACTTTCAGGCTCAATCGATCTCTCGATTTCCTCATCATCTTCCGGAATGATGAGACTCTCAGACTGTACTATACCGTCCAACTTGGACTGCTCAACGTGATGAAATTTCTACTCAAAAGATGTAGCATCACTGCTTATCATAAAACGCTTCTTACTTATTTCATATAACTTATATCCTTTTGTTCCCTGCGGATACCCAACAAAAATTGCTTCGTATGATTTCTGATCTAGTTTCTGGCGACCTTCACATTCTTTCTCTGAATTATGATTTGCATTACAGTTCATTCCCGTAACCATGTCTTTCTTTGCCAATTTATCGATATAATTATTATTTAAATGACCCAATCTTTGGTGCCAAACTTCAGGTGTTTGTTCAGTTGAGGACTGTGCAAATTCAACAGTGTTCACTGTGAACAACATGACATCAATTAACTTCCCGATAACAAACTCTTTGCCATCCTTTGATACAATACATTTCTCTTTGTCAAATTGAACTTATGCTCCCATTAAAACCATTGCAGGGACTGAAAGTAAGTTTTTAGCTAATTTTGGTAGAAACAACACTTTATGTAGTTCCAGAGAACAACCGGTGTCACTTCCAGTAGGTTGTTTAACCATGCCCTCACCCAAAGCATGAATAATTGTATTGTCACATAAGTATATCTCAGGCCCCAGTTACACTATACCGGATTACTTTCTATACCGGATTGTTAATTCTAACCGGTACGAAAGCAAGCGTGTTTACACTTACAGCGCTCCGCTCCGAACATGACCGATCATTATCCGTTGCCTTGGAAACTTTAGCAATTCGCGCCAGCGGGAAGCGCCGAAGGATCAACACTACATAAGTTCAAGACCTATGCAAAGATGTCAAAGCAAAAAACAGAGGCATTTTCGTGGACTGACGCCGAAATCGAACTGCTCCTTGAAGCAGTAAAAGTATTTGCTTCTAACTGTCTTTTCAAAGGAACAGACTGGGAAAGCGTGAAGTCAAAATACGAAAGAATTAAAGAAATTTTTGTTGAACGCTATCCGAAAATTAATGGCGAAGATGCCGAAGAGGAACCAAACTCAGACTATCCCAAGTCTAACTCCCTGGAAAAAATAACAAAAGAACGAATTGCAGCAAAGCTGAAGACAATTCGAAATAATCGACAGCGGGACACGAAGCGGGGGCGGAAGAGTTGTGATGACATATTATGATTTATGCCACGACATATGGGCAGGGGCCCCTTCGACAAAAAGCATCGAAGGTACAGTAAAACAATTTAGTTAAATTCACTACGTTTTGCTGCTTTTATAGCCGACTATTCAATGATATTGATGATAAATTAAGTAAATAAAAAGGAAACTTATGTGGTAATATGGCATTTGTTACTATGTTTGCATATTCTTGGTTTGCAATAAATCCTTTGAGGATTAAAAGACAAAGATATGGCGGCCTTTGGAGGCAAAAAGCTCCAAATTCAATACCTTCTTATGGGATTCTTTTGTTGAAGTTCCTCCAACATTGAATTCATGAAGTGCATAGCATAATCTTTGAGATGACACATCGCATATATGAACCTAGGCTCGGTTTCAGCCATTCCCTCTGTGGAGGTTCTATGGTGTGAGTGGCCACCACTCCAAAGTCCGAACCCGCCGGCTGGGACTGAGCCTAATGTGAACACAGTGTGTCAATAATTTGGAGATAAGAATAACAAAAGTGGTTTTATCAAATAATATTTTAATACAAAATTTGTGATGGGTCAGTCCAGGAATGATCCACACTCTCCCTATGAGGAAATTTCGGCTGTCCGAAGGGAGAGGGGAGAAAACTTTGTTTCTGATAACAGTAAGTGAACTTCTAATTTCCTCTGTGGGGGAGGTAACATAATTTGATACAATTCGCTTGCCAGGAATGGGCGGGCAACTTATTTTGTATAGTCTAATTATGCAAGCAAAGTTAATAAAACATTTTACATGTGTTAAAGCTTTCAAAAAAGCATTTCCACACATTCTTGGAAGGCAAAATATATCAAATTATGTAAACAAGGTTTACCCATGCATCTATTAATAATACTGTGGACAGGTTGTCACCCGGCCAACTTCAGGAACATTTGTATTAGGTATAAAAAGGATAGTTAATTAGACATATTTATGTTATTTCAGGTGGAATTGATTCAAGTTCACACCTTCCCCAAGATAAAAAAGAGTAAAAAGGATGGGCCACAGTTAACTCTGGACAACAACACCGATGATGAAATGGAAGAGTTGTTTGGTATAACCAGTGAAGAGCAAGGTCATACACAAGATATATCTAAAGCACAAAATGCAACTGACAGAAGAGTAAAGATTGCTAAATTTCTAACTAATGAAAAAGAGAAAAGAATGAACACAAAGGTCTCAGTCGACAAGCAACATCTTAATCTTGCCAAAGAAGATCTAGCACTAAAGAGGAAGATGATGGCGACGTCAGACAATGTGGATCAGCAATTCATCAGCAACACAAATAAAATGACGAAAACAATGGAAAATGTCGGCAATGCAATAACGTGTTGCTTTGACCTGATGAAGAGAATGTATGAAAGCCAGCAACCAACTGTGCCACCAGCTGTACATGGTAATTTTTCTGCAATGCCTGTTTATCCAGACAGACATGGCTTTCATCAATATTTTCCATCCAATTGCTTTAACACTTCAAATGTTAGTCAGCCTAGTCCTGCTAGTAATCCAGATAGTGATTGATGAAACAATACCAAACTATCATTTATTAGTATTGAACAATAACAAAACATTTTAGCCAAAAGGAATTGTGTTTATGTGTTAGTTTACACTTATGGTAAGTTTATACATTCATGTTCATTGTTTTATATACAAACTCTTTCAGTTTTCAAGAAGTATTGTTGGACCATTTGTGGTTGTATTCTTATTGTCAATATTATATCCCAGAAATAAGATGTGATTGTTCCTTAACATTTTGGATTGTTTGAGTGTGGATCTACTAATTAATGGTCAGAGTTTTTCAGACCCTTCTAGCTATATACCTGACATATTTCCTTTGGTGCTTAATTTTGACAGTTTTTCATCAATGGGTCATTCCAGAAACATCCATAGCTCTCTCATGATGAAAATTTACCCTCCTACCTTATTCGGGTAATCTTTGTACACTTACTATCCAGAAACAATTTTTTCTCCACCTCCCCTCTGGAATGCAGAAATTTCATCCGTGGGGGAGTGTGGATTTGTTATGGAATGACCCATTTTATTTGCATGTTTTGGCAATGTTTGAGGCACTATGACAATTATGAATATTTCATTCAAAGTACTTCATGAAAACATTCCTGGTTGCTTTTCCACCCCTTTCATTGTTATGAACCATTGCATCAGCAGCATTGAATGGAGGTTGAAACTCCTGGTCATACATGTGAACTGCCCTTATAAGTTCATCACAAACTGTTTCATTGTGTATTTCACAAAAATTATTTAAAATAAAACAAGCATGGATTGTTGTTATAATACTGTCCAACTTTAAATCCATGAGCCGTCGCAGAATACCAAACCGTGCTTTCAGTCTACCAAAAGCACATTCAACAACCATCCTCGCGGATGATAGTCGGTAACCAAAGAATTGCTCTTGAGGGGTGCTACCACCTTTTGCAAACTCTTTCATCAAATACGGCAGTAGTGGGTAAGCAGGATCACCAAGAATGCATATTGACACAGCTTGTTCACCATCAACAATAGTTTTCTTACAAGGTGGTATGACCCCATCCCTTAACTTCGTATTTATCGTTGAGTTGCCAAACACACGTGCATCGTGTACACTACCAGGCCATTTTATTACGACATCTATAATCCACACAAGCCTGAACGTTAAGGCTATGATACCCTTTTCTGTTAATAAAAGATGTTGGGTCTTCATTCGGTTTTCTTATTGGAATATGCGTTCCATCAACTGCACCTATACACTGGGGGAAGCCGTAACGAGCAACAAAGTTAGCCGCAGATGTCGTGACTTCCTCTTCTGTTAAAGGAAGGTTCACATATGTACCAGCTAGGTGTGTTGATATAGCCCGTGTTACTCGTTTCACGATTAATGAAACCGTACAAGGTGCAATACCAAATGCATTTGCTGTTTTTCTCATTCTTCCACCATCTGACAAATAGTAAAGAGTTACTGCAATCTGTTTTTCAACTGAAATTGGGGTCCTAAGGCGTGTTCTTTTTCGTGCAATATACGGACCGACCTCGCGACAAAGAATATCAAACGTTTGCTTCGACATACGAAAGTTTTCTTTCCATTCTTCGGGAAGTGTGATTTCGTTTTGAAAGCAAGACCACCAGGCCGTGCTTCGTCCCGGTTTCACCCAAAATCGACGTGCTTTTCTTTGTTTTTTGACACCCCTTTTCACTCGGGAATTTGAAGTTAATAACACTTTCCGAAGCCGTCTTCGTGATAAGTAGTATTCAATTGATAGGCCATACAAACAAGACATTATTTGCAGCACGCTTGCAGCTATAACAGTGAGCATAAGTAAGTTTTTGAAGGGAGCCATTTTGCAATCCAACTTGTAAACAGTTCAAACTTTCGCGCCTAAAGGGTTCCAACATTCGCGCCAAATTTTTTTGCAACGGTGCGTACCGGATTTCATGTTTACACTTGGCTTTTTCCGGTATGGCACTTACCGGATTACTTTTCATATCACCTCCAAAGCGGAGTGATTTTCGTTCCGCGGCATGTACCGGATTACGGTGGCGTAATGTAAACAACAGCCCAATCCGGTAAAAAAATCGCTTCGCTCCGATACAATCCGGTATAGGGTAACTGGGGCCTATCTCAGTTGGTGTTTCATATTGAACGTAATCTACCGAAAGGTTTCTATTATGTGTCATATGTTTGGTTGCTGCTGAATCAGTAAACCATTCTTTAGTAGGTTTAGTACTTGATATCAATGCTCCGCCTCCTCCTTCGACCACATTCGAATGTTCTCCTCTGTTATTGTTCCGATTGTTGTTGAATGGGCAATTCCTTGCAATATGCCCAACTTGATTACATTTGAAGCATACATGCAGTCTTGCCTCTTCCTGGATCAATTCGTCTTTTCGCAGTCTCATGATGTTTGTTTGCATTCCATATGGCTTATAATCGTGTGCCCATCCTCGTGAATTCTCGGGGCGTCGACTATACAGTGCCGCTCAGTAGTATTGTAACACCTTCGTGGACAAATTTGCGTGTAGTCTTCGTGTACATGCAACGAAAATTACAAGCAAACTCTGTGCACTACACGCAAAGCTGCTGGACACTTCGTGCGGTCAGACCACACGAATTTTGTGTGTAGTCAGACTACACGAAGTTTGCGTATAGTCAGACTACACGAAGTTTGCATGTAGTCGCATTTTATATTTTTAACACTGTTGCGAAGTGATTTATATTTTCAACGCTGTTCCAAATTAGTGACCAAATGCCAACTAAAGTTTGCGTATACTCTTGTTTAAAATACACATTACGATCATGATATTCTATATTTTTATACGCTGTTGAGCAGAAAACAAGTGCCAATAGTAATGATTGTACGTAAGAGGCTTGCCCTATAAGCAAAATGTTTATCGTAATGCAGAGAAAAACCGCGAGGGCTGAGGCAAAATTAAGAAAATGTAGTAAGCTATAAACATAAATTTCGGAGGAAAAATGTCAGCGCTACATTAATCACCTTCACGAAGTTGTACCGATTGTAATCGAAAAACAAGGACATGCTTCCTGATACCAGGCACAAGCCGTAAATAATTGTCTTGAAAAACAGCATGATGAGGTTAACTATCAAGAACTTAAATAAGGACAATTGTCAATACTATAAATAGTGCCGAGTTAAGTATTTCATTTACTATCATAGTTTAGGTATTGTATTAAATTTACTTAGTCTTAAGAGTAGAAACCAAACACTGTTTTTGTAATATATTGTTAGTTTTGCAACACTACATGTATATAGGCAACGGTCACAGTCTCACCGCTATTTTTACTCCATGCATGTAGCTGTTCACTTACAAAAAAAAAATTGCTAACTTTAAACACGTATTTTCGACTCGGACTGATTTCTTCCTCTTCCGAAATTTGGTTTCCTTTTTGTGCACAAAGCATTGTCCACCTTGGTGCCCTCATTCTTGTCCTTTCGTTTCAGGTACTCCTCAATTAATAATCCTTTAATGTTATCCCAATCTAACTCCTCTGCATTTCTTGCATTCAAACTGGTAAGAAAATTGTCAAACGATTCTGGGAAACTTCCCAAACAGTAGCAAATTTCTTTGTAGAGATGTCCTCTTTCATTTCACGTAGTTGCTCAGCTAAGGGCGTCATGTAAGTCAAATGTTTCATTAAATCACCACCTTCTTGCATACTGGCCGCATGAAACTTTCGATTCAAACTCACGATTTGTGTTATTGACACAAATTCAAATTGCTTTTGTAAATTTAGCCACGCTTTCAGCGAGTTTGTTGTACAAGAAATATGTATTTGTATCAACGAGTACGCTTTATCAGATCGTAGTTGGAAGGCATTCTTTACAGCGTTCGTTGCTGTTTCGGCTGGAGGTATTTCTTTTCCTTCTTGAGTAAATCCCCATAGCCCACGTTCCATAAGAACAAGTTTGATATTAAACTTCCATGACTGATAGTTTTTCCCGGTTAATTTTTCAATCTTCGGGATTTCCGCATATTTATAAATTCGATCGGCAAACAACAACACGATGAAATTTTCGTCTCACATGACAAATATATACGTTTTTAAAACAACTTTTATCCACGTCCTGGCCCATAACCTATTAAATTTCGTTATCACTTATTCTGAAGTAATGTTTTAATGTGTACAAAATATAAAAGAATACAGTATAAATCTCAATATAAATGTTCTCACACGTTGACCGACCTCACGAGTTCTAAAACCGCCAAAAAGTATATGTCACGTGGTAGTTCATAACCGATCAGAATACAATAACAACTATGATAATTATCACGTCCGTTTAGCATAAATTATCACTATTTTAACAGATATTACTCATCTGCATTCTAGGGTACTGCCAGTTAATGGCTTAACAATACTATCTGCCAGTGTCTTTTGTTAATCTTTAGCTGGCAATGCGCCCAGATGCACCCTACTTTACTATTTTACTCTGTCTAACACCAGACGATTTTACTTGTCAGGGGTAGGGTACTGCCAGTTAATGGGCTATGCTTTATAAGAGCGCTTACCATCTAATTGTTCTAATTTAAGTAGTGCAATATTTCTCCTATATAATTATGTAATTTCAAATTACCTATTGCTAATATAATACATCTATTTTAAGACTATTTACCCCCATTGTTTGATTACCAATTCAACATGACATTACCATATTTTTATATTTTTTTAAACTATATTATCACTATGCTTCAGCTATTTATAAGATATACATTTAGTATGCATGCCTTCTGGATATCATTTTTATCTGTACATATGTGCTATTTTAAGTCTATTTGGATTCTATTATAAACTTATTTTATTAAATCTTTTTAAACCCATTGTTTCAATTGTTTTATTACCGATTGTGCATGATGAAATTGCCCTATTTTGTATCTATATTTTAACTATATTTTGACTATGCTTCGGCCATTTATTATCTATATATCTGCACGTTATTAATTTTCTAATAACTTTCTATTTCTTTTCTATATATATTCCGTATTTAATCCATGTTCATAGATTTACAATAGATTTACAATATTCTAAAATAGTCTATTTAGTAAGAATTTTTCTAACTGGACACAATCGTTTTGCATTTAATCTATTTTTATGATATTTTAAAACTTTTTCTTTTCTAAGTAAATTGGAACTATTCTACAAAATTGCAAAACAGGGAAAATATCGGGTTCTATTTCAGTAGGAAAAAAATAGGTTAATGACTTAATAGATAAAGAATACAGAAAAAATAGTGAAATAAACTATTTTCTTGAATAAGGATTAAATAGGAGATAAATAATGTCTGATTCTACAAGGGAATGTGAATTCACCATGCACAAATAGCGATTGCTTCTCTAATCAGAAATGGTTGTGTGGATATTAACGCTGGTTTGGCTAAACGTTATCGTAAACCTAACCTATCTTAGCTTACATACAATCTATTTATTCTTCCTAGTTGTTGTGGCGTCTGTTCAAGGTCAATTACGAATCATAAATCGTCTATTCCTACGGGCCTATGATAATCCAACAAGCTTAGAATACTTTGAATTTACTGAAATATTAATCTTTGAGGTAAGGACATTTGTAAATATGTATTAAATACGACAGGTGAGTTTACAGGTTATCTGTATCAATGTACTTTATGCATACAAACTTCTTTTGGTAAACGATTTAAAGTTGTTTGGCAATATACAAAATCCTATTTTAATATTAATAATCTTTTTTTTTATTATCCATCTTCAGTTAAAAAGTACAATGGATTTCCATTGTGAAAATTAGAAACTATAGTATAATATATATATATATGTACAGGCTAAAATGTATCAAAAACATTAATATTTAGGTTAGTGGATATAAAATATACTGAAATTCTGAATTCTTCTAAGTTGTTCAGCGCGCGCTTCTCCAGAAGTGAGATTGCTCTGGGAATGAAGGATAGTTCATGTCTTTTAGTGTGGGACATAGGCTGTGGTGGATCAGAAATTTTTCTCAGATCATATGTGTGGAATATAGAAGAAGGGATAAATTTGTTACATGGGTGACTCAAGTCAGTTTTAATTCTTTGGAACTCCTCAACAGTGATAATGTCTCTTCTTTCGTTTAAAGTCTGCAAGCTGTCTTGGGGTATACCAAGAATATTCAGACATCTGTTTTGGACAGTTTCAATTTCATCGACAAGGTATTGGGAAGCCCACTCCATATAGGTGCCGCGTACTCTAACACGGGTCTTATCTTTGTGTTATAGCATGTGAGACAAACCTCTAAAGGTACTTATGCTCTGTGGCACTCTCTCAAGCAGAATAGACGTATATTGGCTTTCTTTACCATCTCTTCAATGTGGCAGTTCCATTTTAAGTTGTTCTGGTGCCACACTCCAAGTGATTTGTGCGAGTTTACCTTTTCAATAATTTCACCGTCAGTAACAAGTGGCTCTGGTTCTTGGATCATACTGCTGAAACAGATCCACATGTCTTTCGTTTTTTGGGGGTTTATCTTCATCTTTTTCTCAGTGGCCCACTGTTGTGCAGCTTCGAGAACCTCTTGAATATGGCTAGTTGTCCCCTTTGCAACAACGTCATCCATTGTACAATCATCTGCGTATTTGCATGTGTTTATAGAGAGTTGGTCAGAACAGAATTTTCGAGGTCATTTACATGTACGTTAAAAAGCGTGGGAGATATGACAGAACCTTGAGGAACTCCAGCAGGACAAGGTTTAATTGATGATAAGGTTCCCCCAAGGTTAACCTGTTGGCTCCTGCCCTCCAAAAAACTTCACGTCCAGAGCCAAAAGCCTTTCGTCACATTCATTTCCGCTAGCTTTCTTAACAAAACTCCGTGATCCACAAGGTCAATGACCTTGCAAAAGTCTATGAACAATGCATGGATACCATTTTTTCCATCGTGTGAGTTGTCTGTAACATTAAACCAGTTTTGTGAGATGTAGGCTAGTGCGGATACCGTTGATCGTTCATTGGTGAATGCGTGCTGACTATCATTAATCTTGAGGCAAGGGCTGTTCAATTTAAGCTGTAGCTTTTCCAAGACTTTAGCCATTTGAGGAAGTATAGAAATTTGAAGGAAATAATTTTCAATATTAGTAGGAGGTCGCACTTTAGGGACTGGAGTAACCAATGCATGTTTATACAGAGTTGGGTATTTGCATTGTGTTATACTGCTACAGATGCTGTCGTGTACTACAGGAGAAAGTTCTTCACAGAATCGTTTATATAACCAAGTAGGGATTTTATCTGCCCCGGTAGCTTTTTTGCGATTTAAGTGTCTCAATGCAGCCTTAACTTTTCCAATGGAAGGAACAGGGGAAGTGTCCTCTCTCAAAAATGAAGCTATATCTGTGAAACTTGGGACTATAGTAGTGGAGAGGTCTTGCCATGGTTTAGTGAAGATATCTTGCTGCAGTTCCACAGTGTTGGTTACTTGATATCAACCGCTTATTACAATAAAAAATGAAACGTGTATCGTGTATCTTTTAAACGTACATCTTTAAACTTCCTGCGGTTCGTTCTGAAGAACGGGTGGGCCTATATGTTAATTTTTATAAGCGAATGAGCCTATAAACGACGACTTTGACTCAAAAAATATCGAAAAACTGTGAATATCCGTATATATGCGCATTCTCTTTTATGCGGGGTATAGGGTAATAACGATCTGGAAAACATGTGAGACAATCAGTTTTGTAGCTTTCGTTGCTTAGACTCTAGCATTTATATTTGTGACGTCATGGTAAAACGATGTAAATGTAACGTCAGATTTACTCCTCATGTAATCACGAGTTTTCTTCTTCAATACTGAATAGTATTTGTTCTTAATTTAGCTGACAAGACTTTACACGAGGACACCGAGGCTACGCTTTACGTTTATATCAATCACCATTCTACGAATATTGTAAGTGTTTACACTTTTTAATAATTGTACACACTATACATAGAGTTTTGTGAAAAATGTAAGTCCAAAAACTACGGAGTAAAATAATCACAAGTGCGCAGTAAGTTATGACAGGAACAATGTCTAATTATAGCTATACATAAAAAAATATATATCTATGTTCATGGTTTGAGTTTCCTTTCCATTATTGTACCAAAATATTGGATGTCGTTGTCACAGGAATTTGGCCCCACCGGGAATTTCCTAGGAATCTCGTGCCCCCTGGGGCAACTCTCTTAGGAAATTCGCCTCCCCCCATACACATTTTGATATAGAAATGATCTATTTATATACTATTATTTATAGACAGAAATAATTCTGCGGGTGGAATGATTCTATTCCAAAAGCTAATGATTTCCTGATGTTTTGACTTAGTGTCAGAGTTACATTCTCAAACCCCGTAAAAGGCGGGCAAGCTTTAAAGGTTTTCTTTACAAGTTTTATACTTCACTAATTGACTAACTAATAATGCAACTAAATACAATAAACTATTCTATAACGACAAAACTAGTGCATAACATAATAATTAGACATTCAGTAATGTTTATAGTTCAGTGGGCACTCATTATAAGAAGCCTGGACACTAAGCCTGTCACTTGTTGTTGTTTAACTTGTTTGTAGTTTCTCATCATTCGCGAGTGAGAACTTATTAACATACATACCAATAATATATTAGAGTTATCGCATGAAATCGATGAACTCCTATCTATGATGAGAAACTACTGAATCAAAGGAAGCCGAATACAGCGATGTTACAAGCAAAGAAACATCCTGTGCATCCCAAATCGTAAGAACAAATTTTCCCGCCAATTTACACTCAACGAGTATTTTGCCTCAAACGTCAAGCAGACAATCAACGAAATTTCCATCAGAACACTATACGAAGTGATAAGGGTAACCTCCTAAACACACAACGATGCCAAATGTTCGATGCCCGTTTCCCGACTGCCAATACGAGACAGAAGATGTCACAGATGGTCGTGCCACAGTCCTATTGTCAGTACATTCCGCAGGTACGCACACTGCTCAGTTAACAGCTGCAACCCAGCCACAGATCCCCATTACAAGTGGTCGAGTCGAAAAGGTACGTCGCCCCACAGTAACCGCCGCTGGATCAAGTGAGGATTGGGCATATTTTCTCACCCTTTGCAAGGCTATGTTGAGGCAACTAAAATCGAAGGAAAAGATTTGATCATCAAATTTGTGGAATGTTGTCACGAACAATTACGAAAATATCTTACACGATATGCTGGCGGCTCCCGTACTTGCTGTTGGGGAAGAAAATACCATGGTCGCACGAGTCCAACTGCATAACATGCACCAACACAGGGACGAAACAATACGTCGTTTTGGTGCCCGATTACGTGGTCAAGCAGGTGTCTGCAAATTCCAAATTAAATGCCAAAATTGTAATACTGATGTCAACTATACAGAGCACATCATTCGTGACGTAATCACCCGAGGCTTCGCAGACAGCGAAATCCAATTGGACTTACTTGGCCACACAAACCAGAATATGAATTTGGAGGAATTTTTCCAATTCGTCGAAGCAAAAGAGGCTGGCAAAAGATCTGCAGGACGTCTCTTCGAAACTCGAGGCATTAATGCCTCCCCAGTCAATATCGTCGAAACAAACAAGTATATTTGAAGATTCGCAAACAGGAAAACAAAGATGATGTATGCAATTACTGGGGCAAGTGCGGACATGGCAAGAACACGCCAACGAAATTCAGAAAAACTAACTGCCCTGCATATGGAAAAACATGTGTCCACTACCACCGCCTGAACCACTTTGCGACCGTCTGTCGCAGCAAAACCATTTCACCCACACCCCCGAGGAACCCTGACAGTAACAGCCCGCCGGAAGATTACGAAGCCCTTGGTTTCCACCTAACCACCACCCACCAGAGCCGACACAAATCTCCGTCATGGCTGACACTGACTGGATAAGCTGCCTTGCAAGTATGCAGGTAATACAACGCCTTGGTTTGAACAAACATGACCTTATCCCAGTAACAATCCATGTGTATGCAGCCAACAACCATGGCATCAAAATCCTTGGTGCCGTCATCCTACGATTCTCTGGCCACTCGACATCTGGAAAGCTCCTTGAAACTCGCCAAGTAACATACGTCACCAATTATTCTAACAAGGTCTTCCCGAGTAGAGAGGCTTGCACAGCACTAGGTTTCATCACGGTTGACAGCACGTAACCGAAAACGCTTGGAAAACTGGCTCCTAGACTATTACAAATCAAGCACATTCCATAAATGTGAACACCAACTGCTGCCGCTAATGGAAGGCCAACCGATGGGCCTGATGATATATTCTAATGCTGACCCAACGTTACCAGCCCACCAAACACCAATCGCAGTGCTCCTACACTGGCAATCAGAGGTCAAGGCTGGCCTTGACCAGGATGTTGCCCTATCCCAGTCGGCGAGCCAGTGACTTGGTGCCATCGCATGGTGGTGTGTGCCAAGGAAAACGGCAAACCCAGACGAACAGTAGACTTCCAAGCACTAAACCTCCACGCCACAAGAGAAACCCACCATACACAGAGTCCGTTCCATCAAGTACGCTCCATTCCCAGTGGCAAAAAGAAAACTTTGTTTGACTGCCGGAATGGATACCACAGCGTCCCCCTGCACGAAGACGATCGGCATATCACCATTTTCATCACCACTTGGGGACGTTATAGATACAAAACCGCCCCTCAAGGTTGCGTTGCATCTGGTGACGGTTAGTCCAGACGATTCGACGAGATAGTCTCACACATCCCTGACAAGACCAAAGTTATCGATGACACGCTACTCTGGGCAGACAACTTGACCGACAGCTTCCACCAGGCAGTCAACTGGCTTGACAGCTGCGGACGCCATGGAATCATCCTCAAACCCGACAAATTTGTGTTTTATCAGGATAGTCTTGCATTCGCGGGTTTTGAGATCGCCCCCACCAATGTTCGCCCATGCAAGAGGTACCTTGACGCCGTCCGTGATTTCCCAACACCAACTAACATCACGGATATACGATCTTGGTTCGGTCTTATCAACCAAGTATCCTATGCTTTTGCCGCCTCGGCCCGCATGATACCCTTTCGCCAAGCTCTTAAACCAGGCACGCAATTTATTTGGAACGAGGAGCTAAACCAACTATTCAACGAGTCTAAAACGGCCATAATCAGCGATATTGAAGAAGGGGTTCGTATCTTTGATAAATCGAAACCAACATGCCTGGCCACAGACTAGTCGAAGAATGGAATTGGTTTCTGGCTGTTCCAAAAACACTGTAATTGTACATCTACTGACTCCTTCTGTTGTCCCACAGGCTGGAAAACCACGCTCGTCGGCAGTCGTTTCATCGTGCAGCCGAAGGTCGGTACGCCCCAGTGGAGGGTGAGGCTCTTGCCGTAGCTGATGCTCTTGACAAAGCCAGATTCTTCACTCTCGGCTGCGAGGATATGATTATCGCCGTGGTCGCAAAGGAGTTACTTCCATGTTAAGTTACTTCCATGAATTATGAGGTTACTTCCATGGCTGCACATGCAGAGACATCCATCTTCTGGCCAGGCATTACCCCTGCCATGGCTGTACGACAGCAATGAAACCACTGTAATCGCAACCAATTGCCCCTGCAATCCACCAGTACGCCCAGAATACCCATTCCAGTATAGCTGTGCAGGCTTTTTTTACTACAAAGGCGTAAACTATCTCGTTGTAGTGGATAGATACTCCAACTGGCCCATTATCGAACGAGCGCACGACGGATCTAATGGTCTAATTGACTACCTACGACGTTGGACCTTCACCATCCACATGGCATCCCCGACGAATGTGCATCCGACGGCGGACCTGAATTTACTGCTGCAGCCAAACACCAATTCCTACAAGATTGGGGAGTGCACAACCGCCTCTCATCAGTATCATACCCACAGTCAAACTGTCGTGCAGAGATTAATCACGAACAACACCAGCCCCAATGGCGACCTTAACACCAATGCCCTGCAACGTGCAACGCCATCCAATACAAGACAGGCCCGTGGACTGAAGCACCCCACCAAATGAGACAGGTCTTACAACCAATTTGAATTTCAGTTGAAGGCTTGTACAAGAAGGCTCTGGCAGAATAACCATACGCAACCGCAAGTTCGTCAGGAAATATCTCGTTCTGTCTAAAAACAACAACTAACGCAAACCATTACCCAGGACCTTTCAAGACCTCGTGAAGCGATCATACCAACCCAACACCATGATCACCCCACTCCCACAGGAAACCACAACACGATCCCTTAGTCAACCACAACCCCACCATGCCCCACAACAAATGGTCCCACCAAGACAACCCAACAACCACCCTACATCGGATCACCATCACGAAAATTCATGTCAAACTTGTTGAATCAAGAAATTACAAAAATTACGTACAACAAAATTTTAACCAAGATTTGTATGCTGCTTTATCCGTGCAAAATTGGGAGATTGACGATCCTAATTTACTTTGGAATAATTTTAAAACAACTTTTAATTATGTTTCGGACATTCATGCACCGACGCAAGGTAGGAAACTGAGGAGTCGCAATGCTCCTTGGTTGACAGATAGCATTAGAAAAAACATGAACCGCAGGGATTTTCTTAAGAAAAAAGGTATTAAGACAAATTCAACTGTAAACCACGATGCTTATAAAACTTTGCGCAATAAGGTTAATAAACAAATTATTAATGCCAAGCGGGAATATAATGCAAAGTATATTGAGGAAAGCAAGAGTAATACAAAACAAATGTGGAAAAATATTAATAGTTTAATTAATAAAAAATCCTCAACCATTTCAGCAATTCAAATCAATGAGCATGAAATCGTCGAAAGTCAATCAATTGCTGAAGAATTGAATGAATACTTTTCTAATATTGGATCAACTTTGTCTAGTCATATTCTCGAGACAAATATTAGCTTTCAGAAGTACATGAAATTTGAAACGCAGAATAAGTTCAATTTTACGACCATTATTATTCAAGATGTGCTTAATGCACTTAAAAATTTGAATGTATCTAAATCAACAGGACCCGATAATATCCTAGCCAAACTTTTAAAAGGCTCGAAAGATATTATAGCGCCCTTCTTGACATTTATACTTAACTTCTCATTACGAAGTGGCGTTTTTCATGACGACCTTAAGGTTGCAAAGATTTCTCCAATATATAAGTCTGGTGACAAAAAGGAACGAGGTAATTATAGACCGATTTCTGTTTTCTCAAATGTTGCTAAATTATTCGAAAAACTTGTGTGTACGCAACTAGACATATTTTTAAGTAAAAACAATATTCTGAGTCCGTGTCAGTCTGGCTTTCTTAAGGGTCATTCCACCATGTCATCCTTATTGTCACACATTGATGCATGGTTACTCAATATGGATGCTGGACTGATAAATGCAGTACTTTTTCGTGATCTGTGTAAAGCATTTGACACCGTTGATCATGACATTCTGATCAGGAAACTCTCTATATACGCATTCAAGATCAAACTCTTGACAGGTTTAGATAATTAGATCGTATTTATGTAACGGAAAGCAGTACTGTAAGGCAGATAAAGCAGCATCGTCTACTCGAAAAGTAAGTTGTGGAATTCCTCAGGAATCAAATCTTGGTCCTTTATTGTTTATATTATATGTCAATGACCTGCCCAGTTGTTTGGATAATTCGTATGCGTCAATGTACGCAGATGATACGAACTTAACGATGTGTTCGAATAACATGAAAAGTTTGGAAGAAGCCTTGAATTGTGAACTGAATAATATACACCAATGGCTTCTTTCAAACAAGTTAACCATAAACATTGAAAAAACCGAATACATGACCATTGGAACGCGCCAAAGGCTGACGCAATTTGAGCAAGATATCGATGTCTCTATTGGTGGGAAAAAATTGAAGCAGGTCAACACTAAGAAGACCTTAAGGAATATTAGTCGACGATAATTTACGTTGGCATGATCAAATGGATAACATCAGCAAAAAGGTATCTAAAGGTATTGGCATGTTACGCCGTGCGAAATCGTTTGTTTCCACCGATACCCTGAAATACCTTGATCAGGCGTTAGTACAGCCTCATTTTGATTATTGCTCGAAGATCTGGGGTAATTGTTGTGAAGTGTTGAAAGAAAACTTCAGCAAAACCGTGCAGAGGATTATGGCGACACTTAAGGTTCATTAGATCTTCTAAATAAATTAAAATGACTCTACGAGATAAGGAAAAGTAGTATGCTGGCGTATGTTTCCAAAGCTGTTGCTTGTCAGTGTCCTGAAAATATTTCAAACATGTTTAAAATGTCTAAATCGGATAGATATAATTTGAGAAGTAAAAATAATATGCTGATGTTGTCTAAACCTAGAACTAATTCAATGATGAGATCTTTTGGATATTTGCTACTAAAATTTGGAATAATGAAAAAGGAAACAAAAAAAGTACTGTATAAATGTCATTAGTAAAGAACTTTAATATATATATTTTTAGTTTCATTGTTTATTCGTATATTTATTCATTTCATTATTATAATCTGTATATAGTTATGTAGTTAGTTAATTATATCTTTTTTAAGGTACACACGGCCTAATGAAAAGCCACTTTTATTATAGTTGATTAGTTACCGTATTAAAAGGTGTTTTAGTAATAATAATAATAATAATAACCAACCAGCATAAGACCACACACATGACCCCACCACACCACCACTACCACCTACTCCAATCGAGATACAATCGCCTACCTCTACAAAACCTAATAAACCACCACTGGCAATTAGAAGATTGCAAGATTGCAACAAGAAGGGTCTTCTTGAATAAACACTTACCTAGAACTGATAGAAACTGTTTATATTTTAACTTTGCATTCATCAGTCTTTATCAACGTTTACTAAAGACTTTAAGGGAGATAGTGCATAACATAATAATCAGACATTCAGTAACGTTTATACTTCAGTGGGCACTAATTATAGGAGGACTGGACACTAAGCCTGTCACTTGTTGTTGTTTAACTTGTTTGTAGTTTCTCATCATTCGCGAGTGAGAACTTATTAAAATACATACAAATATTACAGTTATCTCATGAAATGGATGAACTCTAATCTAAAAACGAATAAAATATGAAAATATTTAATATATCGAATAAACCCATTTATGGCTTTCTCTAAGTAAACACTTTTATGTCAAATGTTATGCTATTGGCACGAATTCTTGGCAATGGTTTTCGTTTTCAAAGAAACGAAAGGCCTAATAAATCTGAACTCGTCAGTCATCCCTATTATCCTCAACACAAAGCCTACACGATCAAATTCTAATCCTAACTCTGTCCAGAAATAAAAACTTCATTTTTATTGTCACTTTCCAGAAATCGTACTTTAACAGATTCTGAACTACCAATGAACTAACGATCTTAATTTTAATAATCTAGAAGTAGCTTCATATAGATCTGTCATGCACACCTACTACTTTACTGCTCTTGGAAATGCCTACCACTCTGATGTAAAAACATCAGCAGTCTTACTAATAGCATCACATACTGTTTTTAGTATTTTGTTACGTATTATATATAACTACTTTCATTAGCATTGGCACCTCCAGTTAACTTTTAACGTGATCTAGATAGGATGATAGACGGGTTTCAAAGAAGAAACCATTTCATGATCATGTCATGATTCCGTGGCATAGGTATCGACGAAATATTTGCATAGAAGCCTTGTGACAATGCTCTTAACTCTTCTCCCAAAGTGCACGAAATGGCATTTTAAAGATTGTACATTTCAAAATTTCTGGGGAAGCACACCCCCATACCTCACGCCCCCATACCATCTGAGATTTTTAGCCCCCCCCCCAATACAAAAAATCCTCCGCCGTCCCTGAGTCTAAGAACATTTTATACACCGAAATTCGATAATTATGATTATTTTCCGCGGTGATAATTATTATGAACTAGGATTAACAAAAATGCATTGAATGTGCGTTGCAGAGCGCCATTGGTCCTTCACATGTAAATGTGTATTTGTATCTGCACAGTTGATGATAGGCTCGTTATCGTCCCGTGATGTAATGATTGTAATCTTCAGTCTTGGCTTGATATATTTAAAAGCAGAAACAATTTCTACATGGTCCTTGGTCTTATTTATTACTAAGTCTAAAATGAATGTTGTATTAATTATCTATCCTAAATTAGTATATTCTTCACCAGAGATTAAAGATTAGAGTTTTTAAACTCTATTTAGTGGGGAAAACGCTGTTGAAAAACTTATTTCAAATGACTTCATAGGCTATCTTGTTGCAAGTTAATAATAATTATATTTGCGACTGTAAGGCATGGCGAAATTCTTAAATGAACCTTTTAAAGGGGGCCTGAATTTTCTAGGAATTTCGCCCCCCCTCCCTGCCACCCCCGGGAGGGGCGAAATTGGGGGGCTAATTTCCTTGGACACCGTATCTGAACAAGGGAACAGAATACTTTAAGCTCTGGATCTGCATCATAAATTGGTCCCACTATCCTTACATCAGATCCATGGATTTAATACATGGACTCACTTCTAACTCATATTCTAAGGTATGAAAAATTATTGAAACCATGCAAGGACACCATGCAAGACCATGATTTGATTGATGTTTATAATATATATTTTAGTGGTTAATAATGAACTCTAAAAAATAAGCGCCCGAAATAACAATTTCACCTCCGATCCCCCAATTTATTGTTTTCAAATCTATTCATACAACGAATGGATCTATATTCTCATCTTGGTGCATCCATTAAATTAAGTTCTCACTCTTATTTATTCCCAATTGAAGTCAAGGATCTGTTGGTGTCGACTACGTGGCAACATTCAACGATACAAATGGAATAAACAATGAAAATATACAGAACGAGTTGACCAATACATTAAATGTCACAAATAATGGCACATTTCTTGGCAGTGACCTCCAAATCAGCGAAAGTACAAATCTCACTCAAGTGGCAAACCTTTTGACAGTTCAAGGTAACTGAAGCCTGCAATGTATGTGGATATTAGACAGTGACTAGAAATGCGCATGTTATATTCAAGTGGAGGATACGATAAAAATAGAGTAAATATTGTATACACTGTGGGTTGGATTGACTCAAAATCGCATTGATTTGCATGGACTGATTCGCAAGCGTCGGTTTTTATGGTAGTCTATTCTTCAGGCGAACCGTAAATAGCATTAGGTGAATGGGCGTACTTCAAAATGTATCTATTGTTAGTTTCACGCAAGGCAACTCTCATACTATATTATCGCCAGTCAGAGAAGTTTGATTCATCACTTTCTGACCATTCGAATGAAAATGTACCCTAGAAACACGATATAATTTTTCTATCTCGTTACAGATTACGACGAATGCAATCCACAAATTGGTATCCATACGCCTGATTGTGGTAACAATGCAACATGTGTCAACACAAATACCAGTTATGATTGTGAATGTCATGTGGGATTTGTCAACAATGGCACTGGTTGTATCAGTAAGTACTTATATATGTAATCTCCATGCGAAAATACATGCTTTAACAGTTTAAAAGACGGTCTGAAAAATATTTTCGTAAATCTATATTATGCTTGTTGAAATGGTTAAAGCATTCCTTCAAAACGCTTTTGTGGCTCTTTCTCTTTAAAACGATAATAGAGGTCCACTAAAGTCTCTATTTATATCCGCTTAAGTTATTTCTTCCTACCGTTAAATAACTACAGCATACAGCTCAAACTATCTGGCCATGTCATTTACTATATTTTCCCCACCCGTTCTTTGAGCGTTTTAACGGAACATTGTACACGAATATTTTCCCATGACGGTCACAAATATATGGCATTCTCATGAAACTTTTCAGATGTCGATGAATGTGCTAATATGACTCACAATTGCAATCATAATGCTTCATGCAGAGATACTGATGGTTCTTTTGACTGTACTTGTAATTCTGGCTTCTCGGGAAATGGGGCTTATTGTCAAGGTTAGTTCACAGTATTGGGAAAAAATATATTATACGTTATGTACGCCATCGCGTCCGATGCACTCTTGGGCGAGGGGGCCTTTCCAGTTAAGGCCAGGATCCCATAGGCCAAAGATACTTCACTGCCAAACCAGGTCCTAGCCAAGAGAGGGGTGAGTATGGATGTATAATATTATTTTTCTATTTAATTTCCAGATATCGACGAATGTTCTCACGATAATAATAATTGCCATGCTAATGCTTCATGCGAGAATACAATTGGTTCTTTCGAATGTGCTTGCGATTCTGGATACCGAGGAAATGGGACTTATTGCGAAGGTAATTCAGAATATTGGCGGTCCCTTGTATTTTTTCGCCTGCCTTGAACGTGATTACTATCTGTTTCCCACCCGTTCTTTGAGCGTTTAAAAGGAACAGTGTACACGAATATTTTCCCATGAGGGTCACACATATATGGTCATTCTAATGAAACTTCTCAGATGTTGATGAATGTGTTAACAGGACTCACAATTGCCATGATAATGCTTCATGCATTGATATTGACGGTTCTTTTGACTGTACTTGTAATTCTATATTATGCTTGTTGAAATGGTTAAAGCATTCCTTCAAAACGCTTTTGTGGCTCTTTCTCTTTAAAACGATAATAGAGGTCCACTAAAGTCTCTATTTAGATCCGCTTAAGTTATTTCTTCCTACCGTTAAATAACTACAGCATACAGCTCAAACTATCTGGGCATGTCATTTACTATATTTTCCCCACCCGTTCTTTGAGCGTTTTAACGGAACATTGTACACGAATATTTTCCCATGAGGGTCACAAATATATGGCATTCTAATGAAACTTTTCAGATGTCGATGAATGTGCTAATATGACTCACAATTGCAATCATAATGCTTCATGCAGTGATACTGATGGTTCTTTTGACTGTACTTGTAATTCTGGCTTCTCGGGAAATGGGACTTATTGTCAAGGTTAGTTCACAGTATTGGGAAAAAATATATTATACGTTATGTACGCCATCGCGTCCGATGCACTCTTGGGCGAGGGGGCCTTTCCAGTTAAGGCCAAGATTCCATAGGCCAAAGATACTTCACTGCCAAACTAGGTCCTAGCCAAGAGAGGGGTGAGTATGGATGTATAATATTATTTTCTATTTAATTTCCAGATGTCGATGAATGTTCTGACGATAATAATAATTGTCATGCTAATGCTTCATGCGAGAATGCGATTGGTTATTTCGAATTTCAGAATATTTGGGGTCGCTTGTATTTTTCGCCTGCCTTGAACGTGATTACTATCTGTTTCCCACCCGTTCTTTGAGCGTTTAAAAGGAACATTATTATCAGTTTAGCGAGCATTGTGGCGTATTTTGCGGGCTAAAATGAACAAAACATCGGCATCTTCTATTTGCATAGAAACTGTGCATGGCTTCTGACTTTGTGATACTGAATTTCGCTCTCTTTAAATGAATACTTAAATCAACGAAAACCACAATTTTACTGATTCTGAGGGCCATCGCGTCCGATGTACCCTTGGACGAGGGAGCATTTCCAGTTAAGGCAGGTGTCCATATGCCAAAGATACTCCACTGGCAACTAGATTGTAGCCAAGAGAGGAGTATATATGGTTGTATAGTATTATTTTTCAATTTAATTTGCAGATATCGACGAATGTTCTGACGATATTAATAATTGCCATGCTAATGCCTCGTGTAAGAATACAATTGGTTCTTTCGAATGTGTTTGCGATTCTGGATACCAAGGAAATGGGACTTATTGTGACGGTTAGTTCAAATGTTTGGAGTCCCTTGTATTTAGCGCCTTGCTTTACGAACTTTTTTGAAGAAAAGTTATCATACAAGTACACCGCAGTTATAGACTAACGCACACACGAGATTGTCCTAGAAATTGTGTTGTAAATGTTCAGTTCAGTATTTTATGCGATTTCCCTTATTCGCAATGACAAGATTTAAAATCTATTCATGGATGCGATTAACTTGTTAATGTGTTCATTCGGAATCGACTTCATGGTATTTATAACTCTTTGTTGAAACTCTTCGTAGCTTTTATTTGTTATGTTGAGTGATATCACATCTTTCTTTAGCATTTGAGAGGTGATATTGAAGAGATTTTCAATCGGATTTACGTCTGGGCTACGCGGAGCTATTTTTAATAGTTCACATCGTGCGCGGGACATCACTGCACTAGAGTCGGCGGAATTCTGGGACGGATCACCGTCTTGAGTGCAAGTGCGACTATCTCCTTTGTCTTCCAGTTTAAACATTGTGTTAAAGTTTCTGTCTATGAAATTGAAAAAGTATTTTCCACATACCTTTTCTTATATGGCTCACACGCGATCACCCCTTTTCCGTAGCTAATGGCAACCTTAAGTTTCAGTCCGCATCCGCCTGTACCTTCTTTACGCCCTTTTTCAGTGCACCTAAATGTCAGCCCCTCCAATTCATTTCGCCATGTCCTCTCGATGCACTTAATAGAATGAGACATTATGTTCCCATTAGCTAGCTAATAGTAAACTAGCTTATTTATGGGGAATATTTAGGATTTAAAATGCCGCGCAGAGCTGTTCGATATTTTTTGCCACAGACTATTGAACTTTAATATCCAGAAAGCATTTCAGTGCGAGAAATCGGTAGATGGGATTGCTAGCTCTAAAATCCGAGTATATTGTGGATATTCCATGCTATTTCCAATCATTTTTAGCAATTCGACGGCACAATAAAAAATTCGAATTTTTCATTATATACAAGACTTCTGGAATCTGGAATATGCGTTTTCCCGCATACTGTATGAATTCTGTCAGATTTTTGGGGAATTGTATCCATTTCCTGCCAAAAAGAGAAGATCATATCAGACCATTTTCTGCTATTTAATGGATTTGCTTCTTTAAATTTTGCCCTGTGTCTTAAACTTGGGGGAGGGGGGAAATAATTGGAATGCTGTAAGGGTATTAAAGTAGTAACCAAAGAAGGTAAAACCAAAAAACTTTCGGACGATTACAGTTAGTGTTCTAAATGGTTAACCACAGTAAGTTTCTTTCTTGATAAATAATACTCAGAGACTGAGAAATCTCGTTGATGAGTTATGCTAATAATTCCATACTTTTCAGGAACGAAAATTAATTGGCAAACTTTAATACAATCACTCATCTCATGTTCGTCTAATTGAATTCCTAATCTATCACTATCGTTTCGTTAAGTTGACGATGGACGTTAGTGTCGTCGGCAAATAACCTTACCGATTATCTATATCATGAGGTACATCATTTACTTAAATTAACCTAGACAATTAACCTAAAGATAGGTTATCCATGCCATTCCGCAATTTCGTTTAAATTATCACCCGATTTCTTCATTCGTCATCTTGTACTTCAGCAAAATCCCAAAGATATCTCAAGCAACATCGCGTTTCTGTTCCAGTCATGTCCTCTGTCGTCTCCCCTCAACTCAGTTTTCTTTTTCTCAGTCTCCTCTTTAACCGACTCTCCTTATTACGTGTCGATGCAACGTATCCTACCCATTTCTCAGTCATTACCTATCTTGTTATTTACCAAAATCCCCAGAATCCATCCCAACAATGGCATCTCTCTCCTTTTTACATCTAATTTCTCGTTTTTTGTTCCTGTAGACGATATAGGTGAAGGTCAAAGTTGTACTAACTATCCAGGAGCACACCGCTGTTACTGTATCAGTCCCAGACAACAGCTTATTGATGGCGAATGTGTAGGTATGTATGGGATAATTAACTTTGTAGACAGATGGCCTTTTTGTAGGTATCTGCGCTCCGCAGTTAATGGGTAGCACCAATCAACAACGAGCTTACATTTAGCTTATAATAACGTAATATTTCCTGAAAGAATGAAAATTCAATATGGCGTGTTTTAATACATTTACAAATGTGGAAGAAATTTAAAATAAGAAACTCGGAGACACAAAGTATTTAGAATATTTTTATTTTGTTCTTTAGAAGAGTACTTACATTGAGAGCCTATGGGTACACCGAGTTTATTTGTCTATATAAATTGAAACGAAGTCGACAGAACCACATTCTATATTATTTTATAGTAGAGTTCAAGATTAGAAATGTGTTAGTGGAAACACTGATTTGTTAGTGAAAACCAGTGAACACAAAACATTTGCCAGTATGGCCAGATTTAGCATAATTATACTAGTTTAGCATAATTTCACCATTTGGGGAAGAACTTTGTCCTAATGAAATAGCACAGTTTTAGCATAAAGTTACAGGATTAGCATGATCATGTACCTCATTTCAAAACAATAACGGGCTTGTTTTAAGAAAAGAGTTTGGAAATCTCGCCAAAACTGCTTATTTGGAGCCAAGTTGATGCTCTAAGACTGGTCTTTTATACTTACTCGTTCACTGTACAGTATTTTGACAGCTATGAAGTGTCTGTATGACATTTAACAAATTAATATCAACATCTTAAAGTAAGTTTATACAATTTCCACATTACACCCTAATTTATCATAATTTATCACAATTTGGCTGCCTGGTTAGCATAGTTGATTTTAACATCTGTTCAAACTGTGATTTGCATGCAAATATGGGGAATTCAAAGAGTAATATTATATGAATGAATGGATGAAGTTTCACCAAAATTAGGAGAAATAAACGTGGAAATAAATCGTGTTTAGTAAATTATCAGTACTGATCAAGCTAGTAAATTTGCAGCCTGAATCATTGGCCATATCAACTATAATATTTAAGGCAAGAACCATAAAGTAGTATGTAAACACTATTGCGTGTTGTTATCTACAACATAATAGTTACTGTACAAAATCTATTCCCCAAAGGAAATAGGACATATTACAAAACTATAAAAGATTATATCTGAATTTATATATTTGTTTTAATAATTTACTTCCATGGGCCTATATATTCGTTTGTTTTAGAATTTATTTTGGTTTCCAATTATTATAATTTTAGCGGGCGTTGGGGCGTTATTCGCGCGCTAAATTTCATTGTTCGCTTAAAATGGCCGAACGTAAATAAAACGTTGATACCAAGCTATATCTTTCTATTCTGCTAGCCTAGTATGAATACCTTCTTGTTTAGTATATTATATCATTTATAGACCCTCGGCTCGGGGAATTCGACGAAATATTACCCGAAGTGATGAATTTCCCTTGGGCTTTGCCCTCGGAAAATTCATCACTTCGGGTAATATTTCGCCGAATGTCCATCGCTCCGGGTCTATAAATGATAAGAGTAGCCAATCAGAACGCTGGATTTGTAATAGCCTACTAGTATATAGGTTTATACTAATGGACGATATACCTAGCATAACCTAGCCTTACTTAGTATATACCTTGTGCTATTTCAATTTACCTAATTAATCTGACCCTACCTTGCATCTTAAATCTCATATTATCCAATCTTAACTTACCTTGCTACACCTTAACACTCTGTAAAACTTAGATTACCATACTCTACCTTACCTTACTTTGGCTTATGTAGACCTTACCTATCTTCCCTTTCCATACCTTACCTTACTGTACCGTAAAGTTAACTTATACTTTTCCCACCTTACCTCAGCTCACCTTATACTGAATTCCTTACCTACCTTATCTTACCTCACTATAACCCTTACTTGATCTTATTTATCTATCTCATGCTTAACCTTACATCATACTCTTTAACCAGCCAGGTTCCGACTAATTCTACCAGTATCGCTGTGAATTCACTATCCACAAATCTCTGGTTGAAACTTGGGGATTGCTTCTCTAATAAGAATGGGTTGGGTGATATATTAACGCTGGTCTCGTTAAACGTTATCGTAAACCTAACCTACCTTAGCTTACATACAATCTATTTATTCTTCCTAGATGTTGTGGCGTCTGTCCAAGGTCAATTCACAATTATAAATCGTGTATTCCTACAGGCCTATAATAATCCAACAAGCTTAGAATACTTTGAATTTACTGAAATATTATTATTTGAGGTACGGACAATTTATTTTTTTGTTGAATATTTATTTTATCTAAGGAAAAAACGAAAAATAGTTTAATTGACTCAAAACAGTTAGCAAACATTAGTAATAACGATCAAGAAAATATGTGAGACAATCAGCTTTGTAGCTTTCGTAGTTTAGACTTTAGAATTTTGTAACGTCATCGTAAAACAACTACCTCCTCCTGAGGCCCTTTTTCCCGCGGGCGGGTGATATTTTGCTTCAGGGGAAAGAGTAGACGAAGGGCCTGCCAATTAATGGTCGAAAATCAGGCATAAATGTCGACAATCGGGAATCCAAAAAAACCTGCCTGAAATATTGCCCATCACAGCGTAAAACGATATATTTTCGTGTTTTCCATCTTAGATGGGTGTATTTTAAAAGTTATTGCTGAAATATGATCCATATTAATCGAAATATGAAACGTTGAATCAAAGTGTTTTTGTCCTCAGTCTCGATGGGCGACAACACCGAAAAATGCACTCAAAATGCGAAGGGTTCAATTGACTAGAGTGATAGTGATGTCGACATCATTAATGTGTCATTCAGTATGTAGTATGAGTATGTATCTGACTACGAATATGTATAACTTGAAAGGAAAATTATATGCAAAATAATAACAAATATGTATAACAAATCTAAAAGTATATATGCGCATTTATTTTGCCATCAGAAGCGTGACAGTTAGGGCAAAGTACTTTCGCACCTTCCTTAGCCTTTTGTAAGAGCCTACGTTCATAAGAATCATTAACAAACTCTTTCTCCGGACGATTATAGTCAAATAAGTGGTGAATAGCTTCTGCCATCTTGAGAACATTAGACAGCAGGCGCTTCCCTTCGCCTTACCCGCATTTTTTATGGCGCCCGTGCGTCCCTTCCCTAATTTTCCAAGCCCGCTCCAATTAATAAAGCGCCTGTGGAGGAGGTAGGTAAAACAATGTAAATGTAACCACAGATTTACTCGTATAACCAATTAAGATATCGAGAGCTCGTTTCTTTTTCGATACTAATATTATTTATTCTTAATGTAGCTAACCAGACATTACACAAGTACACCGACGCTACGCTTTACGTTTAAAGCAGTCCTCATTCTACGATTGTTGTAAGTGGTTCTGTTCTTCTATAAATTGCACCTACTCGGTACATAGACGTTTGTGAAAATAATAAGTACAAAAACTAAGGTGTAAAATTATCACAAGTGCGTAGAGCGTTATCACAGGAACAGTGTCCAATTATAGTTGTACATAAAATGATTTAATATCTATGTTCATGTTTTCAGTTTCTTTGAATATACCAAGACCTTTATACTTTAAGCTCTGGATCTGGATCCGAATTTGGTCCCACTATCCTTACATCAGATCCATGGATTTAAGTGCCAAGAGTAACTCGAAACTCACATTTTAAGCTGTGAAAAAATTATGATGAAAATTTCAATTGCGCTGTAAATTGCAGGAAAGACAGGAATACTTCGATTTCATTGAAATTTTATAATTCGATTTCAGTAGTTAATAATGAACTCTAAGCAATAAGCGTTTATTCCTAAATACAACTAATATATCTATAGTCGTATCTAAGTGCATCAAATTTACTTACATTCTTTAATCCCCAATTACAGTCCAGGATCTGTTCGTGTCGACTACCTGGCAACATTCAACGATACAAATGGAATAAATGAAGAAAATCTACAGAACGAATTGGCCGGTACATTAAGTGTCACAAATAATGGCATTTTTCTTGGCAGCGACCTTCAAATCAGCGAGAGTACAAATCTCATTCAGGTGGCAAAGCTTTTGACATTTCAAGGTAACTGTGGACTTCATTATAATAATAACAATAATTGTGGTTTATTAACACATTCAATAGCATCACCAAATTACAATATGTGCACAGGTCAAGGTAAAAGTTAGTAAAATTCTTACAGCTATTTAATACGAATACTACTCTTTGTAGTAATTATTATTTACAACTAAAATCTACTTAAAATTGTGTTAACAATTGGTCTAATGTGATCTACAACTACGACATTGAAAATGATATCGTTTCTAATTAAATGACATTAACTCTATAGAAGGCATTGGACGGTGACTACAAATGTGGATATTCTATTTAAGTGGTGAATATCATAAAGATTGAGTAAATAGTATAGGCTGGATTGACTCAAAGTATTTGATTCGCAAGCGTCGGTTTGGTGCTAGGCTATTCTTCAGGCGACCCGTGAATAGCATAGGTGCATGGACGTACTTCAAAATCTATCTATTATTAGTTTCACGTAAAGCAATTTTCATACTATATTATCGCCAGAGATGTTTGGTTCTCTGCCCTTTTAGAACTTTTTGTCCTTCCTCGTACGTCATCACTTTCCGACCATTCGAAAGGAAATGTACCGTGATTATGAATGCTATCATAACTCATCATAATTACATGATGCGTATAGTGCGATAACTTTGAATTGTCACAACATGACGTAGCTAGAAATAACAGTCTACTTTCTCACATACGTGTTATACTCGGGCTATAAACTTTAAACCTTCAATCTACCTTGAACCAGAAACGCTATAATTTTTCTGTTTCGTTTCAGATTACGACGAGTGCAATCCACGCAATGGTATCCATACGCCTGATTGTGGTAACAACACAACATGTGTCAACACAAATACCAGTTATGATTGTGTCTGTGATGAGGGATTTGTCAAAAATGGCACTGGTTGTATCCGTAAGTACTTAATTTATATATGTACAGTAACCCTCCATGTGAAAACCTATGCGTAAGCAGCTGTTTAAAAAACGGTCTGGAAAAACATTTCACTAAATCTATATTATGCCTGTTAAAACGGTTAATTTCGTTTGAAGTTTTAAATAGATAATAATTCTGTCCACTGCAGGTATTATCTACATCCGTTTAAACTATTTATTCTTAAGCATAAAGCGTAAAGCTCAATCCTTTTGGCACATAATGTCATTTACCATCTCTTTCCCACCCGTTCTTTCAGCGTTTTAGCGGAACATTGTACACGGATTTTTCCCATACCAGGTAACACATGCATCACAATCCCGGCAACTTGACATTACCTTTTTACGCGATTATATTATAAAACCAAAAAAATTCTACATTGACAAAGTTTCTTATCCACTAATTTTTGCTTTTTTTTCTTACAGTCGTGTTTCCTGAAACTTAATATTTAACTATAACATCATCGTCATTATCTATACTGATATACATATGTTAGTTTTGACTGTTTCTGAATTTTGTACTCATTCTACCTTACATTTTTTTTCGTTTAGTTGTCCTGAGATATGGTAAGTAACCTTGATTTAGTATTAATTTTTTATATTAACATGTGTGTGTGGTAAATTTTAAATATGCCAACTATATCTTTACTACGGTTCCTGCTATCTATTTCAACCAATGCGTTACGTCCTAATTTATCCTCAGGAATTAACAAAGATATCAACTTATAATGACTTCATCACATCATTACTACTACGACAACAAGGGGGGGGCTCTTCTCGACCAATCAGAGCATATGTTTACATTTTGACTCTCCACCAATGAGATTGCGTGACATCGTGACTGCTGCTAGAATAAACGTACAAAAATACAAAAATTCAATACAAAAATTAGGTTTTAAACTTGGAGGGTCAGGTAAAGTATGTAAATAACGGCTTTCGAAACGCACATCCCGCCCTATCTTTTCTGAATATGACTTATATTCCCTGGATTAAGTCAAACTTTTTACAAGAAAGGAAATAACAAGTTCATACTTGAAAAAATATGGAATAAGTGTATGGATGAATCAGAAAACGTCTTAATTGTATACTGTCGGACCAATATCCTGTAAATGTGCGCGAAATTTCCCCGTATATTACAAACAGCAATTCGATAGAGCAGGTCAACGGATGCCCATTTCAGAGTAGAAAATCAAAATAATGCGACAAAATATAACTATATGTATTTATTGCATTATATATTTATTACAGTTGATAAAGATTGCCTTAAGATCGTCAGAAATCTGCTTATAGCTGTCATTGTATGGATTACCCTGTGTTTCGTGGTCGCCTTTATCTTAATTTTGATCGCTGTGGTTGGGTAAGTGATACTATTCGAACAGGTGTTTTCTTAACGCAGCTGCAGGAAGTTTTTGAGTGCAATTTAGATAAAACATTCACGAGGTTTTTAAACGACTCTCAAAATTGCACCAGTCAATACTACAATGCAATTTTAGGTTTCATGATTTTAGGTCTTAAAACTGACACGTGCATATACATGTTTGAACTAAATTGCATTCGAAATCGTACTTTATTAATAATATATATGAAAAGATATGCCTCGATCATTCCTTATTTATAGAATATTTTTGTTCAAGAACAGAAATAAAGAATAATTATGAAGAAAACTGTGCAGTGCGTTTCCTTCAGTTAAAACAAAACTTCGCACAAATTTAAGAAAATTTCAAAAATTCTAACCGAAAATCTTCTGTCACTGTTCTTAATAAATTTACACTGCTTTCAGGCAATAGGAAACTTGCACTAAGATGTCACGTGATCTTAATATGCTTAAAATTGTAGATGTGGAGTCTGATTGTAGATAGCGCAATAGAAAGATACCGAGTGGTTTTATAAATTCGGTTTGGAAACCTTGCATTGATCAAGAGAAAATGGCAAGATTATAACTGGTCTCGTTAATACAAAACTTTTGAGGCACTAAAACCTTGTGCTAAAGTGAGCAAATGGTTTGATATTGTTCATGTCAAGTTTTAGGAAGAGTGGTGACTTTTCACATATTTAAATGCATTTTAATGGTTTTGGCCGCCATGTTGGATGACAAATTGAAGTGTATATTTATCGTTTATGTTTATTTACTCCAAAATGTTACTTAAAACATCACTTTGTATCCATAATACAAGTTATTAATTCAACCATTTAAGATGGTTGAGATCACGTGACCTCTAGTGCAAGTAGCCTATTGTGCGAGTTTAAATTTATTGAAAGGCATTAGAGTGAATGTCTATCCAATTGTGTTTCCTTTGCCCACCATTTGCTAAATCAATGTTGTAATTTTGTTTTTAGGGTTTATACAGGACTGAACAGCAAGCCATATCCCGAGCAATATGGAACTGAATTAAACGTCATACCTGGTACTGTCACCACCCCTGTACATACAACGTATCCAGTCATGGATCATTATTATGCAGAGGAATTACCATACTAATGCACAAACACTTACCGGGTGCTACCACAAGATCCAATTGCTCCATGGAAGTTAAAAATCTTGGAAACGGTGATATTAAAGAAAGAAGCAGGATTGTCAAACTTCTGTTTCAGTTTGGCATACTTTGACCAAAACAATATGTTGCAATACGCTTTTGTGTCAACGTTTTTTTCCCTTGGGTTAAAAACCGATTGAAACAAAAAATGTAGAAAATGATTGAAAATACTAAAAACCAAAATGTTCAACTTACTATAAATGTGCTTAGTGATTAGTTCGGACACATATAGCATTTAACAATAGCCACGTTTTCTTGCTTCTTTCTTGAGAGTGGAATCAACATGAAACTCGAAATTGTTCCCAAGTATTTTTTTATTTCAATGGTTGCACAGGATCATATGCTTTATCAATTTCTATTATATGTATGCTGTTTTTTTGCACTCCTAATAAATATTTTGTAGTAACTGTGCAGGTTTGGTTACCTTGTTTAATAACCTCAAGCGCATAATAACTAGATTAAAAGCGTTAAAATTAGGCCAATGTAAACGTACTACGAGTTTACACAACTGCTTTAGAAGCAATTTTATCAGTTATCTTTTTAAAAATATAAATACAAAAATAGCATACAAAAACATATCAGGTATGCTATTGAGGAGTGTTTTCATATATACATGAAAAGCCACTACCATATGGAATGTATCGGTATAATATGGATGATATATATATTCATGAACTGCTAATTAGTTCTGCGCACGTACGCATTCAATTCGTAATAGTAAAATAACTGCACATGGATATTAACTTCAACAGCGAAATATTTATATAATTTGTATCATTTCGCTTATTTGCCATCTAATCTCATTTTTAATAAATGTTTGTGGTAGCATTGAATTTTTTGTGTTTTTAAATCCTTTTTTCAGTTTTAATTCCTTACGTCCATGAAATAGTTTGCTCTATCATCGTTTAACATAGTTAAAGATCACCACCATTGACCAAACGTCTCTTGAGACTAGGTCGAACTACTTATTAGCTATTGTTATTTTTGAAAAATATATTCGCCTCAAAAGATTTTTGAAACTAAGAATGATGAAAAAAATTTCAAAATCTTTTCCGACTACCTTTAAGACTTATTGGTAGAACTGGCCGGTGCATTTCACCCTGAAATAAAATATATACGGCATATAGCATCCGAAGTAACTATATTATCGATAACGCGTATTTGATTCGATAACGCTTCGTCTGTCATATTCTTCATTAATTAAGAACAATTTCACGTGCATTCCTCCAACAATATTTACTACAAAAGTTGACATGATTTATGTCGGAGTCTCAGAGATTAACATGCATGGATGGTGTCAACGACAACATGCACAGCAAACCTGTTGCTGAGCACTTGTCCTCTCTTCCTAACATGAAAGTCCCATGATTGGTGAAAATCATATTCGTAAAATGCAGTAACTAACGAAGTTGGAATGCCGCTTTAAGATAATCTAAAACGAAATATAAATCATGCTGGAAGAATGACACGAAGAATAGTGAGTAGGTAACCCCCCCCCCCCTCCCCCATCCACCGTACAAAGGGATGCCGACAATGACGTCATAGAGCGAATGCCGTAATGATCCGCCCACATGAATTATTAAGTATGCACGTTCAACTACGTGTATCCGGTTTTAATGAAGATGACGTAATCATATGTTTAGTTATATTTAGTGTGCATTACGTAATTGTACTATACATGCCTATAAAAAACGCCGCGCTTTTATTCAGTAGTGATCATTACTAACTAAGTTTGAAAATGGCGAAGCGAGCGAGAGAGACAGGGTCGTTTGAAGAAGAGGAGTTAGCCGCTCAATATATTCGGGGTTTTGATACGTCTCTCTTAGAGTAAGGGAAGCGTACGAGACACAAAAACGGCTCTTTTAAGAGCCACCAAATATACTAAAAGAATTAAACGAAAAATTCGTTTCATGTTTACATGTTTATAGAAAACACTGATCACATTTCGCTTAGAGTCAATACCCCAACACATGGACAGATCAAACATTTATAATATGCATTGATCGCATTTCGCTGAATATCAATACCTCTCGTATGAAATTCTTCGATAATCCTACATCTATCAAGCCAATAGTCGTTTTTCACTGCTCAAGTTTTAGTATAGCTTACTTATCTGTGAGATACAAAGGATTTGAATAATTTTTGATAGCTATCTGGAATATAAATTAATGACTTCCGACTTAACAGCATGAGTCAATACATTGATTATTTGCAGATGCTTTATCTAAACATTTTTTTATCTATGCACACATATTTTGTTAGTCATTGACAATACTAAGTTCAAAAACTCATTAATAATTCATGAAGAAAACACAAAAGAAATTAATGTTTAATCAGTGTCTTTATATGTGATAAAGACCCGCTCGTTTTTCTCGTCGAAATTTCTCGGCTTTCAAGACAACAATTTTCAAAATTCGTTTTTATATGAGCTAATAAGATGGGTCGTTTTTGAAGCCATTTAAAACACTCGCAGTTCGTGCTTTATCAGAATCTTGCTCGTGTTTTAAATAGTACTTCACGAATCCTTTAAGGGTGATATCGCCACATTGCCAAGTTCTTCTAGCTGTACCATTCCTTTAATCCTTTTGCATAGCACACACATCCTTGAATTCCATCGCCTTCGTATTTTTCTCATGCGTCTTCGCATTAAGTTCGCATTTTTCTCATACGTCTTCGCATTTAGTTCGCCTTTTTCTCATTCGTCTTCGCATTTACTTCGCATTCTGTCCATGCGTCTTCGCATTAAGGCCTTTGTGGCCCTATGCGCCTTCGTATTTTGCTTCGCATTCTTCTCATTTTGCTCATGCGTCTTCGCATTAAGGCCCTTCGTGGCTCGATGGCCCGGAATATCTCGGCCTACATGTAGCTCACACTTAGTCTTAAGTTCGCATTCTGTTTATGCGTCTTCGCATTAAGGCCTTTGCGGTCCTATATGCGCCTTCCATTTTGCTCATGCGTCTTCGCATTAAGGCCTTTGTGGCCCTATGCGCCTTCGCATTTTGCTCATGCTTCTTCGCATTTAGTTCGCCTTTTTCTCATGCGTCTTCGCATTTAGTTCGCATTTTTCTCATGCGTCTTCGCATTAAGTTCGCATTTTGCTCATGCGTCTTCGCATTTACTTCGCATTCTGTTCATGCGTCTTCGCATTAAGGCCTTTGTGGCCCTATGCGCCTTCGCATTTTGCTTCGCATTCTTCGCATTAAGGCCCAATCAGGCCCGATGGCCCGGAATAACTCAGACAAGTGACAGTACCAGAACTAATATACATGCGAAGAAATGAGCAGCAAAATGCGAAGAATGCGAAGCAAAATTCGAAGAATGCGAAGCAAAATGCGAAGGCGCATAGGGCCACAAAATGCGAAGACGCATTAACAGAATGCGAAGTAAATGCGAAGACGCATGAGCAAAATGTGAACTTAATGCGAAGACGCATGAGAAAAATGCGAACTAAATTCGAAGACACATGAGAAAAAGGCGAACTAAATGCGAAGACGCATGAGCAAAATGCGAAGGCGCATAGGGCCACAAAGGCCTTAATGCGAAGACGCATAAACAGAATGCGAACTTAAGACTAAGTGTCAGCTAGGCTGAGATATAGGCCTTAATGCGAAGACGCATGAGCAAAATGCGAAGAATGCGAAGGCGCATAGGGCCACAAAGGCCTTAATGCAGACGCATGAACAGAATGCGAAGTAAATGCGAAGACGAATGAGAAAAAGGCGAACTAAATGCGAAGACGTATGAGAAAAATACGAAGGCGATGGAATTCAAGAAGGATGTGTGTGCTATGCAAAAGGAATGGTACAGCTAGAAAAACTTATACAATGCGAAGACGCATGAGCCTTAATGCGAAGCCTTAATGCGAAGACGCATGAGCAAAATGCGAAGAATGCGAAGGCGCATAGGGCCACAAAGGCCTTAATGCAGACGCATGAACAGAATGCGAAGTAAATGCGAAGACGAATGAGAAAAAGGCGAACTAAATGCGAAGACGTATGAGAAAAATACGAAGGCGATGGAATTCAAGAAGGATGTGTGTGCTATGCAAAAGGAATGGTACAGCTAGAAAAACTTATACAATGTGGCGATATCACCCTTAAAGGATTCGTGAACTTAGTATTGTCAATGACTAACTAATTCGATAGAATATATAATTTCTAGACCTTTCACTCGGGGTATTCCACAAAAAATTACCCTTCGGGATGAAATATCCCTAGGCCTCGGGCTTCGCTCTCGGAATATTTCACCCCTCAGGGTAATTTTTTGTGGAATACCCCTCGCTCCAGGTCTATAACTGATAATAATTACGGACGTGCTTAGCGCGCCCTTAATTACTTTATTATATTCATTTTGAAATCAATGATGTTTTTACAATTTGATTGGTTAAAAATAGTGCGATTAATTCCAAAATCGCACTATTTTGAACTTTGCTCGCATCACCTTGAGCTTTAATCGCATAATTTTTTACTCAATTAGATTGAAGATCTGTACCACAACAACCAATCACATTGAATGATATAATTCAACTAGCCAATCAATTTTAAGAAAATATGGTCTGGCAAATGACATCTGATCACCATGGGCATAGATCAGCCAAGACCTAGCTAAAGCCTTTACTCGGCAGGTGGCGCTTAATTTGCAGGTTAATCGACTCCATTACGTCACGAGGCAGATGCCCTGTAAAGGCGAAGTGAATTTCCTAATATTGCGCAATTTAGATTTGTATCGACTTGTATAAAGTTTCTGTACTTTATAAGACAATCTGCCCTTTTGGGAAGTTTTTTTGATACGCAGTTTTGATGTTATTGTACAGTTTTGTCTTATATTGCGCGAAACTATTGTATAAAGAATAAAATACAATACAATACAATAAAAATTTATTTTAACACGGTAAAAATCTTCAGTCAGTATAACATAATTTACAAAACAAAGCATGCATAATGACAAAAAAAAATTAGGATCTACTGGTTTACAAGATTGCCGTGTGGGAGTTCATTTAAATTAGTATAATATTTATCTACAGCTTTTCGGAACTGTGCAAATGATTGAAGCATTCGTATATTTTCAGGGAGACTATTCCACAATTGTGCTCCACTATATTGAAAACTTCGTTTTAGATAATTAGTTCGTGGCTTAGGCAGATTTAACTTCATTTCGAAGTTCCTGAAATTGTACTCTGAGCCACGAACTGAAAAAAGATTTTGTAGATAGGTAGGTGTATTACCTTCGAGCGTTTTAAACATCAAACCAGCCTTAAACTTTTTGCGTCTTAATGACAGGTTATCCAAGCACAAAGTATCAAGAAGCACTCCAGCGTTAACATCGTAGCTGGACCTCGTAATGACTCTAGTCGCCCGGTTTTGCAATTTTTGTAGTTTGGAACTTAGCGTTTCGCCAAGACCATCCCAGACCGAACAACAGTAGTCAAAGTGCGGTTGAATCAATGCTTGATATACTTGGATGGCCGTATTCATTGAAATACAGGATCTTATACGTTTTAAAGCTCCTATGGCTGAAGCGATTTTTTTACATAGTTTATCAATATGCACGGACCACATAAGATGATTATCCAGGTGGACCCCCAAGGATTTGACCGAGGCAACTTGCTTGACCAAGCACCCATTTATCTCAATGTCTATTTCTTTATCCAAAGTTTTTATTCTCTGCCTAGATCCAATAACCATAAATTCTGTTTTTACAAGATTTAAGCTCAGTTTATTTGCAACAAGCCATTCACTAAGACCTTTTAGTTCAGAATTGATGACATTTTGGAGCTCTTCGGCTGAATCAGTCGCATAACTGATACTAGTGTCATCTGCAAACATTCTTGGGATTGTATGATTAAGACAATTTGGTAGATCATTAATATAGATGAGAAATAATAGTAGTGGCCCTAGACTACTGCCTTGAGGAACACCACAAGTCACTTATGTCTACGGCCGAATACGGGCTTATAATTCGCGTAATGAATAGATTTCCTCCTGTAGCTATATTTTACAATGCTTATTACCAAAATTGTGAGGAAACATATATAAATGTAGTTCTGTGTGACAAAATTTCATGAAAGATTCTAGGTCTGTTATATATTTTGACCAATTTTGCTCCATCGCTTCAACTTATAAATCAAACAATATTTAATATTGCTTCAAACTTTGTGCGTAATACAACCAACTTTCTAGACTTGTATCCAAATATAAATTGTAAGTTTACACCAGAACTGAGTTTATTTTACAAGCACTGGTTTAAAATCGCTGCTAAATTACCAAAAATTCGGTTTGAAAACGTAAAATTTGAGAACATCGAAGCTGGGCAGGTTTTGGGCAGTTTTGAGCTTTTTCATTGTGAAATGTGCTTGGCCTTCTATTTCTCACTTTCGCCCTTCCCCGCCCCGCCCCAAAATCGCCTAGCCCCAGTCTTCCTATGCGAAATGGGCTGAAAAAGAAATGGAAAGCCTAGGTCTAGGCAGGGCATAGATTATATAAATTGTCAAACACACTAGACTGCATCACTGCAGATTCTTGCATAAAAATCAACATAAAAACAGTCAAACTGTAAAGAATATCAAAAAAAAATTCCACAAATATGACTGGGCAAATTATCAACAAAATTTCCGATGTAACATTGTCCAAGTGTCAACAAAAACAAGCAACAGCCAAAACCGAACACAAGGTATTAAAGTGGCTCTCGTGTCCGTTCTCCTCACGCGCCTGTTTTAATTGTTTACATAATTTGTTTCAAACAATAGATAATTACTCGTGCCGAGGCCTATGGTCGGGCACGAGTCTTAAAATGCAAGTTTTTATTGTAATTGCGAATATCAAAAAAGTTGTTCAGGACTTCCGGTTTCCATTACATCAGCTGCGACTTATTTCCAAAATTTCCATGCACTGAATTCCTCGCGTCCATTAAAAGGAAGCCACGGAATGAGACATGCGTCAAGTCGACAGATGGAAACTAGTAATTGTTCTTGTGAATACCATGCTTTGGACAGCCTATGCTGTCGACTTATCGCAGTGTTTTATAGAGATTTCAAAACACGAGGTCAAGAACCTTTCCATTCGTAAGGGAGCTATACTAGCAGCGAAATATGAGGAAGCCAACAGTATTTATATGATTGCCAACTCTTCCATTTGTGAGAGAGCTGTCATAGCAGCGAAAGACGAAGAGACCGATATAATGGTCGAAACATTTAAATATATGAAAGAAGCAAGTATTTGATATTCCATTGTTATCTAAAGATTATTTAGTTTGGATTAAAATTGGTGGGGAAATTCACAAAAGTTTGTCTTGCTTTCTCCGGCTGAACAGAACTGAATGCGTAATTAGTGCATGGATAATTTATGCGAGAATAGGCCCTTGGCTTGTTAACATTTTGCTTCCAGGCAATTGTAGTTCAACAATGTATAGCACGATAGCGCAGCTCTCCTGGGAACTTTAGAAAGCTTTTGCCTGCCAGAGAAACGTAAACAAGGGAAGCGGTCAAAACTTGACTTAATGTGTTGGCGGAGGTATGCAATCTCTGAGTGCACTCTAGTTACAGTTGAGTAAAACCAGCCGGTTTTAATCCACGAGCCGGCGCGAAGCGCCGTGCGAGGGTACTAATTCCGCTCGGGTATTTACACCCGGGTGTGTGAAAACACAGTCGAATCCAAAGTCGTCCGCCGCGATGCCATGGACGGTTCAGGGTTTTGTACGTTATACGCATGCGCGAATTCAGATCGAGAGAAACATACGGATAAACATTTTTAAAAGATTTACGGGTAAAGATTTTGTTATTCATCAAAAATGATTTTTAATGCTCGGGCTATTGGAAAAACATACCGATAAACAGTCTTCAAAACAAGATAAACGAGAAGGAGTCGAATGGCTGAAAAAAGGACACTTTTGAAGTGTTTTAAACGGGTAAGTGTCTATTTTTCATATTTTAGTTTGTGGATTTGCAAAAGCGTATGTCACTCTGTGAAGTTATTATAATATCGATTAAACCTAAAAGGTATATTAGCAAGTTTAAATTTGAATTTTGAAGGAACAACGTAATGTTAAAAACTTCATTTTAAAGATAAATTTTAAAGTTTTCTGAAATTTTTTTGACGTTTTTGTGAAATATCTAAGGTTAAATTTTACAACAACCAAAGCTAAAAGAGTACGTAATAACATATCTACTTTATATAGTGGGGCAATTCATAATTTTATAGTTAAAAGTACAAATATTTATATTACTCTTTTATCATTTTGTACCAAAAGTAAAAATATTGTGTGTTGCTATGGTTACAATGATTGACCAAATAGTTCATGTTACAATAAATTTTGGGAAGTATAATTCCTGAGTTCGAATAGGCGAGGGGATTCTGCATGAGTGTATTTCTAGTATTATTATTATTAGGAGCTTCTCGCCAACATAAACTTGGTTACATATCATAATAGTTGCAGATAACCGCGAGAACTGTTTATACAAGCCCAATAGGCGATGGAAAATTGGTTTTATAGATGGCAGAACAAGATTTTACGTTATTACGTGCTGGTGGTGCAGGTGACTGTTTCTTTTTAACCACTTGTATCGTGTTTCAAATCACTGCACTGCAAAAAATACTTGAGTATTTTGACTCCAAAACGTGAGTAAAATAATGCACCCACAATGACTCAAAATATTGAGTAAAATTACTCAATTTACTCAATTTTTTGAGTAGAGTAAATGCACCCACAGTGACTCAAATTTTTGAGTAATTCATGACTTTACTCAAATTGTCAGTAAAAAGTACTCAATTTTTTAGTAACGTAAATGCACCCACAGTGGCTCAAATGTTGATTTACTCAAAATTTTGAGTCACTGTGGGTGCATTTACTTTACCCCAGAATTTGAGAACTTTTTACCGACAATTTGAGTAAAGTGTTGATTTACTCAAATATTGAGTAAAATTCGCCTTCAAGAAAACTTCAGACACTTCCAATCTTCACTGCAAGTAAATAAAATGTTAATCGTAACTGTAAATCAATGTAGAAGCATGAGCAATGATTAGCATATTAATATATAAAATAATTCAAACTGAACAAAATTTACTGTATAGGATATATATATATATGCGCATGTGTCTGAGTATTGTACCACATGCGCTTGGTGAGGGCAAGAGTATGGTGTATAAATACGAAGTCACTCGCATCTAGACTGCGTTACAAGCTGCACTGACGAGCCATTGAACGGCGAAACATGCGCATGTGTCTGAGTATTGTAGCACATGCGCTTGGTGAGGGCAAGAGTATGGTGTATAAATACGAAGTCACTCGCATCTAGACTGCGTTACAAGCTGCACTGACGAGCCGTTGAACGGCGAAACATGCATGTCTGCAGATTTGACTATATATGCTCCTTCACTTGTGTTGTTGAGCACTCTGTGAGGTTAATTGGTGGCTAATAAGCTATAATGCAAAAGCTCACTTCCCTTGTGGTCGTTTGAGCACTCTGGCCCCAAGACACTTCACGCATGTCTGGATGCGCATGTGTCTGAGTATTGTACCACATGCGCTTGGTGAGGGCAAGAGTATGGTGTATAAATACGAAGTCACTCGCATCTAGACTGCGTTACAAGCTGCACTGACGAGCCGTTGAACGGCGAAACATGCATGTCTGCAGATTTGACTATATATGCTCCTTCACTTGTGTTGTTGAGCACTCTGTGAGGTTAATTGGTGGCTAATAAGCTATAATGCAAAAGCTCACTTCCCTTGTGGTCGTTTGAGCACTCTGGCCCCAAGACACTTCACGCATGTCTGGATGCGCATGTGTCTGAGTATTGTACCACATGCGCTTGGTGATCATGAGGGCAAGAGTATGGTGTATAAATACGAAGTCACTCGCATCTAGACTGCGTTACAAGCTGCACTGACGAGCCGTTGAACGGCGAAACATGCATGTCTGCAGATTTGACTATATATGCTCCTTCACTTGTGTTGTTGAGCACTCTGTGAGGTTAATTGGTGGCTAATAAGCTATAATGCAAAAGCTCACTTCCCTTGTGGTCGTTTGAGCACTCTGGCCCTAAGACACTTCACGCATGTCTGGATGCGCATGTGTCTGAGTATTGTACCACATGCGCTTGGTGAGGGCAAGAGTATGGTGTATAAATACGAAGTCACTCGCATCTAGACTGCGTTACAAGCTGCACTGACGAGCCGTTGAACGGCGAAACATGCATGTCTGCAGATTTGACTAAATATGCTCCTTCACTTGTGTTGTTGAGCACTCTGTGAGGTTAATTGGTGGCTAATAAGCTATAATGCAAAAGCTCACTTCCCTTGTGGTCGTTTGAGCACTCTGGCATCCAAGACACTTCACGCATGTCTGGATGCGCATGTGTCTGAGTGTTGTACCACATGCGCTTGGTGAGGGCAAGAGTATGGTGTAAATAAACTAAGTCACTCGCATCTAGACTGCGTTACAAGCTGCACTGACGAGCCGTTGAACGGCGAAACATGCATGTCTGCAGATTTGACTATATATGCTCCTTCACTCTTGTGTTGTTGAGCACTCTGTGAGGTTAATTGGTGGCTAATAAGCTATAATGCAAAAGCTCACTTCCCTTGTGGTCGTTTGAGCACTCTGGCCCCAAGACACTTCACGCATGTCTGGATGCGCATGTGTCTGAATACTGTACCACATGCGCTTGGTGAGGGCAAGAGTATTGTATAAATACGAGGTCACTCGCATCTAGACTGCGTTACAAGCTGCACTGACGAGCCGTTGAACGGCGAAACATGCATGTCTGCAGATTTGACTATATATGCTCCTTCACTTGTGTTGTTGAGCACTCCGTGAGGTTGGTGGTGGCTAATAAGCTATAATGCAAAAGCTCACTTCCCTTGTGGTCGTTTGAGCACTCTGGCCCCAAGACACTTCACGCATGTCTGGATGCGCATGTGTCTGAGTATTGTACCACATGCGCTTGGTGAGGGCAAGAGTATGGTGTATAAATACGAAGTCACTCGCATCTAGACTGCGTTACAAGCTGCACTGACGAGCCGTTGAACGGCGAAACATGCATGTCTGCAGATTTGACTATATATATATATATATATAACGTTAAAAGCGTAATTTCCAGCCGCAACGCAAAAGTGCTTTCGAAAAATCTACCAACTAATTCGAAGAAAACACCGAGAAGCAAAGAGGAGCAGACGTGCAATTGCCAGAAAAAGAAAGAGTGTCCTTTGGAAGGCAAATGTATGGTGAACAACATCGTGTACCAGGCAAAGGTGACTACGGAAGACAACGAAACAAAGAAATACATTGGCATGACAGCAACTACGTTCAAGGAACGCTTTAGAAACCATAAAAAATCCTTCAAGAACCAGATATATTCTAACGATACTGAGCTGTCAAAATATGTTTGGGGCTTGAAGCGAAACGGTCGATTGTTCAAAATCACTTGGTCAATTCTAAAACGTGCCAAGTCGTACAGATCGGGGAGTAAACAATGCAATTTGTGCACCCACGAGAAGCTCCACATCCTGAAAAGTGATAGAAGTACGCTCCTAAACAAGAGAACTGAAATTTTCTCAAAATGCTGTCATGAGAGGAAATTTTTGGCGGGAAATTACGAGCGCACGCAAATCAACACTACGCCACCAAGCTGACGAGAGCCCGCTCGCGTCAAAAACAGTTTGAACTTTAACGGTAAAAATCCTGTGTTAACCTGATGATTGCCTTGACCAGGCATGAAACTTTAAGAAGTTAACAAATGTTTGTATAATTTTGATTTATTAAATATTTTAAATTTGCTCTGCTCCAATGTATTGAGCACTTCTCGTATTATACGCAACAAAGCAAACAATTAAATTATATATATATATATATATATATATATATATATAGCCATTAATATCCTATATCATCATTTACCCTGCAAACCCTCTAGTTTCTTAAACAAATGACAAATTTAATAAGTGCATGTACACGTATAAATTAAGCAGTACACGGAATGCAATTGGACTGGGATAATAATAAGCGTGGATTATAACTGACTAGCACAATCTTGAGTAGCTACTTTGAGCAAAGGAACCATTTTCCTGTTCCTCGCATGGTGTTGTGTTGAATTTTACTACCCCTCCTAAGGCCCAAGGGCACGAGGTAATCCTGCAAGCAGCAAGGTCTTGTTAAATTAAAATTCCGATCTGTGGGCCCATACATGAGCTCATTACGCTTTCAGAATATACATCACGAAGGGTAAAATTGGGCTAAAGAGAAAATTTAACCTCAAAAAGACAAATTTCATATGGATCAAGATTTTAAGAAGCACTTCTTACCGGGTATGGACAAAATTTATCTGGATTTTGAGCAATTTCGGGGGTTGAGCGAATGGAAATTGCAATATCTTGAAGAGCAAAGACCAAATACTTTACTTAGCCTACTTTTTGAAGACGTTATTTTGCACGTGACCAAATTCTAAAATCTTTAACGTGCAACCTATCTTTAACGTGCGACTGTTAAACATGTTTCGTATGTCATTATAACAAGAATTCATAAAAAATTTCAAGTCAATACAATTATTCCCTCGCGAGTTAAAAAATGTTTGAATAATTCGTATTGCTGACATCAGCAATATTTTTTAATGCAGTTCAAAACTACGTCATTTCCAAACTTAACGCGAAAAATTCAATTTAGCTTTTAAAACCAATATATAGTATCATAGTAAACAGAATATAAACATTTGTTATAAAACACATCTTTTCTTGAGCATTTGTATTTTGGCCGCCATGTTGGATGGCAGGTAGATGTCATCCAACATGGCCGCCAAAAAACAAATGTTTGAGGAAAGATGTGTTTTATTAAACATAATAATAATAATAATAGATTGTATTTATATTGCGCATATTCATAAGAATGTTCTATGCGCATTACATTAAAATAGTACATAATTACATTATCTTAATTACAAAATTACTGAATGAATTAGAAGTGTTAACTAATATAGAACATTAAAATACATAGAGATAGTTAAATAGAAAATTATCTATTCTTCAATAAAAGCTTTCTGAAACAGATATGTTTTAGGTTTTGATTTAAAATGAGATAACTGTTCTATGGCCCTAATCTTGGCTGGAAGGCTGTTCCATAAAGTTGGCGCAGCAACCATGAACGATCGATCACCAAACGTTTTCTTTGATTTACCCCGAGGATATGATAATAAAAGGCCATTGTTAGACGAACGTAAATAATAACGACCAGGCCTAGTGATAGTGATAAGTTCCGATAGATACAATGGAGCCAGCTGATGAAGAGATTTAAATGCATGTGAGGAGTAATATCTTGAACATAATCCTCATTTTAACAGGTAGCCAATGTAGGTCCTGCAAAAGTGGTGTAATATGATATTGTTTAGGTGCATGATAAACCAGACGAACACATACATTCTGTACACGTTGAAGCTTTGCAATGCGAGTATCAGGAAGTCCATACAGGAGGCTATTACAGTAATCCAATCTACATGTTACAAAGGCATGTATAAGTGTTTCAGTGCGGCTCTTGCTCAGAAATTTCCTAATTCGTCTGATGTTATAGAGATGATAAAAGGCAGCACTGCAAATCTTAGTAACATGAGTGTCCATTCTAAGCCTTGAGTCGAGCCACACACCTAGATCTCTAACCACATCAACTGGTGTAATTTCTACGACACGCGTCATTCGATAGCTTATGACTTCCTCTTTAAAGGGAAATGGCAATATATATTTTTTCATCTTTAAAATAAAGCTTACCTTAAAACTTACTAAAAATGAGTAAAAGTTTAATCTTTAGACAGTTGCGTCCGTAGAAAATAGCGATTGTTTATACCCAAATATTGTGTTTCGTCCGCCATCTTGGATTATATTTCGAGCTAATTAGCGTTCTTGTGAAATATGTTTGTGAGGTCACAACCTGGGTTGTTGTTTTCGCCTAAATACGATTTCAATATGGCAAGCAAAGAAAGCTTCGCAACAACTGAGGAAAAAGATGAAAGTTTTCGGCAGAAAAGAGCAGATTATTGAACCGTACATATTTGAGCCAAACAAGGGGGATCGAGACGAAGCTAGTGACGATTCGAGTGAAGATTCTGGGTCAGAAGAGGAAGAGTTTGACGAAGAATTCGAAGCGACTAATGCTTGGCGTCGTACTACGCTTCAATGGCGCAAATGCGGTAAATGTGCGATAACGGAGAAGACCATTGAAAGCCTCTGTTGCCATGAGAAAGCATTGGAGTACGATGAATACGACGAAAAACTTACTGGCGCACAAAATCAAGAATTTAGTTGTATAACAAGCCTGTCTTCTTTTGTGCAAAATATGCTATCAAAGGACACCTTGATATTGATCTTTCGCAATAAAATTTGCCGCTTGGTGAGGATCAATTGGAACAGACACATAAACTATATCGTCTTGTTTCGTACAGAAGATGTTCGAGATGGGTTTTTATCATTTTGGGCAAAAAGTTATTTCTCCACAAGTGACATTGGTTCTTGAGGTAGTACATGATTGGCATATTTTTTTGCTCTATTTAGGGTGCGGTACTTTGCTCGCAATTTGAGACTTTCAAGCTGGACTGCCTCTATATATTCTAAATTAACAATAAAAACAGATGCATAATCAAGATAACTTATCTCAAACTTAACAACCTATATCTACTGTATCATGTCTTGATGAGATATGATGCTGGTGCACTCTACTACTGTATTCTGATAGTATTCTGCTATTAAACTTACTGTTGGTTGCTTCCTCTTTTATTTTTCTGGTAATAGATTTTTCCCCTTTGTGTACCTTTGGATAAATGACAACCCACCGGTCTTCTCCCTTTTCTGTCTTGGCTTGCTTCCTTTGTGAGTTCTCATTAGAATGCATATTCGAGCAAAACAACCTAAAATTAACAGGTAGTTAACCACTTATGATTTATTTACAGAGAACACACAAATTGGTATAAATTCAAGTATATATATATGTAATATATACAAACCGCACAAGAGGTCTTTATCAGATTTAAAACATCGAGGCGCAGCCGAGTGTTTTAGATCTGATAAAGGCCGAACTGTAAGGTTTGTATATGACTTCTAAAATGACTCGTTTTGTACGCTCACTGGCGTTGGAATTTTGAAGATTGATGTTATCTACGCTGTAAAAATTGAAGGAGAAAATTTGAGCAAGTCTATATCAAATATATAGATCCGCTACGGGTCATGAGTTTCCTTTGTATTTTGCCTATGAATAATTAATGAATTTTAGAAATATATATATAAACCTGGCCATCAAAGAGTGATATGGGTAGTATATCTTTTCAGTTGCAAATTGGTTATCCAGTGCATGTTTTGCTTCCAGTGATGATGTTTGGTGGTAGTCTGATAACTTCCGAATTGCCGTTATTAGTCTGGGTCGGGTTACAATTTCTTCCAGTTTCTTGTATGCTGCACAACCTAGTCAGAAACCAAAATAATATAGAATTTTAGAAAAGATTGAAGAAAATGATTTCTCTTGGGGAAACAAGCCTCCACGGTGCAATTTTAAATTCTTGCTGAAATCCCATCCTAATGAAAAATTTGATTTTCTGAGTTTTAGGAATGGGAGGAAAAGTGTCTGTGTGCAGGCTGTACATTAATTTGTAAATAACACGTACATGGCTCTCATACCTGGTTTTAGCCATTCTCTATCCAATACTTCGTGGGTGCATTTTTTTAAATTTTAAAATTTTTATGAACATGCACGTTGATGATATGGTTCAAAAGGCTCAACCTCTTTTCCTTCCTTTCATCTTCTTGTTTGTTTGAACTGGCCACCCAGTAAATGTGATTTATGATAGACTAGACAAAAAGAAGTAAAATTTAATTTCTGCCAATCACTTACACAAATTTAGCAAACACTACCAGACTACTGAGCACTCTAAATTTAATAGCTGTACCCCAATCCAAGGCTTTATAGCTTGAAATTTCTTGGTTTTTGCAGCTTTCAACAACCTTTTCTTCTCGCCTATAGATGCAGACATATATCAAACAGTTACTAAGACAAAAGCAGGGCTGCTGAGAATGAGAACAAAAATGTCCCACCCGAGAAGGGGCTCTAAAAGCAATAGGGGTTGAAAACATTGGTTTTCGTTTTAGTTCATCCAATATTTTATGCTGTTCCATTTTCCAAACACTTATTACAGCTGGGATAACATATGCACTTTGGATGTTTGACAACTCTCGCCTCTTGAAGCGCAAAATGTTTAACGATTCCATAAATCTCATTGTTTTGTTAGATTCCATACCAGTTCTTAAGATACTAGCTGCCATAAGTAGGTTAAAAGCAGGTAATCTATTCATAAGGGGTCCTGTTGACCATGATATATCATGTTCTGCTTGTTGAAAGTATACACTCGTAAACTTCATTTTAGACAAACATTATGGACTTCCGGTTTTGTTAGTTGTTAAAGTGGTCACGTGTTTAAGACCACGTTGTCTGTTGTTTGAATATTAGAACAGTGAACTTTTATCTTTGATATTACTTATAAACTGTATCTTTTTTACATTCTTTACAATTAAATCATTTCAAAAGTTTATGGGCCCAGGGACGTATGTGTAGGAGGTAAACAACGGAGCAAAATAAGAAGGTAAAACAAAGTTTTTAGTGATCGAAATTTGAAAATATATTTGGTATTGAAATGGCGTCAGGTTTGGACGTGAAAACGGCGAGTATAATTCCGTTAAATGGCAAGAATTACCCTACTTGGAAAGTGCAATGTCGAATGGCACTTATGAGAGACGGTGTGTGGGGAATTGTGGCCAAGACTGAAGTGTCGCCAGGTTCAGATAAACCAGAATATTTAGCGAAATTTGTTGCGAGAAGAGATCGTGCTTTGGCAAATATTGTTTTGTCAGTCGATCCGTCGTCGTTGTACCTCCTTGGAGATCCACAAGACCCTGCTGTGGTTTGGGAAAAATTGGCCAATCAATTCCAAAAGAAAACGTGGGCAAATAAGTTGCGGTTAAAAGACGGTCAATCTGTTCAGAAACACATCAAGGAAATGACTGAAATATTTGATGGATTAGCGATCATCGATGACCCTATAACAGAAGAGGATCGAGTTGTTCATTTGTTAGCAAGTTTATTTGAGTCATATGATATACTAGTGACGGCGTTGGAGGCAAATGTTGAAGTTCCCAAAATGGAAACTGTGACCGAACGTTTGTTGCACGAAGAACGAAAACTGAAGGAGAGAAGTGGGTCTGAGACAAGTGATGGAATGAAAGCTATGCTTGCAAGTAGACAGTCTAAAGGCAAGGGTCCCAAATGCTACCATTGTGGAAAGTTTGGACACATTAAACGAAACTGTCGAGAACTGAACACTCCAAAACATGATGGTGACAAAGGGGAGTTTAACGAGGGTATTGATAACAAGCATAAGGCTAACAATGCAGCTGAATCCGGACGAATTGACAGCAGCTCAGATAGTGATGAAGTGGGATTGATGGTGAATCATGCATTTAGTTCATTAAATGGGAGAACAAATACATGGATAATTGATTCTGGAGCAACTTGTCATATGTGCAATGATGTGAGTCTGTTTGTGAAATTGCACAACTTGGAAAAGCCTGAAGAAGTTACTCTTGGAGACGGACATGTCATCAAGGCTACAGGACGGGGAGTTGTAAAAACAGCAATAGAGTCTCCAAATAGCCAAAAGGGAAAGAGTTGTGTACTGCAAGATGTTCTTTATGTTCCAAGCTTATCTTACAACCTAGTGAGCGTGTCTAAAGCTACAAAGTCTGGAAAGACTGTGAAGTTTAATGAAGATGGATGTCATATTCTTGATGAAAGTCAAAAGCTGATTGCCACTGCTAAAAGAGTAGGAAACCTGTATTACCTGAACTGTGTGAACAGTCATCAAGCAAACCCTACTGTAGAAAATTCAAGCATGGGAAGCAAAGAGGTTACCTGGCACAAGCGATTTGGACATCTCGGTGTACAAAATCTCCAAAAGTTGGCAAAAGAAAACCTGGTTGATGGCTATGACTATGACAAATCAAAGGACATTGATTTCTGTGAATCTTGTACAGAGGGAAAGCATCATCGAAGCAAATTCCCAGTCAACGAAAGTGGACGTGCAAAAGAGCCCCTTGATTTGGTACACAGTGATGTATGTGGTAAAATGAGTACTTTCTGACATTTATCGATGATCACACTCACTATGTATGGGTTTATGTCTTGAAACACAAAGATGAAGTCTTTGGAAAATTCTTGGAGTGGAAAGCCTTAGTTGAGAAATCCTCTAGCAGAAAAGTTAAAGTCTTTCGCACAGACAACGGGGGGGAGTACACCTCAACGGAGTTTGAGAATTATTTGAAGAAAGAAGGGATAACGCACCAATTAACTGTGCCTAAGACACCAGAGCAAAATGGAGTGGCTGAAAGGATGAACCGGACTTTGGTAGAATCGGTGAGATCCATGTTAGCTGATGCTAAACTCCCGCACAAGTTCTGGGCTGAAACACTCTCAACCGCCGTTTATCTTAGAAACAGAAGTCCCTCAGTTGCAGTCAAAGGAAAGACTCCTTTCGAAGCCTGGACAGGTCAGAAACCTAATGTGAAACATCTACGAGTGTTTGGATGCGAAGCGTATGCTCATGTGCCAAAGGACGAACGAAAGAAACTCGACTCGAAAGCCAGAAAATGCATTCTCCTTGGTTATGGCACTGAAACGAAGGGTTATCGTCTTTATGATCCAAAACGTGCAAGAGTCTTTCACAGTCGGGATGTCAAGTTCAACGAATCTTCACGAGGAACTAAAGTTGTGAAAGAACAAGAGCCAAAGCAAAGTTTGAAGAGCCCATTGTTGACATTGTTGGCTTTCCCGAGTTTGAAGAGCCCATTGTTGACGAAGAGCCTGTTGTAAACGAAGCGCCTGAGCTTCAAGTTCCGAGGAGGTCAGAAAGAGATCGAAGACCACCTGCCTACTATGGGGAGTGGGCAACAGCTGCAAATTATGATCAAAGCAAATTATGATCAAGGACTGTGAAAGAGGCATTGTCAAGTCCACAAAAGGCGAAATGGGTAAAAGCAATGGAAAAAGAAATGGAATCCCTTAAAACTAACGAAGTATGGGACTTAGTTGAACTGCCCGAGAATCGTAAAGCAGTTGGCAGCAAGTGGGTATTTCGAGTCAAAACAGATGCGGACGGAACAGTTGAAACACACAAGGCTCGGCTCGTAGCTCAAGGTTTTAGTCAAACATTTGGTGACGACTATGATGAAACATTTTCACCTGTAGCTAGGTTTGAATCAGTTCGAACAGTTATTGCATTAGCTGCACAGCACGATTTAAAGCTTCATCAAATGGACGTCACAACAGCATTTCTGAATGGAGATCTCAAGGAAGAAGTCTACATGAAACAACCAGAAGGTTTCATTGAGAAGGGAAAAGAACACCTGGTCTGCAGGTTACGTCGAAGTATTTATGGCCTTAAACAATCTCCACGTTGTTGGAACTCTGTTCTCGACAGAAAATTGAAGAATATGGGCTTTGTACAAACCACCGGTGATCCATGTATCTATGTAAAGGAAGAAGATGGAAAAATATTCGTTATTGCTGTGTATGTTGATGATATTCTCCTGGCCGGAAGAAGTGATCAGAAAATCAAGGAAGTGAAGCAAGCACTCGCTGAGCTGTTTCAAATGAAAGATATGGGACAACTACACTATTTCCTGGGTGTCAAAGTTGTTCAGAAACCAGATTCAAAAGAAGTTTGGATTGGCCAAGAAGCGTACACGAAGAGCGTATTAGAAAGATTTGGCATGGAAAGTTCGAAACCAGCGAGCACACCTGTTAACCCTGGGACAAAACTGAAGAAGGCAGCAGACGACAGTCCACGAGTCGATCAAGTTAACTACCAGTGTGCTGTTGGGCATCTACTTTATCTGTCTACGAAAACAAGACCTGACATCGCATATGCCGTGAGTGTTGTAGCAAGGTTCAGTGCTGATCCAACGGAGGAGCACTGGATAGCTGTTAAACGTATCATGCGTTATCTGAATGGAACTCGAGATATGGGTTTACTCTATGATGGAAGCAAGGCAACGACTTCATGCGTTGGGTATTCAGACGCTGACTGGGCTGGAGATCTTGATGACAGAAAGTCAACGTCAGGATATGTCTTTCAGATCAGCAACGCAGCTATCAGTTGGCGGAGCAAGAAACAGTCATGTGTGGCTCTTTCGACTGCAGAAGCGGAATACATGGCATTGGCAAGTGCAACTCAAGAAGCAGTTTGGCTCAAACAACTTCTAAGTGATCTCAAGAGCAAGCCAACTGGTCCAATGTTGATACTTGAAGATAATCAAGCAGCAATCTGCATGGCAAAGAATGCTCAGTACCATGGTCGTGCAAAACACATTGATATAAAGTACCATTTCATTCGAGAACAGGTTTCTAATGCTGCAGTTAAACTGGAATACTGTAGCACTGAAGAAATGATCGCTGACATTTTTACTAAGGGACTAAGTGCGGTTCAGTTCACCAAACTTAGAAAGATGCTTGGAGTTAGTTCAATGGACACAAATGAACATATAGTTATACGAGTGAGGAGGAGTGTTGAAAGTATACACTCGTAAACTTCATTTTAGACAAACATTATGGACTTCCGGTTTTGTTAGTTGTTAAAGTGGTCACGTGTTTAAGACCACGTTGTCTGTTGTTTGAATATTAGAACAGTGAACTTTTATCTTTGATATTACTTATAAACTGTATCTTTTTTACATTCTTTACAATTAAATAATTTCAAAACTGCTGAAGATGAACATGAGATTAAAATCCTACAATAGCTTTTAATTATACTTGTGACCAAAACAGAGCAGCGGCTTCCGCATTTAAAGCACACACCAAATGTTGTTGCAATAGACTCTTCACAAATTATAAATTTTAATTGGTCCTTCACAGACTTCTCACTTTTTCAGCACATCCTTCCATTTCACATTCCTCGCCTGATGTCATACTATAGTCTTCACTACAACTTTCCTCATCACAACTTTCTTCACCATTTAACTCGTTTGCTGATTGCTCTAGGTCTGAATCTTTAGCACTACTGCTAACTTCCAATGCGGCCTGCGTAATGCTTACACCCTCACTTTCTTTCCCACTTTCATCACTATCGGCTTTTTCATCTTTGTCCATAACCACGTTATGAACAGGTTGAGACCATCTTGGGCTTTAACAAGTAATTTGACAACAAGTCACTGGTGATGCAGGTTTGTGTTCCTTTTGTGACCATGGTTTTGGTACTTTTTTTGTTTGTGTACCTTGACTTCTCCCAAAATATTCCAAGACGGGGTTCCAATTTCCCTATCATATCCATTGTTTTGAATTATATACCCATGTTGCCATGCCTCGGCTGTTCATGCTTATTAATATTCAGCAATTTATTTGGCCTTAAATTCTAAGATGCCCCCACCCCTAGTTGGACCTTGCTGGGGGCTGTTAATACTGCCTTAGCCGACAGTTGCATCTCTGCCCATGGCCAGCATCCACTCCTCCTCCCTATCACATCAAGTTGGATCCATAAGCCATGAGGTAAATAATTCATAGCACACAGTATCATGATACACTTACTTTTCTCCTGGACAGAATTCCTGTCTGTCTTTTCTTTGTTTCTGAAGGCTTGTCTGATTTAGCTGCATCAAGTGCTTTATTTATAGTCGGTACGGCGTCGGGTTTAAGTATTAATTTGCGTTTTCCAGAAAAGTTTATTGACTTCAAAAAGTAAGGAGAATGTGAGGGGATATACGCATCTGGGCTAAAATGTAATGAACACAAACACGTGCATTTTGACGGAACGAAGCTTTTTCGCTTGCAAATTTCAATCCAGATGTCGCATCGTTTTTGTTCTTCCTTACTACTCGGCTTTGGAAATGAGAAAAAGTGTATCTTCTTTTCAGTATTCTTTTTGCTATCGCTCGTGCACTCGTAAACGGGACAGTACATCCTGAAAGAATTGCCGGCAAAATATTTGCATTTCGCGCTATAACCTTCAACCCAGTTTGTGACGAAATGGCCGCCGCGAAGCGAGTATTTTGCATGCGAGAAATATTGCTTCTTTTGAGTACTTTCTTCGTACCGTTTGATAAGTTTTAAACAAGAAATACTTTTTTTGTGCTATAAAGTTTGTTTTTGACCAAAGTATGGCGAAATCGGAGCGAAAGTGGGTGAAAAAATTCGTATAGAACACCCGAGGGAGCGAGCAATAGGCTCCAAAATACGTTCTGAGAGGAAGGTTCTTCTCAACATTTTGAGGTGAGTCTTGAGGAGGTCATCATTTTGACATACAAATATGTGCGCGTTGTTGCTCGATCCATAGCTTGTGTTTTCTCAACGATCGAGTGTTTTGCGTGGATTTTTTCGCTTGTTGAAATTGACAACTCAGCCTATAATGTCTTGCTCGATTTTTATAAACACATGGCCTCGAAATGCAAAACCAACACAAACCAACACAAACCTTCTTATTTCGTCCTGTCTATGCTACTTTGTAAAAAGACCAAGCTAGAAGAAAGCATTTGCCTATTGTTCTACTATAGAAACGTTCTACTATAGAAACCTATTGTTTGCCTATAGAAACTTCTACTGTTTATTTAATTCTGCTTTGTTGTGGTCGGTTGATTTCCTGTCCAAATAGTAGGTTTTAGCTTTGTAAATATATGAAATTCATAGTTAGAACTTAAGTAGAATTGTTTCCAATTTACATACACTCTATCTGAATAAAGTAAACTATTTTTCACATTTTTGAAGCATTGTTGTCCAAATATTTCGTGGATAATACAGCATAGTTGCTTAGCTACGGGTAATAAGAAATAATATAATGGTATAAAAAGAATTTGATTAAGCAAGATGGCTGGTGCAGCATTTACTTCAGTTATGGGCAGGATCACAGGAAATTGCACAACCTTGCTTCCAATTGAAGAGTTATTGCCTGGGTGGTTAAGAAGGTAGTAATGCCTCATTTCGATGCCATACTGTATCGCAATAACAATCACCAACACTTTGAGGTTTTAGTGTAACTCTCCCGCCTTTCTGGAGAGCAACACTTAATACCCCAGTAATTCTACAAACTGGTGTTGTTTGTTTATGGTTTTACCCTATGGTGGCCTAGGAAAACATTTAAGGGGCCTGAAACCTAACGGTTTGGGGAGGGGCATGCTCCCCCAGGAAAATATGAAATTGAGGCTTCTGAGTTCTGGCACTGGCAAAATTGGTGGGAAAATTTGCTGCATAATCGGTTTTGGTGGTTTGGATGCCTTGGTGGGGGCAATAATCGCCAGCAAATTAGTCATAATAGAACTACCTGGCAATGGAAAAAAGCTCATATTTTTTAAACAAGACAAGAACTATCTCAAATAATTAAGCCATCTTTTCATTCTTTTGTATAATATCTACATGCATATTATAGTATTTTATGGAATCCCCCCCCCAGGGCCAGGCCCTGTGGTTCCTATGCCAGTGTAGATAGATAGATAGATAGTTTATTCATTAAATAACCTCCAATTCTGAAGAGAATCTGCAAAAAGCAGACTTTTACAATTGTGAATAAATAATTATATAAATAGCTAAAATTTATTAAAATAGTTAAAAGTCAATATTAAAATTTTAAAACTAAGTTAAGAATTATGAATTATGAAAGTGTCAGTATTTGCAGTAAATTAGTCTGCACTATTCGTTAACTTGTATCGAAATGAGATCATGCACTTTGAGGAATATGTTAAATATTCCGCCTGCTGTTATTGTCAGAAATCTATCAAGTTCCTCTGTTGTAAAAGAGGGACAGTTTCCACTTAATAGGGTTGTATAAATGTCTTCTTCTTCTAGGTTGTGGATATAGCATATGCTTTGTATAGGAAGGCTATCCATTAATTTATCCCACATTGTGTTACGCTCTGGATTCGTTGCTGAACAGTTCATTACAAAGTGTTCTCCAACATCAAGCAGACTTTCACTGCATATCCGACATACATATTCAGTATCGTTTTCTATTACAGCTGATAACACCATTGCTGGAACATTTCCACATAGCAAATTTACCAGGTTAGCTATTATCTCTCGCACGCCTGGATTGCGCCTTGTTACACTCCAGTGTTGAAGCGGCTTTAAACTTGTGTGACTTTTTTTCAAGTGTTTTAAGTTCGGTTTTGCACTAATTGCTTCTTTCCATACTTCCGTCTGTTTTTGATGTATTTGTTCTTTAACCATTCTCTTCCACTTGGCTTTGTTGGGAAACTCATCGGTTGCTAGGTAGTTTGTGACATAGTCCGTTAGGTTGTATGTTTCAAGTATTTTATAGATATCCGCTGCGAAACCGATACTTCGAGAATTCTCCTGATGAAGATGTGAGAATACTCTATATAGAAATAGATGTTTTTGCAAGGTGTCAGGCGGAGAGCGACAAAGGGAACCAAGAAATAAAAGGGGTTTTTGTCAATATATGCAGTTGTTTGCCACATCCCAATAGCACCAAGGGCTCCATGAGAGCTGGTGGTTATACAGAGACCTTGGATTCGTTTTGCAGCAAAAGCATTAGCACGATTTAGTATTTCCTCTTCAGTTTGTGTTAGGTTCCACCAAACTTCGCTTCCGTATAACATGGCTGGAAGGCCATATGATCTGCAAACGTTCGCCCCAATAGTTGGATTTAGTCCAGCAGGTCGTACTTTAGCTTGCATTAAAGCGCCAACGTAGGCCTTTCCTTTATTTGCTGCAGCCTTTGTTCGTTCCGTGCTGGAGAAATTGCCACTCAACGAGATTCCGACATGCTCCCACGAGCTTTTTTCTATGATTTTTACACCGTTTAAATACTATTCCCTGGTCAGTTTGCAAACGGAATTTGTTGTAGTTCTCTCTCCAAAGGTCACTTCGACAGTTTTGCTGGAATTAAAATAAAATCTCCATTTCTTGCTGTAGGATTCAATTGCACTTAGTAAGCCTTGCAGTCCCTTTACCCTGAGTGACAATAAGGTGATGTCATCCGCAACCAACACCGAATTGAAGTGGATATTGTCAACCTTGAGCCCACTGTCAATTGGTTTTAATATTTCAGGAATGTCATTGTTAAAGCAGAGGAATAACCATGGCGATAGCACTCCTCCTTGTCTTACACCCTGCTTGACAGGAAACATGTTAGATTGCAGACTGTTTACAGAAACACAACAACGCATTTTACCGTACCAGTTCCTCAGAATTCTCCAGGATTTCCCATTAAAGCCGAGATGGTATAATTTATAGAAGAGGCCATCTAGCCATACGGCGTCAAAGGCTTTCGAAGAGTCCAAAAAGCAGCAATACACTTTGCTTCCTTTTTCTACGTTATGATTAATTATCTCTTGTAGAAAGAAACTGGATATTATTATTATTATTATTATTATTAAAAAATATTTACACAGGATAAAACACTTCAGTAATGGATTACTGCTATCAACGCGTGTCCTGCATGTACAGTATCACAATAAAAACATGCAAACTAAAATAAGAAACTAATTAAGATCAATATTAATTGTTATATAAACTAAGGAAAGCGATAGGTATACCAAGAGTACTATCGTTCATTTGTACTACAAGCTAAAATGTTCTTTCAATGCTCTTTTAAATAGCATGAAACTATCGATTACTCTGACATCGTAGGGTAGTTTGTTAAACTGAATCGTCCCATTATAATAAAAGGCGCATTTTGTACATTCAAGTTTTATTTTTGGGATTCTGAGACTGAATCCGTTATTGCGCGTGTTCTTCTCATGTTGTAAACGCTCAAAATAATTGTTAAAATTACTGCAAGTGTTCTTGTCTATGCACTGTTTTACCAGCAGGCAAGTTTGAAGTTTTGCGAAGTTCATCAAATCCGGTACTCTGAGATGTGCAGATTGACTTGGATCAATTATTCTAGCAGCTCGATCTTGGAGGCTTAGAACTCGTGCAAGTTGAGTTGCATTCAGGTTAAGAGTAACAATGCTTGCATATGTTAATAAGGGCATAATCATGCACTTATATATGGATTCCGCGGCGTCCATTGTTAAAGACCATCGTATTTTCTTCAGTAACCTCAATCTACCAGATGCTTTCTTGAACGACAAGTAGAAATGCTCATTTAAGTTTGCGGTTTGATCCACCAAAACTCCCAGGTACTTATAATTGCTTGAAAAATTTATTAGCCGATCATTGAAATGGACTTTCAAGGTCTTGTTCCGGATTTTCCTGTTGGTACCCAATAGCAAAGACTCAGTTTTGCCTTTGTTGAGATTTATCACAAGATCGTTTTCATTTAGCCATTTAGCAACCACTTTCATTTCATCGGTAAGTTGATTTTCAATTTTATCAGTCTCAAGTCCAGATGGAATATTGTCAATACCAGCAGCTTTTGATCTTTTAAGCTGTTTCAACTTCTTCTCCACAAGTTGTTCAATAACCGGGTTAAAGTTAAAAGTTAAGCTATTTCGTGCACAAGATGACTTTCGATATCTCCATGCAAAATTAACCAATGGGAGACATTGTTCCTTCAGTCTGTGAATAATCGAAGAGAAAAATGACCCGAAAGCATTTGCTATACACTTGTTATCCGAAATTACCTCACCATTAATTTGGAATGAACGACCAGTGCAGTTTAAAGGCTGGCTTGGAAAAATATCTTTGATTGTACTCCAAACCTTTTTGGGATTTCTGGAGTTCTCGCTTAGTAAATCTTTATAATATCGGTTTTTGTTCATCTTTACCAGGTTGTTCACACGATTTCGCTGCCGTTTATACCTACTCCAATCATTCTCCGTATTTGTTTTTCTTGCTCTTTTCAAGAGCCGATCCCGATCAATCATTTCATGTTTCGTGTCGTTTCTCAACCACGGACAAGGTTGTCCGCGTATTCTCTTTGTAATTGGAGGTTCATACTTATCCACAGCAGAGTTGAAAATGTTTTTAAAGCTTCCCCAAGCTGATTCAACTGTTATTGAAGAATACACCGGTTCAAAACCCGATTGACGCAAATCCGAACATAAATCCTCCGGGTTATAATTCTTGTAATCACGTGTTTTAATAGTACGAGGTTTAAATGAGTGACTGTTTAGTTTTCGTACACATCCGATCAACTCATGGTCACTTAAACATGCCCATTACATCAACCCTATTTATGAGGACTCGCTAGTAATTCTCGTAGGACCTTTTACCAATTGTTTGAGGCCATTAGAATCTATTATAGATTTTATGTCCGCATCACTGCTTTTCTTTAGAAAATTACAATTTATATCACCCATTAGAATTAGCTCCTTATTCTCAGCAGTCGCTGTGGATAGCATATCATCAAAATAGACAGGGAAATCTTTTGGTAGAAATTTAGATCCGACTGGGGGCTTGTAAATGGTCCCAACTAACAAACTTTTAGCATTCTTGATTAAAATTTCGACCCATAGGCACTCCAATTCAGGATGATCTAAGTCGTCTCTTCTTAACCACTGAACTCGATCTGATATGAACGCCGCGACGCCTCCATAAGTTCCGTTAAGCCTATTTCTAAAAGCCAATTTAAATCCCGGGATATCTGATAATAAAGTACTATTCTCTTCGCCTAAATGCGTTTCACTTAGGGTGAACATGTGAATGTCTTTAAAGTTCTTTAAAATATATTCAATGTGTGAAATTTTAGAAACCAAACCACAGATATTTTGGTGAAGAAACTTCATGCCCTTCGCTTTAGTAATGTTAGATAGTCCTTCCAAGATTGGTAAATCAAACAAACCTTGTCCAGTTTGAGTATCACTTTGAGTGGGGGCCATATTCACTGAACCATTGCAGCGAAGACAAACACCAACTTTGTCACTCTCATCAAAACATTTGAGATGGAATTCCCTTTGACAATCATTGCAGTTGATACTGCTCTGATTTCTCCTGATAGATTTCTCGCAGGTCGTACATCTTGTAGGGCCAGGACATGTTTCAATATCGCCACACATTAAAATCAGAAGAAGGCTTAAAGCCTTCACTCTATGTTCACGATTTCGTGTGCTAAAGTTTGCACGAATATTCCAGAAGGATGAGTACATAAACGTTTCTCTTGTAGGCACAATTACATTGGAATAATTCATCATTATTCCAAGCGAGTCGCTGCCTATAAATTGGACTTTATTGATTGAAATAATCGCAATAACGACTAGAGCATATAACAGCACATCTACACGAGACGCCATAATACACAGCTTTTGTTTTTCTAATAGGCAAACTGAAAGTCGTTAGGGATACCCATAGTCTTAAACTTTGGATTCCAGCGGTTTAAAACAATACGTTCAAAGATTTTTCCCATCACATTCAACAACGTTATACCTCGATAACTTCCCTTATCAAGTTTATTCTTTTTACCTTTTTTAAGGATTGAGAAGATATTACCTAAAGTCCACGATTCTGCAACATATTCTATTTGACGAACTGCATTGAAAATCCTTGTCAAAGCTTGGTGCGTGAACGACCCTCCATACTTAAAATGTTCGTAGACAAGTTCATCTAGACCACCCGCTTTACCATTTGGCAATTTATCGCATACACTCTGGATCTCTTCCACCTTGAATGGAATATCTAAAGGATCTTCATTTCCATAACTTTCTTCTTCGATATTGTGAAGACTTTCTTCGACATGCATTTTGAAGTTTTTATCGAAATCAGGATCGTGTTTTGGAGTATACAGGTCTTCATAGTGCTCTCGCCATATACTAAGTAATTCGTGTTCATCATCTATGCGTTTACCATTCACAAGTAAGGCATCATTTGTGTTTTGTGGTTGCTTAGTCATGCGGGAAATTTTCCTGAAGAAATCACTTCTGTCAATGTCATGTTCTTTTTCTAAATGTTCTAGATCCTTCATTTCTTCATCATAAATTGCTCTCCGCTGTGCCTTACGAAAATCACGTTTAGCATTTTTGTATTCAATAAAGGACTGATAATTCCGTCCTCTAGGTTTACCATTTCTTAGCCAGGTTCTTCTGCATAATTTGTCCTTTTTGTTCAAAGCTGACAGGTTTGTATTCCAATAACGTTTCAAAAATGGTTTAGACTTCTTGATTGGCACTGACGAGAGCGCGGCTGATTTCAGATTGTGTGTTATCTTCTCAACGTAATTCTCAATCTTTGCGAATGAGTCGAGGGATTGGTCTGTCCATGAACAGCCTGGAAGGCCTCGTTCAATCTCGTCCTGATATCTCTTCACATAGATGTTATCCTTCAGTTTGTCCCACATCAACAATTTTTTATAACATTTTGGCTGTTTCGTCTTCATTATCACCCGTAGATCACAATAAATTGGAAGGTAGTGATAGTGATAGTGATAGTGATTTTAATAGATTCATAGTTTGCAGTTACAGAAAACTGTGCACTGAATTATCTACGAATATTTACAAGAAATAAATAGTCAAAATAGATTACCTATAAATTAGTTTAGTTTAAAAAGTTTGATGAAATTGTTTTCCTAAAATTCCGATGGGAATACATGAAGAATTTATATATACATTTAAAATTACCTAGATATATTACATATTTGAACTGTTAGAAATGACAAAGGAGTTTTTAAAACGATCGGTTCTGGTTCTTGGCACTAAAAGTTTACGGCTTCTTCTTAGGGAATATTGGCACGAGTTCTCCTTTGGAATCAGGTTGTTTAATTTATGGTTAGTATCAGAGTAAGCTTGGAGGAATAGTTTTTTGCACGCTTCCGATCGGCGATCACTCAAGGTTTCTAGATTAGCTAATTTGAGACCTTCTTCGTATGAACTGCCGGGAAATATTCTTTTAATACATCGTTTTTGGACTCTTTCAATATCTAAATTTAAATATTGCGGTAAGGAGTTATGAAAAACAGGCGAGGCGTATTCCAGTAGCGGACGAATGCATGAACAATATATTTGAATAATTTCTTTTGCAGGAACACGAGCTCTCTTTAACTGTGTGATCAGATATAGCCGCTTACTGGCCTTGGATACGATGTTATCAACGTGCACTTTCCACTTGCAGTCACTGCTTATTGTAAGTCCAAGAATTTTCGCGTGGTTTACGACCTCAATCTCATTGCCGTTGACTCGGATGGGGTTGAGGTGATTTGATTGGGTTTGTTTCCGCGAAAAATCAATTCTGAGCTCTTTACATTTATCCTCATTTAGTTCAGCCAAATTTGAGCGTGTCCATTCTTGAACTTCGTCAACAGGTTCCTGAATTGAGCTTGGCTTTCCTTTATGGATGACTTCAGATAGAGTAGTGTCATCCACATATTTCCAAGGTTTTGTACGGGTTGTTGTTAGATCATTAATCATTAATATGTACAGCCAAGGACCCAGTTTTGTCCCCTGCGGCACACCTGAGCGCACTTGACCCCATTCAGAATAACAGTTAGACGTTAACTTAACTCGTTGTTTACGGTCAATTAAAATCAATAATCCAATTGATAGTTGAGGACGGAAGATCGAGAGATTTTAATTTCGATATCAAACGGTTGTGGTCAATAAGATCAAACGCCTTTCGAAAGTCGAAAAGCACTGTACGAATCATGTTACCCGGTTCGTCCGTGGCTAATAGCCATTCATGCATCATTGAAATCAGGGCCAACGTAGTGGATGACTTAGGTACAACACCGTACTGATTGGAGTCGATGACTTTTAGAACTGCAGACTTAAGTTGTCTTTCGAGGATAAATTCTTCGGACAATTTTGACACAACTGGTGTTAAAGAAATAGGACGTAAATGCTTGTTAATGTCTGTTACTTGCGTATTGTTTGGAACAGGAGAAATATTTGCCTTTTTCCTCGCTAAAGGTAGTTTTCTTGCTTATAAGAACAATTTAAAATAAGGCTAATGGGATATGCCAAAATTTCTGCAAATTCTTTATAAACCCAAGGGGGTATACCATCCGGTCCAGGAGATTTGTTTGGGTTGAGAGCTTTCAATTTCGTAAATGTGTCAAATTCAGTTACTTGTACTGTATCGGCAGGAATAACCGAAAAGGATGCGGTAAATGTTGATGCTAATTGCTGATGTATTTTGGCCGACTCGTTAAGTAGTTGATACGTTTGCTGCGGCTGTAAAAACGTGTTATTTATTAAATTAGCTTGGTCGCCAAGGGACATTAGATCGGAGTCTTCAACAGCGAGAAGGGAAGGGAGGTCTTTATGATTATTTAAAGGCGCGTGACCGCAAATTTGTTTGACTTCTCTCCACCAATTCTTTGGTTTGGAATTTTTTAAATGGCTTATTTTACTTGCATAATAATTCCCCCTACACTTCTTTCGATTGCGATTAACAAGATTCCTATAGTATTTAAATAATGTATTGTTTCCATGTTGTAAGGCTAGTTGACGTTTCTTTATCTGAGATTTTAATTCACAAGTCATCCATGGTGCGTCATTTGAGTGAACTGTTATTGTTTTTGCTGGCATAATGTTATTAAGGCCAATTATAATATAGTCCTCTAGTAGTTTCGCTTTGTCATCTACAATGTCAATGGAGGCAAGAGTTGTCCAATCAATCGAGGACAGGTAGCGACCGAGTTGTTCTTTTTTAGATGGTCTTAAATCTCTGCTTACAATTTTAACTGGTTTGTTGTTGCTTTTGGTTTTTGAAATTGGTGAAATGGTAATGGTACAGTGATCGGAAAGGCCAAAGGGAGAAAATTTTACCGGTTTCTCATAAAAGGTTGGCATATTTGTGAGGATCACATCTAAAATGTTTCTACCTCGCGTGGGAAAGTTCACTAGTTGTTTTAGTCTAAATTGACGTTTGATCGATGATGTATCAAGATGGTTTAAGTCACCGGCCAAAACAATTCCACAGTTGGGGATTTCGCTCTCAATAGCCGTCAGGGAATTGACTAAATAGTCGATCATTGAGGAGTTATTATTACCTGGCGGATGGTATATTGTTCCTAGTACAATGCATGGAATTCCCCGTGGGAGTCTTCTTGGGCGTATTTTAGTAAAAAGTACTTCGAAGTTGACCGATTCATGGGCGTCAAGCCGAAAACACTGAAATTCATCACGAACATAAATACAAACACCACCGTGAGAACTAAAAATGCGGTCTTTGCGTACTAATTTATATCCAGGAATATGAATTGCATTGTCGTTAACGGTGTCCCTAAGCCACGTTTCGGTGATGCATGCTAGGTCCAACTTGGAGTCCAAAACAAACGAGCGAACTTGGTAAGAAAGATTTGTAGAACAATCTTCAATAACAGCGCATTCAGCGATAAAGATACTAAATTCTCTTGGAACAAATATGTGATCTATTGTTGTTTTAATAAGTCCCTGGTTCCCATAGAATGTTTCAACGGGTCCTTTGCACATGTTCTGCGAGTTAACAGAAATCAAATCCAAGTTATCTAGTATTCTATGAACACAACGACCTCTGGGATTGATTTTTGTAAAGCTTCTCTCTCCAGCTAGCTGTCCGATATGAGCATTCAAATCACCAAGTATGATAATGGATCCATTATTACAAAGTTCTAACGACACGTCTTCCAGGAGTTTCAGATGATAATTAAATGTGTCGGCTGGTTCGGATATCGTAGGCAGATAAACCCCAATAATGTAAACATAGGTGTCATCCAGCAGTTTGACTCTCAGTACCATTATCCTATCGTTACCAAGTTCATTCATAGGATCAATACATATATTCATTTCTTTTCGCCACAGAAAGGAAATTCCGCCTTTTCCTCGTCGAGAAATCGAATCATCATTCAGTTCAGACGAGCATCTGCCCCAAGATGAGAATGGGCAGTTCACAGTGTCTAACAGCGAGAGGGAATCTGAGTAAAGCCAATGCTCCTGTATATAGATAATATCGCATTTATCAAGGCTTTCACGCAGGTGTTTTAAGTTATATTTTATCCCACCAATATTCCAGGTGATAAGCTTAAGCGATGTCTTTCGCTGATTCGAATTTTTCATCTCCGCCATTATACAAGCGTTGAGTGGTTCCTAGCTCCTTGTAGTTTCTTCCCTACAATACTTGCTGGCTTCCATGGCTTGCACTCCTCAGACACTGCTGAACAATTCTTAGAAGAAATGTTGACTTTTGCAGAGAGAGTCCCCTTGCGTCGACTGTGGAATATACGGATCTGAGTGGGTATTACATTTCTTTCTTTCAGATATGACAATACTTGACCTTCAGTGACATTTTCTGCAATCCCGGAAAGAAAGAAAGATTTAATTTTATTCCGCTTACGTTCAACTCCAGTGAATTCTTTATTTGAGTCATCAGCTAGTTCATTATTACATTCTTGAAATTGCTTTATTGTTCCTTGCTTTTGACGTAATGTCTCTTTTTCACTATTTTTTGCCATTGTACTTGAAGCTGGATGCTGTTCCACTACCTCCGCATACGTTAACTTCTGTTGTTTGGCACTTTGAGGGGCATTAATTTTGTTATTCCTTTGTACAAACTTGGACGTGCTGGGTTTCTCAGCTGCCTCATCTGACATTGGTTGATCTTCTTTCCCCGTCAGGACATTTGAGCAAAATGATTGTTCCTCAACATGGATCATCTCCACTTCATTGCTTTGACTAGCATGGTTCTTTGACATTGCAGACCTGTTCGTCTGCTCATGTACAATATTATTTAGCGAGTTCTTACTGAGTGTCTGGTTGCTTTCAATTTCAAGTAAATCTACATTCACCTGGTCGCTACGAGGAGTAGGTGATTTGTCACCACAGTGCTTTTGATGAGTTTTATTTTCTCCTTCTGCGTTGAATACAGGATTCTTGTTAGTGCGGAGAAGGCGCAGTTCTTCGTTTTCAACTTTTATTGCTTTTATCTCCTCACGCTGTAATTCGTTTTCAACTTTTATCAGGTTTATCTCCTCACGCTGTGCTTCGACAACTTTTACCAGATTGCTTATTTTGCCTGACAGTTCGTCTATTTCCTGGTTAAGTCTTTCACGAAATATAACCTGTCCAGCTTCCAAGGAAGCAACCTTGCTCTTCACCCCTGACCAGCCACTTGAACGATTTATTATAACTGGACTGTTATGAGACTCATTGTTTGGCATGAGGGCAGATTGTGATTCATTGCCATTGTCCCCAACTAATGAATAATTTTGCTTAATCATAGCTTTAATTTCTGGAGTGATAACTTCAGTATCTAAACAAGTCATCAGTTCATACGCATCGTCAGCAAGCCTCTCTTCCAGGTTGGAGTAATGGGTTGTGCCTTTCGGTTTTCGTCTTTGGTAAAATTCTCCTTGGGGAAAACCCTTGATATTCTTGCACTTTTCATAGAGTTGAAGTTTTAAATTGGTTAGTTGTTCAACGTCCTTATCTTCAATTAGTTTTTCCACCAGCACATCTCTTGGCAAGCACTGACATTCATTTAATAAACGTGACAGATTCATCATAATAGGAGCCGCCATCTTGGATTTGAACTTCGTCAAACGTTTAGCAAAATATAACAGAAGTTGTCGGGCCAATACGGCCAAATAATAGATATTTGCTTTCCAAAATCAATCTCGAGTTCAAATGAGATTAAAAATATTTGTTTTTGTGTTTTATGAACGTCAAAATTTCCAAAAGAGTAAAAAAATTTGGCAGAGCTAAAACTTGGCATCCGCCATCTTGAACAGGTAACCCAAGATCCACTTCGACAGTTTTGCTGGAATTAAAATAAAATCTCCATTTCTTGCTGTAGGATTCAATTGCACTTAGTAAGCCTTGCAGTCCCTTTACCCTGAGTGACAATAAGGTGATGTCATCCGCAACCAACACCGAATTGAAGTGGATATTGTCAACCTTGAGCCCACTGTCAGTTGGTTTTAATATTTCAGGAATGTCATTGTTAAAGCAGAGGAATAACCATGGATAGATAGATAGAAGAGATTTATTGCCCCCAATTCTGGAGAGACGTACAAATTTTCAAAAGATCAGTAACAATATATATACATAACCTAACCCTAAGATAAAAGTTACAAATTACATCAATTTATACATGCAGCCACTCTGCTAAACATAGCAAGTACACTTCGAGCTACTATAAGAAATTGTACTCTGTCCACCTCGTTATTACCATCAATGTTCAAGCCTCCAAGAAGGCTGTCGTAAATATCAGGATCTGACCTATTAAACAGGTTTGACATGCTCCTTATACATATATTATCATATAAATTATCCCACATCTGATTGCGTTCATTAATTGTTGCTGGACATTCCATGACAAAATGGAATCCAATATCACACAGTGCTTTCGTGCATAGGCTGCAAATATAAAATTCACCCCGATCTTCCGTCGCTGATACAATGGACTTAGGAATATTTCCGCACATCAGGTTAACCATATTAGTCATAATTATACGGTCAAATGGATAGTGTTTCAGAACCTCCCAGTGGATAAGTGGTTTGAGCTCATGATGTATTTGAGCATAATGTACAAGGTTGGGTTTATATGCCATCGCCGTCCTCATGACATATTCCTCATATTCATATATTTTCCTCAATACCAGTTTTCTCCAAACTTCTTTAGAAGGAATCACCCCGTCTTTTAAGTATTTTTCAAGAAAATCGCTTAAACCATATTTTTCTAAAATTCTTATTACATCAGGTATAAATCCCTTAGAATTTTCACGTTTTGTTCCTTTATACGAAAAAAGCCGCTTAATAAACACTTGCTTATGCAGTGCTGTTGGTAATGATCGACACAAAGAAGCAAAAAAGATAAGTTTTGCTTTGTCTATCCACCCTATCGTCGATAGCATCTCCAATGAGCCAAGCGCGGCCTCGGTATGGGTAGATAGCGGAAATCCTTGAAACCGTTTTGCTGCAAACGTTGTTGCTCTGTTCAGCATCTCACACTCAGTCGACGTCAAATTAAACCAGACCTCGCAGCCATAAAGCATTAACGGTAGCCCATACACTTTCCAAAGATTTGAAGCACAAATGGGATTAAGTCCTCCAGCTCGAGCTCCCGCAGCCATTAGTGCCCCAACAACCGGGCGTCCTTTGTCAGAAGCCTTATTCGTCCTGGATGAACTGGATAAATTACCTGTTAATAAAATACCAACATGTTCCCATACTTTAACTTGATTTATTACCGCCTCATTAAGGTACCATGTTCTGGTTCGGCACCTAACGTTAAACTGTTGGGTTGATTCACCAAAGGTAACAACCTTGCTCTTAGTCGGATTAAAAACGAAACGCCATTTATTGCTGTACTTTTCAGCACAGTCAAGCAAACATTGAAGGCCGTCTAATCTAGTCGATAATAGCGTGATATCATCCGCAATTATTATTGTACTACATGATAACTCCTGCAACGTGATTCCATTTCCCGTTGACATTAAAATTTCAGGCAGATCGTTATTATAGCATAAGAAAAGCCAGGGGGAAAGAACCCCATCTTGTCTCACTCCTTGTTTTACTTGAAACCATCCCGACATCAACTCACCGAAAGAAACGGCGCATTTCATACGATTGTACCACCCACGCAGGATACGCCACGATTTTCCGTTCATACCCATGTTATAGAGTTTAAAGAACAAACCATTTCACCAAACAGTATCAAATGCTTTTTCTGAATCGAGAAAACCGCAATACACTTTACTTTCCCTTTCGATGTTATTCAAAATAAATTCTTGCAAAGTAAAACTTGCAAGAACGCAGCTCTTATTGTTTTGATATGCGTATTGAAACTGGTTAGGAATACCCCAATCCTTGAAACAAGGCATCCAACGGTTAAGAAATAAACGTTCAAAAACTTTCCCCATAACATTTAAAAGCGTTATAGCCTACCTCTGTAATTTTTCTTGTCCATTGTGTTCTTTTTCCCACTCTTCGGTATAGAAATAACTTTTCCCAAAGTCCAACTTTCTGGCACATACATGATAGACAAACTTTAATTCCTCCAATATTGAAGATATCTAAGTACAATATTTAAAAGAAAACTATAAAATGTTTAAATATATAAAATGTCAACAAACAAAAAATTAAAAAATGATTAATTTCATGAATGGTCAGTTCTAATTAAAGCTAGTTTGTTCTGTTATAGTTAACAGCATGTTAATATGTCTGACAACAATTAAAAAAAGTTCGTCCATCAGGCCTTCGTTTCCACATCCATGGTAAATACGTCTGCTGAGTAAGCATATGTATACAGTCGAACCTCTATTAAGCGGCCCTCTATTAAGCGGCCACCCTCTATTAAACGGCCGCATATCAAAGTCCCAAAATATTTGTAATACAATTACTATAAAATATCCCTCTATTAAACGGCCACCTCCATTAAACGGCCGCGGCCACCTATGAGCGGTCCCAAATGATGTTTTATATAAGTTATTACCTCTATTAAACGGCCAGCTTGCACACTAAAAGTTGAGCTAATGTTTAATAATTTGCTTTATTTACTTAATAACACTTAAAACTAATGTTCAACACATGCCACTTGACACCTCGCTCAACTTTACAGGTCATTAAATTCAAAGCATTGTCAGCAACAAAAGTGTCGGTGTTTGCGTTGCATAGAAACGCTCTATTACTTCGCCTCAAATCCCTCCTTTTTTAACTTTTCCTTTAGCCAACTGATTGAAAAGGCATCTCCTGTGAAATGAAATTCACAGGAATTTCAAACCATAGCCGCCACCTCTATTCACACGCGTTCCTTTGACCACTGCTTTACCGGAGTTCGCCGCTCGTTTAAGAAACTTTGTGAGCCAGATTGCCATTAATTTTGGAACATGTCCAATGATTTCAAAGTCCTCCTTCATTTCATTCGGATGCGAGTATCGTTTTTCGGTAGATATATCATGACGACGTCGCATTGCACGTTGAACTGATCTAAGACTAAGATTTTCGTCCATTTCGTGCAAGCTTTCGCGAACAACTGCCACAGCATTAGAGTCCTCTTTGTTACTTGGTTCTCGCTTAAGATCATGTTCTTCTTCAACGTTTGGCACCCAGATGTCCATATATGCATGATAGCCTCTGATAAACGAAATTACTTTAAATGTTTCCGTGGAGGACATTTCTATGCTATGTATTTCTGATCTTTTGGCTGGCAAAATTAAGACGTATACAGGTGTGAACGGAAATGAGTGTAGCATTACAGTTGGGAGGTAAAGCGCCATAACAATGTAAGGTATTCAATTGGAAATGTCTGAGTTGACGAGTACCGCATTTTGTCAAACGTGTGGTAGTGAAACAAATTACGAATGTTTGAGTTGCAGAAAAGCTGTATGTAACAGGTCAGCTACCTGTTCCACTGCCGCTCCTGAAGAGACACCTGGTTGGAAAGCTGGCTCAAGTGTGTCCTTTTGTCATTCTTGCAAAGATGCAACCGAGAACATAAAAGAACAGGCAACATGTAAAGCTGGTGTTAAAACAAAGCTGAAGACCGGCCACAGTAACAGCCGTCCAACCGATCGCTGCTCAACCTTCACGAACAAGCGCAAATGTCTTGACCTGTCTGAAAAAGTTGCCGTAATCAGATTTGCTAAAGATCACCCTGATCTCGGAGCCAGAAAAATAGCAGAACACTTTCAAACTGGAAGAACACAGATCCAAACCATCATAAAAAACAAGGCATCTATACTTGCTTTGCACGAAAGCACTGATGAACGAAGTCAGCAAAAGCGACAGCGCACAGCCAAATATTCGGATGTGAACAAACCCGTGTGGGAGTGGTACACCATGTGTAGAAACTCTAACATACCAGTTTCGGACCAATGCTTCAAGAAGAGGCCCTAGTAATAGCAGAAAGGCTAGAAATGATAGGTTTTACAGCATCAAATGGTTGGCTGGAAAATTCAAGAAACAACATCACCTATGCAATATGACCGTGGCAGGCGAAGAGGGAGGCGTGAGACCGGAAACAGTTGAAAGCTGGAGTGAAAGGGCAGGAGAAATCACCAGAGGATGGAAGGAAGAAGATGTGTGGAACATGGATGAAACTGGAAGTTTTTGGCGTGGTCTTCCTGAGAAGACTCTCAGCGAAAGAGGAAAAAGATGCAGTGGCGGCAAACACGCAACGATGCGCCTCACGTGGGCAATTTTTGTTAATGCCGCAGGGGATAAGGAAGATCCCATTGTTATCGGAAGTCTGCAAAACCGCGATGCTTCAAGCATTTAAAGGACAACAAGCGTCCGTCCAAATGCAACTATTTTCAAATGCCAAAGCCTGGATGAACACGGGTATTATGACTGAAGTTTTGTCAAAACTTAATCGTCAATTGAAGCGAAAGAACAGACGTATTTTGCTGTTTATGGATAATGCCCTTGTCATCCACAAAGCTTGAAGGACAGCTTTTCGAACATAAACATTGTGTTTTGCCAAAGAATACCACATCCAAGACTCAACCACTGGACGCTGGTATCATTGCCAACTGGAAAGTTAAGTACAAAAGCGATTGCTTCGCTATGTATGTGGTCAAGTCGACGGGTCCAAGAGTGCGAGCGACATTGTGAAATCTGTGAATCTTCTTATGTCCATCGAATGGGGAAGACAGGCTTGGGACGAAGTGTCCTCTGATACAATCCAAAGATGCTTCAAGAAGACGGGATTGTCTCCGCAAGAAATCGCTATCGAAGACGATCCCTTTGAAGGAGAGGAACTGCAAGATCTTCAGGAACTTCTGAGCAGATTCGAAGTGCCTTGTACTGCAGAAGAGTACATATCGACCGAAGACGATCTTGAAGTTTGTCCTGGCTACATCGACAATTCTGACCCGAACTGGAGGAAGTTGTTCGCGAGGAATTGCTGGGAGACAATCTTAATGATTTATCCGCTTCGTCAGATACAGCGAACTCAGTAAGCGATGACGAATATGACAGAGATTTACAAGAACCTGAACTGGAGTCGTTGACGGAGGCAATTGGGCATGCTGAGGATCTGCGAAATTTTGCAATTTATAACGGATATGAGGAGCTAGCTCAATCAATATCTAAGACAAATGATTTGCTCTGTGCTTTGAAACTCAATGCACCGCGGCGACAAATGCAGATTAAGGACTATTTTAAGCCAACATAGACTGCTAATAGTAAACGTATATGGTCGAACATATTGCACTTTTCCAAATTTAAGTTGTTAGTCTTTTGCTACCGCTTTGTGTAGTTCTTGGACCAAGTTTGAAAACTCTTTTGTTAACAATTACTTCTTGATCTTTCTAAAATCTACTTATTACTGTCATCGGTGATTTATGATTGAATAAATAGACATTTGACCACGCCCAAGGCCTAATTATTGCGTACCTCTATTTAGCGGCCACCTCTATTAAGCGGCCACAAAGCCGATCCCCGAGGGTGGCCGCTTAATAGAGGTTCGACTGTAGTTCGACATCATCCATTGAGTGAAGAATAGCCAAAATACTTGTCGGAAGACTATCTGATATCTCGTCCAACATTTTGTTCCGCCAGCTACTTGTGTGTGAACATCTCATAATAAAATGGAAGTTAACATTCCCAACTTGAACTTTGCAAAAAATACAGCGGGTCACCCGTCTCATCACATTTCGTCCACAAATTGAAAAGTCTCGGAGTATTTCCACAAACAATCTTTGCTACTTTCAATATTGAAAATTTCAAGTGAGAATTTCTTCTTGCCAACTTCCAGATAGATAGATATCCTGCAGTGGATAATGCGTCGTTGTATGATACCCAAGGGAAGATGATTCTACCAAATCACCACGTACTTCCGGTTACATGAGATGCGCACGCACCGCCGTGGATCAGTGCACTGTTAAACGCCGTTGGATTCAGATATATTTTTGTTTGGGGAGATATTTTCGTTTATAAACCTAACAATTTCGTCGCAATTTCGAGGTAAGTTGACTTTATTTTTGCTATTTTTTGCTTTTTGTTGACCTAGTAGACGAGATCTACTATATTCACAATTAAAAGCGATTGAATTCCCGGTTTTGTGACGAGTCACATTGCCAAGTGGGTTTGTCACAGGACGTGTCCTGTACGTATAAAACTTTATAAATATTTAACCGGGTGTAAGACGTGTCTTCGCTCGTTGCCACTGGGCTTTTACGAATATATTTTCGCCCATTTATAATCCTTCAACTATTTATTTAGCTGATGGAGAATGCTAGAGTGGATACCGACCTCGAGAGCGGTTCTTCGACAAGCCATCTTGATCTTAAACATATGTTTAAAGAGTTACTCGAGGAGACTAAGAATAACATCTTATCACAAGTCAAGCAAAATATAGCTCAAATTTATACCGATTTTGATACTGTGGCAATTGATAACGAGGGCGAAGGCTCTATTACAGGCCTTGATGAGTTATTTCAGACCTTGGCGGAAGAATTTTCCGTATCTGAACAAACATCAGCTCCTATTTCAGCTGGGTTAGCTGATATTGTTAATGGTCTATTAAAAGATAAACTGCCCAAGGGAAAACTACAGGAAGTACAGCCAAAATATGTCAGGCCAGAAAATTGTCCTAATTTAGTTGCCCCAAAGTGAACAAACAGATCTGGCAGCAAATGCGCCAAGAAACTCGAAATACTGGTTCTGCTCTTCAGCAAGCTCAAGGATTGTTTATCTCTGGCCTCACTGCTGTTCTTGAAGTGTGCAATACTTCGGATGGCGACCAGAAACGCATACTTGCCCATTCAGTCGTGTTACTTTTGGCAGCAAATAGAGAATTTAATCTGAAACGTAGGGATTTAATTCGTCCTGATTTAAGCAAGCAATATGGCTCATTGTGTAACCCCTCTGTAGCCATTTCAACTCCCCTGTTTGGGGATGATCTTAATAAAGAAGTGGAAGAAGTTGCTAAGTCTTATAAGCTTAGCAACAAAGTCACATCAGACTACTATTGCCTCTGTCATTGCTAGTCAACCTCCTTTTAGAGCAGGGGGTTTGAAGCATTTTGTGAATGCATGGGTAGAAATTACTTCTGACCCATTTGTTTTGGATACTGTTACTCATTGTCACCTTGAGTTTGATAGTTTACCTGGTTCTGAGATTAGCAAGACTAGACCTTATTTCACTTTTAATACAACCGAACAAAGCATTATTGATGCTGAAATTGCCAAGTTTTTACAAAATGGAATTATTAGGCAGTCAGCCTCAGAACCTGGCGAGGTTATATCACCTATTTTTATTACACCTAAAAAATATGGATCTAGTAGAGTAATTTTTAACCTTAAAGGGCTGAATGAATTTATATCTTATCATCATTTTAAAATGGACACTCTAGAAACTGCTATTAAGCTCATGAGACCTGGATGTTTCATGACTTCCATTGATCTCAAAGATGCATATTATTCTATTCCTATTGCATCTGAATGCCAGAAATATCTTAAATTTATCTGGAAAGAGAATTTATATTGTTTTACTTGTTTGCCAATGGGTTTGTCTAGCAGTCCTAGAATTTTTACTAAGGTTTTGAAACCTGTTTTTGCTTCTCTCAGATCCAAATTTGGGCACACTTGGTTAGGCTATATTGACGATTCTCTTTATGTTGAAGTCACTCGAGAAGAATGTCTTCAGACAACTTTACATGCAGTCCAGCTCATTAGTAGCTTGGGTTTTAAAATTCATCCTGATAAATCTGTTCTAATGCCCACTCAGTGTATAGAGTTTCTTGGGTTCCTCTTAGACTCCACAACTATGACTGTAACACTTACACCCAGACAAAGAGATAAACTTGTACAGTTGTGTAAGAAGTTTCAGCACCCCAATAAATTATATACCATTCGTCAAGTAGCATCATTAATTGGCTCCTTAGTTTCGTCTATTCCTGGGGTTGAGTTTGGCCCACTTCATTATCGACATTTGGAGGCGGATAAAGATTATCATTTAAGAATGCATCAAGGCAACTTCGATGCATCTAGCCTCTATCTGCTGATAGTTTAGAAGAACTAAATTGGTGGGTACTTAACATCCCTTCAGCCAGTAGGAATATTTATCATTCACAACCAGATATAATATTACACACTGATGCGTCTAAATTGGGATGGGGTGCTATACTAACCAATGGAAATAATACATGTGGTATTTGGTCTCATGATGAAGCTGCTAAGCACATTAATTATTTGGAGTTACAGGCTGTTTATTTAGCACTTTTGTCCTTACTTAGTAATGAAAGTAATGTGCATATTCGTATTATGTGTGATAACACTACGGCTGTTTCATATATTACTGAAATGGGTGGCTGTAAGTCTAAACCGTGTAATTCGGTTGCTACATCAATTTGGAATTGGGCTATTTCCAAAGGTATTTGGTTGTCGGCATCTCACATTGCTGGTACTGCCAATGCGGATGCTGACTACTTGTCCCGTAATCTAAATTTAAATTTGGAATGGATGTTGTCATCCAATATTTTTCAGGCTATTGTCAATTTATTTGGCCATCCAGACATAGATCTTTTTGCTAGCAGACTAACTGCCCAAATTGAGAATTATGTTTCGTGGAAACCAGATCCAAAGGCTAAATTTATAGATGCCTTTTCAATTGAATGGTCCAGTTTCTTTTATGCTTTTCCGCCCTTTTGTCTTGTCTCTAGGTGCGTACAGAAAATTATACTAGACAAAGCAACGGGAATTCTAGTTGTTCCGTTATGGACCACCCAACCGTTCTTCTCGGTTGTTCTCAGTCTTCTGATAGATATTCCACGGATAATCAAGGTCACTCGTCAGAACTTAATTCATCCAACCCTGGTCGGACCTCATCCACTTCAGGATCAACTGAAATTACTGGTATGCAAACTATCCGCAGATACTTGGAAAACGCAGACATTCCTACAGACATTATCGATATCGTCATGCATTCCTGGAGAGACAGTACTCACAAAGAGTATGAACACTACATCACCAAATGGTTGCACTTTTGTAGTCAAGGGTCGTGTCATCCCTTGCGCCCTACTGTAAAAGGCCTGTTGATGTTCCTAAATTCATTGTACAAGAAAGCGTACATGGTCAAAACGGCAGATTGTTATCGTTTCGCTCTAACTGGACACATCAAACAGGACAGACCGGGAAAAGTGTTTGGCATCCTATGTCTTTACAAATATACTGTTCCAGAACTGTGTGTGTATGAAACTTTAAATTGTTATTTAAATGTTACCAAGACTTTGAGATCCTCTACAAAGTTATTTGTGTCTTATATTAAGCCATATTAAGCCTTATACGGTGGATAAAAACGTTGTTAGAAAAAGCCGGTGTTGATACGCAGCAATTTTCTGCTCACAGCACTAGATGTGCTTCAACTAGCAAAGCGGCAACTTCAATCCCAGTAGACGTAATATTAGCCACAGCAGGCTGGCAAGATGAGTCTATTTTTCGACGATTTTACAACAAGCCAGTGGCAGTAACAAACCAAATGAGTTTAGCTGTTTTGGAAAGATAATAGTATTTATTGTGTATGGTGTGGGGTGGAAATATTAAATATAATATTTCTTTGCAGAGTGTGTTGTCATTTTGTGCTCACTGCTTTGAAATCTCATGTAACCGGAAGTACGTGGTGATTTGGTAGAATTAGAAATTAAACGAGACTTACCTAAGTTGAAGTTTGATAACAATTCTAGCAAATCACTAAGTACTGGAGGGTTTACATGCCCGTAATTTCCCACACATTTATTCCCATCCCAGCGTCTATTAGCTGTTATATATGTTGGTTGATTCTCTTTTTAGCAGGTTTGCTTTTAGCTTGTTCAAGTGACCACAAAATCTCTTTAAAAACTGATCCACGGCGGTGCGTGCGCAACTATACTGTATTATCAATGAAATATTTGGACTACAATGCTTCAAAAATGTGAAAAGTAGTTTACATTATTTATATAGACTATATGTAAGGTTTGCCTTGGACAAAACCATGTAAATTGGAAACAGTTTTACTCAAGTTCTAGCTATGAATTTCATATATTTACAAAGCTACTAGAAATACATGCATGCAGTAACCCCTCGCCCATTTGAACCATAGTTAAGTTTGAACCAAACAATTTACTCCCAAAAGTTATTGTAACATGAAGTACTGAGTCGACGAATGTAACCATGGTAACACGCAACATTGTATATTTTTTATCTTTTAATTTGTACAAAATCTTATTTTGTTTTTAACTATAAAATTATCAATTGTCCAACTATATAAAGTGGGTATGCTATTGTATACTCTTTTAGCTTTAATATCATTATTAACAATTTTCCTCGTTTCTGATTGGCTAAGAACATCAAAATTTTCTCTTAATTCTTTTTACTAGGGGTATTTGGGAGAAAATACCACATGTGGTATTTTCTCCCAAATACCCCTAGTAAAAATTGAGCAACGTCAATTGAGAAAAAATTGAGTAAAAATTGTTAAATAATAATATTAATACGAAATAGCACTTGTTCTCGAAGTATTAATGAAAATTAAAATTGCACTTGTGTTTGGCGAAATATTCGTAATACCGCTCGTGCTTCGCACTCGCGGTATTACGAATATTTCGCCAAACACGCGTGCAATTTTTCATTAATACTTCTCGAACCGTGCTATTTCCTATACTAATTTACTGTAACATTCAACCTTAGATGTTCACAAAACGTTTCGAAATTTTCAAAAAACTTCAACTGCTTTTCGAGGAGTATTTTTATATTTCGCACTTGCTTTTGCAATGAAGTTTTTGAAATTTAATGTTTGTTTATTTTTCTATAACATATTTGAATCAATACTAAAATACTCTTAAAGATCAATCAATGTTGTATTGACTACACAGAATGATCTACACATTTTCAAATTCACAAACTATACTGCAAGCTGTTAAAAAATCGGCAAAGGAAGCATGGAAAATAGACACTTGCCTGTTTAAAACGCTCCTTTTTCGGTCTTTCGACTTTTTCTACTCTTGTTAATTTGTCCTCTAAATAATTTTCATTTATCTTGTTTTGGAGACGTAGAGACTTACTTATAAAATGAGTGCAAAACTAATTTTGAAAAAAAGTTTGCAAAATGGAAGTCTTCTCTCGGCTTGGACTTGCGCATGCGCATAACTTACGAAAAGGTCCTGTCCAGTCCAGTCCATGACAAAAAAAAATGGCGGACGACTTTGCATTCCACAATGTTTTCACATACCCGGGTGTAAATCTCCGAGCGGAATTAGTACCCTCGCACGGCGCTTCGCGCCGGCTCGGGGATTAACCTACTATTTCTACAGGAAATCAACCGACCACAACAAAGCAGAATTAAATAAACAGTAGAACAATAGGCAAATGCTTTCTTCTAGCTTGGTCTTTTTACAAAGTAGCATAGACGGGACGAAATAATAATGTTTGTGTTGGTTTTGCTTCTTGCCAAAGCATTTTAAAGTCTTTAAAAACATTGCATTTCGAGGCCATGTGCTTATACAAATCGAGCAAGATATTATAGGCTGAGTGTGTCAATTTCAACAAGCGAAAAAATCCACACAAAACACTCGATCGTTGAGAAAACAGAAGCTATGGATCGAGCAACAACGCGCACATATTTGTATGTCAAAATGATGAGCAGTATGATGTTTACTAAGCGTACTCACCTCAAAATGTTGAGAAGAACCTTCCTCTCAGAACGTATTTGGGAGCCTATTGCTCGCTCCCTCGGTTGTTCTATACGAATTTTCTCACCCATTTTCGCTCTGATTTCGCCATACTTTGGTAAAAACAAACTTTATAGCATAAAAAATATATTTCTTGTTTAAAAATTATCAAACGGTACGAAGAAAGTACTTAAAATAAGCAATATTTCTCGCATGCAAAATGCTCGCTTCGCGGCGGCCATTTCGCTTCCAAGGGCAAGGTTACCATTTTTCCCATTATGCTTTGCTATGATGCAAATTGCCTATTGTTAACTGTGTATTAATTTGTAATAAATACATGGTTATACAGAATTGGTGTTAGAAATTATTCATTTAGTTCAGGAAGTACAATGTAAAAAGTACATATGTAAAAGAGTTTCAGTAAATGTCACATCACATCACATCTATTCCATTGATAAGCACTGAAAGAATAAGGTAGATTAAAAGGAAAACAAAATGGTGCTTTTACTGCACAAGTCAATAGTCAATAATGTAATATATTTAATATAATATCATGCAATGTACCCTTGAGCAATAAGCAATGAGCAAAACAAAGGCAAAATACTGTCATGAAATTTTTTTTATCATAACAAAGCGTATAAAAAGTATATAGATCATCAACATATATGGCTGGAAGAAATATTCGTGTTGCGTACGTATTTTACATTGGCATAAAATGATAAGCCTTGTGTTAAGATTCATTAATATAAAATGATAAGGCTTGTGTTAAGATTCATTAGCATAAAATGATAAGCCTTGTGTTAAAGGTGATGTAAAGTCCCGATGTAAACAAACCGGCAACGTCCGGTTGTTTACATTTTAAACACGCTTATTTAAAAAATTATGATGTGCTCTGGTTCGGTATGCTTTAAATAAATACAAATTCGAGTTTCTGATTTAGAAGATGTCGAATTTTAGTCGAAACAACTGAAATTTGGCCATTTTTTACAACGCGGGACCACCCATAGCACATGCGCAGCATGGACTTTACATGGTCTTTAAGATCTTAACTTGTAGTAATTCAATATTTATTAAACCTTGTTGTAGTTGTTTATACTTTTGAAGTATGCCTTTTATGACTTTTGGCGTATGGTATTTTAGACTTCATATTGTGTCTACAATATAGCTTCAATGAAGAATATAGTTATTATAACATTTTTTAACGTAATTACTTAATAACATTTTGGACATGTTTATAAGAGATGAATTACAATTGTTTGCGCAAAATGTGGAACTTCATGAAAAAAGTTATTGTGCTAGAGAAGGTGCGCCGTTTTTCGCGACTAGTGACGCCCCTCTCGCCTTAGTGAGTGGGGCAAGTGTGGATCGGGTCAACACTGAAATGATGGATGTCCGATGGCGTATGTTCAAATTACATCGTCAAATACCAAAATATGAGCAAAAACAAGTCGAACCTTGTGGTCCTTACTTTGCGAAGCTTATTTTTAAGAATGCCGAACATTAGCAAATAATAATACGCTGACAGGATAAGATAATTAGCGACAATCATATGCTTGTCTGTCAACAAACAATTTAGTGAACGAAGCTCACTCGGCTCATACACGGTTCTCACTATTAAATAGTTTAGTTTAATAAGTTTGCCACAATATTACAGAGTACAGATACATATCATAACAAAGAACATAACAAAATAGTGACAGGAAGCCGTAACAGGACGAATCCCAATTGGTAACAGCACCCTTTACATAAAAGACATAAAACATCCATTCAGATAAATATTAACAATAGTGGATTATAAGTTCATGGCGGAATATACGTTGCCAGTTTTGAAAAGTAATGTTCAAGCAAATTTGTTTTAAAAGAAGCAATAGAGAGACATTCTTTACAACTTGAGGGAAGATCATTCCATAATCTAACTACTCTAGGAAAGTATGAAAACTGGAAGTAATTTTGCTTGTGTTTAGACAAGCAAGTTAAATTATTTGAATCAAAATTTCGTGTTCGATAATGACTAGCTGTGGGGATAAAGTAGTCGTTAGTGTTTATGACCATCATCCCGGTCTTGAATTTGTACAAGAGAAGAAGATCACTCAATTCTCTACGATACTCCAATGGTAACATATGAAGTGTTAAAAGTCGGTCCAAGTATGAAACATTCGATGGCGGATAATTCAGTATAAACTTAGTGGCTCTTCTTTGGATGTTTTCGATAAGAGCTCTGTGCTTGATTGTGTATGGTGACCACAAACAAGAACAGTATTCCAGCTGAGGCAAGACCAAGGAACGGTAAAGAAGCATCCTCACGGACTGGTCTTTGATGTCATAACACACTATTTTAACTAATCCTAGGGTCTTATTTGCTTTTGCTGACATCTTTTCAATGTGGTCAGCCCATTGCAATTTGCTTGAAATTATAATGCCTAGATCTTTAACATGTGGAACACGTTCGAGAGTTTGATCACCAAGGTGGTATGATCTCGCGTTTGTAGGAATCTTCTTCTTAGAGATATGCAGGTTTTTACATTTAGAGGCACTGAACGACATGTTTGAATTCACACTCCATGTTACCAGAGAATCTAAGTCATGTTGTAGAGCTTGAGTCGAAGTAGGTGTGTCAAGTGTTCTATAAAGCTTAGAGTCATCAGCAAACAGGGCCAGTCGGGATCCATTTCCGATATAATCTGGTAGGTCGTTAACAAAAACCAAAAACAAAAGTGAGCCAAAGATAGACCCCTGTGGAACTCCGGAAGTCGCTGGTAATCAACTAGAGAACACTCCGTCAAGTACGACTCTCTGATACCTATCCGATAGATAACTATGGTACCACATAAGTAAGTTTCCCGATATGCCATAAGAAGACAACTTGGTGATCCATACTGCATGTCATACAAAAACGTAGATAAATGAGGGAGACAATGGTTTAGTATACAGCATTACAGCGTTCAAGCACTTTAGACAGGACACACAGCAAAGATATTGGTCTATAGTTGTCAGCCAACGTTGGGTCATCTTTTTTGTATACAGGGGTAATATTTGCCCTCTTCCAATCTTTGGGTATTGTAGCAAGCTCAAGAGACATAGTAAATAAGCGGCATAGGCTTGGTGAGATTGCGGTTGCTGTATGTTTAAGTAATTTCGAAGGGATATCGTCCGGTCCACTGGCCTTATTTAGATCTAAATTCGAGAGTAATTCACACACTTCAGCAACACTTATTTCGAAATCCCGTAGTTGGCAGTTGGAAATGGCTTGTACGGCAACACAATTGTTTTGTACAGGAGGTGTAAATACTGAATGGAAAAAAACTGTTTAGAAAGTTCGCTCGGTCAACACTATGTTTGATAATTTTTTGTCCGTCACGAAGGATATTAGGCGAAGGTTGCTTCATAGTTGATGCTTTCACAAGTGACCAAAATCGTTTAGGATTACTACCCAGTGAATCTTTAAAGATGAAGTAAAGTCCGTTCTGCGCATATATTCTGCGCATATACATTCCAATGGTCTGGACCCGACCATTGGAATTTTAATTATATGCGACAATAACAAAATGGCGGACGGTCAGGTGCGATCTCAAACGAGTTCTTCTTTACGCCAGTCAAAGAGGCTCGTATTGTCACTTCTGAAGATAAGGCTGAAAGAAAAAAAGCGGCATTATGCGGAGAGGGATGCGACAAAGATCTATTTGTACGATCTGCGCGCGAGATTGCAAGGATTAATGAATGAATTGTCGCTCGAAACAGACAAAGAACTTGTCAACTTGGGTCGGTATTGCTAGATCATTATATGCCTCACAAAGGGCAGCATTTCAGGTAATAGCTCAACTAACAATATGATTTAAAGTTAGTGTATGTTTCAAATGTGCTGTGAGTGTTAATAGTTTAATATTGTATGTGTTGATATTTGTTCCATTTGTTCCATTTATTTATTTATTTAGATTTGCCACTATTATATAGGATTTGTCCTCTTATATGTTACATGAGCAAATGTATGTTTTAATAATACACCTGCATCCTGTCAGTTATAATGAATAAGAATTGTACATTTACAGTTCAAGATTACAATACAGCAAGAGAACAAAGAGATGGCTACCTGTATTTAGTGTAAATGTTTTGGTGCCTACGCAGTATACTATACTGTATACATACATTCCTGAGTTGGTCAATCTGTCAATGTCTTCCTATTAAAAAAGAATTGCTGTTCCAGGGCCTGTCACACAAAGGTTAACCAGGTCAGAAGATGATACACAAATTTAAAGTGAAAATTATATACCTATTTTAGAAATATTTTTGAAATGAAATACACTCTTTTTTTTTATAAGAATCAATTTAATAAGAACACTTAGGCTGAATTTTCCCAAAAAAATAGAACAAAATAAGAAAAAATTGAGGCTGACGAAAAAAAAAGGTTTATGAATGTACTTTGTATAACTTTAACTCTCATACAGTGTCCAACATACAGTGTCCCTGTACACTACAGGACAGGTGCTACTGACTGTATGAACCCAAAATTCAATATCCCAGATTGACTGTACTGTAATCCTTAGACTAATCCTAAAACTAATCCTAAACCTAATCCTAAACCTAATCTTATGTGATGTCATTGTAATTTAAATTCCAGAAAAGAGTGCATAATAAGAACAAGCGAAGAACAATTTGAGCCTCAAATCGGCAAAAAAATAAAAACATTGAGCTTAGGCTTATTGTTATCATTTAATGTATGTTAAATACAAGACTAGTAAATTCACATTGATAAAATGTAAATAATTAGCTAGGTGAAGTGCAATAAAAATGTAATAGTATTCAATTTGAATATGTTAGCAATAATTCAACAAATGTGTGATTCCTAAATATCCATAAAATTGAATTTCCTAACTTTAATGCTTGTTAAATCTTACAAACTTTATGTAAAACAAGATTGCCATGCCATTATTACATTGGCCCAGTCCATGATTAAAAAATACCAATGTGTGGCAAATTTGTTTTATAGTCATATGAAAGCTGAAGATAAAACAATAATCCTTGTCTAAATGCTTGCTTTTTTGTTTCATTTTTGGCTTTCATACAATATATGTAGAAGGGAAAGGTTGCCATGTATTGGCATTTTATTATCACTGACTGGGCTAATGTCAATATATATGTAGGGCTAGATCACATGGAGCGAAAAGGCGAACAGGCATATATCAATTGCTACAGCATATGAAATTAATGTTCTTAATTATCAACCTCTTAAGCAAGGATACATAATCATTAAGTGTAATCACTTTAAAAAACCAAACCTTTTGGTGTTAGCCAGACCAATATGTTGATTTGTACTGGCCTGGGAGGGTGTACAATCAGGCATAGTCTTACGATGCTTTCTTGCCACTTAGTCCATTAACTGGCAGTACCCTACCACTGACGAATAAAATTGTCAGGCGTCAAACAGAGTGAAATACTAATATATGGCGCATTGCCTGCTAATGGGTTAACAAGAGACACTAGCAGATAGTTTTGTTAGCCCATTAACTGTCAGTACCCTGCATTGCAATCTTCTACAACAAAACGTGTTCTCTAACTGTGTCGCATAACATGGTAGTGCCCACAATGACACCAGCCTGGTGTTGCATCTGCAGGGGGGGGTGGAGCTTCAGGGCCATGTCGTGGTGGATCAGGTTGTGGGACCTCTGCAACAGGTTGTAGGATCTCTACACCAGGTTGTGGTTGATCCTGTTCTGGTAACTCACCATAGAGCAGCAAATACTAGTGGTTGTCTTCATAATAGCTCAGTGGCTATCCCCCTCAAAAGTCAAAACATTCACATCAATATTGTCAACCAAATTCTAAAGGAATGAGTTTTTGCTTGGTGGAAGTCATTAAATATCTGAAATAGGTGCATCTTTAAATAACGTATTTTTCAGTCTGATATTATCTGGATTCTCATCTGGTCTTAAAATTATTGAAGAAATGCATGCCATCGCCTTGATGCCTTCTAAAGTCTTCTACATGATATTAGAACCGCGGTCTATTTACCCGCTTTGTAAACAATACCACAAAATATAAGCGATTGAATTGAACTTACTGATGATTGCCCAAAGAAATTGGAATCGCTCGAGTGCTCACTTGAATCCGTATCTAAAATATCCTTGCGCAAATTCACACACACGATCCCAGGATGGCAAGCAGACGTGCAGTATTGGCCGCGGGACATGCATTTCGTCGGCCATAAATTATCCTGGAGACACTTTCCTCTACAACAACTGAAGAACACAGGGTTATGTCGTTTTTGTTTGGGATTTCTGCAGCACTCCTGGTTCGATTTGATCTAACTAAAACTTCTTTCGTTGCCATGAAAGCAGTCGGCGAGAACGCGAAGGAAAAAGAAATACAACAGGAAATACCGAAATACGTCATGTAAAAATTTTATTACATAACGTAAACAATAGCATTGTTATGCGCAGAATATATGCGCAGAACGGACTTTACATCATCTTTAAGTTTATGCACATGTTCTTTCTTTTTCTGCAGTATAAGTTGCTTAGTCTTACGTCGAGTTTCCTTAAACTTATTCATATCATTTGGGTTTCTTGTTTTAAAAGCCTTTTTCCGGAACCGATTTTTCAGCTTGATAACTTTTAACAATTCGTCATCAAGCCAAGGATGATCACCAGTGTTATTAATGCGTCGCTTGGGCACATGATCAGATACAGTTGATAAAAACAAGTCACACCAACCTGCTAACGATGCATCAATGTCATTAGTCACAAACGCCATATCCCACGGGACATTCATCAAGGTTTCATTTAGAACGTTCCAGTGGACTTGTTTATAGTTGTAAACATAACGTTTCGTGACAGGTTTCTTTCGTATGTTAAAATCCAAAGTAAAACTTATTAACTTGTGATCAGTGTTAAGTATATCGTCAAATCCTTGAATATCTACAACTTTATCTGGTATATTTGTAAGAATTAAGTCAACTCTAGTGGGAAAGTCCACAAGCTGCAATAAGTAATTTTATTATATGGCAAGCATTTGTTTTGGTGTATCGCGCAATTTGATTGGTTCCTGAGCGGTCCGGAATTTCCCGTATTGCCCCCGGTAGGTAATACCGGGCAATACGGTATTCTTATTGCCCTGCGACGACTTCAACACATTTCAAACCAATAAAAGCATAAAAAAATCCTTGAAAATAATTTAAAACAATGAAAAATAAACGGAAAATACGGAAAAGGGATGACTACAAGGGATAAAATCAAGTTTTGTTGGCTCAAGTCGAAATATTAAGGTAAATTTTACGATATTTTAACTAAAAGAGTCAAGAATATTTTTTGTTTTTTCGAACATGCAAAGTTGTTTTTGTCTTTGATCGGATGGCTCAATATCACTATATTTTCTATGAATTTTATATTTTATTCTATAAATGGTACTGTAGAGTAGTAGCTAAGATTAGATAAATTTGTAAAAAACTAAGACAAATTTGTATCATTGAAATTATTTTGACATTTGAAAATGACCGGCTTTGAGTTTTGGACTTTGTACTTTGCCCTCGGGTGACCAATTTTTGGCAAAATGAATTGTTTTTTGTTGTCTAAAATGCCATATAATAAACAACTTACTAACTTCGACTGTTCGGTCTGTACGGTAAAATATCAAGCCTCGGTCTTGCTGTATTGACCTCGCTATCGCTCGGTCAATACAGCAAGACCTCGGCTTGACATTTTACCGTACAGACCTCACGCTCAGTTAGTAAGTAGTTAATCATGCACAAGTTTGGTGAAATATGTCGTAGTAGAATCATTAGTTGTGGATACACCAGTTTGCCAATTTATATACGGTAGATTAAAATCCCAACAAACAATTTATCAAAACCGGATTTGTTAGCCAATTTCAGTGTTCTTTTAAGCTCCTTCAAACAGTCTAGAGTTGAATCTGGTGGTCGATAAAAAACGACAACAAGCACTTTGCGCCTTGAGTGCGGTCTGATCTCACATACTAAAGCCTCGGCATTACACTCAAGTCATTCCGTCTAATCGAAGTAACGTTATTACGTACAGCAAGCATAACCCCTCCGCCACTTCGAATAATTCTGTCTCGTCTATAGATAGTGAATTCTAGGTTCGACAGAAGTTCACTGTCTAGTATGCATGGTTTCAGCCACGTTTCTGTCACTGCAATAATATCCACATCACAAGCAAGCGATGGAAGTTCGTCCGTTTTGTGTACTACGCTTCTGGCGTTAAGATATAAACCACGTATAGAGCGTTTGCCATGGTCCATTCCTGGCCCAGGATTTGGATGTATGTTTACAAGAATTTTGTCAAACGAGAAACAAAGCTTTTTCTCGGGTTTTTAAGCACATATATTTTATATTTGCTAATTTCTAAAACACAATGTTTACAAAAATAATGTTATAGTTTACAAAAATAGTATTTTAGTATAGTTAACATATACAGGAAATAATGGTCTATTTTGAACGGTTCTCACCACAAAACAGTAAAAGAACTTGATATCTCACTGTTTACTTTATAACGGAAGTGAGAATCGTTGCTCAAAAATCATCTATCACTTGGTTATATCGTCCTTAAAAGTTATAAGATCATGCAGGCATATCTGATATGCATGATGTCAGTCCTCCATAGCGACCTTGTTTAATATAAGTTGCTAAGAAGTAATTTACAGCGCATATAAGGCGTAAATATTTAGGTGAGATTTGTTGATGAGCTCAATGTCAATGTCACGTGTTTAATCAATAAACTAGTTTTTTGTTCTGTAGCATTTTCCAGCAATCACTGCTCCGACGCGTCTAGGCATACTTAATAGTAAATGATTGACAAATCTACAGAAGTATCTAGCAATGTTTTAGAAACTCTATCCTTGAACTCCGTCCATGTTTCATGATTGATTCCCTTTGTGTCGAACCTGCATCTGAGGATTGTGGAAAACATTTTCTACCGGATTGAGGTCAGTCAATGATTTAGAAACTAAGAACAGGTATTTTTTCCTTTCAGCGGAGCTTGTGTGGTCTTTATGTACATCATTTTTCGGGCAGGGTAGGCGTTTCTTATACTGTAGTATTTTTACTTGTGAGTAAAACTGCGCTATAAACTGTAAACTTAATCACATTTCGGACATGTTCATAAGAGATGGATTACAATTGTTTGCGCAAAATGTGAAACTTCATGAAAAAAATTATTGTGCTAGAGAAGGATGCGCCGTTTTTCGCGACTTTTGACGCCCTCTCGCCTTAGTGAGCGGGGCAAGTGTGGATCGGGTCAACACTGAAATGATCAATGAATAAATCACGTAGAGTTACTGCGTACATGACTGATCTGTCACCGTTAAATTATTTTTATGGATAATGGCGATGCGTTTACAGACAATCTTTGCCATAATACTTTGGGAAAATATAGCTTCAATGAAGAAATATAGTTATTGTAACATTTTTTAACGTAATCACTCCCCCCTCCCCCCCCCCCACCCGTTTCAATGTTGCGCTCATGTCAGGAGATGTCTCGTTTGCGATGTATTACTTTTTTGTGATACCAACATTGAACGGGGGGCGCGGGGGGAACTGAACATAGTTTCTGGCAAAGATTGTAAGTTGTTGGAAATATAGTTGTTTTTTTTCCGTATCTATGTTTAGAGCTTGAACGGGCAAACCGAGGCCGCGTTTGCATATTTTGCGTATCTTAAAATTAAAACTAGCCAATCACGCGATCGTATTTTTTTAAATTTTCAAACAATTGATAACTGAATAATACAAATGTAAATTTCGGTTATAATTGTTTGAAACCTTAAAAAATTACGATCGCGTGATTGGCTAGTTTTAATTTAAAACTTTGCAAGATATGCAAACGCATCCTCGGTTCGCTCGTTTAAGCTGTAATTGTCTGATAATACAATAAACTTTTAGCTAAAATAGGATTTGTGATGATAATCAATGTGCTTCAATGTAAAACATTATGTGGCTTCTGCCTATTCATATTTCAATTTTATTGATAAATTGTATTTTTATAGTAGGCGAAAATACAATGATAAAATATCGCAGCATCGCGCGGTGTTATATTAATATAAAAGTCTTAATTCAGTTCACTTACACGTGTTTACCTAAAATGCAGAATTACAAAAACATCGAATTTGCCACAGAAATTTTAAAGGATTTTGTTGATAAGACACGACAATATTCATGAATGGGCTAAATAGCACGATATTTATAGACATACTACATTCTGCACAAACAACATAATTTCAAGCAGCTGATTTATATACAACTTAATACTATTAAATTTGCATACGATTTGCATATGAATTTAATAATGTATACAAATCTCACCTAAATATATAATAGAAGAGAGTGTACGTTAATAGCATACCTTTGTTATCTTCTCTTTTCTTTACATGGTTTGTCTTGCTATAAAATATTCTTATATTTAATATAGAAGATTGACCTTTGAGGAGCACATTGACGCTCTTTGCAACAAGCTCTCGCAGCGTATTGCTGTCTTACGAAAGACCAAGAGTTTTCTCCCTATGGTGCAATTGTGTGGTCAGGTTCCTCGAAAGAAAACTTACAAAGGGTTTTATGACTTCAAAAGCGAGCTGCTAGGGTCATACTATAGATGTTCTGCCTGTGCCTATAATTCCATCGAGGCTTACTAGATCCACTGTTAATGTAAATGTATTATCGTTCCGTCATCGTAAATGTAAGTCTGTTACATAGAACTACATGGAATTTATAACCTTAACCAAAGATTTTTTGCGTCAAAGAGCATATCAAGAATGATACGTACTGCAAATTGGATGGCTCCCTGTCAACGAGAGAAGAGATTTAAACATCTTGAAATTATGTTTTAAAGCCCTGCACTTTCCAGAATGGCCAGACTATCTTAAGTTAGGAAAACAAACGTGCGTTCGAGAACTTCGTTCAACAAAGTCGGCCAGCCAGATTGGTTGTTCCCAGAGAAACAGGAACTTTTCAAGATAATGCCGCAAAACTTTTTAACTTTCTACCTGACAATACCAGGAACTGTGAGAACTACATGGAATTTATAACCTTAACCAAAGATTTTTTGCGTCAAAGAGCATATCAAGAATGATTTTTTACTTGTACATATATTTGCTACTTATATATATATATTATTAGTGAGTTTTTAAATTATGTCTATTTATATTAGCTATATCTTAGTATTTTAACAGGGAAGAGCCATGTAAGTGGATCTGTTAAATAAATCATTATTATTATTATTATTATTATTATTACATACCAACGCTCATTTTTCAATTGAACAACGAGAACATGGAACTCACTGCCTCAACTGCACCTAAAGCTGAAAGACTACCCATGTGCCAATTTAAGAAGATGCTTTTTTATTATTACGATAAAGCTCTTCAAAATTGTTACAAGTAGACGACACCAGAACATGGAAAACAATATGTTTGCCGTACAATATCTTCGCGGACTCTCCTACAGTCTTTGACTTGCTGTCGTTAGTAACTATGTTCATTGTTCGGGACAAAACGCGTACCGGGATTCTGAAATACATACTTATATATACTTCTTCTCTTTAACTAAATTTTACATGCCTCCATACAAGATTTTCAGTGCAGCGTGACCAGTCTCGTATCATCGTATGAGCCTGGGGCACATTTTTATACACCACATTTAAACTACATTAAAACACATATACTACAAATTCAACCTTTTTGTTTTACTTAGAACTCACATACTCCCATTTTTTAGGTTTACATTCATATAAACATTTTACTTTTATTATTTTTTACATTTCGTATAACAATAAAAACATTGTCTTGCTACCAACACATGGTCAATACACGATCATATATATTTCACACCTATTTTGTCAACTTCGCAACTTACCTAGGGACTGTTGTTACAATTATAAATTATATACCACCATTATGATTCTCATTACATATGTCTAAACTTAAAAATCTGCACCCTATCGTGAACAAATTAAATTGCAATATTATTTACCCTCTATTCACCACAAATTAAATTGATCTTTACTGTGATAAATAGTTTTCCAGAATTATGAACGTAATGTGCCCTGATAGAAAATCTTCAGTTGGCCTTGGTCGGTTTATTGCTGCGAAATATTTTAAAAAGAATATGTGCATAAGCTTTTCTGTATTTGATTTGTCTCATTCCGTATATAAAAGCATTGACGAGAGAGTTTATTTCATAAAATTCAAAGTGAAAAACTACATACCAAATCTGGCATGATCTATTCCAAGTATTCCATAGCGTCATTCCAACCACGGTTAGAGTTAATACACAAAAAGCCAACACTGCGACAACAATAGAAAATGTCTTTGCTGCTTTTAAGCGTGGAAAAATCGACGGATACCAGTTATTCTGTTGGTTGACTGTTCGTTGGAATTGCAAGCGCCGGCTAACGTTGTTTCAGTCAAAATTCGTTTTCGGTGTTTCCGTGCAACATTTATCATTCGGAAATTGAGAAGAAATATTAACATAAGTGGAATATACGCAATGAAAAAAAATTTAGAGTAATATATACTGTCAGATGATATGTAGCACAAGCTTCTATATTTGTTTGAACTCTTAAATTGGGCTTGCAATAAAATGAAAAGACAACAGGCAGTTAACCAAATTCCCGAAATAGTTAGAAGAACTCGTCGACGTGTCACAATCGGAGGATACTTCAGAGGTTTTATAATATATAAATACCGCTCGACAGTAATATAATTGTGAGAAGTGTAGCAACTGAAGCGAACAGCAATGACCAGATGGTAGAACGACTTAACTTACAGAACAAATCCTGGTCACTATCAATGTTTAATATAGTCTGAATAAACTCAATGATCCATATTGGGTAAAATGTTAAACACAGCAGAAGATCCGCAAGTGCCAAGTTTGCTACCAAGCAAGATGTCGCGGTCTTTTCTTTGCTCAAGAAGATCGATTGTCAAAATTAAAACTGCGATATTTCCCAAAAATCCAATAATCATCGCGATTAATTTAAATACAACTGAAAACAGGAGAATTTCCCTTGAGACTGTGACTGGAGTGAAATTTTTTTAGTTATTTGCCATCGTTGTCCCTTTTGTCGCTTAGGGACGACGGGAAGATAATATATTCTTGTCTGAAACGAATTTTTGTTTGCATAAAAGTCATTAATTTAACTACTTGAAATGGATGTAGTGTCAATATTTAATGACCCAAGCTGTTGATATAAAACCATATTTATCAAAATACAATTCAAACAAATTTTGTGGGAGAAGGGGTTCCGGGGTGTGAAGACTCATATTATGACAAACATCATCCCTATTCACGTCACACCTTAAGCTGAACTGATGACTGAACTGAATGCTCTGAACATAAAGCAGAGCGTTGCCAGGAGTAGCTATTCCCTGACGACCTTGAACCAAGAAACACTTGGACAGTCCTTAACCTGACCAAAAGGAATGAAACCCCTATGGACAATCCTTAATAACCTGACCCAGGGCGCTAGACCCATATAGGCAGTCCTTAACCTGACCAAGGGGCAATAATGAATAAAACCCTATATGGACAGTCCTTAATCATATGGTATATGTGTGACGTATATTGAGTCTATGGACCTGAAGTTGACATTTTGGAGACTTCAACCCCACAAATACACAGAATGTGTATTCCCCACAGACGAAGAGTCTTACGGGACGTCGGGACGCGGTAAGATGCGTCCCGTAGCGACGTCCCGGGGTCCTGTTTGACAAAATGTATAGGTATCGCCATGGAACAGTCTTACGGAACGTCGCTACGGGACGCATCTTAACGCGTCCCGACGTCCCGTAAGACTGTTCCATGGCGATTCATGTTCTTTATATACCCACCACACTCATTTTCCATTGTTCTCAAGAGGTTTTGGAAGATTTAGGTCTGTTATTTGTCATAATTGAAGCGATACAATAAGGTTTAATTTGGATTGTTTGTGCAATAAATGGTGTATTCAAGCGTTCACAATGACAAATTTCAATATCTATAGGCTTTTGTTTTAAACCGTTTAAAAGTGAAGTGCTCTATTCGTTTGATAAGTGTAAGTTGAGTAACGTTGTAGCAATGGAGTCGGACGATTCTGCTCCAGAATTGTACATTACTCAGTCAAGTCCACAACGAGAAAGAACTTAACCGGCTTTCGATGACTGTTATCAAGACGCATTTTCAAGTACAAGAAACCTGAATCGCATGGTAGATAGGGAAGGGAACGGCTTACCGAGCCTACTAGCATGGCTGATTCATGTCTTCTTCCCTCTATTGCAGAAGCAGAAGTTAAGTTTGCAGTCTTATTTTGTCTTTTTGAGCATAAGGGATGTAAAGGCTAATAAAACCAAAAATATAATTGACCGAACGTTTCACATACGTTGTGTTCACATACGTTTCATACACATTATGGGCCGGTGTCACAGCGGATTTGGTCTAGCGGATATGGTCCGGGAGGACCATTTTAAAGGGGGGGGGGGGCAAATCCGCTGTGACACCGGTAGGTATTCAATTGGAACGTTTAATTCTGTCACCATCTTCAGTCACGCATGCGTTGTCCTGTATATAATTATGTATATATGTATATGTTTATTTGTTTTGTATTTATTCGTAATATCTTTGTAATTGTGACGAACTTTATTAAATTAAATACAGTAAAACTCTGTCAAAATTGGTGATAAAAGTAACAAATCGACAAGGAAAACAAGGCAAAATTACAGCAGAGTAAAATAATACAATAAAAAGGACAGAATATTATCTAATTACATGTGAAATCGATAATATGTTTAAAACTACTACAGACAATAACTGTAGCTTTTAATATTCTGAATGTTGAGAAACTGGTACAAATTTCCCATTCTCATCCATTTTTTGAATATTGAATCAATCGCAAATTCATATTCAGTTTGTTGCTATGCTACAGACTAAACCTTCGGGAGGTATCGCGGGTATGTCATTTGCATAAAAATAAAAAACGACTAAATACCATTTCCGGCATAAACATGTGAACATACCTACAAGTCCGAATAAGGGGCTGTTTTTATAGGGGCTGTTAATATTTGAAGCTTCACTCGCCGTCGAGACGCACCGCGGCCGATAGTATAAAACTCGCGCAAACTATTTAATAATCTGGGGCCGTTTGTTCAAAAGCCGGTTAGCCTAACCCTGGGTTAACGAAAATCTTCAAATCAAACTTCCCAACAGCTTGTTTATTAAGTTGAATATGTTTTTCCAGAAATATTTTTTGGATCAATAGAAGTTTTGTTTTCTAAACGGCCATGCAGAAATACATAACACAAAACATTGTGTTAAAATTTAACCCAGGGTTAGCGCTAATCGAGCTTTGAACAACCGGCCCCAGATCAATAATTCTGGTTGGTCAATGGCCTCGCTAAATATACTTTAATTTAACTACTTGTTTATACAACTGGCTCCTGCCTAAAGTAACTTAACACTTTGCACTTTGGTTGCGTTGCGTGGGGTTGGATGCTGTGGTTCGTGCGGTTTGGGGTTGAAATGCGCGCGGCTTCAAGCGGCGTTGTTCTAGCAATTACACTGGATGTCGTTCTAATAACAGCGTCGCCATCTGACGCAGTTAGAATATTCTAGAAATTACACCAGATGTCGCGATTCAATTAAAATTTCAAAAGACTTGTATCTTAATAAAATATTTTGCCACTGCAGTAATGACTAATGTTTAATGAATTTAGCATGTTGCATCTAGTTACGACCGTTTTTCGGTAGCTCAGTTCATATGTTCTCGCTTTCTTTAAATTATTTGCGTAAGCACCATAACTAACCCGGTAGTCAATTTCTGAGAGGGGTGATAGAAAATCTTCAGTTGGCCTTGGTCGGTTTATTGCAGCGAAATACTTTAAAAAGAATATGTGCATAAGCTTTTCTGTATTTGATGTGTCTCATTCCGTATATGAAAGCATTGACGAGAGAGTTTATTCCATAAAATTCAAAGTGAAAAACTACATACCAAATCTGGCATGATCTATTCCAATTTCCTAGCGTTATCCCAACCACGGTTGGAGTTAAGACACAAAAAGCCAACACTGCGACAACAATAGAAAATGTCTTAGCTGCTTTTAGAGCGTGGAAAAATCGACGGATACCAGTTATTCTGTTGGTTGACTGTTCGTTGGAATTGTTAACACCGGCTAACGTTGTTTCAGTCAAAATTCGTTTTCGGTGTTTCCGTGCAACATTTATAATTCGGAAATTGAGAAGAAATATTAATATAAGTGGAATATACGCAATGAAAATATCTTTAGAGTAATATATACTGTCAGATGGTATGTAGCACAAGCTTCTATATTTGTTTGATCTCTTAAACTGGGCTTGCAATAAAATGAAAAGACAACAGGCAGTTAACCAAATTCCCGAAATAGTTAGAAAAACTCGTCCACGTGTCACAATCAGAGGATATTTCAGAGGTTTTACAATATATAAATAACGATCGACAGTAATTGCGAGAAGTGTAGCAACTGAAGCGAACAGCAATGACCATATGGTAGAACGACTTAACTTACAAAACAAATCCTGGTCACTATATCAATGTTTAATATAGTCTGAATAAACTCAATGATCCATATTGGATAAAATGTTAAACACACCAGAAGATCCGTCAGTGCCAAGTTTGCTACCAAGCAAGATGTCGCTGTCTTTTCTTTGCTCAAGAAAATTGTATGAATTAAAACTGCGACATTTCCCAAGAGTCCAATAATCATTGCGATGAATTTAAATACAACGGAAAACTGGAGAATTTCCCTTGAGACTGTGATAGGAATGAAATTTTTTGAGGTATTTTCCATCGTTGTCCCTTATGTCGCTTAAACACGACGGGAAAATAATATATTCTTGCCTGAAACGAAATTTTTGTTTGCATAAAAGTCATTAACTACTTGAAATGGATGGAGAGTCAATATGCTATATTAAATGTGTTGAAAATGTGTCAAACACTTGAGAATTGAATATTTATGTTTCTAATTTTGTATGCAGAGTTTGTATAACGGTCATTAACTACTTAAGATTCGGCGGTTGAGTTGTGTAAAACTACCTGAAAAATGCAATAAGAACTTCGACGTTTCGAGCGAAGGCCCTTCGTCTGAAAGTTAGTAGCGTGGGTCGGGGAAATACATTTTTTTATAGTGAATACAAAAGCAATCATGTGATAAAAAATAAACCTATCAGATGGATTTCATTAAAACAAACTATAAACAAAATATGGAAATCACATTACAAAATATATTAGCATATAAGGAGAAGCGAACAAAACAAGAAAGTGAGAAATCATGGAATTATGTACGAGATGAGGTGGAGTGTAGAATATCTGCTGATGACAGGCATAAACAGATAGGAGTTAAATGTAAGAGAAGCGCTCAATAATGCCGTGAGGATGAATGGTGCAAAGTTGGGAAATGAGACGCATTTTTTGCCTTTTTCGGCTATCGTTGCTGCCAGAAATGGGACACAGAGCTCGAATTTTCATGTCTGTTTGTGCAAGTTCAAGGTTATCTTTTCAAGTAATGGATATTTGATATGGTTAAAAATTGATAGGAGTACTTCGATTTCATATGATCATAAACAAGTTCGGAATTTTTCCTATGGCGCAACATTGGTTAACATATTTGCTTGCAATGGCCAAAGTGTGGAGGGGGGGGGGGGGTTGGGGGCTAACAGATAATTGAGGGGGGATAAGAGATAATTGAAGTTTATGCAATATTAGATTGTTTCTTGTTGTGTGTCTTTTTTAAGACAAATAAAGAAAGGTTTTGGTCCCAGACCATAAAATTCCGTGTGACGTGTCCAACCAAAGCTTTAATTTACTGTTGGCAAAGACAATGTCAAGTAATGTGAAATGCCAAACCAATAATGAACTATTAGATGCCTTGTATGTCTTTTCATGCCATCAAGCTTTAATTTGATTTTCCTATCCAGTTTGTTTTTAAGGTGTTTGGAGTTTTTCAAGACTAGACACTCTTTATGTTGCGTGGAGGATGTCTATCGGAGTGTAAATATAGTACCGTTTTCAGCAGAAGTAAAAAAGTTCGTTGAAATATGTTTTATTCATTTTAAATAGCGTATTTACAGTACATATGCGAGTTCTTAATTCACTACTAAAACTTGTATGTTTTATCTTTAGGTTTCATTGAATTATTTAAAGTTACAAATGATATGATTTTTGTTTTATTTGTGCTATTTAACAACGGAGCTCTACTAAGCCAAATGAAATTGCGCGAATAGGAAATTACACACGGTAAGGTGTGTATTTGCAAGATGGTTGTCTGGCGCGGCTGCGAGCAAAAGTCGTGGAACTAGCAACAGAATAGAAATGTTTCATTTATGAAACCCTGCGCGGCCACCTCTTGCCTGAGAAATTTTGACAAACCATAATAGATTGTGTGCAAGTCTGACCCCGTATGTTATGCAATAATTTTTATAAAACACATGAAGGATAAACGACCTGCTTGACACTTTAAATATATAACTGTTTTGGCCAAGACATGAAGTCTTTATTTTTGTCTTGTAATTTTATTATAAGGAAATTGAAATGGCCAATCTCAAGTGTGCATTTCCAGTGTACTGTAGGTAGTGTTCAATATAGTGAAATGTATTTTTTGGAAGTACACGTAAATAGCTGAAAATGTATAAATGAGCCATGACATTTTGAGCAAAGGCCATTTTTTCTGGAAGTATAAATTTATTTTAGCTTACAGATGAAGGACCTTCGCTAGAAAAGTCAGTGTTTTTTCTATATCTCTCATGTACATGTAGTTCTACATGTCGCTATTTATAGCAGTTTTTGTTGAGTCCATTAATATCATAAAATTAAATTGAGGTGATCAAGAAGTATGCTATATTATTACTGTAGGTACTTGTGTGAGCTGAAAAGTCACATTGTCATTAGGCTAAATAAGATGGGAAGATGATAACACAAATGTTGCTAAATGTTTTTCTACTACTCTTTCCCATAACTGTGTATTAATGTGTAATAAATAGATGGTCATACAGAATTGGTGTTAGAATTGTCCATTTAGTTCAGGAAGTACAATATAAAAAGTACATAATTATGTATAAAGAGTTTCAATAAATGTCACATAATATCAATTAAATTGATATGTACTGAAAGAATAAGGTAGATTAAAAGGAAAATAAAATGGTGCATGCTTTTACTGAACAAATCAATAGTCAATAATGTAATTTATTTTTTTTAGGTCCGTAACTAGTCCAGGTCCGTAACTAAATTCAAGGCTCCTGGTTGGCTGCTTACGAGGTCCGTATCACACGATGAAGGCGATTCTTAAACACAGGAGTGAAGGCGATTCTTAAACACAGGAGTGAAGGCGATTCTTAAATTTTAAAAAAATACCGAAATTGCCATAATATGGAAAAATAAACTGACTTTACTTATATGAACTTCGTACTAAGCAGCAGGTACACTGGAATTAACTTTATTCTGACCAAAATGCGAGAAAATGGACCAAATATTTGTACTGTATTTGTTTTGTCTACAAAAATCATCTAATTTCCTAATTTTGAAAACTTATAAATATTTTTCTGTCGAGACTCAAAGTGATCACAGTCTAGTCTCCTTTCTCGAGGAGAATTTTGCGGTGGAATATAAACACTGCAAAAAAAAATATTGCTTCATGTGAAAGAAGTATTTCTCTAATTTCCACCAAACAAACTCCTCGCTACATTCCTTGTCAAAAAATTTAATTTAGTTATACCACCTGAATTTCTACAAGCCCTGTTAGACTTTTGCCTGCACTTTGAAAAAGAATAGAACCTTGTATATTCACAACACTCTCACTTAACCAACTTTCAACGAGCGAAATGCAATCAAACGAGTAAACTATAGACAAGAAATCCTCATCATCTAACTTTCTGAAAGACCCTCAATGTTCCATGAACAAAATTTTAAAAACTTTTTGACCCCAATTAATAAAGTAAACTTGGCCTTATCAGTCGAAAGAAAAATTATATATAAAAATAATAATAATAATAAATAAAACACAAAAAAACAAGCAAAACAAACCCTGAATAAACACCCTAGACTTATCAAACCAACTGGAGGCTGGAAGGCAGCTGGATTGTAAAAGGGAGAAACTGGAGGAGGAAATGGTTGTGGACACATAGCTTTTGACTGTACACTATTATATAATAAAACGTTATTTACTAATTTAGTTAATTCACTCAGCTGTGTATTAATGTTGGTAATTCCACAATCTTGATTCTCTTTGATATGAGGTACGGCTTCGTATTCTTCTCTTCGATGTGGTAATTCTTGTCGTGTTGGGTAAGGAGGACGGACATCAGGTGGGTAAGGAGGATGGACATAGTAGGACGTATTCGCGAACGACGTTCCTTGAGTCTGATAAACACGCCAACCTAATTCCCCGCTTGAGATTTGTTGCAAACTCACGAACACCCAGTTTCTTGTTTAAATGTTTGTGATCAAAGAAGAAAGTTACTTCCCGCAAATTATTGTTACTGACATATATAACACTCTCGAGTTTCGTTATCTGACTATGAACTTCTGTGTTTATAGTATGAACCGCTTGGTCCAAACTATCATCACGAGGTGTAATACTTGACAAGATTAACTTTTACTCGTGAAGGTTTTCATAGCTAAATTGATCATCTCCAACTGCTTTTTAATGACAACATCTACCGACAAATGTTTTAACACCTGTATTAATTGCTGCGGAGCGAGCGAGCCTGAAGCGAACGAGCGTAGCAGCAGCCTAATATGTACAGAGAGGGAGTTTTGAAGTAAATTTTATTTAGCGCATGGAATTGTGGTCGTGCGCGCTTGCTATGCGCAGAACACAAATTTTAAACTCGCTCAGTTCCATCCATGTGAGTCTTCGAATTTTTATTGAATTTCTGAAGCTTTTTCAAGTCTATTTTGACCATTCAAGGTAGGATATTTTGTCTTTTGTTTATATGTTACGTTTATATTTGTTTACTCCTTTTTGGAAAGTTGGCAATCTTTATATCTATGAAACGGTGAAAGTACACAATCGATCGCAGCTAGATTCAGACTGTGTCTGTTTATATATAAACTATATATTCTGCTAATGTGCTATCGACTTTGCTTGAGCTGTTAGTGCTGTAAAGCATGGAAGTCTTACATAGAGGTGTCTTTAAAAGGTTTTTCTATCCATTTGCGTTTGCTTTCTCTTGCTGATTTCCATATTTTGCATCAAGTGATGTTTCGTGTATGCCGCTTGACGATTGTGACTCCGTGTGAACTTGACACAAAGTCACAGATATGCAATTGATCGTCTAAATTGCCTGACTGAATCATTCTGATTTGTGCAAGGTTTGACCTATTAAATAGGCTACTGTAGGCATAGAAATATGTTTTTATTCCTATTTTACAATGGACTTAATATTTTTGTCTGGTCGCGTTCACATATTACTGTCAGAACAGACAGGGTCTCAGTTCTGCGCGCACTAAGATAAATATTCGAATGGCAATGAGTTGAAATGAGTTGTGCTTTACATGTAGGTGACTCGCATATCCAGCAAAGTAAAACAGAATGATGGAACAACGCTTTCGTTTATAGCTTTGCAAATGCAAAAAAATTTTCCGCACATGTATATATCTCTCTCCTTCGCAGAGGCTTGGATATAAAAAAATTATAAAAGGATACGCTAATACTCGCGCTAATATTGGGTTTCATTTATTACCATCTAGCGCATTCTTTTATTTATTATCCAATATTAGCGTATCGTTTTATAAATTTTTTTTATCCAAGCCTCTGCGAAGGAGAGTGTGTATATATTTTTAACGCTTTTATACACTACAAAAATATGAACATTTCCTTGCGTGGCAGTGTCAAATTACTCATCGCAGTAAACATGGGTTTCATGTGGGAATTCCATGTGGAAGAACAATACATGGAAAATATTGATATTTTGAAATAGATGTTACAAAATTTGATGTCTTTCATGTTTCGTGATATATTTAGCTTGTCTCATCCTGCAAACTATGCTAGGGTATGCATCTACTGACAGCGCAAGCCACTGGATCAATGCCAATAATTACCGTCTACTGAATATAATTTGTGTTGCATATTTGTTTGCATGTTTGTTTCAAGAAGCTAAAGAATAATAACAGTCCCGCAGCATTCCCTACCTTGCAAGTACCCTAGTTATCAATCCTTTATTTATCTCAAATCGAGTGCCAGACTGGCAGTGTCATATTACTGGTGTACTGCGCAGCACCAACTGCGCACGACCACAATGCAATGCCAGATAAAAATCCCCTATATACACAAACTAGGGTACCTGCAAGGTAGGGAATGCTGCGGGGACTGTTATTATTCTTTAGCTTCTTGAAACAAACATGCAAACAAATATTCAACACAAATTATATTCAGTAGACGGTAATTATTGGCATTGACCCACTGGCTTGCGCGCTGTCTGTAGATGCATACCCTAGCATAGTTTGCAGGATGAGACAAGCTAAATATATCACGAAACATGAAAGACATCAAATTTTGTAACATCTATTTCAAAATATCAATATTTTCCATGTATTTTTTTTCCACATGGAATTCCCACATGAAACCCATGTTTGCTGCGATGAGTAATTTGACACTGCCACGCAAGGAAATTTGCATATTTTTGTAGTGTATAAAAGCGTTAAAAATATATACATGTGCGCAAAATAATTTTGCCTTTGGAAAGCTATAAAACAAAAGCGTTGTTCCATCATTCTGTTCTTACTTTGCTGGATATGTGAGTCACCTACATGTAAAGCACAACTCATTTCAACTCATTGCCATTCGAATATTTGTCTTAGTGCGCGCAGAACTGAGACCCTGTCTGTTCTGACAATAATATGTGAACGCGACTAGACAAAAATATTAAGTCCATTGTAAAATAGGAATAAAAACATATTTCTATGCCGACAGTAGCATATTTAAAATAAACATAAACTAAGTTTATATAATAATAATCTTTATTTATCCATCTTAAGTATAAAAGTACAATGGATTTACAGGTTGATTCAAATTACATTAAAAATATCTTAGAACATTATATACAGATAAGAATCTTAAGTATGTATGAAAAGGATGGGAAGCATCATTCATAGCGTTTAAGTCTTTCAGTTCGCGATAATCAGCTGCGATCTATGGTTCACGTTTAAAGAAAGGATAAATCGTATCATGGGAAGGATCATGCATTTTCTTTTTTTCACACTATGTTTTTCAGTCACTGAATCTAGCTGCGATCGATTGTGTGCTTTCATGCCTTTCAGCAATTCAGAGATTGCTAACTTTCCAAAAAGGAGTAAACAAATGTAAACGTAACATATAAACAAAAGACAAAATATCTTACCTTGAATGGTCAAAATAGACTTGAAAAAGCTTTAGAAATTCGATAATGCAATCAAACGAGTCAATTATAGACAAGAAATCTTGTCTGAGCATGGAACTGAGCGAGTTTAAAAGCACATGGAACTGAGCGAGTTTAAAATTTGTGTCCATGCGTTAAATAAAATTTACTTCAAAACTCCCTCTCTGCACACATTAGGCTGCTGCTACGCTCGCTCGCTTCAGGCTCGCTCGCTCCGCAGCAATTAGATCTGCTGCATCGCTCGCTCACTTCATGCTCGCTCGCTACCGCTGCAAAAATAGATTTTCTAATAAACGAGTCCAAAACACTGATCAGCTTTGTTTAAGGAGGTCAATTACAAAACATGTTCATATACATGTTCAATTACAAATCATAGTTTCATCTTTATTGCATTATCTGAGCACAAAACTATAGATATCCTTATAGATGAAAGTTCCCATTGCCATTGTGCGCGAATGTTGAGACGCGACCGAGAATATCATTGCGCGTGTCGCCATTTATTCCGCGCCGGTTACGCAATGAAATCAGATCCATTGTGTTGCTGGTGCGATAAAGATATCACACGTGTGCCCCAAGTTTAAAGAGCATTTCCATTTAATTTTTACCAATTCAACGAGAGCAAAAGGGAGAAAACAAATGCGGCAAGGGCGTTGCTTTCCTGACGAATTTCAATGACGCTCTATTTGTAGATGTGAAGGCAAGCCCCCTTCTACCACTCTTAATTTTTTTGAAGGTTTCTGTAATTTTACTGATTCAGGTATTTTTACCAGACTTATTTTGAGTAAATGAAAAAAAATGTACAATCAAAGTCAGTCGCGAAATAACGTATATTATTCAATTTTATTACATCGGAAGTGAATGGATCGTTTTCTCCTTTAACGCCAGGTTACAATAACCAATGGGTTACAATAACCAATGCGGATAAAATTTAACGAAAATTTAGCATGTTTACAGTAGATGGATTTATCCCTCTTCTATTTAAAAGTGGAGTATTTGTCCCTCCTCTTGACAACTTACTCAATTTCCAATAAGCTGTTCATATAGATGACAAAAAATATGTGCGATAACAATGTTTGGTTGAAGAGCTGGCATGCAGAACAGGGGATTTGTTAGACAAAAGCGAAATTATGGCGCGGGTGTACGTGCACATCCCTCTATCTTTGCTACCGGTTCAATTTCTGCAATATGCAATTACCTAATGATAATTTCGTCTCAATCGCATGTGAGAAGAGTGACTCGGCGAAGCACGTGCATGTTATGCGGCATCTTCGGTTTCCTTGTGTGGTAACACCGTACCATTTAACAATTAGCCGTCGAAGGCGAGGTGATTACAAGCCTATAGGCACTGAGCCGCACCGAGCCTGAGGCGACTAATTGTATTAGTAGAGATTTCAAAGAGAAAAACTAACACAGAAAAGGCTATATATTGTACAAAATTCAGCGCTTTTCTCAGCGGCCGGCTAACATGCCGACAAAAGAATGCTCGCAACGAGTGTCAAAAAATATCGTTATCGAAGCAAAACAAAAACAAAAAAATTCGTGGAAAAATACTTTGGAAGAGCTCAAATACAAAACAGAATGGGTTTAAAAATATATCACAGCTAGGTTTTTGTTGAACATAGCGATATGAGTGAGGATAAAAGAATAATTTATAAAACTATAAACACTCTTAGGGACCGGTCATAAAGTATGTGGAGGGTATTCCAAAATACTACCATAAAATTTGGCACCCCCCCGAAAAGCGTCGGAAAATATTTAACACCCCCCTGAAAGGTGATGAAATGTTTCTAACCCCCCCCCCCCCCCCAACTCAACCAATCACCCTCCCCCCCAAAAAAACATGAAACAAATATAAATGCCAAGAACATAATCTGTTACAAATTGTTTTGTTAATCCAAGTTTTGAGCATTTCCATAAATTTCATAGTGCTCTTTTACACCACATGTATCCAATCCGTACTTTTGTATGCTTGCCAATATTCCATTAATAGGATTTGCCTGACTATCTTTTCCGTACCTAATAATATAGAGTCAAAAGAGGTCTCGGCCATGCGCATTATTTATGGATATATCAACAGAACGTCGTGACGTAGTTCATATCTTTTTCAATATTTAAATCATTCTAAACGAGTAGGCGCGAGCTACCCGACGGCAAAATTACGTAATCAAAGGCTGTTCAGGCTGCAGAGATGTCAAACTAATAGGTTCCGATCGAGACACTTTCCGATAAATGCTACTGTGCTACATTGCAATTTAATTGTTATAAGAACATACACTCAATTTGATTAAAGTATTAAAGTTTGTAGATATCAAGATTTTGTTGGCATCTCACTCGATTGAATAATAATAATTGAAGGGTTTTGTAGACGGAAAATGATTGAGTGTAAATTATATACACTTATTAGACCTAACCAGGAACAGCTGCGAAAAATGCAACTATAGGTCCCTGGCAGGAATCGGATCTGCGGCCCTGCGCATCTTGATATTTACGCACAACTTAACATGGCAGTACCCTAGTATATATACATGAACTTGTGTTTAGAGCTCGACAACTGGACTCTGTAGCTCAGTTGGTTAGAGCACTGCACCGAAATCGCAGGGCCACAGGTTCGATTTCTGCCAGGGACCTATAGTTGCATTTTTCGCAGCTGTTCCTGGTTAGGTCTAATAAGTGTATATAATTTACACTCAATCATTTTCCGTCAAAACCCTTCAATTATTAAAGTTTGTAGTTCTAATCATAGACATAGTATTAGACTAATTTTTTGTTTTGTACCCCCTTCCACAAATGTCGTAATTCGTCTCATACCCCCCAAAGGTTAGATAATTTGTTTCGTCCCCACCCCTCCCCCAACTTACCCTCCACCCCTCCAGTACACATACTTTATGACAGGTCCCATATTAATAAGTGGTTGAGCCATGCGGAAAAAGTTTTATACCTCCTACCTCTTACCTTTAAAAATGTCAATAATATATCCTTCTTTAATTTAGCGGCATTATTTTGCATTCAAAACTTTGAATCAGGCAAAAAAAACGAGTTTTGTTTTAAATTCTGCTGCTCGCGAAGAAGCTGTTTTGAAAAAAGTCACACTTTTTGGACGCTCGATTTCGACCAATCAGAATACGGGAAAAGCAATAGCCACCTCACAATTTCTACTAATAATAATTAGACAACGAGGCCAAGTTGTCTGAGGGAATACTATAGTAAACGAGGAGAAGCCAACAATAACTCAATTCGCTCAGAGACAATGGGGCCAATTCTGTTTCCTTACCAGTTCTCACTTGGTCTAGATGCAAACGGCCAATTGGTCATTGCTTGGTTTTCCCATGGAAGAACTACTGACTTTGTGGAAACACGGACCTCATTTTGCCAGATGTAAGTCAGTACAAATATAAACACGAGGAAAACCTTATCTAAATCCGCTTTCGATAAAGAGCGTAAAGATCATAAAGACCCTTAGATAACAGTGTCACGTTTAGAAGCATAAAGACCCTTAGATAATACGTAATTAATTCTAGTTTATAGATTAGTAGGCAGTAAAGTACTACATAACACTCAAGTTTTTCTGCAGCTGCCAAGAACCGATCGGTTCTCACTGCGTATTCGTTTATCCATTGTAGCGAATGCTGACGACATACAATTATTTTATTAAGAATATATAATTATCGTTTTCATATGCAATAATACAAACAGACGTTGACGTGCATGTTGACGTTGACGTTTATCTAAAAATGTCTTAATTTAATGAGGCAAGCACCTGTTTCTAAAACAAGACTTTTCTTGCTGCGGGTCCTACAAACCCGCAGCATATCACCATATTTTCTTGGCCTATTTTAGGATGATCTTAATTATGTGTGATATTGTATTGATATGTTAATATGGGTAAACACCTGTGTTTCAAATAAATGATCATCTAAATTTCCAATTATCAGTTGTCGTTAATTTTAGTTAAAACTGGAAAATGACGTCTGAAGAAACCAAGCTTCTCAGTTCACAAAATTCAACGTGGCTGGCAATTTTTACTTCTTTGCAAATAATAATTGGAACTACAGCAAATTTATGTGTAATTATTTATTTTCTTGTCTCTCGTCACGGCAAACAACGGACTGCTTCGGATAAACTCACTTTAAATTTAGCTATATCGGACATCTGTGCTTTAACAACCTATCTTCCTTGGCGTACATATTTGATGATATTACGCGAGAGGACTGAACATAAGTACATATACGCGTCTTTACTTGTCGTGTGCATATTTTCAACAGGCAATGCCATTATATGTATCGCCATTGACAGATTTACGGCTGTTGTTTGGCCTTTAAGGTATAAAATTTTGATAACATCTCAAGTGTCCTGGACTTTCATTGCGATATCTTGGACGTCAGCTATTGTTCTTGGAATCGTACATGGTTTCAGCTACACCTTAAACAAACATGTAGAATACGATATGTTTTTGTCGGCAATATCCTTCGCTCAGCTTGTCGTACTGTCTGTCATTTATGGTGTTTTACTTAAAACAGCAAGAAAGCATACGAAGAATATTTCAAAACTGTCAGGCAGATCTCAAGTGAGATTTTCTTCCTTAAGGAAAAGTGTGCTGACAACTTTCATCATCATGTGTTTGTTCTATGCCACTTTCCTTCCTTATTTCATCCTCAGATTATACTTAACAATAGACAAAAATTCTACTCTTGATGACAAATTTATTGCATGGTGTTGGTTGACCGCTTTCACATCTATAAATTCATGTTGTAATCCATTCGTGTACTTTTTTGGAATGGAAAGACACCGGGCAAAGTTTACTAAATCTTTTCACTCTTGGCTCAGCCGTTACAGCAATGAAGAATATGCCCTGCGTTCAGTTCAAGATGGTCAGTAACTGTAATTCTATCAACGACAAGGTTTGGACGGTTTCAATAAGTCAAACTTTTCCCTGTTAATGTCATACTCTGCCGACTTTGAAATTCTTTAAATTAGATTTGTGCGTTAGTTATTTCGATATTTTTGTATATTTCAAAGGGCGTAGTTGAATTTGTTAGAAAATACGTAAACATGAAAACAGTTAATAATTAACTGGGTTTTAAGACTTATTAAAGAACACATAGGGAAATATAAATATAATTAAACGAAACAAGGTCCAGAATTTTGCCGTTATATTCTGAAACGACCCTCACAGTTCGAAGGACGTACTTAAATCTACATAATTCTGTATTTTAGCGCTGCAGAGTTTATCAGTTCAGAACAAGCGGTTGCACCCAGTTCCAGCACTTTTTGTATAATGGATATATTTTATCGCAAAATATTCGAGGCACTATATATCCTATAGAGCACACGTGACCATGCTGTAACAGATGATAATCTGCTGGCACAAACACACGTACAGTATATTTGCATGTACAAAACTTCTCATTTATTCTTGTTTCAAGTGTAAATAGGTTCCTATTCTTAGCATTTAATATATACATATGTATTATTAAAAGTTCTTAGCAATTTGAATAGATAAACATGTATCCAATAAGCCAATTCGAAGTTTCGACCATGCATCCAAATTAAGCGTTCTGCGTCGGGATAAAATTCCAGTTGAATCATAATATGTAGTTAAGACTGGAAGAATTATAATATGCATATCAAAGTATTCAACTGTTCAATCATTCATTTGTGTTTCACATATAGCCACAATAGAACTGTCTTCTGTGTAAGCAAAATAAAGAAACGTGCACTTAAGGAATAAATTTTCTAACTTGCATATTCAAATGATGATTGAACAGTTGAATACTTCGATATGCATATATTAATTCTTCCAGTCTCAGCTGCATGTTATATGATTCAACTGCAATTTTATCCCGAAACTCGGAACTGGCTTATTCTCGACACACTATATCCCTTAGAGCAAATGCAAGCGGCCGCCATAGTGCTCTAACCGTCCTAAGGCCATGTTACCCGAGGAAAATTTTGCTGCAACTTGCACTCTTGCAGCGCTAGTTCGGACACAAACTAAGAGCGATGTAGAGTATATTCGCAGAGAAATTGTGAGCATGAATCTCGTTTCACTTTGCCGATAATTTTTCTGGCTAAACATGCCCGTAAGGCAAGAAAGAAATGAATGAGAATGATAACGAGTGATCAGTGAACTAAAACGCGGTCCATGTTCACAGTCATGGCTCTGTCATAGAATAGGAAATGACTAGAAGGGCCACTTGAGGCCGAATATTTGAAGTTTTTGACGCTGCGCATGTCGCATTACGCATGTTCATTACCATTATTCTAGCCAGTCAATTGCATTTTCTGACCAATAAACACGCTGAACTGGCTGGTCCGCCATTATTCTGGCCAGATAACTGCATAAAAATAGGGTGTCACGTTGCACTGCTGAGTGGCCTTTCTGGTCATTTCCTATTCTGTGGCTCTGTGCAGAAACTGCATTGCATATTTCCTTTAGTTAACTACTCAGTGACTGGTTGAATGCGTTATATATGCATATTGAAATATATTATTGACCATTTTCAACATTACGACCATTAGTTGACTTACATTTGAACGCACATAATTTTGGAACCACATGTACGATATTTCGGTTGCTACGAATTGATAAACATTATACTTGTCTGCTGGTGATGTTTTACGAATTATGGAGAATTTTATCGCGAAAAATATTGCAGTGAGTAAGGTCGGAATATATATAATATTAATCTCGGTGCATGTGATTGTGTAATACTTTTTCGCTTTTAAAAACTGTGATATTTACTTCGTGTAAAATATTAAATTCAAGTACCGCGGTATTATTGGCATTCCATGAATTAATGTGAATTTAGGTTTTTTACATGAATATATACTTGAATTTGAAACGGTGTATCAAGATTCCACATGACTGGGCGATCAATAATTAACCTATAAAACAAATAATAAATAGTACTAGAAATACACTCATGCAGAATCCCCTCGCCTATTCGAACTCAGGAATTATACTTCCCAAAATTTATTGTAACATGAAGTATTCGGTCAATCATTGTAACCATAGCAACACACAATTTTTTTACTTTTGGTACAAAATGATAAAGAGTAATATAAATATTTGTACTTTTAACTATAAAATTATGAATTGCCCCACTATATAAAGTAGATATGTTATTACGTACTCTTTTAGTTTTGGTTGTTGTAAAATTTAACCTAAGACATTTCACAAAAACGTCAAAAAAGTTTCAGAAAAATTCAACTGTTTTTTGACAGTATATTTTTTTAAATTTATCTTTAAAATGAAGTTTTTGACATTACGTTGTTTCTTCAAAATTCAAATTTAAACTTGCTAAAATACCTTTTAGGTTTAATCGATATTATAATAACCTCACAGAGTGACATACGCTTTTGCAAATCCACAAACTAAAATATGAAAAATAGACACCCGTTTAAAACACTTCAAAAGTGTCCTTTTTTCAACTATTCGACTCCTCGTTTATCTTGTTTTGAAGACTCTGATTATCGGTATGGTTTTTCCAGTAGCCCGAGTATTAAAAATCATTTTTGATGAATAACAAAATCTTTATCCGTATAAAATCTTTTAAAAATGTTTCTCTCGACCTGAATTCGCGCATGCGTATAACGTACAAAACCCTGAACCGTCCATGGCATCGCGGCGGACGACTTTGGATTCCACTGTGTTTTCATATACCCGGGTGTAAATATCCGAGCGGAATTAGTACCCTCGCACAGTCGCACAGCGCTTCGCGCCGGCTCGGGGATAAAATATACAGGTGTTTTTTTCTGGAGTTGTCAGAGGATATTCAACGTGACTGTATGCATGCGAGCAAAATATGAAGAACCCTTTGTGTTCTGTGTAAAGTTATATATCTAATTTCGTGGATGTGCATACCAAAATCCGATTATATCCTACTTTCAATCCATTCTTAACCTACAGTTATCTGTTTGGGGAGACACCTATATGGCTATATACTTATAACATAAAACCATCAGATACCAAAACTAGTCATTTGATTTTATACATGCGATCTAAGACTATTAAAACTCTACAGTATCATACAGTAGTCTTCGATACTGCACATTTTATATAATGATTTCAAATCCGGAAATGTGGACTGAACCGGTTTCCAATTAAGCCCGACTAGTTGTCCCAATATGAGAGAAAAGCTTGAAATCTTGTGCAGTCCGAATTTGTGGTTTTGAAATAACATCTCATAACTCGTAGTACTTAAAGTGAAAAGAATAAATTTTTATCCAGTCTAAAGACAGAATTAATGTTGATAGAGTACTATAAATACACTGGATCAAAATATTTCCCCAGGTATCCACTATCCAGTATCATCCGATGTAAGCAAAATAGAGCAATATAATTGGCTAATTTACTGTAATATGAATTATTATTGAGTCTGAGATGATATAAAGGCCTGTTCACACGATCCGATTTGTCAAATCCGATTCTCCTCTTGACGTATGTGATTGACTGGATTTGCTGACAAGAGTAAGGCTATTGGCTGATGCCTGGCAAAAAGTGTAGTTGTTGCTGTATTGTACGAAATCACATACGTCAGGAGGAGAATCCGATCCGACAAATCGGATCGTGTGAACAAGCCTTAACTATAACTATAACAGAGGAACAGTTCCCAATGTTTTCAATTAATTGTTTTGGGAATCACCATCAGTAGACATTGATGTAGAGATGTAGAGATTTGCATCAAAATCCAGTCACTTATTCAATTCCAAAAATTCAACCAAATTATCATCAACTGGTAATGTTGCGATGACATCATTGTTGATGTCATGTGTTAGTTGATATTTTGTTGTTACGTTCAGAGGTAAACTTGTCAGCAATAAAGACACATATATTTTTATTTAGTATAAACTTAGTAATAGACTATCACTTTTCCTGCGTTCTGATTGGCTACGCTACTCGTAGACTATTAGTGATAGTCTACTAGTAGCAAAATTCAAAACAATGGCGTGAAAATTCACGTTTAAAATTAATATTAATACTTTTGTTTACTTTTGTATTGTGTTCCCTAGTTCTCAATAAATGCTATAGTTTATACTAAAACAATTAGACAACTCGGCCTCGTTGGCTATGAGCGAATAGTCAACTCGGCTTCGCCTCGTTGACTATTCGCTCATAGCCAACTCGGCCTCGTTGTCTAATTGTTAAATATCTATGGTTATATAAACACAATAAATCACGTGACAAATGAACATTCGTTACAGGTAAAACTAGCCTTTAATCCTGCAATAGTATCAATGAGTCTTCAAGATCCAGAGTTTTCAAAGCTTGAATAAAGAACTAAACGATTTAGTGCTACCTTTATTCGTATTTAATAACTTAATTGTATTTGTAAACTAAAGGTCGAACGCAACGGGTCAAATTTCATTGCGTTACCCGCGCAAGCGAAGTGGTTACACGAGCAACGATAATTTGGCCGCGTCGTGCTTATAGACTTCTTAGACTTTGGACAGTCGGTTTCGATTAACTGAGATACTCATTGGTGGAACATTTAATATTTATATGTTGTTTGAATTGTGATCAAAATAATTAATTTTGTTTTTGTGGATAACACCACCTCGAACACCACAATCATTAATTTACCAAAGCTTTCTTATTTCTCGCATGTTTCCACTGATGATCCAGTATCACAGATCAAAAGCTTTGATAAATAATTGTGTTGTTTCCCACAAACACAAAATTACAACAATACAATAATCTATTTGTATTACAACATAAATACCATAAAAAGTTGAAAACAATAAAGGTAAACATGGGTAACAAGTAAAATAACATTTACCACAAGAAGATAAAATATATTATTCAAAAGCACACAGCAAATGAGTGTATACGCTATATAGTTCCCAGAGTTAGTTCACACTCGATAGTTCTCAAAGTTCACAGTAAATAGTTCTTAGATATTAAATTCGATTCATAGTCTTTACGATGAGCTACTCGCCTTCTTTCACCCTCCTCGCAGTAGTTTTCACAGCACACTGGCCATGCACAAGCGAATTTCATTGGCTGACTTAAAATAATCATTGCGTTTCCTGCTCAAACAATGCCTGTGTAATTTGATATTTTCAGCAATCGTTGCCGAAAGTTCAAACATTTCAACTTTCCGCAACGATTGCCGAACGCATCGGGTTACAATTGCGTTGCCGCGCCAGATATGAGACACGTGCAATTTTATCACTCGCGCCGGCAACGCAATGAAATTTGACCCGTTGCGTTGCCGGCGCGAGAAAAAAATCGCACGTGTCACCCGACCTTAATAGACTCCTCAAGTATGTGCCATGTATGTGAATATGTGCATGCTATCACATTACCTCACCATTAACATCCATTAGCAATTTATCAACTTATATTGTCCCATAAATGAGATATAAGAACTGTTTTGATTGGTCGACGGACCACTTGGGAAACATGGATTTACTCACGTTCTACAGCAGTTACAGCAATGACTAAAAGCTCAAAATAGAGTTCAATACCTGGGCTTTAGCACAAAACAAGTTTTGGAACCGTCGAAATGTTTTAAAGAAGCTTTTTTCGAAGTTGAAGAGCTAAGTTTGCTTCGGCACGTTCATTTACCATTTTTTATGAATACAAAACTGGTACCACTCGAATTTTTGCTGAAACTAAGTGTAGAACGGTAATATCTATCCAGAAAACCAGGAACAGTTATTATAAATTGAAGCCTCCGGATGAAAAACGGATTTTTCTTGCTCAATTTTGTTCAAAAACAAGCTTTTGATTGAAATTTTCACTCCTTGAGACTCTACCTAGTCCTTTTGAAAGTGCAATTAACCTGCGCGCTTCCCGCTCTTTGCTTCAAACTGGCCTCATCCAATCACAGGAGTTGAGCATTAGAGTTAGCGTTCCAGTTTATGTAGAGTTCACTGACAATAGTACAGCCCGGCTGGAAGCCGATCAATTTAGAAGTTCACCCACCTTATAGTTGGATGAACACACGACATAACCCCACGCTTAACCGATTGCGCTATGTGTGCAACGATGCAACGCAGGTGATAAAAGTGGTATAGCAAATGTTTTACAGTCTTTACACTTACAGTCTTTACACCTGAATAACGTCCAGCTCCTCTCTTTTTGCTTCCTTTAATATTTTAAACATGTTGTTTTACAGAATAATTTAGTAATCTCCGCATGATATAAGAATATCGTGAAAGTTATATAATTATTCAAATTTTTAGTTTTGCGATCGCCTGGTTTTTTTGGATAAATTCAAAGGGATAAATTTACAAATATCAAGGGTAACATGTGAGTGAATCATAAACTCCGGCGCTGTAGAATTCAATATGGCGGCCAGGGTGACATTCCTCTACTTAGCCGCACGTGAAGTTAGAGTGGCGTCAAAAACAGAAGACAATTCTTCGAATCTCGAAACATTCAGCCATGAAGAATAAGTTGGAGGTAGGAAAATTAACCCAACGACCTCGTTCAGGCTATCGTGGCAGGTCGAGGCTGTATGTTGAATATTACTCCGCATTTAGAAACTATGAACAATGAATACTCTACGTCGGCTTTATCAAGCCAGAAACATACTGTAAATCCCGGAGTATCTCACGATCAAACGGGCATGTGAATCAATTCGGTAAATCCCGGAGTATCTGGCGATCAAACCAGTGGCGTAACTGCTATGGGTAAGACCGGGCGAACCCGGGGGCCCCAACCCAAATGGCCCAAAGGGGGGGGGGCCCAGGCAGCCATGAAGGGAAGACTCTGAGAAACGAAAAATGCATGAACGCAACAACAAAATATATATTCTTTCTTGATATATTAAAATGTCGTTTTCTGACCGTCAGAATTCTGTAAAATCTTCCCCCAAAGTCCAGGAAATGGCATTCAGAGACTCTAGATTTAAAACTTTTCCGGGGGGGTGTATGCCTCCGGACCCTCCTAGAATGCACGTGCCTTCGGCGCGAGCTTGTACCTTCGGCACTCGTACTTGGGGGGTTCTTCAAAATTTTGAACCGGGGGCTCCTTGATATAACGTTACGCCACTGGATCAAACGGGTTCTGAAAATTTAAAACAGGCCGCAACGAATCTGCAGACCTTCTTGCTACGAGAAAAAACCGCGTGGTCCAGATCCTTCGGACTCTATCGCAGATGTCGACGCGGTCTATACACATGCCATGGATGACTATTTGAAACCGTTTATTCAGGGCATAATGGCTCCTTACAAACCTCTCAAACATCTACAGGACAGTATCCTAGATGTGTTTGGTCCCCTTTACACCACATTTGAGAATTTGTTGGCATTGTTGGATAACATTGGTAGTGATGGTGTGATACAAATGGATAAGTCTAGTGTCAACAGTTTCTTATCCTGTGTTAAACATGCTCTAGTTCTTGCGGAAGACGCTTCGGCTTGAATTAGTGTCAACCGAAGGGAGTTGGTTTTAAAGAAAATTAATCCATTGTTAGCATCTATGGCACAAGAACACCTCAAGGGGGCTCAGCCTCCCCCTCCAACAATTATATTCATTAAATATATTAATATTATAACAGATCTCCAGCCATGTACAGTATATCTACAATAATTTTAGATTATGCAAGGTTGTTTTAACAGCTGAGCCTGAAGCATAATATTAATTTTTCCATAGTTTCATTCTCGAAGCATCACTTATGACTATTTCAGGCATGAATATCGTATAAAAATGTTATAACGGGATTGGGGATAACTTATGACGTCATCTATACCCGAAAATGTTTTAACTCTTCGTAACGTGCTCGTCTAGAGAGCCCCTCTACTTATGAATTTAGTTCTACAGCACTGATATCGTGATAGATTTGAAATACGTACTATACGCCACAGGGTGCAGAGGATTTAATTTCGCCTAGAAAAATAACTCCTTACTTTGTTAATTATAATCTTTGATAGTATTAAAAAATTAGTGAAATATATTAATGCATAAAACATGCCATAAATATACACTTGTCGTAGAAATGGTAAAGCGTACTTCACGTAACATCAATCAAAATAAATATACTCCGCTGCCTTGCATTACTGTGGGCTCCTGGATTATTGGCTTACAATAAATAATACAGTTAATATTTCATTAAAAGCCATATTTTTTTGTGTGCAATCTAGAAATCATGTGTTCTAACTATCTTATAAAATAAATTTCAATAAACGGTCGTTAAACCTACATATTTGACGACCGATACTCATAGATTAATTTCGTACGATGTGTATCGCAACAGCCTATGACGGAAGTGACGTGTGATACAAACACGTGGTGTGAGTTATGGCAAATATATCAATATTATTCAAAATATAACAGCCTCAAAATAATTTAATGACATACAGAACATCAGAAATGTGCTGTTCATCTACTTTCAAAGTTTTAATAACTTGAAATTTCATATTCTTCAAAAACTTTAGCGTACAATCCATACATGTATGCAGTATTTTGCGAACATTCTATAAAATCATAGCCAATGATCTTCCGGTTTTATTCACTTCCGTCATAGGGTGTTGCAGTGCACATGCGACGAAAGATCTTAAAAGTTTCCTCCCTTTCTCAATTTAATATTCGTCATCCTCTCGGGCTGTCGTCGTGACCTTCCCGGAAAATGCGAACACGTAATGCAGATAGCGGAGTATTGATTTTCACGAATTAAAGATATATGTATTGAATTTATGCATTTGTTGGACTAATTTGATGATTTTTACTACAAAAACGTCAGTATTTTAGTCGACATCGACTCCTCTGCCCCCAGTGTATACGCATCAGTGACTATACGTACATAATTTGTGACATTCAATATTCATCCAACTCCCGTCTCGGTTTGATATTGTCTACAGTCAGGCTATAATCATTGATGTTAAAATATCAGTAATTAATCCGAGTACAAAGTTTATATCGGTGTAAAGATATATGCTAATATTTCATAAGACTTCATGTTGATTTCTTTGTTTTCCTGTCTTATGATATTTCTCGTGCCTCTTTGTTATTGAAACTTATATTCAGTTGATAACCGGTAGCTATGACGATAAATAAACACACACTTCATACAGCAACAACGATATTTGAATTATTGTAGTATTAAGATATTCTACGGAACTTTAGACTACGCATTTGTAATATACTTTTCGTGGTAATACGAATAAGCGAAAATTTGTTCAAAATCCAAAGCCTGGTGCAAAATCTGGCAATTTCACGGGACATACAAGAAAGTTCCGTGTTGACTTCCGTTGCCAAGTAATTCCAAACAGATCTTGACTCGGAAGACAGCAGCTGTGACTATGGTTAGCATTATCCAATCAGAATGTCGTTTAACAAAGCACGGACACGTTGTCGTGGATTCACTCTAACATTTTAAATAAATTTGACCACCCTTTCTTCAATTTTAATAACAACGGTTCAAAGAGTTCTTTGTGTTGTGTTGTGTTGTGTTGTGTCGCGTAGTAAACATGAAACGTGATGAAAATTTGCAATGTAACAACAGATGCCTAGTATCCTCAAATAACAAGATTTAGTGCTTGCTCACACCACAAGGGAAGGTCTCTGGTTCTGCTTTCTGTACTGAGGATTTAACTCAACAATCTTAGCAAAGTCGGTGATGCAAATTTGTATATAAAGAACACGGATTTAATATTTAAATATATATTGTAAAGATGATAGATATCCTCGTCGCTCAAAAGGATTGTTTGGAAACTTGTGATTATTCTGGTAAGACTTTATCAAAGCCATCTCTCGAGGACATTAACTGTGAATCAAACGAGAGCTGGTCAGAGGATGAAAGTGATTCCGATGAGGATGAACTCAATTTAAGTTTTCGCGAGGGAATGAAGCGGAGTGCATCCGATGAATTTTGTCACGACTTGAAACGGATTAAATTTGACAATAATGTTCGAGATTTAACGAACAATTTCTCATTTCAACTTGACTTAGTTATCAAGGTGGACACAAGTGAATCACAGACAGACATACGGAGCAATCATGTTAATAAACTCCAAGAGAATTCACAAAGAAGCGTTAAAAGAGTTAAAGACAAATGAGTACAATAGAAGCAAATTAGCCGGAATGAATTGAAGTATACGCGGCGAGAACAACTTCATGCTAAATACTATTGCATCGTTCTTTAACAGTACCCTTATAATTTATTTTCTCCTAGAATAGTGCAATTTATGGCGTAAAGTAGTCCTGGATAAGTAAAACTTGAGATATAAGGAACTACCATGTCAGAACATCATTTGCAAGACAATGTCAAATAATCGTTGAAAGAGTTAGCTATAGGCACTTCGGGATGAGAAATACTGTATATTTGAGTATACAATTCATAAGAATGAAGAATTTAATTGTATACAGTATAAACGTCTCTTTCTTGAAGCATTATATAGTAAAATAATCCGAAGGGAGTATAGATACGCTGTAAAGTTGTAGTCGGCTGCTAATCGTCATGAGGGAAATAAAACATGAACAAAATATAAAATGTTTCGCGTCTATAAATAATGTAATTACATGCCAGCTTCTCAAACAAGGTTTGTTCATTTCTTTATCCTGAGTGAGACAAGCAATAGAACTTGCAGACCAAGCAGGTTTTAATTAGGTCTTGTAGTTAGCGTCCGGTAAATTGATCTCGGTTGCCGAGAAATCTCACCAGGGATCACACCAAGTAAGACACTTTTGATGCAAGTATTAAATTACGTCATGGCTATTGATTTGGGGGAATTGCGTCTATTTTATTGGTACAAAGTACAGAAAGTTAGTTTAAGAAAGGATATTATATTAAAATATAGTTTAATGTTGTTACAACATGGACTTGGCTGATTGCTGAATACTGGACTTCTCACAGGGGGCGGAGGAGTCAATGTCGACTAAAATAATAACGTTTTTGTAGTAAAAATCATCAAATTAGTCCAACAAATGCATAAATTCAATACATATCTTTAATTTGTGAAAATCAACCGAAAATGAAGTACCGGCCAATATACTCCGCTGTATGCATTACTGTGGACTCGCATTTTCCGGGAAGGTCATGACGAGAGCCTGATGACAAATAATAAATTGAGAAAGGGAGAAAACTTTTAAGATCTTTCATCGCATGTGCACCGCAACGCAACACCCTATGACGGAAGTACGTGAATAAAACCGGAATTTCATTGGCTAGGACCTAACTTAACCGTTGCTATCTATAGAGTTTCAAAATATTCGGAAAGTAACTTACATGAATTAATGCCGTATTTTGATCAAGATTCAAGATCATTTTAAGTCTTCGACCGTTTGAGTTTGGCGAGAGACATGTACGTAAAGTTAGGGATAAAACGTAAATATCACTAAAATTTTAACTGTTATCATGCGGTGTTTTGCCTTTTAACTCAGTACTTTATATTTTGCCATAGCATATTTGAGACAGTCATGTTTTTATAAAATTTGTCTAACTTTGCATTTGGCGAATTTGATTAAAATGTTTCAGTGATGTAATTATTTACCGTTTATGAAATCAACAAATACAAGGAGATTTTATAGAATGTTCGCAAAATACTGCATACATGTATGGATTGTATGCTAAAGGTTTTGAAGAATATGAAATTTCAAGTTATTAAAGATTTTGAAAGTAGATGAACAGCACATTTCTGATATTCTGTATGTCACTAAATTATTTTGGGGATGTTATATTTTGGATACTATTGATACATTTGCCATACCTCACACCACGTGTTTGCATCACACGTCACGTCCGTCATACCATGAATATCGGTCGTCAAATATGTAGGTTTAACGACCGTTTATTGAAATTTCTTTTAAACGGTAGTTAGAACACATGACAGGGCCTTTTTTAAGAAATCGTTAGTGGGGAGGGGGGCTATCGTCGAAAGGGGACGTAACAAGTAGGTGGTGTATTACAGGTGTGTGAACTGGGGTCTTGAGGTCCTCCCCCAGAAAATTTTTGTGTTGTTGAGTCTTTGTGGCTTGATTTCTTGTATTTTCAGAGACAATTTTTGATATATCCCATCTAAACGGAGCCAGGTTTTGTTGTGAGAATGGCATAACACAAGGCAGTGGAGTATGCAAGGCAGTGGAGTATATTCATTTTGGTTGGTGCTACATGAAGTACGGTTTACCATTTCTAAGACAAGTGTATATTAATCACATGTTTTATTCATTATATTTCACTAATTTTATGAATATTATCAAAGATCATAAGCAATAAGGTAAGGAGTTATTTTTCTAGTCGAAATTGACTCCTCTGCACCCTGTGGACTGCTGACTTATTCTCACAATTTGAATTAATATATGCACAATATATAGCTCTTAGATGTCGCACTTTTATCAAACTTTTCGAAAGTCAAATCTACTGGTAATTCATTATTATAGATGTCCAATGCGTTTGATGACCTTAACAATGAATATTGCTTATTATCATTAGGTTTCGGGTCTTTAGGATCAATCTACTGAAAAATACAACAAGAACTTCGACGTTTCGAGCGAATATGCCCTTCGTCTGGAAGTTAGTATAGCGCCGAAGCTTATTATACACACGCTACCTACACTGGCACCACACGTTCGAGAACATTATCATTAGGCTCTGTTTCTATACGCAAATAAAACTTGCCAAATAGAGTATACCAATAATATAAACTTGTTATTCGGAGATTTTCGACTTACACCCCTCAACTTTTACCTGCTAGCTACGGCCCTGCGTGCAGTAAATGCCCGTTTTCAGTTCTCATACAAAGCAAGTTGTTGCTATGTAATGTTTGGATATCTTCAACTTTTAAGAGGGTGCTTAAGCATCTTTTCAAAGAGTTGTTTTATGAATCAGTAATGATATGCAAGCACGGCATAACAAGTCAACGCCATATCAATCAAACTCGTTGTCCGTCCACCTGATTTTATAGAAACACAGCTGTTAAAGTGTTAATATTACTGTCTATAGGCTAGCTTTAGTTAAGAATGAAATATTCTCCAAAGGATAATCAAGATGTTTGGGAGAACTATTGCCGTAAATATATGTACTGAAGTATAGCCTTGTTGCATCCTGTAGAGTACGTATGTATTTCCTTGTCTACACTGCTATATAATAAATCATTCATTCATTCAATTTTTTTTAAATGATCATAAATTGAAATTAAGTTGTTAAATGTGGTTGTCAGTCTATTAAAGTTTTATTTGTATAAGAAGGTGACGTTATAAGGTATTTGACCTTTGTTGTATGGCTCTAATTAATAGTTTGCAAATAAACTGACTTGGTGATCATTTAATCTAATTTGATTGCTCCCGATAAGTGTCAACAGTTCTGAAGTTGCTCACCATCTGTTAACCCCAATACTTACTGGAATCCCTTTGTGTGTTATTGGTTTCAGACAGGAAGTTATAGATACGTACAGCCTTCTCAGCATGAACTACTAACTGAATCATGCAGCACTGAATAGCTGTCTGTCACTCCAGGGGTTTTTTTAAGAAAAATTTAGAACTGCACATTTTGTCATACTGTCCCAACATGCCAGGGCCTTTTTCAAGAAATGGTTAGTGGGGGGGGGGCATCAACGAAAAGGGACCTAACAAGAATGTGGTATATTGAGGGTGTGTGGATGTGGTTGGGGGTCTGGGGGTCCTCCCCAGAAAATTTTTGTATTTTTGAGTTTCTGTGGCTTGATTTCCTGCATTTTCAGAGACATTTTTTGAAATATCCCATCTAAACAGACTGAGCTTTTGGTGTAAAAGCAATGCTTTGTTATGAGAATATCATAACTTTCTTCTGACCTATAAACTTAAGAACTTTTGGACAAAAGGGACCTTCACTGGGAGGATAGTTTACTGGGGCTAACATTGGGGCTGGGGGGCTTTGGCCCCCCAGTATATTAATTAAAAAAGGCCCTGCGACATGTCATAGCATGAAATTCAACTCGCGCAAATGGCACCATTTTTTTCTTATTAAACTTTCATTAACTGATTCTCATCCCTTCAAATAGAAACGATGCTGAAAATTGTCAACAAAAATTATATTGTTGAGTTTTTTATGAGAAATTCTGGTACTGCTTTTGTTATTGAAGCTATATGTATTCCATTTATTCCTTCGATTACTTTAGTTTTCTACAATAAATATCCATATCCTGAAAGTTCGTATTTTTTTCAACTGCACAAAATATTTTTTAGAGTTGCACAAATTGATTTAGAACTGCACATTTTTTTTGTAGAACTGCACGTTAAAAAAAACCCTGTGTCACTCACTCTGAATACTTGTAACAAACGGTAAAAACCCCAGCTCTTTCAGTAACTAAAAATAAGTTAATTAACTAGAGTCACAATTAGACTGGCAATTTTTTGTTCAGTGGTAACACCATGCAACGTGTTAAGGGATTATGTATGCTTCATTAAGTAGATAATATAGTGTATATACACGTACACCGTAGGGAATTAAATATAAACACCCCCAACATGTTGTCGGTATTGCTATAACTATAAAGTATACAATCACTGTAAACGTAAAGTCGTTAAGTATTATTTTTTCAAAACGTGAAAAAAATAAAGATACGATTCGACACTGAATAGGGCCGAATCTTAAAAGTACTGTATTGATGGTTTTCATTTGACGACAAAGCCGCCATGCTGGTGGACAACTTCAAAGTTGTTTCCACGTATCTTGACAGGAATCGGGCTAAGTGGATCTGTCGTTCGTTTGTTCTTCATGGGAATCCTGTCTCCAACAGCAATTCTGTACTTTCTCACATTTCTGCGCTTGTCGTGGTGTCTTTTAGACTTCAGCTTGTACAAACCCTTACGAAAATTTCACATATCATTTCACATGTGAACTGTTCCAATTCCACGAAATAGCTTTTCACATACGAAACCTTTACTTTCGCATGTGAAAATACTATGTTTTCGAGACCTCTGGCAATACTCGTACGGGCTTTTTCCTGTAGCAGGATGCGGTGTGACACGGTAAGCATTTAACATTCCTTGAATGAGAGCATGATATTTCCTCCTCTCTTGTTTTGCAATTCTCTCCATCTTCTTCAGGTTCTGCATGAATTTCTCTGCTTCACCGTTTCCTCTCGGATGTCTGGGTTTCATCGGTTTGTGAATGAATCTTTTCTCGCGAGCATATGCACTGAATTCATGTCCATTGAATGGAGCTACGAATGGACCTACGGGGGGGTTGGGGGGGGGGTGTCACACCCCCCAGAGTTTCAGTCGGCAGAAGTGCTATTTTAGTCGGCAGACAAAAATATTTTTGATGACTAACAACAATGTAGTCGGTACAAGTTCGTTAGTCAGTCGGTTGAAAGGACCTTACACCCCCCCATGATAAATTTTCTGAGGACGGCCCTGTTCACTGTGCCAAACTTTAAAAACCACGAATCCAGGATTGGTTTCACACACGTAAACGCTGTTGATCTGCAGTAGCTCACAACAGGATAACAGCTGTAAAGATCATATCCGACCAGGGCCTAAGTTCCATCCTTTAACGGTCCCTTGAGATCCACAGACAGAGCCGTAGCTAGCAGGTAAAAGTTGGGGGGTGTAAGTCGAAAATCTCCGAATCACACAATTGTTTTCCGAATAAGTAGGGGTACGTGCCGTAACCTAGGGGCGTTAACCTAGGGGGGTTCGGGGGCATGTTCCCCCAGAAAATTTTCAATTATATGATCTCGGAAATGGCATTTCCCGCATTCTGAGAGCAAGTTTCAGAGAAATCAAACGATTGTAGTGTCATATTTATATGGGTTTTTTAAAAACAACTATGAAATACAATGCACTAATGCAGTACAACCGCTTTCATAGCTCATAAGCTAAGAACTAATTCAGTCGTCTTCGGGACCAACTGTTAAGCCCTATATCGATTTACTTATCATACGTATAGATTCATAGCGGAACTACTACCTAACTATCTCTTAAAAAGCAACAAAATGTAATTATAAAACGCACCTTAAATGTGTTATCTGGTGCGCCAGCGACTTTGAACCCAATATGCTTGTGCGCTTTCAGATGAGCGCCATGACACAATTCGTTGTGTTTTCTCCGATAGTCCGAGTTAAATGTAGCGTGACAAACAAGACATTCTACTTTAAAGCGTTTGTTTTTCGGAGGCATAACGTTAAACAAAACTCGATATTTGGATATGCACGCGAATTGTGACTAAAAGTTCCTCAACAACGTTTTTTACGGAAATTGGCCAGATTGCGGAAAAGTGTCGTGAAAACGGACACCCTGCGCGGTGGCGAGCCTGTTTAAAATCCGGAAATAATAGACAGTAGACAAAGCAAAAGGTGTCATGCATTTAATAAACCGGCAAATATAGATTTCTTATCCATGCGATAATGGGAATGTTAGGATTTTGTTATTTTTGTAAACACTCTTGCTGTTTACTGGCTTAGATTTTGTTCATCCAATGTTGCCGTAGTTTTCCGAATGAGTAACTCAATTTTCCGAATATTCTAATTTCAAAAAAGTTGGGGGGTGCGTCACCCCCCCAATACCCCCCTCACTACGGCCCTGTCCACAGAGATTGTATGCCAATTAGGCTCGAGTCGATTGTGCTAGTAAAACTGGCATATTATGCTAGTAGCACTGCTCGTTTTTTATCCAAATTATGCTCAAATTATGCTCGTTTTTCAAAATTATGCTCGACAGAAAATGGGCAAAAAAGGTGAGTTTTATTATATAACCTCTTATATTAATGAATCTCTTAGATGAGATACGTAATACTGTGCGGGCTGAAACCCGGCTGTTTACTCGATCGTGTAGGGGAAAATTAATTCCTTGGATTACTTGCTCCCCTGACTTTGTATGCTGCTTTAGTGGTTTTAAGTATCCGATCTCTAGCAATGTCAGCTCTTTTGAGTCCTTGCAAGACCTGAAAGTTCTCGGGATCTGCTTCGGGGGTGGCGGACGCTATTTTGTCACGTTGTCACACCTATGAGAGTGGGACTGGGAACAAGGTTTTCTAGACTTCCGGTTCCGGTTCTTCCCCCAAAAAACTAAAAAACTATCCCAACTAGGCCCTAGACATCGCCGACCGTTTATTTGGAGAGCTTACTTTATGTCTGAAGTCAATTTATCATTACGATAAGGGATATTTGAGCCTGGTTTTAGTACTTCCGGTCTTCAAAATACAAGTTATGATAGCATTGCTTTTTGACAAAAAATAAAAAAATTATGCTCGTTTTGTCAAATTATGCCAAAAATTATGCTAGCACAATCGACTCGAGCCTAATGCCAATGACCTGGTGGCAATGATGTTGGTTGAAGAGGCTCGTCGTAGGTGCGATCATGCGTGACTTGACAGCTGTGACAATTATGTACAGTCTCTTTGCAGAGTTTGGCAATTCCAGGAAACGAAATATTTTCTTGAAGAAGCTTCAGCGTGCGGGTCTCTCCTGAGTGTCCAATCTTGTGTGCTTTCTCAACAAATCTTCTTCGACTGCTCAGAGGTGGAAATACTTTGTCCTTATACAGGATGATTTCCCGAACAACAGATAGGGCGGATGTTACTCCGAGGAATCAGAGGTTGCTTTGAATCACTTCTTTTAGGAATTGGTAGTCATTGTCGTCTTTCGCCATTTTAGAAAGGTATTCGTTGTCTTCATGCAGAGACAAAAGTTCGTAATCCTACCTCTAACTCGTTCACGGACTTCACCATGGGATCATCGTTACGTTCCTTCTTCAGGTGTCTTGATCCATAATCCGCGATGTTTTGAGCTCCCTTCTGATACTTGACCACATAATCTAAACCTTGTATAGCGATAATCTGTCGCTCGATACGCAGTGGTGCTCTTGACGTTGGGTTATTGAAGACAATGACAATGACAAGTCATTGCTCCCTAAACAATCACACAATTACATTTTTTATTTTACATTATTCCTTTTTTTATCTATTGATATGACTTATATTTTTAATGTAGGAGCTGGCACCCCGAAATAACCAAATGGCTAAACGACCAGGGCCAAGTAGCACAATTTATTAATTATTGTAAGATTGATCTTACAATAATTACGTTGTTTTTACGAATAAAGAAAAAAGAAAGGACAGCCATTTTCAAAGGGGAAAAAAAATTAATACTGATCAATGAAATCAGCTTTAAGTTTTCTTTTAAGTTGTAAAAATGTCATTTGTTTATCAGCTTCATCCAGCGCATTCCATGTTTTTACTCCCTCGATATCTTATATTAAATAATCCAAAGATTTGATGAAAGTCTAGTGTTATATGTATGTATTTGATCTACAGGAGTAAAGAGATCATTTAATCTCGAAGGCAAAAGTCGTCGGTGATATTTGTGCATAAACATGGTCATTTGTAATGTAACGAGATGAGTAAACTTTAAGATTTGGAGACGCTTAAAAAAGAGGATTTGAGTGTTCATCAAAGCAGGAAAAGGTTATAACACGCATAGCTTTCTTTTGAAGTATAATAAGTGGTTTAAGTGTAGTTGAATAATTATGTGTTGAATAATTATGTGTTAGAATAATTAATGCATAGATCAAAAATGGATATATTACAGATTATTACGGATAATACAGATTGACTAAAATCTTAATATTTACAAAGTGTCTAAGTTTAGAAAGAATGCCAATTCCTTTTGTGATTTTTTTTGCAATATGATCGACCTGATACTTCCAGGATAGGTGGAAGCAATAAAAACACCAAGATATTTTATGTAATCAACTTTTTTGAGATATCTTCCATTAATATTAAGACTTACATCTATTGGAAATTTGGTGAGGATGAAAAATTACTTGATTTTTCGATCTTAAGTGTCAACTTGTTGACACATAGCCAAACTTGGATGAGATGCACAAGTGGCTTGCAATCCGTGATGATTTCAAACGTTGGCGCTCCAACAAAGTACTTATGAAAGGCATCAGCACGGGCAAACTTGATCGCAGTCTCTTCTAACTCAGTCTGTCCGTATCTTGTCTCAACGTCAGTTAGGGCACGGTTGGCTACATGACACATTTTCCACTATCCCTCGTCGTCTCGCTGGCGTAAAATGGCACACAGTCATCCAGGAACGTTGCTCGATTTTTCTGTTTTCTTTATTCTTGTCGGCCTTTCGGGAACAAAGTAGGCAAGGGTTGTATCCTCCGTCAAACTGCTCTTCAGGCTAACGAAAGCTTCCTGTTCTTGAGGTCCAAACTGGAAGGTTGGTATTGACTTGGTTAACAAATCTTCAGTAAGAACAATCAAAGCATCTGGATACTTATTAAGAAAGAAATCAACATTAGAATTTACGTGTTCAATATATAATACCAATTAGATAACTCATTATCTTCTGCTTTAGCCGACGGGGGATGATAGATGTCTCGATTCATCATCAACTTTGCCCAGATTGCCGCACCGGCATTGATTTCTGACAATTCATCTACTCGTAGACCAGGTATACGATGCGGGTTCTCGGTGCTCAAGAAGCGAAAGTAATCCCTGCTCTATACTGAAATGTACCTCTGTCTACTTCTGGTTTGACACGTACAACTGGTCAAAGTACCACAAGAGGTAATAATGTGTTAGACTGGTTTCTGGTAAATACACCAAAGCATTTTAATGAACCAGAACAACTTCCCAACATTGGCAGTAGCGATAATTTTGCTGTCTCATTACCCCACTAGATGCAGATAATAGGACTGAACCTCAAAAAGGACCTACCTACAAGAGACAAATGAAAGACAGCAATATACGTGCGTTTGGTAGATGGATATGTAATAAATCATGGAACGATGTCCTAAAATAGGACGGCTGTGAAAACAAATTCAAAATCTTCCACGAAGACATAATGAATGCTGTAGATATGTACATGCCCCTAAAGAAGCAAAAAATAAATCCTTACGATAAGCCATGGGTGTCAAGCAAGTTAAAACTTTTAATTTCTAAGAGATAAAATCTCTTGCAAAATATGGAAAACAGTCTCACACATTTAAAGCTTGGCGTAATAAGGTACAAGTCGAAGTAAGAACCTATAAGGAGGCATACTATAATAACAAAGTACATAATATGAAAGATCACAATATTTCTAAATGGTGGAAAGAAGTAAAAAACTTGGTTGTTGTACAAGTCAAACGGAATGGCCTGAACAATTTCTGAGTTATTCTGCGCCTACATTAAATGAATTGGCGGAGAACATTCATAATTATTTCGTGAATCTGTCGAGAGAATTTCATCCTCTTGAGGAAGTTCCCAGTAACTATCCCATTGAGTGCACGCCTCACATGCTCGTTGACTCTTATAAAGTGTGCTGTGCCTTGAAGAAAATTAAATGTCATAAATCAGTCGGTCCTGACAATATTCCTAATGGTTTAAATACAATGGATTTACAAGAATTTAAATATTATGCTAAGAATATATATACATCAAATATGATTCTTAAAAAGAGTAATAGTTAAAAATATAGTTAAAATAAAGCCAAGAACTATTAGTGTAGAGTAAGGAAAGTTAATTTAATCAGAAGTTAGTTAATGTACACGCCCTTGGAATAAAGGACGTACTATGTCTGTCTGTTTTTGATAGCAGTCTTGAAATCTCTGAGAAGGAATAATAACTTATTTGCTCTTTTTGTTATTTTACAAACATGGGTGTTCCACTTTAAATCATTTTGGACCCATACACCGAGAGGTTTGAAGGTAGTTACTCTTTAGAATTCAATGCTGTCAATTTGTACAGGTGGGGGTTCAGTAGAGGATTGGGAAAAAGTGATCCACATGTCCTTTGTTTTCTTTGGGTTAATTGCGGTCAGTTTCATTGGCTCATGTCAGCACTTCATTTGTCAATTCCTGCATGTGAGATTGAGAATATAGGGTGTGATTTATCGTGACAACACTTAGTACACTTCGTGCAGGGTTTTTTCTCTCTTTCGTCATTCATGGGTTTCCTCGGGTTTTCGCGATTTCTAAAATAGCTTTTGCGATTTCCTTCTCGAGAATATTTTATCAGCTACTCTTCCTACTTCAAGGTCGGGTAAATCATTCTTAATTTCCATTTTCATTTCGTTTATTTGTGCTTCGACGTCTTGCTTTGTAGTCGCATACTTTTAAGAAGTTCTTTTAAGAAGTCTTTTGTAACGCTTTCGCTTGAAGGCTTCCGTCTTTCCACGTTAATATCAAACGGTCTAAAATCATTTCATCGTCGTATCCAAGAAAATCACATTCTTTGACGAGTCGTCGAAGTTCGAGTTTGTATTGAGCAATAGATTGACTCGATTGTCGAACGGCTTTGTTAAATCTAAATCTCGCGTGTAATCTCGTGTTTGTTGCAACATATACATGCTCAATTTTCGCAATAAGCTTCTTATATTCGACAAGATTGCCCTCTGGTTCGGCTCCGTTCTCGTCTATCGAAAGGATTTTGTCGCCACCATGAACATATGTAATTTCTGGCTCGAATTCTTCGACTTTTAATGCCTTCCTCGGTTTAGGAGGCATACTAACTATGTTTAATCGTCGTCGCCAATGTCATAAACTCAAATGAACATCTTGTTCGTTTCAAGTGTTCTTCGACTACACACAGTGGACTGTTTACACGGGTTTATATAGCTTATTATTTTTTGGTTTCGGGTTTTGGCAGGCATCTCGCCGATTTTCTAAACATATACACAGCAATCCCAGGTAGCCCACATGAGAACTTCTCCCTAAGTTAAAGAGAACAGCATTACAGCAATTGTATGACAAACTGAACCGTGAATTCAAAGAAATCAAACCAAGATGTTCAAATAACTGTTAATTTGAAAAATATATTAACTTCGCAAAAGTCAGTTTTATTCAGAATTTGTTTCCATATGTTGTTAGATAATATCCTCGTTATGTTTCAGAAAATATAGGTGAAACATGACTACAAATGCCTACTCAATCCGCATTTGCAATTACAAGGGACAACCTTGCAAACAATTCATCACGTTTTAGTGAAATTTTATGAAGTGATAAAAATTTATGGAGCACAACAGACCTCCCCACCCTTCGTTGTTCGAACGTTGTTCGTGGTTCCCGAAAATATCTTCCGTCCCCCTATATCCGGCATGAATAATGGACGGCGCCTTATGTTGCAGCAAAATGCTGTATATATTCGTCTCAGTTCTTAAAGCAGGATTTCTCCGGGACAGACTAAGCGAGGTTACAATAGATGAGGCAAAACCTAAAAGTACGACTAGAATATGCAAGTGAGAATTCAGAAGTTAAGAATGTCAACGGTTCTAGAGAGTTTGTTACTACAATACAATACAATACAATACAATACAATACAATACTTTATTGACAACTCCCCATAGGGGCTTTTCAGTGACAATATTACATAAATAAACTTTAGCTATATAGATATGAATACTAGATAAATAAATAAATTCCTAATTAAAACTCAATTTAATATTAATGACAAACTAATTATATTATATTAACTAACTGATAAATATTCATTTAGAAGATGCTTCCTCAGAGGAGGTTGGACATCAGGCCACAAAGCTTCATGGGTAATAAGCGTCCGATTCCACGTGCGCCCTCATTGATGCGTTGACTGGCGCGAGGTAAACATCTCTCTGGCTAAAGCAAGATGGACGCTTTTGAAAGACACGATTGTCAGGCTACGATACTTGATCAAAACTGCCTGATACCTTTATTGTTGCGATCCTTTCTTATTTTATTCCCTCTGAGAGAATAAAAAAAAAAGGATGGCAACAATAAAGGTTGGTTCTCAGATTAATCTTTCTGAAGGTATTGTGTGTGTGACACAGTATTTGTTTTGTGCTGATTGTTGATAGATTTTTATAGTTTGTTATTCTCAAATTTTATATTCTAATTAGGGTTTGTGTGTTGTTAGATTAGAGACTTTTCTTATTATGATTTTGTAGAAAGAGGTCTACTTGATTGGTTGACTGATATTGAACTTAATCAAGATGAAAGTGATAAGGAAAAATGTGATAAAGAGGAAACTGATAAGGCGGAAAGAGATGATGTCGAGAGTGATGAAGATGAGAGCGACGAGGATGAAGAAATAACCCATTCTTTACCATTCAAATGCATCGGTGCAGCTCATGAGAATAATTACAAACATCATTTGGAACAGGCATACCTTGCTCTTCAACAAAACATTTCAGTGAAAGTTAATTAAACTTAGGCCGGAGCCATTGAATCCGACAGATCCAAGTGCAATCGCTATTGATATGGCTACGGAACTGGATGGACGCATGTTGGATACATCGCTTCTGAGCTATGCAAGTATTTGCACCCCCTCATTGCCACAGATATATTATAAATGTATTTGTTGAGCATATCAAGTATAGGGTTGATTTCCTAAAAATGGGGTTTTATCCAAAAATTTGGATAAAGAGACGTGGTGAGTGGGAGACTCAAGTGCTAAGGAAGAGCTCGAGTGTGCATTGATTGACAGATGTTTGTGATTTTTTGGTATAGCAACTGCTTAGGTTTTAGCAAGTTATGAAACTATTTATTATTTCAATTGGCTAACTTTTTAGATTTTTTTTCAGCATTTTAACCATTTCATTGCCAAACAAAATAGTAGGTTAATCATAAGTAGGTTAGTCATAAGTATGTGTGTGTCTATAAAAAAAATATCTGCCATGTACACTTGTGCAACTCCTTCAAAATAGCAATATTGACTTTTTTTAATACCGACACTATTAAACTACAACTTATTTTGTGAAGTCATGTAATTATTCTTGAAATTGCTGTGTCTTTGTGCAACCATTATGCAGTAGGAATTCAACATAGGTCTTCTACTTAAGTGTAAAATACCAAATGATTATAACGTTTTTATTACCACGTGGTATTTTACACAACCAGGGCATGCTTATGTTACATATGGTGAGAAGTTTGCCTGTTGACAAGTGGAAATATGAACCTTACAACAAAGGAACAGACATTGGAGAAGTCTCAGGGCAGTAGCAAAGGGAAGTGGTAGGGTGTGACATCCACCAGAATATCTTCTGCAGACAAATGAAACTATTGTCAGCAACTATTTTTTGTAAATGGTAATCAAAAGCACCATATTAATCATTAATAGATTTATATATTGAAAACTGACAAAAAAGCCAAACGAAAATAATACAACTCGATGTATGCACATTTATAAACACACTTGTCAAATTGATCAAAGGTCTCATAATAAGATGTCTCCTATATGTTGGATAATAACACAGTAAAACCCACATATAAGAACCACTATTTCTCAAGCTGAAGTGGTTGTTGTATAATGGATGCTTAGTGAGAAAACAGGCAGAGTTGAGGGCCCCTCGTTATTTGTTTCTATCTAACTGTTGACTGTGGCTGGTCTTCAGAAGTATCAAACAATGTATCTGCCCTTAAAACATGCTTCATCCTTTAACTTACTTCTTTCTATAAGAAGGATTCTTTAAGAACCAGTTTCATTTGTTAGCCTGAAGTGGTTCTGTATTTTGGGCGCTTAGAGTAATTACCTAAATTGCAGGCTGGTGGTTCGATTTTCATCTGGCTGGTTCTTTTATGCGAGGTTTGTTTATGCGCTGGGTTTTTTACTGCATACATGTATTTTTTTATATTTACTCTGGACAACTAAATTGCAACATGGTGTTGTAGTGTTCATGCATACTACAAAACCAAACATGGTGAATTATACTACATGTATATATATATATATATATATATATATATATATATATATATATATATATATATATACATTAACTGTGCCAGCTGTACACAACTATAACTAACAAACTAATGTCAATAAATTTCAACAACTGATGGGCGTCAGCCAAAGAGAATACTGCAGACGCCAGTCCAGATCTATAAAAACACGAAAATATCTCCTAAGTTTTCTAAATATTCTTTCGAAAGTAATTTAACACTTACTCTAAGAAAAACGTTCTTGATATTAGGGAACTTTCAAAGTTCGTTGTGAAAAACAAGCTTCGGTGGCGCGATGTCTGACGCCATTTTGGCAAACGTTGAAATGACTATAGTCACTTCAATGCTGAATATCTCGAAAACTGCCGGGAGATCACCGGGATCATTTCGCAAAAATTACGAAAATCGAGGCATGGGAATTCCAGATTTTTTAGTTCGAAAATTGTAAACAGACACGGACTTGAGTAAACACGCAGCGACGACATGACCAACTTTAATAATCAAAATAAGGTTAAAAAATAACGTTTAGCTACCTCACAAATTCTTGTAGATATCGCAAGTCCTTTTATTATACTAGGGCCACGCTTGCATTTTAATGATAAAATTTGAATATTTATATATTTTTTTAGTGTTTCTGCGTCCAATGCAAATTTAGAAGGGCAAAAATCTTCGCAAAAACGATGGGAAAATAGCGCGATTCCATTGGTTGAGATATTCACGAGACAGCTGTCCAACCTCCTCTGATGCTTCCTTAATTTATATTTAAAAATGTTAATGAACTAAAAGCTACATCGTTTAAGCTGTTTTGCTTTTCATATTGGCAATCTAAACTCACCTCATAACTGGTACACAAAATTTGCATAGTAATTATTTAGATTAAAAGTGAGCGTTAGCTTCAAATTTGTTGGCTTCGATCATATTTCATGAAATTTTGTAGTAACTACATAATTATGCATAGTTTAACGAGCATAAATCTCATTGGCTCCGTGCAAATGCTGTTTGAGATATTGACATTTGTTTCATTTGCATAATAATTATTAACGTATAGTATATAGTGTATATAAAAGTTCATGACGACGATGTGTAAACCGGACGAAAATTTACAGTCCCTCAAACTCTCCTTGCATGTCCATATATTGACTTCTCAAGATGATATTTTTCTTCAGCGTCATGTTTCTATCCATTGACTAGTATGTACTCGTTTTTTTCGGTAAAGTTTAATATAATATCACGTTGCAGACAGCCCGGCATATGATATGAATTTTCACTTGTGTTATATGATAAAATTCCATGTAGCGTGCATTCATGCAACGGCACGATTTGGTTGTTTTGACTGTCTCTAAGAATAGCTTGCGGTAGCATCTACTTGCACTTTCATCCCGGCTACCGGGTCAGCCCGTGTTTATATACTCGCCTGTTTCAAGTGAAATCTTGCCAACCGAATTAGCTCGGGTTTTCTATACAAACGCAAGATTCTACTATAATAAAAATAGCTACACGGCGAGATCTCCATTAGTGGATTGTCTCGCTTACCGTGCCATCCCGGCTTCGATTGATATATACAGCCCCTAAAAGAATTTTTGCTTCAGTCCTTAAAGCAGGATTTCTCCAAAAGAAAATAAGCGAGTTAAAAGTGGACGATGCAAGACCTAAAGTACAACTCCAATATGCCAGTGACAATGTCAGAAATGTGAAAGGTGCTAGAGAGTTTGTCACTGCAAAAGGAATTACACATAAAAATGTGCAACCAACAACTATTGCACAAGATTTTGCCAGTTTTATATCTTGTAAATTCCTTGCTTTACTGTCCGTCGTATTCCGTTCAAAATTCCGTCTTGCATTTCGACTTGTACGGAATATTGTTGCATAAATATAAATAAATAAAATAAACGATGCCAATATAAAAGCACTTGTCAAAGTTCGTCCAATTTTATTCAGAAATAAACGACATAATGTTGATGCTATAGCACAACTCCATAAAACTATGGCGATAATGAAGAGTTTAAGCTTCGTTACTTTATTACGATGAAAAAAAGGATGTACAATGCAAAGATACCTCTCAATATTCAGCAAAAGCAATGTCATAAACGACATGCCAGCTAAAGATAAAGATATGTTTTCCAAAAATATATAAACCTTACAATCTGGATCGTGCATTAGTACTTTTACCAGTAATAATACAAAACATGAATTCCCCAGCAATCCAGTAGCAAGATCAACGAAGGACAACAACATTATTAAAAAATATGAAGCCTTTCTTCTCAGCTGTTTCGACCTCCAATAAGCAAGGATTGTGACGGTATTTAATGATATTGTTGATAAAGTTAGGATTATATTCACAACGCAAGTTAGAACATAGTTGATGTAGTAAGCTTTTGATGGAAATCCAAGAGGAAGTTGGAATTCCCTTTGGTGGAAGCTGCAAATTTGCCAAAGAGAACTGTTTATATCCATGTCGAAATAAACTGTCTTAACGTCATAATTTATGATGCTTCACTTTTAATTCTACGGCTTTCGGACTTCGACCTTTCCCTATTCGCGCGGCCATATATTCATTTTCAATATAATTGCTTCATTACCAAAATGCCATAATTTTAATAAACATCTTATATTAACCAGTCGACCGTTCAATCATCCCGGGAAACATCAAACATCGCTCGTTTAACACCAAACTCTAAGTTTGAAGATCCCATCATGAAGATCCTCACTTTCGGTTGCTAAGATGTTATAATATTAAGTGAACGTATAAGCACATTTCTAGTCCGGTCACAATTTGCCGAATGCCAACTTTAAAAACCTAAAATGCTGCTAGATTAGTCTTAAGATTAAGGTCAAAACCATTAATTAACCTAAAAAGGAAGCGCTATTTTTAAAATTAATTTATAAAGTTATAAACCGCAATAAAATTATAATTGAAACCCTACTTATTAACAAAACGTCCATAAAATATTGACAGAATTTTGAACAGCATTTGCAGAAAATGGAGACATATTTAATTGATCAGTGAATTTCAGTCTTTTGAAAATAAGGGGGTTAATTACTTAATCTTAGTTATATTCATTTTATATTCATATTTTTGTTCACTTCTTATGTATGAAAGTATCAAATAAGATCTATGATGTGCCGCTGTTTTAATGATATTTAGTTGCTGGGGCAACAGCAACTATACATGTTTCCCAAAATATGGGTAATTTTGCCATTCTAGTTTTATTATTACGCCATTTTTTACCAAAATTAATTTTATGGTCTTTTAATTACACTTTAAAATGTATTTGTAAGTGTATAAGTACATATCAAAATTGGCTTTTGGTGGTTTTGTGAAAAAAATCCATGAACAAAATACATATATCTTATTGAATGGTTTGGCATATAATACGGCCGGGTATTTTATTACGAGTTTCTCAAGTATTTTTCCGAGCCCGCCGCGGGCGAGAGAAAATGCGAGAAACGAGTAAAATACCCAGCCGTATTATATGCCAAACCATTCAATGAGGTTTTTATTATATGACAAAAAATCCGTATTTTTGTTCTGTTTAAACCGGTTTAACTGGTATAGAAGAGGAGAAATACGGATTTTACCATGCAATACGGCCTGGTATTTGTTCTGTTCTCGTGCCCTTATATGGAATGTTCTCGTGCCCTTATTGCGAAGTTTCGCAAATGAGGAGTGAAGTTATAAGTCGATTTGTTACCTATTCATCGAACTATTATGGCGGCCGCGCGTCGAGTGTGTTGTTTGTATCGGCAGTGGCGTAGGAACCGAGGTGGGGACACATAGGCCACGCTGCCCCCCCCCCCCTCCACCCCCAAGATCCAGCTAAAACAATGGGAAAAGTGCCCTTTTCTAATAGAAGAGGTGCCCACAAGATGAAGTGCCCCTCCAACGTGAAGTTCCTTCCTACGCCTATGTGTATAGCTAATTAATTCTTATAGCATAGTTTCGTTTGCAATTTGGATATAACATGCACGAGTGAGTTTTTAATTTCAAAGACCTCAAAATCGAGTGCTATTTGAGGTCTTTGAAAAACTCACGCGAGTGCATGTTATATCCAAATTTCACGAAAATTGATCATGGTATTAGGCTATTTATAAACAAATTATATGAATAAAAATGTTCGAGACAACTATACTTTCAACTTACCAGCTTCGGTCAACCGTCCACTGATAAAGTTTCCGCTTCTTTTATATATCATTTGTATGCTTTGCCAAAGATTTGAACTGAACCATGTGGATATGATTTCATCAGTATATATTTCATGCAAACTAAATTTTCCACGTACCTTTAAATAACTTTTAAGCAGTCTTTATGTCGCCAAAACCCAAGTTTCAGTTTAGGCGAGCGGGCGCCATGTTGTTTTGTTTTGAGCAATCTGCCCAGTACTTAAGGCTAGTTCTCATATGTCGCCGATGGTCGGCGATCTATTGTATTCTCTGCCGACAGACAAATCATTTTACACACCAATGACCACCGACAATGGACATCGCCGATTCTTACGACATATGAGAACTAGCCTTTAGCTCAAATTTAATTGTTTCATAGTAATTACAGATTATTGCACTGTGATTAGAGAAAATCGCACTGTGATTACAGAAATATGCACTGTGATTACGAATTTTTGCACTGCTGTTTGGGATTAACTGCATTGGAATCAGCCAATCAATTTCGAGAATCATTTCTATGTATATTATTAGTCTTGAAATAGATAGCGTTTCGTTGAAATTGCTCGCTTACAACAGAATCAGAATCGCTATCAATACTTTGAATTTTAAATTAAACTAAAAGTATTACTATAAAGTGCTCAAAACTCTTTTTATTCTTGAAAACCTGCGTTTGTTGATATAATTTGTATTCGACAAATTGGATTGTGTACAATCTTGAACATAACAGAACATGGTCATGGACTATAATATTTGCTCACAAAGCTTGTTGAAGCCTGCATAGACACGTGCAAAATGTATTTACTCGTGCATGCATGCATGTAAAAACGAACAGAACTTCAATACGAGATCTTGAACAAGTGGTTTTGAAGAACGAGGCACGGTTATATAATTATGAATGATATATTTTGAAGGAATTGTTACTGTGTCCAGACTTTATAATTCACTAAATTTTATTTGCTATGCATGTTAATTATTTCGATATTTTTGATATATTTCAAAGGGCGTAGATCACTTTTGATAGAAATTATGCAAAAGATCAAAATAGTTAGAACAAATTAAAAATTAGGCTATCAAAAATATTGAGTGTAGCGTCAATAGCGAAAAAATTGACTTATTAAAAGCATCTAGTGATTGCTCGTGCATGCTTTGGTTTATCAATAAAGAAAATTATATATAATTTATTCGCTCTGCACGAAACAAAGTACGCCTTGTACGTACACCTTGTACGTACGCCTTGTACATACACCTTGTACGTACACCTTGTACATACGCCTTGTACGTACGGTTTGGCGAGACTATAAACATTGGTTTTTTAAGGGGTGTGCGCACTAAGATGTGACGTCATAGAATGTTGCGCACAAAGGAAAAGGACGAATAAACAGATTTATATTAATATATTTCAAAAAATATAAGATAAATTAACAAAGATAGGAGTTTGGAACAATTTTATTTTTAAACTTTGAAAGAATATAACGTATTTATTAGGAAAGGTACTATAACTTTTAAGTGTTTATATATAAATATAGTTCCCTTATCTGTTCATCGATCCTCTTTAGAGATATTGTTATATGCTTCGACCTCGACTTTTGCACAATGTTGTTTTGTATTAAATTACACACACAACAATTTAGATGTTTCTCTTAATAATTTTTGGCTTTATTGTTCGATAGCCATGGTTTCTTTAGCAAAGTCTCGGACCGTAGACTCGTCTTCGTGCAGATTCACCCATTTTATATGGCCTGTAGATTGGTGCCTTATTTTGACAGGCCAATAATGTTCGCCGTTGCTGTAGACACCCGGATGGCTAGGATAAACACTATTGCGCGACGATTTATACATCTCTATGATAGCATATCCTTTGGGAATGACACGAACGGTATCGGCTTTTTCGGTGTATTTTAGCCACTCGGGGATAGTTGCATCCGACCAGGTAATACACCGATGATGTTTAGGTTGTTTTCTTCCAGGCTTGGTTTCGACGCCAGAGACCGGTGTGGGTGTAGTCACTTTAGTTTGGGTGGTGAAGGGATAAACATGGCAGTCGCCAAATAGGTCTCCAAGAACTTGCTTATCGGTTGGTATGTCAGGCTTGTTATCCACCAATAAGTATCGAAACGGTTTTTCGGTCTCTTTGTAATAGGCAGTCATGAAGCGGTCTCTATTCTTATCAAACATTCGCTCTCCAACAATTCCAATTTGTTTCCTATCACTAGGACTTCGGAAGAGAGCAATATATTGGGCATTTCGGCTAATATCTGTATTAAATTTCCCCTTAGGAAACATGTTCTGAAGCAAAAGGATAACACTAGCGTTTCTATGACGACCCTGGGTAAATAATCGAGCTACCACAGGACTGTCTGTCGCTTCGGCCATCAGATCATCCAGTATGATTATGTTGTTGTACTTGGTATTGATCTCACTCAGATCATCGGACAGCACGGGCAAACCTCTCTCAAACCGGATGCTTTTCCCAAGGGATTTTTTTAAATCGTCGTAACGATCTTGCCATTGATTGTATAGCACCAACGAATGCGAATACTTCTCTGCTCCTCGTACACGATACGATTGTTTTCCAAAATTTGTTGGACAAAATACGTCTTTCCACTTTGATTCGGACCCACGACCAATAGCGAAAATTTATGGCGGAAGTTGAATTCCGAATAGGGTTTGATGGTCAAAGATGTTTTAGCTTGTATTGCTTTTGGTTTCTTAGCTGGCAATGAGTGTGCACTTCGGCTTACACGTTTTTCTCCTGGCTTTTCGGGGTCCGGATATGGAGAATGATATTGCCATGATGACACCTGGGCTTGCTGAAGAACGTGTTGTCTCTCCTTGGATTGTAAACCGTGAACTTTTAAAAGATGTGTACTGATGTTCTTTAAATTAGGTCGACCGCATGTCGGACAGGTCCGAGGAAATCTTCTCGGCATGATTGCTCCCGCAAATGATTTAAGTTTATATATAAATTCAGTTCTATATATCAATGCTTTAAGGGTTTGCAAGGATTCTGGGGGAACTCTGTAGCGGTTCTCTCGGGGTTCCCTGGGGTTTTTGTTTTTTTTAAAGAACTTTATTGGGTTAACTAGTATATTTACAATATTTATATGACAGCAAATAATAAGACGAACATACACAAGTATAAAACAAGATAACCCAAACGGGATAAGTGCGAACGGGACACGAAGTCCCATGCAGGGCACTCCCCATGGAATAAATAATAACAAAGTTTATGTACAGTTTCTATGACAGGGACAGTCACGCACGAGGGACCACGTACACGGCTGATCTACATCAAAAATTTGAGTATTTACATTATGCTACATAAGTTTGATTGAACTTTTAAAAGTAGAAAGACGTGAGAAACTCGTGGGGGGAAGTATTTTACAAATCGAGTTCCATAATTTAACAATACGATTAAAGTAGGATGCTTGAAAAGTTCTGGTTTTACATAACGGTATTTTAAGGGTAAGAGATGGATTTTGACTAAGTCTGGTGCGATCACTATTGACAAAGGAAACAAAGTCATAAACGTTCAAATCTGAGTGTCCAAATAGCGCCTTATAAAAAAATACCAAGTCTTTAATTTCCCTGTCGTAACACAATGGTAGTAGGTTAAGTGCCACCAGTCTCTGTTGGTAAGGTATTTCGCCTTGTTTTGATTTGAGAATCCAAGCGGTAGCTCTTCTTTGGACTTTCTCAATCTTTGATTTAAGATTGAAGTTGGCTGGAGACCAAACTTCTGTAGCGTAGCTGATTTGGGATTTTACCAGAGACAAATACAGCGTCCGCCTAACTTTAATGTCAGTCAACAAGGGGCAAGTTCTCTTCAATATTCCCAGTAGTTTGTTTGATTTGGATACGATAGCATTGATATGTGCATCCCACGTGAGATTGCTGGTTAGGATTACATCGAGATCTTTCTCTTGCTCAACACGAAGTAGTTCGTTGTCACGGTCAACACCTTGCATTTAGCCGCATTAAATGTGAGATTGTTCTCACTGCTCCATGTATCAAGCTTCGTCAGAGCTAGTTGTAGATCTTTGCAGTCTGCCGCTGATCCGATGTTTCTGTACAACTTTGTGTCATCTGCGTACAAAGCTGATGTTGTATTCTTTGGTATGACATCAGGAAGATCGTTGATGAAAATCACAAAGAGCATGGGTCCCAGAATACTTCCTTGAGGCACGCCAGATGTAACAGGCGCCCACTGAGATGTCACACCATCCACAAGAACGGTCTTTTAGGTAGTCAGAAAACCAGTTATATAGTTGACCCGTTACACCATAAGATTTCAGTTTTGTGAGAAGAATTTGGTGATCGACCGAACAAATGCTTTGGCGAGGTCAAGGTACAGAATATCTGTTTGGACGTTTTTGTCAAGGCATTGTCCGATTGAAAGAAGAACTGATAAAAGCTGCGTGGCACACGAGCGACCTCTTAAAAAGCCATGTTGTAATTTGGTAACGAGGTGTTTGAAATGATTATAGAATTTGTTGCAAATACATCGTTCCATAACCTTTCCGAGAATTGGCAACAGAGAAATCGGTCTGTAGTTTTCTGCTTGTTCTTTTAAATATTTTTTGTGGTTAGGAGTAATATTAGCAGATTTCCACTCAGAAGGAATTTGACCGATATTCAATGAATGGTTGAAAAGAGCACAGACGCTGGGTGCGATTTCTTGACTACATTCTTTCATCAGGCGAGATGGAATTCCGTCTGGACCACAAGCTTTTGATACATCTAGATCGTTTAGACAAGCAGCAACTTCATTTGGGGGTTCCCTAGGGGTTCCCTGGGGGTTCCCTCGGGGTTTCCTGGGGGTTCCCTCGGGGTTCACTGGGGGTTCTCTCGGGGTTCTGTAGGGGTTCTGTAGGGGTTCTCTCGGGGTTCTGTAGGGGTTCTGTAGGGGTTCTCTCGGGGTTCTGTAGGGGTTCTCTCGGGGTTCTGTAGGGGTTCTCTCGGGGTTCTGTAGGGGTTCTCTCGGGGTTCTCTCGGGGTTCTCTCGGGGTTCTGTAGGGGTTCCCTGGGGGTCCTGTAGGGGTTCCCTGGGGGTTCTCTCGGAGTCGACCTATGAGAGCTTTAAGCGTCTGCTCATAAAAGTGTCGTGCTGCTCAATAGCAAGTCATTTCCAGACTGTCAGTGGTAACGGAATGAGCTGCACATTTTGCGGAAAACAATTTAGCCGCGGTTACTATCTACGCAGACACGAAATGGAATACTGTCCACTCGCGAACAAGAAAGAAACATGTTTCAAACAAACTCGGATAGCCAGGAAAGGGATTTCCAAGACAATGTCTCGACAACTTCAACTCATGGGTCTGAGTCAAAAACTGAAGAAGCAGAAGAAATGGATCCTTGGATACCAATGATAGAAGAAGCAAAGCAAAGAAGTAAAACAGCTTTTGAGGAAATGAAAGAGATCCTTATAAACAGCGGTCTTGATGAGCAATCTGCTATCGACAAAGCTTACACCAATATTCTGCCTGAACTCCAGAAGGAACTTGAAAATATTTATATGCAACGTCTCCTGTGGATGAAACAACTAAAGAAAGATCCTGTACATAGAAAAATAATGAAGACAAAGGATGCGCTTGTGGAAAGCGATGACTTTGATCCAGAAGAAACTTTAGAAGCAGCTATTGATAAGAGGAAATTTCTTATAAAAAGACTTTTAAAGGATTACGATTTTGATGAGGAAGATGATGACGCAGAAAGCGATGATTAAACATGGTCAAACGGGCTAATACGGTCCGAGACTTTGCTAAAGAAACCATGGCTATCGAACAGGCTATTCCGGCGGGCTTATCGTTATGGATATACGACAAAGAGTATTAAGATATCTGAAGTGATCGAGGAGGCTATTCCGGCGGGCTTATCGTTATGGATATACGACATAGCTATTCCGGATATATAAACATGGCTATTCCGGCGGGCTTGTCGTTATGGATATACGACAAAGAATATTAAGATATCTGAAGTGATCGAGGAGAGAGACAGAAAATTATTTAGCAAAATCGTATCAAATCCAGAACATGCCCTACATGAATTGCTTCCTGTGTGTAAACAAAGGATTTTAAGACAAAGGGAACATAACTTTATTTTACCTCAAATTAAAACGGAACGATTCAAACGATCCTTCATAAATAAATGTCTTTTTAACTATTTTTAACTCTTATATAATTAATTAGGATAGATCAATTTTTTAACTGTAATAAATAGGAATTTGACATTTGTAAAGTTGCACGTCTGTTGTGACTCTAGACAATAAAGACTTTAATAATAAATAATAATAATAACAATAAAGCCAAAACTTATTAAGAGAAACATCTAAATTGTTGTGTGTGTAATTTAATACAAAACAACATTGTGCAAAAGTCGAGGTCGAAGCATATAACAATATCTCTAAAGAGGATCGATGAACAGATAAGGGAACTATATTAATTTATATACAAACACTTAAAAGTTATAGTACCTTTCCTAATAAATACGTTATATTCTTTCAAAGTTTAAAAATAAAATTGTTCCAAACTCCTATCTTTGTTAATTTATCTTATATTTGTTGAAATATATTAATATAAATCTGTTTATTCGTCCTTTTCCTTTGTGCAACATTCTATGACGTCACATCTTGGTGCGCACACCCCTTAAAAAACCAATGTTTATAGTCTCGCCAAACCGTACGTACAATGCGTACGTACAATGCATACGTGCAATGCATACGTACAATGCGTACGTACAAGGCGTATGTACAAGGTGTACGTACAAGGTGTATGTACAAGGTGTACGTACAAGGTGTATGTACAAGGCGTAGGTATAAGGTGTATGTACAAGGTGTACGTACAAGGCGTACGTACAAGGTGTATGTACAATGCGTACGTACAAGGCGTCGTACAAGGCGTACGTACAACTATGACGTCACTTCCCAATATGACGCACGCGACGCCATTTTGAATACTAATTACTATCGTGCGCACACCCGTGCGCACACCCCGCCATTTTGAATACTAATCACTTCCGATCCTGTATAGACGGATTAAGCTACTGTTATGATGGGCCAGTCTTCGTTTGAATCTGAGAATATTAAATGCTTTTTTGAATTATTGTTTATTAATACTAAACCCAATAATTGTGTTATTATACATTCAAAAGCCAGACATGTAAGCCAAGACTTGGGGGCGGTGGGAAAGATGCAAAAACACACATAAGTTAACATTTAATAAAACAATAAATACTTGGTGCAGTCACTGTCTTTCACTCGTCTCGTGATGTTTGGAGAACACTCGAGAAGCATGCAAAACACTCGGCTATGTCTCGTGTTTTACACGCTTCTCGCGTGTTCTCCCAACATTCCCCTCGTGCATTTTAACACCATAAATGCACGCGACTCGTCTGATATTTCTTAACGGATGAGCATGCGCATGAGTGTTGCTTTCGTCATGTACATATTCATGTCATTGGTCTCCATATATATCTGGAGTAAGAACTTCAGTCATTCGCTCCATGAGAAAAGTGAAGCCTTGATGGCGGAACTTGGCGTCCAAAATCTGTGAACGTCGTGAACAGTTTTCGTACCATTTTCTCAGCTAATTACAGCTTTTTCTATAACGGATCGATCGCTAATAAGAGCCCGAACCATTCCCACCCAGGCTGTTTACAGGGGCCCGTAAGAGTTGGGTAAGTTTCATCACATCCCTCCGGTGAGAAGTCTATCAAAGATTAGCCAAATTCATAAAGATTAAACAAAATAAAGGTGATTATTGTAAGTTGTTTATCCTGAAAAAGCGCGCGTCCAAACTTTACAAGAATTTTCTGCAAGAAATTTTCCATTGATAGGGGTTCCAGAATACTTGCACAGCATTTATACCAAAGTGCCTGCAGACCATCCTTGGAATGGCGTATTATCGCATGCGCACGCCTTAAATTGGCACACGCCTCGAGCTCAGCTTATAAAGAAGTGCGATTTATTGGAACAGTCATTGAAAAAAAAATGAAAATATATGGAAGGGTTTTGTAGAAACTAATGAGTCTGTATTATATATATTGAGTTACTCAACCACCTAACCAGGAAGGAAGTTGTGAAAAAGTGCGCAGCTGGTCCCTGGCAGGAATCAGGCCTGCGGCGGCCAATTCCCCCTGCTAGTCAACTGAGCCAGCAAGAAGTCCACGAGTCGAGCTTTCAAGTCTTCGGTGGTATATACTACTAAGTTCAGCAGGATATATCGATTTGTCAGGACCTATAGTTGCATTTTTCAAGCAGTTGTTCCTTTGGTCTAATAAATGTTGTATTTATTTACAAATATTTTCCTTTACACTCAAAAATTCAACATCAATTATTCAATCGATAATGCTAAAAAAAAGGATGTCTGACATCTCTGAAATATTATAAATTTTTTTATATAAGAGAATTTTAAAAAATTTTTTGAGATTTGTAAATTATAGTTGCATCCTGGGAGCTTGCAGAGAAGGAAGGAGGAAGAGCCTAGTGAATGAAAAGAAATGAACACGCTCGCCTATAATACGCTGAGCCGCTGCCACTGGGCTGAGAATGGCCTAGTCTGTGTATGCGGCTGAGGGGGGGGGGGGGAGGGAGGCTGCATTTCCCAGCCTTGGATATATCAAGTAGAAACCCCATTAGAAAAATAAATATATATCACTTCAAATTTTTTCATGCTAAGAAAATATATTTAATATCATTTATTTTTATTTATTAATTAGCAATTCTTCGAAAATTCCTTAATTTCTAATAATATTCCTAAAAATTTTGTCTTTACCTCTCAACCTTAAATCATTTTTTTGAAGAAAATGGATTTTTTTTCGGAAATTATATTTTTAAGGAATAATTTTCTGAATACTGAATAATTATTGTCTATGGGTTTCTCAAATTCCGTTAATTTCCTGCAATTTGGGGAGGATTTTACTGAATTCTGATAGTCAACACACACCATATAAGGAGAAATTTATGTTTGCTACCTAGATTATAGTTTGGAACTTCCTTTGTATAACTCTGAGGAGCCCTCCCCCGCCCCCGTTTCCTATGCCCTTGGGGCTTATTAATTTCAGGCAGGTTTAGGGTGGGAATGCCGTATTGGGAGGGTGGTTGGTAGCAAAAGTTATTGATAGTTAAACGTTTTATTCAACCGGCCGCCGGTCACTATACCTTGTAAAGTAAATGCTAAAAAGACTTTTAGACACATTACTAGTTTAAATTTATTGAAAGTCTTGATTAAATAGATAAATGATAAAAAAATACTACCAAAATCTGTAGAGCGAGAAGGGTACGTTTTTTCGCAGTTTTCGACTTCAATGTAAATTAGCCAATAAAAACCACGCGTCAAAACAAATTATTTGCTTAGCTAGAAGCAAACAAAGAATTTGTTTTGACACGTGGTTTGTATTGGCTGATTTACAATGAAGGCGAAAGTTGTCTATTGACACTGAGTAAGCGTTTTATTTATAGACCACGCACCTGAATCCATAATTAATTCAGTAAGCCAACATTCAATAATATGTTAAACACCGACCTTAAACGAAGACTGGGAAGAGCAATTCTTTTCAATTTATTTCCTGGTTTTCATTGTTTAGATACGTTCACACGAGACAGGACGAATTCGGAAGCGTACGCAAATTCGTCCTGTTCCCGATTTGTTCATACAGAAATCCATACGTTTAGCTGTGCTCAAATTCGTCCGTTTTCCCGTGCAAATTTGCGTACGGTTCTGAATTCATCCAATCCGATGTGAACGGAGCCTTAGACATTGTTAGACAATAGAAATCCGCCAATAGTAAGGAACGTTGTGTACAAGAAATTGAACGTTTTCAAAGTTTGAATTTTTTTCATATATAATGACCTTAAGGAATAAATTTCCATCATATACCGTAGTAATAGCTGACTTCAGACTTCATTTTTAACACAATAGATACTCAATTCAGTTGCATTTTTAGATCAGTGCTGTTAAATACTGCCAATGCTAACAAACTGCCAACAAGCGCGTCCGTCTCTGATGTGGGAAATATATTTAAATATATGTCGTAAATAAATAGAGAGAAAAATTAATAGAACAGAGTTGGTAAATAGATATATGATAGACACTAGGAAAGGTTTTCTTGGTCACACTGCATTTTCAGAGAATTGGCATTCTTGTAGATCTTTGTACCAGAAAATTCGCTTGAACACGCTTCCTAAAATAAGATAAATGAAGTGATTAATTTGTATATGTATGGCCAAAAATATAAATATGTGGACCGGGTAGGGGCTCTAAAGAAAGAAGGGGCAAAGAAATACTGGAATATATACAAAACAATAGATATTGTTCAACATACCAGACGTGTGTTAAGCTCAGCAATTTTCTCCTTTAATCGATCTTTACGGGCCTCAACTTTAGACGCTACATCAGGATCCTCAAATGGAAGCCAATGTTTTAAAATAGCGTTGATATATAAAAATATGGAAACGCATACTTCCTGGACCACGTACTTTATTTAAAATTAGCAATATGGCGGTTATTCAAAAGGAGCTCATGTGGCTCATATTAGCCAATAACACTTATGAATGGTCCATGCAAATAATGTTATGAAGGAATTACTACATGAGACCCTTAGTGCAAAGGCAGGACTGAATTCTTGCCACAGCGTGCACTTAATCTGGGTGTCCATGAGAATGCCAAATATGTCAAACTGGAAGTTTCGCTCATGCAACCTATATATCATGAATAACCTTAATCGACAGGTAAACATCAAGGGAACATTTGGCGACATCTAGATATAATTTAATGAAGTTCTTTGTATACTAATGGCAAAGAAAACGCGTTGACAAGGAGGAGACATGTGAATACGCTCCGAACAATTATGAGTGTATACTGTACATGCCATTTAATTTTTTTTTAAACTCACAACTAATTTGTTATAATTTTCTTCGAATCTTTCATTCAAACCTCGTGTAAAAATTTTCTGATTAAAATGTATTTAATCTATAGAGCTATTAGCTATAGCAATAAATCAATATGTAAAGGTAAAAATATTCCCTGCTGCCCTGCATCTGGCAAGCCATATGTAGTAATATTCAACAATTAAAATTCAACAAATATATTCAGCATTCAACAAATAAATTCAACAGTCAACAAAATTAATTCAACATTCAACAAATATTTTCAACAAATTATTCAACATTCAACAAATACATTCAACATTCAACAAATTTATTCAACATTCAACAAATACATTCAACATTCAACAAATCTATTCAACATTCAACAAATACATTCAACATTCAACAAATCTATTCAACATTCAATAATTCATTTAAATTTACTCAACAACAATGTCTCCCTCCCAGGCCTCTTGCATGAAAAGTAGAAGAATATTTATAAAAAAGAATGACAAAATGACTGATTTAACCGAACTAACCGACGAAGATACGATCGTTGGAAATGACGATACCGAAACAAATAATTTAAATGTCGAATAAGAATTACCTGCTTTCTTGCGGTCAGTTTTGGACAGGGCAGAGTATATTATTAACGTTGATAGTAGAAACACAAATGAAATACAAACATATCTTCTAGTTATTGATCGAACTGTAAGCTTGTTACGGGTGATCCTACATGAGGTCGATGGAGATGACACACAATAATCTTGTGAGTAGCTTTGAATGCATATCAGAACACTTGAGGACTTAAACACGTGTCAGAGCTCACACGTAGGCCTACGACTAGGAACTACCCGACTTTGTAACTTTGAGCGAACTGGGAACCCTGAGAGATCTGCATTTCACATAGAGCATGAAATCCTGGAAGAACTTTTGGGTCTGGGTTTCTCGAAGCAAATAATTTCTGTGATATGTGGGTTTCAAAGTGGACAATTTATAAATAAATACAAGAATACAACTTGTAGCATTTAAGTGAACTCAGCAATTTATCTGATGCTGAACTAGATGAAGTACTTAAGAATTATATTAGTCGCCATGAAAGAACGACTGGGCAAGTGCTAATATTAGGTTATCTTCGTTCACGTGGTATACATATACCAAGAAGAAGAGTTCGTGACAGTATAACCAGAGTAGATCCAGCAAATGCTGCATTAAGGTGGAGAGCAGCTGTGTATCGTAAAAGGTATCAAGTGCCATGTGCAGTGGATGGACATCATTCTTTAATTGCATTGAGTCTGGTTATACATGGCTGCATTGATGATTTTTCCAGGCGAATAATTTATCTACATTGCAGCTAAAATAATCTTGCAAGTACAGCTTTAAATGTATTCCTTGACGGCGTTGAAAAAGATGGAGGGCTTTGGCCATCCCGTATTCGTGTGGACCATGGTGTAGAAAATGTACTTGTGTGTGAATCGATGGTGGAAACCCGAGGAGAAGGTAGACCCAGAAGGTAGAGCGTCTTCGGCGTAATGTGTTTCGCGTAGTTAGCCATTACTTCTCTTATGTCTTTTATGTAATGGAAGATTCCGGAATTCTCAATACCACCTGTCCTCTTCACATGTTTGCATTACATTTGTTTTTTTCTGCCTAGAATTAATTTAGCTCTTCAATAATTTGTTGAAGCTTATAATCAGCACAAAGTTCGAACGATGCAAAACTGGTCTTCTTATCAGATGTGCATAATAGCATTTCAAATCCAGAAAATCCATTGCTAAATTGCCAGCCTGACCCACAACCAGAAAGTGTAGAGTTTTATGGATATTATCCTCATGGACCAACCCCAATCAATGACAGTGATAATAACGTTCTTGTTTCACCAATTGACATTGAAAATGCTGATGAAATACAATTAGAACTTTTGCAAGTCATTGACTCTTTGGCACCTTCTAATGAAATGGGAATAGATATATATGAAGACGTTTTAACTTTACTGCAAAATATGACTATTGCAGTGTAAATCTACATTTTTGAAGTTTAAAATTAATGCATGTGTGTTCAAGCATATTTGTTAGTAGGAGTCCTTTGGCAGAGTTCGAAACACTGACACGGATTTGAGTAAACCCCTGGGAAACGGCAAACCAAGGTCAGTTTTCGTCACAGAATGTTTTTTCGTAGTGTAAACCGAAATTTATGATATTTAATTAGAAGTAGAAGGATAATATTATTTTATGTTATTGGTTTGATAATTGCTTTATATTTGCACCCAACAAAATATAAATATGAATGTTAACAAGTTCAATATGCATCAAGATGTATATGATACTGGATATTAAGATGGACAGGAAATCAGAACATTGCCAATGAATTTAATAATTTTTTTTGTGAGATTGGACCTAGACTCAGCGAAGACATACCACCAAGTAATGATGACCCGTTGCATTATTTGACTCCAAGTAAAAGTGAATTTTCTTTCGGAGTAATTCATGAAAGCGAACTAAATAAGGTGTTACAGAGCTTAAAACTAAAGCTTCTAGCCTAGCAGCTGGATATACGAAAAATGAATCTTCTTTATATATAGTCAATTTAGCCCTAGCTATATTTCCTGATGAGTTAAAAATGGCTAAAGTAACCCCTATCTATAAAGAAGGGGATAAAAGTAACTGTGGAAATTATAGACCTATTTCGGTTCTACCAGTTATTGCCAAAATCTTGGACAAACTTATTTGTGACCAACTACGTGAATTTTTAAATGAAAACAATATTATTTCGAAACAACAATCAGGATTCCGTAAGCTTCACTCGACGGAAACGTCCTTACTGCAAACAACAGACAAGTGGTTGATGAATATCGACAAAGGTTTAATTAACGGTGTATTATTCCTTGATCTTAAGAAAGCATTTGATACGGTAGATCATCAAATTATTTTATCTAAGCTTGAAGTATATGGAGTAAGAAACCAGGCTCTTAGTCTTTTTAAATCATATTTAGATAACAGAATGCAAATCTATGTAGTAGAAGGAATAAAATCGGAGCCAAAAAAAGTTATATGTGGTGTTCCGCAAGGATCAAATCTAGGACCTTTGTTGTTTTCTCTCTACATAAATTATCTTCCTAACTGTCTGCTAAATACTCAAGCTTCTATGTTTGCTGATGATACTAATCTGTCTACTTCAGGCACTTAACCAGCAGACATAGAGTGTAAAATTAATGAAGACCTACTTAATGTCAACTCTTGGTTAGTGGCAAATAAGCTAACTTTAAATATTAAAAAAAACAGAGTTTATGCTTATAGCATCAAAAAGGAAGCTGAAGCAATTTACTGAAACTCCGGATATTGTAATTGGAAGGCATTCAATTAAGCAAGTAACAAATAAGAAAGTGTTAGGGATTATTCTGGACGATGAGTTAAAATGGAATGAACACAATGATGAGCAGTGTAAAAAGATATCCAAATCTATTTGTTTATTAAAAAGATCAAAACGATATGTAAACCAAAATTCACTGATAAATATCTATAACTCACTAGTCTTACCCCATTTTACTTATTGTTCAAACATATGGAATGATGGTAGTCGTACACAGCTAAATAAACTCTACAAATTACAAAAGACGGCTGCTCGTGTTATAACGGGTTCTAGTTATGATATCAGGTCAAAGGAGATCTTTGCTCATTTAGAATGGGAACCGATTGAAAACATCCTAAAGAAAAGGGAAATAAGCATGACGTTTAAAGCATTAAAAAGACAACTGCCATGCCAGAATATATATCAGACATGTTTACTATTACCAACAACGCCACGTATCGTCTTAGAAGCAACGACCGAAAACTTCACTTAAACAAATCCAATACTGATTTCATGAAAAAGTCCTTCTCATATAGGGCAGCGTCTACATGGAACAACTTGCCTTGTGATGTAGTTTCTGATTACGAATCTCTCTATATTGCAAGATTTAAAAATTTAATTAATAACTATTTCAAGAATTTGAAAGATTGCAATTGACAATATCTTCAAGACTAAATATAGCTAAGTCATTTCATGACACTTGTCTGTGTTTTATGGAGTTTGAGCCTGTGTACGTAGCTACATGTCGATTCATAAAACTTACATGATTGTGTTGTTTGTGTATATATTTTTATAGTAATTTTTTTAGAATTGATATTTTTGTAAATTGAAACGGCCCCTTGAAAATCAGACTTTGGCTGAAGGGCTACCGTTTTAAAGTAATTGCAAATAATAATAATAGTAATAATAATAATAAAATTAGTACCTTACATATAAATTGGAGGTTGAATATCTTGCCAATTCAGAGCAAACATATGTTTGTCTTTTGAGCATAAATACCCAGCTCTCAAAAGTCGACCATATGTGAAACCTAGAGCATATTCTTAAAATTATTGCTCAAGCTGTTCAAAATCTTAAATTTCCGAATAACATTGCTCCGAATGTATGTTACACGGGTGGTCAAAATAATTAGTTTACAAGTGATTACTGAACCCTCAGTTAACATAGCTTACGTATAAAAATGTCAGTTTCACAATAATAGACGGCCGGCCAACTCTTAAAAATGTGCCCAGAAAAAGTGTTTGATGGCATTGTTTGTTACAAGCTGCCAACAGGCATTTTCTTAAAGCTCAGGCATTGACGAACAAGACTATATATGTTGCCATCTCTGATTTTGAATTTACAGCCAAAAATTTGAGAATTAAAACTTTTTTCCTATTGAATTACTATAACAGCAAAAAATTCAAAATTTCATATTGACGTTTTACAAAAGTAAACTATATCATTAGAAAGTTCACAAAAAAGTATACGTTGTACGTTTTTCATACCGTATTTTGAGTTGTTGACGCTCAAAAATGCAGAAAATGCACTAATTAATGCTATTCAGTTACTATTTGCCAACTTTAACCTTCTTTAACTCAAAACGGGCTTGAAAAATCGCATTAGCCATTTAATTGTCTTATGTATACTTTTTGGTGAACGTTCTATTGGCATAGTTTATTTTTGTTAAAAGTGAACTTGAGATTCTGCATTTTTTGCTATTATAGTAATTCAATAGGCAAAACTCTAAAATTCTCAAATATTGGGCGGTAAATTCAAAATCAGAGGTGGCAACATATATAGTCTTGTTCGCCAATGCATAAGCTTTAAGAAAATGCCTGTTGGCAACTTGTAATAAAAAATGCCATCGGAGTCTAACTTTTATGACTTTGGCCGGCCGTCTATAAGGTAATACGCATACAGAGTCTAATTTAGAGGATGCTGCTCCTTGGCGCAAGAAAATTGTGAAATTTCGGGTCCCTGAAATGGTATTTCCTGCATTCTGGGTAAACGTTTTATAGCATTCAGAAAGTTATAATCATAGTAAAATACACAATTTAGACTGCACATTTCAGCACTATCACATTTCAGCACTATCACATTTCAGCACTATAAAGTCTATATAAAATATTGGAGCTTGTTATGTGTTTTCGACCCATATTTTTCGACCCATGTTTTTCCCCATAAAATATTGGAGCTTGTTATGTGTTTTCGAATGGCCGCGTTAGAAATAGTTTTATAAGCTCATTAACGTAACTTTTCTTTGGGGAGTTTTCAACTAGGTGTGTGGCTGCAGAACGGTTAAAAGGGATTTTTTGTTCAGTTCAAACAGTTTTCAATTTTCAGTGTATATCGCTATAATTGTTTTGGTCCGCAATTTAGTCCCCCTTAGCTACGGTCCTATCAACTGCAACAAACAAAACCCAACTAAGTTCAAAAATCCGTTAGAAAACTAAGAACACCATTACATTCGTTTAGCGGTTTCCAAAATAGGCATTGCAAAATGCCATATTGTACGCTTCGAATAGTTCTTCAGAGGAAAGCGAAATGTTATAGTCTGCACATAGTAAATATAGTGTATTTGTACAATTGTTTGCCGTCGGGAGAAATGACCATTTCATTGAAGAAATTGAGGTTACGAATATGATATGTGGTTCAGCTCCAATTAGCCAAGAACAGGTTCTTCATCAGCTGAAGTTGTAAATTGTAAGATATGCTCAAGGGTAACATTACCTCGTTTACCACCGGCTGCTTTTCTTGTATACTTACAAAATGATGCATGAAATTGGTATTCAAATTGTCGCCGATTACTGCCATCTTCTGAAAATTTTGGTTTTATCATATGCAGCAGCATTCTCCTTGTAAGGGAGAAAGAGGTGCAAGAATATTGGAAGAGCTTTTCCGATTTCACACAAGCCCAATTTGTTGAGACCTTGGGCAAGATTTTCCAAACAGCTGGATGCTGTTGTTTCTTTAATGAAGATTTCTTCTAGTTGGTCTTCAGTACGAAACCTTGGTATGTTTCCATTTTGCAAGACACTAAGTGCCATAATCAATCCAACAGTTTTGTAATCTTCAGAAAGATATTCTTTTAGACCACTGTCAAAATATTTTTGTTTTATATCCTTAAGACACAACCTAAAAAATTATCTTCTCGGTCCACCAGCATCTTGTGCATTTTCTCCATAAAAGGACACTTCAAGTGTTAACTGAACATCTTCTATACTAGATATTTACTCCATAGCAGTTCCAATGAAACCATGGCGATTTATAAGGATAATATTGGATTCAGTTTTCTATTTAATGGCTTTCCCTTAAAAGGGAATTTTTTTAGCACAACGTAAAATCTCAACTGGGTCTGAGATATTCTGCTGTTGACAGTAGGTGACGCAATGATCCGTACCTTGAGAAACTGTATCTTTATCGTTAGGTGTTCATGGCAGCTGTTGTGGTATAGAAGGATTATCTTCAGGTTGTTGTACAGTAGAGGGTGTCTCTTCTGAATGTAACGTTACGCTAGAATACGTATCTGCAAGTTGTTGATTCGAAGTGGAAGAGGTAGTATTTAGAGGACAAGGAGTTCATTGTAGAATACTTTGCAATGAAACAGGAGCGTTTGTCATTTGGTTATTACTTTCACCTCTCAAGTCTTTATCTGAACCACTTGCTGAAGTTTTTGTTCCATTTTGATCCTCACTTTCTGCAGTGCCAGACTCCCTGGTAACTGTTTCTTCTAAAATGTATCGATGATAGTTTTAATCAATTACACACAGCTAAATCTGCAGACATGCATGTTCCGCTGTTCATCATCTGTGGGGAACTAAATAAGATATGGTATAAGGCCGTTGGCCTAACTTACAGAGAATCATCGGATATATAGATGAAGTGTAAGTAGTGGAAAATATATAATATCAGCTTAACAGTGTACAGATTTTGTGACCATTTAACCAGAAAAACCCAAATCGATATGTTAACCAATTAATTGGCGGTACCCTACCACTGACGATTAAAATCGTCTGGCGTAAGACAGAGTAAAACACTAAAGTAGGGCGAACCTGGGCGCATTGCCAGCTAATGGGTTTACAAGAGACACTGGCAGATAGTTTTGTTAACCCGTTAACTGGCAGTACCCTACCATTGACGAGTAAAATCGTCTGGCGTTAGACAAAGTAAAATACTAAAGTAGGGCGAATTGCCAGCTAAAGCGTTAACTCAACAGGGTAGTAATAGTATTGAGCACCACTCCACTTTCTCAGCATAATTGTAAAGAAAACAGTACAATATAAAGCATTAAATTGTGGGTGCTATACCACAGAAACCATAGAAGCCCTCTCTCTCCAATAACTAAACCTCTCCCTTTCTAATAAGCTCTCCTGTCTATTAAAAATCCCTCTCTCCAATAAACCCCATGAACATGCTTGCAAATGAGTTGAAGTATTCAACCCTCTGTGGATGTAGATTAATAGAGGATTTAGAGTATTGGGTTTTTAAAGGTTCCTTTTTAATATACAGTTTAACAAAACTGCATGGAGCTACCTTAAATAAATTGTCACTGGTATATAAGAGCAACAAAGATGAGATCTAAATAATGCAACTTTACCTTTCTGCTCAAAATCAAATGAACTATCTTCAGGATCTTCTTCAACAAGTACACAATCGAAGCCATCCTTTATCTTAATATAAATACATCCTTTTCGCAAGCAACTTGATCTGCTGGTAGTTGTATTCCCCAACACGTACAGTCTTAGTAATTCTTCGGTGATTGGCTCTCACAAACTCTAAGTCCGTTTCCGTTACTAGTGGAAAATTTAGGCGAATATAGTTTCACCAAGTTTGTGGCGAATATCCTTTTCATTTGCTTGATTTGTCGTTTCAATGAAACCACGAAGGACAACCATGTTATCATTCAAAATAAACGCATCCTCACATTCTTCTTCAACTTGCAGCAACACAAACACTTTTGTCTTCCAAAGGAGGGCGCTGATTTAGAAGAGGTAGCTCTCAGTCGTTCTTTTTTTCCCAAACGTTAGTACACGCATCGACGAAGACTGTTGAATCATCAGCCGTGCACGATATACAGCCGAGGCAACTACACTAACCTGCTGAGTCTGCTGATTGTTGAACGCGTAGAGCCTTTGCTTTGACCACGTTCTGTGCTGTTATCAATAGCATTGACCGGGGTATTTGCAGTCTCCATTCGTCTCCGTTCAGCACGTTCGCGATTATGTGCTCACGCGCCCAAAAGCTATGTGTATTAGGTTGTTCATCCGATCTCCCAGCTAGAAATGAGTTAATCAAGCTGCTAGCTTGGTTTAAACAGTTTGAAAGTAAGTAAGTTGGCGAAGGTTTGATTCGTTGTCCATCTTGTTTTCAAGAAGGTCGCGAACACTGTGCGCGAACTATGCTAAGACCCTGGGTGCGAAGTTATGTTGAACGTTGAATAAATTAGTTGAATGTTGAATAGATTTGTAGAAAGGATTAGTGTCACATCCGAAATCGCGGGCTCAAATTCAATTTTGCGGCCGTTTTTCGGGCCGGCTAAATGAGAAGATCTGGAAAAGTTTTTTACACTCCGTCATATATTTAACGCATCCTTTGTTAATCCTTGCTCCTTTATCTGATTTTTATCGGAAATGTACCAAACAAGGGATTTTTATCGATATTTGTAGCATTTCGGTAAGATGTAAACAATAACAAAAGCCCGCAAAGCATGACCCTGACACTAATCTTTGAATAAATTTTGTTGAATAGATTTGTTGAATGTTAAATAGATTTTGTTGAATGTTGAATTTATTTGTTGAATGTTGAATTTGTTTGTTGCATTTTACTGTTGAATGCTGAATAAATTTGTTTTGTTTCTACTTGTTGGATATTGCTACATATGGCTTGCCTACCTGCATTCGTTGCTGATTAAGAACTCTTTATGTGGCATGCCTTGTTAAATTGTAACACATTTGCTCAAGCTCAAAGCTTCGAGGACTTCAACGAGGTCAACAGCTACAATCATGGCAAGAATTCTGTGGACACTTACATGTAGCTATAAATTAAAATACCACTGTTCATATACACATGTTTGCATCATTTTACCACCGTTCACCCGTACAATGTTGGTTTTCACATTGGTTATCACAAAGCATTACCGTTACCAATTTGTAACTCTTTCAATTAACATTGAAAGGGGGAGGGGGAGCTTGGAATTGCTGTTTTGGAAAAGAAAGGATCGGAAAAAGCAATTATAATTATTTACGCACGCGCTGTCCACAATAATTTTTGCCAGGATTGTAGCTCTGAAGTAATATAGAGAAATAAATTACGTCCTATATCACTTTGAATTCGAAGGATGTTCAAAATATATTAGCAACATGGTTTTCTGATCAGACTAACACATGTAATATTTAATGCATCATATACTTGCTATATACGACTTTCCCGGTTATCACCAACAGTACAGTGATAACTTGATGACGGAATTATTGAGGAAAACAATACTGAGTCCGAGGTTAAATCACGATGAATATGTATGAATTTGGTATCAAAATGGGCGTCATATGATATGATATCGCACGTTTCCAAATATGGAGATAAGTAGACGTCACATTTGGGCGTAAAAATATTCTGTTCAGTTCTAGTCAGCGCGTGCGTCACGCGTTTATTTCGGTATTTCTATCAAAGTTCGAGACTAAAATTTTCATGAATCTGGAAAAAATTTGTTCAGAAGATCGCGCCTGCTTCCAATGTCGCAAATAAGTTTAAAAAAATATTTCAACGTGCGAAATGCGGGACGAAAAAAACCACAAACTTTAGACTGACTTGTATAGCCGTACAGGTGGGGGTACATTCTATTGTATTGCGATATACTTTTTGTTGACAAAGAGTCTAGTATAATTTTAGCCGTAAAGTAACTGTTCTGTGACGAGTTGGATGTGATGCGTTCATCTTATAAAACTTCAAGTGTAGGTTTAGGTCTACGAAACGCAAAGAGTGCTCGACAACATAATTATAGTTAGAGCAAATTATAGATTTTCGCTTACCTCAAAATTGTTCTGCAACAGGCTGTTTCATCTTTAAAAGAATCATCAGGCAGTAACAAGCATCGAAAGAAATGACCGCTTATATGCTTCCTGCCGGAACGTGGGAGTGTATGTGGGAGACAATGTGTGCATGCATGGCTTTGTTTGCGTTGTTTACGCGAAATTTGTTACGATGACGACACCGTGAAATTATTTCAGCTCTTTTGCTGAGTAAACAATTCTTGTTTTTTTCTTTCAAAATACAAAATTTTTCTTCTAAACATAAATTGCATCGTTTATTGCAAAATGTTCCGGCAGGAAGCATATAAGCGGTCATCTCTTTCGATACTTGTCACTGCCTGATGATTCTTTTACAGATGAAACAGCTTGTTGCAGAACAATTTTGAGGTAAGCAAAAACTTTTCGCTTACCTCAAAACTGGTCTGCAACAGGCTGTTTCATCTGTAAAAGAATCATCAGGCAGAATCGTCACTCAAAAACTTCATTGCAGACCTGTTTTGAGGTAAGCAAAAATCTATATTTTGCTGTAACTATATGTTGTCGAGCACTCCTTGCGTTTCGTAGACCTAAACCTACACGTATATATATATAAATATATATATATATATATATATAGGAAAATGTGTTTCGCATTAATGCGCTAACCAGACTATCTGCGTTGCAAACCTAAGCAGTAAATCGCAGTGTGCCCTATTTTGTCGTTTTACTCTGTGTAACGCAAGATGATTTCGCTCGAGTACAGCTTGGATTGTATTACCTACCTTTACTCTATCGTTTATATACCAGTTGCGTTCACTAAAAGAAAAAGGAATGTATCATTATTTCCTATACTAGAAATACATGCTTGCAGTAATCCCTCGCCCCACCTGAACATTGACATACACTACATTCCAAAACATTACTAATACTAAGCTTTTTCATCGCAAAATCTGCTATACAAAGGTGGTAGACGAGTCGGATAACTGGGTTCAAAGCAAAATGTTGGCTTGGAAAACAGAATTGGATCCCTGGCTCACACCCCTCTTCACGACGCACTCAAGGATATCGCCATATGAAATGTTTTACTTTACGTAATCACTGTGTTTTCCTTTATTTTAAATGTCCCATTAAAATTTTGATCATTACTCTAATAGTTTGGAAAGAAGAGTGGAAGGAAACAATAACATTTTGGGAAATTTATTTTGGGGTAAGAATTTTTGAAAGAATAAAAAATGGAAATTTTGTTTCAAGAAGAGGAAGCACAGTATCCATGGCAACAGGATTAATAATATAAATTTCTTTTCAGGGGCCAGTTGTTCAAAAGCCGGTTAACTTAACCCTGGGTTAGTGGTAACTTTCATACAAGTTTCCCGACATCGGTTATATTGTACTGGGCGATAGAAGTTTTTGTTTATAAAGTTTTGAAATAAACAAACATGTAGAAGTATACAAACCAGAACAACAGGTTAAAATTTAACCCGGGGTTAGCGTTAACCGGCTTTTGAACAACCGGCCCCTGGAGTACAAAACAATTAAACAGATTACAAAAGCTGCAAAAATAATTAAAATATTAGTTGTTTCAGCCATAGAAATATGAGATATATGCGGTAGGTATGTTCTTATGCATTCTATAAAGTTCAAATTAATGTTAAATGCAACCTTCCTAAAACGTTTCGAAAAGTTTGTAAAACTAAACTGCCTTTTATCGATAAATTAGTTTTCGAAACAGAGCCTTTTTTAACGGATAGGATGGGGTGGAATGCCCCCCGGTCCCTCTAGTCCTAAAAACTTCATTTCAAAAGCAAGTGCGAAGTCACGGCGCGAATCAGGGCCTTTTTAAACTATATAACTGGGGGGAGTGCTTCATCTGCTTCAACATTGTAAACGAACCAAAACCGCCATATTAAAATATATTTAAAGGATGCTGAATCTAACGGCGGCATTTTTACAACCATTTGTTCTATATCCCTGATAAAGATATACATCCTCCTGAATATATATTATTATTCACTCCGGGCAAGCTAAAACATTGCTTGTCGGAATCGAATCCGTAACCTTTGGTTTGCTAGCCCACAATCATTAGATTGAGATCATACGATATACGCAGATGTCAAAGGAACTAGAGTACTAGACTAGTTCCGAAATATCACCTGACGTCGTAGTTCAGTAATCAGTAAACGTATTTATTAGCAGAACTTTGACTTTGTAGAACTTTTTCGACTATATTTTGATGAATAAAATGGCTTTATACACAAATCAAAGGTTCAAATCTACTTGATAGCTACTGTAACAAAGAGTGTTGAAACTATACGTCAGGAATATCTAAATTTTGTTGGCATCTCACTCGATTGAATAATAATTGATGGGCTTTGTAGATGGAAAATTATTGAGTGTAAATTATATACATTTATTAGACCAAACCACGAACAGCTGCGAAAAATGCAACTATAGGTCCCTGGCAGGAATCGAACTGCGGCCCGCAGAGTGCTGTAGCTCAGTTGGTTAGAGCGCTGCACCGGAATCGCACGGCCGCAGATTCGATTTCTGCCAGGCCGCCAGGGACCTATAGTTGCATTTTTCGCAGCTGTTCCTGGTTAGGTCGAATAAATGTATACAATTTACACTCAATAATTTTCCATCTACAAAACCCTTCAATTATTATACGTCAGGAACTTTAAACCTAGCCTTTATTAGTTAGTACATGCCGCAATTGTACAACCTAAAATTTATTATTTTATTAGATTATTTGAGTTTAAACAAGCATAAATACCTTTTAACTTCTTCGGTACAAAATTTAAGATTACTTAATCTATTAGTATTATCCGACCCAGTGAGTGGAAAGACTTTCCGTAAAGCCGAGGAACACATGACAACGAGTTTTTGAACGCCGTATCCTTAAACCAGTTTTAAACACAAAACATCAACTTGACAACTGTGACAAATTTGTAAACAAAACCGGTTTAAGTATTTAGGAAACGGTGTTTCCACGTTTTCAAGACGAATCGTCCATAAACTTTCCCAGTAAGATGCAAGCATACATCAGATACATGTATAATTCATTTTTGTTCAGTTTAGAGAACCCTATAAGTGCTGTTTTCCACTACACCCGTATCGTATCTAAACGCAGCGTATTTCTTTGTTTCTTGAGTACTCGGATAAAACTAATGACATCGACGCAAAAGAAAATGCTACTGCACGTTACGTTTGAAGTGGAAATTGACCGTAACAGAGGGGAATTTTTTAAGCGCATGAGCGCGAGAACCAAGCGTGCATGGGCGGGATTAGTCGCGTGACTGAATTTTAAAACAAACAATATTGGCGCACAAATACCTGTTTATATGTATAAGTTTTCGACGGCTTTACATAGGTGAGAAATACATATGCAATTACTTTGCCTTTCTTTAATGCGTACTTGGACAGTTTTTAACTCGTGGAAATTAGGAAAACTCGCGTTTTCCCAATTTCCACTCGTGTTGATATAACTGTATGTAAACACGGAAAGTGTTTTATATTTCTTAACTGTAGTTTTGTTTTACCAGTATAAATTTTTTGACGTGTTAAATTAAATTAAATGAGATAAATTATATCAGCGACAGCGTGAAAACTAATAGCACCGACAACGATGTTTAGGGAAAATGAAACCAATGAACGTTAATAAGATTTCTTGTTCTGCATCATTTGTAAATTTGAACAGGTCGTAACTGGTGCTGAAATAATATTATGATATTAGGAGAATTTGATTTAATATGCTTTATTATAGCAAAATTTAGAAAGCAATATTGCAAGATTTTTGTGTGAAAAACCACATCTATATTTTGCCAACACTTTTTTCACCCGTTATAAGCTAGAGCGGATCTTCATCAGTGTAAATAATATTAGCGCAAAATTAGTAATAATATTGTTTACAAAATCGTTGCCAAAAGCTATGAACGTGGTATTTTCCACAATAAAACATATATATATTTATAGCCATGCAAAGTCAAAGAACTTAATCTTACGTCCATTTTCAAAATAGCACGACTAATAGCACGACTAATCTGATGTCAGTCAACATGTAACAGTTAATGTTATATCTCGGTACGACCTTCACTCTTCGGACCTTGTCGCTTGTTGTTCTTTGTTGTTTTGAATTTATCCAAGTGAACAGATCCCAAAAAATATTAACTTAATTCTTTTAAACGTATTCTTTTTCTACCGAAAGATTTCGATAGAAAAATAATCCCTACAAAATTTCCTCAAGTATACATAATAGATTTAAAACATCATAGTAACGCGTGCCAAACAATATTAAAAATTCAGGTTGCTATAAACGAAACTAGACTGACGCGAAACTAGACTGGCAAACAAATGAACGTGATGTTTTCCACAAATCAAAACAAATATATTTATCGACATGCAAACATTTAAAGTCAAATATTACATGCATTTTCAAAATAGCGCGACCATGCAATCGAAAAATATATAATGTCAGTCTACATGTAAGTTTTATATGTCAACAAGAAATGTATCAAATTTACAGTTCATTTTGGAGTTGTTTTTTTGCGACGAATGTATTTCAGGGCCATCAAGATATTTTGAAAGTGGGTGTATAGACGATTTCGCCTTTTTACCGGGTAAATTGAAGGGCAAAAATATATTTATTGCAACCTCCGATCATACTTTATCTAATCATATACGCTGGGAGGACCTCCTGCCATCCACCTTCCTGATTCGCATCCGCATTTGGTAAGTTCGATCCCAGTTTTGGATGCAGGGAAGGATAGAAGAGGCGGCGTGGGGCGGCGTGAGACGGCGTGGGGAGACACGTCATCATTAATATATGAGGAGGCGCATTACGTAATTAACATAACATGCATTAATTATGCAACTCGGTCTTACTCCTTTGAGACCTCTCAACCCTCACAAGGCACGGCGAATTTTGCTGAGTTCAGCGTATTTTGTGGTTACATAATAACAACCAGAAACATGGCTTTGGTGTCGTAAATAAAATTTTCGTTTTATAAACTCCTTAAATATATTCTCGTATCTAGTGTCGCCTTATACGGAACAAACAGCTTTCTTAGACAACCAATATATAGCGACGCTTAAGCTAGTCAACTATTTTGCCTTATGCGAAGTAATTTAATAACAAACGGCTTTCTGAGTCGACCAATATAGCGACGTTTGACCTAATAAGTTAACAAAGAGAGACATAGTTCTTACAGGGATCAAACCTTACAAAGTTTCAAGCTTTTATATATAGTAGCAAAGTGTATACAAGCAAAGTTTTACATGCAAACATAAAGTAAACAATGCATGCAAACATAAAGTTTCAGCTATGTGTTGCTTGGCTGTAAGTAATTAGTAATCATTATCGGTGATTAAGATTATCTAGCTAAAAATTTGAACCAAGAGTGAATATATAATACATCTTAATGGTTAGGACGGGGTAATATTGTACAAATCATATAGTTGGTGGATAAAACGTGCAAATAATGGATACAGGACTACACACACGATCATTTTAAAGCACATTTATCGCTTAAATTTTTTTATAACGGTAATAACGTCTGCTTCTAAGAGCGTATTATTCTTAAACTCCATCACTCGCTTGGGAGTATTTATTGTCCGAGTTATCCTCGTAGCTGCTTTTGTTTCACCTTTTAACTATAACTTTACATTTCCTTAACCCAGACCGAGCAAGCATATCTCGCAAATACTTGTAGTTAACTAACCCAATTTCTATGACTATGACTATGACTATGACTATGACTATGACTATGACTATGACTATGACTATGACTATGACTATGACTATGACTATGACTATGACTATGACTATGACTATGACTATGACTATGACTATGACTATGACTATGACTATGACTATGACTATAACTATGACTATGACTATGACTATGACTATGACTATGACTATGACTATGACTATACGCGACTATGACTATGACTATGACTATGACTATGACTATGACTACTATGACTATGACTATGACTATGACTATGACTACGACTATGACTATGACTACGACTACGACTACGACTACGACTACGACTACGACTACGACTACGACTACGACTACGACTACGACTACGACTACGACTACGACTACGACTACGACTACGACTACGACTACGACTATGACTATGACTATGACTACGACTACGACTACGACTACGACTACGACTACGACTATGACTATGACTATGACTATGACTATGACTATGACTATGACTATGACAATAATCAATAGACTATAGTTATAGACTATAGTCATAGACTATAGTCTATGACTATAGTCATAGACTATAGTCATAGACTATAGTCATAGACTATAGTCATAGACTATAGTCATAGACTATAGTCATAGACTATAGTCATAGACTATAGTCATAGACTATAGTCATAGACTATAGTCATAGACTATAGTCATAGACTATAGTCATAGACTATAGTCATAGACTATAGTCATAGACTATAGTCATAGTGATGGACTATAGTTGTAGACTATAGTCATAGTGATGGACTATACTCATAGTCAAGTTAGAGCGAGACTTAGCGTTGGTATTAGGGTTAGCATTGGGGTTAGGGTTAGTGTTAGGGTTAAGGTTAATCAATGATTCACTCTTAGGATTCAATGATTCACTCTTAGGATTGAATGATTCACTCTTAGGATTCAATGATTCAGTCTTAGGATTCAATGATTCAATCTCAGGATTCAATGATTCAATTTTAGGATTCTATGATTCAATCTTAGGATTCAATCTTAGAGCTTGACTGATAGTCATGGGATGCATTGAAGCCAGGCCGGCCCACTGATAGACATTTAACGGGAACATGCAAGTCGTTGTTCCCTAAGCTCCAGCCATTCTGCTCATTTGGGGGTAACGTTCGGAAAGTTTGTGGTCTACGACTTGTCGCGCATGGCGATATAATTTGCGCGCGTGATGTGTGGCATCAACGCGGAACGAATAGGGGGAGCATCTCTCCTTCAAATTCCTGCAACGAAACAGCTCGATCCCATCCCTAGGCAGGAAGCGTAGTAGGTCCTGTTTTGCAGTATACTCGCCAGAAGAAGTTCTCTAGATCCTTGACATGCGCTTGCAGTTCGCCATTCTTTAACTGAGTTTGACAATTCCTTCTCCTCGCTCTGAAGCAATCGGTAGCAGGATCATCGTCATCAGACTTCAAATATGCCAACACCCAAATCTTCTTGGAGATACACACAAATTTAACGCTCCAGTCCGCGCCTGAGGAATTGTGGGGTCCTACTACGGAATTCGCTCTAAAATCCGTGAGCGAATGACCAAATTTGGCAAAAATATATCCGCGTGCCAGGTTTACTGGTCAAAAACCGGAAGTCGTTGAACAACTCAAAATACACTCAAACCTGATTGGACAACGAATATCAACAAAAATTTCAAATTTCAAAGTTGTCCAATCAGGTTTGAAATACCACCGTGATTGATGATCTCTCCTGGCGCGTCTTGTTCTTTAACGGCTTGTCAAGATAACGATCAAATACTATTCTGCCCTCTGTATCCTACCAACATCCTCTCGATACTCTTGATAAACGCCTCTTGGAGGTCGGAAAACTACAGTAATGCCAAGCGTCTACAACCAGAACTTGAAGGAAGGCAGTCGGCGATGCGTCAGGGAGGCGGGTAGTCTGCAGTTATTCTACTTTAGCGTCTTCGACAGCGTGCATGAGGCTGCCTTTGTCTGATGGTATATAATTATATACTAGGGAGTGCTGCACAACTGACATCTCATACTCGCCAATAGTCTCCTGCAGTTTACTACCAGTTTACTTGAAATTTTATCAATGGCAGTGGCTTTTGCATTTTTCCACTGTGGTTTTATAATTTGTACACAAAGAGCGTCCAATTCAGAGGGGATTAGATCATTTCTAATTTTGTAATTGATGGAGCTACGCAAGCAGATACAAACTCCACCCCCATTTCTTGATCTGTCTTTTCTAATAATATCATAGTCATCAAGGTCAATCATATTATCGGTTATATTCAGAGCAAGTCGTATCTCACAAAAACCAATCAGTTCAAAGTGTTTGTTAGACATTGAGTAACGTATTTCATCAATATTTTTAGGCAAACTAACAATGTTTAAGAAAGCCATCTTAAAACCTCTTTCATTGGGAGTAGAATTAAGGCTAGTGTAAAAATCGCTACTCACATTTTCATCGATCTGACAGACCTATATTAATTAATTTCTCAGTACTTGACTGACATATTTCAGATAATCTGTCCACTCATTCTTGCGGTGTCCGATTAGTTGAAAAAAATGCTGATCATTTCTTATGGGTACTGGCCTATTCTTGCTAGGTGTAGTTGATTTTAAGAAAGTGCAAAAGGCACTTCCTATTGCTCTATCTCCCACTTTAGGAAAATATAATTTTGAGTTGTTCAAGAGAGATTCATTTATATCATCATTTTCAATATAATATATATACATATCATGCTTTAAACATAACTGATATATTAAGTTATTGTAAGCTGCTATCTTACTTGATCGTACTCGACCATCATACCCCTTGACGACACTGGAAACAGCGACTCTCTTCGTTCGATGCTTTACTTCTTCCACTAGTTCATCCATCTTTTCCGCCACCTTGTCTGCATCCTCTCTTGACTGAGTTACAGAATTTCAGGGCTTTCTACCGGGTCCTCACTGCAACATCATCAGAGAGCTGACTATGTTCTCTGCGTCCAGACGCTCACGCTTTAGGAAATCTGTTAAGGTACGGCTTTACATGCGAGTTAGATGAGGTGATGTGGTAACACGCATGTCCAAAGCAGCTTTGTCCAGCTTTGTCCTTGTCAAACCATGGTACCGTGGCGCTTCAAGCCTTTGATCTTTTGCTCAAATGTCTGGTCGACGAATAGCTTGGTGAATAGAATCTCTGATTACAGTCTCCTGGCTTCAATGCATCCCATGTTTGCCGATCTTCGTGTTCAAGGGTAATCATTTGGGCCAGATTGACAGGCACTAACCAAGCATAGTTCAGGAGATCGCGTGCAAAGAAATACTTGGTATGTTTTCCAAAGCAGCCAAGTAGCCTTTCCAGTTCCCTGAGTGGCAAGCACTCATCAGCTGCAGAAGGCTTTCCACTTGCTTGAGATATTGTTAGAAAAACTGAGCAAGACGTCCGTTGTCTTGTCCTTTTTGAAGTGGTATAATTTTAATATATCGAGTACCAAGACTAAATGTTGGCGAAGATATCAATCGCATCTGCATGGACGGCGTTCGTGGAGAGCAGCTTTCGGCGATACGCACTGCGTCGAAGCTATAGCGGTGGAAGACCAGAGAAGACAGAGGCAAACTTCAGCATCATTATTGAAGGTACAGCATGTAGTGATGTGGAACTCGACGCCTCGTTTATACGCCTTACCACTGAATATTCCGCGTAGAGCTGCAGATGTATAAGTTCCGCATTCGGTGGCACAGGTATCGATGCAACATCCGTCGGCAGTTTTTCCAAGAGAGTGCAGGGCAACAAAGTCGATGTGTATATCAATATAGTGTTTCGTACTTGGTTATGATTATAATGATTATTTAAACAGTTTTTAAACGAGTCTATGGAGGGCTCTCGCATTCATTAATTAGTTCATCGGGTAGGCTATTCATAGATATAGGAGACATAGATTGCTGACTCGTAATACGTCACTATATTGACAAATGCGCCAAAATTCAAACAAAATTTGACCGGTTGAGCAGCCATTTTGTATGATGGCGCCTCAAGTGACTCGATGAACGAAGCTTAATGGGAGCATTTGCTAGATAATAACAGCATTACTTTCACATTACCGTGGAGTGTATTCAATATAGACGTGTTGTGGACGGTTTTTCTTTGGAATAACAAACATTTGGCTGGTTTCAGAGAGCTCACGGTTTGACGTTTTGCAATATTTTTGCCCTTTGGAGCAATGATGTCTAATAGAAAGTTGAAAGAGTTATTCCTGGATTATTTCTAAACAAAATAAAGTGGATTCAGGGCGACAAACTTGTGTATTACGAGCTGGCGGCCTAAATATGTGATTTCGCCGAACTTAAATCAGCATGAATCGAAGGTAATTTGTATTATTTTTCCTGTCAAATTGATGTGTTTATACGTCCACAAGGGCAATAAACATATTAAAAGAAGAATTTTTTCGTGAACGTTGCTGAAAGCGACGTACGTTGACTAGGTCACTTGATGTTTTGACCGGTTCAGCCGCCATTTTGAATTCTTCATGTTGGCGCGTGCCGTGACCTCGGGTCAGCAATCTATATCTCCTATATCTATGAGGCTATTCCAGGAAACGGCTCCTCGATATGAAAAACTACGTTTCAAGAAGTTACTTTTAGGGTGATCTAAGTGGAGCATCCGAATAATCCCCGAGCCAACGGCGCCAAGCGCCGTTCCGGGCGATAGCCCGGGGCGAGGGTACTAATTCCGCTCGGCTATTTATTACACCCGGGAAAAAAGGAAAGCTATGCGAAACCAAAGTTCCTGGCGTGTGGCTATGTTTCATGGGTGTCATGGGTGAACGTTTTCGCGAATTTCGCGAACTTTTCGTGGACATCGCGTGGGCTGTATTGTCAGGAGCGGAATGAGCGAAAATTCCATAAACATGAGATATTCTGAATATTTAAAAATCGCTTTTAGGGAGTTTATAAAGAGGAGCTGTGGGGCGAATTTTATCGCTTTTGCTTTATATAAAAGGATAAGAAGAGATATATGAGCGAAAATATAAGGCGAGTTTGTTATAATTGTTGATGTATTTGTTCATGGCATATTATCATTGTTTTAAAAACTGTTGCTTTATATAAATAGTCAGTCTCGTTTAATTCCAGTTTAGTTTAAGTATCCTATATTTTATGTTACAAAAAGCTATAAATTAAAAGGAAAGCGGAGCCATTTTTACGAGAGAATTGTATACTTTCAACCGCGTGATTTCATTTCAATAAGGAATTTATATGTAAATGCAGTTTTGTTTTATGAACTTTACGAAACGTCTTATATTGAACGCACGGTTGAATTTTTCAATTTTACATTAAAACAAAATAATAGAATGCATAATAACATACCTATATGATATATTTCAGTATTCTATTGTTAAAACCATTAATATTTTAACTACATTGCCGGTTTTGTAGTCTAATCACAGGAGGCCCAGGCTCTATTTGCCCGCGCCCGCCTGTTACACGAAACTATCCTCGATTTTTCGCCTTTAAATGCATTTCTTTCGAGATTAATCGATATCCCCTGCAAGAATGATACCGTACAACTCTCAAAACAACAATGCTTTAATCAATGAGCTTAAATTCGCTCTAAAATACACTCAAACCTGATTGGACGACGAATATCAACAAAAATTTCAAATTTCAAAGTTGTCCAATCAGGTTTGAGTGTATTTTGAGTTGTTCAACGACTTCCGGTTTTTGACCAGCAAACCTGGCACGCGGATATATTTTTGCCAAATTTTGTCATTCCCTCACGGATTTTGGAGCGAATTTAAGCTCTTTGATTAAAGCATCGTTGTTTTGAGAATTGTACGGTATCATTCTTGCAGGGGATATCGATTAATCTCGAAAGAAATGCATTTAAAGGCGAAAAATCGAGGATAGTTTCGTATAACATATGTCTGGGCTATTTTGGTCTCAATGTTTCCTTCCTTCCCTCGTTATAAGGAAGTCACAGGCGGGCGCGGGCAAATAGAGCCTGGACCTCAGTAGGTTATCCCCCCCCCCCTCCAGCGGCGGAAGTGATTCAAGCGAATGTATGTATGACGTCACATTTATTTCCAGCCATATGGCATCAACAGGGGTGTGCGTGCAAGAGTTCGTACTTAGTGTGCGTGCAAGAGTTCGTACTTAGCGTGCGTACAAAGTGTTACGTCATGCCTATATTTTTTGCGTAATTGGTTGAATGCGAGTATACAAATTAAATGAATAGGGGTAGGTAACGTTTATTTTAAAAAGCTTTTTTCCCAACAAAATATGCGTTCTTCAAGGGCGAGTAATGTTGGCGAATTTTCGCCTGTGAAATTTCGGAAGCTGTGCAATTTATTAGAGACAATATTTGCACAAACTGTTTCTTGCGAGATTTATGAGCTTTTCGAAGAGAGGTGTTGTGGTTGTAAACTAAATCGTTTCAGTCAGAGTGAGTGTCTTATGTTATCGTATGAGGAGAGATGGCAGATGTATGATTTGGAAGCCATAGAACGAGTTAATAATAAAGACATGGTATGGAATAAGTTTGTTGAGGTGACGAAAGTTTTAGAGCTTCAGTGGGATAAATACGTATTTGAATATTGGAATCTAAAGGGCGAAAAAGGGGGTAACGCCAACGCGAAATAGTACTGATTTTAAAAGTAAATTATTATATTGTTGCTCGCTTTGCTTGGCTGGATGCATATATTAACGCACAGATTAACGTTTGTAACAAATTTATTTCTTAAGTATAACAATTAATCACACAAATGCATATAATTCTTAAACATATTGTCTTGCTTTATTGCTCGTTAGCCATGGTTTCTTCAACAAAAGCTCCAACCGCATTAAACCGTTTGACTTAGTATAATCATCGCTTTCTGCGTCATCTTCCTCATCAAAATCGTAATCCTTTAAAAGCCTTCTTATAAGAAACTTTCTCTTATCAACAGCTGGTTCCAAAGCTTCTTCTGGATCAAAGTCATCGTTTTCGACAAGTGTTTCCTTTGTCTGCATTATTTTCTTATGTACGGGATATTTCTTTAGTTGTTTCATCCACAGGAGACGTTGCATGTAAATATTTTCAAGTTCCTTTTGGAGTTCAGGCAGAATATTGGAGTATGCTTGATCTCTAGCAGATTGCTCATCAAGACCGCTGTTTATAAGGCTGTCTTTCATTTCCTCAAAAGCTGTATTACTTCTTTGCTTTGCTTCTTCTATCAATGGTATCCAAGGATCCATTTCTTCTGCATCTTCAGTTTCTGACTCATTATCAGTCGTCATCGAAATTTCAGACCCATGAGTTGAAGTTGTCGAGACATCGTCTTGGAAATCCCTTTCCTGGCTATCCGAGTCTGTTTGAGACATGTTTCTTTCTTGTTCGCGTAGTGGAGTATTCCTTTTCGTGTCTGCGTAGATTGTAACCGCGGTTAAATTGTTTTCCGCAAAATGTGCAGCTCATTCCGTTACCACTGACGGTCTGGAAATGACTTGTTAATGAGCAGCACGGCACTTTTATGAGCAGACGCTTAAAGCTCTCATAGGTCGACTCCGAGAGAACCCCCAGGGAACCCCTACAGGACCCCCAGGGAACCCCTACAGAACCCCGAGAGAACCCCTGCAGAACCCGAGAGAACCCCTACAGAACCCCGAGAGAACCCCTACAGAACCCCGAGAGAACCCCTACAGAACCCCGAGAGAACCCCTACAGAAACCCGAGAGAACCCCCAGGGAACCGCTACAGAATTCCCCAGAATCCTTGCAAACCCTTAAAGCATTGATATATAGAACTGTAGTTATATATAAATTTGAATCATTTGCGGGAGCACTCATGTCGAGACGATTTCCTCGGACCTGTCCGGTTTGCGGCCGGCCTAATTTAAAGAACATCAGTACACATCTTTCACAAGTTCACGGCTTACCATCCATAGAGAGACAACACGTTCTTAAGCATGCACAGGTGTCGTCATGGCCGGAATCATACCAGTCTCCATATACGAACTCCGATAAGCCAGGAGAAAAGCGTGTAAGCCGAAGTGCACACTCATTGCCAGCTAAGAAACCAAAAGCAGTACAAGCTAAAGCATCTTTGACCATCAAACCCTATCCGGAATTCAACTTCCGCCATAAATTTTTCCTATTAGTCGTGGGTCCGAGTCAAAGTGGAAAAACGTATTTTGTCCAACAAATTTTGGAAAACAATCGTATCGTGTACGAGGAGCAGAGAAGTATTCGTATCTGGTGGTGTTATAATCAATGGCAAGATCGGTACGACGAGTTGAGAAAATCCCTTGGGAAAAGCATCCGGTTTGAGAGAGGTCTTCCCGAGCTGTCCGATGATCTGAGTGAAATCAATACCAAGTATAACAACATCATCATACTGGATGATCTAATGGCCGAAGCGACAGACAGTCCTGTGGTAGCTCGATTATTTACCCAGGGTCGTCATAGAAACGCTAGTGTTATCCTTTTGCTTCAGAACATGTTTGCTAAGGGGAAATTTAATACAGATATTTAAATGCCCGCCCAATATCTTCTTCTCGAAGTCTAGTGATAGAAAACAAATTGGAATTGTTGGAGAACGAATGTTTGATAAGAATAGAGACCGCTTCATGATTGCCTATTACAAAGAGACCGAAAAACCGTTTGGATACTTATTGGTGGATAACAAGCCTGACATACCAACCAATAAGCAAGTTATTGGAGACCTATTTGGCGACTGCCATGTTTATCCCTTCACCACCCAAACTAAAGTGACTACACCCACACCGGTCTCTGGCATCGAAACCAAGCCTGGAAGAAAACAACCTAAACATCATCGGTATATTACCTGGTCGGATGCAACTATCCCCGAGTGGCTAAAATACACCGACAAAGCCGATCGCGTTCGTGTCATTCCCGAAGGATATGCTATCATAGAGATGTATAAAACATCGCGTAATAGTGTTGATCCTAGCCATCCGGGTGTCTTAATCAACGACGAAAATTATTGGCCTGTCAAAATATGGCACCTAGCTACAGGTCGTATGAAGTGGGTGAATCTGCACGAAGACGAGCCTATGGTCCGAGTCTTTGTTAAAGAAACCATGGCTAACGAGCAATAAAGCAAGACAATATGTTTAAGAATTATATGCATTTGTGTGATTAATTGTTATACTTAAGAAATAAATTTGTTACAAACGTTAATCTGTGCGTTAATATATGCATCCAGCCAAGCAAAGCGAGCAACAATAATTTACTTTTAAAATCAGTACGATTTCGCGTTGGCGTTACCCCCTTTTTCGCCCTTTAGATTCCAATATTCAAATACGTATTTATCCCACTGAAGCTCTAAAACTTTCGTCACCTCAACAAACTTATTCCATACCATGTCTTTATTATTAACTCGTTCTATGGCTTCCAAATCATACATCTGCCATCTCTCCTCATACGATAACATAAGACACTCACTCTGACTGAAACGATTTAGTTTACAACCACAACACCTCTCTTCGAAAAGCTCATAAATCTCGCAAGAAACAGTTTGTGCAAATATTGTCTCTAATAAATTGCACAGCTTCCGAAATTTCACAGGCGAAAATTCGCCAACATTACTCGCCCTTGAAGAACGCATATTTTGTTGGGAAAAAAGCATTTTAAAATAAACGTTACCTACCCCTATTCCTTTAGTTTGTATACTCGCATTCAACCAATTACGCAAAAAATATAGGCATGACGTAACGCTTTGTACGCACGCTAAGTACGAACTCTTGCACGCACACCCATGTTGATGCCATATGGCTGGAAATAAATGTGACGTCATACATACATTCGTTTGAATACTAATCACTTCCGTACATGGATGGGGGGGGTAACCTACTGACCTCCTGTGCTCTAATTTGTACGCTAAAAACTGTAAAAGAAATTTTCTTACTGGTCTTGTTGCCATGACTACAGTGTTTCCAGAGTTTGAAACAAATTTCCATTGTTTATCCTTGCAAAAATCCTTAAAATTCCGGCTTTATATAATTCCTTTATATATATTAAATTTTCTTCCAGTTTTCCTTTGTTTTCCATCCAAACTATTGCAGTAATATGATTAAAATTGTCATGGCACATTTGAGATGAACGGAAACACTTAGTATTTACGTCAAGTACTACATTTAAATGGTAATAGCCTTTGGAGGAGGAGGGAGGATTCATTATCGTTTTCCCCGCCAAAATTTTGTCTGAAACCCAGATAACAGACTCGGTCAGTAGGCCACTAATTTACCGAGTGCCATTTCCAGCAGTAAAAATTCTGGTGCAACTGCCATATTTTCCAGTTAAGCAATTAAAAAACCCTAGCTCTCGTAGCCTCTTTTTACCCCTTCACGATCCCATTCTGACTAAGTCTATTCTGGTTTTGAGCAAATCATCCTTTGCATGCAGATTTTGCGACGAAAAGCTTAGAAATGTTTAGGAACTGTCGTTGTTTAGCTGTGGCGAGGGGTTGCTGCATGCATGTATTTGTTTGTGCTTTGAACGTCATTACATGTTCTCGCTTTTTAAATGTTGTTTCAATTGGTTCCCATTTCAAGTGCTCAAAAATTTCAGATGATCTAGGCGCGTAGTTTGCCCCTGTTATTACGCGAGCGGCTCTTTTTTGTAGTTTGCATAATTTGTTCATATTGGTAACGTTGCCAAGCTCTTTTTATCCGACACTCTATTTATCATGTGATCCCCAATGACCACAAGTGGGTCAACTGGTATCTCTTTCAGTGTTTGTCGGGATCCAATGACCATGTATTCTGTTTTGTTTTTGTTAAGTGTAAGTTTATTGGAAGTTAGCCAGTTTTGAATGTTGTCAAGTTCTGCGTTCATTTTCTTCTCAATTTCTACTGATGAATTTCCCTGACATGATATGTTTGTGTCATCAGCGAACATTAATGCCGATGTCGTTTCTAAACAGTTTGGCAAATCGTTTATGTAAATTAGAAAAAGCAGTGGACCAAGATTTGATCCTTGGGGGACATCGCGTGTAGTAATTTCGACATTTGATTCTAACTGGTTGATTTTACATATTTGCTTACGTTCTGAAAGATAAGATTTGAACCAATGTAAGGCTATCCTACGTATTCCGTGATGCTCTAATTTGCAGGCTATAAGTATTTCATGGTTGACTGTGTCAAAGGCTTTTTTAGATCAAGAAATAGTATACCATTGATACGTCCTTTGTCCATATTGACAAGGCATTGATATATAGTATGTAAAAGGGACGTTTCTGTTGAGTGCCCAGTTCGAAAGCCTGACTGATGTGACTATTATATTTGTTTCCACTAAAAAGTTATTTATTTGGTCATGAATAGAATATTTGCGTGCGCGAATAGGAACTTTATGTTTTGTGTCTCGTTAGTATTAGAATTAGAGATAAATAAATAGTTTAGATATCAAGGGCGTGGAGCAAATCTGTCTCCTAAGATAACGAGTTTGCCAGAGGCAATGTTATAAGATAAGCTATACAATTAAGATAATGACGTAGGGTGTCTGTGATAAAGCCACCCGCAATATTTTTGCTATCATTCGCTGCAGTCTTTCTGGCGAATAAGGACACCAGAAGGTTTCACATTGAATTATCAGGATATGCAGGTAAATAATCGCTATTTCCTTTATTATTACTCCTAGTTAACGGGTAACGTGTGTTCGGCTGTCCTACCTTTTATTACTATAGTGACTATATACTATTTTACCGCGCGGTATTTCTTGTGTCTTTATGTGAAGCAAATCTGATTAGGTTAAAAAATTCTTAAAGACCCCCCTAAGAAAAACATTTAAAATTAAACTCTCCCCCCAGACATATATTCATGATGCAACATTTTTGTAATACTCTTTGTTTATGTGAATAACTGACTATGGAGAAAAACTGACATTTCACAGCATACGTTTAATGATTATTACAACAATCACTTGCTAATGTATTATCACAAATTCTTATTTATAGTGACTTAATACTAACAACATTGTTTTTTACATTCGAGATTAATTATAAGTTTCTAGTATCGGCGGCGAAGGTGCACGTTTATTAGCATGGCATGACCAGTTGCCATGGCTAACTTCGCTACTGCCTAGTATACAATATAATCATTCCAGGATTTCCGGGTGGCAAGTATCCCACAACGAATTCGAATGCGGATTTCGCCTAGTTGACTGAACTTTGTGAACTTTTGTGAACTAGTTTCATTTGATAAATGTAGTTGTTTTTGTTTTTCCTTTAATTTTTACACAATCTAAGCTTAAATTTTTTCAAAAAATTTCCCATTCAGCAGAGATGTTACATTTGCGAACAAGCACCACAAACTATAATATAACCCACCCAACAAAACTGCAACAAAAACAAGGACCCACCCCTTTGGACTAACTGAACATTGTATATAGCCCCCCTCATATTTCCCACCCCACCATATGGTATAAATAATGAACAGTCCCTTATGAAATGTGCAGTTATAAAATTAGCTATGTGCCACAGTGATAAATATCTATAAATTAGATCAATTTCGTCTACAGTTTTTCTTTTCATATACTGATTTGTTTAAGATGGTTTTTCATACACTCAAAGTATTCTGTTAAGTAATTTTAAAACAGCTCAAAGTATGTTAAATATAAGCACGTCGTTTCGCAACACAATTCACTGTTATTGTGTTAGTAACAAACTCAGCTCTCCTGTTCGTACGACATATCACATCAGAAAATACAAGAATGAAACATGAAGAACATTACCATTTTTTCTTTAGGTTCATGAAGCAATCAGCAGGGAAAAGAAAGCACGCAATGCCAGACACAAAATCAATATCACGGTCAATAGCAATTCCTGTAAGTACTGTATTAATGCACTGACCTCGCTGATATAATGGTTTACTATTTCAGGGGAAAACAGAACAGTAATTTTGCGGTTTAATTAGAGATAAAATGTCTTCCATTTCACTTTTCACGATAAATATAATGCCGCTTCAATTGTATATTCTTCATCTCACACTTGGAAAGGCCAGAAAGATGTCACTCTATGCGGCTTCAATGACGTTATATGAATATTATAATCGATGCGGACATCTGGTATTTTAAAGTATGCTTTGCCGAAACAAATGTGGTCATCTATATGTTTCTTGTAAAATATATAATAGTAATTAGGAAAGGAACCATTTTGGCAGTCATGCAACAATAGAAATTGGGGCAGTTGATCTGCATGTAAAAAGAAAAGGAATCGGTCAGACATATATTTTCTCTATTTCGAGTCCTGCTTAAAGATGAGTCTCTCATTAGCTAGTAACAGATGCATCTCTCGCGCAAATATTTCTTTAAAATCTACTTTTCGGTGGCACCATTGTCAGAGCAAGCGCCTTTCACCTCTGAATCTTCAGTTCGATTCTCGCTGAGGATATTGCTCATCACACTCATGTGAAAAGAATAACTCAACCCTATGCCAAAAGTCGTGGGTTTTCTCCGGGCACTCCGTTTTCCTCCCATAGGGAAGTTGACTTGGTGGGTTAGGGCATACAGATTAGCGGAAAGTAATATCACAATTGTTGTAAAAATAGATAATGCAGGCTAAGTACATAATATAGGTATGCGAGATACTTGATGTAATTGGTCACTGAAAAATCCCAACGGGGAGTGAGCTGAATAATGTATATATGTATGTACATATCTCAGACAATTTTTATGCTCATTATATATTCATGTAACAAAGATATCATTCTTGTGTAGGTGATACTGTTTCAACTAGTGAAGGAAGCCATAGAAAATCCAAATTGAAGAAACACAACAGCACATCAGTTACAGAGACGAATAATAACACCATGCAGGGGACTGACAATAGCGGTTTAAAACCAGACAGAAACGAGTGAATGAGCCAGCCTAAAGGAGTTGTTCTGAAGTTCAAAAATGTCAATTGTTCTGATCACAAAAAGTTAAGAATAAGTGGTGTTCGCTTACTTTTCACCTGTCTGCAGGCTTCAGACACATCAGTCTTTAACAATTAATATTGCTATAGCTTAGGTATATCGATCCCATAAGTGACATATTGTATGTGGTATATATAATCACCATATTAATTGATATGTCAATTTTGTTATCGTTATATAGGTTGAAGTTAGGTTTTAAGCGCATTACGTTATATACATGTCGTCAGGAGTGGGATTCGGACCCACACTCATATTCATGTATCAGAAGAAGAGAGTTGTAGTATATTTAATCACTATATCAATATGCTAATTTTGTTATCATTATATATTTGGATAATTACTTGTATACATCTATTTCAATGAAGGTTGTCATAGTCAAATGTTCAATCCAAGCGCGAGCAGGAAGATGGGTAACGTAATTTTAATATTTTTAGCTGTTTAGGTAGCCTATGACCATAGCTCCTTTCGTTTTTTGTTTGGGCAATTCTGAGAGGCAGACATACGTACTTTCGTTAGTTTTTCTTGTCAGTTTCCCCCACTTTTTTCCACTTTGGCTTGCACAACATGTTCCGATCATCTGAATTGCCCCAACATGCACGAATGGCGTTTCAGAGACTGTAGAATTCAAAAATTTTCTGGGGAGCACACCCACATACCACCTATTCCCTTGTGCTTTCGGCACTCCATACCTATAGGCATTCCTGATAGCAGAATGGGGCCGCAATAGACAATTTTGGTTTTAGTCTGTCCCTTTATCCCGTCCTTTCGTCGAGCAAAACGAATCCCCACATTTTCAGATGGATTTTCGTCCTTGGGCGCTTGTAACAACATTAATAGCCAGTCCAGCAAATATATTGTTATTTTCGCATTTAAGTACCGTACAGACGAACAGGTTTTCCTTGACAAGTTTCTTGACGAGTTTATTTGTTCGTGTGTACAACAAACAAGTTTATTTCGATCAATTTTACCTTTCATGAGCCTGTGTATTAGCCACGCAAATGAATACTTCATGTATACCTATGATGTAGTGTCTGAAGATGAATGTGCCGTGGCGAACTGCGCATTTCCTTGTCAAGTTTTCCTAATTTACTTGTTGGTTCCTTGTCGGTCGTACACACGAATAATTTTCCTTGTTCAAAAGCTGGTATATCTACCTTTTGAACAAGGTTCCTTGTCAAGGAAACCTCGTCAATTTTTGGCCGGGCAAATAAGACTTGTCGACCAGCTTAATGTGGTCCCGAGTTGTCTGTCCGGTAAATTCACTTCTATATATCCCGTCGATAGGCGAACATAACATGCAAGGCTCTAATCTCAAATATTTTGTCCGTAGAATCTTCCAAAAAGAGGTTCTAAAATAGGACGCAATTTTCTGGAATAGTTTACCCGTTGAACTGCTATGGGGCTCATTTAATTTTTGAATTTAAATCTCTTGTTTCTTACTCCAAGTGTATCAACGTTTAGTTGCATAAATAATTTATTTTCGAGTAAATATTTTGTAGCGTTATACATTACTGAAATTTTATCAATATTGTTTAGTGTACTTTGTTATTAGTTTCGATAATCACCGCACATACGTCTCCATGGGAGAGCGCATATTTTTGTTTTTAGATTTGTGAAATACATAGATTCGTGTTTAAATAAAGATATCAACCAACCAATCAAACAATAAAATAAATAAACAAAACAAGTATAAGAAAATGACAAATTTTTCTAATTAACTTGCCGACATATTGACGAGACATGGAGGAATGCGGACAACATTTGATCCTTTTTTATTTTTTACACACCGCCATAATCATAAAGGGCGGCTGAAAGTCAATTCTTCATATGCGTGGTCAAGAATTGGTACCCTGCAGGCAATAGCATAGAAAATTGAATGAGCGCCACGGCGCTCAAACGAGTACGGAATACGGTAATTTAAACTTGGCAAGATGTCAGATGTTTTAAACACTACATGTTATTGAGTATTTACTTTAATAATAATATAGATGAGAAAATTACTCAATTCTGATTGGTTAAGAGCAGTGCGATTATTTTTGAAATTGCAGACTGTGCAATTACAGCAGTGCAAATTAACAAAACGACATCAGAGCCTGGAAACGAGGCAAGAAAAATCAACATGGCGGCGGATATTAGCAATGTAAATGTCCACTTTTTGACGACTTTTTCCACACTTTCAATGGAAAATCGTACGTTAATACAACAATTTAAGTTCAAGGAGCACATAGACTGAAAAGGTCTGCTAACAAGCAACGAAAACAATGCTTAAACGGCGTAGGTGAGTGTTATCAAAGCGTGTAATTTTTTCATGTATATTAATAAGTAATAGTATGGTTTCTCGTAAAATTTGGAAAAACAAACACTCGTGAGTTTCTAAAGACGTCAAATTGCACGCGTCTTTCGGACTCGTGCAATTTTGATAGTCTTTGAAAAACTCACTCGTGCATGTTTTTTTCCAAATTTCATTCGAAACCATACTATTACCTATAAGTAGCATATATTCTACTATTACACTTTACGTCTTTTAATGCATATTTCTTCAAAAAAGTATTTTCAACTATCGGTAAATTATGCTCTGCTTTTGAAGATGACAGCCTAGCTGCGATGTCTTCTAGCTACACAACTGATATCTTTAAACTCAGAGTAGATCATTATCGGAGACAGATACATTTTTTGATCCAATTATTGGCAAATTTTGTATCAGCCTCACGCAAACAGCGTAATATTGAAAGTGCTTCTCTTCATGCAGTAACCCCATAATTACATCTCGGTGAAGCTTATATATATCGTGATAAAAGCATCTCCTGTAAGCGAACATTTGTGTACTGATTATGATATATCCATGAAACTTTTAGAAACTTTTATCATATATTTTGATCAGTTTCCACCGCTCTGCCTGGTATCCCGGAGTGCACAACTTGACTGACTTCCCGAGGTTGGGTATGGATTGGCGTCACGTACGTAAGCAGTAATATAGGGGCCGTTCGATCCGAGTTTTTAGGGAACCGCAAGGGGGCCGCACTGAAACAGAGTGAATTTCTCGCCTTCTTCTAAAAGCGAAGCCAGGCAGTGAGACTTGCGTCAAGTTGACAGATGGAAAGTGCATGGAAACTATATTGTTTTTGTGAATACCATGCGTTGAACACCCTACGCTTTCGAGTTTGGACTTATCGCAATGTTTTATAAAGATTTCAAAACACGAAGGCAAGAACCTTTCCATTCGTAAGGCTATCACACAGCCTGTTTATATGAATTCTAACTCTTCCATGCGCGAGAGAGCTGTCCTAGCAGCGAAAGACGAAGAGAGCGATATAATGGTCGAAACATTGAAATATGAAAGAAGCAAGTATTTGATAATCCATTGTTATCTGAAGATTATTTAGTTTGAATAAAAATTGGTGGGGCAATTTTCAAAAATTTGTCGTGCTTTCCCAGGCTGAACAGAATAGAATGCGTAATTAGTGCATGTATAATTTATGCGAGAATAGACCCTTGCCTTGTTAACATTTTCCTGCCAGGTTTCCGATTATACAAAATATGTTCTCCATCGTGATTCAACAGCGTATATCACAATAGCGAAGCTGTCTTGGGAGCTTTAGAAAGATTTTGCTTGCCAGAGAAACGTAAACAAAGCAAGGGATCAAAATTTGACTCAATTAGTATGCTTGCGAGGTATGCAATCTCTGAGTGCACTCTTGTTACAGACTTACAGTGGAGTAGAACCAGCCGGTTTACTATTATTAGGAGTTTCTCGCCAATATAAAATTGGTTACATATCTTAAAATACTAATAAGCAGATGACCGCGAATACTGTTTATACAAGTCCAATAGGGGATGGCAAATTGGTTTTATAGAAAGTAAACAGTGTGCAGAACAATGTTTTAAGTTATTAGATGTTAGTGGTGCAGGTGATGTTATTACACACAGCCATCATCATAAAGGGTGGCGGAAAGTCAACTCTCTACCTCGTCGATACACGAACATAACATGAGAGGCTATGATCTCAAATATTTTGTCCGTAGAATCACGGTCAATAGAAGAAGATTGGTTAGGCTAGCTTGCGGACGTCATGAAATATGTTATTGTCCTCAGTTTATTCGGGTCACGTGATAACTTAAGCGTACGGGCTGTATAAACATTGTATACTTTCATATATAGGAGTGGATTAAATTTTCTGATAAATAGCATATTTTGCGTCGTTTACGAAGTAAATTGGAAGGACATTATTATTATTATTACAATTTATTTGAGAGAGTAAGAATGGGAGTATAAAGCCGATATGCAGGGGTCAAAATATCTTCGCAGTTACGCTTAGATCTTTCATGCAAGATATTTTCTGATGATTTTTATCAGTGTAGGTTTTAAATGTATGCTGCAGTATATGCAGTATGCTGCAGTGTGCTGCAATAGTTGAAATGTATTAATGTATGTTTGAAATGAATGACGGCACTATATTCGTTTTATATTTGTTTTGAGTGAGACAAGGAAAGCAAAAGACAAGGCTATCGATTGGAACTACTTTGGAAGGGAAAAGCCTGAGCAGAAAAATATCATTACAGTTGCCGCCGCTTATATGCAAATCGTTTATGCACATAAGCGGATTCGTTCCCAGGACGCGCATCCAGAAAAATCTATTAGCATAATACAAAATGATAAAAAATACCAAAGCCAGTTTCAAATTAGCAACATGTGACAACAGATTTAAAGAAAGGATAGAATATGGCCTTCTAAAATTGTACTTATCAATAAACTAAAAATATACAAGGTAACTGTTCTTATTTTTGGAAATAACAATCAATTAATGTTTGCTTTTTGGCAACATTTTTTTGGCAACATCAAACGAAATAAAAAAATGAAAAAAAATGATCGAAAAAATATAACTGTGCCACACCGCAAGAAACATATAGAATAATTTGAAAGGGTTAAATGTTACAAATTACTTATTTATTGATTGGTTTAGTGGTCAACTAACATTTAGTATATTGTTAACAAATAATATAAAGTTAAAATTATTTCTGAAGATGTTAAAAAGTTATGGTGCAATAGCAAAGGTTTGTAAACCTTTTATTATATAAAGTCATAAGATCGACTAATATAATGCTAAAACTAATGAATTTTGCTAACAAACAAGATCTACTCTACTAGACAAGAACAGAAGCGTGCGCTTAGGATGGTGTCCTGGTTCCTGGTCTGAAGAAGCATTACTGGACTGTAACCTGGAAACATTAAAGGAAATTAAAGGCTAAAGAGAAGAATTAACAAAGAGAGAAACAGAAGATAGACATGACCAGCAAACCTTATACACAGTTTGTACAGATCAGACAGAAACAAACAAAAACAGTTAATCAAGAAAACCAGATAAAAAAACTAAAACTGTTTAATTTAAAAATAATAACTTTGTGAAATAAGCCCAATTGTGTATGGGTGACCATGAGTGTGATAAATTGAATCGAATAACCGAAAAAAATTTCAATTTTATTAAAAATTTATTATATTTTTTCTCAACATTTACTTATAATTATTTTTATTGCATATAGTCTTATATAGTTTTATTAAATTTTTTATTTAGTATTAGTATAATAATTTACATTTTGAATGTGATTAAGATTAAACATTTGAAAATTTTTCTTTAATATAAACGACTTTTGCATATAAGCAGTTTGCTTATAAGCGGATTAAAAAGACTAATTTTCTTAAGGTTTGGTTTTGGATTCCCAACATTTTTGCATATAAGCGACGTTTGCATATAAGCATACTGTACTGTCTTTGTCAGGGCCAATAAATTTACAAATGTCCATTATAAAACTCAGCATTAATGAACTATTTACCAAAACCAAAATCTGTACTATATTATTAAAACCAAAACCTTTATTAAAACGAAAATCTGTACTATACATACATATTCCTGAGGGAGTATATTCTTAGTTATATTTAATATCTATATAACCGGCGTTAATGCCACGCGTTCAAGTTTTGTTTACTTATAATATACAAGCCACACGCTAGCTTGCCAACATTCAATACAAGTTTATACCTCGCAAATTACCATATTATCCGTGCAGTCAAGTTTAAAGGACGATTGGCTAACAGAATGTAATTTGGTCAATGCCAATGCTTATAAATCCAATTTAAATACTTCTCTGTGACTAAACCGTGAGATTACTATTTGAAATAAGGTGTGCTATAAGTCTATATTACTGAGACTCTGATACAGTGGCGTGCTGGCAGGGGCCAGGGGGGGCCCCCAGCGAAGATTTTTTTAGGCGCCAAAACAAAAATGGGGGCGAAATTGCTGAAAAAAAATAAAAAAAAAAAAAGTTTTTTTTTTTTTTTTTTTTTTAGGAAGAACTATATTTATTAAGTAATATATAATAGTAGTAGTAGAACGTTAAATTTTTTAAACAAAAACATTTTTAAACAACCACACCTCTCTGATACTATATTTCCACTTGTCCTTGCCCTTGGGTTTCTCCAAACAAACACATTTACTTTATATTAGATTCTTGTTGGCTCACATAATCCAGGTTGCCATCAGGTTATTACAAACTTTTGAGTGATATTGCTGGTGTATATAGTTGCTTTATAAGAATCCCGTTTTCCAAATAAGTTTAACATATAGAAAAAAGCATATTTCAAACATCTTTTTGAGATTGATATAAGAGTTCAATCATTATATGTACAATTTTACATAAAATATTCGACACAGTCACAGACAGAGTTTCACTAAGTTTCTCCTATTCAATACTAATATATTATATTGGATTGTATAAAAGACGTAACATAATAAGATACAATATACAGGTAGTATTCGGCCATCTGGCTTGTTTAGAAATTATCGAACAAGGCAAATATTTTAAAATACAAATCAATTGCGTCTTGTTTATCGGCCAGCCTTGTAAAATACTCGTTCGCTTCTGCTCTCGATTACAAATATAATAAATAATGTAAAAACGTTGTGTCAATTCGTTGTCTACCGTACACTTTTTGCTTGCATGGTTTCGATGAACAACGTAAACTAAAGGCAAACGAATCCTAAATTTGAATTGTTCTCCAAGACGCCAGCGATTCGAGTGAGGAAATATTGACTCTTGTTTATCGACTTTATATTCGCATGTTTACTTTCGTATTTGTTTTAAATAACGACATTTTTATCTTAACATATTAAAAATGATCCATCACAAATATATTCTTCAAATTTACTTCGTAAACGACGCGAAATATGATATTTTATCTGGAAATTTAACCACTCCTATATAAAATTATACACAACCATATATACCTTAAGTCATTACGTGACATATTTTTCCTTTGACTACAACGTCATTTGGCGCCCAGTTTGAAGTTTGCCGGATAACACAACCAGTCTTCTTCTATTAACCGTAGTAGAATCCACTGGCGAAGTGGTTAGCGCACTTGCCTTTCACCTCTAAGGCCGCGGGTTCAAGTCTCAGTGAGAACTTTCTCAATGCGACTCGAACCCAGTCCTCAAGTGAAAAGAGTAAAGTCAACGCTCTGCCGAAAGTCGTGGGTTTTCTCCGGGTACTCCGGTTTCCTCCCACAGGGAAAGTTGACAGGGTGGGTTGGGTAAAAGGGGCCACAGTAATTGGCATATGCTGTTGTGGCGAACCTGCCCTAGTTGGCGAAGCTAAATAAGAAAATTAAAAACAATAAAAAAACTTTATTGATAAAACTATTTCTTAGATATATACAATTGTAAATCTCACTTCTAGAGGTAACTTACAATTGACTACTTAATTCACATAAGGCTATTTATATATATTATTAATATTTAAAGGAAATACGGATAATCTAAATATTCATTAGTTCAGGATTAGTCCATTCTTTATTTCTACAACAAAAAATATAATACGAAGTTCGGAGGGCTATGGATATCATTCTTAATTCTTATGCAGTATTGTTGGTGTTGTTTGTCGAGTCCTAAATCATTTAACATTCCAACTATGCGGAAGGTATGGCATTCTTTGTCAAATACACCGAGTGAGCTGATAGACAGATTTACAAATTTCACAGTTAATAATAATAATAATAATAATAATAATAAAATAATAATAATAATAATAATAATAATTGTCTTTAATAGAAATAGATACATCAACAAACGTGATATATTGACATGGAATATGAAGATATACTTATTATACTATACAATAGATACAGATATATTTAAAAAGGCACGTATTTATAAAAACATTTAGTAAATCTTTCAGTTCGTACCCTGGGAAGCTTGTGTCCTCTACACGTATGACATCCTAGTTCTGGTAGGCGGAAAAAGATCATGTAAAGCTGAATTCTTATCATCAATCCTATTCCACAATCGCCGATCCCGAGCATAGATAAGATCATTAATATAATAAAATAAACGCTGTGTTTCCGACAAAAGAAAATTAAGAAACAAATTTAAGAAAATTACCAATTTTTTTAATTAACATGCCGACGTTTTGGCGAGGCCTGGAAGAATGCGGACAAAATTTAATCCTTTTCTACTTATTATACACCGCTATCATCATATAGGGTAGCTGACAGTCAAGTCTTCATATGCGTGGGCTATAATGGGTACCCTGGAGGCAATAGTATTATATGAAACGTGGGGGTGATTTATATTGTAATGACAATAACACTCTCATATAAAGATGAATAATCGAAGTATATATCACACAATACTGGAGTACACCAATCCTAGGTGAACGCTCTCTGGAAATAATTGTTTTTGCCATATACTGTCATCAATATAATAGAATCAAGTTCCAAAAATCAAAATAGCCATCTTTGTCATTGCTACGGTGACTTTCGGGTTCTGGTTACATAGACATCAAAACTGTTATAGAAGAATTTGAAGAAACATCAAGAAAGAGCATCACAACGCACGAAAAATGGCTGTAATAAAACGTCTCACACTGGTTCTCGTCTTCATGTCTTCACTTCTTATGGAAGGCAACATCTGTCAGGGTAAAGTTGTCGGGGGTTAATGGGGTTATACAGCAAAATCGTCTCCTTATATGCGGGGATATATTTGGGTGAATAACATGTTACAATGGGCCTTGATGCTTCCTCGTGGTTTCTTTACTATGTCTAACACCAGATGATATTACTCAAGTATATCGTTCTTGTACTATGTCTAGTTCTTAAACGTGCATGCATGTTTGTACCGCTATCTGTGTGTCAACTAGGTGTGAAGTGCACTTTTATTTTGTGTGTCGCGTGTCGGCGGTACAAAGTCGTGTGTCGTGGGTACAAAGTCGTGCGTCGTGGGTAAGGTGAAATGCGCTATATCGCGTTTTTCGCTAAAGGATAATTCTTTTGCCAAATTTGATTTAAAATTTAATGCTTTTAAATGAGATATATTTAATTTCCTAGTATAATTTGTAATGTATATTTTGATATCAGGTCAAAGTCATACATTTCTTTTGTGGTTTCTCGCTTGACAGTTTCTCGATAGAATTTGAGTGGTACGAAAGCAGTTCTGGGCCATTTGCAAAGGCACATATAACCGTGAAAGATGTTGCCTTCCAACATCAAAAGTATATAGTACAAATCCTCACTTAGAGATTAAGTATATCTCGTTTAAAAACATAGCAAATGCACTCATCTGAATGGTTTTGAAGCGTGTGCTTAAATGAATGAATTTGGTAAAATAATAATATTTTAGCGAAAAGCGCGATTTAGCACACTTTACGATCCACGACATTACCCACGACACACGACTTTTTACCCCCGACACACGACATAAAGGAACACTCATAGGTGTGATGTAAGTTTGTTTGTCTTATAGTCAATCAGACATCTGTGTCTGTGTATACCTAAGTTTACCCTAAGTTCCGGAAGTTTTGTACAGTTCGCTAAGTTAGGGTACCGTCCTGAACCTTGGCTCTGAAAACTTAACCTCTGCTCGGCATCAATGTCTGATGTCTCCTAGTCAGTAAGACAATTCAAGTGCATTTATTATGAGAAGAAAGCAGGCTGCCTTTTTATTAATGCCAAGAAGGGCCCAGTGTATCTGAAAATCTTGCCTCACTACTGGGCAAGCAAAGGGCCCACTGGAGTAAACGGTCCAGTAGTTATATAATTGAAAAATTCCCTGTTAACACACTTAAAATCTCGCGCATCTTGTCAACAAGATGCACTTGTCAGCAACAGACTTGGAGCAAGCTTGTCAACAACAGTTGTGACAAGTTGTCATTTTATCAAGTGCTTATCAAGGTTGTCACTCATTTGTAAAGCCCAGACTCGATCATTCAGTCCGTCGTTTGAACAACACGGACCGACTCCGCGGCGTTTTACTGAAAACATGTAAACATTTCATTTTAATCGAGTATTATCCCATAACCTATATTACTTTAATTTAATTTGGTGTAAGCTATTGTCTCTCGGTTGCTATATTGGCGGGGGAGGTTTAAGAAATACGGTCCGCGTTTTATCGAAAAGATGTAAACATTTAATTTGAGTAATATCGAGTTTTATGATATTAGTTTAAATTGTGTCTCGGTTTGCAGTTGTAGTTTGCGGGGGAGGTTTAAGAAATACGGACACGTCGATTGCATTCGGTGACTTTAAGAACCAAATTTAATCAATATATTAAATCAACTAAGACCATAATAAAATAATGAATCATTTCATTGAGATATGACGATCTTCGCTTAATTTTAATGTCATTCTGCGATCGTTGACTACCAATTGTGAGTACATAAATTACACTCTCCAGGCGTAAAAACCAATCAGATATCGACACTCCCAAAATGTTGATTTCACGACGTTAGGAATGTGATCGCATTCCTGAATATTTTGGCGTAAAAACATTACACGATTTTTCCACTGATATGTACTAAGACCAGAGGAGGTTGGACAGCTGTCACATGATATTTTTCGACCAATGAGGAGACGCTATTTTCTCAGCGCTCGCAAGAAGCAAATGGACTGTCAAATTTGTATTGTTCTCATAAATACGGAAATATTTCGCTTTGTTATTCAAATTTGCAATTAAATTCGATCCACACTCGTTCAATGAATATTAATCTACTCCCAAGCGAAGAATTTTGGAAGGTAAACGTCGTTTTGTACTATATTTTTATATTTAATGCAGCACTTATGCGTCACGTGGAAATACGAGGCTGTTCCAAGTATCAACTTTTGAAATAGAAAATATCGAATTTCCATTGTCCGATTTCGCTAATTTTCGCATAATGTGATAGATTAAAGCCTAATCTTTCGTTTTAACTGCCCCCTCCTATCCGCGCAACTCACCGTTTTCGAGATATTCGCTGCTGAATTTTAATACGATTTTGCATAAAAATAACTATCTCCAAATTTTGAAGTTTCCCTTCTTATTGATCATTTGCATTTTATTAAAATATTTTAATATCAATGAATTATATGTTTAAACGTATTTGCTTGATCAGTTTTTGATGGACATTTTAGAAATTATGAAACGTGTTTTTGTTTGTTTTTATGATTGAAGTTAGTCGTGTCTTAGCGACGTGTTGACGCAAGTCCGCATCTGTTTAAAATTTTCAAACTAAAGTATCTAGAATTTCCATGGTTCGATTTTCGTAATTTTTGTATAATGATGAAGACAAATGTATAAACTTTAAATCTGCTGCATGGAATGATCCCGGTGATCCCCTGGCAGTTTTCGAGATATTAGGCATTGAAGTGACCATAGTCATTTCGACGTTTGCCAAAATGGCGTCTAATAGTTTAGGAAGATATTGAGCCACCACAGCTTGTTTTTCCCAATGAATCTTGAAACTTCTTTAATATAAAGAGCGTTATTCTTTAGAGTAAGCGTTAAAGTACTTTTGAATGAATATTAGGAGATTTAGGAGTTATTTGTGTGTTGTTTAGCGATTTTATATCTGGGCTAGTGTCTGGCTCTGTCTGCAATTTTGTTGTCTGACGGCCCACTCAACTCGCAAATATCGAATATTTTGTCATTGTTATTCAATTTGTTTCCTGAAATGCATCCATGCTATTTCAATAACTATTGATCTACCTGTGTGAGCAGTATTTTGTAAGGTATACGTTATTTTGATCTTTTATGTAGGCTGTACGTCGTCCGGCATATTGTATTAATCCGATGCCATTTCTGTCAACAATCTTTGAAGTTGAATACCTCGAATTTCCACAATTGACTCAGTTTTGCAAACTTGACTAACTTAAATGGTTACAATGGCGATCATGCCGACAAGTTGCTGTGGTAAGTTTTGAATATTTATGTTATGGTTGTCAAAATATAATTCTACTGTTCTGTTAGAACTGTAAGTGTTGGAATGAGTTTATATTTGAATCATATAAAAAATCCATTAATCTGTGGCGGTGCTGTTTATACATTGATGCCAAGAATTGTATATTTTTATCAATTTGTTAGCAGTTTCATGCTTTTGTTGCATTTGGTGGTTGTATCTAAACTCATAAGCTCAGTTAAGAAACTGCCTGAACAGCTCAATCAGATAACATTTATTGCTAGTTGAAAAGAACCAAATTGCTTAACTTGTTTCGGATTTTATGGGATAAATTTGCTGTGGTTTCCTTGCCATTGCAATAGCACTTGACAATTTCTTTAAGCAAGTTATCGTTTATTGTGGAGTCATACATGTAGTCATCTAGTTCTGGGAATATTATAATGATGAAACATTAAGAGCACCCAGAACAAATCAATTGTATCAACAATGTCTTTACAATGAGGAAGCTTTCCAGCAGTTGTTGCCAGCATTCTTTGAAAGCATTTCTCACTTTTTTTTCACAAACATGAAGGATGCTCGGTGAAGCTCCATATAAATTGTCATTTTCTTTTATTGCAGGAATTGGGAAGACAGAATCAGGGTCAAGAACATTACAGCACTCGTGGTAGGAGAGTTTCTTCTGGACTCCTCTAATTTGGAATTGTACTGATTATTTTCATTTTTCTAAAGATACTAAAATATTATTGCTAATTGAAGCAAAAAAGAATCATAACTATAATTGCATGTGTATAATTATCCTAGTTTAATATTTGTAAAGATCCTAAAATATTTCTGCTAAATGAAGCAAAAGAATCATAACTAATCGCATGTGTATAATTATCCTAGTTTAATGTTTTTACAAAATTTCTATTCTATTTATATATATTACTAATATTTATTGTAACCTTCACAGATGAAGAACTACTTTGTAGATATACTGTGAATAGAGCATTATTATTATTATTTGTTACTTTCAAATTTGAGAAATAAACTGTCTTGTGAATATTAATACTGATCAAATTAAGATGCAAGACTTAATTGCTACAATTGATGCTTATTTTTTTGGATATTAAAACTATGGTTTATTAATTATTCCTTTCAGTTTTATCTCCCAATTTTCTTCATTTTGAACAGTCAAATGCACAACACTCTGGTCTAGTAGTGGCAGAAGATGGGTTTGATTGGGAAGGCTAGCCAAATTCTAGAGGAGGGGGCTAGATATATTTTAGGGGAAATTTTGAAATCTGGAGTCTGACCTGAAACCTTTCTGGTTAAAGTTATCCAGCCCCAGGGAGTGACATGTGGTGAAACATTCATGTAACACTAACACATAAATACACCTCAAGGATTGAGATGATCCTCAGCATTGGGCTTGATTGATATACAGAGTGGATATATCAACTATGGTTTGATATATAATGAAAATACACAAGCTAGGCAACAACATTTGAGTTGTTAAAGATCATTGACGAAATAATTTAACATATTAACTATAGTGTCAACAGCAATTCTAGACTTGCATATTGACCCTTGATAATTGATGTATGAGGCTTCAAGACATTCACAATCTTCACATTTGTATTGTCTTAAATACACCTGAAACACAACATATAAAAATTTATAATATTTTATTCATAAGCAATGTGGCAAGCACAACTCAGCTAGCCAACATGAAAGGTTCAAAGAACCGAAATACTTTCAAACTAAAGGCTTGACCATAAACAAATATGTCATGTCTAAAATTCAAATCACAGTTATGTCTAAAATTCAAATCGGCCGCGCGCAAGCTTATTAAACCAACCTACTGGCTCACAAAGTTTAACAATCAGTGCTTCGGTACTCTAAGTAGTAACTGATTGTTTTATTATACAAAAATAATTGAATTACATTGTAATTTGTAGAGTATAGTGATGTGTTCGGACGGTCAGTCGCCGAGCTCTGACATTTCGTCAAAATCGGTGATCAAAATATCAAATTATTTACTTACGATTTAGTTTCTTTCAACATTCAAACGTTCTTCATATTTCTATGATGATTGCTTGTTCTTGAAATACTAGATTTGACTTGATTTCTTCACATGCTTCACGAGTATAAAGCGAAAACCCGAAAAATATCAATGTCAACAAACATTTGATGAAAAATTGTGGATTTATATTTCCATTTTTCACGCTGAAAATCTCGTATTTTAAAGCTATGTTTTTATAATTATTTTACCTATGAATGTAATTTAACGATAGGTGTCATGCTTGGTTAATTTATCACGGTTTAGATATTGTAATCGCGCATTGTATTTGCCTATGTTTCGAGTGTCGGAAAAGTGGCTTTTTTATCTGCCGGAGGCAATTTTACATTATGAAGGAGAAAACGAATAAAAATCAGAGCATCGATTCAGGTAGAGTTTCTCTTTCTATTGGTAATTTAATCCACTAATAGAAGTTTGAAAATGGAGTATTTTGCTGTACTTTAAAATATTATGAATTTATATTGCGATTTTTCACTTCGTATTTTTGAATGTATGTTTTTATAGCTGTTTTATATGTGAATCTATTTGAACGATTTTTCACTTTTTTGGTTTATTTATCACGCTTTAGTTATCCTAATCACTCATTATATTTACCATTGTGTCGGGTCAGTACGCAAGCCTCGAAAATGACATGTAAACATGTGGAAGGCAATATGGATATTCCATGCAAGAGAAAATTCAGTGAAAGTCACATCATTGAATTCAGGGAATGTTTTTCTTCTATTGGTACCATAAAACCCGAATTATACCTCCTGAAATAGGCAAGATATTACGGTTTTAATATGGCATATTTTTTTGCTTTAATCTGTTGATATGCCGCAGTATGGCGGGAAGATGCTACGTGCTTCTGAAATGAGATTGTTTAGAGAGTATTAAATACTGAAAATGTATTCGATGTCGTTTTATCTTGTGGACGTTCATATTAATAATATATCGCCGAATGAATCACAACTCTTCGACAGCTAAAGCTTGCAGCATAAATTCTACGCAAGATGGCTGAAAATTAACACCAAACGTTGTTTCAAAGTAGACTTGAACAACAGAGAGATTAATATATATATGTTATTTACCGGTTGCGAGGTCCGGATGAAAAAAAATCAGGAGGTCTTGAAAAAAAAACCCCCCCGAGAGGCGAGGGACGTGGACGTTTTCGTTCTCGAGGGACCGGTTTTTCACAATAACCCGTTTATTTTTAACATATAACGCAAATTTTTTATATTAGGTAAATTTAAATTGAAAATTAAAAAATTTGAAATAAATAGAATAGCGAAATAATTTGAGATCAGTGCACAAATGAAAAAAAAGAAAACTGAAGAAATCGAAGACGAAACGAAAAAAAAAAGAACGAAAACCAACTCAAAAAAACTTAAAAATTACAAAAATATACATTATGTTTAATAAATGTAGCAAAGGTTAAATATGGTTTGGCCTGGTTTAGGGTTTTCCGGTTTTCTTCGTTTCTTCCGGTATTCCTATTTTCTTCGAAAGCTATATTCGTGAATGCTTTAAGTGAATGAATGTGTTTTGTTTTGAATCATGACTTTGCACTCTAACTTACTTGGACACTTGAACTTTACTAAAATGCAGTAATTCTTTTCACGTGTCATTTCGGTAATAAACATCAAACATTGTTTGTTTGCCAAAGTAACTTTTTTTAATTTTTTTTTTTTTTTGTTTATTTTATGTATACACATGTATACGAAAAATAAAATCATGTTTCCATTTGTTTTCATTTTTTGTTTATTTTTTATTAAGAATTTCTATTTTTTTTAATGATCTGTCTAATTTGTATTTTTTTTTTAACTTTAATGTTGATCTAACTGAATAATATAATAAATAATACAAAAAATATAGTTTTAATAATAAACAAAATTAATTTAAAAATTTCGACATTTTAATCTTCTGTATCGTGCTTCAGTATGAAGTTTTTGGGGTTGATGCAACATTTTTTTATCGTTAAATTCTTTGAGGCTAGCTTTTTGAACTTTTGAGTAGATTTTTTTCTTTCTTTTGTTTTAATTGTGTGTTTTGTCGCGTAATCCCGGTTTCCAGGCGGAGCGGGAGAGAGGATGAGTCAGAGCGGGCCGGGTTTCGGACCGGGATGAAGCGCGATCTCTGAAAAAATTAACAGCCAATGAATTTGCTTCATTTACATAGATAAAAAATAAGTAGTAAAATCAAAGTTTTGTTGCGACCAGAGTTCGAAATTTCGTCATAACTGGGAATGTGTTCACTTATTTGTTGATATTGTCACTGCGACAGCCAACCGAAGAATGAACGATTCGCTCCGACGAATTGAAAATATGTTTAATATGTGCGAAACCGCAATGCATCACGGTATATTGACCCAACCTCCTCTGGCAATAAATGTAAAAGCCCAGAAAATGACTTTCGGACCTAGTTGAAGCGTCGCGCATCTCTTAATAGGGAGTTTACGATCTACGACGCGTTCAGCTCGACGACGCCACGTCAATTCCTGCTTGACATAAGCCACACAAATTTGACTATACCGCCTTAATTGTTTATAGCATGTTTTAACAACCTTACAAACGTTTAAATTAGGCAAAAACACTCCGATGTTTAGCTGATGTTTGCCGTTTGTTCAACGTTATAAAACAGCTCTCATGTCGCAACGTTATAAAACAGCTTTCATATCACTCAGAAGACGTAAAAATTCCTCATTTGACGATGTCATAAGAATGGCAACGTTGTTGAGGAAACCCCTGGGATCACAAATTATTCATCCTTTTACATGACGCGTTTTGCAGCCGCGTCGTCAACCAAACGCGTTAGATTGGGCACATGATAAGTTCGCCGATTGATTCGACGCCGCGCCCTATCAAACTAAATCGGATTAGGCACAACTGTTTTTGTCGAACTAAAGCATGTGTATGTAAAACTGTGTCTGTAAAACCAGGTCATCAACGTTATGTAAATATAACGGTTACAAAATTTGAACAAACGAATAGGTAGAATGCTAGAATAGAAAAAAACATGTCAATAAACTGTTAGAAACAAGTCAATTAATTATTCACCAGCATTAGACAATTAGTAATTAGACCTACGCACCATGCCTGTATATGTTATTAAAATAGGTCAAGAATTCCTTTTAAGGACCGAATTCCCTGTATTCGGAGATCACAGCACGGGCGTAACTTGGGTCTAAACATTGGGAGGGTGTGCATCATTCTGCTCCACGCGCGTGGTCAAACATAATGTAGGGCCAGCAAAAGCCAAAAAGGTTTATGCGCCCTCGTGCCGCTAACTCGAATGCACAGGTATCTAGTGCTGAAGGCACGAGGCCACTAGGGGCTATGGGGGCATGCTCCCTCAGAAATGTTTTGAAAGTACAATCTTGGAAAAATATTCATAAACCTTTTTGAAAAGTGTAGCCAAATTTCAAAATATGTCACCAACTTATGCGAATTATCTTAAACAAACCCGCGAATTGCCCTAAACTGCCCCCCTCCCCCCGAAGCAATGTTGTATTTTTGCCTAACCAACATGGCAAAATTTTTCCTACGAAGTTACAATTGTTATTAAACATTGGACCACGGGGGGTGACTCACCCCCCCAAATCCACCACTGGTTACGGCCCTGGATCACAGTCATGTGGTGTATTTCCCCGTATTTATTTTCAAGACAAAGAATGTAACATAATTGTAAAACCTTCTATTTTTGTAACAGGATGTCCGCAAAACTGGAAACCTTTTCGTAACATTTGTTACACCATGAACTCTATTGGCGCACACTGGCAGGATGCAAATATTGAATGTAAAAACCGGGGTGGACGGCTTGCCAGAATAAATGGAGACGACCGCAACGATTTTCTCTTTAAAACATACAGAATGGGAATAACAGAAAATCTCTGGATTGGATTGAAGAGATGCAAAGACACATGGTGTTATCCCGATGGCAACCCATCTGTGTTTTACAAGTGGCACGATAGAGAACCTAATAATCATGAAGGAATAGAAAACTGCGTTGAGATGTATAACAACGGACGTTGGAATGACCGTCGATGCGATATCAGAAGGCCTTATATCTGTGAAATGTGTATGACGTCAAAGATTTAGTTAATTTAGATATTTGCAAGTTTAATTGGAAAATAATATCCTTCGGCATTATCTTATCCAATCTTCAGTAGAAAATTAATATATATATACTCAAGGTATATCCACTACAGCCTGTTTCATGCAATGAGGCACTCGTCAGCTCAGTCGAGTTGACGAATGGTTAAGTTCATTGCATGAAACAGGCTGTAGTGGATACCTAGCTTGAGGTAAGCGAAAACTATATATTTGCTCTATCTATATGATATCGAGCACTCTTGTCGTTTTCATAATAGTCGCGAATGAAAAACGACATTGACAAAAAGAAAAATATGAGTCAACTCCCATTTTTTTGGTTTAATAAATTCACACCTTTGTTTAGATTTGCGTCCAACTGAGGTGCTTAGTGAACTGAAGAAAGAGGCAAGAGAATATAGTTATAGAATATCGTGTATTTTGCGCTCACCTATCTTCAAGTCACTGGACAGTATCTGAATTTATCTCCTCCGGTCTGAATTAAGCAAAAAAAAGATGAATTAATACGAGCGACAAAATTGCCGAAACTTGTAATATCTCAACGCAAGTCAAGTAAAGTTTTTATGCATGTTACCTCCTGTGTTAATTTTTACCTGAACATTTCTATGTAGATTTGGTATAAGTTGCGTATCTTTAGGGTCAATCTACCTGGAAAATACAACAGGAACGTCGACGTTTCGAGCGAAGGCCCTTCGTCTGGAAGTTAGTAACGTGGGTCGAGGAAAAACATTTTCTTTTATAGTATACCGGGTGGGGCAAAAAAGTACTACTGTTTGATTTAGTATAACTTATAAACTAAAAGAGTTATTACACTTAAACAAGTTGCTTTGCATTCAGCGATGTCTAACTTAAATGTTGATATGTGCCATGTGTATTTTCATGCAATATTGACCGAGATAGCTGCGTTTAAACTTGAGTAAACATTTTTGGAAGTGTCGAGAATAAGCTAAAAATGGCCTATTAAATCATTTGATAACCATTAGCATTTTACGCAAGTATTCGTTTCAATAAAGTGAAGTTGAAGTTAGAAGGCCAAATGTTAGAGTAAAAGAGCATATCTATTCAAGAAACATTTCTAACTTCAATTTCACTTCATTTAAATAATACTTACGATAAAATGGTAACGGTTATCAAATTAGTTTAATAGGCCGTTTTTAGCTAATTCTCGACAGTTCCAAAAGAGTTTAGTCAAGTTTAAACGCAGCTATCTCGGTCAATATTGCATGCAAATGCACATGGCATATATCAAAATTTAAGTTAGACATCGCTGAATGCAAAGAAGCTTGTTTAAGTGTAATAGCTCTTTGAGTTTGTAAGTTATACTAAATCAAACAGTCGTACTTTTTTTTGCCCCACCCGATATACAAAAACAATCACGTGATAAAAATAAGCCAATCAGATAGGTTTAATCAAAACAATGGCAGGCATAAACAGATAAGAGTTAAATGTAAGAGAAGCGCTCATTGATACCGTGAGGATGAATTGTGCCATGTTGGGAAATGTGACGCATTTATTTTCTTTTACGGCTATCATTGCTGCCTGAAATGGGACACATAGCTTGCATTTTGAAAGTTGCAACAAAATTATTGCTCGTATTACTTCACCATCTGAATGAGGAAATGACTCAACCATATTGCTATATTTTGTTCAGTGATGATCATACCGGAAAATATTTAATTCACCTCACTTTATTTAAGTAATGATTTATGAGTATGAGTTGTCGTTTCAAAACCTCAAATTCAGACTGGATCAGATTTCAAGACTCCAAAGTTAGCTTTAGTTAAAATCCCATACAATCCTAATTTTATTTTACTATTGCTTGAACAATGTCTGCGTAGAAATCTCACTTATATATCATTTCATTATTCAATTTTCAGGTGGATGAACTCTATCGTAAGGATATATCAGATGAAGAGCGAAAAGAAGTTGCACGAAAGATTATCAACGAATTGTCCTACTTAACAGATCTTGATATAGTTGATGGGGGACAAATTCTTACTGAAACAGTCGAAATACTTAAAAAAATCGTTAATCTAAATATTTCGGATAGCAGTCTCAATATATTGGGTCCGGTAAACAATATTATGGATGGTAGAAATACAAAATTATGGAGAAATATGACGGTGAGTTTGTGGCTGAAAAGAATTGAATCGCAAAATAGAATAAAGCCTGTTAAGTTCGTGATTAGGTCGGATGTTATCTTGGGTATCCTCTTATGTGTACTTCCTTAATTCTCTTTTCAATTTATCCGTCCATCAGATCCTTTGCCTCCCAACTGTTCGTCGTCCATGTTACCTTGACTGGATCTTCCTTCTCTCTTCTCATATCCTGCTCCAAAATCTCATTCTCATTTATCTGATCTTCTCTGGTGTCGCAACAACGCCAGCCTCCGCTTCGTCTGCCTCTCAAGCTTCTAACTAAGCATTCTAATTACTGTTCTGTCTACCTGCTATTTCCCTCTCTTCTGTTTCGACTCTGCAGGGCCTCTTTTAAGAATTTTTCGGTGGGGGAGCATCAAATATAAGGGATCTAATAAGAGGGCGGTGAACTGAAAACGTGCGAGCCTGTACGGGGGTCTGAAGGTCCACCGCCATAACAATTTGTATCCTCTGAGGCTTGATCTCTCGCATTTTCAATCTCAACTTTTTTATATATTTGATCTAGACAGAGGTTTGGTCATGGACATATTAGGGCCATTTATACGGGAGAAAATAAGTCGCCACTTACATAAGACGCGTCTTATGTAAGACGCGAACACACTCGTATAAATGGTCAAATTCAAATAAGTCGCGACTTATTGTGGACCAGTCTGAACCCCTGTTCATACGAGTGTGTTCGCGTCTTTTATTATGACGCGTACGTCTTGTGTAAGTCGCGACTTATTTTCTCTCGTATGAATGGCCCTATTGAAACACTGTTCAGAACTAAGCTTTCTTCCTGCTTTCTGCTGATATTGTCTTTTAGACAAAAGGGACGTTCATTGCGATACCAACATAGTTTACTGGGGATTACGGGTGGGGCATCTTCCTTCCTACCATACTCTTTTCCCTAGGACGAGAACGTTATTCGTGATCTGGTTATAACCCTGGAAAATTATGGATTCCAATACGGAGAGAACTTAAGAAACAACACAAATGCTTCGCCTATATTTCAAAACTATGCCAACGTACAGCTACGCGTCAAGTACCTAGAATATGCAGGTAATTTGTCATTAGAGGAAAGACGTTTCAAGTTTCCAGATGTATCGTTCATACTCTCGCCTGATGCATTACCGAAAAAATCTGGTGCTTTGGCAGTTGTCGTCTGGTATAAGACAATACATTCCTTTCTAATAAACAGCTTTTATGGTGATAACGTTTATGCAGAACTAAACAACAAGATTATCAGTGCAAGTGTTCGACCTGAGTCAAAGGTAGTGAAGTTTACAGAACCTGTTCGTATCAGCTGGGACACAGAAGGACTGGTAATGAATATCTATTTTGTTCTCGACCTGAAGTTAAAGGCTGTGTGCCATTTGGGATTAAATTGAATTCAATTAAATAGAACAGAACAGAATTGAATTGAGAAAAACAGAAGTAACGTAGAGTAGAAAACACTAGAACAATAGAATACAGTGGCCTATAAAGGAATACAATAGAATGGAATACAATATAATTGTAAACAATTGAATAAAATATAACAGAATGCAAAGCGACGCAATCCAATAACTAAAAAGAAAGTTTTTAGATGTTAATTATTTCTATACTTTCAGAACGACTCTGAAACATGCGTATACTGGAAACCAGAATTAAGTGAAAATAGGTGGAGAACAGATGGTTGTGTAAGAGTCAAGGACAATTCAAACAGTAACCGCTTGATATGTGAATGTGAACACCTCACAGCCTTTGCTTCTATGGACATTTCAAGAGATTTGGTAAGATTTGTAGGTTAAAAATGCTCGAGTCGATAATAGTATCTAACTCCTATACTCTGGTCTATATTATGTATATTTCTTCAAGATAAACGAAGCTGAGAGGCAAGCTTTAGAGATAATATCCACTATTGGCTGTTCTGTGTCGCTGTTTGGAGTATTTCTGACGATACTCACGCACGCATTGCTGTGGAAAAGACTTCATCATAATTCCAAGACCAAAGTACCTTCCCAAGTGCTCATACATCTCTGTGTTGCGATTGGAATGACGGATATCCTTGCTATCCTGGCTGGACCCGCACTAAAACATGAGGTAATACTCAGGCGAAACCAGAAGACATCTGTCAATTATTTTCTTTTAACAAAGTTTCCATCATAAAACATCACAATTTCCATTCAACCAATTCTTTCCCTTTTTTTTCTAGTTATTCTGTATAAGCGTTTCCATGTTGTTATATTTCTTTGTACTCGCTCTTTTTGGATGGATGTTATGCGAAGGAATTATCATTTACCTTCAACTTGTGAATGTCTACACAGGTTTGGGTTTGGGAGGAAAACATCTCAAGGCGTTCTATGTTATTGGTTGGGGTAAGATTTAACATAAACGGTGTTTAGCCGCTATCCAGCGGATAAATTTCCTATTCAACGGTTAGTTAACCGTGATAGGTCGTGGGATGAGGGTCGAAAATGTTCAATTCCGTAGCACCCCTCGTGTAACTACATAATTTTTACATGAATCCATAGATTATAACTTACTTAGTTAGAATCCACTTCCCTCCAAGCGAAATAGTTGCACAAATTGAAGTACAACCTCTCCAAAGTTCGGGCTTCCCTTGTTTCGAAATCCATGAACGGCCATTGTTGTGTTGCAACTACGCATGCGCTTGACCACAAAACACTTAATGCGCACGCGCAGATAGGAAAAACTGATCTCAACCCAGCACTGGACAAGAAAAAATTATGAAATGTGCGAAAGCAAGGCTGAAGTAAAACAAGATGACATCGAAGTGTTTTAAAAATATATGATATGTTTATGTTCTGTACATTTTAATGGAGTTCGCCAACGTTCTGAGCAATGTGTCGTGTCGAGCCCTCGCCAGGAACACTTCCAAGCCAACATTACAATAATAACTTATTAAAAATATGTTATTTTATACTACAGCAATTGCATGACGTTTGCAAGCAAATCTGTTTTTCAGGCTTTAAATATTACCACAATCCTAAACATTCTATAACACGCATACCGTAATTTCTCTGTTAATTTTTTTTTTGGGGGGAGGGGTTATTTCTAATATATACAAAGAGTCTGTTTGCGCGTTTGATTCTCTTTATAAATATGCAACATTGGGTATGGTGATGTTACGTACCAAAGTATCAGTAAAATATCATAATCATCTTTAAAATACAATACTTTCACGCTTCACATGCAATTTATAAATAAATTGCTTACAGGAGGGGGGGGGTGTGCTTAATAGAGAAATTACATCACTCAAGTTAACAGTTTTTCTTTTTCCAAGAAAATATGGTTCAATATCCTTTGATGTTGCTAGGACTGATTTCTTTCGGGAAGTACTCTCTCTTCTCTCTGAATCACAAGATACAGCAGCATCCCTTTGAATGATAATTCCTCCAGTTATATGAGTTGTTCCCAGAAAAGTCATCGTTATCCCATGAAAGTGTAGTTGGTACATTACCAATTAAACCTGGAGGAACAGTAGAGTTCTTAGATATATTCAACTGTGCTAGTGCTGTTTCATGAGACAATACGAATGAGTGAGACATGCAATGTCACAAGCCACTTAATTATTTAAAGATATAAGTGAGGCTGATCCTGTCAGTTGCCTAAGTGCCATGGCAAGTGCTATGCTCTTTGGAGTGGGATTCCTTTGATTAGATGCTAAGTTTACTAGGTCTTGTGTGATTGACATCAGTTTGGCACTTTCTTTATGGTCTATTTCCACATAATTGTTTAAAATATTAATAATAATAACTGTTAATTAGCTACTGCTTGAGCTTGGAAGACCTGTATTTCGATGCATCCACATTCTCAGTTTCCTTAGCAATGACAACAAATTTCTCAAGTAAGTCCATCATGTACTTTATTGCTTTTCCCTTGATGATTTCAGTTTCGATGACTTCTTTACAGAATACGTTGTAAGATATTTCATACACTGGTGCACATGTTGTGGTCGTCTTTGCCTCCCTTGGAAGGAATATGGTATCGTTGCTACAGCAAACTTTGTGGTAGTGGACCTCCAATGCAACACAGTCTTTATCTCTAATCTGCACAAGTATCCGCTCATAATTGTTCCTCTCAGCAGCTGTACGTAATAAGCCAGCATCAATTGTACTTGCCAACACTAGTGGTGTTCTTCTTCTCTTTTGTGTTTTCTACACAAAACATACAAGTTTAGAATGCCTGTTTAAAAATGGCATTTACCAACTAAAGTAGGGTGAATTTGACAAATTAACCAACTTTCAGTAAGATACAAATTCACAGCAACCAGGTATTAAAATAAAGCTACTCTGGTTTGTAAAGTTTATGAACATTGTGTTCATAAACTTTACAAACCAGAGTAGCTTATATTATGTCTGTTTAAATAAACTTTAAGATCCAACGCACCCAATAAGTACTCTAAAATATCATATAGGTATATGCACAAGACAGTAAGGCACAGTATGACAACTTTTCCACCAAAAAGTGGTCCATGGAATATAAAGATACTGTACACAAGAAATTGTACATAATCATACCTTGTCTCTTGAAAGCCAAGACGAATCTCTTCTACAAATAATGCAACAATCTGGTAGTACATGCTTGTTTCTTTGAGGCAAGGTCTTACTTGGTTCCTTAACTGAATTGCATGTAATCTTTCTTCTGGGTTCCACGGCTGGTTCCATGTGGCATGAGTGGTCTATGGTATTAGCGACCTTTTCCGTGCTTGTACTAGCTCCGTTTTCCTCTTTTCTCTGTTGTCTACGGATCTTTTCTTCATCGCTAAATTTCTTGTAGCATTTCATGTGGTGGTACCATTCTAAATCAAAACATTCGTTTGTGTTCTCTCCCAAGTATGAATTGACGAATTCATATGAATCCTTCGCTATCTCAGCTTGCAGGCAATTAAGTTTCCCCCATTTAGTCCTGCAATCGACAAATTTTTTAAGCATTTGATGAGTAACTTTGGAAAGGTTACGCCTTCAAAATGCACAAAACATGAGGATATTCGAATTTTCGACATATCGTCATTAGTAGCCATCTTGAATATGCGTGTTTTATTGAGATCAGTTTTTCCTATCTGCGCGTGCGCATTAAGTGTTTTGTGGTCAAGCGCATGCGTATAGTTGCAACACAACAATGGCCGTTCATGGATTTCGAAACACGGGAAGCCCGAACTTTGGAGAGGTTGTACTTCAATTTGTGCAACTATTTCGCTTGGGGGAAGTGGATTCTAACTAAGTAAGTTATAATCTATCGATTCATGTAAAATTACATAGTTACACGAGGGGTGCTACGGAATCTATTTTCTAAGCATATTTTCGACCCTCATCCTACGGCCTATGATGTAAAATTGCGTTGTACGAAGCCCGTTTGGCGTTTAGCACCGCCTTTAACAAACCGTCGGATAACCTTAAAACTAACTGGAGAAAACCAGATTTTCCTGAAATTTCTTACCTCTGAGTTACATCTGTTGCTAAGCATTTTAAATAAACTTAAAAACTCAGTTTTGACTTCTCTTGAGACTTCATTGTCTTAAAATATACGGAGCCAAGGTAACTAGCAATATAATCATGTCTTTGCTGTAATGCATTCCTATTTTCATGCCGGTGTCAGTCGGTTACGAAGTTCAGTATTCTGGCTTTTTTCTCCTTCTTTCCTTTTGAAAACAAGCAGTACGCCGAAAGTCGAAAAAAATTTGTTTGTTCGCTTAATCGCTTCCATAAGCCAATTAAAACTTGAGAGAAAATGTTCTTAAAACTATTCTGAATCTATATCAAAGTCAAGCAACAAAATATTCAGTCACTGTTTCTGTACATGCAGTGTATAAAGCAACTCACAGCCGAAAAGGAGTCTTTGAAGAGAAATGCTTAATACTGCAACGACTGAACGAGAACACTCCAACCAACACAGCAAAAATCTCTACTGCATGTTTAATAGTTTAAAGCTTCGTGAATTTCACAAGTTGAATAAAGCTACAAAGAATACAAATTAAGTTAAAATGTTCATAAATGCCTAGCAACAGATGATGTAGAGGTAAGAAATTTCAGGAAAATCCGGTTTTGTCCGGTTAATTTTAAGGTTATCCGACGAATAGTTAAACGCGGTTCTAACGGGCTTCGTACAACGTAATTTTACTTTCCGGTTAACTAACCGCTGGATAGGAAATTTACCCGCTGAATTGCGTCTAAACACCGTTTAAGTTAAACGCTTTTCGTACAACCGGCCCCTGCTGACAGAAAATCACACGTACGCAGGCACACACACGCACGCACACATACACAATAAACCGAGGTGAAAACATAAGTTCCTGGTGGAGGTAATTAATCTAGATTATACCATCGCGCTCGACAGAACACACTGTTGAAGATCTTTTCATGGATCGAAACTCCGACAGAAGAAGACTAGCATCACAAATCTTCAGGACGCTATACAGAATTTCAAACAAAGGACCATTCAGTATATTCTATTCTCGTGACTGTGGCTTGTTCTTGAAAATACCATTACGTGATATTTAGCATAATCTTTTGGACTTTAAACACTTAGCATTCATTATTAACAGAATACTGAAATTTCTATAGAATTTCTATGCTTTTTCCAATTCCATAAAGCAACCATTTCACAACATTTTACTTCAAAAATTCTATAAAATATGAAAATTTCAATGAAAGTGGAATGACGTAATACATAAGGAGCTTTGTGGCGATTTTGGATCATTCCTGATGGAGATATATTTACATTATGATGACTGGAACCAACATCGAAACCTTGGAGTGTGAATGTGTAGCCTAGCGACACAACACGTTAATTTTGAAACTTAATTTCCTCCGCAACGAGCCATTATGCTTTTACGTAAAACCACGGTTTGTTTTTGTGTGTGTTTGTTGGTTGTCATTAGGATAACTCTAAAACCATCACACGGTTCAATACGCAAATTCCTGGAGGTAATGGCCGTAGGCCAACGACCAATGGAACAGATTGTGGTTCGCATGAATATCCGTTGGCGGAGGTATACACTAATACAGTCTTTGAGTGCCATTTAGTTCTTAATTTAATGCTTAGAATATGTAATTAAAATATGATTCAGAGACACTTAAACAAATGTCGCTATTGATTCTCATTTAGGTATCCCAGTTATTGTTGTGTCAGTGTTAATTGGAGTTAATGATCGAGAAGATTTTATAACCGAGAGTGCATGTTGGTGCCGTGGTGGTGGTATGTTGTTCTGGACTTTTGTTGGTACCATAGGCCTAATCTTACTGGTAAGCGGTATAATTTCCGTATTAAAGTAATTACATTATTTAGCACAACCGACTCGCGTACTAATGCAACGAGTACTACAAGTACTACAAGTTCTACGCTGCTACCGTAGAACTTCCATATAATGGACATCTGGGGCCTAAACTTGTTGTCCGTTGTTTGGAGGTGTCCATTGTCTAGAGGTTTATGGCGACCGCTAGACAAGGGAAGCATGCAAGCAGCGGCGAAACTTGCGGCGGGTATGGAAGGGTGTGGCACCTCTCCAGTTTTCATAAAAACCTCTTGAAAATAGCCAGAAGCCAGCTTTTTCATTGTATTCGGCTGTATAGTCTCGTTTTGATATATTTATTTTTGGGGCCGATCCTTTCTCAGGGCTCACAAATATATATTCTGAATTTAGCATATTTTATGATAAATTTCCCATGGTTTTCTCATGGATATCTTTTCCTCTTTTTCCTCTCCTGTTCCCTTGTCTCGAAGTTTCTATCAATGCCATGTTTGTATTTCTTTTTTTTCAGATCAACTTGGTTATCTTTATTCTAGCCTTACGAAGTGCTTTATCCTCCAGCAAAGCCAGCACACCCCGTTCAAATGGCAACATTGCCCAGGCAGAAGCTAGTATCATGTTAAGAAAAGCAAAAATCGGTCTGAAAGGTTCAGCTATACTACTACCAATACTCGGACTCACGTGGGTGTTTGGTTTACTGGTATTCAATCGAGATACAATTGCGTTTAAATATCTGTTCGCTATATTTAACTCTCTACAAGGATTGATAATATTTGTTTTTCATGTACTTATAAACAGAAAGGTGGGTAAAATGGTATAATGTATGCTTACAGAAGACCATACATATATCACAAAATTTGCAGAAATACTTTCTAAATAAATTTCCGAAACTCGTTCATGATTAAAAAAACACAAGGAATATTCGCACTATATCTTTGACTCGATGCTACAACCTCATTATGCCATACCCAATTTTAGTGTGCAGTGATAACCAATTTGTGCAGTGATAAATTAGAATGGTGCAGTAGCCTAATAAACAGTAAAAATGTGCAGTGATAAATAGAACATTCACTAAAACTAAAACATACCTAAATGTTCTATCCTAAATCACATAGCTAAATCACATACCTACCTATCTACATACATACATACGTACCCACATACATACATACATACATACATACATACATACATACATACCTAAATCACATACCTAAACCACATACCTAAATCACATACCTAAATGTTCTATCGAGTTTAAAAGGCACTATTAAACTGAGTTTAAAGTTGTAGAAACTTTAAGTGCTTTGGTTTCACACTTTACATATCCGAAAATTGTATGTTGACTATCTTATATCTTTATGTGAAACAAACCTGATTTGGTTAAAAAATTCTTGTCATGGATTGCTTTTAACTAGTGGGCAGGTATGCTTGCATTTTCAATTCTCCCGACATAAAAACATCCTTTGCTTGGGGTAGTTCTTGTTATTTTTCCTTTAAATTTTACACAATCTAAAACTTAAATTTTTACCAAAAATTTTCCGTTCAGCAGAGATGTTACATTTGCGAATAATAAGAATACTACACATTTTATAACCCCCCCCCCTCCCACTCAAACAAGACTGTAACAAAAACAAGAACCCACTCCATTGGACTTCCCCTCTCCACCCTATGGTATAAATAATGAACAGTCCCTTATGAAATGTGTAGTTATAAAATTTTCATAAAATTTGGTATGTGCCACAATGATAAATATCTATAAATTAGATCAACTTCGTCTAGAGTTTCTCTTTTCATATACTGATTTGTTTAAGATGGTTTTCATACACTCAAAGTATTCTATTTTGTAATTTTAAAACAACTCAAAGTATGTTAAATATAAGCACATCGTTTCGCAACACAGTTTATGGTGTTTTAATTCACTGTTATTGTGCTAGTAACAAACTCAGCTCTCTTGTTCGTACGACATATCACATCAGAAAATACAAGAATGAAACATGAAGAACATTACCATTTTTTCTTTAGGTTCATGAAGCAATCAGCAGGGAAAAGAAAGCACGCAATGCCAGACACAAAATCAATATCACGGTCAATAGCAATTCCTGTAAGTATTGTATGAATGCACTAACCATGCTGACAAAATGGTTTACTATTTCAGGGGGAAAACAGAACAGTAATTTTGCGGTTTAGAGATAAAATGTCTTCCATTTCACGTTTCACGAAAAATATAATGCCGCTTCAATTGTATTCTTCATCTCACACTTGGAAAGACAAAAAAGATGTCACTCTAAGCGGCTTCGTTGACGTTATATGAATATTATACTCGATGCGGACATCTGATATTTTTTAGTATGCTTTGCCCAAACAAAAGTGGTCCTCTATAATATGTTTCTTTTAAAATATATAATAGTAATTAGGATTCGCTCAGGCATAAATTTTCTATATTTCGAGTCCTGCTAGATATTAACAGAGGCATCTATCACACAAATATCTCTCTAAAATCTACTCACATATCTCAGACAATTTTTATGCTCATTTATATATATTACTGTAACAAAGATATCATTCTTGTGTAGGTGATACTGTTTCAACTAGTGAAGGCAGCCATGGAAAATCAAAATTTCCAGTTTGGAAGAAGAAATACAACAGCACATCACTTACAGTGAAGAATAATAACACCATGCAGGGGGCTGACAATGGCGGTTTAAAACCCGACAGAAACGAGTGCGTAGGCCAGCCTAAAGGAGTTGTTCAAAAGTTTCTGAGAGAAGTTGAACTAAATAAGCTATAAAATGTCAATTGTTCTGATAACGAAAAGTTAAGAATAAGTGGCGGTCACTTACTTTTCACCTGACTGCTTCAAGCACAGTCTTTAACAATTAATATTGATAACTTAGGTATATCTATCCCATAAGTGACATATTGTATATGGTATATATAATCACTATATTAATTGATATGTCAATTTTGTTGTCGTTATATTTATGTAAATTACTTGTATATAAGTTGAAGTTGAGTTTTAAGCTCCATAATTATGTAATATGGTGTCAGAAGTGGGATTCAAACCCACGCTCATATTCATGCGTCAGAAGGGGGAAGCTGCAGTATTTAATCACTAATATTGATATGCTAATTTTGTTATCATTATACATATTTGTATAAATTACTTGTAAACAGCTATAATTTCAATTAAGGTTGTTATAGTCAAATGTTCAATCCAAGGGCGAATCGAACAGCAAGATAGGTAACCTAATTTGTATTAATATATTCAATTAACTGTTTAGGTAGCCTATGATCGTGCATAGCTCTTTTTGTTTTTTTTTGTTTGGGCAATTCCCAGAGGCAGATATGCGTACTTGTTCAGGGTCAGTTTAGCATTCAATTTGTCCGCGACTTATCCAGAAATTTACACTAGTTAAGAGAAACGTTCGGCTTGTTTGTAAGTAAAAAAGCTGTCAAATAGTTCTCCATGCAACTAAGTTTTGGCTGTAAGCCTATTAATTATTACTGTTTGCGTTTGAATTGTACGCTATTGCATTCATGGCAACCTTAATTGAAATAGGTGTATAAGTTGAAGTTAAGTTAGCAAAATACGTTATTATTGACACGATGACTGTAAAGGTCAATGTATTACATTGTGCAAGTCAAAGGGTGAACAATTTTAACTCAGGGCGTTGACTGAAGACGATCCAACATGGCTACAAGGAATAGTCAGTCTTCCTATGTGTTGAACTCAATTGTCTGCTTATAAATAAGAGCCTTTTGTATAGCTGAGATCTTGGCTTCGCGGGTAATACTCGGATATCTGCACAAGTGTTGCCACCCAGCCCCCGTGTTGCCCCCCCAGTAAACTATTTTGCTATCCCTCCAGTGAATGTCCCTTTTGTCTAAAATATATAAGTAACATAGGTGAGAATGAATTTGTTGAGAAGATGAGTGTTTTAATATTCCCATAAAGAACCTTGCTTTTATACTGAAAGCTCAGTCCACCTAGATGGAATATATCATACAACTGACAGTCAAAATGCAGGAAATCGAGCCCCAGAAGCTCAAGAATACGAAAATATTCTGAGGCAAGACTTCCATATCTCTGTACAGGCTCACACACGCACCTCCAGTTCACGGTCTACTGGTCAGGACCCGTTTCGTTTCGACGAATTCTTGAAAAAGTCCCTGCTGCACACCATAACAAAACGTAGGAATTTTTAGTTGATTTTATTTTGATGAAGGTTTATTCACTTCCAAATTAACGTCTTCGATATACAGTAGTTAAGACTGATGAAGTGATAGTTTAAACTAAAGCCACAAAATGGCTGGATATCGAAACACATAGTTATCTATGAGTGGTCTTCATTGAAAAACATCTTCGGTGATATGAATATTTTTCAGAAATAAGACCTTATGATTTTTCTTGGGACTTTTCATAACAAAGAGTTATTGAGGAACATAATTTTTAGAAGACAAATTGTTGTAAATCAGTACATTAAAAAAGTGTTTTGATGAGTGATTTGACCCTTTAATGTGTAAAAATAAGAATCTTAGGTTTTATCTTGAAATATCGCTCAGATCCTGCACAAGTCCGCGGATGTATGGATCCACTCTCTTTATGAAAAGTGAAGTACCGGAAGCATCATTGATGCTGAATGGTGATTGTACACGGAGCGAATGTTATTTCAAAACTTCAAAACCTGCTGATGAGGTTGTAAAATGTTAAAAGGTTACAAAATGCAAAAGGTTTCACAACTATGATAAAAATTCCTCTCAGGAAAAACGAAACGCACCTCTAGGACTTCAAAAATGCAAAAGTTCGGTCCCTTCAATAACAATTTGCTTTCAACGGCACTGGACTAGAAAAATAGAATGACAATGAAACCAAAATATCACATATCTCAAAAGGGATGATTTGAAATGGCTAATTTGCATACGAAGCTGAGGAGGTCTATTGAATCATAACATGTCGCTATTAAAGAATTGACGATTCATAATATGCATATAAAAATATTCAACTTTCCAATCGTCATTTGAATATGCAAAAGTTGTCAAAGAACAATTAGGTTTCACACAGTTGAGGTTGACTCAACACCAGCCTTTTTAATTTGCTTTACTGCGCAGAAGACAAAATATGCTAGAACAAAAATATTTTAATCACAGCTCTGTTCTCGCTATCTGTGAAACACAAATGATCAATGATCGGTTGCAATCTCAGCTACATGTTATGGTTAAACTGCAATTTTATCCGAACCCGGAACGCGTCGTTTGCATGGCTGCGCAGTCGACACTATATGAAGTGGCTTATTGTCTATACTATATGAAGTGGCTTATGGATTTTATCGGCGTTATCGCCATGTGGTTGATTTGCACATTATTAAAACAAAACACCGAAGCGAAACGTGTTTGTGCTACCTAGCTAAGTTTTCGATTTAACTTAAGTTGGCAATCTGCTTAAAGAATGCAGTGGATCTCATTATTCAGTATCTTTCGTCATAATAATCAATATGGTTTGGAAATTTGGTTTTGCCTGAAGCAAGATAAATATGAAACTAGTTTTTCATATCCCTGAGGATGATTCTGTAATGATCGAGTTGGAGTATATTTTGACAAAACAAGATGGCAGATGGCTAAGCATCACATGCAAAGCTTCCTAGTGTGTGTCAGAGTCTAAAGGCCGTTTTCCACTTCCAACGTATCGTAACGTACCGTAGCATTTTCTTGTATGTTCAAGTCATTATTTCTACCTGAGTGCTCAGGAAACAAAGAGATACACTACGTTTCGCTAAGATACGGGTGTAGTGGAAAACAGCCTTATGAACAGCCCAAAGTTACAACAGTACTAGAAATACATGCATGCAGAACCCCCTCGCCCATTAGAACCAAAGCAATTATACTCCCCAAAGTTTTTGTAACATGAAGTACTGAGTTGATCACTGTAACCATGGTAACACGCAACCGGCCGTATATTTCTTTTATTTTTTGTACAAAATGGCAAAATAGTGATAAGGTTTGTACTTTTAACTGTAAAATTATCAATTGCCCAACTATATAAAGTAGCTATGTTATAACGTACTCTTTTAGCTTTGATTTACTCTAAAATCTTAAACGTCTCACAAAACGTTTCGAAATTGTCATAAAACTTCAACTGTTTTTTGAACAGTATTTTATACTATGAAGTTTTTGAGATTAAATATGTTATTTCTTATTCTATATAACGCATTTGAATTAATACTAAAACAATTTTTAAGATTAGTCAATGTTGTTATTGACCACAGGATGATATGAACTACGCATTTTCAAAACCACAAACTGTAGTGCATGCCAATTGACGGCAAAACTGCAAAAGCAAGTATGCAAAATAAACACTTACTGGCCGTTTAAAACGCTTTAAAACTCGAAAATCCTCTCCTTTCTTGGCCTTTCGACTGATTTCTTTTCCTATTGACTTTAGTAAGTGAAAGTCCTCTAAAAAATTTTCATTTATCTTGTTTTGGAGACTTAATATTTGTCTGAATTTTAAAATATGTCCCGACTTGAAAAAGGTTTTCATATCAATGCCAAAAATAAAATGCGAAGATGGCAGTTATTTTTCTGACGTATACATATAAAAACAAAATCGTTGTCTTAGCCAATCATGATGTTGCTAGTTACCAGTTTTCTCTCGGCTTGAAGTTGCGCATGCGTATAACTTACAAAAAGGTCGAGTCCTGTCCATGACAAAAAAAAATGGCGGACAACTTTGCATTCCACAATGTTTTCACATACATCGGGGATTATATATTTACATCGTTTCTTCACAACTCGTGCTCGCTCCCATTGAGCGTAATGTAAACGGGCCTTACATAAAATATCAACACAACATGAAATGATTTTTTCAAAGCCCGGAACCAGCTGACAATTTAAAGAAATAAAAGTTTTGAGGTTGTTACTGCTACTGCAGCGACAACTAGATAGAAATTTTGCAGAAAAGCTTTGAGGTTGGTACTGCAATTGCATCGACACTTAGTTAGAAATTTTTCATGCAAGCTTTGAGGATAGCACTGCAATTGCAGCGACGATAAAACAAACATTTTAAATCTAAAATCGCAAGCACAACATATACATTTTTCTGGCAAAGAATGCCTAAAGTCGGCGTATTAGCACGAAATATAATACTGTTGCGCAGCTGTTTACAAAAGTTGAAATATTGGCAAAATTTCGCCTGTTTTTGTCTAACTACAATATTTCACACACGATATTTGTGTGTTTATTTGTATCTTTGATGGGTCGTAAATTTCCACGGTCATTTTGGGTGAGTTTCTATAATAATGAAGAATAAGAACCGCGCGGGAGGTCTTTCAAGGCAATTCTTCAATTTTAATGTAAGGCCGACCATGTCCACGAAACGAAGTTTTTGCGTTGCTTATCAACAAATATATCACCCATTTTCTACTGTTCTCAAGAGGTCTTGGAATTTGTTGTTTTTTAAGAAGCAACGAATCATTAGTAAAATAGTTATTGTTATACAAAAACGTTGAGCTGGAACAGTGGAACGTCATTATAAAAGAAGGCCTCTTGTGCATGGAAAGATAAAAATCTTCATTAAGATAGAATTTAATATTTATGCTAATTGAATGAACATTGCGAAATATTCATTGTCGTTGAATGGTCGAGGACTGCAGACTGTTGCTGTGTTAATAATCATGGTTATGCTTCCAACATCTTCAAGCAAATCAAAATTCTACAGTGACAACATGAAAATATTACAACCGGCGTTCCAGCGTATTAAAGAATACAGAAATCAAAGAAGTATTCGTAGTTCACTGTCAAGAAGTAAGATAGATTTATTTGCTATATAGTTAGTAAGATTTATCGTTCGACGTCGCTTGCGCCGTAATTACGATCGGTTGTTTCAAATGTAAATATCTCCAGACGTGTTTATTCTCTGGCAACAGGACACGCGTCATTCGATAGCTTATGACTTCCTCTTTAAAATGATATTTAGTTTGTCCCGGTTCATATTACATATCCAAATTAATTTGCATACATGTTCATAAATTATCTAAAAATTTTACAATTATTGTTGAAATAAATCGGAATTGCCAGAGCAAGATTTATTATTTTCGAGCAAATGTTAATACACAAATTGTAGTTCATGTAAAAAGGAATATTATTGGAAAGTTTCATTGTATTTGAAGAAGTAGAACTATTTTTTTTTATTTTTTGAAAGTCGCATACAAAATGCCGAGATCGTTGAAATTTGATTCCCGCACGCGAAATGAATTACGAAATGCCATATAAGGTCAGTGTTGATTGCTATAAACCAATGAAAATCCGCCATCTAGGCAATGACATCACGAGGAATCGATTGCCGGTACTTTCAATACGCTAGGATGCAAAGTCGCGGAGATTTTAGGTTCCGAAGTTGTCCGAGCGTGCGCCGACAAAACCGGCTTTCGGAATAAATATTATATGGACGATATCGTCTTAGAATTGATAGGCTCAAACAATAAAGTTTCTTGTTTCTATTTACTTTTTCGTTTCATATTGACATACATGTATTAGTTAGCCCTGATTGTATTGCTCGACTCTAAAATCGGATATCAAAGATGCGTGCAGCAGTGTGCTGGTTTTACATTACGTCATCGTCGCCATGTTGGATAAACATAACCAAGGGACTTTCCTTGTTTGTAATTCAAATTTCATCCAACATGGCGAAAATCACTTTGTGTTTTTTAATTTTGAATCCCTTGAGAATGGTTGCGAACCTCCTATGTGCAAATTACATAATAAGACGGTTAGCTAGTGTACGTCGACGGTCAAAACTTAAAGATATGTTATATTTAGTTTATTATATCCCATATTTAAAAGTTTGCATTGAGCTCCGTAGCATTTACTTGTCGTAAATTTTAACGCTTCTTCGAGGTCTTGATTCAGCTGGTAAAGGTTTTGAATTTTGAACTCAATGCCCATACCCATACCCATACCCATACCCATACCCATACCCATACCCATACCCATACCGAGCATTGAAGTTTACATTCAAGACTTGAAATTTTTAAGCCGGTTTTCCACTGGACGGAATTTTGCGCCATTTTTGATATAATTTTTCCGGGCGGAAAAAAGCGAATGATTTCCACTGCAATAATATTTGCGAGCGGATCGCACTGCAATAATATTTGCCAGAGTTGTTATTACTGCTCCATGAGGAAGATGAAATTTGAAACTGTAACGAACTAAAGGATGCTCAGCACTGCACGTCAGCAAATCAGAATATAAAGACAGACTGACGATAAATGTACTTTCAGAAGATACGAATTTGGTCGTTTCGTGGCCTTCACATTGAAAATCACACTCGAGCGAAAATAACTTGTGTTATTTTTTTTGAGGTCCGTAACTCAGGTCCGTAACTAAAATAGAGCCTTTTGATTGGCTGAGTACGAGGTCCGTATCACACCAGTACGGACCTCTCGCAACTTTTCGCGCCAAAACAAACAAAGGAGTGAAGAAATAAACACGAAAAAATAAACACGTTATTTACCGTTCTGGTCGATCCGTACTGGAAAAATATTTTCCCTCAGTCTCAGAAGCGGCCCTCGACCTTCGGTCTCGGGCCGCTTCTGAGACTTCGGGAAAATATTTTTCCAGTACGGACCTCCCAGCCGGTAAATAACATATATATCTTTGCTGTTATACAAGTGCGATCGACTATGACTATGTATACTTGCCACTTGGTAATATATACAACGCACTGTGATTGGTTGATTTTGTCCATAGTACGCGCGGAAAATCGAAAAAGTTGAACTGCCTTCAACTTCTTAGCGGAGCGATCAGTGCACAGTCTTGCACAACAGCGGAAAAATTCCGCCAATATGTCTTGCTTCTACGCATGCGCGTAGCGGAAAATGTCGCTCCGCGCGCAAAACCGGCTTAATATCAGGTCTTGAGTCAAATACCAAAACCCATGGATAACAATGGAAAATGCTGTTGTATATGTTTATAAATTATACACAGTACATCCCAATTTAAGTAGATCTTAAACCTAATAGACCCCTTTCCTTGTTTACATTAATTTTTCTGGCAGGCAAATTCCGATTATACAAAAGATTATGTTCCCGTTGTTATTCAACAATACATATCACAATAACGAAGCTCTTTTGAGACCTTTAAAAACTTTTGCCTGCCAGGAAGACGTAAATAAGGCCAGGGTTCTATATGCCTTTTCGGGGTTCTCGACGCGCCATCTTGCCAAGTGAGGCAAACACAATAGGGCAACATACCTAGGTCATCTTTTCCAATTGGGACAAGGCATTGTTTTTACCATTGTGTTTGTCTCCTTAGCAACATGCACTCATTCAGCGTATACTCACCTCAATCTTAACCCAAACCCTCCCTTATTCTAGTTCCCATCACCGATCATTTCATATATTGTGGCCAAACAACTGAAGTTCTAAGCAAAATACTATCATAAATTAAAATTATTATACATCCCAAAACATTTTACTATTCTACTTGCGTACTATAACTACTGGAATATATGAATATTTTCTGCTTACTTCGAACAAATGCAGACTTACACACGTAAAAATCTCACATATTGTCAACAAGAAGTTGTTGAATTGCGCGCAGGATGGTAACAAGTTGTTGAAACAACTTGTGACAAATCTGTTGAGTTAATAACCTTGTAGCAAGTTGTCAACAAGCCGTTGACAACTTGTCAGCAAGCTGTGAACAAGCAGTGCGAAAACATCCTGATAACAAGTTGTTGAAACAGCATTGTTACAAGTCTGCCGCAGGTATGTTACAACTTGTGCGTTTTTACGTGTGTACTTAATTGGCTGCCATTTTCACAGTAAAGCAAGACCTTTGTAAATGAAGTATAAAATGTCTGAAATGCATATTCAACTGTCGGTTCCAGGTTTCATTGATCTCAAATGCACCGGAAACAATTTTTCTAATTCATTCTATGGAACTGATATGGAAATGTTAAATCCATAGTATTTCCATATCCATAGTATATCCACAGTGTTTCCATAGTATGAAAATTGCAATTTGTACGGAATCAGTCTAATGTCCATATTCATTGTCATTTTCATATTATTTCCAACTAGGATCCATACTATTTCCATAGTAAGGATTTTGAAAATATTTCCAGTGATATATTCCAGACATGACTATTCACTATTCCTATCACTATTCTTAATTCTTACAAGCCTAATCTAAACCATAACCCAATTCTGACGACAATGACCTTAGACCGAATACCCTCTCTTATCATATATCATTTCACATGTAAAATTTTGTGTAGCATTGGAACGTTGCACGTGTGAAAATGCTCATTTCATATGTCAAATTCAGACTTTTCACACGTGAACTTCCAGTTTTACATATACTGAAAGTTCATATGTGAAAATATGCAAAGAGGTCTAGCAAGTGTAGTATGAATTGAATACATGTGATTATAATGATATCGTACATGGTGGCAATTACGTGGACTGCAAAAAGGGCTGTCAACCGTCCCGTTACTAATAGTGCTCGAATTCAATGACAATGGTTGCAAAATTTACCATGTCAAATCCTCAACTGCCAAGGTTCAGAGGTTCTGCGAATGGAATGCCTGTAAATTTGTTCCTGAAGAATATACATTAATTTAGATAATCTAGGATTGGTTCAAATTGGACATTTTCAGCCTGCAAATTTGACGATTCCCAAAGATTCACCACAAACAACAAAAGAAATCCCAGAAAGCAGCATGATACCAACACCAAATTCATAGAAATGATCAACCATACAAGAGAGTTGTCAAGTTTTGCAGAAAATCGCAAAGAAGCCAAACTAACAAAGGAAGAAGTAAAACAATAGATACTATCAGATCGGCTAGCGTTTCGAATTCGTATTTCTCGGAACATCGTTTGTACGGCCTGGAAACTAAGGTTATGATAATGAAGGTGATAAGAAGGAGAGTTATGCTTAAAATTTGGTAAGAGGAGGTAGTTTGAACAGGGCTTAAAAACACAGCAAGTAGAAGACGACGGGTGAGAAAAACTAACCGAAAATATCGTCGGAATGGTGGCTTAAATTCTTCATACAACGGTTTTAACCAAATATCAATGTCTTGAGAAATAGCCTGCCCTTCTTTGTCTAAGTATTTATACAACAATGGAGCGAAAATGAAAAGAGGAATTCCAATGACAAAAACGACCAAAGAAACATAACCTAAAACAAGCAGCCTGTTATTATGACGTACCATTACAGTCAAGCCATGGTGTGTTCTTTAAGTAAGACAACCGTCACTATGCTCACAAGAAAATAGCGCATCAAATTTTTATGTATATTATTAATAAGTAATAGCATGGTTTCTCGTGAAATTTGGATAAAACATGCACTCGTGAGTTTTTCAAAGACTCAAATAGCACTCGTTCTTCGGACTCGTGCTATTTTCAGGTCTTTCAAAAACATACTTGTGCATGTTATATCCAAATTGCACTCGAAACCATACTATTACCTGTACTAATATGTCACGTCAAGTCGCTTTGAAACTCATCTTTATTACTATTCTTTATATAAAGCTCATCCTAATTAGTATTCTTTATATTATAAAGAATACTATAATGAGACGTTTTTGAAGCCGTTCAATAAACTCGCAGTACGTGTTTTATTATGTCTAATACCACTCGCGTTGCACGCTCGTGGTTTTAACCCTAATAAAACACTCCTGCTCGTTTATTAAACAGATTAGCTAAAATTTATTTTGGCCGTGACAATACTCTTTCAAATGAAGTCATGAGAACGCTTTTATACATCAAAGAATAAAGTCTCTTAAGACTAAAGTCTCTTAGAAACGCGTACAAGATACCCGCAAAATGTACACGTTGCATGCTTGCTTTACAGTTTCTAACTACAGCAACAGAAGCGTAATAGCTCGGTAGTAGCAAGACGTTAAAAATATTAAAATTTTTGGATCCGTTGCTTGTACAAAAATTTTATATATCTTTGAAATTGAACGGAAATATATACCAGGTCGGCATGTAAAGATATTTCCTTTCCAAAAACTGCCATGCATGCGGTGCACTTATATATGCAGAGAATCTGTAGCAGATGACAATTCCCAGCGCACTTATGAGCTACTGCCTACTATGGCTACCTTGAAAATCAGTGGGAAAATAGAGCAAACAAAATAGCTCCACCGCGGGAAGGAGCAAGACCTTAGTGCAATTTAGATGGGTGTAATGGAAAGCAACTCTTGCGCAGAAAGTTTTTTTGGTAATATGTTTTAATCAGTACTTAATATGTGCTTCAAATCTTCCATACATTCTGGCTCACGAACGCCCTTTATTCTCTTTCTATAGGAGTCATTATCATTGTTGTGCTTTGTGCGATAATTGTTCCGCTAATCGCTTTTATTTTGGTGTTGGTCATGTTCAAGATTTCTTGCAACTGTCTTCGCGAACCTGTTCAAGGATGGTACAGGCTAATTCGGCGTTCAGTTCGAACGACAAACGTTCATTTCGTCAAAGATTCTATCTTACTGCGATTCCCAATTTTTATCAATTTCGCCGGACCCTCAGCTCTTGGGTTTAGAAGAGTTTACATGTAACCGTAACTATTAACTGCTATGTAACCTACCATGCAGTGTACGTATTAATAAAGGCATTATACTAGCTCATTCAGCCTCATAATAAGCGTGTTCTCTGCAGAGATTCCAAAAGTTGGGAATAATATATTGAATCAACCTCTTCTAGCATTGTGAAACAGAGTGTCAGACCAAAATTTTCAATAAAGGTTTGCCAGGGATGATTTTACCGTTTTCATCAGATCTGGCGCTATCGTCGATTGGTGGCACAAGCCGCACGCATGAAAAGTTAAAGGTCTTGCATTCAGGATTTTAGCTATAAACGTCAAGACGTAGGTTGGAAGCTCGAAACGTCACACAATTTTTTTATATTTTTCAGGTACTTAATTACATCCTTCAACCAATTTCTTGAATATTGTATACAACGCTGTCTACACTGCGACCCAGCATTCGAGGGTGTCGACGATGTCCGATGGGAGATTAGTACTCAGGTGATAAATAGGGGTAATATGCATGTTCGCTTTACCAAATTTCAATGACTTTCTCTAAAGAAGTTACACATCGGCACATTCACAGGATTATTAAATATAAATTAACACAAACTATCACAACATTATCGTTCACGCACGTGAAATTGTTTATTGTTTTTACGCATTTTTGAACCGAATTTGCGGAATAATTGAAAAGGGAAAATTCAGGATTCGAGGGACATTATTATTATTATTATTATTAAGTCTTTATTAAACATAGCCACAACAAACGTGTGACTTTACATTTAAAATTCTTATATACAGGGTTCCAAAAATAAACTTGATTGTTATTATGTATCTAAGTTAATTATTCTTAGGTAGAATTATTAAAAAAAGACTAAGACTAAGTTATTATATATATCTAGATTAATTATTTTAGCTAAAATTATTAAAAAGACACCTATTTAAAAACGACCTTTTGAATCTTTCTGTTTTAACCTTAGGTAATATGAAATCGTGTTCGCGTTCTCTTAACGGTCTTTGTCTTTTAGGAGGAAGTAGTTCGTACAAAGGGTGGTCTGGGTTACAAAGGGTGGTCTGGGTTAACATAGAACACTTTTTCCAGGTCTGCGATAACGTTCACTTACAACAGTTCCTTTGTTTTAACATACACATACTTCGGACAACGAGCATCCTCTGGTCCGAGTTAGCATCATCAATTTTCCATCTCGCTATTTTAATCTTACCAAAAACTTTACCGCGAATTGTTTAACGGTTATAACTCGCGAGTAAAAATGTTTTGAATATTATGTGTTTTAGTTTAGAGTATGGCTCATTTCTTCCTGCTTTGAAACTCGGTGAACGCCCGCGAAACATTTTCTATTTCTTACAAACAGAAATAAATACAACAGAGAACATGGCTAAAACTAGTTTAGAAAATCGTCCGTCAACATCGATAAAACGTACGCCAACTTAGTTATAGAGCGTACGGCCTCGTACGGCATTTCTCAAGCATTTTTTTAACACCTGACTGTCTTACGGCATTACCATAGCAAAATAATTCTTGATGATGATGTTCAACATGTTTAATTATTCTTACATTGTTTCGCAGCACTGTATTAAATGCGATTAAAGCACTAGAGATGTTATGAGAAATGCCACTGCATGTGTTCTTTCTTTTTTATTGTTCTTTACATAAACAATAGCGTCTTTACATTACCATTGTCTATGATAAGCGCCCCTCCCCACTTCTCTCTCTTCTCTCTAATAACCCTGAAAAAAACCCAATTATCCTATCATGTCTGGTGCAAAATGATTTTATGTGTGGAATTATGACACCTAACAAAATATGGCGACCCTTGTTTTGACTAAGAGATGGTAGTGTGCTAGCTTCAGGGACTTAAGGTGGCTCCCTACAGTTATAGTACAGTTTGAAACACGCTCTATATAGATCAGACGTCATCCTCGCGTCCCACGCGTGGAATCTTCGTGACCCGGCAGAAATTTTGAAACAAGCCGCGGGAAGTTATTTTCGGAGACTTTATAGCGAAGAAACCACAAATTTTTCATTATAATCGTAAATCTTAAACAGTACGTATGTTTTTAACCAGTTTCTAAGCTTTCTTTTAGTGTGTTTTTACCTATATATGTTCAGTATTATCCTTTATAATGTTCAAAATCTTCGACTTTAAAAAATTTGCAATGACTTAAAAAATTTGAAATTATATTTTAATTATATTCTCTTCAAGGCAGTCTAGGACTGTCAAAGTAATATAATAGTCTTCAAAGCAATTGAAAGTTTGAAACTTATGTTATTCCTGTAGTGTTTGACATATTAAAAACTACAATACAGACAGTTTAATAATACGAGTTGGCATGAAAAATACATGTTGTTTGAATGTTTGAAAAGTTGTCACACCGATATCGATTTTAACAACCAAAATCATGCATTTTCATCTCAAACAAGTAAATAATATTTGGCACAAGCCAAGAAATCGGAATAAAAATACACAACAAAGAACCAAGCACAAAACTATACACTCGTTTGATTTTGTTTCAATTCTTGTTGTTCACGCATTATAATTCAGATGCATGCGCAAAATGCGATAATGTCGAGTCGATTTTTTTTGACGTCAGCAACTTCAACTGAAATTTCGAGCTGTTTTTCTCGTGTTTCCTTCGGTGAAAATTTTTAAAACTTTGCACAATTGTTAAACAAGGCAAGAAGAAAGATATATCCAAATTTCAAAAAATTCTACAGATAAGTTTCTCTGTAATCGAAATTCCAAAATATCTCAACTTGTTGTAAACTACCCCCTTCAAATTTTGATATATTATTCCTTTGTGGACCATAAATCTTCCAAAAAAGTTCAGAAAAATTGACCAAGGAAAAAGATATTATTTTCTTCAATCTGAATTTAGACAATATAAGCGCAAAAGATAAGATACTATGGTTGCCATAGCAACACCAACACTATTCCTGTTTGTCCATAAATGGACAGCCCAAGATCTCTTTACATTCGTGGAAACGTTCATTTTGCCCTGTCATAAGTGTATCTAATAAAAATTTGGTTGAAAGCGAAAGTTACTGAAAAGTACACATAGTTTTACAGAACTGTAGGGAGCCACCTTAAATAGGGGGTGTGTTTTGGATAATGAGCACATGTAGTGATCATATATATGATAAAATAGAGCCCTCAATTCTATTCAAAAAGAAAATTACAATAAAGACTTGAACAAAGACAAAAAATATCAACGTTTTTACAAATTCTTTGTCCATTTTTTGCGTGTCAAAATTGGGTCACCACTAGACTTGCTCCAAGTCTGTCTCTTAAAGGGTTTTTTACCCGCCTTAATTTCCTCCCGCCCGCATTTTCGTGCGCCCTTTATAACTCCCCAATCCTTTAACTCCCCAATCCTTTATAACTCCCAATAAAAAACCCTTTAAGAGACAGACTTGGAGCAAGTCTAGGTCACCACCAGCCGTAGTGAACGCCTAAGTAGGCGTTTGGTCTACATCTAAAGAAGACATGTACCGCGAATTACTATGGTTACCATCACATACATACATTATTCATCTCACTCCCCGTTGGGGCTTTTCAGTGACCGATTACATCAAATATCTGGCTTACGTATATTATGTACTTAGCCTACATGATCTATTTTTACAACATTGTGATATTACTTTCCTAATCTGTATATCCACTTTCCCTGTGGGAGAAAACCGGAATGCCCGGACAAAACCCGCGACTTTCGGCAGAGCGTTGACTTACTCTTTTCACATGAGTGTGATGAGTAAAGAACTCAGCGAGAATCGAACTCAAGACTCAGAGGTGAAAGGTGCTTGCTCTGACAACTGCGTTACCGAAGCCCCTATAAATTAAAGATGTTATTTTATTAAAGATGGAGATGGTTATTTTAGTTTAAAGTTGTTATTTTAGTTTATAAAGGACATGATGCCTTAGCCCCATGCAGTATCTTGTTGAATTACTATGAGCCTAAAACATCTATATGTTAAAAACCTAAAACGTCTTTACGTTCAGTGAAAGGAAACATTTAGCAGTTCCTTTACTATAGATGCAGAATTGAATATTCATAATCCCGATGACGTCATTAGCATTATAAGTAAAGTAACTTAGCAATAAATTAATGTCAGTTGGCACGTCATTAGCATTATAAGTAAAGTAACTTAGCAATAAATTAATGTCAGTTGGCACGAATTTAATAGGGAAAACGTTCACTATTAGTTAGCACGATGTCCGGCCTGCCGCCGCTTCTACGAACGAAATAAGAAATGTGGTCGCAGCTATTAATGCTGAGGATGAGATTCAACCGCTGCCTCCACTTGATAACGCGCAGCCAACAGAAACAACGTCTGGAGCTTCTACAAGCAATGCACAAGTTTTGGTTGTCGAAGGCGCGACACCACCCACAGTTGACGACAAGCTTGAGGTATTGTATAGTTTTCTCTCGATAGCTTCACTTCAGAATCAGCTTGCATGCAGTTGTCGACTGCTTTTCAACAATTTGGTTAAGCAGAGTATAGAGATCTGCCATATATGTTGGTAGAATTTCAAGGCAAGTTCGTCTTTTAGACGGCATATGCTTGTTGTTTACCAGATTGGGCGTTTTGAAAGCATGTGCGTATCGTCGCCCCGAGGGAGTACTTTCTTACTCGATGTATTCGCCAGTTACCGCACAATTCGTTTGAGTATATCTACTCTGTCTGGTTAATATTATCTAGCAAACTGCCTTCTGATTTGGGCGTGTTACAATCGAAGTTTATCTTGAGACACAGCCAGTAGACGGCCGGCCAAGCTTGAAAAAAGGTGTCTAGAAAACACTGTCGATGGCATTTTTTGTTACAAGCATGAAACTACACAAAATCTCTTAGGATAGTGTTTACTTTGAGAGTGAGAGTGGTTGCCAACCGTAATTTTTTTATTTATGTGCTCAAATTTAAGGGATTTTCTAAAACATTTCGAAGGATGGGATTTTTGTTTGCTGTATTTTATTTTAGTGTTTTATTTTAATTGGCTGACTATCTAATTAACATTAATAGCTCGGATAATCTTCTTTTGTGTAATTCAAAATGAAATGCTAATAAGAAACATGGGGCAAATACATCAAAACACGACCTTTCAAAAAGAAGCCACAACAATTTGTTTTTGTTGCGTTACAGACAGGCAACAATCACATTTGTTTAGATTACATACCAATCAGTATTACACGCCCGGTTGCCACCCGTGTAACACAATATATTTCTGTTCAGCCAGTCGAGTTTTGGCATGTATAATGGTTGAAAAACAGCATGTTGGCGCAAACACGTAGTTTTACTACAGCACATAGACCTTCAAAATCGAGATTAAACGCAATAATTTACGAATTTAAGCCTTTGGGTAACCACTCGTCCTAATAAGTCCATCCTTATTTTGAAACTCGCCTCCATATAGGTATTTTAACACGGTGTAATAGTAATACCATTTTCTCATTAGCATGTCACTTTAAGTTATGACAATTAAGAAATTAAAAGGAGAAATTTGCACATGTTAATTAGGTAGTGAACCAATTACAATAAATCCATGATATCAAAAACTGCTTTCAAATGGTTCCCATCTATCGAAATGTCGTTATAAAAGCCTTCCAATTTCGGTACATAAATAAAATAGTTACGGAGGCAACCACTTTCACCGTCAAAGTGAACACACTCCGATGATATTTAGTGTGGTTTCCTGCTGGTAACAAAAAATTCCATCGACAGTCCCTTTTCTCGAGGCTGGTCGGCCGTCTACAGTGTGGGCTTAGTATGACATGTTTAGAGATGTTAATTCATATACTGTTCTGAATAGGAAGTGTGTTGTTGTAGGCAAACCTCGCATGAGGGATTTCCTTTGTTATAGACAAGCGTGAAGGCTTTAAAGGAGATAAATAGACGTTGTTGGACTACTACAACTGGGAAGGATGCCTTATATAAGCCACCCTGCCCGTCCCTTCTGCGTTCTCATTGCTTATCCTTGCAAGCATGCTTGTCAGGGTTTACTCTCCATAACTTAATGCTAATGAGAAAGTAGAAGGGTAAACAACTATTTTTATCAGATTTATGGTAGGCTTAAGCTTAAATTATTGAATACTATTATTGAAATGTTGAATGCTATTATTGATTGTATTGTAAATGGGTACATATCGTCTCCAAAAAAGATAACTTGTGATGTATACATGTACCACTTTTGGTTTTGATCAATAAACAGACCTGGAGATAATTTACCATGCAGCTGAGCAAAATTCTATAGATGATGACCATTCTCCGCACCTCTTAAATATTTTCATCACGAACAATGATATAGTGAAGGAGCCGATTCATAGAATGTGACACCATAGGCGTTTTAAACTCAATTCTTAATTGATTGATATTTTTTGGGCGAGACCAATGATAAGAAAAGGAGATAATAGATATTCAGTAGTGGAGGCCCTGATATCAGGTATATTTCCAGGGGTAATATGCATGTACGCGTTACCAAGGAAGAAGTCAGGAAATCAACCCTCAAGGATGCAAAGGATGTTCCAAACCAAAAATATGTTCCTCGCAGCACAAGTCATGCTCTGTACGACTGCTTGTTATTTATGTAATACGCACTGATAGCCAGAACACAAATTCCTCAGAGAATAATATTTCAGCTAGCTATAGCTGAGGAAGTTACTCAGATGAAAACTGGAACTCAATCATATTGGTTGGAAAATTGCTGAGGAAAACAATGTTCAAATTCTATTAACAGGATTATGAAGAACACTTCGCAATCTCAAAATATGCTCAAATGGCAGATACCTAAATGCGATTCCTTAAAATTCTCCCTTAAAGTACTTGTAAAAAATTCAAAATGTTGTCAATCTTGTTGCTATGGCAAATGTTCCTCAGGATGCCGTGATCACACAGGTCTGCGTTATCGTACGTTTCCTTAGATACTTGACGTACGCAGAGCATTTTCGGCGTAGAATCGTACGTCCGTACGCCTATTTTTTAACCCTTGACAGTATCTGTGTTTTATCTCATTCCATTATGTCAATGTTGTCTTCGTGTTGAATAGATTTTTCAGAACAGCACTTATTTGATATTTCTCATTTTGAACAATTATTATGCAGCAGTCAATTGAAACCCCGGCTCCCTGACCCTTGGCAGTATGCGGGGATTTTAACATTTCTCGAGTGTTTGTTAAAATGTTTGTTAATTTAAAACATCTATTCAATATTATTATTCAATGAGTCAATCTTGGGATTCGAGGAGTAAATATTAGGATCAGATTCAATGACTCAAGCATATGACTAAATTATTCAATCTAAAGATACAATGATTCAGTACTAGAATTCAAGAATTCAATCTTAGGAGTGAATGATTCAATCTTAAGACTTAAAAATAGGATTCAAGAATTAAGTCTGGCGATTCAATGATTGTATCATACGATTCAATGGTTTAATAATAGGATTCTTGTAACTAAGGGTGGGCTGTTTCAGATAATTACATTGTCTATATGCTCTCACAAATCGAACAAGGTTGCCAAGAACATGCAAATAATACTAAATAATAAACAATATGGGTTTAGAAAGGCTCACTCTACATGCATGGCTCTTAATGAACTTGTGGATAGCCTTTCTGAATCAATTGATAACAGAGAATTTACTATTGGTGTCTTTGTTGATTTATCCAAGGCTTTTGATACGGTTAATCATGAAATTTTGCTTAAAAAATTATATCATTACGGCATCAGAGGATTGCCTCTTTCTTGGTTTGAGGATTATCTTAACAACAGACAACAATGTGTAAAGATAAATAGTACTTTATCATCTATGAAAACGATCAAATGTGGAGTCCCGCAAGGATCAATACTTGGGCCTCTCTTATTTTTACTATACATCAATGATATTACTAATTGCTCGACCATTCTAAATTTTATTTTATTTGCTGATGACACTAGTGCGTTTACATCAAATAAAGACCTAAAATTACTTGAATTCACAATTAATCAAGAACTCCTCAAGCTTTCCCTATATGGTTTAAAGCTAATAAACTCTCGCTTAACTTAAAAAAAAACTAAGTAGGCCTATGTGATATTCACAGCTTGGAGTCAAATGCTATTTATAAGATGATATTAACATCAGCATCCTTACCTGCTACATTGATTAACTCATTTTTACTAAATTACTTTGTCAGTTCAAAGACATTGCCATCATACTGGAAATCAACATGATTGCTCTCTAAAAAAGCCACAATTAAGAAAAATGTTTAAATTTATTGGGACGAACACTATAACTCACTGCTGACGACATTACTAAATCAATACTGCAACATTGTGTGGGCTCAATATTACACCACCAATTTAGGAAACTGCAAAAACGCATCATCCGAATAATAATGAATGCCGGATATAGGGACCATACAAACTCCTTGCTTATCAATCTGCATATCTAGTTTGTATTACAAATATTCTTCAACATCATATTGCTATACTTGCATTGACTTATGATGCTGGTGATTGGTGTTTTCACAAACTCATTAGAGTTTCTTAACCAATCTACCATGCATACCATAAACCATAAATTATTTATTTTGTGATGTATTATTAATACAAAACATTAATATTACATTATACATTATCATTATACGTAACTTGTAACATAATATATATTCCTATGTGCGTTTTCTTTTCTTTTTTTTTGGTATATGAGAATAAAGTTATATTATTATTATTATTAATGACAAGTTTTAGTATCATCAGTTAATGCTTAAATGCTTAACCAGCCTCGCGCTATAATTTATAGCTGAGCTCATTACAACCTTCAAATGCCCGTTAAAAGGATTGACGTTTCACGTGAGAAAAGACAATGTTTTAATTTCTGCGCTGTTCACTAGACGAACAAATTTTGTAGTGCAAACGCAACACTTTAATTATATCCAGTATATATGAGTCAAATGCATGAAGTGATTACAGAATGAAATTACCTGAAAAGTATAAGAAATGTTAATTCCATATTATTTCCATACTAGAAATACATTCATGCAGTAACCCCTCGCTATTAGTTAACCTGCACCGTAGCACGAGAACAAACGAATAGCCTCATTAACTGAACGACAGAGTCGTACTCATTCGTATGATAGACGTTTTCTATTGGCTATGAGATAAACTGATTATAATACTTAAAGTGCTTATAAACCCAAAATGGGTTTTTACTGATTCTGATAGAACATAAAAAGTTAGTTAATAAGTTCTAGATTAGTTTTTGGCTTAGACTTTTAGTTTACATATATACATATATTATTCAGCTCACTCCCCGTCGGGGCTTTTCAGTGACCGATTACATCAAGTATTTCGCTTACCTATATTGCATACTTAGCCTACACTATCTATTTTACAACAATTGTGATATTACTTTCCTAATCTATATATCCTAACCCACCCAGTCAGCTTTCCCTGTGGGAGGAAACCGGAGTGCCCAGAGAAAACCCACGACTTTCGGTAGAGCGCTGACTTACTCTTTTCACATGAGTAGAGTCCCCAGCGAGAATCGAACCCACAACTCAGAGGTGAAAGGCGCTTGCTCTGACGACTGCGCCACCGAAGCCCGCTATATAAAGGCTCAAAGTCGCTATTTTCGGAGATATAAAGGCTCAAAGTCGCTATTTTGGAAAAAAGTAGCGTCTTCCGGGGGACTGGGTCCCAGGAACGTGTGTATTTAATTTTACTATAAAAACAATTACATTTGGATAAATCATCTTGAAAAGTCGGCTATTTCTTGAGGAAAAAAACACATTTTTGAACTCAAACACATTTTTGAGTGTGTAAAGTAACCCTTCTAGTGGCTTGCATCGTCAATCGTGGAATATAGACGAAGGAATGGATTTAAATGCGATTTCAAAGTCGATCGTGGAGACGACCATGACACTTGCAGTAACTTATGTCTATAAATTCTGGGACATAGATGCCTCTTCTGGCGAATCAATTGCTTATAAAATTCTTTCGTATAGTATCAAATAAAGAAAGAAGAAATAAATGAACGAATGCAAGGGTTAAAAGTTTGTTGGAATGGAACTTAAACCTTTTACTGCATTGTATAGTCTTCGTGCCTTCATGGACATGGGAATCGGTTGCATTTCATTTCTGATTTCTACACCTGCTTTAAAGTTGGTTCTCACTTTAGCAAGGAAGTTGTTTCCCTACAAATTTTACATCCAAATTTACCCAAAATTTGGACGTTTTCAAGAATAATAACTGGTTAACTGCAACTGGCCAACCCACAATCTAATGAAATTGGCCCCCATGAAAAGATACGATCGTAATATTAATGATATCATAAACTGTATATATATATATAGTTATAGTATGGTGTTGAGTGCAATTATATGATCAATACACAGACATATCATAAATATTTATTACTACTTAATATTTTAAAAACTCTGCTATGTAAATGAAAGTATGATTAATACAAGCAAATCATTAAATTATATATATATATATATATATGGAATTATTGTGACAACACTAAACATTAATTGCCACATAAATAGGCTCAGAATAATATTCATCTTTTGAGAATGTTTTAGTGGGGAAACATATCTAATTTAATAAATAAGCCATAAGGCCAGTATGTGATCTGCAAAACATCATACTTTCTATTACAGTAGCTTTGCCTGTGTGGGCAGAGCAAACATGCTTCAACTTTCACATTAGATGTCTGGTGTGAGAGTGATGCTTGCTTTACTCACAGTGTACACACATCCAACTTTCTTGGCATGCCCACATAGCTGATTTAAGTGACTCGGAAAGGTGCTTCTCTGTGCAAGTAAAATGACTTTCTCTCCATGGAGGGAAATGGATGTTGACCCCCTCCCCTACCAGATGTCCTTGCACATTTTATAAGTGGAATCTCTCCTTCCAGATGGGTAAAGTTCCTCCATAGTGGGAGTCTGGCTCTTTTCTAGGTAACCCATTACCCAAAAAGCAGCTAAGGTTTAGCCGATCCAATCAAGCGCAGTTAACCCATTAATTGGCAGTACTCTACCACTGATGAGTAAAATTTGCCAATTTGAAAATGGGTTAAGCCAATCGATCCAATCAAGGGGCTGAGCTATTAAAAGTGCACTTGCCCCCAAGAGACAGTAGAGTCACAATACAACATATATTGATAAAGATGTTTAATAAATATTTAATTAAAAATGTTAATTCATATTTCACTGATGGTTCCAGTTTACTTCACTGATAATCTAGATGAAATCACAAACAAATAGTTTAATGGGCTATACAATTTTTAATTAGCCTCCCTAAGGTTCTTCAACATAGGTGGCTAACAAACCAAGGCCTAACTGCAGAAATGCCTGATACTCAGGTTAAGGTGGTTCCACTAGTGGGACAGTGCAGCACTTGGTGATCAACTTTGTGCCAAATACATGTATCAATCAAACATATAGCATCAGTATCTCACTGTCATATAAAACATTTGACATTGACCACATGTGTAGGATAATACAAGACACTGAAAGTCCACATATAAAGTAGGTTGAAATCTAAAAGTAGAATGGCCTATTAATTTGTATCAGTTAAATACCATAAAGGCATTAAAGTTGTGATAATTTTCACATTGAAACATACAGTATATGATATATTATTCTATAACAGCAGTATGTAATCTCTCAGAGGTAGAAGCACTTCAATCGATTTGTGTGCCAACAAACACCGTTGTACACCGGACATGTCCGGCGCAGAACCTTTCATTTGGCTTCAATGACATTGTATACTAAGCAAATAATATGCAAATTTAGGTGACATGATTCAATATTTAAATTTTTAAATATCCAAAGTTCATACGCGCGAATAGACATCATTGCATTTGTTAAAATCACAGCTTACCTGTATTCTGATTCCTGTCCTATGTTGGGACAACTGGGTACATTAGTCTTTGTTTATAGGTCTATAACTATGGCCTGTATTTGCCACCAAATCCGAAGGCAAATTCAGATGAGTTTCGGTGTCCTCTTTTCTATCGATTTAAAGCCGCAGTAGGTGATTTATCATCCAAAAAAGGTGTCAGATAGCTAGATATATTACTGTTGGTACTTTCTGTGTAAGATCACGCACAAACGAAACATCGTTTAGACAAAATATGCAAAAAAAGCACAAGATATCGATATCTTCGCCATATATTTCTTAGTTGTTTATCAAAGTTGGGTTCCTGGGATCCAGGCCCCTTAGTGATATTTTGGTCGCGCTACTTTTTTCAGAAAATGCCAAAATTTGCCTGTTTGAGCCTTTATATCTCCGAAACTAAAAGTCTAAGCCAAAAACTAATCTAGAACTTACTAACTAACTTTTCATGCCTTATCCGAATCAATAAAAACCCATTTTGGGTTTATAAGCACTTTAAATATATCAAGCCATACTGACCGTGACGGAAGCGGTGTTTTAAGGGAGTAATGCAATCAATACAGCAATAGAACACATACATTCAGACCTGCCAACTCACCCGACTTTATCGGGTGTCCCCCGATTTTTTAACAAATCTCCAGATCACCCGATCGAAGGACATGTTCACCCGATTTTTATTTAGTTTTCAACTTAAAATATGAATGCTTATAATCGATAATATTTCCTACTAACAACGACGTTTTCTGCCATTTTTATTAGTTTATCTTTATCTTAAGTCTTTGTAGTTGCTTATCAGTTTGCATTCGTAAGTCATAACATTGCATTTTGTCACAATTTAATATATAAAAAGCAATTTCTCTCAGTTATTAACGTATATCCCTGGAGCACATTTTTTCTTTCTAGTTTCTTGAAGTCAATTTCAACTGATTTGGCAAATCTCCAGATTTTTTAACGAATTTTTTCTCAATCTCCAGATTTTCTTCAGCCAAGGGTTGGCAGGTCTGTACATTGGTCATTGCTGTTTACAGCGGTAGAAACAGCAGTATATACAGTCTACCCGCTGCGCGGAACACAAACTATAAGCTGTAAACAAGTTAGCAAGAGATCTACTTGTGCATGTCAGCATACGTCTATGCGACAGCCTGTTAAAATTCCAGATTAACTTAATGCAAATCAGGCCTAGTGCAATCGTCGAGTTTCCCGTGTGCCGAAACTGGCGAAAGGCAAAGAAGCGCAACGTTTGAAACATGCCTATAACTTGTATAAGTTCAGCTTTTTAAACTATTCTGCGCCAAATATATTAATTTCCGCCGATTCAAAATACTATTCCATATTCTGTAAAATATTCAGTTAGACTTCGCTTTCCCCTGCATCGACAACAACACTAAGCAAGTAATACAGTATACAGGGTGTATAAAAAAAAACTGAACAAAATTGAAATTGCTCTCAACTTCGCGAAGCGGCTCCAGGTACGAAGTTTTTTATTAATATATATTGTTTGGGTATTTATAATGTAGAATAAACTAAAAAATTCTGAAAGTTACATTTTTCAAAACCCAGGGGGGGGGTGTCTTGTCCAACAGATCATTGCGCACGAAATTTCAATGCTTAAAAGTTATTTTGAGTTAGTGGGCGGAAAATGTGTAGGGTGTTGCATTGCTGTTCAAAATTTCAGAAAATTTGCTTAAGTGTAAGTCCTTCAAAACGTCGCGTAAACTTTCATTTTTAAGAAAAAATCAGCTTTTGCATGCTTAAAGTGGAAGTCAAGTCCGTTCTGCGCATCTTTTCTGCGCATTATGTGGAGGCCACAGTATAGGTATTGAGCAGTAAGCTCACTCGGGTCGGAACCTTTGAAGTTTTTGTCCTTGCGCTTGTCATGCCGCGCATGTTTGGCCGCCATGTTGGCAGTAAGGAAAGAGGAGTGAAGATGTTTAGAATTGTACTACAGAGACATGGTTTTTACACTTACATGGCAATATTTTTCCGTTTTCTTTCGCCGATCGGCTTCAGATGGATAAAATAACAAATAGAGGAGGATACTGCTTAGTTTTAGACGCGTTTGGAGTAAAATAAACAAGCAAAAAGGCAGAAAATCGCGACGAAATATGTCAGCTGTTAGGAGTACGTGCGGGATATTGGGCAAAGCTCATTTATTATTACCATTGGTCTTAACAAGTGAGACAAAGTTTCAATCATGTTGAAAACGGCGTGTATAAGAAGAAAGTCAAAGTTGTTCTCACAAACATTTGAAGTATTCCTGCAGGAACAGATTGTTCTTATTGTGGAACATGTACAACTTACTGAGGGGCAGTTTATATGATCCCTCTTACCCGAGATTAAACGAAGCATGCAATGACTTTGAGGTATTGAAATAAGTCATTTGTTAATGATTCGGAAAAATAACATGATCCTGATGGCTTTGGATAATTATGTGTTCCATCACCCTTGCAGATTTGTATGGCCAAAGGTCAGTAGCTAGTGGTTCAGCACCCTGGTTTTATTAATGCCAGTGGCATATTGAATAAATTATCAACTTGATGTTTGTTGTGTTGTGTTGTTGTTATATTTAATGCTCAATTATTCAATCTCTTGAAATTGTTTGATCATTTAACTTAATGACATTTAGGATTAACTTGTCAACATACACCACATTACAGTAAAATAACAAAATAGGTTGCATCAATCAGGGTGTATTTCAACCTAGTGGTTAACAAGAGACTTGGCATGGTGTATTGTGCAAGAGCAAGAGTTTCCCTTGACTAGTTTACTTTATTGCTTAACTTTGTTACATTTCTGACAAAACGTACACAAATGTGCTCTTCTCAAATTTGGCAAATGTCACATTGACTGCTACATACAATATCAATTGAAATATATTTCTTTATTGCTCTATAATATAAAATTCATTTAATTATTTGTTTCTTTTGCATAATTTAACATTAGGGTATATTTGGCTAGATTACAATGTTTACCATATTTCATTGTGAACACAACACATGTAGTACTGTAGGAGTAGTACACTCCCACCAAAAAACCTGCAAGTGGCCAACACCCTTTTCTTTTGCCTCCATGTGGATTTCTCTAAATCAACAATCAAGCAATGCATTTGTCTGTAGTCTTTGGTTTAAATTGTAACTTAGTTTGGCAAGTGCTTTTTTTATCCTGCCCGATAATGGCAGATGTAGTCATGTAGAGAACTTAGTTTCAAACCGAAAAGAAATCTAACACTAAAAGAAAACACGTGGTGTTCAGCAGTTAACTGTTCGAAGAGTGATAGTTCAAGTTTCCATCTGAGCCAGAAAAGTATGTTTTACTTCGTCATATTTGTAATTATTCTAAAACTATTCCTCAGCCTCCTCAGCTGGAAATTGTGCTGCAGATTTTGATGACCTCATCGCTCAGTGTACAGAAACTACCAAGAAGTCAACATCAGTGCTGGCTACAATACCTCAACCTCAAACCTTGGCGATTGGACCCACCGACTACAAAGATCCAAATTGTCGTTTCCAACATGGTCGAGGAGAATACTATCACATATGTTGCTGGCTATCTGCTCCATAAGTGTTCACAAAAACACAGCTGCTCAACCTGCAAAGAAGCCCAAGAGTCCAATGATCTGGATGACAATAGGAAATTACTTTCAATTGTTACTTCAAGGCATATGAGCAAGTCAAATCACAATTTGGAGGTCTGCATGCGCCTTCAGCTAGATTCCTGGAGTATGTCGTTCAACTTGAAGCAATCTTTTTCAAAAACTTCTTCATTTATACAAAGAGTTCTTCTGTTGGAGGTGATATCCTCAAGTTACTCAAGAAAGAACCTGTGCCGTTCCAGTACTGTGAAGAATTCCTGCTGGAATATCTGCAGAAGCTGTTCTTGAGAATGAGAATATATTACTCGTTGAAATTGGCCAACCGTGATTTTCGGACAACTAAGAACAAAAAGGACAGAAAATATTTGAAGGTGTCACATCTTTAACCGACATGACTTCAGTCATTATAATCGTTCATACTTTTATTAACGTTTGACATTTATATTGATAATTTAGAACTTTAGAAGTGCCTATACAGTGGACTAGCTACTGCCATAATTTGTTCAGGGAGCCTCTTAGAAGAGAGAACAAAAACCGATCAACTTTGTTTGGCACAGAGCTGAGAGGACCATAGTTAATCATACTGAAAATATTATAAAAATAAACACAGAAAAACAAGCTATAGACCAAAATATATAGCATACTGCCACGGCTGCTATTTAGTAGAGTCTAGCAGCCTTATAGTTATAACAAGTTAGAGCACAATTTGTCATTGAAATAGTTTTTCTATTTTACTAAAATTTGACAACTTACCTTTCTTTTACAAGTACTAGGCATAGAAAGAAAAATTCGTCCACAAAACCTTGAAATAGCGCCAATTTAAGTTTCAATCATGAAAGTAAACATTCAGCCCACTCCTATTAAACAGCTGATATTCGTCGCGATTTTCTGCCTTTTTGCTTGTTTATTTTACTCCAAACGCGTCTAAAACTAAGCAGTATCCTCCTCTATTTGTTATTTTATCCATCTGAAGCCGATCGGCGCAAGAAAACGGAAAATTATTGCCATTTAAGTGCAAAAACCATGTTTCTGTAGTACAATTCTAAACAATCTTCACTCCTCTTTCCTAACTGCCAACATGGCGGCCAAACCGGAAGTCGGATGACTTCGGTTGGACACTTTGAACCCCGAGTGAGGTTACTGCTCAATACCTATACTGTGGTGGAGGCCCTCACCATTGGAATTTTAATTGAACAACGCATGCGCATTTCGTGCATTTCGAATGTGATTATGTATTCAAACAACATGGAGGAAGGCGAAAGCCATCCCGAAATGTTGTTAGCGGCGAAATTGAGGGAATTAGTGTTGTATCCAACGAAGATAAAAAGGCCAAACGAAAAAAATATTTAGCGGGAAGGAATGCGACAAAGATATGTTTTTATCAGGAGCAATTTATGCGGTGGCGACAGGTAAAAGACGAGCTAAAAGTCAAGACTGACAAAGAATTAGTAGCCTTGCTTAGACGAAGCAACTCCTAACAACCAGGTAAGAAATATAGATTGTATTGACGAATAATGTAATAATGGATAAAAGCAGTGTTTCGATGGAGATCTACAGTATCTGCTTTTAATTTTGTAGTGACGCGGAAACCCAGAAGTTGAAACTTGCAGCAGCTGTCAGCTGATCCATGAAGGATTGCAACCAATATTACTCTAGAGCCCAAACCTTAAAAGGAAGAGCTGAAGATTTACAAACTGATTTAAGGTACTTTAACAATTCCGGCCTAAAATTTTGTCCATTTGTTAAATTACTCAGCTTTCCAAAGTCTAGCTTTCCATCTAGGGCTCTGATCAACCATTATTAATAACAAAATGTGCTGTAAGTTACCGGAACCTGACACAGAAGAAAGTCGTACATTAAATATCAGACTATGTGAGAGTTAATTCCCAGCCTTTGAGCCTAGCCTTTGTGTCAGTGTTATTACCCCAGATAGCAGAATAGCAACGCTTGTTAAAACTCTCTATTTTCCCTGCAAAATCATGTTAAAACCCCACATATGCCTGAGGGTGGTGGTGGGTTTTCAATTGACTAGTGCATTATGGTGCTGTACAGATTCTGGGGTTCTTGATGTACGGTCAGATAATCAATAAATTAGGGATTATCCACACTTCGTCAACATTTTAAAAAGTAACCAAAGCGGGAGATTGTAGTGGGGGGGGGGGGTGATGGGCTATTTACTCTATTAAAAATTTATAAGAGAAAATGTGGGTAATTATCATTCATTAACTGGCAGTATCCTCGCACTGGCAAGCAGGATTACATGGATTTACTGGGGGTGCACACCTCTCCTAGCCTTGGCCAAGAGGGAGGTGCCAATTCCCATATCAAATCCAAATTTTGGATGTGACAGGGCATTTATCAATATAATATCAAGCAATTCATGGGCCTTTTTGACCATGTAGGCCATCTTATTTTTTAACATTTTCTGACTAGATACCCCCTTGATCCTGTCCTCAGTGGTGATTCGCCCTTCCCTGGTCAAAGGTCACTCCTTGCTTCATGACCAAAGCCCACTTAGCACACCCTTATCAAACCAAGCTGGATCCACCCCTGCTGGCAAGTAAAATTGTATGGTGTTACTAAAGTAGGGCGTACCTGGGTGCATTGCCAGCTAATGGGTTAACAAGAGACACTCAGTCTGGCAGATAGTTTGTTAACTCATTAACTGGCAGTACCGTAGCACTGGCAAGTCAATTTGCCTGGCATTAGACAGAATAAAGTACTAAAGTATGGCATATCTGGGTACATTGCCAGCTAATGGGTTAAATTTCATTGAAGAAGTTTTGCAACTGTAAAAAGCAAGCACTATTCAACAACCTATAATTTTCACACCAGAAGATCAACATTTAAATGTATGCTTTTTTTGAGAGTTGCAAAAATCTATGTTTTGTATGCTTTTGAAAATTTTGATGATTGCATATGTAGCATATTTTTATAATCTAATCTAATTATACAAACAAATTTGTTCAAATAGCTAAATGAACTGATAATTTTTTATGTAAATATATTATTATTATGTAATAATTAAAATCTATATGAATCTGTCTAACAAAAAGAAATTGTTGAACCAGAATTTACAAATACATTATACAAGTCATTTATTGTGTATTGCCAATAGCACTATAGTCTAGCTGGCCGGAATCCTGTATAAAGTCCATTGGGAGAAGGATACCTTGCTCTTATTGCAAGAACACTACAACTTGGCACCACTACTCTGTTGCCCCTGCCAAAATGCCCATGCTGCCATAGAACAAACTATATGCAGAATGCCTAAAGTGTTCATTGTTTCTGGGGTGTTCCATAACTAGAATGTCCTCTCTATACCTCATTGCAATGTCCAAAACATTTGCATCCAGGACAAGCTGGTTGAACAAAGGGTTTGTTGTCATACCAGGCATAACTCTTATTGAACAAGGTTGTTTTCATCTTGGGTGAGCATTGGTGCTAATGGCCACAAAAACACCATTCAGGACTTTTGTCTGATGGAGGGTCTGGTTGGGATGATTCATCCTGACCTTGTGGCAGATTTATTGGTAATTCACCAAGTCAGAAAACGTTGCTGGCTGTCTTCTCAACAATTCCAGTTCCAACCTTCTCAAAGCCTCCAAATTTACACTTTCAACCAAATTCCAAGTTAGCTGAAGCAAAGGGGAAATAGTATGTAACTTGTTGATGTGCAAAAAGTCTTTAGTTTGACACACCATTGAATCAGGGATGTGAACACCAACACACCCTATAAACATTAAAATACATGTACAGACTGGGGATCTTACATCATCAATTTGATCAGTGGGTATAGAGTGTGTTTACACAGTGAGTAGACACAATCACTTGAAACAACTATATACTGTAGTGGGAAAATGATATACAACTATTAAAAGTGCCATTTTAACAAAATACTATGTTATCTTCAACACATATATATGCATATGTTGAAATTAATCACAGGTACAAGTACAGATACATTGCCAATGCTACCTGCAGATGCTGCTCGTGGGTCAGCAGACGTTTTTCGGCGTTTTCCTCCACACACAATCACCCACGGCTTCTCCCATGACCTCTGGCTCTTGATCCACCACGTCCCCTGGTTGTTTCTGTCGCATTTCCACAGTTGCAAGAAGATGTTTTGCCAGTTTTTCTTTGACCGCGTTCACACGACCTCTCGCTCGCTTTGCACTTGGTTCTGGGCTATCCATCTCGTCACTACTATCACGTTCTTCACCCTGAAATTATTAGACATTACAGAATTATAAATATTTTTAACAACTAAAATTCGGCAACACTTACATTTTTTACATTTTAATACGTACCTGCGTTTCACTTTGACACTTTCAGATGTTTCGAATGAATCGGTGTCGCTTCTTGTAGATTCCGTCGATTCAAACACGAACTTTTGTCTGGGTGGCAAACGGAAGAGCAATACTGCCCTTTTCTTTACAAGGACAAGCATTTCTTCCCTTTTCCCGCAAACACATTCCATGACATGAACATACTGCCATGTTTATATCCACATTGGGAACTTGTGCAATGTCCTCGATTATTTGACTGCGCTCGATTTCATCTACTGTGCTTCGACTTTCGTCCATTGTTGTATAATGCGGCATGGCATGGCTTTTTTGTGTTTAGCGAGGAAAGGTGGCATTTCGTTTTACTTCCCATGAAGCAGGTAAAAAAATACTGTAAGTATTGTATAAAAAGACCACACACAAAGTCATTAAAATCCAGGTGCAGTGAGAACAAAAGGAGGCAAAAGGCTTCATGTAAGACAGTTATAGTGTATCAAAACAAAGGATGCAAACAATGCACAGAACAGATGCGCAGAACGGACTTGACTTCCACTTTAATTTACGCCTTTACCTAATTTGCATATTGTCTATACAATTTTTTATCTGTTGGACAAGACACCCCCCCTGGGTTTTGAAAAATGTAACTTTCAGAATTTTTTAGTTTATTCTACATTATAAATACCCAAACAATATATATTGATAAAAAACTTCGTACCTGGAGCCGCTTCGCGAAGTTGAGAGCAATTTCAATTTTGTTCAGTTTTTTTTATACACCCTGTACATGCATGCATGGCAAATATTAATTCGGTTATGGCAAATATATACTGAGGAACTTGGTCATCCTGATTACCGTCGTCGTCGGGTATACAGGTTGCTGGTCCTGTTCCAGCAGAAACATCAGGTTCCGCCGTTCCCATTGTTTTGCGCTGGAGGGATAGGGACTTCATCGGTTTGACCGTTATTGCTCGCTATATTTTCATCTTGAGCTCCTTCAATTCTTTGGCGAATTGCCAAATTAGCAGCTTCTCGTTGAAACGCATTTTGGCGGTCGGCATATTGCATCTCATTCACTCTTTCCAATAGTCCACTAAATTAATAATTTACAACTAATTTAGCCTTAGGCTGCATATTCACTAATTTAGCCTATGCCACACGAAGAAGAATAACTATATAACTGAGTTTATACTCACGGCTTCCTTTGCTCCCTTGCGATATATTCGCGAATTCGTCGTCGAGCCGCAAGTCGTTGACCGGCATTAGCATACTGCACGTTGTCGGGAATATTCATAAAACGTTCATCTCGCGCGATGTCATTTATAACAATATCCCAAACTGGACCATTTCGTCTATATTGTTCATGTATTAAGGCCCTTTCTACCTCTCCAATGGCCAATGCGTCTAACTCGTCTCGGAGGCATGCTTCAGTTTTTTAATCTTAACAATGCTATACAGGGTGTCTCAAAAAAAACGCTACCCTTAGAAATTAGAGGCTTTAGAAAAAGCCTCGATTTTGTACACTTGGGAATTTAAAATTGCTTATTTTCTTCTAATTGCATGCAAATATGCCAGACAAAGCGAAATTTCTAAAGCCTCTAATTTCTAAGGGTAGCGGTTTTTTGAGACACCCTGTATATGTATTATTGCAATGGTGTCAATTTCGTAGTATAAATAACTGCATGTACGTCTTAATTTTATATTTTTATTCCCTTTGGGCCCTTCAATTTGTAAAAAATGTCATGACTCATGATCATGCAAATTAACTCTTGTTTATTTAATTACATTCGTTCGCTCTCGTCTTTACTCTCGTCCGATGCGTGCGTGATTAATTATGCAATCCAATCAGATTTCAGATTTTGACCAAAATACATTTGCATACCTGCATATTCGTTCGTTCTCGTGCTACGGTGCAGGTTAACTATTAGAACCAAATAATTATTCTCCCGAACAAACCAAAAGTTATTGTAACATGAAGTACGTACTAAATCGTTTACTGTAACCATGGTAACACGCAAGCGAACACTATCAGTATGGAGACGACCAGTAGGGCCACTCATTTGAAATTTTGTGTGGCCGCTCATTACGCATTGGCAGCCAGTCAATTGCTTTTTTGGCCAATAAGCAAGCTGGACTAACTTTCCTGGCTAGTAAACTGCAAATTTTTGCATAAAAAGCCGACTACATGTTGTCACAGAGTAATCACATACAGAGGTGCATCTTCGCGGAAAAACCGTAAGGTGTTTTTAACTCCGCGGCACATGAAGATAAACCTCTGTATGTGATTACTCTGTGATGTTGTATCGTCGAGTGGCCCTACTGGTCGTCTTTATACTGTGACTGTATTCTTAATAAATACTCTATATCTCTTTTCCTTTCTGTACAAACTGTGATATTTTTACTTTTAACAATAAAATTACCAATTGTCCAACAATATAAAGTAGGTATGTTATTTTGTCCTTTTTTGGCTTTTATTTACTGTAAAATTCAATCTTAGACGTCTCACAAAACGTTTCGAAATTGTCATAAAACTTCAACTGTTTTTATACTATGAAGTCTTTTAGATAAAATATGTTGTTTCTTTTCTATATAACGCATTTGAATTAATAATGGTAATTGAACTGTTCAATTTCCACTTTATTATCTTCATTTTGAAATCTGAAAATTTTTTTAAACCGGAAGCGTTATTTTATTAGGCTTTGTTTACAATTTACACACCCGCGATGCCGTAGCATAGCAACAACATGAATTGTAATTTGACAAATTGACTCCGTATGAACCACTGATGAACCAAACTCGTACCCAGCGCTAGCCTGCTGGGGCATAGCCATAGATATAATAAACCTAGATTGCTGACTCATACCTAGCGGACGCGTGACCTGCATGATAAATCCAAGATGGCCGCCATTCAGGGCAAAAAGACTATAAACTCTACGGGGAAATCCATATTTTTTAAATTTTGCGTCATCCCAGTGTTTCGAATCCACTTCGATCAAACTTTTTTGGCAATAACTACTTATCGTGAAGGTTTTACACGCAAACTGGACAGCTGGGGATGAATTGATGTAAAAATATCGCTCGCCGAAATTTGTACGAAATCGTCACTTGGTCAGTTCGAGTGAATTACTCTGGTTTAGAGTATTTTATAAAGGAAATTTGTGGTTTTCAAGGCCAAAGACGTATACCTTGAAGGCTTTGGATGCAGAGTGGACCGTTTGGGATGAATTATATTAAAATATCGCTCGCCGAAGCTTGACATGAAAATGTCACTTGCTCAGCTCGAGTCATTTACTGCAGACAAGTACTTTAAATGTACTTGGTTTAATAGATTTAGTCATTAGATATTTTGAGGAATATTCGGAACATTACTTAGAGGATAAAAGTAATGTCTGTAACAGGCTTTACTTGCTGAGACGACTGGGATTACAAAAAAGCAATAAAAATAGCAATTAAAATTGGGAATGGAAAATGAGATTATGGTCCCTCCCCCACCTCTTACAACCCTCTGACTTCTTTCCCCAGTTTTTGTTTTCTTTTATAGTATTTTTGGGGCTCACTTAAATCTGGGGCCCATCGAGCAATTCCCTCCCCAGGGCAGCCTTGGAAAATATAGCTTACTAAATGTCGTGTTAAAAAGAACCATAAATAGAAAACACTAACATATTGTTAATCTGGACATTCATTCTCACTAGATGACATGTCAAGAAATTTAGTTTTGGACACGCAAGAAAACTTCATGTTAGTTTTATTGAGGTTCAACAAAGTAGGAAAATTTGCCATTAATTACTTGAAGGATTAATATATTTTTACTATAGAAATGATAATTAATAGTAGTATAACAATGTACGGATTTCATCCAAACATACATGAAACTGTTAAGTTTAATGAACAGAATTTATTTTATAGAGGTTTATATTTCACGACCACCATGGAAAGTCTGGCCGATGCATGTACTGCATATTTTGCAGTACATGAACAGGTTGCACACTGTTACTGTATTGTTAAATGTTAAGTTAAATGTTTTAAAACAATACTGAAAATCAGAAACAACACTCAAATTTGCAGTGCACTTGCCAAAATTTTGCACACTACACACTTGAATTTTTCCCTGCTGCATAAATGTTTCCTTGTCGAGATCTGCCATATATTACCCAGTCTGGTCTCATGATCTCCCCGGGAAAATCCTAATCAATATAATGTTCAGAATTCTTCCTTTCATGAGTCATGCTGTCTGTCATTTCATACAGTGAGTTCAAATAGGCTGCATTGCATCTTCATAAATACCATGTTTGTGTGTTTGATACCATTTCAAAGATTACTGATAACAAGTAATCGATTGATATTGGAAATCAGTGACTGGTGGTGCTGTGACCTTTCATTGATTATTGATTGATTATGGAATATCATTGATGCAAAAAAAAACAATCTAAAGAATAGCCAAATTCATGTCTTCGTATAACATTAACTGTCTTGTTTCTCTTTACTTTGGGTGTGCTGTACAGTAAGTACTCAGTTAAAACACAAATACACAGTGGCTAATTTGCATATAAATCAACAAAATGCATGCATATGGTAATTGAAAAAAAATCCATAACTGGCCATATTTTTTGTGACTGCTGATTCGTTATTGCTTAGTATCAAGTAACTAATTAATGTCGATTGGACTTCTTGTGATTCGTTTTTGTTGATTAAGTACGCCGGGATATATACAGGTTGAAAACATGAAAAGTTGATTATAAATATCTAAATTTGCCGATGTACAAGAGACATATTGTTCTACCAAAGTACTACACTGCGGACAACCCAATCAAAGCATGACACTGCAAGGCCCTCCCCTTGTCAAGTCAATTGTCTTGCTTTAGTGGGGAGAGTAAATAAAATAAAATAGGAGACACAAGGCATGTAAGTTAATTGTAATAGAGTATTATTAATTATGTCTGATGGCATCAATTACAGTAAATACTTTGTCAATGTTTTATATACAGGGTGTATAAAAAAAAACGCAACCACTTAATATTCTAAGATATTCACTTTGTTTTCAAGCACAATAGATTTTAGGCTCCTGGGAATTCAGCGGCAATGTTTTCCCCCGATCGTGCTGTTCTTCGCCTGCCAGAATTACCTTTGTTGAGATTAAGGCTCGTTCCTTCACTCGAATATTTCCTGACGTTCCTCAAGATTGTCGCTTTGTGAGGAGGGCCCCGATCAGGAAATCCTGCTCGAAAAAGGTTTTGCACTTCAGTTGTGTTTTGATTTCGGTTGTACTGTAAAACTATGAAAATTCGTTGTTCGGCTGATTTGTGCGATTAGAAGCCATTTTAAATTCCCAGGGGCCTAAAATCTATTGTGCTTGAAAACAAAGTGAATATCTTAGAATATTAAGTGGTTGCGTTTTTTTTTATACACCCTGTATATACCCTTACGAAAAAATCCTATAGGAATTCCTATTAGATTTTGGTCCAATTTCCTATAGGAATTCCTATAGGAATTCCTATAGGATCCAATAGGAATTCCTATAGGATTTCCTACAGGAATTCCTATAGGAATTCCCATTAGATTTTGGCCCAATTTCCTATAGAAATTCCTATAGGATCCAATAGGAATTCCTATAGGATTTCCTATAGGAATTCCTATTAGATTTTGGCCCAATTTCCTATAGGAATTCCTATGAGATTTTGGCCCAATTTCCTATAGGAATTCCTATAGGAAATTGGGCCAAAATATAATAGGAATGCTATTAGGTTTCCTATAGGAATTCCTATAGGATCCTATAGAAATTCCTGTATAATCGTTTTAATCAAGGTGAAGGAAAATGAGAAAACAAATGGAGAACAATTTTTATTACAGATAAAAATGTGGCAAATATAACAATTTTTTACAACTAATATACTATTAATCCTGATTTCAAAACTAAGTTTGTCTAATGTGAAAGGACTGGTCAAATTTGGTAGAGAAACATATTTTACAAATTTTAATAGCTTTTTTTATTAAAATTGGAGATATTTCAATGTGTTCAATATACAAATTATGACATCAGAATTTAAGTTAAATCTCCATGTTTGTTCCCCCAAATCACTTGAAATTGTGTTCATAATATTAACTGTTCAATTCACCAAATGTTGAACATTCAGCACAACATAACTGATATTTTTTATGTCTAAAAATCTTGTACACAGCTTGCGGCATTGAACACATGTATTGAAATAGCTCAAATTGAAACCAAGCACATTGAAATATGTCCTTTGTAGTATATACCCCCTTTAACCTGCAAAAATACTGTGGTTTGTTCTTACCATAATATATTTTTATCAGTTACATGTGAAGGGACCAATATTAATATATAAATTCTAGTTTTTGTCTTTGTCACAACTATTTTACATTAACTTGTAAACATTACAATACCACAGGTTGAAGTCTGATGTGTTGTATCACTAATGTTCTCCTGGAACTGTCTTCTATAACATTAATGGCCAGCACTACCCTTGAGAAGACAATAGTCTGGCATTAGACAGGGAAATTGTTGACCAAAGGCACATTGCAGCATAATGGTTTAACGAGAAAAGTTTCAAATACATTTAAACAAAAGAAAACAAAACATACCTTCTGTTCACCTCAGTCCTGAGTCAATTTGCTTCTCCGTTTACTTTTAACTTCCATCCCCAACACAACAAATGCTGCAAGAAATCAATGTACTCAATGAATGATCTAATGGAATCTGTAGAAGAATAAGTACAGTATAATATATAATATTTCAACAACTACTCAGTCAAGTACAGGACAGCAGTTGATTTAAAATGGGTTAGCAAGACATTGGAAGGTTGCCTGCTTAAAGGTTCACATGCAACAATCTCCACTTGACAATTAAATTAAACTGTATAGCAAGTAGTATGATGCAAAGATGTGCATTGCACCTTAATTGGGTTAACCGAAAGATGGTAAATATTCTAAACTTTGCAAATTTGGGTATCTAAGCTACACAGTACAGTTGCCAAAAGATAACCACAAGTACACATTGGCATCAATAACACACATTGGCAACAATAACACACACTAGCATTATCCTGGTAAATACACATGAATTTGTGGTTAGCCCTTGGCAACTGGAATAGACAGCATTGCACCGGAATTGCAGGGCATTTATTTTCATTTTTTACAATTTAGACCTACAAAAGTCCAATAACCAAACTTGCCGGTTAATGGTATAATAGTGTCTGGTTAACATTTACATTTGTATTAAGCATAATATACAACACTTTCCCTTTGATGGGATAAATTGTCTGGCACTAGATTGTGTGAATTAGTAAGGCACAAAGGCTCCATTGCAACTTAACCTAAATTTGTAAAATACTATAAAAATATATATATGTCTCGTACCTTGCTGGCTTTCATTGTCCTTCGAAACTTCTCCTCCTCGGCAAATTATAATGCGACATGAAGCAGATATAAAGAAGATTGATGTGTATTCGCCGTATAAATGTATTAAAGAAAGATAATAATAGTAAGAATGTCATAACCGCGGCAATTCACTAAACCGCCATTTATCCTTTCGTGAACTTTTCGTCACCCCCCTGTCTTAATTTCCATAAAGCCCGCTCGCAGGCTAATACTCCAAGAATCTTGGAGTATTTGCCTGTCACGTGGTCACCCTTTACCAGTGCTATGCCCAGCAGGCTAGCGCTGGGTACGAGTTTGCTGATGAACAAGCAAAAAGGTGATTATGTGAGAGAATTTCTAGAAATAAAGACCGAAAAAGTAAGTGTAAAGATATCGTAGACTTTACATGTAAATTGATAAACGTTTGTTGTGATTTTGTGCATTCAAACATTGACACTACAATCGATCATTCCATATTTTAATACCTTGTGCCTTTGACAGCTTTGTGTTCAGTTTTGGCTGTTGCTCAAATGAAACTTGTTTTTGTTGACATTTTGACAATGTTTCATTCAAAATTTTGTTTATAATTTGGCCTGTATTACTTGACTTTATGTTGATTGTTATGAAAAAAACTGCAGTAAATGCAGTCTAGAGTATTGACAATTTATGGTGAACAAATTTGGTCGTTTGCCAGAGCACATTTTTCTTTAAATTGATTGGCTAGTTAAATTCTATCATTCAATCTGATTGGTTATTGTGGTGAAGAGTTTCAATCTGATTGGTTTAAAAATGATGCGATTAATACTCAAGATGATGCGATTTGGGAATTAATCGCACTATTTTTGACCAATCAGATTGCAAGAAATGCCATTGATTTCAAAATGAATATAATAAATACTAAAACAATGTTGTATTGACCACACAGGATGAACTACGCAATTTCAAAACCACAAACTATAGTGCATGCCAATTGACGGCAAAACTGCAAAAGCAAGTATGCAAAATAAACACTTACCCTTTAAAAACGCTTTAAAACTCAAAAATTCTGTCCTTTCTCGGCTTTTCGACTGCTTTCTTTTCTCACTGACTTTAGTAAATGAAAGTCCTCTAAACAAATTTCACTTCTCTTGTTTTGGAGACATAATATTTGTCTGAATTAATATGTCCCGACTCCAGAGTACAATTTTGAAAAACGTTTTCAAATATATTTGCATTATAAATGCCAAAAATAAAATGCCAAAAATAAAATGCAAAAATGGCAGTTATTTTTCTGACGTATGCATATTAAAAAAAAATCATTGTCTTGGCCAATCATGATGTTGCTAGTTACCAGTTTTCTCTCGGCTTTAACGCGCGCATGCGCATAACTTAAAAAACCGTCCATGACAAAATTGCATTCAATTGGTGGACGACTTTGCATAAAATTGCATTCCATGGCCACAATGTTTTCACATACCCGGGTGTAAATATTCGAGCGGAATTAGTACCCTCGCACGGCGCTTCGCGCCGGCCTGGGGATTATATAAAGGCAATTATTATGGAATTAGAATAATTTCTATACTAATTGCCATTTCCCTACTATTTCCAACTTGTATCCATACTATTTCCAGAGTAAGGATTTGGAAAACAATATCCAGTGCTAGTTAGTAGCCGGGCGAAGAGCCTTCTCTGTACTGGAACCACACATTCATGATTATATCAGTGAGACACAAAGTCAGTGGACAAAAGGTGAAAACAAATTTATTTTAAGTACACGCTAAGATAAATTCGATCATAAATTAATAAGCAGAAGAAAAATGTGCAATTGGCACATATAGTCTAGGCCCTAAGGTAGGCTGCTTTAAAACACACTAAACTTAAAATTGACCATGTTTATGTATCAGCATTATATCATCATAAATAAAGAAGGAAATAGCAATAAAATTAAAGACTGCTGCATGAATAACATACCACCAGTTGGTCGAACTGTGGTTCCTTTGCTACCTACATCTCCACAAACACGAACAGAACTATTGGTAGCTGCACAGCAAAACTGGGTCGTTTGGATATCAGGAAATTTTTTGCCAGCCATGTTGCTAGGAGACGCACAGACCATTTTCTTAAGAACATCCTTGCCAGACAACTGCTTACCAATTTCATGAAGTGCGAACTTATGAAACCAAGCCAGATGACAATCACAGTTAAATGGATTCTCTTGTATCCCAAAAGAGTCCAAGTCCTTTAGTGCGGTAAATGGATTTTCTTCGATAGTGGATATGTTGTTATAAAATAAGAGCAGGATGCTCAGTCTTGTTAGACCTTTAAATGCGTCCTTTGGAACATGTGTGATTTCATTGCGGCCGAGATCTAACCGTTTAAGTGAGGCCATTTGAAGAAGAAAGCTGTCTTTTCCAAACACTTTATCTGTAGTGAGGCCACAATATCTGCAATTAAACCAATCAATTACACCCCCTCTCATAGCGCCCGGTTCTATTTTAACAATTTTGTTGCCATATAAGTCGACTATTGTGACCTTCGTACCGGATAGGAAATCTGTACCGATATATTGAATATTACAGTAAAGTAAACTGATTTTTTCTAAATTTGATAGCCCGGTGAACTGTGCATTTGCCAAGCGATTCAAATTTGAGTTATCCAAGTGCAGCTCGGTAATGGTTTTGGTCACACGGCCGCTGCCAATGCCGTCTAATCCCGTTGAATTAAGTTTAGAGTGTGTGATAATAAGCTTCTTTAGCGGACTGTATTCAAACATGCCATCTGGTAAGACTTCAAAAGGATTTTTACCCAAGCGAACGGTTTCTAATTTCGAGAGGTTTGCAAATACACCAGGCGGGAAGGAGACGAGCTTATTGTCTTTCAAAGTAACATCACTCAAGTTCACAAGCTGCTGAAACGTTCCTTCTTGTATGTAACTCAAGCTCCCTTCCCTCATGTCTAGCGATGTCAAGGCAGGGAGAGCTATGAAGTCGGCTATCGTGAGATTCGTGATGCTGCTTTTCTCAATAGACAGCCATTTTGTATCATTGTTGAATACATCTCGAGGGAAGGCGGTTGTTGCTTGCATATTTTCGCATTTTACCCACTCCGGTCTTGGAAAACATTTGCAATTTGGTGGATATCCCTTCGGACACTGTTCTTGGCCTTTGACCAAAATAAATAGCAATGAGAAAAGGAATATACTCGCTGTACGAAACATATCCTCTCTTGGCTTGCTCCTTGTCGATATAAACGTATTTGATTGTGCATGCAGCAGACAGTAGCTGAATGTTATAATCTAAATATGCTAAATATTTATGTCTCTATTCATTATCTCGTCATTGTGTCAACATTAATGACTCGTCGATTGCGAAATCATAACGAATCTTTAGAAGTTTGAGAGCTTTTTTTTAGCATTAAAATCGTCCGAACATTGAAGCTATACTGTAATACTGTATGTTTATGAATCCAAGTTAATATTATCAGTTCTCAATATGAAATTTGGTATTCAATACCTGTATATCATATCATTTCATATCAAATTCAAATTTACTATCAATTTATATGCAAGTCGTTTTCCCATTATGGATTTGTAGAAGATTTGTAAGACAAAGAAGGCAACAAAGCACAGCATTCTTATTACTGTACTCTCTAATCCCAAATATTTTTGTCTTTGCTGCAAGGACATTTGCATTTTGTTTGCATTTCTGGTTTGCAATTATGCTCTTCAAGCTTGACACGGATTTCGGATTCGTGTTAAAAGACAGGGGCGGATCCAGGGGTGTCAAATGTGGCTCAAGACACGGTCAGATTTTTGCGATCCTAATTTGTGAAATTTCGTTCATAAGGACGAAATTATTGTTGTTGTAAATAAACGAATTTGCCTCAATCATATTCAATTCAAATACTCTTTATTAAAATATTATTCAAATACTCTTTTTTTCTGCCGATCGAGCGACAGCGAGGTAGGACACTAATATCTTGACATGTTAAGGTTGTTGACGTGTTAAGGTTGCTCCAGAGTTCACCCCGTATGTGGGTAAGGATAAAACGCGGAGTCGGATAGGGAGCGGAGCGGATGGACGGAGCGGATATGGGGATAAAACGCGGAGCGGATATGAGGATAAAACGCGGATATGGGGATAAAACGCGGATATGGGGATAAAACGCGGATATGGGGATAAAACGCGGATATGGGGATAAAACGCGGATATGGGGATAAAACGCGGATATGGGGATAAAACGCGGATATGGGGATAAAAGGCGGATATGGGAATAAAACGCGGATATGGGGATAAAACGCGGATATGGGGATAAAACGCGGATATGGGGATAAAAGGCGGATATGGGCGCTTTCATGTTTAAAATATAAGATATCTGTGTATTTTACTAATTTAGGTCGATCAATCTGTCGCGCCTGACAAAATAGCAAGCAGTATATGATTGTATATAGTTTTAGACTTTTAATAACACTTATTGACGTGTATCTAGCCGATTTTTTGACATGCACGATCATTAGGGCCATTTATAAAGGCGACTTATACTCTCCCATATATATCTTAGACTACTCTCCCATATAAATGACATTCGAAAATGTACTTCCATTGATTTTTGCGCAATGTAAATTAATAATAATAATAATAATGGCGCTATTTTTCTCTTTAAAGCGAGTCGTTGTTGTGCGTTAGGCAATGATGCAGCTGGTATTTGTTGAAGTGAGAACTTGCGCTAATTCGATTAGACTTTATTAACGAAAACCGACCTCAGTGATGATAATGTTTCATACGATTTCACAGTTTTGCCGACAACAGGTTGAGAGCGGTGTGAAATAATTAAGACTCTATAATCTTGCGCTGGTAAGTAAGTAAGTAAGTAAGTAACCACTTTATTTAACGAGGGTAACACGCAACAGTTTACACTGACAAACCTGTGGCCCTCTCTAAAAATTTACAATCTAAAAAGGTAAAAACATACATGGTAAATACATAAATATATAAATAAGCATGCAATTTAAACTGTTTATATACTTATAGACAATATCATGAAACTAACTAAACTATTTCCTTAGATTACAAGGAATCTAATAAGTATTTCCTTAAGCCAGTTTTAAAGGCAACAATTGTTTCCTTTTTGCGTATCTCGACCGGGATACTGTTCCACAACTTTATGCCACTAATGTGGAAGGTTCTCCCACCTTCCGTTTCCCTGTTATAGCGTGGGCACACTAGGTTATAATGACCATGCCTAGTTTGTCTACCGTGTAAAGCTGAGTTTTTAACTAAAAACTGTCTCATGTAATTTGGGGAGTCATCTGTATTGCATTTGTATAATATACAACACTTTTGCATAATTATTTCCTGATTAAGCGGTAACCAGTTAAGTTGTTTAAAAAGGTCAACTGTTCTTTCATCTCTGCCAGCATCAAGGATAACACGCGCAGCTCGTTTTTGCAGTTTATAAACACGGTTTATATTGTCGCATGACGTCGAACTCCATACACACGATCCATATAACATTACAGGCTTGATCATTGAGTTGTAAAACAACTTACGTTCATTTGTTGGTAGATTTCGTTTAATCTTGTTTAGAACCCCTATACGCTGTGACAGTTTCTTACACAGATCGTCAATGTGTTCATTAAAATTTAACTGTTTATCCAGTTTTATACCCAACAGTTTGTGGGAAGTAACTTGTTCAACTTCTTTTTCTTTTACATTAACATTAAGTTCGATAGCCGTTAACTTCTTTTCTAGTCTCTTTCCTTTCACTAGCATGGATTTAGTTTTCATCGCATTGAGAACCATCCGATTTTTGTCCGACCATTCAACGACTTTGTTAGTATCTTCTTGCAACCTTTTCCCTACCTCCAACGGTGTTAGGACCGAAGCAGAGGCACTCATCGTAGTATCATCCGCATAAATGTCCACGACCGACTGCAGAGCTGATTGTGGAAGCTCGTTTACAAAAATTGTAAACAAAAGAGGCCCTAAAACGGACCCCTGGGGGACGCCATGTGTGATTAATTTAGGATCCGAAACATCGGATCAGATCCGGTGAATCGGAAACAGATCCGGTGAACAATCCACGTGCTAATATATCTGTTAGGTGTATTACAGTTGACAATGGTAAAATAATTTTTTCTAAGGTTACCTTAACGTATATGCAAATAGTATTATAAATACTATTATCATTCTCGTGTTAGCATTAATAGACGACACTACGGAGGTCGGTCTGAGGATTTAATCAATGTTTGGTATATTTAAAGTCGCGCTTGACAGTCGTGCATGTGCGGACACTGAAGTAAATGACCTGTACCTACCGACATCAAAATTTACTACGCTTACTTATTGGAATTGAAAATGAGTGCTTGGCACATACATGAGTAAATATACACAAGTAAATAACATTTTGTTTTTTATCTTAGTATTGTACAGGGTGAATAAAAAAATCGGAGTCAATCACTGATGCTCGGTTTGATGGTCCCTTTCGGTCGTACGTCACTAGTATAATAGGCTGTGTTTTCCACTAAAATAATTTTAAATGTTGTAAAACATGGACTGGACTATGGATTGGACTGGACTTGTAAACTCTGGACTGGACTGGACTTGTAACACATGGACTTGTAAAACATGGACTTGTAAAACATGGACTTGTAAAACATGGACTTGTAAAACATGGACTTGTAAAACATGGACTTGTAAAACATGGACTTGTAAAACATGGACTTGTAAAACATGGGCTTGTAAAACATGGGCTTGTAAAACATATGGACTTGTAAAACATATGGACTTGTAAAACATGGACTTGTAAAACATGGACTTGTAAAACATGGACTTGTAAAACATGGACTTGTAAAACATGGACTTGTAGGCAAGATTCTTGTTATAGTTTATCTGTTCATAATAATTTAGATAAACTACTAAGTCTGAGACTAAGAAAATCTGGGTATGTAATTTTTAATATTTTATTTTAAACCTTGTCTTTAAATCAATATTCACTATTTGCAACACATTGTATATAATCAGTATACTTTACAGTTCACAAACAAAACATAACTCATTAGAAAATATGTATTTATCCTTAATGACTTATTTCCTCCGTCGCGCTTTTAATACGTACGTACAGCGTACATGCACGAATAGACGGAACGCGATTCTACAACCAGGGACCGGTAAAACTCTTAACTACTTTTTAACTACATTTTGGGTAGTTAAATCGTGGTTAACTCCCAACTCTTCCACTAACTATAGTTAAAAGTTAACTACATTTTTTTGCCCCAGGCGCAAATTTTCAGGTTAAACCATAACTTACATGTACTTTTGTTCAGAAATGCATCGCAATGCGGTGAAAAACAATGTCATATGCAATACAACATAATATCGTTCCACATGCAATATCGTTCCACTCCCCTTATTTTTCCAACATACTTCAAGCTTAATTAATCCTCCGGAAAAGCGCAGGCAGAACGACGCAAGTCGACTTTCTTGATGATACATACTTGGGGTAAGGATAAAAGCTTTAAACCAGGCTCGCCCGCTTGCAACAAGCAAGATCTCGCCAAAGCGGGCTAGCCCCGGCTTCCATGTAATCGCAATGCCAAATTTATATAAGATTATTATAGTAAGCGGGCTAGCCCGGTTTAGCGAGCTAGCCCGGTAAAACGGGCTAGCCCGGTCCATGTAATCGGCCCCAAAAGTTACCTTCCAGTTGGGTTGAATACTTTTTGATTCCCACATTATTATGTGCTCCTATTCGGGCACGACAACAATTCTTCGTTTGTATTGATTTTAACGAGCACAGTGGCTTCGTTTGAATATATTTTGAATATAGTTTGAATATGTGTAAACACACGATATAAAAGTCTGATCAAACCGATCAGCGCGAACACAATTGCTCCAAAGTCCAAACAGTATGCACCCAAAAAAGAAAGCAGGAATGAATTCCCTTAAAAAATGTGACGATCGTGGAACAAAAGTCATTGTTTGCTTGTGAGCATTAAAAAATAAGTTTACACTTCATCTTACCTAGCTTGATAAAAAGCTGCAATTCGCAGCTTGAGCCTTGAAGAACAACATTCAGCGAAAAGCATGAATTCCTCGCCAGCTAGTTTAGAAAATGCCATCGCTGTGATGGGTGTTCGGACTATGTTTGGATAATTAATATTTTTCTCCGTAAACAATCTGGACTATGTAACTTTAAACTTCAGAGAGTAAACATAATACGTCACAGAACGTCATCATTGCATTGTTTGTCAAAATCTGACACCCAAAATTTTTCATAATCGAGATTGAAGCACGAAGTTTTTGTTTCTCGATCTCCTTCTTCAAGCTGCCATTAATACTCCCCGTGCAGTTGTTGAAACAGAACTTGTCTCCCAGGCCAGAAAGATCTTCTGATAGGAAGCATCATCTTTGTCTTCATATCTGTGCTTATGTGAACCAAGAAATATGTGAGAAATTCGGGCTTCTCACATCGCGAACTGTTCTTTACAGCTTCATTCCAACTTTTCTTCAAAGAAAACACTTTTGCATCAAATTCTTCCTCTGATTCACAATCGATTAATCCATTTTGTTTGCATTTTAGATCACCAAAGATATCTGCTCGAATTTCAATCTTTGGTTCACCAGCTATATTCAGTGCCGCCATTTTGCGTGCGACATTGTCTTGAACATGTTTGATGCATAGCAAGAATTGAGCAATCGGAAACTGTGCGGATAAGCCACTGTCAATTGACTTCTGACGGTCAGTTCCTGTGAAAAGGATATTTTCCAATTTACGATTTTTCTCTTTAAGGGTGCTTCCAAAATAGTGAAAATTTTCTGTCGATTCCTTCGCGTGCAATATGAATGGACCAGGAAATTGTGGGCTAGATCCTGTCTCATTGGCAACAAGTGCTTATAGGTAGTGGTTGTTACATAGAAATTTCCAATGTTGTAAGTAACATCTACACAAAGGAAAGAAAAATGCTCAGAACTTGACCAAGTTCTCTAACTGAGACTTCGTGGCGAGTACGGCTCTAATGTCTGGGCTAACTTGTAAAGAATGAACAAATTCACCTTGAGACTGCTTACATTTTTCTATAAGTTCTGCCAATTCGTCCTTGCTATGCTGCTGCCGAAGCTTAGCTCGCTCATACTTGACTTGGGAAACACTTCGTGGAACTGTACAAGAAGCTGTTTTGTTCAGGATACCACCACCGTCCTCGTAAAATTCGTCGTAGATTGAAGAAGAACACAAGGATGTCTGAGGTTTTGAGATATTTTATCCCTTGTGCTTTTCGCAGTGACATGGAATGGCTTCGACGTTTTCTTGGCATTCTTGTGAGGTTCCACAACAATATCAGTTGGATCTCCAGAATACTGATACTTAATTTTATAAAGTATGTTAGTACTGTATTGTATGTTTGTTTACCTTGAACTGTTTTCTTCAAATAGCACTTTTGAACATATCAGCCTTCGTAGCATATTGAGAATATTCAGACTTGCCTTGGAGAAAAGGAGCCAATTTGGCTGAGACAAAAACAGGCGAATTAGGCTGCATATACAAATGATATACAGTCGTGTATTTCTTATTCTATTCTTAAGATTGCAGAAACCCAAGGAGGGTCTAATGGAAACTCTATATACACCCTTTGGGCTTCATTGCCTTCCGTCCGTACTTTCCTATTTCAGTTTTCTTTACTGCATCATTTTACTTGCAAAGATATGCGATGGGAATGTTTTCGTTTTCCATGGCATGGTTTGTTTAATTGGTACCTTGGACAAAAATAGAGGAAGCTAAAACCTCTGATCAGGGATGCCGGAGAGGGGAGGTGTGCGGGGGGACAAGCGTCCCTCCTGCCCTTTCCTATGGGGGGCAAGGGGGGACAAAAGCCCTGAAGGTATTTTCTATTGTTTTAGGGTTCAAAAGCTGTTGACCAAGATATTTATTTTCTGAAATAAAGTAGGAAGTAACTCCGAATAAAAGTTCTATCTTGAAACTCAATATTTGAGAAGAAACAAGAGGACGCAAAATTCAATTTGTGTCTTCTTGTTTCTCATTTCTCAAATATACCGTAGCAGCGACTCCTCCTGCATCCCTAGGTTCCGGCGATCAGTCTGTCGAGCAGCGGCCATTGTGCAAAACCCCACCTGCACAAATACCTGATTCTATCTCGGGAGATATTGATCAATCTCCCTCGGAATTTTCTCCTCCGCCTAGCCTGACCAGACGGCCGCTTGATCCATCTTCGGCTCTGGTCCCTTATAGTGGGGTGGTCGAGGAAATTGTTACTCAGCCTCCTTCAAATAAGGTAGCAAGTGTCCCACCTAGTACTCCTCTGGAGGGGTGTTTGTAAAACCCATCATCGCTCTCATCATCCATGTTTGAGCTGCCAATGTTGGATTTGTCCTTGCCTGACCCCTCGGATCTGTTTCCTAACATTCCTCGGAGCAGGCATTTAGAAGGTCCGTTAACGACGCCATCATTTAATGGTGCTTCTGCTGCTTCAATCTGGTCGACTGACGGATCTTTTTATGCTCATTCGCTGGACCCTTCATTCCAAGATGGTAGTGACCATGAGTATCTGGTCTCAGATGGTCGTGAAACTTCTCCACCATCTTTTCATCTGGCTGTTTCTCTTTCGAGCGAGCAGCAGGTTATCTTAGCTGATCAGCCAACGTCGCTGGTCAGTGTGACATCACATCGATTACCCGATGTATAATTTAATTTCTTTAAATATTAACGGTCTTCATGACCATATTAAGCGAACTGCTCTAGTCGACTGGTTAAAGTGTATGGGGGCAGATATAGTCTGTCTTCAGGAGACACACGCCCCATCTAGAGACCTATAACTATAGGTAATAATACTATTGAAAAGGTAAAGAAATATAAACTTCTTCGAGTTATTTTAACAGACGACCTAAAATGGAATGAACATGTTGCTTACATATATGGAAAAGCATGTAAAAGATTATACTCATTGCGTATGCTACATAAAGCTGGTGTTGAAACAGACAATATGTTAAAAGTTTATCTTGCAACTGTAAGACCAATACTAGAATATGCGGTACCGGTTTGGCAGGCTATACCTGAATATCTTTCACATAAAATTGAATCGGTCCAAAAAAGAGCCCTGAAAATTATTAAACCTGGAGAAGAAAACTATGATGAACTTTTAAAACTGTTCAACGTGGAAAAACTACAGACAAGACGAGAGCAATTAGGTAAACAATATATGGACAAAATTAAAACCCCAAATCACCAATTAAATACATTATTACCTCATCCATGTGATAGAGAACATGACTATGACTTGCGAAACAACAACAGTCGAAACTTTTATCTTTTTAATGATAAATCGTACTGTCGAACAAAGTTATGTGGTGACTTTTTTACCTTTAAATACTTTTAACTTTTCATAGTTATTTTAACTTTTAACCTTTTAGCTTATAGGTTTGAAACGTTGTATATAAATAGATTTTCCTTTTATTCCCTTTCGAGTCAAATCTAGACTCCTTAATTCAGTTTTTGTATCTAGTTTACAAACTGCAAGAGAGTTTAATAAACTTAAATTATTATTATTATTATCTGTCTGTGCAGGCATGCTACGGAGCTCTTCAGGGCATGTCTCGAGGTAAGACTCCTGGTTCGGATGGGCACCCCATGGAATTATTTGTTTCCTTCTGGAATGTCCTTGGGGATGACCTCGTCCGTGTTTTAAATATTGCCCACGATGAGTGTCAACTGTCTGTCTCTCAGCGTCGCGGCCTTACTATTGTCCTCTACAAGAAGGGTGATCGCTTGGAGACGAAGAACTATCGGCCAATAAGTCTCCTGAATGTGGACTGCAAGATTGCTACAAGAGCTATCTCTGGCCGTCTCCTAGGCGTGACCGGCTCTATAGTGGGTTCTGACCAGACGTGTGGTATCCCTGGCGAACCATCTCGGAAAATATCACCTTACTTCGAGATCTAATCGAATACGCTGACAGACGTGGTGTTCCTCTAACAATACTATCGCTGGATCAGGAAAAGGCTTTTGACGGAGTCGATTCGAATTTCCTGCAGCGTATTCTGGGTAAATTTGGATTTGGAGAATCCTTCCGCCGATGGATTTCTCTCTTTTACACGGAGGTTGAGTCCGCCGTAGTTATCAACGCGTAGTTTAAGCCTTCTCGGGGTGTCCGTCAAGGTTGTCCTCTTTCTCCTCTTTTATACGTCCTCTGCATAGAAGTGCAGGCTTGTACCATCAGTGCGTCTCCTAAGATCGCAGGCGTCATATTGCCAGGCACCCAGCGCCCGTTTAAGTGTTCGGGATATGCAGACGACACGAATCGATGGAGGAAACTTTTAACGTGTATACCACCTATGAACAAGCTTCTGGCGCGAAGCTTAATAGGGCCAAATCTAAGGGCTTGTGGCTGGGAGTTTGGAAGGATAGGCAGGGCACCCCAAATGGCATCTCGTGGGTGCAACAGCTTCCATGCCTCGGCTACCCTGAGTGCTGGCGACTATTGCAAGGCAACCTGGGAGCCGCCAGTCGAAAAGCTTGAGCACAGACTGTCCTCGTGGAAGGGTCGCCAGTTGACCAAGATAAGGCAACGGTGATCAACACGCTGCCCCTCTCCCAAATCTGGCATTTATGTCATGTCTTTACCATCCCGGATTGGGCCATCGCCCGTATTAAAAAGGCAGTCTGGAGCTTCTTTTGGTCTGGCAAGAAAGAGCTTGTCGCCAGACGTACGGTGTGCTTGCCAAAGGCCCAAGGGGGATTTGGCGTGGTGGATTTCGAATTGAAATCCAAGGCTTTTTCTATTCAGTGGGTCAAACGCTACTTCTCTGGCTCACAGACTAAGTGGAAAGCCTTTTAATTTTTATTGTTTGTCGTGTCTCTCTTTAACACCTATAGAGGCATTTTCTCGAGCCGATTTGCCCCGCAATCTCATCTCGCTTCTCCCGTCCTTTTACCAACATTTAATGCGGGCGTTGTTTCTTCCGACGCACCAAAACCCTTGGATAAACTTACCTCGCACTCAACCTATGTCATCGGTCGCAGGCTGATCAGCCATGAGCCTCACTGTGTAGCCAAGTTTCTTCCCAGATACGGTCCGTTATATTGGTCCCAAACATGGGACCAAATCCATTTAACATATTTGGATAGGGCTGTTGTGGACACGAGCTGGCAGATCGCACATGGCGTCCTCTACACCGCCTCCCGCCTTGTCAACTCTTTCGGGATGGCCAACCTCGAGGTGACTGCCATTGGGGGGCTGGAGAAGAAACTCTAGGACGTCTTTTCTTTGAGTGCGTCTATGCCGAAATTTTTATTAGCTGAGTTCATCATCAGTTTCGTTTTTTCGACGCTTGTGCTGCTCCCTTCACGGTGTCTTGGAGGAGGTCCTCTTTGGTTTTTCGCCACCTCGCCGCCGACGCATCCCTTGTGTTTTGGTTTAAACAATATTTATTGAATGTAAATAAGCAATTGCCCCAAAAGCCAAAAGGCTTATCAAGGGAGCGTTTGCCAATAATTAATACAAATAAAACAAAATAGAGCGAGCAGACAGGTTATGTAAATGAAACAAAAGGAAACACACACACACACACACACACACACACACAGAGCAATGGCCAATGTGATCAAGAGCCACTTCGGGCAAAACGAACTGAATCAATTATGCACTTGACCACCCTGCACCAAGCAAGAGAGCAGCGGAGTTAAGCAAATCATCTCGAATAGCAGTATATCGATCACAGTCAAAAACGAAATGGGCAGTAGTTTCTTTTGGAAAGCCACATAAACATGAAGGGGAAGAAACACAATTTCGTCTGTCTTTCAAAATACTCCAAGCAGTCTCCTTAAGAAGATTTTCCCTATGAGTACCCTTCAAAGCCCCCATTACAAGTCTAGCCGCTTCAGACTGCAAACTTTCAAGAAGGTCTCGGTCTGCATCACAACACCCATCCCACACAAAGTAAGAGTAACACCTAAATGATCGTGTTGATGAACCATGACGACAATGTTCGTTAGAGAATTTAAGGATAGGGTTAAAAGGCTTGATTAACTTTGAGGAAAAAATCATACATTTAGTCTTTTTAGCGTTCATAGTAACTAACCACTGATCAGCCCAGGCCGAAATAGCATCAAGATCATTATTGAGCTTGTTGGCTGTATCAAATGGTGAAATAACTTCATCCATTAATAACAAATCGTCAGCAAAAAGAAAACATGCAGACGAAATATTATCAGCAATGTCGTTAATATAGATCAAAAATAGCAATGGTCCAAGTACAGATCATTGAGGTACTCCAGCCTCTATTTGTGACCATTCGGAGCACGTGCCCTCAATAGTTACACGTTGATATCTTTCAGATAAGTAACTTTCAAACCATTGAACTAAGGAGCCATTAATTCCAATGCTTATAAGTTTTGCAAGTAAGCCTTTATGCCAAATTTTGTCACAAGCCTGAGAAATATCGAGAAATACCACACGTGTTTCATGACCATTTTCTAAAGCTTGGTAAATCTTATTTACAATATAAACCAATTGCATAACCGTTGAATCACCAGGTCGAAAACCTGATTGAAAGCGATAGAAGAAGCCGGTGTACTCAAGAAATTTATACATTTCAATAAAGACAAGTTTTTCGCATACTTTTGATAAACTAACCAACAAAGAAACCGGGCGATAATTTGTCTTAATTAAACTGCCGATTCTCTTTTTTAAAAATGGGAAGTTGCTCAGAAGCTTGGTTAGGAGGCCTATAACAAACACCGCAAAGTAGTTTCATTCGATTGATAGCTATTTCTGCCCGGAGAATCTCAGTCAGTGGAGATTCTAAATCAAAAAGCCTAACAGACGACAAATTATCAGCAAGGTACAAAGCAACACCTCCCCGGGTTGAAGTTCGATCTTTTCTCAAGGGAGGACTAAAGCCAGGCATCAGAATTATACTCATTTGAAACAGACACGTAGCCAGAGGGGGGGGCCGGGGGCCAGGCCCCCCCTGGCGAAGCTGTCGGCCCCCCTTGGGAAATATTTAGACTAATACAAATCTCTATGTTGGCCCCCCCTAGTACTTTTTCGGGCCCCCCTTGACTGAAAATCCTGGCTACGTCACTGATTTGAAATAGTCGAATTCAACCAAGTTTCAGAAAAAGCAAACAAATCAAATTTGTATAACTCAGCAATTGCGGAGATTTCACAAAATTTATCAACAATATTTAAACTTCTAGCATTTAAATGTGCTATAGACACGCAAACACTGCGTGGACCGGGGTTGGGATGCACCGAACCAGATAATATTATTAAAATAATAAGACTAGATAAAAGTATATATGGAATACTGAGATAAGTAAGTGAAAGAAACAAACGTAGGCCATAAGCATTAACAGACAGATAAAAACTAATAGCATTATGTAGACCGATAGCTGCTCGATATACATCTAAACTCACCCCCATCTAGTACTAGTTTAAATTAGAAATGCTCACCTCGCGCTGCTCTCCTGGAATACATAAAGACACAACAATCACGTAAATATAATAAATAATGAATGAAATTATAGTTTGGAAAATAATGAAGAATGTTTTTGTAGACAGAGACAGTGGGAAATAACGAGTTACTAACAAAGATAAGTCATTTATAAGTCGTGTATCTGGTCTAAGATCCAGGATTTCATCCGGGCAACGAACCACATCAATAGATTCATCGTGCAATTTGACAAATATTTTGCCATCACTAGCCCACGTGGAATGAACATGATCAACCAAGCGAGCTTTTCGATAAAGATCCAGATTATATAAAATTAAATCTTCGTTGACATATAACCCTTTCTTCCCTTTAACTTCCGACGACTCTTGATAACCTTTTCTTTAGCACGATAACATGTGAATTTGACGAGAAATGTTCAACTCTGTGAACTCGATCGATATCGTAATCATTCACCGTGACGCCGAGTTCTGTTTCATAGCAATCTCCTCCAACTATGCCTCTTCAATACCAGATATTCTAAGATTATATTTTCGAGAATATTGTTCATTGGTATTTCTTAATAATGACACAGTCGTAATGCTCTTTCTCATATCCGATAGATCGTTGCGAAGGCTAGCATTTTCAGCCTTAACCGAAGCGAATTCTTCTTCAAGTTGTTTAATTTTAGAAATAAGTTCACTATGAATTAATTGTTTAGCCTGGTTTAAAATAGCAGTTCTCATCTCATCACTGTTCATCGCCTTAACGATTTCTTCTTTGATCAGTGTACCAATATCGTTCTTGAAATCAGCGTCCCGTGAAACTTTATGTGATCGCGTAATAGACATGGCGACTAATATATGAAAGGAACTTCACTTTGACCAGTTTACCAGTCTCATTTATCTCATTCAAAATAAAACTAAGTTCAGGCCTGGAACCACGCTCAATTGAAAAAATCAGGGTTGTGGCTGAAATGTAGGAACAACAAGTTTTAGTGTACCCCATGGGATTGCTATCCTATATTTTGAGAATTTACAAATGCATAATTGCCTTATCAATATCTTGAAAATTCCAGTGGTACAGAATATAAATATGTGACTAGAAATACATGCATGCAGAATCCCCTCGCCCATTCGAACCAAGTGAGTTGATCACTGTAACCATGGTAACATGCAATTATATTTCTTCTACTTTTTGTACAAATTAGTAAAATAGTGATACGATTTGTACTTTTAAACTATAAAATTATCAATTGCCCAACTATATAAAGTAGGTATGTTATTATGTACTCTTTTAGCTTTGATTTACTGTAAAATTCAACCTTAGATGTCTCACAAAACGTTTCGAAATTTTCATAAAAACGTTTCGAAATTTGATCATTATTTTCATACTTCGCATACCAAACTCTTCCTATACAAATAGTCTTATCGCGTTACAAGCGAAGATACCCCCAACGGTGCGCTATACAAAATCGTCCAAAATATTCGGTTTTTCTGTTCGTGTGCTTCGGACATTCAAAGTAAAATTCACTTAGAAACGGATTATAAAATTTAGATTTATGCTGCACATTCTTCAATGATTTTGATAAAGATTCGTCGCATTCTGGAGTCGGACTCGGGCGGTTGAATGTTGCGGGCTATATAAGAATATTGCTCCAAAATCGCCGTGTAGAGCGGAAGTTGCGGGAAAGCAGGTTCTAGCGCTTCCACTTTGGCATATGACTTTCACTTAGATTCGGAATTGAAATCTACTTGTTTTGGCACGCATTTTGATATATATTTCATGCATATAGAACGCAATTTGACGTCGAACTGGTGGGTCTATATCTTAAGCATTTTTGAACTTTTTACTCTATTTTGGCATTATTTACCTCATTAATTCACTCAGTCGTGCCCTTGGCGACAACTGCGCGAGCAAAAATCATCTTTTGGACGCTTATTCCTTCTTAAAATCGCGACATAAGCAAGAAATATAATACTAAATTTTTAGTAAATGTTATCATGGTATTTCTGGTTTTCGTTCGAGCAAATTTTCAACTTAATAGGGAAAGAGTTTGATATGGCACTTGTTTTTGAAATGAAATTTTTGAGATTTAATATGTTGTTTCTTAGACTATGACGTATTTGAATTAATACTAAAATACTTTTTAAGATGTATTGACCGCACATGATGACCTACGCATTTTCAAATCCACAAACTATGCTGCATGATAATACGGCAGAAGCAAGTATGGAAAATAGACACTGGTCGGTTTAAAACGCTTTTTCAAAACTCGAAAATCTTGTCCTTTTTCGGTCTTTTGACTTTTTTTCCCCCTGTTGACTTTAACAAATGAAAGTCCTCTATCTCGATCAAATGAAAGTATTTATGTCCCACCGACTCCCAAGTACAAAACTTTTTTTGACAAATGTTTGCAAAATGACAGTTAAGTTTCTGACGTAACATTAAAAAACAAATTCTTTGTTTTAGCTAATCATGAGGTTGCTAGTTACCAGTTTTCTCTCAGCCTGAAATCGCGCATGCGCATAACGCAGAAAGCCACCCCAAAAAACGTCCAACGTCCATGACATGGCAGACGACTTTGCATTCCGCTATGTTTTCACATACCAGGGTGTAAATATCCGACCGGTATTAGTACCCTCGCACGGCGCTTCGCGCCGCCTCGGGGATTATATGCCAATGTAGTAGTAGTGGTGGTGGCGGTGGCGGTGGTGGTGGTGGTGGTAGTGGTGGTGGTAGTGGTGGTGGTGGTAGTAGTGGTGGTGGTGGTGGTGGTGGTGGTAGTAGTAGTGGTGGTGGTGGTAGTGGTAGCTAGTAGTAGTAGTAGTAGCAGTAGTAGTAGTAGTAGTAGTAGTAGTAGTAGTAGTAGTAGTAGTAGTAGTAGTAGTAGTAGTAGTAGAAGTAGTAGTAGTAGTAGTACTTTATTTAATGACGCTGGCCTCGTCAACGGTTAGTTGATTTCCACGAGGGGCGTCAAACAATTAAAAATTACAAGAAAAAAATAATAGAAAGCTATTTACAAGATATTTACATAACTATATATACAATAGTACATAAGTAATATTTTGGTGCGACCCATGGATTGCAAAGTATTACAGTACAGGTGCCCGGTTAATACTCTGTTTCAATAAATTCTTAAAAGAGTAAGTTGATTCGGCTAATTTAGTATCGAGTGGAAGACTATTCCAAAGTTTAGCCCCGCTATATTTGAAACTTTTCTTAAGAAATTCTCTTTTTGGCTTTGCAAGGGCTAAATCACTGTGACCATTTCTGAGGTCATAATTGGTTTGGATTTGATTTCTTCTGATCAATGTCTCTTTCAAATTAGGTCCGGTGTAATCATTCAAGACTTTGTACAACAGTATAGATTTAGTTGTACATCGCCTTGTATCCAAATTTACCCAAGCAAGAGATCGAAGAACATCAGCAGATCTGGTCTCGTAGCTCGTGCCAGCTATAATTCTCTATTGGAGTTTGTCTTTCAGTTGTTTGTCGCAAACTCCATATAATGGAGAACAGTAATCAAAGTAGGGTTGTATCAACGCACGATAAATTGCTTGCAGGGTTTTTGTAGGAAGATAAGGTTTCGTGCGTTTCATAATTCCTATGCCAGCCCCAACTTTCTTACAAATTGTTTCAATATGTTCATTCCAAGTAAGATTTTCGTCTAGGGCAACGCCAAGACATGTGAATGAACTAACTCGGGGTATGGGTTGATCGTTTAGCATTACAGGAAAATCACAATTCATAGCATTAAGTTTGTGCTTTGACCCTATGTACATTAGTTTGGTCTTAGTTGGATGGTGTTGCAGCTTGTTTCTACAAAGCCATTCACCAAATTTTTTTTAAATCGTTATTAAGATTTTCGGTAAGTTCCATTAATTAGGTTATTACCGGTTGAAGAAATTTGAGTATCGTCGCAGGCCCGTAGCTGGCCCTCAATTCTTGGGGGGGGCACTTTTGGATGTCAGTGCGCGTTTGTCAAAAATTTTCTATTTTCCGGAATAAAATTATTTCTTTTGTTGTCGATGGGGGGGGAGGGTAAAAAAAAATTTTCCGTCGACATTCAATAGTAGATTTCTACTCTCTAACTTACTGTCGATGCAATGGAAGTGTTGATAAAATATTGCATCAATTCTTTTCCTCAAGTTGATTAATACATTTGCTCAAAAATTGCTCAACTTCCTGCTTACTAGCATACTTGTTCCCAATTGGTCAATCAATCACTGAAATGAGACGCCATTGGTCGATTCACACACACAGGAAGTTGAGCAATTTTTGAGCAAATGTATTGATCAACTTGAGGAAAAGAATAGATGCAATATTTTATCAACACTTCCATTGCGTCGACAGTAAAACTTTAACGTTAAGAAAGATAACCTACTTTCTACCTATTAGTGAACTTTTTCAAAACAAAAACTACGTAATGCATGGTTATCGTGGTTGGGGGGGACACAATTTCAATTTTATTTCCGCTTGGGGGGCATTGCTCCCCCCAGGCCCCCCTCAGCTACGGGCCTGTATCGTCGGCATAGAGATAAGGTGTAGTTTTGTTGAGACAATCCGGAAGATCATTAATGTAAAGTAAAAAAAATAAAGGACCAAGAATCAATTCCTGCGGAACACCGCAAACAATCGTTTTTGAGGAAGACATTTTTCCATTAACAATACAAACTTGCTCTCTATTTGTTAGATAAGATTCAAACCAACCCAACTCAACATTAGTTATTCCGAATTGGTATTTCAACTTGTGCAAAAGGATTTTGTGATTAATTGAGTCAAAGGCTTTCCGAATGTCAAGAAAAACAGCACCATTCAACTGACCATTATCCATATATTCATAAAATGTATCGCACATCTCAATCAGAGCGGTAGGAGTAGAGTGTTTTGGACGAAAACCATGTTGGTGTTTAGACAAGAGCGAATTATCATTGAGAAATTTATAGATCTGGCTAAAAACAGATCTCTCTAATATTTTACTCACAATCGGTCGTATTGAGATTGGACTGTAATTTCTGCATTTTTGCCTATCATCAGATTTAAAAGTTGGTAATACCCAGGTCTTTTTCCATTCGTCCAGATACACTCCCTTTTTGATCGAAAGATGTGGCAATACATTATAGTTATTCAAACTAATTTACATTTGTGTTCAACTTAATTACCATTTAAGCTTGAATTTACGTTGCAAATATAGTATTTCATTTCCCCGTGTATATTTAACTAAAACTAAACATTGATTAGTATTTATTTCAATTTCCTTATTTCCATGATTTAGCATATTAAAATTTAGTTTATATAAAGTTTCTCAAAGTTGAATATTAAATTTCCACTCTATAGCCTGCCTCCTTCGCAGTGGCTAACATGAAGTATTTAACTGAATTCATGAAAATGTTAGATTTTGGTATAAAATAAGAGGTTAGATATGACATTTATGAGATAAATATTTCCAACATGCTCAATGTAGAACATAATTTATCATTTGCCTGCAATAAAAATGTGAACCGGACAAGGCTGACTATAAAAGTTGACTAGGATCATGCTGTGGTTTATCAATTCATGTACAAGTTCAACACTGTTGATAAAAAATATTAAATGTTGTGCACTTGTAAGATGTGTATATATGAAAAATAAACAAGAAAATATATCAGTTTCCTGTGATAAATTAAGGCAATCTTTAATGATACCGTAAAAACTCTATTAAGCCCTCATCTACTAAATCTCCTCACCCTGTCATTTATAGGCCCCTCACCATTTTCGATAAAGAAAAACATGTATCCTTACTCATTAAAATTTATGAATTAATATGGAAGTTCATGTCATTCACAATAGTGGTATATTAATTATACTTATCGAAGTAGATAATGCAAATGTTGAAAACAGACCTATTCTTTCCTTCCTGACATTTTCTGTTTTAATATAAGGGTTCCTATATGATATTATGTCCTATGCTTGATAGTATGTAACTTACTGTGTTTCGGCTATAATCAACAAGTGTGTAACTTACCGTGTTTCGGCTAAGCCCCTCCTTCCAGCAAGCCCCCTTTGAATAAGCCGCCCCCCCAAAAAAACTTGTCTGAAATAAACAAACATAAGCCCCCCCCTCTATCCTGGAGAAAGGTGTTTATATAGGATTTACAATTTTCAGCACTTTAATTTGGTTGGCGAGTTTAGGAGATTTAAGGCGAGTTGAGGCGATTTAAAGCAAGTTGAGGTCCCGGAGCAGCCCTATACAGAACCTGATATTTCACACTTCACAGTCGAATGGCCAAAACGAGGATTGACAGATAGTAGAGCCCCAGGACAAACAACAGTCTGAAACTCCGATGTTGGCCCAAATATTAGTCGAACTTAATCAAACTATGGGCCACTTGCATGGCTATGGTGCTGGGCGACAACCAGACGCTGAAGAATCCCAGCACAGACGGCAAGGCAAGACACGCTCGTCTTCGTGTTCATAATGCAGCTCTGCTTCTGGAGATGACAGCGATGATGATCGTCGACGCCGAAGACGAAAATCACACAAAGCTCACCACGAAACTAGTCGCGAAACGACCGACTATGTCCAGGATAAAGTGAGCATACATGTGCAGGACCATGACGATAATGTATCGCTTTTACTTCAAGATTGCGCTAAAAATGACACTGCAGATTTACCTGACGATGACACCCTTAAGAATTTAGGGGAAATGGTCGAAAATATAGAAATTACAGGCAATGATATCACTCCTCGACTGGTCACTATACTGGAATAAAAAACTAGCGCCTGAGAAACTTACTTTAATTCAGGAAAAATACAAGCGTCCTGCTAATTGCCCAACAGTAAGCTCAATGACAGTTACCCAGAAATCTGCATGGTCAAAGCTGCTACACTATCACTAACGGGCTGATTTGAATGTTTTCAAAATACAGGAATCTGTCAGGAAAGCTGCACTGTTCTCTCTGCAAACGGCTCATTCTTTGACTAGTACAAAGTCTAACGAGTTAGATGTAAAGCAACCACTTACACAACAGGTTGATTCGATCGCTTTACTGGGACATATTATCCATGAGCTGGCATTCCTCCGCAGATATAAAATTAAACCGGTTTTAAAACCAGTATGTGTGGATGATAACACCCAAAGTAAATATCTGTTTGGGGATGATTTACGCAAACGACTGAAAGACGCCAAAGAGGCGAGTAATGTGGGGCTAGCTATCAATGCAATCTGATTATACACGATCCGAGGGGCAAGCCGCCACACAGCAGGAAAAAAGGTGTGAAACAACAAGAACCAAGTTACAAGAAATAATAGCAAATTTAAAGGCAATACAATCTTCTGCCTCATCGGTGAGTAAGTGGCCATCTTTTATTCCAATTTTAAAAGATTACTTAACACAATTAAGTACCAGTTTCAAAGCTGGTTGTATCTCAAATCATTTTTCTGCTTGGATAAATATAACTTCAGATAAAGAGATTCTATCTGATATTCGGGGTATGACTGTTGAATTATCAGACATGCCTACCCAACACTATTTTGTTAAGCAAGATCAAGAAAGACAATGCGAGGGGAGTGTGTGTATTCCCAAATTGGCCAATACAGCCGTGGTATGCAAAAGCCCTCTCCATGCTGGAGAAACCACTCATACACTTAAAAGCATCGAAAAATCTATTGAAATTCCCGAGCCATCCAAACGAGACACATCCACTGTTGATACAAAATGTTATCACTGATGATCTGTCTCTTATCAAGAAAAGTTTAGACTTCCAAAATCTCTCATCTTGTGCGAATGAAATTATAATGGCTTCATGGTGTGAAGGTACTCAAAAACAATATAGATCATATCTATTACGATGGGAGGAATATTGTAATCGAGAAAATATTGCACCGCATAATCCTGAGAAAGCACATGCCATTGAATTTCTTACAGAACTGTATGATTCAGGGGTGGGATGCAGCGCGAATACACCATATACAGGCATCACTCCCATGTTATATACCGAACTTGCGGTTAACGCTTAGCAACTGGACTCGCTGCACCGGAATCGCAAGGCCGCAGAGGGCAACTGCTCCTGTCAGAGGGCAGCTGCTCCTGCTTAGCTCTAAAAAATGTATATAAATTTCCGTTCGAGTATTCCATCTGCTAACGACCTTCTATTATTAATCCTATCGAACGAGATGCCGAGAAAAATCTTGAATTTATAAAGTAGTTGTGTCGTTTACAAAAAATATTACAGTTCTTGTGTTTATTCATGTGTCGGATTAGCTTTTCGCGGTTGCAGGATTTGAAATCTCATGTGACTCCGTAGTGACGTGACTGATGACGTAGTATAATTCTAGAATTAAACGGGATTTACCTGTAAGTTGAAGTTTGATTGGGATTCTACCAGTCATCGATCAGTCAGGAATGAAAGAGTCACATGCCCAGGTAGTCATGGTACCACTCCTTCCCTCCTGTGACTCTTCGTTCTTCTTGTTCCTGCTACCGTTCACGTTAAAAACTGATCAGCGAAGCACGCACGCGCTTCTCGTGTGACTCCTTCGTTCCTGACTGATGACTAGTAGAATCCCAATAAAACTTCAACTTACAGGTAAGTCTCGTCTAATTTTAGAATTATGTGTGTTAACTATATTCCGATTTACATGAAGTTTACCATTTGTGACTATCCACGGAAATTGGAGATTGCCGATTGGAAACTGGAGATTGCCGATTGGAAATTGGAGACTGCCGATTGCCGATAAATGGAAGCCGAAACCTATAGTCGCTGTTACCCCCATCGTCTAATAACTTGATGTTTTAAGTATTGGCCAATAAATTTTAATGTTCTTTTTTGTCTAACATACGCATGTTTAGAGGACAATTTTGGAGTAAATACGCAGCTCAGAATGCAGGAAATGGTATAAAGTTTTAAATGACTTGGCCCCTAACGTACTTGTTAATCTTTTTATGCGTAAAAGTGATATCACAGATTACGAGCTCAGGGGTTCCTGTACATCTCTGCATATACTTTTTCCCAGGACTGAAAATATTAAAAAAGTTTTTCTTACGACGGGGCGAAATTGTGGAATTCCTTACCTAGATTTGCGTGATTCGGATTCATTGCCAATATTTAAAAGCGGAATCGGTGATCACAATTTCTCATAATAAACTGTAAATATAATTATTATAGCCATAATATTAGGTTGACTATTGTAAATATGTAAATTGTTGTTGTTGTTTTTTGTTTTTTTATCCTGTTATCATTTATATATTTATGTAATGGACGAAAGTTGACGAGGCTTGCGCATGATTTTTAAATAAAGTTTATCATCATCATCATTTCCGGACCCCTCATTTTGCGAGGTCGAGGGCGAGATCCAGAGTGTGCGGCTGGACCGCCCCTGAAAATAGTACGTTATCATGCCATGCAATTTCTGTTTTGTAAACTCTGATGCAAGATTGACATCACATTAAATTTAACTAGGAAATTTGAGCAGAATTGGTCTGGAATAGCAATGATTGCACGTGCTTGTATAACACTCCTATTCTGCCACTACTGCAAGGCTAGTTTCAAGGCTAGTTTTTATATCAGGTAAATTTTAGTCGATTTCAGGTCAAGTTTGTTGTGAATATTCCCAATTACGTTTCTAAATTTGGAATGTTGGGCGTGGAATTCGAACTTGCAAAGCTAATTTTACTTAAGTAAGAATCGAGTTCCTGCGTCTGTCTTGCATATATAGATGAATCTGTATCTAACCAATTTCACAAGAGGAAAGCATATTAAATAATCAGCAGGAATAGCTGGACATTTTCCTTGTATGTAAAATTCACTAGCATTCAACAAAATTTGCATTTAATATAAATATACGTGGAACTTGCAAAGCCAATTTCGCAAGTTGCTTACTTAAGTACTGAAGTACCGAACTAAAGTACTGAAGTACTAAAATAGACGTACTGGCGAGTTCTGTTTTTTTGTGTTTTACTATATCAATATATTATAGAAGACGTCTTTGGCCTCGTCTTTTGCTACTCGTAAACGAATTCATACTTTAAAATGGCATTTTTAATCTCACAACTTCCGAGTTCGTTTAGTACTTCAGTACTTTAGTTCAGTACTTTAGCTTAGTACTTCGGTGGAGACAAAGTTACTCACGTCAAAACTTTTGTTGGCAACTGCTTTCTCCCATACTTCTACTACTCTCTCCTCCGCAGAGGCTTTTGAGCGAGCGCTGCACGCAAGATTAGCAAAGATTAAAGATTATAAGACGCACTTACATGAAGTTTCCGAGGGGGAAAGGAGTCTTGTTCTCCCCCAATTAATCTTTGCTATAATCTTTAATCTTTGCTAATCTTGCGTGCAGCGCTCGCTCAAAAGCCTCTGCGGAGGAGAGAGCTTCTACTATAAATTGCTAAATTGTAACAAGCAGAGAAATGAAATTGACAAATTGGCGTGAACGCACCCCATTCACATATCATTTTTTTCCCGCGCGCAATTTATAGTACGCTTGAATTTCGGTTGAGTTTAACAAGTTTCTCTCTCCACTCTTTTTCTCATCTCTCTTCTTTCCCTCTCTTTGAAAATTTCTTTTCCGAAAACACAAGGAGAGAGATTTGTAGCTAGTGTAAAGAGAGCAAGCAAGTCAGAAATCCTAGAATCGTTATGAGTGGTATCAATGTCATCAATGGGAAATTTAGAATTTTCCTAACGCACTGCATTGTGGCGAATGAGCGTATATAATAAAGTAGAAATTGAACTTGGTGTCGTGCAATTCTGGTCGGAAATAGTCTTGTGATTACAAATCGCACTCTCGCTTCGCAGTCGGGGAAATTTGCACTCCACTCAGTTCAGTTACGGTTATATGTTGCATATATTGTAGATTGTTGATTGCGCTACGATTACGTATTCTTACTCTAGAATTACCTTAAACTTATCAAGTATACCTTTAGCTAGAAAAGCAAGACCAAATTTGTGTAGAAACGAACGTCTGTGACACCAAAAAGCATGAAGAAATGAAAAACGCGGCCATTCTAAGACTTCGGTTTTAAATTGTTTAACGCGTAGAGTCCATCCATAGTAATTGGAATTTGGAGAGGCGATTCAAACATTCGCATATTTGGTTATATATTATTAATGACCAATCAACATGATAATTGCTTACAGTTACAATGAAATTCTGAAAATTACCTCAAGTTCATATGATTCGATCGATTGGCGAGAATATCAACCCGATAAAGAGAATAATGTTCTATCAAATGTACTGCTTATACCTTGCAGATATCGACTATATATTCCTTAGATTTATTATGAGGAAACTGCTTTATTAATTAGAACCTGGCGTTTAATATAAATGTAACTTAGCGGTGTCTGCTATATGCACATGCCTTATAATTATCAAGTAATTTATTTCCTTTAGCTAGTAAGGCATTGACACTTCGACATTGTACTTTAGAATTGACCATCTTAAATACCGTCGTTTGCATCTATAAGGATGATAAAAAGTGTTTATTTTCACGAGAAATGTATAAATCGTTGTAATGAGCTTTGAAGGTTTCAATTTTCTCAGCCAATCAGCGTGAGGCCAGCTAATTAAAGGTGATTGGTTGTTCAGATTAAAACTTATCGAGTGCGTTCGACAAACTTAATTATTTTATCTCAGCGACTGTTCGTACTTTAGCTGCAAACATGAACAGTATCTAATAGTATAGAATTATCCAGTTTTCTATTATAATGCAAAAGTCAAGTGTTTCAAGTGAAGAACCAGGAATTGGCAAAGATAAAACATCAGCTGCCTCCATATGTCGAGAATTCACTGAATCTACAACACTTCATGGAGTCCGCAACGTTTTTAAAAAGGGCTCAATGAAAAAACGTGTAATTTGGTCGTTTTGTTTACTTTCTGCTGCCGCAGCTTACCTGAAATTTACACAGATACTTATTTCATCATTTTTCTCGTATGATGTTGTGACCCATGTCACTGTAGTGAACCAAGATGCCGCAAATTTTCCTGCAGTTACAATTTGTAACTTTAACCCATTTCGAAAAAAATACTCGGAGCAAACTAGCATGTTTAAATTGATGTCAATTTTCCCCGATAAGTCGTCGACTGCAGCAGATTTTAATGCTTTGGGAAATTTTACTGAAACATCGATGGAGAAGATATTTCAAGATGGTGCACATAAGTTGAGCGAGATGTTGTATTTATGTAACTTTCGAGGAAAGAATTGTCATGCACAAAATTTTACACCGGTTGTCACCAGACTGGGTCTTTGTTACACGTTTAATAAAGGTACCTGCTATAATTAAGGTTTTATTAAAGATTTATTGAAATTGCCACATTTGTACAAAAGAAATGAAATTAATACATGAAAGATTTTAGTAACATATATATTAGCTGCAATAATAATAATAAGAGCAATAGATTAGGTCATTTTATAAGAGCAGCAACGTACCTTAAAGCATGTATTTTCTATTCTAGCACAAGAAGGTTTAATTTATAGAACATAGAATTTTGATAATACTTCCCTATCGTAGTTGTCCAATAACTATTAATGAAAGGATTGGATTATGAGCCAGAATGATGGATTAATTCCTTTTTGCCTATCATTCAAATAAGAAACGGCGATCAAAAACAGTATTTCGTAAGTTTAAAGGTCTGATCACTACAATTTGCCAGTATTTATGACTGAAAATTGACATCTTAGAAAGTATCCTACTGACAGCAGATGATGGGCATGAATTTTAACTGAAGCTGACATCGCAACACACCCAAACACCGGGACAGCGGAGCAGAGGGATAGGAGACTTTAGTCACCCCCCCCCAATAATTTGTCATACGTTTCTAGTAGAATCTCGCGCCTTCAGCATTCGATACTGGCACCACTGCACCCTCTGAGATCTTTAGCTCCCCCAATCCAATGCCAAATATATATTTAATTTAATCTTTTATAGATTCTTCATTTACGAAAATAGAGAACCCAGGCGTAGAATTTGGTCTTAAATTGCATCTCTCACCTCAACAAGATCTATACTATGGTTATGCAGCTGAAACAGCCGGATTTAAAGTGCACATACACAATCAAGATGAACCACCACTTATAAAAGAAAATGGTTTTGCGGTGATGCCTGGTACAAGTACTTTTGTCGCAATCACAATAAAACAAGTAAGAATTTCAAATTATACTGCGGTATGCAATGATATATAGCCTAGTGTACAGAAAAGTGCATCAAAATATAGATACAAATACCCATTCGTTGTGTCATTTGTTCAATTAAGTTTTCTAAATCAAATTTAGTATTAAAACATCGTAGTAGACGATTTCTATTTCAAAATCTCTTTTAGAATGAGAAAAAAGTATTGTTTGGAGAGCTAGCTTTCTCTTGTTTGGAGAAATTATGCATTAAGCCAACCAAAGCAACTATATGGCTTTGCAAGAAACGATTGTTCCAATAATTTTCGCGGCGAAATAGCTTCAGAATAATTAACTATAGGTAAACGTCGGTATATATGCATGACTGCGTTTATATTTTATAACTATTTTCAGGTGAGATCACTTCCTCCACCATATAGAAGTAAATGTGCGAACAAGAAGATATTTGGAACTTCTGTGTATTCAAAACCACTTTGTTTTGAAGAATGTAGACAATGGTTTATCATCAGAGAATGTCGTTGCCGCAATGCAGAAATGCGAGGTAAATTAACTCTTCAACAACAATATAAATTGCAATTTGTAAATCTATTGAAACAATACATGTACTTTTTAATGCATTGTGACGCATATAGAATTATCTTCAATTTGCTACCCTTTAATTATGAATGGACTCTCTCATGCAAAATCGATTACGGAATTATAGAAGTGCACTTTTTTAGGTGCTTTTAATTATCGGTTTTCGCAAAAAAAAAAACTTTCCTAAAACTCATTATGCAGTATTGCGTATACAAGACAGTATGAAATTTACGCGGATTTCCACGCATTTCCATATCGACTATCTCAAGGAAAGGTCAAAACCATAGGAAAATTCTATAAGATATTCAGATTATTTGGATATTTTGAGTCTTTCTTCCCAATGCAATTAAATTAATGATTTTTGGGAGAATTTTTATTGATTTTAATAATTAAACGGAATGTTATTTAATATTTGTTTGACAATATCGAAGTCACTATTGTGATACAACGTGACATCAAATTAGACAATTAAGAACGTCAAGTTTGAACGTCGTTGCCCGCTGATAAATCCCTCACATTTTTCAACGACGGTATTGTTTTCTTCTTGAAGATATATTGGCATGTAGTGTTTGTTCTTTCAGCAATACAAAATGTTCCTGTTTGTACCTTAAGACAACATGTCTCCTGTGCGACCAGGAAAGAAGGTAAGTAACATATCTTAAACTTGATTCTTTAGTATCAAAATTCATAGTAGAAAAAGGGCAACGACGTGAGTTACAGTTCGTCAAGCGCAACCAAGAAGACCCGGGATTTGCACCCTAGTTTATACGGGTTAGCCCGCTTGATGGGGTAGCTATCTATATAAGAAGCTGTATTCCATACATAATCAGAACCGATCTCAACCCTGAGAATGCAGAAGCTGTTTGTTTAGAAATTAAAAAACCTAAAGTTAAACCTTTACTCGTGATAACGGGGGACTTCAACTGTGACTTACTCAAAACGACCGATTACAATAACAATAACTCAAAAAGGCTTAATGACCTCATTGACATTTATCAATTACAACAACATATAAAGACGCCCACAAGAACAACACCATCAACCAAAACACTATTAGATATTATAATCACAAAAAGCGACGACACTAAAATAAGTGAATCTTGTGTAATTGAGTTAGGAATAAGCGACCATAGTATGGTATACATCTGTAGAAAAGTTAGTGATCCTAGACAGAAACCTAAAATAGTAGAAACAAAGCAATTTAAAAACTTTAATACCGTTCAATTTTAAAATGATTTAGAACAAGCTCTTAGATGTTTCACTTATAATTGTGATCCAAACATAGCGTGGAACGAGTGGAAATAAATATTTCTTAGGGTCGCGGATATACACGCCCCGTGCCGCATTAGAAAAGTAAAAAGTGAATGTAGCCCATGGCTAAATGAGAATATTAAGAAACTAAGCCACCACAGGGATTTTCTTAAAAAGAAAGCAGTGCAACTGAGCCTATCGTGAAGCATTCCCCAGCCTATCGTGAAGCATACAAAAGATGTAAAAATCAAGTAACTACACTCATTAGGGAAACAAAAGCATCATACTATAAAACAAACTTAGAAAATTGCACAAATAATAAAGATGGCTGGAAATATATCAACGAACTGCTCAATAGGAAATCACAAACCACGACTATAAATGAAATTAAAGCTGATGAAAGAACTATTACAGGAAATCTGAACATAGCCAATGAATTTAATAAAAAATTTTGTGAGATTGGACCTAGACTCGGCGAAGACATACCACCAAATAATGATGACCCGTTGCAGTATTTGAATCCTAGTAAAAGTGAATTTTCTTTTAGAGTAATTTATGGAAGCAAACTAAATAAGGTGTTACAGAGCTTAAAACTATTTAAAGCTTCTGGCCTAGATAACATTTCTAATAAACTACTAAAAGCGAGATAATCTAATTGTCGATGGTCGCGGGTATTGGTCGCGGGTCGCGGGTATTTTCGCGGGTCGCGGGTATTCTCGCGGGTTCAATTCAATTCAATTCAAAAGTCTTTTTATTAGATCAAAAGATAAAAATACATATCTTATGTTACAAGTAAATATTAAGAATACATTAGTAAAGTTTACATCATATGAATAGGTTATAGTTAAAAATTAATCTATTTGCAAACGACAATTTAAAACGTTCCGTGTTCACTCTTGGATACTGACTAAACTCTGTCCTCAGAGAGTAGCTTGTGGATTTTTTTCTTGGTATCAAGTCGACTATGGCACTCTTCTGATTTACAGAAGCCTCAAATATATTTCTGTCGTGTATTTCTAAAAGATATCTAATATTTACAGGTTCTGATATATACTTTCGCTTAAAACATCTGTCAAGAAACCGTTGTAGAGTACTGAGTTCGGCTGGAGAAGAACCGTAAACGGACAGGCCAAACGTTATAGTAGATATTACTAAGGTCTTAAATAGATAATCTATCTCACATTGGCTATAGCCTTCTGCCCTGAGTGTTCGTATAACGTACAAGCATTTGTTTGCTTTGACGAATTTACCTCGCACATGACTGGTAAACTTGAGATTGTCTTGAAAAGTAATGCCTAAAATGGGAAGTTCCTTGCATTGGGGTATATTATAAACATTGTCGAGTTGATCATTATATCCCTTCTTCCGGATGATAAGCTCTTTACATTTACCAGGGTTACAAGTCATAAAATTATCGTCAGACCAGCTCAGGAATTGTCCAACTGTATCTGTTGATATATCAGGACCGTCACTCCAAACTGGCACTATTATATTTGAATCGTCCGCATATTTAAAAAGAGCGTTCTCGCCGTCTATGTCCACCTCTAAATATATCATTCAGGAAAATATTAAAAAGGTAGGCGCCACTTACGCTCCCCTGTGTTGTACCCTTATTAACATCCATCCATTCTCCACAAAAATCGTTACAAACGACTCTTTGCTTTCTATTCTTTAGAAAATTTAAATACCAATTTATGATATAAGGGTTGAGTGGCACATTTTTAACTTTTCCGAGAGGAGTGAATGTTTCACGGAGTCGAAGGCCTTGCTAAAATCCATAGAAAACAGTCTAACTGCTTTGCAGTCCGCTCTATCTAAGAAGCGGAGTACTTTGTTCTGAATAGTCAACAGAGCGTTTGTACAACTTCCCCCCTGCCTGTACGCAAATTGCGTTGGGGATAAAATTTCCTCAATTGTCGACTTGACCTGACTATTATAAACGAGCTTTTCGAAGGTCCTCGCAATTACAGGTGTAATATTTATTCCACGAAAGTCACCATCTTCCTTTGGTAAATCAACCTTTGCAAGAGGGTTAATATTCGCTCTTTTCCATGAATCTGGCCAAGTATGTGATGAAAGGGACAAATTCCAGACGTTAGTTATAACTTCGGTTAGAATTTCCGCATGATCATTCCAAACCCAATAGGGAATATAATCAGGACCTGTTGCTGTCCTCTTTATTCTTTTCAAGGCATTCCATCCATACCTGCTGTTCCGTGAAGCTAGGAATATCTACTTCATCACCAATAATTGAGAGCGTCGGTTCGACATAACTATCATCGTGGCAGAGTTCGCCAAATTAGCGATTTAATCTTGTAAGTGATGCATTATCTAAAGTAACTCTTGATGACGATGCATTTCACTGAGAAATATCATTCGTCTTTCTCCACCAAGTTCTACTTCCCACCAAGGCCCTAAAATTTCTTCTGTTTAGACAAATGACATCAGAAATCCTTTTGTTAATTAAACTGAGTCTATCCTTTTGCGACCGAGCAATTCTGGATTTAGCTTTTAGCAAAGATTTCATTAAAGGACTCATCCAGTAAGGATCCCGTGAGGAAATTGAGACTGTTTTTGTGGGCATACATTTATTCATATGATCCATGATCTTACGTTCAAGACAATTCACAGCGTCATTTACATTCGTGGACTGCGATACATCCTCCCAATCTTCTTCTGCTAAAGCTTTGTGGAAATCTTCCTTTCGATGCTTTCTACAATCCCGAAATTCAACCTTTCGGCGCATAGGTTTTAGTTTCGTTCCTGCTGGTAAAATAACCCCTAAGTGGTCGGTTTTAGTTAACATATGGAAAGGATAACATTTTGAGAACAAATCTATTCTATTTGTAAGGCAGTTATCCAAACATGCGTTACCCCTTGTTGAAAAGTCGACCATTGCATCCCATCCTGATAGTTCCTCCAGGTGTTTTATGTCCAAACTGTTCAAATCCCCTCCACAAACAATTACAGTGTCTGGATATTTGTCCAGAACGTCGTCAGAAATACTTATCAAATAATCCAATAAGTCGCTCTCCAGATAATTGTGCCTAGGCGGGTGATAAAGGCCATATATCAACATGCGATTTCCTGTAGGTAACAGAAGTGTGACACCAATAAGTTCGTACAAACTGGATCGATAAATATCAATAACTTTTAAGTTGTTCCGAACATATATTGCTACCCCTCCTTTTGCTCTCATATCGCGTCCTTCCCAACTTCTATCTCTTCTAAATATTGAATAATTGTGAATGGTCACCACAGCATCTGGCATTTCAGGTTTCAGGTGACTCTCGCTCACCACACATACATCTATATCGTTATTGACCAAGTCTGCCTCCAGTGCAACTACAGCTCGTACTCGATTTTTTGTTTTTGCCAAACTACATATATTGATGAACATAAACTTAGGAACAGCAAAACCCGACTCTCTCGAAGGAACCTTTCTTGTGGATGTTAAATTAATAGGTACCAAGTTACTTCGTCTCTTTGAGTTAATGTTTGGGGTATTATTATCCTTGTCATCCCATGAACAAATTCTAGGTAATTCAACCAGTCTTTCTGATTTTGTTGTGGTTGATGGTTGGGCTGGAAATTTTGATAGGACTGGAAATTCTGATGAGGTCGATGATTCGGATAGGACCGGTAATTTTGATCGTATCGAAGGTTTGGGTAAGGGGGGTGATTTGGGTGAGGCCGATGATTTAAACGGCGCCGTCGAAAATTTGTCAGGTGAGCGGAATGGAGTGATGTCTGATGATTCCCTTGATGCTGATGGGACTTCAGTGGCGCAGTCGTCAGAGCAAGCGCCTTTCACCTCTGAGTCTTGAGTTCGATCCTCGTTGAGGACACTCATCACACTCATGTGAAAAGAGTAAGTCAACGCTCTGTCGAAAGTCGTGGGTTTTCTCCGGGCACTCCGGTTTCCTCCCACAGGGAAAGTTGACTGGGTGGGTTAGGATAGACAGATTAGGAAAGTAATATCACAATTGTAAAAATAAATAATGTAGGTTAAGTACATAATATAGGCAAGCTAGATACTGGATGTAATCGGTCACTGAAAATCCCCAAATGGGGAGTGAGCTGAATAATGTATGTATATGTATGTATGTATGCTTGGGTTTTGCATAATAGCCATGCCTGTATCGCTTCGAGTAAACCTTGCGGGTATTTTTCGCGGGTATTTTTCGCGGGTTGCGGGTATTTTTCGCGGGTCTAATTTCCGGGATCTAATTTCTAGTTCTCGTTCTTTCCCGGGGGGTGTATTTTTGTATAAAATTGCAAATTAAATACCAATATCGGCTGTTTTCTCCAACATAATTGTATGTAAACACGGAATCTCATCATTAATACAAAATGCTTTACAAAATACGAAATGTATTTTGTAAACGCTTGTTAGATATACAGCAGCTTTCCTGAGACCAATTCTATAAACTTGAAAATCACATACTGGAGTCAAAACAGTACAACAAAACTGTTGCTTAATTAACGCTTCTATTAAAGTTGTTTCGGCATACTTACAGAAAATGAGGAACTCGACTCGAAGTTATACTCGGAGTTATACTCTAGACCACTGCAGGAACCACTGCCATTGATACTAGCGATTATAAATGCCGAAACAACTTTGATAGAAGCGTTAATTAAGCAACAGTTTTGTTTAGCCCGCGTGCAGGCCCACTGATAGAGAGGAATAGTGGGAAGACCGGGTAAAATCTGAAACACCCCTTTTCTAAACACGCCCCCTTCGCGCGTCAAGTGTCAAGAAATAACCAATGACAGCAAAGCAAAAAATAAACAAACTCGCATGAAAACATTGCGGGATTTTCTCTGAGTATCCAAAATAAAAATAAAGTATGAATGGATATATCAACTCCAAAAAAGCAAGCAAACAAGTCTGATTTAACTAACTTTTGCCGAATTTGCAAGTGCTCATTCTCAACTAAATTTGGAACAGGCAAGTTAGGACGAATTTCGACTGAAAATATATTTAAAACGTCAAATCGTGAGGGAAGCCGTGGTACCACATTAGCATTGATTTGCACTTCCATCGGCATTGTTATAAATAAATCGTCACGTTTATCAGATCGTGTGTGCAATGCTTGTGAGCGGAAAGTACGAAATTTGTATCAATTATTCAATTTGGTAAAGAACACGACAAACGAAGAGAATGTTGAGAGTCCCGCTCGTTTCAAACGGCAATTTCAAACGGCAATTTCAAACGACGTTTCAGACAGCCAATCAGAATGCTGCGTTCGTGTACGAACGCGGAAAACATAAAATACCCGGTCTTCCGTGCAGGCCCACTATTCCTCTCCATCAGTGGGCCTGCACGCGGGCTACAGTTTTGTTGTACTGGGGCCGGTTGTACGAAAGGCGTTTAAGTCGCTATCCACCGTTTAACTCGCTATCCGCCGGATAAAATTTAAACGCTCGAGAAATCGCGTTTTACGAAGCACGTTTAGCGCTATCCACCGGTTAAATTTTGTTAAACGGTGGATAAATTTAAACGGTGTCTTGAGGTCGTTTAAGTCGCTATCCAGCGGATAAATTCGTATTTCAGTCAAGAAAAACAATGAATATTTCGCATGAAAGAGGGGTCAGAGTAGCTTAACCTGCCTATACAGGATCGAAAGTGATTAGTATTCAAAATGGCGTCGAGTGCGCACGGGTGTGCGCACGGTAGTATTCGATGACGTCAGTCATCACTAGAGCGGTGACGTCATAGAATGTTGCGCACAAAGGAACAGGACGCTGGTTGTCGGAAGTGGAATATTGGAGACGCATGTTAGCGATCACTATTTGGTATTTTCAGTTCTTAATCTGAAAATGCCGAAACCAGCGCCTATTTATATTACTGCACGAAATTATAAGAACTATGATCGGCACTCTTTTTTGGAAGATCTTACACAAATCAATTGGTCCGAGAATACCCTTATAGACGATTGTAACGAAAAAGTGGATCATTTTAATCTTTGCTTTCAAAACGTACTGAACAAGCATGCCCCCTTGAAGTCTATGAAAATTAGATATCGTCAATGTCCATTTGTTAGTCAGGACTTAAAACAACAAATGTCGTCTAGGAATAAATTGCTTAAGACTGCTCGCTGCACTGGTTTACCTGAGGATTGGCAAAGATACCGGACCTCTCGGAACGATGTTAAAATGAAATTGCGAACGGCCGAGAGGCAATACCTTCAGGAAGAGATACATAACAATAAGAAAAGTAATTCAATGTGGAAAGCAATCAGGAACTGTTTACCACGTAAAGAGATTACTCAATCCGTTTATACAGGAGATGTAAAGCTACTGGCAAACGAATTTAATGAATTCTTCACGACTGTGGGAGCTCGTGCAACTGAGACTGTAAGATCTCTGGCAAATGAAAATGGAATTTCCTTAATGCCACCTACGAATTCGGACACCTTTTTCGGAGACGAGTTCTCGTTCCGTGCGGTTTCCATATTTGAGATACGTAAAATAGTTCTTTCGTTTCCTTTGAACAAGGCTCCGGGGGCCGATAAGGTATCAATGAAAGTTATTAAGGATGCGTTGCCGTGTATGCTACCCACTATAACAGAAATCATTAACAGTTCTCTACTCACATCAGTTTTCCCGTCAATTTGGAAGGAAGCTGAAGTGATTGCTTTGTTGAAGGAAGGGGATCACGAGGTTGCTAATAATAATCGCCCGGTATCACTTTTACCTGCAATCTCTAAGATATGTGAACGTGTTGCCCTCAACCAGCTAACTGACTATCTTGTTAGGTATAAGCGCTTGTCAAGACATCAGAGTGGAAACAAAAAACACCATTCCACGGAAACGTTGAATATCTTTATAACGGAAAAGTTTAAAAAACGATCGCAGTTACATAATTGTAACACTAGAAGTAAAGATACGCTACAAACTCCGTTTTATTATAGTGCCTCGGGCCAACGTAGTTTTTTATACAGAGCCGTAAAAATTTGGAATGATCTACCTGACACCATAAAGTGTATCGACTCTGTGACTAGTTTTAAAATAGCATATAAGAGGATTCTTAAGAATTTGTAATTTATAGATTTTTAGTAGTTATATTTAACATTATAATTGATGCATGGTAATTTTTAGATTTTTATATATAAATTAGTATTAGATTAATTCTGAAAAGCCCATTGGGAGAATTAATAAAGTATAATAGTAATAGTATAAAAGCCGTCAGCCGATACCGTTCGTGTCATTCCCAAAGGATATGCTATCATAGAGATGTATAAATCGTCGCGCAATAGTGTTTATCCTAGCCGTCCGGGTGTCTACAGCAACGGCGAACATCATTGGCCTGTCAAAATAAGGCACCAATCTACAGGCCATATAAAATGGGTGAATCTGCACGAAGATGAGTCTACGGTCCGAGACTTTGCTAAAGAAACCATGGCTATCGAACAATAAAGCCAAATCTTATTAAGAGAAACATCTAAATTGTTGTGTGTAATTTAATACAAAACAACATTGTGCAAAAGTCGAGGTCGAAGCATATAACAATATCTCTAAAGAGGATCGATGAACAGATAAGGGAACTATATTTATATACGTAATAAATACGTTATATTCTTTCAAAGTTTAAAAATAAAATTGTTCCAAACTCCTATCTTTGTTAATTTATCTTATATTTGTTGAAATATATTACTATAAATCTGTTTGTTCGTCCTGTTCCTTTGTGCGCAACATTCTATGACGTCACCGCTCAAATGATGACTGACGTCATCCAATTAGTCCGTGCGCACACCCGTGCGCACTCGACGCCATTTTGAATACTAATCACTTTCGATCCTGTATAGGCGGGTTAAGCTACTGGTCAGATTGTAATAAAAATGCAAAAACCCTGTTGGGAGTCCCTTTTCTATATCGAATAAGCATAAAAACTCACTTTTGCCTTCTCTTGAGTCCTCATGGTCTTAAAATTCGCGGAGCCAAAGTAACTAGCAATGATTTCAATGTCTTTGTTGTAAATTGTTGTAAATATGTATTTTATTTTCATGCCGGTGTCAGTCGGTTTATACGAGTTCCGTATTCTGGCTGTTTTTCTCCTTTCCTCAGTGAAAACAAGCAGTACGTAAAATTCCAACTTTTAGTTATTTTAAAAAACAAACAACGAACTAGTGTATGACGACACAACTTTCAAACCTTGCCTTTGGAAAGCCAAACAAATATACAAATAAACAGACAACGCGACGCCGAAAGACGAAAAATCTTTGTTCGCTTGCTGGCTTTCATAAGCCAATCAAAACTTGTGAGAAAATGTTCTTAAAACTATTCAGAATCTAGTGCAAGGTCAAGGAACAAAATATTCAGTCACAGTTTCGGAATCAACGTAAACAAGGCAACGCAACTCACAGTATATGCTATTGCATTCGTATAAAGAAGTCGAAAGTCTTTGAAGCGAAATGCAGAAAAGTGGATATGAAACTCCTAAATTCCAACCAACAGCAAAAATCTCCACTGCATTTAAAGCTTTGGGGATTTCACAAGTTGAATAAACCTTCAAAGAATACAAATTAAGTTGAAATGTTCAAAAATACCTAGCAAAAGATGATGTAGAGGTAAGAAAAATCAGGAAAGTCCCGGTTAGTTTTAAGGTTATCCGACGGATAGTTAAACGCGGCGCTAAACGGGCTTCGTACAACGCAATTCTACCTGCCGGTTAACTAACCGTTGGATAGGAAATTTATCCGCTGGATAGCGGCTAAACACCGTTTAAGTTAAACGCCTTTCGTACAACCGGCCCCTGTTTTGACTCCAGTATGTGATTTTCAAGTTTATAGAATTGACAAGCGTTTACAAAATACATTTCGTATTTTGTAAAGCACTTTGTATTAATGATGAGATTCCGTGTTTACATACAATTATGTTGGAGAAAACAGCCGATATTGGTATTTAATTCGCAATTTTATACAAAAATACACCTCCCCCCGGGAAAGAACGAGGACTAGAAATTAGATCCCGGAAATTAGACCCGCGAAAATACCCGCGACCCGCGAAAAATACCAGCGACCAATACCCGCGACCCGCGACAATTAGATTATCTCACTAAAAGCAGCTGGATATACTATAAATGAATTTTTATTATATATATTCAATTTAGCCCTAGCTACAGGTATATTTCCTGATGAGTTAAAAATGGCTAAAGTAACCATTATCTATAAAGAAGGGGATAATTATAGACCTATTTCGGTTCTACCAGTTATTGCCAAAATCTTGGAAAAACGTATTTGTGACCAACTACGTGAATTTTTAAATGAAAACAATATCATTTCAAAACAACAATCAGGATTCCATAAGCTTCACTCGATGGAAACGTCCTTACTGCAAACAACAAACAAGTGGTTGATGAATATCGACAAAGGTTTAATTAACGGTGTATTATTCCTTGATCTTAAGAAAGCGTTTGATACGGTAGATCATCAAATTCTTTTATCTAAGCTTGAAGTATATGGCATAAGAAACCAGGCTCTTAGTCTTACTAGATAACAGAATTACTTAGTCTTACTAGATATTTAGATAACAGAATGCTAATCAGTGTAGTAGAAAGAATAAAATCAGAGCCAAAATAGTTATATGTGGTGTTCCGCAAGGATCAAATCTAGGACCTTTGTTGTTTTCCCTCTACATAAATGATCTTCCTAACTATCTGCTAAATACTCAAGCTTCTATGTTTGCTGATGATACTAATCTGTCTACTTCAGGCACTTCGCCAGCGGACATACTGTAGAGTGTAAAATTAACGAAGACTTACTTAATGTCAACTCTTGGTTAGTGGCAAATAAGCTGACTTATTAAAATAAGATATATTAAAATTGAAATATTAAATATAAAAAAAACAGAGTTTATGCTTATAGCATCAGAAAGGAAGCTGAAGCAATTTACTGAAAATCCAGATATTGTAATTGGAAGGCATTCAATTAAGCAAGTAACAAATAAGAAAGTGTTAGGGATTATTCTTGACGATGAGTTAAAATGGAATGAACACAATGATGAGCAGTGTAAAAAGATATCCAAATCTGTTTGTTTATTAAAAAGATCAAAACGATATGTAAACCAAAATTCACTGATAAATATCTATAACTCACTAGTCTTACCCCATTTTACTTATTGTTCAAACGTATGGAATGATGGTAGTCGTACACAGCTAAATAAACTCTACAAATTACAAAAGACGGCTGCTCGTGTTATAACGGGTTCTAGTTATGATATCAGGTCAAAGGAGATCTTTGCTCATTTAGAATGGGAACCGATTGAAAACATCCTAAAGAAAAGGGAAATAAGCATGACGTTTAAAGCATTAAAAAGACAACTACCAGAATATATATCAGACATGTTTACTATTACCAACAACGCCACGTATCGTCTTAGAAGCAACGACCGAAAACTTCACTTAAACAAACCCAATACTGATTTCATGAAAAAGTCCTTCTTATATAGGGCAGCGTCTACATGGAACAACTTGCCTTGTGAAGTAGTTTCTGGTTACGAATCTCTCTCTATTTAATTAATAACTATTTCAAGAATTTGGAAGATTGCAATTGACAATATCTTCAAGACAATATAAGTCATTTCATGACACTTGTTTGAGTTTTATGGAGTTTGTGCCTGTGTACATGTCGATTCATAAAACATGCATGATTGTGTTGTTTGTGTATATATTTTTATAGTAATTTTTTATAATTAATATTTTTGTAAATTGAAACGGCCCCTTGAAAATCAGACTTTGGCTGAAGGGCTACCGTTTTAAAATAATTGTAAATAAATAAATACATAAATAAATGGGCAATACTTAGGCAATACATAATTTTGATAGAGCACAAGCTTCTCCTTGTGCCAAATTATTTCCCTAGTAGAGGACTAGCACGAACCCGAGTAATGACTTTTTACTCCTATGGGGACTGGTACTAAAAATATTTGGATCAGCAGAACGGCTTATTATATTAAAGAACATTGGTTTTACAAGCAAACCCGTGAAAAGATCTGTAAATAAAATCTGACGTAATAATAGAAGTATTAAAATTAGTCAATGGATATATACAACAATTATTGATATAGTCTGGAGCTACTGCATATACTCGTTGTGACATCTAAGGTTAAAGGACATCTGAGGCTGTCTGAGGAAATAAAATCTTTATTACGCGCGACATGTACGTCTGATTTTGATCAGTATATGCAGAATCTCAGAAAGGTGTCAAGGTTGTGAATTATTCGGGGAAATCTAAAGCACGGCACCTTCACGCCACGCCCTGATGCTATAGATGGTTTTAGCAAATATTTTTGGAAAATCAATTTTATACACCTGGTTGTTCTAAAAAGAGTGTACATATCTTTTCATTTTGGATACTTCGTGAATTATGGGCGATTCTCTTGAAAAAGCTAGAAATATGATATGAACTTCAAAGAAATAAGTCAAATAACGGTAACGAACAAATGTCGAAGTAAATAGAAAATCCGAACACCCTTTTTTAAAACAACTAATATATACTGTAGCTGTAGCTGTAACAACATGACATTTCAGAAATATATGCTAAAACCATAAGGAGCATCGTGTACTGAGATTATAAACCTTTCCAAATAATTCACAGCTTTCTGATATTCGGTATAATATACTACGGAATATTTGGGGGAAAATTTGTCCTCAAAGAGCTCCGAAAGGTGTCCCGTATATAGCCTAGCATATAAGATCCATATACTCTTCATCGTTGTCCTGAGATTTTACATCTTCTTTTGTTATTTAGTTGTATTTGCAAACAAACATGTGAGAAACTGTTCATGTCCTACACCATGTGATGTGACGTCATATCAAACACGTCTCTCTTATGCTCAGTATCCCAGTGAATATGCAAAACAGTCAGCAGCGATACGTCTTGGGATAATATCAGGTCGTCAAAACTACAGTGAAATTAACAAAATCTATTTAAAAAGATATCAAAGGTAAAAATAGTTTTTATCTTAATAATTCAATTTAATTTGATTTAATTTTTGTCCTAAGATCAAAGTGCACTCACTGAAGAGATTTTATGCCGACGATAATGTTTACTTGCTAAACCAGGGGCCGCGGTTGTATAGAAATGTAGTTAAAGTTAACTTTAGTTAGCGTTAATTACCTTAGGTAAATCCTTAACTGTAATTAGTTTTATCGTACGTAGTTAGTCGGGTTGTTATCTAAACACGCAGTTAACTGCTCTTGGGGTTCGCGTGGGGTGGTTTAATATAAAATAACATAAAGTGAACAGTGATTAGCGATCCCTTACAAGCATTTTCAACATGACTGTGGACTCGTATTTACTAAAATGATGATATTTTGATTCAAAAGATTGAAAAATATATCAAAGTAATATAGTCAACAAACAAATGAAGGCGCTTTTACCGTGATAAATTGATATATATATATCAAACTGCAGCAAATTGGAAAAAATATGGTGTTGTTTCTTTATGTTATAGGTCCCACTTATAATTAATCTTAGATGAGTTTTCATTTAAAATCCCCCATCGTTATTGCCGTAATTATAATTAAGAGTTATCACTCCTAAAACCGCCATTTTTAACTACGTTTTGGGAAACATAACGATATATTAACCGCAGTTTACGCTAACTACGTTTTTATACAACCGACTTCAGCAAGTGATTATGAAGTATCATTTAACTACAAAACGGCTAGTTAAAACATGAAAAGTAGTCAAGAGTTTTATACAACCGACCCCGGTTACTAAAATATGAACGATCTTATTGAGGTACAATTAGGAGTACCGCTTAAAAGCCATTTCAATTATACATTGTCGGTGGTAAGAACCTATACCTATAGTATGTGTTGAAAATGATAATTTATGATTATAATTATTCTAGTTATTTTTATTCTTTACATTTCTTAATCCTGGTTTTTATCAATCTCGTAACCAGGCTCTTCCCTCTTGTGGAGGAAAAATCTTGTTATGGCTGGTCACTTGTCTTTTCAAAAATGTATTGCCTAAGGGGGTGATGGAATGTATCATATTACATGCTTCCACTTCAGAACTTTACACTTCTATTGCGAGGAGTGTACTTGCTTTACACTTCTATTAGCTTTTAAATTACAAAATCATTCCAAACAGTTTTTATCAAGAGACAAGTAACGAAACCAAGCAAAATCGTATGCTTTGAAGCTCTTGTTATGTTCTCTCAAGCGCGGTTATATATGAAGACTTTATCAGTCGCCATTGTTCCTATATTTTTAATTATATCATAATGTGCCATAAGATTTGTTGTTGTTTGTAATCGTTTATGCTTTGCTTCGATTTACTTGTTTATTGATCATGGTCAATAGGATTCTCAAAAGCCATTATATTCTTTATAGAACTATAAGCAAATGCACATATCTGAACAATAGCCAAATAGAGATTGAATGTCACTTTAAAACCGGTTTTGATTTATCTTGGAAAAAATGTTGAATTATTATAGTCCATAGTTTTTCTTAAACACTATAAGGTAGCATGATATAAATTGTTAGGGAAAGGTACAAAAGTAGGACTGTATGCCTTTATGTACTATGCACTATACAGTATACAGCTATTTCAATTAAGGTTGCCATAGACAATAGTCAAATGTACAATATAAGCGCTAAAAGAATAATGGGAATAATCATAGTTTTAAATAAGTTTAACACATCAGTAGCCTCGTGGGACATATATCTGACGTACCTCCTATATGAACATGGGTCTGCTATAATTGCAGAAATATTCTAAATCAGTGGGACGTTTTACAATTTTATTACTCGAAATATATGTACGCATTAACCCTTCGCTCTTTCTCAACAACTATATAGTTCTCAAATATTGTTTCAACAAGCATCAAGTATTTCAAATCAATCAATTTCAACAAAGTTACGTCAATAACAAGAAGTCAGCAAGTTTACACAACTATGACGCATTCATCGCAACATACTTCTTTTTTCTGATAGGGGCGACATGGTTGAACTCAAATTATTTTATCAGGATTTGAATTATAATTTGATTGAGGAAGTTCCGAAGTATCAGATTGAGAACTTGCTTGGTAAGTTGGTCACAGACAAACGTTAACAAACCTTTAAAGTATTACCAAACTGCATGTGGTATATAATGGCTAACATATATGCTAAAAATACGCATGAATTATTCAAAACCTAATATAATAGGTTACTATAGGTTTAATTCAACATTTAAGTGGACTTATTGTACCGTGGTGAAAAATATTAACTCTAGCTTATTATAAGAACGGGGGCCAGCACTTCATAAACTGATCAATAAATGTTGAATTAGAAGGGAATTATATTATCTGTGAATGAGCAACAGTGTTTCTTCTGGTTACGAGGATGGGTATCGTAACCAGAGTGGTTTAACCTGCGATCAGACACTTCAACGATGCCTTCAAATACTTGTAAATGGTATTGTTAAAATCTATATTTATTCCCTTCTTTGCATTATTTTAGCTGAGGCCGGAGGTATGATGGGGTTGTTACTTGGAGCAAGTGTTATCACTGTCATCGAGTTTCTAGATTTTATAGTCTCACTTCTTGCATTGAGATTATTTAAAGTCTCTCCTTCGTCACCTCCAGACTCATGAAGCATATAATATTATATTAATATCGCTAATATGAAAATATATATTAATATTGTCGTTGGTATGTCTATATCAGGGACCGCGGAGCAGTGGCTGGGGGGCTTTAGCCCCTCCCCCCCCCCCCAATAATTTGTCATACATATTGTGATTTCCAGTAGAATACACAAGCTGAAGAATTTCCAGTAGGTTACACAGCTGAAGAAAACATTGTTATCTCTGTTATGTCTAAGGCTTAATTATTGTTTACTTAAATCTAGCAGGGAATCGTCGGACTTTTTGGCCCTACTTTTCAGATTTTTTAGAAGTATGAATGTTTTAGGTATCAAATTAATTAGGCATTTTATTCTTTTCTTCAGTCTTGGCAGTAAATACTGATTTGTTTCGTAGGTAAGATCGGTAGGCTTCGTTCGACCAACTGCTCTTAAATCCTCCCCCAAAATGCATGAAATGGCATTTCACTGTAGATTTCAACATTTTGTGGGGAGCATGCACCCATATATACCTCCCTATATAAAGGTCTCGCGCCTTCAGTACTCGATATTATCACTGCGCACTCGGAAATTTTATCCCCTCCCCAACCCCCTCCCCAATCGAAATAATGCTCCGCAGTCCCTGTACATTAGCTTGGTCCATGACCAGTTACAAACATACTGAGTTTCAGCAAGGAGTTCCAAGTTTACTCATGCCATTTGAGAATTATAGATATATTCCTATTTGTATTTCCTTGTTTAATTAATATGCTCGATTCTTAAGAAATCTGGGTACTTACGTAAAAGAAAGAAATAAGCTCGTTCTTAGGGACCAAAGCACTTTCCTAACTGAGAAAGAACTTTGCCTCTTTGGTAATGCATGGTGGTTTTATGACGATGGCTGAATGCGGCTAGGAGGGTGTATATCTACTATACATGCACGAGATTAAGAGAGAATTATCAACCACAATAAAGGTATATATTGTACGTCAAATATGTGAACTATTTCTTACACAGTTAAATCAATCACTACAGAACTGTTCAAGTAAAAAAGTGAAGGCTTTTAGTAGCAAATAATTTAATCAATGGTCTTCATCTTCTGTTGTGTTTAAAAACTATCTGTTATTATGTGACGGTGACTAGTTCAGCTTTCCTGGTGTTGAGCCATTCAGAGTAACATCATCTAAAAATAAACTTACTTGAGTTCTAACACCACAATCATTAGATTTAAGAATTATTTTGTCAATTAAAAATATAAAAGTACCCACAAAACTGTATTATAAAAATTAATGCCCAGCATAACGTTCGCATAGGAGCCATGGACAAGAACATAAATATTAAATTTTATTAGAATACCAACGTTTCGTATTCTACCGTTTCAACAATCTTATAAACGACCAGGGATAAGCAAGATCTATAGGGTCAGTAAATAAACTTCGACTGTCTTTGAATGAGGTTATCGTCAGGCAGCGAATATATCAAGCGAGCAGCTTTTATCTTTGCTATTCAGCAACGAGAAGGCACTCAATAGAGACTTCTCTGCTGAAATCTACGTGCCTCACAAAGATCGTGGTGGTAATTTGGGTGGTATAAAAGCCAAAGATACAGTGTGCACTGTTATAAGGTATGAAAATATCCAAAATAAATAGAAATTAATATACTGCAATATATTTTGTATGATAAATGATGCGAAGTTGAAACATAACACGCTTTAATACATTTTTATCGAGCAACTTGCATTGCTCTTTCGGGCCTTCCCGCTTTCCTAATTCCTACTGTATTTATAAATTATAATAAAGGATCAGAGTAACGCAATTGGAGTGTTAAAACGATGTTATTTTGCTAATTTGCATTGCATTTGTATGAAAGATTTGCGATGAATATCATTACAAGTCTATTTATAGTATAAATTGTAATTGTAATTGGATAATGCATTTTACAAAGTATAATTGAAATATAACTCTTTATTTTGCTTGAGAATTTTGTTTCACATGCAGCGATTTATCTTGTGAAGGATTTTATGTGCTTAAATTTTAAGTATAAGCCAAATTCATTTTAATTAAAAGCCTGTTGAAACTACATGATGTGTACAATTCAATTGACTTTTCCAAGTCATTTAATTCCGAAGATAAATGTCTGGGAGAAGGTATGTTTGTGAGATCATAAAAAATCGTGTATTTGATGTACTTCATTATCTTGGGAATTCTGCAAAATCTCACCCCCAAAACGCTTGAAATCGCATTTCAGGGAGTCTAGATTTCAAAATTTTCCGGGGGGGCATGCCCCCGTACCCCCCTAGCATGTCTCACGCTTTCGGCGTTCGACTTATGTTTCAAAAATCCTAGATCCGCCCCTGGGTCAGTCCAGGCAGGATTTCGCTTATAGGTGGGCAATATCAACGCAAAATCAAATACAATAAGAAATAAGAACAAACGCCGGGTCTCGCCTAAACCAAGGCTGCCCCGGGTACCCAGGCTGACTCGTCCCATATAAACAGGCGCTAAGGTTGTTGTGCAAATAATGAAATTACATACGTTATTCAGCCTTCTGCCTGCAAAGTATGCTAATAGATTATCTATTTATCTGTAGTAGATTTTGAGTAAGTAAGTGTACTGATAACAGTAAAATCCCGCATAAAAGAAACAGTGGATCAAGAACCACCAGTCAGAAATTTAGACAATTTAGCATTTTATAAATACAAGAACTTCACACTTCAGGCTGACAATTAGGCCAGTTCTTAAAAAAGGACAATCTTTCATGCTTTACCTGAAGTGGAAAGCAAGATCTAAGCCTAAGGGCGGTTACAAGCTGCTTGCTACATGCATAATTTAATACTAGTACATACACTCTCTTGTAAGAGGATACATTTAATCTAATCTAATTGAGCGGCTTTGAATTTTGAAATAACAATTATCAGTGTAAACACTAAACCAATATGAATTCTTTACGAGGTAGAAATTAGAACCAGTTAAGAACCGACTCTGCCAATTTTCATAGTGATTCAATAGTGTTTTTATGCGGGGTTTTACTGTATTTCCAAAAACACAGGGCGGAATGTCAACTTTATACACCTTTACATATGCAGTGCAAAGGTGAGTAAAGCACACTGTCTTGCTTTAAACAAAAAACTTAATAAGGCCGCCATTAACTTACCTTTACACTTACCTTTAAATAGGTATAAAGCTGAGATTTCGTCTTGTGAAAGCATGCAGCTGGTGTTGCGGCAGACAATATTCATATAGTTACATGAATATAGTCATTGCACAATACAAGAATCGATGTTGATATAATTGCCCTCCGTCGAAATTCAAAATGTATATTTTTGCAATTATTTAAAGTATTAATAGTTATAGTTGTAACAGTTGTAACATATTTGTAATGTTGAGCTTCATGAAGTTAGCAATACCCAAAGTTTGAACTAGTTCCGCGCGATAAACTTCAAAATACACTCGTTTTTAAAATGTATGACATAGAAAGATCGTACTATACAATAGTATATAATTTATCTCATTTGCATAACAAGTTTATATAAGTTTAATCTCATCCCCCACACTTTTTGAGATGGATGTTCGTTCTTGATACTATATCTTCGTTGCGGAAATAGGTATATATTGATTTTCCTCACTGCAGTAGTTCAAGCGTTCTTTTAATTTGGCTTAAAACAGTTGACACCATGTGCACTCTATAATGATAACGTCTTTCATAGAGCAGGCTTTTGGCAATGTTAAAAACTGGCCCTCAAAACAATATCCTGGATGTGGCCACATATTTTCGTAGGCGCGATAAAATAGCGCTTGAAATCAATTGTCATGCATATACCTATAATTCAAAGTGTTTCACAGTGCATGCAATTGCAAATTAGGAGCAGCTGACAACTTTTCAAGCTTGCAATTATTTGCTTATTAGG